>OX276389.1:6250000-7500000 GCA_946251805.1 Cybosia mesomella
TCTTTTTACTATACTTTATTACTTTTTCGTTTAAAGCACAAGTTAATGATGTCATAATCAAATTATATGCATTTATTTATATATTAAGCAGTATTTATCTTGAGTTAAGATTATTTTTTGCCTAACGGGGTTATTCATATATTTTGTTAAATAGTAGAGTTAGACGAAATTAGATTTAAGATGACAAAGAATAGGATCAACTTTTGTTTGTCTGGTTAATTATATTGAAATAAAATTATTTTTAACGGATTCTATTGCGATTTATTTGATGTTATTTTATTATACTAACATAGTTTTAAAGATTATTGTTACTAACACTATGAATTCCGGTCCGAAATACACTTTTTTATTTTATTTTATACACTGAATCCGACGTTTCGGTTTCTTTTCAGCAGCCATGGTCACAAGGAGACTCAAAAGATGGTGTTTGTTTTATTGTTTGAAGTGTAAGTTATCTCAATGGCTGAAATTTTGTACACAGGTAGGACAGAACTGGGTATAGGACACATGCAAGAGTAGGTTCCTGTGTTCCTTCCAAACGAAAGGCACTGCGGAAATCCCTTCGGATACCCCCCCGCCGGCCAGCGGGGGTGGTTATGTCGTGTCTCGACTAAAACCGCACGGTGTCCTCCACAAGTGTCCGTTGCCGGGCACCCCGGGTAAGCCCTCGAAAGGATAACCCCAGGGTTGCCGGCGGACCTTGGCCGCCATCGCGGCCTCGCCTGGTGGGGTCGGGTTTTATCCCGCTTCGGTGAGTTGGCAGGCGTGTGTAGGGCACACACGACACGCCTCCGCCACGGCCTGCTTCTGTAAGGACGGCGAGTCGGCCAACTGCCGTCCTCAGGCCCCGATCATGGAGGTCGGTAGTCCCGGGCGTAGATGACTGGGCATAGGCTAGTTAAAAACAAAACAAAATAAACCGTCATAAAACTAAAAAAAACCTATTATAAGGAAGCTCCTAAAAACGCCATTACCCAGTTATATATTTTCAACTTGCTTACCGAAGCAAGAATAGGCAAGAAAACGTTAACATTTTTACTTTGTAATGATTATCGCAAAACCTCACTTACCGACAAACTAGTCGGCCGAAAAAAAAGCTTAATCATCTTTAAGATCTAAATCTTTCTTGCACAAGCCCACATGCCCTTTTGAAAGGAAAATATTCGGTTATTTTCTTTTAGGAAAATGAAATAAATGTACGAACATTTATTAACAAAATTGTGCGTCCGTATAAGCGGTTTCCATTTATCAACTTACGTTTTGATCTCGGCTCTCCTTGATTCTGTTAATTCAATTTTTAGGTTGCTTCGTTGGCAGAATGTTGCCCTTAGAAAGAGACTGACTTTGCCGATTGAGATTTATGGGAAAAAATCAATTTTTATCTAGAGTCTCATTTGTTAACCTAACTGTTATAATTTTGTTACGAGATTGTCTCAGTGGCATATCGGCAGCGATTGTGACCGTGCATGAGGTCTCAGGTTCGATTCCCGAATGCGGTAAGGAGTTATTTGTTGTTTTTGCTAAATCATTAGATATTATATTATAGATATTAAAAGCAGCACGGAGTGACATAAAAGCGTTCTGTTTTTTTTTTGTTTCAATAAATAAATATTCTAGTACATATTACCAAAACTAAGCTGAACTTGTCATATGGGTTCTAGAGTGCGGATAAACACACTTAGATACTTTTTACACTCACACATTTGACTTTTCGTAGTTATGTGTGTAGGTATTAAATATTCAATTAAATTTTTTAAGCATTTTGTATGCTTACTTTATTCTAAAGATTTAGATCGGAAAAAGAGAACATCTAGGACGGGACTTGAACCCGCGACCAGTCCCTTACAGGGGGAATGCTCTGACCAACTAGCTCCAACTAGACCAACTCCCGTCCTAGATGTTCTCTTTTTCCGATCTAAATCTTTAGGTATTAAATATGTTAATTATAGCTCGCTTTCAGATGGCAACAGTCTCGCCCCGTATTACATTGGGACCTAAACATAATTGGCGAATCGTGGGTATGTAATACACCTCTGCCTACCACTTCGGGGAAAAAAGCGTGAAGTTATGTGATGTATTTAAGGTTTCTCAGACTTAAGTAGAACCGGAGATATGACCAAAAAGACCTCCACGCGGACGGAGCCCTCGGCATCAGCTGGTCTATTAAAGATAGAAAACATATCAAAATGTGAGTGTTAAAACATCTCCGTATTATCTCTTCGGGTATAAACAGTCGTGATAAAAAAAAAACTAAACAATATGCTACCAAAGTTTCTCAAGCTTTCAAACATACATTAACGAATATAAAACCTGTACCTTTCTCCCAGGCTGCTGATGAGGCAACGGCGGTGGAGCAATCAGCCTCAACGGAGGCGGCGCTGGCGGCAGGGCAGCCAACAATGGGGGTACAAACGGCACAACACCCCCCATAGGAAGCGCCACCGCAAATTTCTGCATCCCCATCGTCCCCATTGTCCAGGGCAAAAACCAGCCCCCGCCCGCCTGCATCGCCCCCCCTCCGGGACCGTACCACGCCAGCGCGATCAGCTACCTTCACCCCACATGAACACTACACTATTATCGTAGAGAGGTTGTGAACATGGAATTTTATTGACACTTCACTTGTACCTGGGAACAAAGAAAAAAAACCGTTGTTAGAAAGTTTGAAGGAATGAGGCAAAGGCAAAGAGGCGCTTATCTGTACATCTATTTATACTCTATACACATAAATAAAATTGAATTGTCTGTTTGTAACGTTAATCTAATAGTTTTTCAATGAAACTGGTGGTAGAAATTTGATGACACAAATTTGTCACAAAATTCGGCCGTACCACCGTGCACAATTGCGAAAAACCCTCCATAGTAATCCAATTTCGGTTTGATTGCGTTCAGGGTTCAGCAAGTGCATAGCCGCTGGGCAGGGGGATTTTGGTCGCAGCACTAGTGGGACCGGTGGGTGTCACGCGGTGCTGCGACGACAATCCTCTTCTGATGAGGCCGTCAAGCTGAGTGCTACCATTGTTAACATGGTACGTGTATGTAATGGTGACCCTCTTTCCTGAGACTTTACCTTCAGATTACCATCAGGCGAGGTGAAGTCAAATTGACGTGTCCTAAATATATTTAAAAAAAAGTATTATACGGTACCTTTTTTTTTCGTGCGGAAATCCCTCCGGATACCCCCCGCCGGCCAGCGGGGGTGGTTATGTCGGGCTTTAACCAACTAAAACCGCACGCCGTCTCGGGTCTTTAGACGCTGGGGTATAAGGTTGCCAATAGAGCATATCCCTCGCACCCCGACTGACCCTGGGCCATCTCCGGTTTCGAGATGATGGATTTGAAGGGACTTTTACTGGTAGAATGCTAATATTGTAAGGCGTAACATAGGCTACTTTTATTGAGGAAAAAGAATTAGGGTTACGTGCAAAATAATTAAAACCATGTTCTAAGTTCACGCGGATGAAGTCACGAGCACAGCTAGTCTATCTATATAAATAATACGGCATCGCAGAAACGCGCATAACTTCCGAAGGACTGCAAAATTGGGTATTTTTTTTTGTATTCATTACTATAAGGACAATGTTTGTATGAAATAAAAAAATTGGATTGTCCACGGGTAAGGTGCTATACGTACATAATTGCACCGGGCGAAACCAGGATGCGTAGTTAGTATACTATAAGCTTATGTAAGTCCTCTCACAGAATATCGACGCCAAGTAACAGTATTTGAACTGTTGCGTACCGTTTGGTGAGTGAGAGTGCCGGAGCCCAAACTCCTTTCCCATCCCCTCCCAAACTCCTTTCCCATTACCTCCCAAACTCCTTTCCCATCCCCTTTCCTTTACAGGGTCGGCAGCGCGAGTGTGACACCACTGGTGTTGCACACGTCCATAGGCCGCGATAACCGCTTCCCATCAGGTGGGCCGTGTGCTTGTCGGCCACCTTAGTAGTACAAAAAAAAAATTAACACCTTTACGTAAGTGCCAATAACAATGAAAGAGAACAGAGCGGGGCAGTGTATTCTGAAACCATTGTACAACTCAGCGCCACAGGGTGCCTGAGCATAGTGAGCATACAACGGTTTATTTTTAATTTCAGCCCCAAACCATTGCGTTCCACAGCGCCCAATAGAGTATTTACAATAAAACGATTTGAGACCAAAATCATCATTTTTTTTATATACCTTTCTTCTTTCGGGGTAAGCAGAGACATCAGATTGATAACATCTACAAGCAAAAGATGATTTAAATCTGATATTGAAAGCATTCACTATTTTTGGTTCTTTTGTCAATTATTGATTAAAAATTGATAGCCATGACCGGTGTTGAAACTACACCAGTTTTATGCCAGAACCCTAGAACGCTTGGAATCAAGGACGAATGCTGGCAGATTCATTCTTTGCGGCAGGTTCAAACCCCATTCAGGTCGGATTCGATATAATTACGTTTTAAAAACTGGCGATTTCAAATGTTACGAAAACTTATAAAATTAAAATTTGAAAACGTGATGCGCTTAGGTAGTATTTGTTCGCGATTATACGCGGCATATCCGTTTATTGGTGGCTGAACTCCTCCGTAACCACTCCGGCGATCTTGACCAAATTTACCACAGTGACAGTGTGGACACTGAGGAGTGTTTTGAAGCGAGATGGTTCATGTCCGATGTACCATTGAGGAATAATCACCGAAAAACAGTTTCACGAGCGCGCGGCCTTATATAGCGCGCGACCGTAGTAAGATGTCTTATTTTCAAGTAAGAGTCCTGCTCGCTCCACTCAATTTATTTCAGTCGCACCCTTCACTGAATTCCTAGTTTTCACAGATCATACTGAATACCAACGATTTTTAAATGTTTTTCTTTCCAAACGATTTTAAATCACGCATTTAAAAACGTGGCGTTACTGAATCGGGCCGCTGGATATTGAATTTTTTAACACAGGTTTATGAATACCAACGTTTACAAGACATACAAACACCCTTTATTTCTACACATAAGAAAATACTTCACATAATGTATGTATGTATGTGCAATACTTTATTCTCGCGTACTAACTTCCACACAGAAACCAAAAGAAATAAGTTCAACTCGTATTGTGACAGTCATGAGTTATGTTTGTGGCGACATGCCGTGTTAGACCTACATGTTCCTAAATAGAAAGCAGGTTTCACCACTGAAATAGACGTTTACGCCTCGCTGAGCGAGTTTACAACACTTCGACCTGCAATGAATTTCTTAACTAGCCCTCATAATGGCGTAAAATAATAAGGTTCGTATTTAAACTATTCGAATGAGGAATAATTCAGACTATTCAAACATACGACCTCTGTGGAGTAGCGGTAGAGCTTTCGACTGCTTAGTCAGAGGTCGCGGGTTCGATTCCCGCCCATTGCGAATATGTATTTCTGTGTATAATATGAATTTATTTACAAAAAAAAAGTATCTAAGTATGATTATCCGCATTTTAGAACCCACATAACAAGCTCCGCTTAGTTTGTGTCTAGATGGCGTAGTGTAATATGTCCTAGAATATTTATTTATTTTAATGCTACTACTATTGTACCTTTTTTTTTTTTTTTTTATTGTGCGGAAATCCCTTCGGATACCCCCCCGCCCGCCAGCGGGGGCGGTTATGTCGGGCTTGCACCGACTAAAACCGCACGCCGCCTCGGGTCTTCAGACGCCGGGGTGTAAGGTTACCCATAGAGCATATCCCTCGCACCCCGGCTGACCCTGGGCCATCTCACCACTAACAGCATCGCTCATCCTGTCTCCTCTGAAAGCAGAGGAGTACGGAGAGCGATGTGTTCCCGCCACGTTGGGTATTGGCCGACGATCAATGCCAACCCTATGAAGGGGTGAAGGGGAAGCCATTGACCGCCGCCCAGGGTGTACCGGCCGCTCCGATTCCGTTCCCCCCGGACTGCAGCGGGATCGGAATCGGAGCGACACTCGAGGAGGTTACCCAACACACACCCCTACTACTATTGTACCTAAATGCTAAAGTTTGGAAGAATGGATGATTGTTATTTAATAATGTCAGAACGGCTGAATTGATTTGGATCAAATTATAGTCTGGATTAATGGGTATATGAGTCATGATATGTGGTGTCCAAGCCAACCGAACCTGTAAGTTGGTTACTGTTGATTGACGAGTTTTGGTTACGTTGAACGAGGTTCTAACTTAGGCTTCTCTTTCGGTACTAATTTTTAAACTTTCGCGTTCCATGATATACAATAATTTAACGGGGATTAACGCGATCATGTATAGGTATCACCCCAGCAGAAGCAGGCCGGGACGGTGGGGCGACTAGCGCCCCTCCCCCAAACCGGGGCAAGACGGGGACACCGTGGTTCCCAAACCCGAGGGGGCCATCTCGAAACCGGAGATGGCCCAGGGTCAGTCGGGGTGCGAGGGATATGCTCTATGGGCAACCTTACACCCCGGCGTTTAAAGACCCATGCCGGCGTGCGGTTTTAGTCGGTTCAAGCCCGACATAACCACCCCGCTGGCCGGCAGGGGTGGACCAGGTTACACTGGCCGTGATCACCACCACTGCGCCAGTCAGCCTGTGACCACGGCCAGTGTAACCTGGTCCAAACGTCAGGCAATCCAAAGGTATGTATATTCTCTTTCGGTGTTGCGGGGTTAGATGGCAGTTGTTTCCCTAAAAATACAACAAACAAACAAACAAAACAAACTAAATTACAGAGAGGAATAGTAGGAGAGTGAAAGCGAGATATTGTCTTATCAGAAATATTTACTATCGAACCCGGAACCTTCCGCGTAGTCGCACTCACTGCGCTATAGAGCATACCTAAACAAATTAAATTTACCCCCACACCTGACACTCACACTAACACGCGGCTGAAATTCTAAAAAAAGACGAGCCAATCCAATTTGTTTCTTGTATATCGGAAACGTCTCTCCACATAGATCAAAGGGATCGCGACTGTCTGTGCGTGCGGTTATTGGGGCGTAAAACCGAAAGAAAATGCTGCCTGAAATAACGTAGAGACGAGTAGTTTATTTCAGTATTACAGTTACGACAGAATTATAATAAGTAAATTGTTACAGTATCGGTGAAAAAAAAGCGGCTAAGTGCGAGTCGGATTCGCCCATGAAGGGTTCCGTAGCAGCAAGTAGCATAATAATGTTTTTTTTCTAATTTTTAAATTTGAGTTGATTGGATGAAAGGTTTTTTTTTATATTTAGGACACTTCAATTTGACTTCAGCTCGCCTGATGGTAAGCTGAAGGTAAAGTGTCAGGAAAGAGGGTCACCATTACATACACGTACCATGTTAACAATGGTGGCACTCAGCTTGACGGCCTCATCAGAAGAGGATTGTCGTCGCAGCACCGCGTGACACCCACCGGTCCCACTAGTGCTGCGACCACAATCCCCCTGCCCGGCTATATATGCACTTGTTGACCCCTGAACGCAATCAAACCGAAATTGGATTACTATGGAGGGTTTTTCGCAATCGTGCACGGTGGTACCTACCCGGCCGAATTGTGTTCTAGCACCAGTAAAAATTAAAATTAAAGGTTAATTGCGGTTTACGATTTATGACGTATTAAAAAAAACTACTTACTAGATCTAGTTAAAACCAATTTTGGTGGAAGTTTACATGATAATGTACATCATCTATTTTTTTTAGATTTATCATTCTCTTATTTTAGAAGTTACAGGAAGTTAGGGGGGGGGGGGAGACACATCTTATCACTTTGGAAGTGTCTCTTCGCGCAAACTATACAGTTTAGGAAAAAATGATATTAGAAACCTCAGTATCATTTTTGACGACCTATCCATAGATACCAGACACGGATGGGTTCGATGAAAAAAAAAATTAGGATACTCTACATTTTTTTTCATCGAACCCTAAGTAAGGGGAACCTCCAAAATTTACTGTTTTTTTTTTCTATGTTTGTATGAAAATCTTAATGCGGTTCACAGAATACATCTACTTACCAAATTTCAACAGCATAGTTCTTATAGTTTCAGAAAAAAGTGTCTGTGACATACGGACGGACAGACACACAGACATGATGAATCTATAAGGGTTCCGTTTTTTTGCCATTTGGCAACAGAGCCCTAAAAAGGTGTTCGCATAGCAAAATTTTGCTAATCGCCTTAAGACGTATTAATGTATCGGAGAATTTCGAATATCTGGGACGTATCTAGGTGGCTCAGTTGGTCAGAGCATTCCCCCTGTAAGGGACTGGTCGCGGGTTCAAGTCCCGTCCTAGATGTTCTCTTTTTCCGATCTAAATCTTTATTATTGAAAATGTTGTTACGAGAACACATTTTTTGACATTTGGGAGATTGAAATGAGATCGAGACTAAATTGAGACTAAATTTTGAACCTCTTTTTATTACCAGAATTAGCCCTCAGGTATCTCAAAGAAAATCTTATTCATTTTCTGAACTATCTACCGTCGACTGTTTTTAATTGCTTATACAGTTTAATTATGAAATGTCTGCTTCCTTTAGCTTAAAATCGTCACATCTATTCACATTAATAAATTCTGTACAAAGTTCAAGTACTCTTGTATTATATTAGCACGACGTTAGCACCGCTGCCTCACCTTCAAACCCGTGAAATTGGAAGGATTCCCAATTAGCAGTCTGGCGGAACCTTTTTAATTTGTTTGACATGGTCTTTTATGCTATATCACCAGTTTTGAAACTATGGGGATGATGAAGCAAATATTTTAGTTTGCTTTTACTTTTTAAGGTCTGTACGGATAAGTAATGAACGATTAGATGAGATTATGACGCAGTATGTGCTGGTTATTAGGAAAGAGAATACAGAGAATTTGACGGCCTGTGTGGCGTAGTGGTAGCGCATTCGACTGCTACGACAGGGGGCGCGGGTTCGATTCCCATTCAGTGCGAATATTTGTATGCATGAATATGTCTATTTGCATTGCTCTGGATGTTTATATGTATAATCTGTATGTATTTACAAAAAAAGTATGTAAGTATGTTTATCCGCATTCTGGAACCCATAACACAAGCTAGTTCAATTATTCTTACTTTGGGTCTAGATAGCGCTGTGTAGAATGTCATAGAATATTTATAAAAAATAAGATCTACGAGAGCGGTGTGCCCTGAAAGAGAATTTAGTGACGAGAATAAAGGTATGCTGAGGTGGGTTAGCGCTTAGATCGAATGAATACCGAGCGAATGACACCAAGTATATACGGAAAATGAAAGTGGGTAGACTATGTGTATAATAGGGTGTATATGTGGCCCTATCAAGATTTGTAGGGCCCTAGCCAACCACACCTGCAATCCAGTACACAAACTGATTGACGAATGAAGCTCTGGTTCAGCCTTTCCTCTTAGAGTTGGCGTTTGGTATAGTCGGTTCAAGCCCGACATAACCACCCCCGCTGGGGGGGGGAGGTTTTTTTTTTTTTTTTTTTTCGTGCGGAAATCCCTTCGGATACCCCCCCCCGCCGGCCAGCGGGGGCGGTTATGTCGGGCTTGAACCGACTAAAACCTCACACCGTCTCGGGTCTTTAATGCCGGGATGCAAGGAGACGTTCACTAAATAAATTCAACTGATAAGGATCAACATATCTTGATTCCGATGCGGAACGAAGTTTGCCGGGTCAGCTCAGTGCAAATATTTGTACGCATGAATATGGTATGGGTGTTTCTATGTATCATTTGTATGTTTTTAGAAAAAAAAAGTATGTAAGTATATTTATCCGCATTCTGGAACCCATAACACAAGCTAGTTAAACTATGCTAACTTTGGGTCTAGGAAGCGCTGCGTAGAATGTCTTAGAGTATTTAAAAAAAAAAAAAACATAAGAACAAGATTAACGCTCAAAATTCATTGAAATTCAAAATTTTATGCGTTTCTATGGAATTTTAAACGCACAATAGGCTTTTACGATTTATAAATTAGCCAGATGTATTCCTATCACGTCAAAACTGGATCGTCATCAACGAAGTCCTTGACTTTGTGCAAAAAGGATTTGAGTTCGACTTAAACATTCTGTGAATCAATACTCAGAGACCGCTTCAGAAATTTCTTAGTCCTTATTTCAACAGAATTCGAATCCTCTTATAGGCAATGAGCTTATTTTTTAAATGACTACGGATCTTCGTCCTGAATCCCTTTAAAGAATTTATTAAAGAAAATTATACATAGGGGGCCTTTGAGTAGGGCACGCCGCAATAGCGGCGGTAAGGCCCATCATGGAGGATTGGCTAGAGAGGCGACACGGAAGCCTCTCGTACCGACTGACGCAGGTGATCTCTGGGAAGGGGTGCTTCGGGGACCACCTGCATCGGATCAGGAAGGAGCCAACGCCTGAGTGTCATCACTGTGACGCGAGCGAGGACTCAGGGCTGCACACGCTGGCGGACTGCCCGGCGTGGGAGGTGCCGAGGCGTGACCTCGTGGCAGCCATCGGGGTGGGAGTCCTCTCGCTCGGCAGCATGATTGCGGCAATGGTGCGGAGCGCGAGCGCGTGGGCCGCCGCCACCTCCTTCTGCGAGCATGTGATGCTCGCGAAGGAGATGGCGGAGCGCGCCCGGGAGAGGTTCAGAACCCTCCCGGCCCGCCGAGCCCGCAACACGCTCGCCTCGCGTCGCAGGCGACTCAGGCGCCGGAGGTCGCTTAACGACCTCCGTCCTCCATGAGCGCAGGCCTGGGGGTGGCAGGTGAGGCCGCCTGTCACCCCAGCAGAAGCAGGCCGGGACGGTGGGGCGACTAGCGCCCCTCCCCCAAACCGGGGCAAGACGGGGACACCGTGGTTCCCAAACCCGAGGGGGCCATCTCGAAACCGGAGATGGCCCAGGGTCAGTCGGGGTGCGAGGGATATGCTCTATGGGCAACCTTACACCCCGGCGTCTGCAGACCCGAGACGGCGTGCGGTTTTAGTCGGTTCAAGCCCGACATAACCGCCCCCGCTGGCCGGCGGGGGGGTATCCGAGGGGATTTCCGCACGAAAAAAAAAAAAAAAAAAAGGGGGCCTTTGAGTATTACGTAAGCAGGCTTATGGGGTGGGTTTTATATGTTTCCGTTATGTGATTTCCAAAGCTTTATGATATGAATTATTATTACTTAATATTTCTTGTTAATTTTCTTTATTATTTTCAACTGTACAGTCAACGACAAAAATGAATTAACATTAAAATATTTACAAACCTTTTTTATATTGAAATACATGTATTGAATACATGTTCCCAGATTTTAAAGTTATTATAATTCATTTTTGTTCATTATTTTATGAAAGGTTTAATAAGGCGATTAATAAATTTTAATTAGTTAAGCTACTTTAGTCGTTGACTGTACATAGTCTATTGTACAGTTATATCAGTTCTTGAAATTAAATAAGCAATACCTTCTTAGTTAAAAGAAATATACAAATATATTGCTCATGGTTCAAATTGAAAAGTTGAAGTTCAAAAGTTGAAACCCCCGGTTTGAACTTTTTTTTAGTGTGCCGAAATCCCCTCGGGCTTCACCCTCATAGGACCCACCCTCTAATTACCCTATTAGAAAAATTATAAAAAAATCAAAATCAGAGATTTAAAAAACAAGTTGAATTCCTGAGACGAGCTCAGCCGAATACAAGGGATTTTCGATTTAGCGTTTTTTTATTTTTTGCGATTTTTTGCGATTTTTTCTTTATCTTGCAATGGTTCACCCCAGCACGAATCTATTACCGAAAACAGCAACTCGATAGCTCATCTCCTTCATACCCAAAACCGTGACAGAAAATTGGCAACGACGACGTCGACGACGACAACTCGATAGCAATAGGGCTTTTCTAAAGAAAATCCCTAAAAATCTACGATTACCATTTACAATGGATTAAAAGAGTAAAAAAGATTTTAAATTAGTTAGTAATCAATTTGGTGCTTATCAAGCCTCTCAAAGCTTTGAAAACTGTGCAGGTAACATTGACAATTGACACCAACTTATAATTTTCAGTAGACGTGCCACATGACCGTCATCTCTCTTACAACAAACAAGTTGAATTCCTGAGACGAGCTCAGCCGACTACAAGGGATTTTCGATTTTGCGTTTTTTTTTTTGCGATTTTTTCTTTATCTTGCAATGGTTCACCCCAGCACGAATCTATTACCGAAAACAGCAACTCGATAGCTCATCTCCTCCATACCCAAAACCGTGACAGAAAATTGGCAACGACGACGTCGACGACGAAAACTCGATAGCAATAGGGCTTTTCTTAAGAAAATCCCTAAAAGCTCACTAATGTAAAATGGTATAATTAAGTATGTATGTTTTTTTCCACAATTATTTATTTATTTGAACCTTACCGGTTTCACCTTACGGCATTATCAAAGGTCTACAATGTTTTAAACTAAAAAAGCAAGTTCCACCAAGTGCCATCAATCTCCAGTATAAACAGTCTAAGTATGTATGTGCTTTTCTATTCTAATATTATAAAGAGAGAGGTTTATAATATCAGTGTAGTTTAACGAGTTAGTTCACATGTTTAGGGTAATCTTCGGAACCACTGCATCTATTGGAAAAATTATTTCACCATTTGAAAAGTACATTGTCTTCGATGGACTTACGCTATATATTATATACTAGCTTTTGCCCGCGGCTCTACCCGGGTAAATGTCGGTTATCGCGACAAAACATAGCCGATGTCCTTTCCCAAGGTCTAATCTACCCCCCTACCAAATTTCAGCAAAATCGGTTCAGTGGTTTAGGAGTGAAAGCGTAACAGACAGACAGACAGACAGACAGAGTTACTTTCACATTTATATATTAAGTAAGGTATTAGATATGTGTAAATTAGGACAGCTTGAGTTAAAAATTCTCAAATAAACCTACACGAAGCGAGGGCTGTTGCTAGCTGGTAATAAAAAAAGCGGCCAAGTGCGAGTCGGACTCGCCCATGAAGGGTTCCATAGCAGCAAGTAACATAATAATGTTTGTTTAAATTTTTATATTTGAGTTGAATGAATGAAAGGTAAATTGCGGTTTACGATTTAGGACGTAAAAAAAAACCACTAACTAGATCTCGGTCAAACCAATTTTCGGTGAAAGTTTACATGGTAATGTACATCATATATGTTTTTTTGTTATATCATTCTCTTTACGACGCTCATTTTACCACTTTGGAAGTGTCTCTCGCGCAAAGTATTCAGTTTTGAAAAAAAATGATATTAAAAACCTCAATATCATTTTTGATGATCTATCCATAGATACACCCACACGTATGGTTTGATGAAAAAAATATTATTGAGTTTCAGTTCTTAGTATGGGGAACCCCCAAAATTTATTGTTTTTTTTTTCGGAAATTGGGAAAAAAGTGGCTGTGACATACGGACGGACAGACAGCCAGACATGACGAATCTATAAGGGTTCCGTTTTTTGCCATTTAGCAACGGAACCCTAATAAAGTATTTGTGAAACTAATAACTATCATTTCATTTAAATTTTTAAGCATTTTATGTGCTTACTTTTTTCTTGGTCTGGTCGCGGGTTCAAGTCCCGTCCTAGATGTTCTCTTTTTCCGATCTAAATCTTGAGATAATAACTATCATTTGAAGAACAGCCTCCGTGGCGTGGCGGTATTGAAAGCGGCCGCTACGCAGGAGGCGCGGGTTCGATCCCCGCTCAGTGCAAATATTTGTATGCATGAATATGAGTATTTGCATTGGTCTGGTCGTGCCTCGGAGAGCACGTTAAGATGTCGGTCCCGGTTGCCATACGAATATGTATGACAGTCGTTATAGGAGAAATGGGAGAAATGGCCCCACATAGAAGGGCTGATCACCCGTCTGGTCAAACGGCGTCCCCACTGGCAGTATATATGTATATTATTTGAAGAAAAAGTATATTATGTATAATATGACCTATATCGCACAATGGCTTCACCTACAACGGGTTGCAACCTATAAATTATAAAAAAAGCTATGCTGGTACTGTTAGGCACACAACAAATCAAAACATTTGTTTCACAGAACCACGCATAAATTATTATTAATTTATGAGTTTACACTATTCTTGTTTTTGTGTAAAAATAAATTTTAAGGTTTACGGTAGCAATTGTTTGACAGCTAATCTATGTCAAGTTGTAAACGTCGTGAAACGTGCCCGAATTGCCCGAATGGTTTTATTGAGCAGGAAAAACAATTTAGTCTTTATTTTTTTGTGGTACGTGTGATTTGTGTCTCAACTAATAATGTATGTTTTACCCTGCGGCCACACTAACTGCCAACGTCTCCTGAGTCATCACTGCGTCCCCTAAGGGGCGCGTGGAAGCAGTGGCTGGGTTTGTGCCCATTTCTGCGGCGTCCTTCGCGGTACCTGGAGAGGCACCGGTCCTGGGGGCGGGGGTTTTTCCCCTTTGGCTTGTGACGCCGGTAGGCCGCTAGACTTCACGCCGCCCGGCGGTCAGCCCGAGCCGGGTGAGATCACTGGTTACCCAGTGAAGGCCCAGCTCCGGGCGACCAGCGGCGGGGCGGCGGCTTTCCTGCGACCTCCGGCGTCCGTTTTGTTTCTTCATTTCACGGGCGGGCGTCCGGCAGGCGCTCCGCCAGGCTCTCCAGCGTGACGTTGATACAATTTAGTATCGACGCCGCGAGGTCGTCGTCCTCGAAGTCGGCCAGCGTCAGCTCCGCAATGAGCGCCTGCGCTGCCGCCAGTATGGCGGAGGGGCTGGTCGCTGGGGCGTCCGCTGCCGTGGCCGTCTGTGTACACTGCCAACGTCAATGCCCATTATCCCATTAAATATTGCGTTAATTCATTTAGTAATGTGCCCGGTAGATGGCAATAGGCTCGCCCTATTACTTTGGTACCTTTTTTTTTTTTTTTTTATCGTGCGGATATCCCTTCGGATACCCCCCCGCGTGCCAGCGGGGGCGGTTATGTTGGGCTTGAACCGACTAAAACCGCACGCCGTCTCGGGTCTACAGACGCCGGGGTGTAAGGTTTCCCATAGAGCATATCCCTCGCACCCCGACTGACCCTGGGCCATCTCCGGTTTCGAGATGGCCCCCTCGGGTTTGGGTACCACGGTGTCCCCGTCTTGCCCCGGTTTGGGGCAGGGGCGCTAGTCGCCCCACCGTCCCGGCCTGCTTCTGCTGGGGTGACAGGCGGCCTCACCTGCCACCCCCAGGCCTGCGCTCATGGAGGACGGAGGTCGTTAAGCGACTATTACATTGGTACCTAAACATACTGACGAATCGTGGGTATGTAACACCTCTGCCTACCCCTTCGGGGATACAGGCGTGAAGTTATGTTATTTACGTGTTAAATGCAGTGGCCCACTTGAACGGTCCACGTCAATATTCATTCTTATCGCCTAACGTCAAATGGCAATGTGAATGCTGTTGTTCAATTATCGCGTTAATTCGTGGCTACACTTACGTTAACGTCCATTATTGAGATAATTAATAGTATTAAATGGTAAAATAGCGGCGATAACCCAGTGGTTTACGTAACTGACTGCCGAGACGAGGTCTCGAGTTCGATCCCCAGTCGCCCCAAGCACACACCTCTGACTTTTCGTATTAAACATCGACTTTTGTGTATTAAACATGTCCATTATCGCTCGCTTAGTAATGTGGTCGGTAGATGGCAATAGGCTCGCCCCCTATAACATTGGGACCTAAACATAACTGGCGAATCGTGGGTGTGTAATACACCTCTGCCTACCCCTTCGGGGATACAGTCGTGAAGTTATGTGATATGTATGTATTTCCCGTTACTATGGCCCCAGCATTAGACTAGGTTAAATAAATCACCCGTCCTTGTTTAGTTCAAGAATGTATACGGTAAGTCAAAACGTAGGAACAAACTTACTACGGCCTGTGACGATGTCCTGGGTAACTTCAGGCATTATTCTGTTTAGTAATGTATTTATATTTTTTTCCTAAATGTAGGTATGAGATTCTCCAAAAATGAATAATTAAAAAAATCAAAAAGACAACGGCAAAAAGACAAGAAATGCTTTTTTAAAGACCGTAACAAGTTTGATAGCTGACGGGATATTACCATACCTTACCGAAAGAAAAACGAGAAAACGATTATTTCAATTTTGCGTCAAGATTTTGTTTTTGAATGTCTTAAATTGTCAATAGACTACTGACAAATATAAAAGAGATATTCATTGTTATTTCAATAAGTTAACGACACAAACATAAATTCAATAAAACGGTAGTTTATCCAAAGAGCTAATATTGAATTCAAACAATGAATTATTTAGTTTCTTTCACAATGAGATTTATTGAACATTCCTGGGCGTAGTATGTTTATCAAATCTGTCAGTTTAATAACATACGATAAGCGTATCAATATTATGATTTATGTTAATATCATTCAACCTATATAATAATATTTTATTAATCTGTACTTCATCATCATATTATAAAGAAGAAGGATTTGTTTGTAATCGATTAACTCTGAAACTACAGAACCGATTTCAAAAATTCTTTCACCATACGAATGCTACATTATCTCTGATAATATAGGTTACTTTTTATCCCGATATTTCTACGGGCTTAGGACTTATGCGGGTGAAACCATATGGCGATGCTAGTTTAATTTAAAACAATGATAACCTTTTTTTCCCGTGTGAAAGTCCCCACGGGCTTCACCCCATCGGTGCCAACGATGGGGTGGGCGTGTCGGAATCGGACCGACTAAAACCACACGGTGTCCTCCCCAAGTGTCTATTGCCGGGCACCCCGGGTAAGTTCTCGAAAGGATAACCCCAGGGTTACCGGCGAACTTTGGCCGCCACCGCGGCCTCGCCTGGTAGGAACAATGATAACCTAATAATAATCTTTTCATTCCCTGACGAATTAATCTTCAGACAGAATATTTTCAATAAGAGGTCAAAACTTTGAATGAGTAATGACTCGTACAAACAAATAGGTCCTTGTTTACAAAAAACTTATTCACAACAAAAATTAATGGAGCAGTCTTTTTACGCTTGAAAAATTCCGTAATTGTTGTCATATAAAATCAAAAACGTTCCACTTAGTTACATCTGGTGTGAGTGGAGCCGTATTGGCGGTCATGGTTCATTTGACCAATCGATGGATTATTACCATGACAATAGACGGTTTGTGGGCAAGCTGGACATCACGTCGGAACTCATAATCCAGATGGGTGTGGATACCCTTTTCAATCAATGAATGAATGAATAAAGTGACGAGTTAAGATCGATAGCAATATATCGATTTATATTTTGAACGATTTCAATTGATTCAGAATGTTAATCGAAACACGCTGCGATGATGATGATTTATAGGTTCTAGAATTATGTTATGGCATTATCCTTTCGAGGGCTTACCCGTGGTGCACAGCAATGGACACTTGGGGAGGACACCGTGTGGTTTTAGTCAGTCCGATTCCGACACGCCCACCCCATCGTTGGCACCGATGGGGTAAAGCCCGTGGGGGTTTCCACACGTAAAAAAAATGGCATGTTTAGGATGGTGTAATATTTTAAGATATCTTTTCACTAATTATAATAATATCGATTAAAAATTAAATTGAACTAATCTGCGTTATCAGTTAAGTAAGTAAGAATCTGCATAGTTGAAATTGAACCGAGTTATTTTCACTGGTGAAATCAAGAATGCATAACTAACTGTAGACAAAAGAATTCAGGTTTATTTACAAATTTCACGTAATAAAGCTTCAAAGTCCATCACAGTTAAACTATTTCTGCTGGTTCAATCTAATTTCAAAAGTAATACATTAGGATTTTTTTTATGTGGAATTCATACCATTGTTGAAATGCTGCACTTTCAAAGCAAAAGACTCAAAGGTAATTCAGTTAAAATATTACTAACGTTCGCTGAATAACATCAAAAATGTCTAATATAAGAATGAATCTTTAGAAAAGGAATACTTGGGATAAATTCACAAAGATTCCTTTATCCAAATAAACATATCTCATAACTTAAATAGTTCTATTAATTATATTATAGAATCTCATAAATTCCACTCAAAGTTGTGGTCTGCTTCGCTATACAAAGAACAAAAGGTATTATTGATGGGAATTGAAACTGGTACCAATTACTAGACTTCATATTTCACATGCCTGATTGGATCCTTTCACTACGGTATGATGATTTATATCGAAAACTTTGGATTCGATACTACGATTGTTCAGGATCGAATACGATTCGATATTAATAATTATAGATTGTTTGGCATCGTATTGTTATCGTCACTATTATTGAGACCTGTTTTGTTGCGTGATATCGATTTCATCGAGTTATCTGTATTTATTTTGTGCTACATGTTTCATAAGAATTAGATGGAAAGAGAGTCGGGAGCACAGCTATAGCGAGTTCGATCCTTGGATAAATAAAAAGTGTTATTGAGATATAGTATATTGTTAAAATTTTCTCATACGGCATACGAAAAATGCTTACCCTGGTATTAGGTTTTTTTTTTATATATATTTAGGACACGTCAATTTGATTTCACTCGCCTGATAGTAAGCTGATGGTAAAGTCTCAGGAAAGAGGGTCACCATTACATACACGTACCATGTTAACAATGGTGGCACTCAGCTTGACGGCCTCATCAGAAGAGGATTGTCGTCGCAGCACCGCGTGACACCAACAGGTTCCACTAGTGCTGCGACCACAATCCCCCCTGCCCGGCTATGCACTTGCTGACCCCTGAACGCAATCAAACCGAAATTGGATTACTATGGAGGGTTATTCGCAATCGTGCACGGTGGTACCCACCCGGCCGAATTTTGTGACGAATTTGTGTTATCAAATTTCTATCACCAGTAAGAAGTATATAATTATATTACCTAGGACTATAAGTCGTTTCTTTTTATATACTTTTATATCGTCTTGAAGCTGTACGGAAAAAATACCTTTTCTAGAGTAGTGGCGAAATATGGATGTAAGATATACCTCTACTCACAGGGGACAGGCTTGAGTATATAGGAAAAGAAATTTGTATTTTATAAGCATTTAGCAGGCGGGGGGGTGGCGGGTGAGGCCACCTGTCACCCCAGCAGAAGCAGGCCGGGACGGTGAGGCGACAAGCGCTCCTCCCCCAAACCGGGGCAAGACGAGGACACCGTGGTTCCCAAACCCGAGGGAGCCATCTCGAACCGGAGATGGCCCAGGGTCAGTTGGGGTGCGAGGGATATGCTCTATGGGCAACCTTACACCCCGGCGTCTGTAGACTCGAGACGGCGTGCGGTTTTAGTCGGTTCAAGCTGGACATGACCGCCGCCCCCGCCGGCGAAACAGTGGGGATTTCCGCACGAAAAAAAAAGTTACCAAATAATGGTTATAATCAGTTTCATGGTCTTAATAGAACTTGTTGGTTCGCAGCTAAATGGTGCCGTTGTCGTGAGCGCCAGTCTGGTGGTACATTCACAACACAATGTGTTAAGTTTACGAATATTGGATATCGGGAAGGTGTGTTCGGATTTGTTTATTAAATACACACCTCAAAACTGTCTAGCAGTATTTAGCATTTTGGAGTATTTCGAGCATGAAATACTGCTGTCAGTCAATGCATGATCAATTTCCAGGGTGCTTTTGCAGATTATTAATTTCAATTAAATCGTAATTTATGTTTTATTTTGAGTCCAATCAAACTGTTATCCTAAAATGCATATTTTGCTAGTTTAAAAAAAATCAACTCTTTTAACTTAACAACTTACTCGTTTTTTATGACGTATAATCTTGATGGATTCTAAAATAACGCGTTTTTAGATATTAAGTATGTGTTAAGCAATACTTTCTAGATTTTTAGCTGTTTTAAAACTAAAATATCTCTAGACAGTTTTGAATGGTTTCTTTCATATAGTACACAATTTCAACGTATGATTCGCTTGCCAGAAAAGAGAATATAGATCAAATTAAATTCAGTCAACCACTCTTTTTTTTTCAATTTTGTAAAGTAAAGTAATTGTTGAAGTTCTAAAATCTACAAAACGAGACTCAATTCAGTCTAAGCGCACCACGCCCCAGTGATTCGTATCATCGATTCTGTACATCGATTACAAAATTCAACTAATCGATAATAAATAGGGCGCAGTCATTATTCGGCTGGAATTTATGACTCGGCCCTCCCATATAACAACAATGTAGGTAACGTTTTTACAAGTGATGGGAATGGAACCCATTAAGTTGTTTAGCTCTATATCCGTATTTTTTTTTATAATTCATTCTGTTTTACGATGATTCTTTGAAGCATTTAGAAGTAATTTGGTAACGATTTTATTACCAGTTACGAATATTAGGTATAAATCTATAAATTCCTTATATGTAATATTTTTAACAGGTAATAATTAATTGGAACGAATAGTGGTAAGTAGTTTCCGTGGCTTTTGAATTGTAGGAACACATAAGTCTCATGCCCATGACAATTTTAGTAATATTTTTGTGGTCATGCGCGTGGCCATTTGCAAAGTGGAAGGAAAAAGTAAGTAAGAAAGCAAGTAAAACCGGCCATTAGCACCATTATCTATACATCTTTTTTACATTTGACGACCTCTGTGGCGTAGCGGTAGAGCATTCGACTACTAAAACAGAGGTCGCGGGTTCGATTCCCGCTTATTGCAAATATGTATATTTGCATTGGTCTGGGTGTTTCTATGTATAATATGTATTTATTTACAAAAAAAATATATCTAAGAATGTTGATCCGCTTTCTAGAACCCATATGATAAGCTCTGCTTAGTTTGAGTCTAGATGGCGCTGTGTAATATGTCCTAGAATATTTAATTATTTATTTAATCGGAGGCCCGCTTAATTTATTTTTATTTTGATTTCATTATTTATTTTAAAGTGAATAAAAAAACTAAATATTCCGTGAATATTTCAAGTGTCTACCACTAGCCGTTATTAATATTGAGCAAAAAAAATGGCAAATACGTTTAATAATCACGTTTCTTGTAAAAGCCCATGTGAAATATCTATTTTATTCTGTTTTTAGTATAGTGCTGTTACAGCGGCAACAGAAACACATCATCTGTGGAAATTACAGCCTTCTAACTATCACGGTTCATGAGATACAGCCTGGTGACGGACAGCGGAGTCTTAGCAATAGGTTCCGGTTTTACCCCTTGGGTACAGAACACTAAAAATTAAAGCTAGGGAAGTAAAACTTGCTAAAATCTTAGAAACCTTAGGAAAAATGTAGTCGCAAATGGACATTAAGTACAGATTCAATTCTAATATGCATTGTTATTAGGATATTGTAAGTTATAAGTCCCAAAGCCGTAAATGTAACAAGAGAATCACTGTTATTTAAGCATTTTTTAAATAAAATGACTACTATCATAACGTGAATCACAGATTACTAAATAAGCTTAGGTTACGTTAGGATTGGGTTCACGTCGGTGGTTTTTTTTTTTTTTATATTTAGGACACGTCAATTTGACTTCACCTCGCCTAATGGTAAACTGAAGGTAAAGTCTCAGGTAAGAGGGTCACCATTACATACACGTACCATGTTAACAATGGTGGCACTCAGCTTGACGGCCTCATCAGAAGAGGATTGTCGTCGCAGCACCGCGTGACACCCACCGGTCCCACTAGTGCTGCGACCACAATCCCCCTGCCCGACTATGCACTTGCTGACCCCTGAACGCTATCAAACCGAAATTGGATTACTAAGGAGGGTTTTTCGCAATCGTGCACGGTGGTACCTACCCGGCCGAATTTTGTGACAAATTTGTGCCATCAAATTTCTACCACCAGTGTAAATGGTATACTGAGTGGGGCGTTTTATCACAACCCGCAACATTTTAATTGTGAGTCCAATCCTTAGTAACTGCCGTATCGAAGATTGTTCACAAAATATTATAAAGAAGAAACTAGTGCGACAGTAGTTGAGAAGTTCGAACGAAATTTACTATGGTTGCGATAAGATTAAGGAACAAACAGAACAACGAATATTCTCTTTATCTTTTCGCTCTATGGTTGAAGTAACTTATTAACCAAAGACATGGACTCATAAAGGTCAAACGACAAAGGAACCGTCTGTTCGCTGACGCGTGAAGCCTTAAAACATTGGTTAGCGGTAGAACACGTCATCAAATTGCACCAATGTATAGGTTGGCTCACGGATAGTTAATGGACGTATGTGTAGCCAAGTAGAACAGCGTAAGGGGTGATAATAGTTAGCCTAAATATTTGACTTCTTTCGTAAATATATGTCTATTTTCATCACCATCTCAGTGTCAAGTCCTGGTTGCCTCCGAGGCCTTCATCTCGGAGCACGAGATCCACGCAGTGCTATATAGACCCAAAGTAAGAATAGCCTAAAAACTTGTAATATGGGTTTTAGAATGTGGATAAAAATCTTTTTTTTTAAACTGGATACCCCCCCCCCCGGCCGAACCGACTAAAACCGCACGCAGTCTCGGGTCTTAAGACGCCGGGGTGTAAGTTTGCCCATAGAGCATATCCCTCGAAAACATTTTAATTACAAACAAAATTATACTGAAATATTTACATCCTAAAAATGGGGGGGGGGGGGGGATATGTCAGCTATCGAAGAATTCCTCCTCGTCGATGTTGACTGGTAACGTAGGCACCTAAAAGGCTGGCGGCATTGCCACGTCGGATGGCACTGGCACCAATTCTTTGCGTAAAACCAATTATAGCCAACCATTTTAAGTTAGTATTGTGTCTTGGGAACATAAAGATATTAATTTCTTTGACAACATTTTTTGCTAAGAAAGTAAGATTAACTATTACTTTGGTCATAAAATGTGGTAAGTTTATTGCCAGTTAAACAGGTAGTGTCTAATGCCTGGTTAATACTGCCCCGTTTCTTTAGGTAGG
This sequence comes from Cybosia mesomella, assembly GCA_946251805.1. NCBI lineage: Eukaryota > Metazoa > Arthropoda > Insecta > Lepidoptera > Erebidae > Cybosia > Cybosia mesomella. The sequence continues at coordinate 6,272,799 of OX276389.1, forward strand.
TCATATGGTTTGGGACGGTTTGTAGGTCAAGTCCGCATTTTTAGAGCATGATGGCATTTTGTAAATGTCAGTTTTTATTCACTTGTTCATTAATATGCCTCCGTACATTTCAGTAATATGCCTCAAATCCACTTCTTTTTTTTAATTGGTACACTGCTTATCATATAATATTAAATAGGTTTTTACTTAATTGATGATACTAGATGCGCTCCACGGTTTCACTTGCGGGTCATTGTTACGGGATTAAAAGCAGCCTGTGATAATTCAGGAAATACGATATCTGCATTGAATTTCACTAAAATTCGTCCACCCATTTCAGCGTGCCTTGAAGGTTCATTTTGCATAGCTATTATTTGCTTTTTGTTTTACTTGAACGAAAAAAATAAACAATGTGACGAGTTAACAATAAGTAGTTAATCTAAATTGATTCTGAGTAATTATCTTCATAAAAATGATGTGACGAATTTACACAAGTGACGAAAAGAATGATGAGAGTAATTTTTTATGATGCGCGCGCACACCGTCACGAAGAACCGACAACATGAAGTTAGCCAGAAAACCAACACCCTGAACTTAGCTAGTCAAATGTTTACTTTGACTTATTACGTTTGTAGAATTTGAAGTTGGTTGACGCTATGTATTATTTATTTACATCACAAACTATAATTAATTTTTACATTTTTATATCTACAAACTTTAAACAACTTTTTACTTTCTATAACCTTTTTAATTTTTTTATCTTTCGCGTTATCCTACATAACGCGAAAGATAAAAAAATTCTCTAAAATCTAGTTACGCCATAAATTCTTACGTGCGTAGTATTACTTATAAGTACACACACACACTTTTTTTTTGTGGCACACTTACTAAGATAAATACATACAATCCGCTACCGAAGCTAAAGAAAAACATTCAAATAAGAGCTAGAATTAGCTACTAAAGCTGAGCAAAAAAAAAACCAAAAAAAACTTTTTAAATTGCATTACAAAACCTCATTGTGCCTACAAATGGCGACTTATTAATCCCTACGCCTTTTACCCAGCTTATTAAGTAACACAATGGTTTAAAAAAATACGCACAAAAAATGTTTAGCGTCGTAAATCGAGACCGGGTGATGCATAATGTTTGCAAATTACGAGTCAGCCGCCGATGTTTTACTCACAAACTTATTTCGCATACAATAAATTATGATACGGTTGCTTCTTGAGATAAATTTAAGGTTTGACATTTACTTTTGGTGGCACCTATTGTGGAGTTTATAGAATGGTTGTGGGTAGCTGCGTATTTTGTATGTATCAGTAAAATGGGGTGAGTGGAAGTCAAAGGGTGAATAGAAATAAAATAGACAGTATATATTTCGCAGTTGTCTCCTTATAAGTGAAACCATGAATTATTTCAATGTTATAAAAATCATGAACTAACATTGGAAAGTTCGCACATTTGTACCTACTATACTGCCGTCCTCAAGTTACTTCAAGCGACTTCTGGTCAATTTTCAAATGTTATCTTTGAATTATACTCGTTTATATTTAAATAGCAACTTTATTCCCGTAAGCGCTCTTGTTTTTTCACTTAACCGCTTTTTAGTTTGAAGAAGGCAGTATACGGATCAACGAAAAAACCAATGAAAGGACTGATCAACCAATAAACCAAGAACATACAAAAATATTTAGGGTACCCACTTGAAATTTTGTAAAAAGGAAATTTGTAATGACCATTTTATTTTTACTCACCCCTAGACTTCCTGACCTGACTTCCTGACCTATTCACGTTACCACAGTGGCGCAACGGTCAGTCAGAGAGCTTACTGCAAATATTTGTATGCATGAATATGTATATTTGCTTTGGTCTGGGTATTTCGATTTTATAATATCCTATGCATTTAGTAGTGTTCAGTTAAGCTGTACTTAAGTTGGGTTTAGATAGCGCTGTGTTGTATTCTTAGCTGGCAACATTTTGTAGAAAACAGTTTTGGAATTCACAGTATCAGTATAAGTTATGGGCCCGAATCTAAAAAAAACGGATCATTTGTTATCAATGGACTTTTTACTAAGATAGGATACGACTATAAGATGCTAATTAACACGATTGGAGCTGCAGGCAAAGGCAAGTATTGTATAATTGTTTGAACGTCTGTTAGTTTTAGTGTACTCGTAAATGACTTGACCGCGCGAGGTCATATTCACACAGTGGATTTGTTTGTTTCATTAAGACGGTGCTATGGTATAATTATTAAACAAGTTCTATACATAATTTATGAATCAAATGAGTCATATTCACTGCATATCGATAGCGAGTATAGTTTGACCGGCTGTCAAGCTATAGTTAAACCTCACAATACATTTGAGGACAGTTATACATACACTAGCTGTTGCCCGCGACTTCCTCCGCGTTGAGTTCGGAATAGGTCAAGGTATGTTTACTTGTGTAGTCTGGGTCCTAACACGTATCAAGTTATTTTATCGATGTATTCGCAATTATTCATTATCGCAGGTTTATAAGTGCCCGGTTAATGGCAATAGGCTCGCCACCTATTACATTGGGACCTAAAACATAAACTGGCGAAACGTGGGTGCTAGCACCTCTGCCTTCCCCGTTTCGGGGATATAGGCGTGAGTTTATGTTATGTTATGTTCATTATGAAGTATAAAGCCTTTTTCGGGAGACTGTCTCGTCAACGTAGAACTGATCTACTAATACTAGAACTACAATATTAGGACAGTTCTCGAAACCGGAGATGGCCCAGGGTCAGTCGGGGTGCGAGGGATATGCTCTATGGGCAACCTTACACCCCGGCGTATTAAGACCCGAGAAGGCGTGCGGTTTTAGTCGGTTCGAGCATCGGACATAACCGCCCCTACTGGCTGGCGGTGGGGGGGGGGAGGGTATCCGAAGGGATTTCCGCACGAAAAAAAAAAGGTACCTTCTATCACTCAAATAACTGCTCGTATGAGGTAGTGTGGTGCACTCGTTTTATAGTGACGATTCGTTCGAAATAGAGGTTTATATTATTATGTGACATCGAAATCAATTCTGCCCGATTCCATAATATGATAGCGTGATGATATAAATTTGGAAGACGTTTATATGTCTTGAATCTACTATTTTTTTATACGTGGAGTTTTTACGTTTTACTGCTCATGAGCTTTTAGGTAATAGCGTGATGACTTACAGTCCAGATTTTGACCATGTCTGAGTTCTGCTGAACTACAACATTTCGTAAAGAGAAGTTGTCATCAATAATAGTTTAGCCCGATTTTGCTCTACTGCTCCTGTCATACCTATAATAGCGTGATGATACATAGCGCAGTTTATGACCATGTCCTAGAAGAATATTCAAGCTAAATTTCAGCTAAATCTGTTCAGCGGTTTTCAAGTGATGCTTGAATACCGATAATCAGGCTGTGGAATGATCTCCCTGCTGTGGTTTTCTCAAGCGACTACAATATGGGGTTCTTCAAGAAGGGCATTAGAAGGTTTTTACAGGGTTAGCAGCGCGACTGTGACACCCTTAGTGTTGCACACGTCCATGGGCAGCGGTAACCACTTCCCGTCAGGTGGGCCGTGTGCTTGCCACCTGAGTGCTATAAAAAAACAGACGAACCGACAAACTGACAAATAGAAAAAAAAACAAAAAATCACATTTTCGGCATCGGTATCGCTCTTAGAACACACATCAATAATTTTCTTGGAAATGTATTCAATGTAGTGATCACTACCTTCTTTTGATGTGTTTGTATAGATTCAGTCACGCTTCTGTTCCATTGAAATGGGGAAAAATACACAAATTTCCACTTGCATCTCTTTTTCAATTTGAAAATGTTGGGTGACAAAGAATGTAGCACATGTACATTTATAATTTAATAAATAAATTAAAAAAAAAGAAAGAAACTAATGACACTCCTTTGTTTTTTTCTTTCTTGACGCAGTTTTTGGGCATAACCTGTATTTGGAAAAGATTCTTTTTTTATTCTTAATATGTAGCAGATTGCCAGTTTGCTTTTGTAGTATAAGTTTACGCTTATGTTGAGCAAAGTGTTATTGGTTTTTTGTAAACCAAGTGTCCGGTAGACAGCACAAGGGGACTATGCAATCTCTGGGATGTAAGGGTTGGGTACTATAAAAAAAATATCCTTGTGATACAAAAACATAAATACTATTGATCATTAATGTCCTTGATCAAACTTTGGACTGCAATAGGCTAATTGATTGATTGATTGAAAACAATCTTGAGTTAACAGTACCTTTTTTTTTTTTTTTTTTTTCGTGCGGAAATCCCTTCGGATACCCCCCCGCCGGTTAGCGGGGGCAGTTATGACGGGCTTGCACCGACTAAAACCGCACGCCGTCTCGGGTCTTCAGACACCGGGGTGTAAGGTTACCTATAGAGCATATCCCTCGCACCCCGACTGACCCTGGGCCATCTCACCACTAACAGCATCGCTCATCCGTCTCCTCTGAAAGCAGAGGAGTACGGAGAGCGATGTGTTCCCGCCACGTTGGGTATTGGCCGACGATCAATGCCAACCCTATGAAGGGGAAGCCATTGACCGCCGCCCAGGGTGTACCGGCCGCTCCGCTTCCGTTCCCCCCGGACTGCAGCGGGATCGGAATCGGAGCGACACTCGAGGAGGTTACCCAACACACACCCCTAGTTAACAGTACCTACTTAGTCCATGTTATTACTTCCATAACGAACGCCATCACTTCCAAGCCCGTTTAATGATAATAATAAAACCCAACAAACCTAACTGTGAAAATTAAAGTTTGAATTTGTTGAAATAAACACAAATAAATATCAAAATTCTAATTCAAACTTTTCACAAAATATAGCGAAAACTCGCAAACAGGAAAGTGTAACGCAGCGTGCCGAGCACCTTATGAAAAGTCTCCCTTACACAGCCGAACTTCGGAACAACGACTATTAAGAAGGGTTCTGATTAGAAGAACATAAATTTTAAACTTGCTTTGACGAAAACATGTTGGTTGATTTTTTATTTATGAAGGATGAATAAATATTTTATTCAAATTTAATGAATATGCAGATGCAGGGTTTAAGTTAATCTTAGCGTCATTAAGTTGGCTTTTTGATTTGCTTGGATTTGATTTGTGATTATAAATTATGTGTAATAATAATAACTGGTGGTAGAAATTTGATGTCACAAATTAGTCACAAAATTCGGCCCGGTGGATACCACCGTGCACGATTGCGAAAAACCCTCCATAGTAATTCAATTTCGGTTCGATTGCGTTCAGGGGTCAGCAAGTGCATAGCCAGGCAGGGGGGGTTGTGGCCGCAGCACTAGTGGGACCGGTGGGGGTCACGCGGTGCTGCGATGACAATCCTCTTCTGATGAGGCCGTCAAGCTGAGTGCCACCATTGTTAACATGGTACGTGTATGTAATGGTGACCCTCTTTCCTGAGACTTTACCTTCAGCTTACCATCAGGCGGGGTGAAGTCAAATTGACGTGTCCTAAATATAAAAAAAAATGCATATTATACACTAGCTTTCCCCCGCGGCTTCGCCCGGGGCATTCTTCAATTCCCTGTGGTACCCATTTAACCCATACATGCCCGTAATTTATTAGTTTCACATTAATGTATAGAAATTTGCCCGATTTGTTGACATTTATGATTACTGCTCCGCTCACCTGAGTAGTAGCGTGATGATATATAGCCTATAACCTTCCTCGATAAACGGGCTATCCAACACAAAAAAAGAAGATTTTAATTCGCACCTGTAGTTCCTGAGATTAGTGCGTTCAACCAAACAAACAAACTCTTCAGCTTTATAATATTAGTATAGATAGATAAAAACACCCAGATCAATTCAAATAGACATATTCTTACGTACAAATATTTGCAATGAGCGGGAACTGAACCTGCCACCGAAATCCCTGTCACTACACAGGTGTTAGAAAATTATTCACATAAGATACTATATTCCCACAAACTAGTGTATCATTATACGATTTACCTATTCCTATGTAGTTTGAAGCTTTGATAATTTGAATAACAATTGTGAGGAAATAGGACATCCAACTAGTGTACTAGTGCGGTTAACCACGTAATTACTTGCGCGAGAAAGTAGATATATATCGTACTAAAAACATAACATAACATAACATAAACTCACGCCTATATCCCCGAAGGGGTAGGCAGAGGTGCTAGCACCCACATTTCGCCAGTTTATGTTTAGGCCCCAATGTAATAGGGCGAGCCTATTGCCATTAACCGGGCACTTATAAACCTGCGATAAATACACACATAACTTCGAAAAGCATCGAAGTCATTGCTCACCGACGCGGGATAAAACCCGACCTCACCTGGCGAGGCCAAAGTCCGCCGGTAATCCTAGGGTTATCCTTTCGAGGGCTTACTCGGGGTGCACGGCAATGGACAATGGACTTGGCGAGTTAGTGGAGTCCCAAAAACTACCAGTGGTGTTATTTAAATGTGTGCGCTAAATAGAATACCTTTTTTGTTTCGGATAAGCCGGCCAGCGGGGAGGATATATCGGACTTGAACCGACTAAAACCACACGCCGTCTCGGGTCTAAAGACGCCGGGTGTAAGGTTGCCCATAGAGCATATCCCTAGAGCATATGCCTATAGAGCATCTCCGGTTTCGAGATGGCCCCCTCGGGTTCGCTTGAAAAATCCGTTCCCGCAGGGGGAACGCACAGGTAGATTTCGTGAAGCAATTAATATTATTTTATATAGAGAACTACGCTGTGACCCACGCCGAGTGCATTTTTAACATGTTTATTTTTTTTTCTCGAAAACGGTAACTTTTAGCGAAAAACTTTTCAGACATTTATTTTAGACTTAAAAATGGCCTATCGATTAAAAATGTTTCCGACGGCAAGAATGTTCACCGGTTAGAAGTTATGATTTTTTCCCCGAAAAATTTTGGTTTTTCCCCCCTCCACTTTTAGTTGAAGTTTTAATCTTATAGGTTGATAATTAAAAGTTGTTGGTATTCATGTATACTATGGGATAAAATTAGAACGGTTCGAATATCTTTCATGGAACGTGAAATTTGGAGGAAAAACTGATATAACAAAAGTGAGGCCCTACCGTCCCCTTAGGCCGGATTCCACCCGTTCACGAACTTAAACTAAGTTTACACCCAAGCAATTTTTGACCGCAGTTTGAAAGCGATCGGGGCAAAAATGCGACCGTGAGAGTGCCGCAAATTTTGGGAAGTGGAACCATACATACATATATGTATGTATATAAACTATTTGACCAGTGGTCATTTCGGACTCAGGGGGTCATAACTAGACCTCCTATGAAGAATTTTTTTTTAAATTCGACAGTAGTTAAGAAACCAATAGGTAGATCGATTTCTTCTTAGATAACATGATATTGGGGTGTGTGTTGGGTAACCTCCTCGAGTGTCGCTCCGATTCCGATCCCGCTGCAGTCCGGGGGGAACGGAATCGGAGCGGCCGGTACACCCTGGGCGGCGGTCAATGGCTTCCCCTTCACCCCTTCATAGGGTTGGCATTGATCGTCGGCGAATACCCAACGTGGCGGGAACACATCGCTCTCCGTACTCCTCTGCTTTCAGAGGAGACAGGATGAGCGATGCTGTTAGTGGTGAGATGGCCCAGGGTCAGTCGAGGTGCGAGGGATATGCTCTATGGGTAACCTTACACCCCGGCGTCTGAAGACCCGAGACGGCGTGCGGTTTTAGTCGGTGCAAGCCCGACATAACCGCCCCCGCTGGCCGGCGGGGGGGTATCCGAAGGGATTTCCGCACGATAAAAAAAAAAAGGTAGATCGATTTCATCGAACTCTACCTAAAACTAAAACTTACAATAGTTTACTCGCCGTACCACCTTTCTAGTAAAAAATGAAACATTTATAAAACTCATCGCTGAACCTTAAAAAAATATGAATACCTCCTGCTATTTCTGAAGTCGCTTTAAAATAAACATATTTATTTTATAGGTTCGCAAAGCTTCGGTTCCTTTAATAAAAATACAAGCAAGTTTTATGCACCTGTTGTCGTTTTAAAAGTATAATTTTTCCCCATTAATGGACGCTCCCTAATATGTAATATTTAAATGTCAACATTTGTAAGTCTGTTTGCGTTTTTGTTACTTAACCACTCTTAAACTGGACGACATTAGACATACGTTACAATTAACTAGGAATTCAGTGCAGGGTGCGACTGAAATAAATTGAGCTGAGCGAGCAGGACTCTTACTTGAAAATAAGACATCTTGTAGTAAGATGGTCGCGCGCTTAGCTAAGGCCGCGCGCTCGTTAAACTGTTTTGCGGTGAAATTCCTCCTCATTGGTACATCGGACATCAACCATCTCGCTTCATTTGTGGTAAATTTGGTCAAGATCGCGCGAGTGGTGACGGAGGAGTTCAGCCACCAACAAACGGTTATGCCGGATATAAGAGGATAATACTTACCTTGCATTTGACACACATACATACCTATTACCTATAAAAAGAAATTAATTGTGAACCTGTCTAAATGATGTCACTACTGTTGATGTATTAAACTTTTTTTTTAATTCGAATATGTTTTAAAACTCCTTGATGATGAGGTTCTAAAATTACCTAAAACATATAAACGAAAGAGTAAAAAATTATGGGCGAATTAAGGCCACTCCACAGATCACTAAACTGTAATTAATTAAAGAACTTAAATGTGTTCTAGTTAATAAATGTGTTAATTATTTCTCTCGTTGACTTAAACTGTGCTCGTAGACATATTACCTACCTATTTTGATCTCCTAAACAAATTTCCAATAATTTGGAAAATGTGTGCTTTGTCGAGCAGGCGGTGTTAAAATTATTTGTAGAACACGTCTTCAGTGGATTTACAAGCAATTAGCGATGTTAACAATATTATATGGAACTAAGGATATAATATTATATCATACATGTTTTGATGTTTACATAAAAACATGAATAATAATTATAATTACTATAACCTTCATACATTTTCGGTGTGTATAATGGTGACCACCATTGCTGGGACTTTAACTTTAGCTTACCATCAAGTCAGGTGAAGTCATATATAGACGTGACCATTATAAAAAAGAAATAAAAAGTTACAAGCTATTGCTTGCTGTTTAGCCCGTGTGAAATATCAGTACCGTTCCCGCAACACACAGGACCAGTTCTCGGGATAAAAGCAGCCTATGATTTTAATCTCTTCCTGGTTATAATCTATTTCTGTGCCAAATTTCATCCACATCCGTAAAGCCGTTTTAGCGCGGAAAAGTAACAAATAACCATCGATCCTCATTAAATGGAAGCTAGAAAAAACGTAAAAATCGAAAAGTAAATTAGTAAATTATCTCGCGGGACAGCCGCTTACAAACTCGGATACTCCTTTGCAACCACAAATCTGATTTCAACCAAATTTGGCATGGTCATAACGACAATCTAGGGGCATGTTTTGAGACCATAAAATTAAAAATCGGACATACCATTGAGGAATTATCACCGAAAATCAAATTTACCATTGAAACTAATGGAAAAAGTTCGGGCGCGCAAAAATGGAATTTTCAGATTTTGAAATAAATCAAGTTGAATTCCTGAGACGAGCTCAGCCGAATACAAGGGATTTTCGTTTTGCGTTTTTTTTTGCGATTTTTTGCGATTTTTTCTTTATCTTGCAATGGTTCACCCCAGCACGAATCTATTACCGAAAACAGCAACTCGATAGCTCATCTCCTTCATACCCAAAACCGTGACAGAAAATTGGCAACGACGACGTCGACGACAACTCGATAGCAATAGGGCTTTTCTAAAGAAAATCCCTAAAAAAATAAATGCTCGCTCAGCTCAATTTTCTTGCGATCGGCTAACTGCATCGCATCCCTAGTTTAAATTTCTTCTTATTTGCAATTCAATTTCATCCAAAAGCTATTTAATAACCATCGGCTCCATAAATAATGCCTCTATATACAAAACAATTCTGAGCCAAACGATACAAAAATGTAATTAAACTAATCACAGCCATTCAGGGCAGGGTGAACGTTTATATTGTCGTCTGTGTATTCAATTACGGGCGACACGGACGCAGTAATGAGGTGCAATCAACGTCTCGATGACGTCACTACCCGCTGGGTAATGTGTGGGTTTCGTAAAAATTATGCCTTTTATGTTTTATTTGACATCACGGGCGTTTAGTTCAAGGGTATTGGGCATATTTTAGGGAATTTTGATGGAAGTTGGGTAAAATAAAAATTAAGGTGACTGAATAATCTAGTTATTTTTGGTTTGATGTATGATTTTTGCTTGAGCCCTAAAAAAACCCCAGCTACATAAAATGTAACAAAAAAATGGTCGGTAGATAATTCAACACAACAATAACCACGTGACCATTATTGTATGCTTAAAAGACATTCAGATTTAGCGTGGGAGACACATTTGCATTTCAAACGAAAATAATCATTCATATAATTATTTTATACCATCATTAAAATATAATTATTTAAATATACAACCGCTGTGTATATTTGTGTCTGCAGTTATAATAACAAGATATAATAAATATTATAATATGGTCAAGGATAGTTTTGCCATTAAAATATAGTGTCGTTTAGAACACCAATTAACTGGTTACAATGATTATTTTTTACATACAGGGTCCCGATTCCCGAGGGATATGCTCTATGGGCAACCTTACACCCCGGCGTTTGTTGACCAGAGACGGCGTGCGGTTTTAGTCGGTTCAAGTCCGACATAAACACCCCCGCGAGCCAGCGGGGGGGTATCCGAGGGGATTTCCGAACGAAAAAAAAGGGGCCCGATTCCCGATTCAGTTCCTTCTACTGAATCGGGCCCCTGTATATAAAAAATAGGGGAATGCCTTATAGCCTGGATCACCCTTACACCTCCACCTGAAGACCCGAGACGGCGTGCGGTATTAGTTGGCTTGAGTCCGATATAACTACCCCCGCTTCCTAGTGGAGGGGGGAGGGGGGGGTCAGAAAAAAAAATGGTATTCCGTATGATCTGTCAAAACCAAATCAATCTACCTACGTTTTCATAAGGTTCAGAGTTACTCATAGTTTGATTCGTTTCCAATAAATGTGGGTCTTTAAATTTTAATTTTCAAAATTTTCATGTATTTTGACATCACACGTTTTAAAAATTTAATTCTACTGGATCGGGCCCCAGGGCAGGTTTAAAGGCTGAAATGTAGTAGTAGTAACCTAACACAAGCAGTTTAGCTTAGCTGGAAGGGTTAGGAGAAATATTAGTAATATCGATTACTAATATTCTTTTAAAAAAGAAAAAAAAAATCCGCACGAAAAATAAGACGTGCAGGATTTTTCACGTATTGAAGAAAACAATGTTTCCAACTGGACTCCAACTAACAAAATAAAATCTCTGATACGAAAAAAATTACAACATTGCATTTACTGAATCTAAGAATAGGCGTAATAAATTATTACAAGGCTCTGTGCCATCCCGTGGCCTTCAACTGACTCATAAGCTGCTATTAAAACATCCTTCCGACCCAATACTCACAGCATCACGCGAGCTACACAACACAATACACATTACTTATAATGACAGTTAAAAGCTTATAGCAAAGTCGTGATCAAAACACACGCTTCTCTATTACAAGCTGTTGATTATATCGGAGGCTCCATGGACCCGGATGATACCACTATTAGAGTTGGTAACGAATTGATGTGTGGGCCAACAATTGGAAGTTTTACCCTAGTTTTTTTGGTTCGGACACGCAGACTAACGATAGGGCTATCACAATAGGGAATTGATTAAGTCATTTCTTTCAAATTCTATGTTAGTATTTTGTTCAGTTGTATGGTATAGTGTTTAGTGTGTGTTATTCTAGGACACAGCGCCATCTAGACTCAGCAATGCGAACATTTTCGGGGATACAAATATTTGCGCAGGGCGAGAATAACTATACACCGACACATGACACACAGATCGTCGATTTAAGTTTAGCTCTGAAATTTTACATAAAGTTGTGTTAAAATTGAAGATTAAAAATATAATTATACCATTTTTTTTCTTTTTTTTTGTGCGGAAATCCCCTCGGATACCCCCCGCCGGCCAGCGGGGGCGGTTATGTCGGGCTTGATTCGACAAAAACCGGGTCTTCAGACGCCGGGGTGTAAGGTTGCCCATAAAGCATATCCCTCGCACATATTTATTGTTTTATTTTAATATAAAGATCTATTGTGAATTTTTTACTGATATGCAACTTCTGAAGGCGACTGTGCATTTCAAGGTAACCACCTGTTAATTGTAATGTTTATTCATGGTAACTAATTCTGATCAATTTCATGCTACTGATTCTACAATATTCACACCAAGTCGTGCATTATCTACTATGAACAGAATAATTGGTTTCTATATACGTCTTGTTATTTTACAACACTATTACAAAGTCGGTATGAACATATATTACAAAGTCGGTATGAACATATATTACAAAGTCGGTATGAACATAATAAATTCACAAATGGTTTTTAATCTTGAGAATGTCGTGCATATTATAATTTACTAGCTGATGCCCGCGGCTGCGCCCACGTGAAGGTAGGTTATCGTTTCGTTGACATATATCCGGTTCTACTTAACCAATTGCAATCAAACATGCGGCAGATTTTAAATCTGACCAAGACCTTTCTAATAGAAAAAAAACCGCATCGAAATACGTTCGGTAGTTTTGGCGTCCATAGCGAACAAACAGACAAAAACACAAGAATATAAAACAAGTTGAATTCCTGGGACGAGCTCAGCCGAATACAAGGGATTTTCGATTTTGCGTTTTTTTTTTTTGCGATTTTTTGCGATTTTTTCTTTATCTTGCAATGGTTCACCCCAACACGAATCTATTACCGAAAACAGCATCTCGATAGCTCATCTCCTTCATACCCAAAACCGTGACAGAAAATTGGCAACGACGACGTCGCCGACGACGTCGACGACAACTCGATAGCAATAGGGCTTTTCTAAAGAAAATCCCTAAAAATACTTTTGTGTTCAGAGTCGTTCATTTAATATAACCCAAGTATTTTTTTAAATAGCTCCAATGTACAGATACACCTAATTTACAATTTTATAATCTATACTATTATAAAATTGTAAATTAATTGTGTCTGTACATTGGACATATCTAAGGGCGAAGCCCGTGGGGGTTTCCACACATAAAAAAAAACTCCCAGACGGCTTATTTTTTTTCGACAGCTCCAACAAATATCATTATATTTTAGCCAATATATGCAAAAACTTGACAAACTATATAATAAAACTTTCCTCAAGAACTACTCGATGTATTGGTAACACAGCATGAAAATCAGTGCAGTCGTTTTTAGTTATTACGAAAAGACAGACAGACAGATGCGGCGGAGGGCTGTGTTTTATAATATGTAGTGATTTGGTGCCTGCGTGTGAGTGAATGTTCAATTTCTTTCTTTTGTATTATATTCTTATTTGTATTGTACTAATGATTCAATTATGTGCTGATGTTTATTACAGACCTACTTATATCCCTGGGATTATCCTTTCGAGGGCTTACCCGGGGTGCCCGGCAATGGACACTTGGCCAGGACACCGTGCGGTTTTAGTCGATGCACGACATAACCGCCCCCGCTGGCCGGCGGGGGGGGGGGTATCCGAAGGGATTTCCGCACGTAAAAAAAAGAAAATAACTAAAGACCTAATTATACACAAGTTAAGTTCTATGCATTTTAATATGAATCTAAAGACATGTCATGATGTCATCGTAATGGAGTTTTTACTTATACTTATGTATATTTCAAGATGTAACGTACTCGTGTACTTATACATAACATACATAAACTCATAGGTGGCGAGCCTATTGCCATTAACCGGGCACTTATAAGCCTGCGATAAATACACACATAACTTCGCAAAGCATCGAAAAGTCATTGGTGTGTGCCATGGTAAGACCTGGGATCGAACCCGAGACCTCGTCTCAGCAGTCCATTACCCATACCACTAGGCTGCCGCGGCTACTTATAGTAATAAATAAATGTTTATTATCTACAAGCATCGCCACGCGGTTTCACCCGCGTAAGTCCTGATACCGTGCGAATATCGAGATAAAAAGTGGCCATGTTACTCAGGGATGCATAAGCGTTCTAATGGTGAAAGAACTTTTGAAATCAGTTCAGTAGTTTCAGAGTATATCGATTACCAACAAACAAATCTTTCCTCTATAAAACAGTATATACCTATAGAGTTACGAACGCTATGACTTATTTACTTTACACGTGTAATATCTATACAAATAAATAAAATTGAAGTGTCTGTTTGTAATGTTTAAATTGCAGATTTTAATGATTGCACATGAATGTAAACACGACACTTATAACAAAAATATATATTTTTAAATTTTGCTCTGTCTGTCTGTTTGAAAGAGGTAATCTCTGGAACGGCTGGGTCGATTTTGACGGGACTTTCATTGGCAGATAGGTAATGTTACACATAGGTTACACGCCTAAGGCGTGAATTATACATAACATAACATACATAACATAAACTCACGCCTATATCCCCGAAGGGGTAGGCAGAGGTGCTAGCACCCACGTTTCGCCAGTTTATGTTTAGGTCCCAATGTAATATGTGGCGAGCCTATTGCCATTAACCGGGCACTTATAAACCTGCGATAAATACACACATAACTTCGAAAAGCATCTAAAGTCATTGGTGTGTGCCATGGTAAAACCTGGGATCGAACCCGAGACCTCGTCTCAGCAGTCCATTACCCATACGCGGCTATATATACAAACTACTATATTTCCATTTAAATGAACAAAGACAACTTAGCATGGTGAATATTTCAAATATTCATTCATACATATAAGTACCTACATTATGTGGTTTTGCTATGAGTTACCGATAGACCCCTGTCAGGAAAAAACTATTTCCCGACTGAGAAATTGTGTTTGCTGATAAGAAATAGGGACGCCGTTTCATATTTATGTTCTGGGAGAAAAATGAGCACATGATTAAGTTGAATATTTTAAGGGAACCATAATAAAAAAAAAAAATATTTTGGGACATATTACACAGCGACATCTAGATCGGAAAATTAAGCATCGTTTATAATATGCGTTTCTAGAATACGGATAAACATAGGTACTTGGATACCAGCGTGTGCAGCCCTGAGTCCTCGCTAGCGTCGCAGTAATGATACTCAGGCGTTGGCTCCTTCCTGATCCGATGCAGGTGGTCCCCGAAGCGCCCCTTCCCTGAGACCACCTGCGTCAGTTGGTACGAGAGGCTTCCGTATCGCCTCTCTAGCCAATCCTCCATGATGGGCCTTACCGCCGAAAATGCGGCGTGCCCTGCGCTTGGTCGCCCAAGTAGTTCCTTCCACTCCACCACGATGGCTTGGCGGAGCTGGGACTGCACGGCCTCGCGGTTTTAGTCGGTTCAAGCCCGACATAACCGCCCCCGCTGCCCGGCGGCGGGGGGGGGGGGGTATCCGAAGGTATTTCCGCACGAAAAAAAAAAAAAAAAAAAGGTACTTGGATACCTAGTTAGTTTACAAGATGTCTGATTTTAGTCGGTTCAAGCCCGACATAACCACCGGTTTCGAGATGGATACCTACATATTTTAAATATATATACGAGGGTCAAACTGAAAGTTCTTAGAACTGGCCACTTATAAACAATATAATAAAAAAATAATTCTAAAATTTGAAAATAGAACTCTTTGCCAATATTACTGAGTATATATTTCATTCATTTATCATTTGTTTTACGATTTGGCGGCAAATTGAAAATTGTCTGTGTCACGTTAACATGAATTTAACACGAGAAAATATTCGTGCAATGATTTTTTATGACTTTCGATGTCATTTAAGTCAACAAGAAAGTTATGATAGACTACGATTGGCCTTTCACGATGAAGCCCCATCTCGTGCGACTGTTTACAACTGGTTTAATGAGTTTAAACGTGGTCGCACTAATCTCACTGATGATTTACGTGAGGGACGGCCTTCTACGGCGACGACTGAAAATAACATCTGTGTTGTGCGGCGTATGATAGAGACTGACAAAAGAGTGACCTATCAGCAGATTCGGACAAGCTTAGGCATCGGTATGAGTCAAGTGCACAAAATCCTACACGAACATTTAGCGGTCAGGAAGCTTTGCGCCCGGTGGATACCTCATAATTTGACTGAGGCTCAAAAACTCCATCGTGTGGATTGGTGCCGTAAAATGATTGAAAGATTTAACGGAGGTGACTCTAATGCTGTGTTCGACATACTAACAGGTGACGAAAGCTGGATTTACTGTTATGATCCTGAAACCAAAAGACAATCTGCTCAGTGGGTGTTTCCTTTCGAGGAGTTGCCAACTAAAGTGAAGAGAGATCGAAGTGCGGGAAAAAAAATGGTGGCCTCGTTCTTTGGAAGGATAGGTCATTTCGTAACAATTGTGTTAGAGGATCAAAGAACAGTTTCTGCAGAATGGTACACTACCAATTGTTTGCCACTTGTCTTGGAAAAAGTTCGAGAGAAACGACCTCGCAGTAGGATCCTCCTTCACCACGACAACGCCTCGTCGCACACCGCCAAGCGAACGATCGACTATTTGGCGACATCAAACGTTGAATTACTGGGTCACCCGCCGTATAGCCCCGACCTCGCGCCTTGTGATTTTTATTTATTTCCAAAAATTAAAGAAAAACTTAAAGGAAAGCGGTTTATGAATGCTGAAGAAGCGGTGGCTGCGTATCGCGTTGCCATTGAAGAGACCCCTAAGGACGAGTGGGCAAAGTGCTTTTCCCAGTGGTTCCATCGCATGCAGCGGTGTATTGACGTGAATGGACAATATTTTGAAAAGATATAATAAAACTAATAACTGGCTAATGTAATCAGTTTTTGATTTTCTAAGAACTTTCAGTTTGACCCTCGTATACGTTTATTTATTTATTTCTTAAAACTTCATGCACATAATGTACACAGGTGGACTTAATGAAACTGGCATTCTCTACCAGTCAACCTTATAGGTGATGCAGAGAATAAAGCACCTAGAACAATGGAATTTGATATATTCATGCATATAAATGTTTGCAATGAGCTGGAATTGAACCTGCAACATCTAAAGTAGCAGTCGATCCCTAAGTAAATCCCCCCGGATACCCCCGATTCGAATAGACTAAAACGGCATGTCGTCTGGGGTCTTCAGACCAGGTGTATGGTGGCCCGGTCCATAAGGAATTTCCCTCGCACCCTGGCTGACCCAGGGCCATCTCCAGTTTCGAGATAGCCTGCTACTGCTAGGGTGACAGGCGGTTCCACCTTTCACCCCCAGGCCTGCGCTCATGGAGGACTGAGGTCGTTCAGCGACCTCCGACGCTTGAGTCGCCTCCGCACCTCGCGGGCTCTGCTGATCGGGAGAGACACGAGTCTCACACGGACCCGCTTTACCGCCTCTTTCTCGAGCATTATTTGCTCGCAGGAGGCGGCAGAGCCTCCCAACCCCAAGCCTCGTCCGTCAATTAGCGGGTGTACCGGCTTGCGGGTGGAATTGACTTGACCCGAAGGTCTTGGTGCGGTACAGTAGGTACCTAGTTGTCAGCAGCTTGTGGCAACTAATGTAGTGGCAGTTAAAATGGTGGCATGTGGTTAAGGTTGGTATTAGGCTAAGGTATCCGACTGTGTGTCTTAAAATAAACTACTTCACTACATATTACGAAAGTCCTCCGTCGCATCTGTCTGTCTGTTTGAGATAAACTCAAAAACAGTCAAAGACTATTGCACAATTTTCATGCTAATTTCACTTATGGATAGAGTGGTCCTCGAGGAAGGTTTTAGTATTTATTTTGCCAAGTTTTTGTATACATTAGCTAAAATATAATTATATTTGATGAAGGTGTCAGCAAAAAATAGGCCGTCTGGAAGCTTTCAACGAAAACACTGCCTAAACCCTTTGAGATATAACAACATGATGTATAGTGGAATTGTGTATCTTATATAGGTTGTGGTGTTGGAATAGGGTCCCATAGGTAGCAGGAACAGGATCAGAATTCCATGCGGGTGAAGCCGCGGGCAACAGGTGGTTTTGTATATATACATACATAATATAATCACGTCTCTTTCCCAATAGGGCAGTCAGACCACGATCTACGATCCTGTAAACCACCGTTCATGGTTTTCACTTCTTCTACTTTCATAACGGACTAGTAATCCCGCGAAATTAAGCACGGGTGAAACCGCAGGGCGCTATAGTAAAAATATATTATGATAGTAAAGATATATATATATATTCAAATAAATTAGATACAACCTTTCATAAAGATATTACACTCCGAAAGGCACTAGAGTATGTTTCAGTCTTTATGAAGGGTGCATTCCCCAGTTACCGGAAGGGTGAAAAATAAATAGACATTTTTTATTACTTCGAAAAGGGACCCATTTCACCAACACATAAAACTCAGAGCGGCTATACCATCAGCTAAAATACATTTCACTTACATATTTCTTAAATAGGTTTCCATAACGTAGGTACAGTCTCCGAGAAAAGTTGACACTAAGGGTCTTGGGATTGTTCGTGAATTTGTTAGTTAAATATTAACAAGTTTTTAAATGATCTTTACCTAGTTAAGAATATGACAGAGTTAATATACTTCATGTATAGTTAATTATTGACATGTTAATTAACTAAAAAAAAACCAAGCTAGCTGTTGCCCGCGGCTTCGCCCGCGTGGAATTCTGGTCCCCTTCCCGCATTCCATGGGAAACTATGCCCATGATAAAAGCCTATGTACTATTCCAGACTATAATCCATCCCTGTACCTAATTTCAGCCAGATTCGTTCAGCCGTTAGAGCATGATTGAGTAACAAACATCCAAACATTTTCACAAACATTCACATTTATAATATTTGTAGGATGAATAAACTTTAAAAAAATAGTAATTAAAAGAAAAACGTAAACTAAACATGTGGATATACTTACTATATTCATATTGATCGTAAATACAGATATATGGCACATAGAAATACTCAGATTATTGCAAATGCATACATTTGCCTGAGCGGTAATGAAATTCGCGACCTCTGACATACCAGTCCAATGCTTTACCATCACTCCACACAACTTCAAATTCAACATTTCAAGCAAATTTTGTCTCTGCCTCATATCATCAACTCAGCGTTGGGTCCTGGTTCCATCCGAGCCAGGGAGCCCAGGTAGTGAGAACATTGACACGAATGTCATCCCCTAAGATTTTTGTCCCTGTCTGTACCTATGTAATTTTATCACTAAGTACCGTACAAATTAGTTCCACTAGTTGACCTCAGAAAGGAAATAACCAATAATATATCATTATTCTGGTTTTGTTTGTAAGATCTTGGGTAAAGTTGCGATAGATAATAGCAGAACTGTTGAGCAATATTTGTTGCTTCAGATTCCTTTAAACAGGATGAGGATAAGGGCAGGATAACTGACACAGAGATAAAGCTATATTGTAAGGAGTATAAGTACAGTACAAATTAGTTCCACTAGTTGACCTCAGGAAGGAAATAACCAATAATATATCATTATTTTGTTTTTGTTTGTAAGATCTTGGGTAAAGTTGCGATAGATAATAGTAGAACTGTTGAGCAATATTTGTTGCTTCAGATTCCTTTAAACAGGATGAGGATAAGGGCAGGATAACTGACACAGAGATAAAGCTATATTGTAAGGAGTATAAGTACAGTACAAATTAGTTCCACTAGTTGACCTCAGGAAGGAAATAACCAATAATATTATATCATTATTTTGGTTTTGTTTGTAAGATCTTGGGTAAAGTTGCGATAGATAATAGTAGAACTGTTGAGCAATATTTGCTGCCTCATATTCCTTTAAACAGGATGAGGATAAGGACAGTAGATGGTGATAATGCCTTTATTAATTTATATTTAAATCAACTTTGCCTGTTGCCCGCCAGAAGTATTAGTACCTTAGTGATTAAGGAATCGGCCTCACGATCGGGAGGTCCGAGGTTCGAATCCTGGCCATTACAATACCGACGTGGACCGACTTTAGACACATTGACAGTGGAAATATGTGTAATTTCGGTTACTACTACTCATCTAAAAAAAACTTTGCCAGTGACGTGCGTTGTGTGACGTACTTTTTAAATGTATAACAATAATACTTTTGACTGTTGAAAATAAACCTCTACCCTCCTACCTCCTAGGGGTATATAAGCGTAAATATATAAAATACTTACGTCACCATCAATGTCACAGTAAATCAATGATACGGAATCCTTACGAAGTTGACACACTAGGGATTCGAACCGATATCGTATTACTCCAAGTGCCTGATTTCACTTATTTAACCCTCGTAACCCAGCTAAGTGCGAAGGTTAAGTCAATGATGATCAATTATTGTTGTACTTATTAGTATACTACTACTTATGTAGCTTTGTTAATTTATTAGTTCTACAATAATGCATGGAACTTTGCCCGATTTGTTGACATTTATGATTACTGCTCCGCTCTCCTAGGTAGTCGCGTGATCAAATAACCTTCTCAATTCTCAATACCTTTATTGCATTCTATAATGTGATACAGTTGTTAAATTAAAATTATTTTTATTGCAATAATTATAATTATGAACCCTGTTAAGTTTGGAGAGACGAACAGTTCGATAAACTTAATTATTGCAAGAAAAAAAGGTATCTTAGTATTCGTTTATATTATTACATAACAATTTTATTTCAATTAAGTATATTATTTTGGATCTTATTATTTAGTTTCTTCTGATGTTTAATGTATTATTGAGCTGAGTGAGACGAAGTCGAGCGAAAGCTCCTCATACCAGACTTCAGGATTTTCTTTGTCACAGGTCTCCTCCTAAACTACTAATCCAATCAGAACCAAATTTGGCATGATTAAAGAGGTCAATCAGAGGAAGGTTTATGGATATATTTTGAAAAAATTAATGCTACCACAGAGGAATGATCACCGTTAAAACAATTCCAGATGGAATTACATAATAACCACTCGAGACACTGTGACCAAACTTTACACGCTCAGAAAGCATGTCCAGAGTTGTGACTTTAAAAAGAATTTTCAAAATCGGACTTGCCACGGAGGAATGATCACTGTTCAAAATTTTCAAAATCTGATTCACGATGTCTCACTCAGCTCAATATTGCAAGCAGCGATTCGCCTTGCAGACCTAGTACCTTACTTTTTCTCGACAAATGGGCTACCTAACACACTGCGTATAATAGAGTCCCTGTGTTAGGGTGCTTCGGTGTTTCATACCATTAGTTATTCGTACTACGGTTAGAATCGCCCAAAGGTAAAAAGCCTTCTAAATATAATATCATAATACTATGTAATACAAGCATTTTACGCATTGTGAAGCAGCTATGTTTAAAGATATTGGCACAAGAAAAGTTTAAACTTGAATACCGGTACCACGTACATACGTACCTACGTACTTTACAAATAGTTACACATTTTTTCTCGTATTATCGGCTCAATATAATAACAAGCATTCCTTCAATTGAATTAAGTAATTACTACTTTTTGCTCCGATTCTTTCCAAGCAAAATAACATCCGATGGAATATTTTTTACAATTACAAACCACTATTAATTCTGAATCGAAATCTCTTCTATTCGTAAATATAGCCTATCAAATTTACAGGATAGTAACACTTGATAACATGAATATAAGTACAAATTTTCTATACCGCTTTCGTAATTACATGTAAAGTTTTTTACCCTGGTGTAAATACATGTGATTGATTCTATATTTAATTTGATTTTTACTTGCAAAAAAGTTGAGCTTTTGTTATGTAATTAGTTCAAATTATTGCGTCAAATTAAATGCAATTGATAGTGTTTTAATAAAAAACGAGATTGTGGGATAAGTAATGATAGAGAACAGGTTGTAACTACAAACATGTCGACGGTTGAAAGGCTAAAGGCTGTAAGCGACAGTAACAGTTGAGAAGAAAATCCTTTTTCAGTAAAGTGTTTATAATGTCGTTTGGGATACGTTTCCTTTGAACATTTTTTTTTTTTATTTAGGACACGACAATTTGACTTCAACTCGCCTGATGGTAAGCTGAAGGTAAAGTCTCAGGAAAGAGGATCACCATTACATACACGTACCATGTTAACAATGGTGGCACACAGCTTGACGGCCTCATCAGAAGAGAATTTAAAAGTAGATGATCATTTGCAGTTTTCAAAATTAGTTTTTGAGCAAATGGTTTATATTTCCTGATCAAAATGCTATTAAACAGCTTAGCTCTATAAATATATTTTCAAATTTTAATTTTAATAAAATTAATAATTTTCATGCTGATTTTTTTTAATATTGAAAATTATCATATCATCATTATCATATATATCATCTACTTGTTACACTTTCTGTACTTACACGTATCCAAACGAAGTAGGTGTTGAAACGATCAATATCTTACCTGGAAACAAAAAAATAATTAATTAACATTTTTCTGACAATAGTATATTAATAATAGAGCATATCCCTCGCACCCCGGCTGACCCTGGGCCATCTCACCACTAACAGCATCGCTCATCCTGTCTCCTCTGAAAGCAGAGGAGTACGGAGAGCGATGTGTTCCCGCCACGTTGGGTATTGGCCGACGATCAATGCCAACCCTATGAAGGGGTGAAGGGGAAACCATTGACCGCCGCCCAGGGTGTACCGGCCGCTCCGATTCCGTTCCCCCCGGACTGCAGCGGGATCGGAATCGGAGCGACACTCGAGGAGGTTACCCAACACACACCCCAAGCATGATGTACCTAAAATCACCCGCTACCCAGGTATCAACTAATATTTTATGTTACATAGCACCCGCGTAAGTGCTGATCCAGTGAGAATATCGGGATAAAAAGAAACCTATGTTACTCAGGGATAACGTAGCATTCTAATGATGAAAGAATTTTTGAAATCGGTCCAGTAGTTTCGGAGCCTATTCAATACAAACAAACAATTAAATATTTCCTCTTTATAATATTAGTATAGATTCATCATCATCACTATCATCCCGGTAGCATCCGAGGCTTTGACCTCGGAGCCCGGAAGTCCGCTTTTTCCTCTATCTTGTCTGGTAATTAGGAATTTATAAAATTTAATATAGACACCAATATTTGGGCCGTTCAGAGGACCAATTTTCGTAATAAAAAGATGTTCCAATTTCAGTCTCAATTTCAAAAATTAGTGGTGGTAGAAATTTGATGACACAAATTTGTCACAAAATTCGGCCGGGTGGGTACCACCGTGTACGATTGCGAAACAGCCTCCATAGTAATCCAATTTCGGTTTGATTGCGTTCAGGGGTCAGCAAGTGCATAGCCGGGCAGGGGGATTGTGGTCGCAGCACTAGTGGGACCGGTGGGTGTCACGCGGTGCTGCGTCGACAAGCCTCTTCTAATAAGGCCGTCAAGCTGAGGGCCACCATTGTTAACATGGTACGTGTACGTCAACGAAGTGATCCTATAAGGGTTCCGTTTTTTCTTTTGAGGTACGGAACCCTAGGGGTGTGTTTTGGGTAACCTCGAGTGTCGCTCCGATTCCGATCCCGCTGCAGTCCGGGGGGAACGGAATCGGAGCGGCCGGTACACCCTGGGCGGCGGTCAATGGCTTCCCCTTCACCCCTTCATAGGGTTGGCATTGATCGTCGGCCAATACCCAACGTGGCGGGAACACATCGCTCTCCGTACTCCTCTGCTTTCAGAGGAGACAGGATGAGCGATGCTGTTAGTGGTGAGATGGCCCAGGGTCAGCCGGGGTGCGAGGGATATGCTCTATGGGTAACCTTACACCTTCTGCGTCGCGTCTGCGGCGTCTGAAGACCCGAGACGGCGTGCGGTTTTAGTCGGTGCAAGCCCGACATAACCGCCCCCGCTGGCAGGCGGAGGGGTATCCGAAGGGATTTCCGCACGATAAAAAAAAAATAAAAAAAAAGGTACGGAACCCTAAAAAAGCACTCGAAACCAGCGGGCTGGCATGAAAGGCTTAAATGAAAGTGAAGGAAGCTCGTGAAGTATGTAAGGACAGAAGCAGATGGCGGGCTGTTGTCTCTGCCTACCCCGGAGGGAAAAAGGCGTGAGTATAAATATGTATGTATGTAATTTTCGTGCAGATTTTATCTGATTTAGGAGATGAGTTTTCCTGAAATCTGGTAACATTCAAGTCATGATTGAATAGAATATCTCACCTATTGGCAATTAATATTGTCATCGGACCACACCATCACTTACCAACGGGTGAGATAGTGGTCAAACGCAGGCACATAATTACAAAGTACTTGTTGTTTCAATTGTGTGGTCAGTGAATTAGATATTTTTGTAGTATAAAAAATTCCCTTGGCAATTTATATATTTAAAACTTACCTACATCGAAACAAAGTTAATCTAATAAACTAACGAAGCGTGACTAAAACTTAATTGTGAATTCAAATGCGGGCTAAACTATTGTGAATATTGTGATAAACCCATTGAGAAGCCTTCAACTTGGTTTTGAAATAGGATACTACACAAACAGTGAGTAGAGTAGATACCTTTTTTTTTCGTTCGGAAATCCCTTCGGATACTTTTTTTTTTCGAGCGGAAATCCCTTCGGATACCCCCCCGCCGGCCAGCGGGAGCGGTTATGTCGTGCTTGAACCGACTAAAACCACACGCCGTCTCGGGTCTACAGGCGCCGGGGTGTAAGGTTGCCCATAGAGCATATCCTTCGCACCCCGAGTGACCCTGGGCCATCTCCGGTTTCAAGATGGCCCCTCGGGTCCCTTCGGATACCTCCCCGCCGGCCAGCGGGGCGGTTATGTCGGGCTTGAACCGACTTCGGGTACAAGACCTATTTAAAAAAAAAAAATTATGTCTAAAATCTTACTTGGGCTTCATATTATCAGAGTTAGCGGAGGTACCTGCATGAGATTTAATTGAAAAGTTTTTCGTTTTAAATTGAAGAAGACAGATACTATGTGAATTTGTTAAAGATTACACTAATTACTTGATGGTTTTACTAGGTATTGAATTGAAACTCAATATTAACTTTTGTTTGTGCATCGCCGCCATCACCAACCAAACCCAAGAGAGAGAGAGAGAGCAGCAGTGTTGCCAGCGGTCACAAAACACATTTATTACTTCGGGCCACCAACCAGGTGGACACCGAATTCTTAAAATCACGCAAAAAAAATCAAAATCTTACACCCACTTTTTATCACTTTTCTCGACGTTTCACATGATTCTAAGTCTAATTATGCAAAAAAAAAATTTGCGTTGGTCTGTCTGTTGGTCTGGATGTCTGGATGTCTGGATGTCTGGATGTCTGTTTACGTAATTACTCAAGAACCACTTATCCGATTTAAAAAATTCTTTCTCCAATCATCTTGTTTGGTTAATGGGAAGAACTGATTAGATTTTGAGGTTTGTACGTTCAAGGTTTCGGGTACCTACCATACAAATTGTCCCTAAAAAACTTTTACAAGTGAGTTTCTTTCGAGTTATCAGAGTAGCGCGTATTTGACTTTGACATTTGAGTGACAATGACAATACGTATATTGTATGTATATTTACATAAAACAACCAGACTCTGAAAGAAACTGAAATATGCAATCATTTTTTTGTGTTTGTGTCGACGTCGAAGACTTTTGATTTGATTTGATTTTCTTCATATTTATTGCTCATTATATAAAGACGCGTCGAATAATATGCATAAAGCCTAAGGTCTGTAATTTTGAATAAAAATACTGTAACAAAAATATCTAAGTTTGGCCCGAAGTTTAACAATCACTGTGTGATTTCCGCCCCACTAGATTTTTAAATAACATAAACACTACAATTATTATTTTAACACGCTTTTATTCACTAGGTATATAAAAATATCTTGAAAGTCGAATTTAAATAAGTTCTAATTGCAGCCATTTGAAAATTTGTTAATAAAAATATATATGTGACATTCGGATGTTAAAATTTAAATTTCATACCATTGAGCTGATCTGATGGCATGCCAGTATGCGGATGGGAGGTTACAACTATCGAAGAAATAACGACTACAACATACATTTAATGAAATATCATATGATATATGTAAGTAGTGCCGTTTCGTGGTTCAACATCGATTAACTCGAAAGTGATTATTAAAACGAATTTTTAATATTATCGTGGCGTCAGCTTTTGTTTTTGTGGATGTTTTTTAGGGATTTTCTTTAGAAAAGCCCTATTGCTAAGGAGTTGTCGTCGACGTCGTCGACGTCGTCGTTGCCAATTTTCTGTCACGGTTTTGGGTATGAAGGAGATGAGCTATCGAGTTGCTGTTTTCGGTAATAGATTCGTGCTGGGGTGAACCATTGCAAGATAAAAAAAAACCGCAAAAAATCGCAAAAAAAAAAAAAAACCCTTGTATTCGGCTGAGCTCGTCTCAGGAATTCAACTTGTTATTTGATATTTTATACAATAATGATTCATACGTAGATATAATTAAAAAAGTTGATTAGAAATAAAATATACGTAATAAATTTCCGTTGATTGTGTATTTGGTGAATACGAAAATGCAACCAAACAATGAATTTTGTTTTGGTTTTCACAAGAGTTGAGGCTGCGAAAACCGAATCAAAATCCATTGTTTGGTTTAAAAGAACTTAGCGCAGAAACAGACAGACACCCAAAAGCAACTTTACTTCGTACTATATAATGATTTTTCACCAATGTCCGTGTAAAGCCTGTGAGCCTGTCTGTTGGTAACCGGTTACCTGGTTACCGAATGGTATTACCAGGGGTGACTCACGTATTTTATAGCCGTTTTAATTAAGCCCCTCGCTACAGTCTTTCAGGATAACTTTATTAACAATAAAAATAGTTTAAAAGCTGAAATACACGCTTGTTAGCAAATTTTATGTACAGGACTCCTTAAAACAAAAAAAAATAAGCGTCTAGATGACAGCAATAGGCTTGTTTCTTTTTACCTGGGACTGAAAGCCTTGGACGTAATCACGAACAACGCTGAGAGGATGGTGATGATGAAGACCATTTAGACGAAATGTGGATAATAGATACACATTTGATATTGTCGGAAGTTTACGCGAATGTTACACATTGAAATAAAACTATTTTTAACGGATTCTATCGCGGTTTATTTGATGTTATGTTATATTTTACATTGAACCCGACGTTTCGGTTGCTTTTCAGCAGCCATGGTCACGGGGAGACTAAAGATGGTTGTTGTCTTGAAGTTTGAAGTGAAAGTCATCTCAAAGTACCCGAACTATGTTGAATTGTTGGTGTTACTATTTACGCAGAATGAGCTCACAGTGTCATGAAGTCTTGTTGTATTTTGATTTTTCTTGGAATTCATTAAGTGAATGACTGGGTCCCAAGCTGGTGGTACATTCCAACCATCTTCTCTATTAAAATTAGGATGTTTTTTAAAGACTACAACACAACTTCAAGACAACAACCATCTTTAGTCTCCCCGTGACCATGGCTGCTGAAAAGCAACCGAAACGTCGGGTTCAATGTAAAATATAAAATAACATCAAATAAACCGCGATAGAATCCGTTAAAAATAGTTTTATTTCAATAGATACACATTTGTTAAATGTAGGTGAGATTAGCTTAGCCCCAAAAACTAAAGTTCATAACAAGTTTTAAACAAACGTGCAACGTTATTGTTAAAAACTTGCAAGCCTAATTTTGATATTTTTTTCTAGATGACTTTTTTTGTACTTACTGTGCTTTTTGTACTAAGCTACTGACGCTTAGAACTTAGCTACAAAACACACCACATGTCATAAATCACTAGGCAGAACAAGCAAAAGTGCTGCTAATTCACTTCATACATTTAAAACTACTTAGTTACTTAATGCTATATTTCCTCAATTGTGTTTGCTCTAACAATGAGTTCATGCAGTCCATTAGGCAAAAAACTTCATTTTAAACAACAAGACAGTTTTTTTCAACACGCTTTTATTAACACAGGGAAATGCGAGAATAAGGCCTGTAGACAACTTTACATTCTATCAGTGGAATCGCTTCGCAACGGATCGTTTTCTATTCGTTATCAATGAAGCGCGTGACACGACGGTGATTACATAATAATAATATAATAGATTATTTATTTCGAGTTACAAAGTCACTCAATTAAATTTATTAAAATTTTAGTCGTATTAATGATTATCTCATACGTTACTGAACGTTTCCACTGGCGTTATCGCTAATAGAATGTCACTTTAGACGTGCTGTAACTTCTTATCGTCTCACCATAAATACTAACTCGCTTATGCCGACGGTCAATTATTTACGAGTGTAAAATTTACATCAAAATATAAGTAATTCGTTGTTTTTAAATCAGAGTATTGATTTTTATGAATGTTTAACATGACATCATTACAGGTTTATAACTAATATTGTCAGACAGTTTCCGTCAGTACCTAGTAATTTACACTACACGCTTCATCGTGCGCAAAAAAAAATCGCTTCAATTCATTTTAGTATTATTAACACATCAAAATATTCATAGTCATTTATTGTGAATAAACAGCGATTCTATCTGTCGGATTGAAGTAATAAAATTATATATTTTAAGAGACTGTAATAAATATATTTAAATAAGCAAAGCTTAACATTAATGCAGTCATTACTTTTTACTGCATTCGACTCAAAGAGGCATAATATACTCATAATGAATTTATAAATTGCGATTGAAATTTTATAAAAAATAGTAAATAGTTTATTGGTCTCATGATTATATACATACATACACTCACGCCTTTCACCGTTCGAGGTAGGTAGAGACAACAGCTCGCCGTCTTTACACGCTTCACGAACTTCGTCTACTGTGATTATGGTGAAATAAAAAAACTCAAATACATATTTGTTTTATTTATTAGTAGTTGGTATATGATATTATGAGTCCAGCACATTTGCCATCTTTGATTTATGGCAGACAAATCCATATTATATTAAATGCCTAAAACTTCGCAGATTTCAAAAGTATATTTATTTAATACTAGCTGACCCGGCAGACTTCGTACAGCCTCAATCGAAGACAAACCTTTTAAACCTTCTCTGGACCTCCACAAATAATTCAAGACCAAAATTAGCCAAATCGGTCCAGCCGTTCTCGAGTTTTAGCGAGACTAACGAACAGCAATTCATTTTTATATATAAGAAAGAAGAAGAAGAAGATTATCAGTGCATGCAAATTAAAATTAATGTTGTTCAACATTATTTTACATACAATTTACAATTTTCAAACATGAACCATGAATATTACACTCCTTTTTTTGGGCAGTACACACATAAATATACGTAAGATGATTTTTTATTTCTCTACTTTTGCCTCGGTTTTAGAGGATATTCTTGTAAAGGCACACGGGCGCGAGATAGCGTGAGATTTTGAACTGGACATGATTCAATATTTTGAATACTAGACTGTTATAGTGGATATGAGGTTCCACCAAGACCTTTTTGATGAATGAGGCTCTGGGTCAAATCAAAAGGAGGAGAATAAACGAACTCCAGGTTGCGATGTGAAAACCTGGGATGCAGCCGGGAATACGCTAAGGTGATTATGACTGTTATAGTGGGTATGGCGTTTTCATTCGTAATATAACATGATGATATAAGCTTATGAACACATTGACAACGCATCCAATTTTTTCGTGAAGCAAACATATTTCTAACGATTGAAATTAATTAATTTATAATTGTATCCTATCTTTTTCTTCATCATTGGACGTATCTGCGTCATGTTTACGTACGTAGGTCTTACAGACTAGCAGAAACCAATTTGTCCAACATGTAATCGGACCATTTTTGCTTATTGGTCCGTGGTTGCCATTGTAAATGCCTTGGCACCCAGCCCTTGAATTCTAGAGCGTAAATAATGGGATCATTTTTTTTCTTGCCATAAAATTTTATAGCACTTATTCCAAGCCTTTTAATGTGCAAAGAGAGAAAGCAGGTACAAATTACGAGTTTGTATTGGTGCGTCAAGAATTATAGCATTCGCACAGATGTATCAAGTGCGATTTTTAGGGTGAGGTTCGATTCCAGGGTTGGAACTGACCTAGTTACTTTCAAGTATTACGGGTAGAAATTTCTGAGCAGTAGGTAGTAAATAACTCATCCGGTTGACGTTAATAGACTCGCATTCTATTACGTGAGGTTGAAACATAGTTGGTTAAAATATCACATTCGTCGTTAGTTAGTCCACATAATTATACATGCGTTAGTAGATAAAATAAAACAAAATGAAGTCAAGAAAATTGTGGGTTTCCCCAGTAATGTGTCGTATCGTGATTTGACTCGTCTTATTTGACGTTATATGAGAATCTGACATAAACTGAGATTTGCACTTGACCTAGAATATTTCAAACAATGGTTTAAGTTTCACAACCTCGACATACTTATGTTATCACTCTATTCTGCTAGACTTAGACACATTTTTCAGGCTTCACCAGCCTTATCTTCACGATCTAAAAGAACACAATGCTAACTATTTATCATTAAGCATAACAAAGTAAGAGATAACGCAACTACAAAAGTAATATCCTTGGAACCGAGCGAATACATAAATACATCGGATTTAGATGCATATCGCCAAAGGACATTAAGTATTGTGTTGTAAGAATATGTACAGACAACACGACTTGTCGTTGCGTTTTTTACGATGTAACGTAGCAGAAACATTGAGATAACTGCTTGAACACAATACAAAACGTTTCTTATTTTTAGGAGAACTTTATCCAGTGATTTATTACAATAATTGAATAATCTGAAGCTTTTGCACTTATGAATAATTTCACATGTGATTCATCGCATAGTGACATTAGCGACCACATAATATATTATGTTACCAAATAGAAAATTAAATTTAAATATATTGTATGGTAATATTGTGTAGCTAAATAATAATGTACGTAGTTTCACTCCAAATCGCATTCATCTTATCTTATTTGTAGATGTAGAACAAGAATTTTGATGATTTTTTCTTTACTATCATGCTCTTTATTCATTAAATCACACCAAGATGTAAACTAAATCACCTTAAATTCAAACTGATGCATAATCCAGGTAAACAAAAAAGTAAAAAAAACGTCAAGTAACAACACAAATCATTCTGATAATGTAATGCGAAGGACAAAACATTTAAATTTATAATTCCGTTGAGATAAAACGGCAGACGTGTGCGTCGCCTTATTTTGAGAATAATTAAATTCGAATTTTTATTTATTCAAAATTTTATTTTTGTTTTCGAGTGTTTTATTCAAGTTTCAGTTGTTTCAGCATGACGGAATTAATGATAACCACTTTTTCTTCTATTTGTTTCGAAACAGTAATAATAAAGTCTAGAAAATGACACATGCATGCCGATGGTCTCACTAACATTTATGTCTAAGACCGTACGAAGGGGAGAAATAAAACTCGGAAAGCAGACCACGGACTCAAACGTGATGACCTCGGATGCGACCGCAATTAACGCAAAGATGATGACGATGAATAATAAAAAGCCTATATTTAGTAAAATTTTCTTCGGTTGCATTTTAAAGGTTTCATTGTAGGTTATACAAATTCTTTTTAATGAACTCAAACCTGTATATCCTCGTACGAGAAGGTGTTATTTCTTTCGGTTCCTAATTACTGCAGTTGTTTCCAGATCCTGTTTTAGTACTTAAAATTATATAATTAAGCAACCTAACAATACATTGCCCGACAAGAGTATAAAACCTGGTGCCTCACGACCGCACGTAACCTAAACACAATCGCACGGGACCATACGACGCATTCATTTGCATAATAAAAATTGATAATTTCCTGTGGAGGTTGTTAACACTACATTCGAGTACATTTTCAATAAAAACATGTAGGTATTTCTTATATTTAACATAATTAAATTTAATATAATTGTGAGTAGGTATGAGATAATTTAAGATGACAATAATATTGAAATAAAACTATTTATACCATACCTACTCTAAAAAGCTTATTTTATTCACGCAAAACAGTGAATAAAAAGGCCTTTTATTCACGGTTTTGTTTTTATTCACTATTTTGGTGTTTGAATTTGGAACACAAAAATATATCCGGTCTCTATTTCAATGCTTACACAAACTCCTTGCGCTAAGATTCGAAATTCAAAACTCTTTGGTGCAAATAAATTCTCGAGATTTGATTGGTCGATATTTGCGACAAGGAGTTTGGCATTAGATTAAGAACTGTTTTGTGTTCTTTGCTGCCTTTATAAGAAATAAATATTGTTTCACAAGTTGACCACTCTAATGATAATAATAAGAAAATTATGCTTAATTTCAGTCATTGCTCTAATTTTAATGTCCATTTCAATTAATGTAACAGTTCTTATTTCTTGATTAAATTTCTATTTTCGCTAAAATTATGTCTTTTCTCGTAGTCATGGTATAAAGTATAGTATGCAACTCCTGAATAAAGTACGAATTTATATCGAGAGCCATGAATCACTCGCGTCGTTCAGGATTCTAACAGTTGAATCACTCGCTGCGCTCGTGATTCAATCATTAGAATCCTTCTCTTGCTCGTGACTCATCTACGGCCCTCGCTTTAAATCCGTCCTTTATTCACTAGTTGCATAATATACTATTTTAACGGATTCTATCACGATTTATATATATTTATTTTATATTTGACATTGATCCCGACGTTACAGATGTTTTCAGCAGCCATGGTCACGGGACATTCGCGTAAACTTCCGACAATATCATGACAATAATATTTTATTAGTTTATAATTTCTATCACTATTGCATAATTTCTATGAAATAACTACTAAATGAATTTTTAACTTTATTAATAAACTACATACATAAACCCACGCCTTTCTCCGTCTAGGGTATGTAAAGACAACAGCTCGCTATTTGTTACATACTTCACGAGTTATCTCTACTATAATTAAACCTTTCATATAAGTCTACCGGTTTCGATTGCTTCTGACCTATCTTTTTTTAAAACATCATCAACTTGATGAGTGTATGTTCTGCTAGGTCGACCCATCTTGTCTGACACCTTACACGTGCCCTACATACTTGATGTGTGTAATTGATACATAAAGCTAAGTAAGTTTTTTATTTCTAATTTTATAGATTGATTAAGTCTATAGATGTAGCTATTCTATCAATCGATATAGAAATCGTTGTGCTGCGCAATTCGTTAAGATTTATCCTTAGTTGTACTTTTTTTTTCCTTGCGGAAATCCCATTGTGCAACTGACAAATCGAGGGTGCGTGGTGAGCTCCCCTTCTCAATTATTGTTTGACAAAACACGTCCTAACTCCAAACTGGCTCTTATTGTAACATTTCAATAATGTATAGCAATTTAAAGATCTCTTCTTATGTAAATCTGATGGAGTGGTGAAACATTGACTTTGGTCATATTATTTGGAACATTCCTCTTATGTGTATGTTTTATGAATGCGCTGCTGAGGGGTATAGTTTTCTTTCCTCTTATACTTTGCCATTTCTTAAAAACTTGGATTTATATCCACATACACGTGTTTCCGTCTTCCCAATATCCCCGGATTCTTTAAATGAGTCCTTCAAATTAGGCATTGTTGGCATTATAGATTCAGGTGGCCTTCAAAATGAGGCGTGTCAG
This sequence comes from Cybosia mesomella, assembly GCA_946251805.1. Taxonomy (NCBI): domain Eukaryota; kingdom Metazoa; phylum Arthropoda; class Insecta; order Lepidoptera; family Erebidae; genus Cybosia; species Cybosia mesomella. The sequence goes on from OX276389.1 coordinate 6,306,409, forward strand.
TCATATTGACTATATTAAAATAAAAAACTATGGTCTGAGCACATAGTTCAGGATTTGGATAGTAAGATCGAAATGAGCATCGAAATGTCGCTCGCGCGTTGCTATCTGCATAAGACAAGGAAGAAAAGAGGTGAATAGAAAAAAAATAAAGAGAATAAAGCGGTCCTATCCTATTGCTGACAAAATCTAATCCTAAATAAAAAGGCTATACTTCCCTATCGGCTAGGCAGAGCCCTATACCACAGAATAAATAATAGTACAACCTATACTGGATCGACGGGGGATTCCAGTTGATTCAGTCCTTTCATGCTAGGGCTGGCACGGCTCTGCCACAAAATTACATCAAGAAAGTCACTTTGACGTTAAAAAGCATTTTTTTTTGTTAATTTGTTATATTTTTCATTTTTTTTGTGTATATTTTTGTATTTATGTTTTATATTTGTCATATTTTATGATGACCCATTCGAAATTCATTCGAAATTCAAATCAAAACTAAATAAGAACAACTGGAATTTAAAATTTATAAGCTTTTATTATGTTCTTGTTGATAAAAAGATCATTTCATTGCGAAGTTCCTATGGCCACCTTCCAGCTCCATCATCAGATCAACACCTTGTCATCATTATATTGAATTGTCAAGCGATTAACACATGTAAGCAAAATTAAATAATAAATATATAGGTATAATACAGCTAAATAAAAGCTTATAAAAATAACGCCATCTTTAAAACCTTTCAATTTTATTCATTCGGCTGTCAATGCACTAACAGCATTTGCCATGTGTGGATACTAGTTAAGACTAAGCATCTCAGCAATAATTATCCCGAGAATAAACTAGAAATACAAGTATCCAAGGCTGAACATGTGCAGCCTATTACTGTCGTATCCGTTTGTTTGTTCGTCAATGGTGCTGTGCGTTGCGCACAAGCAATCAGATTTTAAATGTTTACTTTTAGATTCTCAACCTAGACTTGGTAAATATCTTGGCATAGATATAGAATAAATTTTATTTATGCTGTATTTTAGAGCCTATGCTCTAATCTGTACAAGGATATGCATCAGACTTGCTATCTATGGAAATCCTATTGAATATATTTAGATTCTAAAAATATTCCTGTTATGCAGGAACAAAATAAAAAAAAACATTTTATTTTATGTGCTGTAGGCAGGCATTTATAGATCCCATCATCCCAGAACTAAAATCTTAAATTAACAATTAAAGAGTACCGCTAGATGCCAATAACCCTAATATGTGGATATTATTTAAAAAAAAACACTATTCTTTAATTCGGCAATTTAAGCGTCGGTAGCTTAGTGGTTAAGGAGTCGACCCTACGATCGAGAGGTCCCGGGTTCGAATCCGGGCCATTACACCGACGTGAACCCACTCCTAACACAAGCAATTTAGCTTAGCTGGAGGGGTTAGGTGGAATATTAGTAATTTCGGTTACTAATATTCTTAAAAAAAAAAAAAAAAACTACGACCAACATATTGTACATTTTTTGGCAATTGTCGACATCGGCACGATGTCAATATTTTTGCCAGTGGCAGACGTGCGATATAGATTTATTTGTAGTAAAAAAGAAACCTATTGTTGATTTTGGTAAATAGACTGGGTGCACCCACGCCCAAAGAAATGAGTATACATTTACATGTAAAGGTGTATATGAATACTAATTTCCTTGGCCGCGTATTATATTTGCATAGGTATGTCACAAACAAATGTCACTATCTCCAAAGCAGTTGGAAATAAAAATATTGAAATACTTATCCACCGATTTTACGAAAATGTTTCTTCCAAAGAATGTCAGGTCACATAAATGTGATTTTTCCGACGAAACGAAACGTCGCTGACGACCCAGGCAAGAATTTATCTTAACTTTTACATATTCTACGTAAAGGGCCTCTTGATAGGAATAATTTAATTTCCGTGATTAATTTCTATTTCGCAGAAGAATTTTACATAACTAAATAACAACATTCCACTGAAAATTGGATTTCTGGATGTCGTAAATGCGTTATTTTATTATAAACAAGCTTTGCACGCGACTTCGTCCGCGTGGACTTAGATCAGTGTGTAATTTTTATGCGCGGAAAGCTAATGCTTTTTCAAAAAAATATTTATTAAAAAATAAATAACCCGACTGCCCTAAAAAGACCGAAACAAGTTTGATAGCAGGCGGGACCCATTAATTTTCTTTCGGTTTATGATTTGCATCTGGGTCCCGCCTGCTATCAAACTTGTTTCGGCCTCTTTAGGGCAGTCGGGTTATTTGATTTTTTAATTAATAATTTTATTTTTTTTACTTATGAGATATGTATTTTTGAAATCCCCTTTTAAAGTTCTTCATTTTAATACCCTACTCGATAAGTTGAAGTGAAAATATTTTTTGAATAACATACATTTTAGCGCCAAAAATCCACCATTTCGTTTTAATATTATTTTGATATACTCAGTGTCACTCTCACAGTAAATACGAATCTAACGACACCTCTCAAGCTTAAATCCATCGAGCCGTTCAGGCTGCAGAGCGTGCCAAACAATTATACATATAACATAATATGTACATACTCTCGAAAAACATAACCGTCCATCTGGCGCAGTCGGGTAAAAATAAAGGTAGCCTAAGTTACGCCTTATAACATTTGCAGTAAAAACCCCGTCAAAATTGGCTCAGCCACTTCTATATACTTTTTTTTTTTTTTTATTATTTTGTATTCATTATCTTAAATTTATGAGATTTTTGACATATTTTTGGCTTACAACCCTGTATTAGCTTTATTTACTTGTATTATGATGGAGGCTGTTGTCTGAAGTACAGATATTAGGTTATCTAGTTCAGACACAGTTGTTTTATTGATTGTGGTAATGAGCTGTATATTAGCTAAGTGAAATTCTATCTTAGAAAATAAGTTTTTGTTTGGAAATAAATTATTATTATTATTATTATTATATACGGAACAAATAAACAGAAAGATAGACGATTGTTGTTTTGTAATCAGTATCCTGTTGGTATTCTGCATACAGTCATATGTACAAATGTATTTAAAAGCTTGTATTTATATTAGAGCTGTGGTTTAGCGGGGCCATAAGCCGGAGCGCCTAGAAATTAGGGCTCAGCGGTCTCAGCTCCACCGGGAACTCTTGGAGACATGGAGGGTGCAACTTGAGCAACCAAGGTGGGGGGAATCCACCATTTCGGCGGTGAGGCCGATCATGAAAGAGTGGTTGGAGAGACACCATGGTGACCTCTCCTACCGGATATCTAATACCGGACTCGCACTTGACCGGTTTTTAAAACAATAATTCCATAAAAGCGAAATTGTCTTTGAACTTGGTCCCAATTTTATCCATCTCCTAACCGCAAAGTACCCGGTCGACGGTCATAACCAAGCCTAAATAAATATTTGAGGAAATGTGCGTGTATAATATACCTTTGATTTTCGCCGGTAATCCTGGGGTTATGCATTCGAGGGCTTACCCGGGGTGCCCGGCAACGGACACTTGGGGAGGACACCGTGCGGTTTTAGTCGATACACGACATAACCACCCCCGCTGGCCGGCGAGGGGGTATCCGAAGGGATTTCCGCACGTAAAAAAAAACCCCCTTCTGTATAATATAACTAACATCGCCACGCGGTTTCAACCGCATAAGTTCTGATCACGTTGGAATATCGAGATGATTAGTACCGTCCTAAACAGTAATAAACAGGACTTAGGAATAATGTAACGTTCTAATGGTGAAAGAATTTCTTAAATCGATTCAGTAGTTTCAGAGTTTATCGATGGACCAACAAACAAATACTCTTTACAATATTAATATAGAAATGAAATGACGAAGCTAAAATCAATAATACACTTCGTAAAAACTCGTCCAAAATCTCGGCATGTTGGACATTATCAGCGTTATTGCCCAATTGAACAATTGAGCGTACTCGCTGCAAACAATAAAATTGTCTCCGTGTCATTTGTTGAGGTCACAAGCAATTTATCTTATAAATAGACTCAGAGGTTACCTTTAATATAAGAGTGTACGAAATGTTTATAGATTAACTGATACAAGGACACTGGGGTTATCCTTTCGAGGGCTTACCTGGGGTGCCTGGCAATGGACGTTTGGGAAGGACACCGTGTGGTTTTAGTCGGTTCGATTCCAACATACCCACTTCATCGTGATCTCCGGTTAGGTGAATCACGAGGGGATTTCCGCACTCAGAAAAAAAAGACATACCACACTGCGCTTTCTGGAACAAAGCTAAGGATAGCTTGTAATATTAAACAAGTTAAGTAAGCAGCTGAGATGACCCCACTCATCACCGGAAGTGGAGCAGTATCAAACCCTGGTTTTTCTACGTATTGGTGAGTTCAATAAACGCCCAATAAATATTTTATTATTATTAATAATAAGACAGGTTTAAGCGGTTTTCGAATATGACTGTAATAGGTCATTAAACCGTCTTTCAAATGATATTAAGATGTAAATTAGAATATAAAAAGATAAATATATTTTTTGTGAGCAATAAAATACCTCGGATCGGGCTGAAACTTGGTACAGGGATTGATTACACTCTGGAATAACACATAGGTTACTTTTTAGTCTTGGAATAGGTGGAATCAGAATTCCACGTGGGCAGAGCCGCAGGCTCATAAATGATGGAGTCCAGTAGTAACAAACATAGAAAAATATACAACGGAATTGAGAGCCATTTTCTTTTTCAGGTCGTCAGTTCATCAGGCTGGGGTATGTCCTGTCCCACTTTTTGTTTAAGTATTCAAGATCTCCAATCTAGGACTCGCTTGAGATCATCGGTCCATCGGAAAGATCTGACCAGCTAAGATTGAAGACTAGCCCCTTCATCAGTGTCTATAGCTTTACAGCAATGTTACTCGTAAGTTCGTCCCTCAATCCAGTTTTGTACGGAACCCACGAGTCCGACTCGTACTTGACCGGTATTTTTGACGGTTAACTAGAACCTACCTTAACGAAAAATGCTTATTCTATAACAGTTTTCCGTCGTAAACAAAGCCATGAGCTCGTTTGGCTTCAAACGACATTTAATCATTACTTGTCTTCGTGCCTGCATGCGCGATGATAAATCCTTATTACAAGCATGCCTTGAATAACTAATGAGAAAATATATGTCATATTGTTATAAAAGTACATGTATAAGTATGTACACATGTTATTCCTGGCACCTTGACATATGAACTGAATTATAAATTAAAATTACAATAACAATCGTCTAACTAGTTTCATACTGTAGTGCAGTTGTAGACTAACAACTCATCTGAGACTGAAAGTTGCCTGGTTTACTTTAATTTTAGGGTTTTATAATGAGCTTATCTCAAATATTACTTATTAATAAGGATTTTATAAGTCGGTAAATTATATAATTAGTTTCCTATGCTCCTAATGTTGCTTACCTAAAAATAGAGAGCATCGAGAGGTTAATACAAAACATCTTACGTTTGTGGTTCTGGAACTAAATAACTAGAATCATCTTTGGTTATGACATATTGTAACGCAATAGCATGGTTCTCATACAAAGATCTAGTGGGGCGGAAATCACACAGTGATTGTCAAACTTCGGGCCAAACTTAGATATTTTTGTTGCAGTATTTTTATTCAAAATTACAGACCTTAGGCTTTATGCATATTATTCGATGCGTCTTTATATATTGAGCAATAAATATGAAGAAAATGAAATCAAATCAAACGTCTTCGACGTCAAAAACACAAAAAAATGATTTTATATTTCAGTTTCTTTCTCACTCAAATGTCAAAGTCAAATACGCGTTACTCTGATAACTCGAAAGAAACTCACTTGTAAAAGTTTTTTAGGGACAATTTGTATGGTAGATACCCGAAACCTTGAACGTACAAACCCCTAAATCTAATCAGTTCTTCCCATTAACCAAATAAGATGATTGGCGAAAGAATTTTTTAAATCGGATAAGTGGTTCTTGAGTTATTGCGTAAACAGACATCCAGACATCCAGACATCCAGACCAACAGACAGACCGACACAAAAATGTTTTTTGCTTAATTTGACTTAGAATCATGTGAAACGTCGAGAAAGGTGATAAAAAGTGGGTGTAAGATTTTGATTTTTTTTGCGTGATTTTAAGACTTCGGTGTCCACCTGGTTGGTGGCCCGAAGAAATACAAAATGTTGCCCGTCTATTGAATTCAAAACAAAAAGTACGCATTTTATGAACGACAGGATGTTGCTGTCTTTCGATAACGATGATCATTTACAAGATTGTGCAGTTAACTATAGGTATATTTGCTCATATTAACCCACAGAGTACTCACGGAGGTATAGGCGGTAATACTGTTAATTGTATTTATTAGTTTTTTGCAACACAGACTGCAACCAGTATCTTTTTTGTTGTCTCTGAAGCCCAATTAACATTTACATTTAGTTGACTAACTAATTATTATGAGTAATTTACTGAACAAACTGTTCGTTTGTGGAATGCATTTTTACTTTAGATCAAAATAATTACCAAATTGAATAAATAAAAATTACTTATAAAAAAAATAATATAAATATATAAAAAAATATTTAAAAAAATAAACAATTAGAAAAATAATTTCCAAAAGTATAACGATTTTATAAACCAAGCAATAGTTTTTTAATTCATTTTTCTGCTTATTTCTTTATTGGTTTCCATTAATTATAAATTCTACAGTCAAATTTGACAAAAACTATACGCCTTTGGGCATTCATCCATAACTGTATGTTACATGTCCCTTAATTACAGCCAAATTGATATATTGTAAATGTAATATTAAAAATAACAGTTAACTTTGTTAATTTGCATACAAATATTTTAGTAATTAATACCTCGGGTAATATTTTATTATAGTATATTATAGTATTATTCTGCTTTATTGATCATAACACATAAAAAATGGGGTTTCAATTCAGAAATTCTTAGGAGCAGCCCGAAGTGGAAATAAAGCACCAAAATGAAACAGTGGTTGAGTTGCGTCCTTTAAGGTGGGACCAAAAATATTGTTGAGCAGATTATATAGTATGTAATATTCCTTTTTTTTTCTTTTATTCCTCACAGTCAAAAATTTATACACTGCTTTGCTCGACACCGGCAAAGTAGTGTATAAATTTCGCTTGCATGAAAGGTTTGACGACAGTAGAGGAAGCTCGTGAAGTATGTAAGGACGCAAGCAGGCGGACGGTGGGCTGTGGTCTTTGCCTACCCCTTCGGGGATAGAGGCGTGAAGTTACGTTATGTTATGTTATATTATGTATTCATCTATGTTTGCCTAAGTTTAGGTATATCTGAAATCTGGTTGTGGATCGCCGGTCTAATTGCAAAACATTACTAATTTTTTTTATTTTAACATCGTAAATACTTTCAACCCATCCCCCGCAGTTCATTAATATCATTAATTTATGATTGAATACCAATATTTAAACGCTGATATTTGAATCAGTTTATATTCATGGAGGGATCCATCCGTGAGGGCACGAGGAGGGAATACTAATTGCTTTAGCGACGCATATAAAACCCCTACTATCGCTTTAATTCAAATCATAAGCAATAATAGACTTTTTCCATTAAATTTGCGTGGTCACGATAAAGTTATAAATGGGAAATACAAAGTTATAAATGGTTAATATTGAATATACAAGATAAAATACGTTTACCGGATATTCCCAGCGCACAAATCAGCTTAGATTTGTGCGCTGGGCTAATAAGAATTGATTGCAAAATTGAGTTACGAAATTATAGAAAAAAAAACCGGCCAAGTGAGAGTCCGATTCGTGCACGAAGGGTTTTAAGGGGACCTAACTGGAAAATCGTTATGAAGAGGATGATGATGAAGTACTTAGTAATTTAAATCGTTCTTACCTTCCACAATTTATGCCATTTAGTGGTACACTCAAAGTCAAAGTCGAAGTCTTTATTTTACAAAATAATGCAACGTAATTATACCTTTTTGACGTCAAAAACTGCTTAATACTAAGTTTACCACTGTACTGCGAAACTATCATACTTTTGGGTTTGGGCTTTCAAATAGTCATTGCTGCTATTCATGTCTAGATGTGTTTAAATCCAAAAATAATCCATGCATTAAAAGATAATTTTGCTCTTTAAAAATCTGCCTTCAAAATTATTAACATAATTATTAATATTGCCATCTACCGGGCACGTTATTAAGCGAGCGATAATTAACATTTATTATTGCACACAAAACTACGAAAAGTCAGAGGTGTGTGCCCGGGGCGACTGGGGATTATTACTAGGTAGAAAACTTGGGTCTATCGCACTAGTCCCATTGACCTAGTCCCATGATGGGACAGGTGGGATGATTATTTCTCACTAGTCCCAAACAATACTGATATACACATATCAACACTGTTTAGGGATATTTTACATTTATAGATGTACATAATTAAAACAAAAATGAATTCTAGAAAAATGTTTTTAATACCTTTTTTTTTCGACGTACCATATTGTTGATGACATATTTTTATTTTCGATATCAAATTTAAATTTAAAAAAATCCGTTCCCGCAGGGGGAACGCACAGGTAGATTTCGTGAAGCAGTTAATATTATTTTTTAACATGTTTAATTTTTTTTTCTCGAAAACGGTAACTTTTAGCGAAAAACTTTTCAGACATTTATTTTAGACTTAAAAATGGCCTATCGATTAAAAATGTTTCCGACGGCAAGAATGTTCACCGGTTAGAAGTTATGATTTTTTTCCCGAACAATTTTGGTTTCCTCCACTTTTAGTTAAAGTTTTAATCTTATAGGTTTATAATTAAAAGTTGTTGGTATTCATGTATACTATGGGATAAAATTAGAACAGTTCGAATATCTTTCATGGAACGTGAAATTTTGAGGAAAAACTGATATCACAAAAAGTGAGGCCCTACCGTCCCCTTAGGCCGGATTCCACCCGTTCACGAACTTAAACTAAGTTTACACTCAAGCAATTTTTGACCGCAGTTTGAAAGCGATCGGGGCAAAAATGCGACCGTGAGAGTGCCGCAAATTTCGGGAAGTGGAACCATACATACATATATATATATATATAAACTTTTTGACCAGTGGTCATTTCGGACTCAGGGGGTCATAACTAGACCTCCTATGAAGATTTTTTTTTTAAATTCGACAGTAGTCAAGAAACCAATAGGTAGATCGGTTTCATCGAAATCTACCTAAAAAAAAAGATTGTAGAACATGGCAATTCTAGAATTGATATATTTTTAATTACATCCATTTTAATGTAAAATATCCCTAGGTAATGTTGAGCTGGTATATTTAAAATGATGTCTAAATAGTCCCATGGGACAACTACCACTAATTATTTTTTTAATTAAGTCCTGTGGGACAACTGTTACTGATTTATTTGCTCAAAAAGCACCGCTTTTAGCTAGTTGGAAATAAGGTTTTATCCACGTCTGCTCTGTAGAGTATTCAAGGCGTCCCTGTCAAACGTCTTTCGTTTCCACGGAAGCGCAATTCTCGGAGGTTTTTATACGCTACCTACTCTTTATAACCACAATGAAATGTCGGATATCATTACGGAATTTGCTGAAAGGAAAATTGAAGTCATGTATAATTCAACCGCCAATGTTATATTGATGAAGGCGACACTGTATTCTGATTATATATCAAGTGAAAGGAATTGAATTGGGTTATATTATTTTGGTTCTATATACAAAAATCAATATTTAATGCTGATTGAAAATCTTTGTCAACTTATTTAGTACAGTCAACGACATAAGTGGTTTAACAAATTCTAATTTCTTAATCACTTTAGCTTTTAAACCTTTCATAAAATAATGAAAACAATATGAAATATATTAACTTCGTCAGGTATATTCATTATAGGGTATTCATATTCCAATATAAAGAATGTTTGTAAATATTTAGGTGTTAATCCAGTTTTAGACGTGAGGAGGTGGTAGGTTATAGAATTTTACGAAATTTTTTTTACGAAACGACTAGCCCCCCCCCCCCTTCCTAGACAAGATGGTGACACAGTATGGTTCCCAAATCCAAGGGGTCCATCTCGAAACTGGAAATGGCCCTGGGTCAGTCGGGGTGCGAGGGAAATGCTTTATACCTTACACCCCGGGGTCTGACGACCCGAGACGGCGTGCGGTTTTAGTCGGTTCAAGCCCGCGATAACCACCCCTGCTAGTAGGCAGGGGGAGTATCCGAGGGGACCTCCTCACGAAAAAAAAACACACAGGTACGGCAAAGTACAACATTGAACCCGATAAATGGCGCTGTAATTGAGTTATGGGATTTTTTTTACTTTGAGAAACCGAAACATCTTGTTCTATATAATTAGGTCGAGGTCACGGGTTCAAGTCCCCTCTTGGATGTTTACTTTGCTGATTTAAATTTTATAAGGCTGGCTTCCCTATATTTTTTGAAGTGAAACTTCTTTAGGCGCGTCGAGCACTTTCCATATGAGCACTTTTTGGATGAACAAAATCATGAAACTCGCATTTTTTTTTAAATCTCACCAACCGTCACAGAGACGTCTACGTCACTGAAACACTTCCCATTTTTTTTTGTCTTTGTTGTCGTTGAGTGGATGGAGGGATAGGGAGGGATGATCACGATTAAAAAAATATACACGTAATTGTTCAAGTTTTTACTTCTGTCCGCACTCCCAGAGTGCCACTGCCTTTTTTTAATAAGAGTAAGTACACTAGTAATCGAAATTACTTTTATTTTCGTTAACTCTTCCAGCTAAGCTAAATTGCTTGTGTTAGGAGTGGGTTCACTCTCGATTGCAACGCCAACTCCTTAACCAATAAGCTACCGACGCTATTTATACTGAAGAACTGACTGTGGTAGGTCAATTTGGAAAAAAAATTCTTTCCTTAGCTAACTTAATAATGGAAAGTCTTTGTAAAAGGTAAAACTTTATTACCCAAAGAGTACTTTTTACAAAAGAATTTTAATAAACCTTTATTTACAGAAGATTTAAGTAAATTATGATAAGAGTACGATGGGGTTAACATATCTAATAGGACCAGATGACCACAACCCTAGTAACTAAATTAAGATAGAAAAAAATACTTTGCTATGTCTTCTTTATAATTTATATTTTTATTCGTTTATCAAAATGTCTTTTTATATAAAAGTTTAAAAAATCTTTTACAACTTTGAGTCTAAGTTTCCCTTTGGCCTCCATAAAAACTTTACTTTTTACGAGTTTCTTGTCTGCCTTGATTTTAACAACAGATATCTTTGAAATTCATCCTACAGAACTGTGTTCCAAACCTTTCGTCGACCACTGCGGTCATCTTCAATGGTACAGGTCCGGACGTTTGGAAGGTTTGGAACACAAGTTTCATATGGACCACGGCCAAACAGCCCGGAAGCAGTATATTCTACATGCAACGCCGGTCGTGAAAGCCTAAAGAATTATATATGTTTTAGTTAAATACGCATTAGCGTAGTAAACCAGTCATTAAAGATACAATCAGATAATTAAATTCTAAAACATCTAAAACAGGGAAGTCATAGTTGTCTAGCCTTCATTCATTAACATTGACTTGCAGATTGATTCACCAGAACTTCACGTTTGATTTTTTCACAGGGGATTCTTATAAGAATCAAAGAACTGGTACAAGTTACTGGTGGTAGAAATTTGATGACACAAATTTGTCACAAAATTCGGCCGGGTGGGTACCACCGTGCACGATTGCGAAAAACCCTCCATAGTAATCCAATTTCGGTTTGATTGCGTTCAGGGGTCAGCAAGTGCATAGCCGGGCAGGGAGATTGTGGTCGCAGCACTAGTGGGACTTGTTGGTGTCACGCGGTGCTGCGACGACAATTCTTCTGATGAGGCCGTCAAGCTGAGTGCCACCATTGTTAACATGGTACGTGTATGTAATGGTGCCCCCTCTTTCCTGAGACTTTACCTTCAGCTTACCATCTGGCGAGGTGAAGTCAAATTAACGTGTCCTAAATATATATAAAAAAAAGAAAAGTATTTTGTCGAATTCCTTATTTTGCGAATTCAACTCTGTAGTCCAGAAGGTCTTCATTTCGGTCGTGGTCTGTCTGTATTCTAAAAATCCCTGTACCCATTTTTGCTTCATCGAGTAACAAAGAACTTCCACATTCCTAATATCAGTAGAATTATATTTATACTATCTGTTGCTCGCGGCTCCGCCCGCGTGAAATTTCGATACCGTTCTCACTTCCCATGAGAACCTATTCCAGGGATAAAAAATAGCCTATGTTCTACTCCTGTACCAAATTTCAGCCAGATCCGTTCAGCCATTCTGGCGTAATTGAGTAACAAACATCCCACTATCCATCCATCCATCCAAACTTTCTCATTTATGATATTAGTGGGAAGTGGCATGTTTATTTCTGCAGTCTCGATACTTAAACGTAAGTTATTATTTGACAGGCCGGATAAGGTGGTGTGGGGTACTCGTTTTACATAGGCAATTCGTTCGAAATAGATAGAGAAATATGTAACATCGAAATCAATTCTGCCCGATTCCTTAAGATAATAGCATGATGATATTCATTATGAAATGTATATGCGTTTGTAATCAACTATCTTTTATACGTGGGTATATGGAATCTCGAGATTTTACATTGTACTGCTCATTACCTTTCAGGTATAGCGCCATGAGTTATAGTCCGGACTTTGACCATGTCTGAGTCCTGCTGAACTACAAAATTTCGTAAAGATCTACCTTCTAATAATAAAGTTGTCATCAATAATAGTTTAGAGATATAGAGACGCAAGGTGGTAGAAATTTGATGACACAAATTTGTCACAAAATTCGGCCGCGTGGGTACCACCGTGCACGATTGCGAAAACCCCTCCATAGTAATCCAATTTCGGTTCGATTGCGTTCAGGGGTCAGCAAGTGCATAGCCGGGGATTGTGGTAACAGCACTAGTGGGACCGGTGGGTGTCACGCGGTGCTGCGACGACAATCCTCTTTTGATGAGGCCGTCAAGCTGAGTGCCACCATTGTTAACATACGTGTATGTAATGGTGACCCTCTTTCCTGAGACTTTACCGTCAGCTTACCATCAGGCGAGGTGAAGTCAAATTGACGTGTCCTAAATATATATAAAAAAAACCGATTTCGCTCTACTCCTCCTATCGTACCTATAATAGCGTGATGATATATAGCGCAGTTTATGACCATGCTTTAGAAGAATATTCATTCAAAATTTCAGCAAAATCTGTTCGGCGGTTTTCAAGTGATGCTCGGACATCGATAATAAAAAGCAGACAAACAGACCAACTGACAAACAGATAAAAAATCAAAAAATCACATTTTCGGCATCGGTATCACTCCTAGAACACACATAATAGATTTTTTTGGAAAAATTATCAATGTACCTCGTTACATTTATGTATAGATCAAATAACCGGATATCCAGTTATCACGAAGGATCAGATTACACAACAAAAAACTAGTTATATCCAACCACGGAGCAATAACCTACATACTCAATTGGCCATAATAAATCAACAATAAGTCGTCGGTAGTAAAAACTGATTGTAACGATGCTAAATTGAATGCAACAGACGCTTATACAAGTTCCGATGCCCGTGACCCGATATTATAATGAAAAGCGTTGTACTTGTTACATCAATTATTTGCATATAAAGGATAAAGTCTCATCATTACTGACATGGTGTACTATTTGTAAGTAAATGACTGTGCTTGTCAACATTCATTGACGAGTACGATGCTAAATCATGCTAATAAGTAGTATGTACTGATTTGAAATCTTAGGCGTGAATTATATAGTAGAGGTGAGCTAGAAGCGTGCGAGAGGCGAACTTGGCGTCGGTTATTATACCATATGCCTCTTACCTCTTCTATTTAATTCAGGCGTATTGCATAGTTATGACTGGAGATCCAACAGCATGATTTTTACGTATTTTTTTGAAGTTAGAAGGACGCAAATTGAACGTGGTTATGTAACACAATTAAGTTGTTCATTCAAATTTAGAACTTAGTTTTCCATTATTGAATTATTCGAAGACTCACACAGATAAAATATTAATTGAGGTCATTATCATGATGCTTCAACCGAAAATAGTTTTTAGGTGTTATTTTTTGCATTATATTCATAAATATTTATTTATTATTTATTTTATAAACATAAAATATTTATTCAATATTATTTAATACTCTTTGGTTTAGTTTTACGGTAATAATATTAGTACAATTCGAAGCATCATCAAAAATAACGTGATGAACATTTATGTCACGTACCCATTATAATAGCGCTATCCGCCATTTATGGTACATGAACAATTAGAATTTTAACCCCATTGGTCAAGTACGCTATAACATCGTTATATTGGTACCTACGAGGTCACAGGGACGATAACTGACAGTTTTATTTATATTTATTATTATTATTTTGGCATACTTTGGACAAAATCTACCCTATAAATAATAATGTTGACGAATACGAATGAGGGTCAAGGAGTAGCGCATGATGATTTTTTTTAACGTTTTGCTACTAGGTTTGGTCTACTACTTTGGTCTACTAGTAATATAAATATTTAAGTTTGTTAGAGACTGAGTGGACCTTTATAACGTAAACTACCTAATTTATTGGCAATTTGAGAGAAGGCTTCTTCTCATTAGAAAATGAAACTTAAAAGTGCCAATATCTGTAGGTTACAATGATAGAATGGTTTGCACCATTTATTAATTCCTCAACTGATTTGAGTGTAATGAACAACTTAATGGGCCTTCCGGTTCCTCATTTGGTATACGTAATGTAGCCTAATTTTTTTTTTAATGTAGGCTACATTATGTATACCAAAAAGTGGAACCGGAAGGTTATTTAAATAAACATAATCATAACTTATGTGTTATATTAAGAGTTCAAAAATTTAAAAAAATAGATGTTTTTTTTTGTATTTAACAAAAAAGAAACATTTTTGAAACCGGATAACATTTTAAGTAAAAGGTAATTGCATCTGCTCCTTTTTATAGTCGGTTAAAAGTATAAATAAAATTTATGTAAACACTAAAATCCTATATATTAAAAAAAATCAAGACAAAATATTGCTAATTCCGACCCGATTCAAACTCTCAAAATATTAATATTAATTGTACTTAACTCTGAGCACCTTTAGGTGTATGAAATTGCCAACCATTTTGCTCCCAAACTAATAATTTGTAACTATCTCAAGCGACCACAGCACTTGAGACCGTAAAATCTGCCTGCGTACTTAGCAAGATACCCTCTGCTTACCAATTTAACGTTTCTTAAGTATAGAAGCATGATGGTCATTACGGGCAATTTGGAAAGAGGTCGAAAACTTAGGACACGTTTGGAGCAGGGTAATAATTTGTGGCTTTTTCTACTGTACGAATTATATCCAATTATTTGCGAGACTTAATTTTTTCTTTACAAATTTGTGAGAGCTCGATGTGGTGGGAATAGTTCCCAAAACTATTTTTTTTTATTAATCAGAATAATTTATATTGCCTCTAACCCATCCAGCTAAGCTATGGTTAGAAAGTAGGTCGATGGTTGTCGACAGACTTGGATACAAAGAGGAAAATAAGGATAAAAGGCAAAATAAGTCAAAGCTAAGAGACGAATTATGTAAGCAACAGCAATTAACAGCAATTATAATAAAATATGTACCCCCTTAGGGGTGATTTTCAAAATTCCTTGCTTAGTGATCACCGTTCATTAAAAATGTGTGTAAAAAAGTATGAAATAACAAACCGTTTCAAATGGAGCGTGCTGCTACTTACGAGTAAGTTCTTTTTTTAACATTTGTTAAACCTACCTGATGGTAAGCTGAGTTGAAGTCCAAAGAGTATTGGTCACCATCCCAAATGCTGTCCCGAGAATGAAGGTCCCTACTTTGAAGGCCTTGGGAGATACTTTTTCACGCTTCGCTTAAAGACATCATATTCAGTGAAAGCGTACTTGCCCAGTAGCGCCTTCGTTGTTGGACCATAATCATGACCATGTGTTTACAATTTATGGCCATTTACTGTCTCATGTTTAAAAAGATAAACTTATTTGATATTTATTCAATTAAATTTTTAAGCATTTTGTATGCTTACTTTTTTCTAAAGATTTAGATGGCTCCAACGTCGCCTTAAGACGTATTAATGTATCGGAGAATTTCGAATATCTGGGACGTGTCTAGGTGGCTCAGTTGGTCAGAGCATTCCCCCTGTAAGGGATTGGTCGCGGGTTCGAGTCCCGTCCTAGATGTTCTCTTTTTCCGATCTAAATCTTTATTTGATATTGTCGGAAGTATACGCGAATGGCACACATTGAAATAAAACTATTTTTAATGGATTCTATCGCAATTTATTTGATGTTATTTTAATATTTACATTCAACCCGACGTTCCGGTTGCTTTTCAGCAGTCATGGTCATAGGGAGATTCAAATAAACTTATTTACTATTTTGTACTACTAAGACCTACATTGATGACACATTTTTAACTATCAGTCCATTTTAAGCAGTTTCTCGCAGAATTATACGGCTAGTGAGATCATGCCCTTATATCGTTAAAATTTGCACCCAAGGGTGAACGCGCGATATTATTTCGAGCAATGGAAAATATATAAACTGGTTCACTCGTAGTATTTAAGTGCTTAATGTGGTAGAGGTACAAAACCTTTTACCTCTACAAAACCTCTACAATTTTTTTTATGTATGCTTCTGATATTTGGAATTTCAGCAACGAAATTTTATGCTTATTTTTTGCCTAATACTTACTTAAAATAGCTTGTATTGTTTTGATACTTGTTCAGTGTATGATGAAAGTATCTTCACCAAGGTATTACATAAACTTTATGCGGTATTTAGGTAATCATCATTAAATGCTTTTAAAAGGTTAGTAAACAATTATAACAGTATATATCCCTGTCGATTTCAATTGGTATAATTTTAGTTCCTATTCATTGCCATTAATTTGGTACGATTTATACAACTTGGTTTTCCATATTAATTCTCGCATTTTTAAGTATGTGATCACAGTTTTACAGTGATTTTCTTAATCACTTGATGCGGCCCCATATACTAAGGTATACCAGCGCATCATAAGCCACAGTTGGACATTGGCCTCGCCAGAGCATCCAGACATTACTTTATTGTAAGTAAATACAAGTTATTTCGTCCTCAATGAATTTAGTTCATTGATTCCTATAACATCACACGATTGGTAATCTCTGCAATATCATATCCAGCCGTCTACATTATGCCAACCTCAACATACTTGGCTTCGGGTTCAAAAATAAAAGTTTGAAATTTGATTCGTTCGTATTTCCGAAAATATTATATTCACCTGCCTCATTTTCCTAATGCTGGAAGTTTCTGGAAAATCGAGCACACAGGTTCAAATTCTAAAATATTTGTTCATTTACTTAGGTCATAAAGTAAGTATTATCAACATTATGACGGCCTCTGTGGCGTAGCAGTAGTGCATTCGACTGCTACGACAGGGGGCGCGGGTTCGATTCCCGCTCAGTGCAAATATTTGGATGCATGAATACGCCTATTTGCATTGGTCTAGGTGTTTATATGTATTATATGTATGTATTTACAACAAAAAAGTATATAAGTATGTTTATCCGTATTCTGGAACCCATAACCCAAGCTAGTTAAACTATGCTTACTTTGGGTCTAGAAAGCGCTGTGTAGAATGTCGTAGAATATTTATTTATTTTTACATTTACTGTTAGTCCAGTCATTATACCTGGATGAACCGAGAAAGCCTAATTTTGGATATTACGTGTGGGGAGGGGGTGGCTAGAAAAGCTGAACTTCAAATTTTCGATCAAAATTTCCTTGTGCATTTTTCGTCATCTGAAAAAAGGATTCAATTCATTTTTTCATAACAACTCGATATTAAAGAAAACAATATTACGTGCCCCCCACGTAATATAAAATGTATATAATAATATAAGTATATAAAAATATGTAATATTAAAAATTTAGCTTTCCCGGTTCATTTGCATTTTTAACCAGTTTTTTTTCGACGTTATGAC
The DNA here is from genome assembly GCA_946251805.1 of Cybosia mesomella. Taxonomy (NCBI): domain Eukaryota; kingdom Metazoa; phylum Arthropoda; class Insecta; order Lepidoptera; family Erebidae; genus Cybosia; species Cybosia mesomella. The sequence continues at coordinate 6,324,447 of OX276389.1, forward strand.
TAGACTAAGTCGGATTCACAAGGCAATAGGCATAAAGCCGGTCACAAAAGAATCTGGCTATAAAACTTACATGTAATCGGACAGTGTACTCATACTTATTTACAATGACTGTTAACAAAATATATCGGCAAGCAAAATACTAAAACAATACACAAATCATGAACGAAAGACATCAAGTAGGTACATGACTGAGGGGGCTGTGGGGCGACTAGCGCCCCTCCCCCAAACCGGGGCAAGACGGGGACGCCATGGTTCCCAAACCCGAGGGGACCATCTCGAAACCGGAGATGGCCCCGGGTCAGTCGGGGTGCGAGGGATAAGCTCTATGGGCATTCTTACACCCCGGCGTCTGTAGACCCGAGACGGCGTGCGGTTTTAGTCGGTTCAAGCCCGACATAACTGCCCCCGCTGGCAGGCGGGGGGGGGGTATCCGAAGGTACATGACTGAGTATTGACAAAAATGGTACTTACTATTATCTATATCTCCACTAACGAGAGAAATAAAACATTGCCTTCACTTCGGATACAAGCTTCATAAACTGTATCTATTTAATTTTAACTAGCTTACAAACGTTTTTATTGATAATTATTTATTTTTCATGCTGATACGTATAAAACAGACGGACCATCATTGTTAATTGTAATCTTTACATTAATAGAATTATATACTGTAAAATGATATTGCTATAAAAAGAGTGCATAGAACTGCTGTTGGCAGTAGTAATTAAGCGTTTAATAGCACAGTGAAATTCATAACGACCACGGTTAATCAATACAAGGGTTGTCACTTAAAGATTAGAATAGAATAGAAAATAAACTTCATTGTACACCAATCAAAACATGCATATATTTGACGGTGTGTCAGGATTCCCAATTTGTCTTACTTTTAAGTACAACCTTGTGGAATAAGAGGTACCGTACTATAGGTATGTGCCCGACGCAGTTCTCGAAAATGGGCACATCACGTTGTACTGGGATCGATCTATCATCACTGATAGAACGATTGTAGCTAATAAACCTGATTTTGCGTTGATAGATCGGTCAGAGCGCCGCGCAATAATTATCGATATCACCATTCCACATGACGAAAATCTTGTGAAAGCCGAAAAAGAAAACCAAATAAAATATTTGGATTTGGCTCACGAGGTTGTCGACGTGTGGAGTATGGATTCGGCGATTATTGTTCCGATAGTTGTATCGGTTCACGGACTGATTGCCAAGAGCCTCGAACAACATCTTCAGAGGCTCGCGTTAGGAAGTTGCGTCAAGGGCTTGATGCAGAAGGCAGTGCTCCTCGACACGGCACGTATTGTGAGGAGATTCCTCTCTCTGGAGCCCTAACCACTGGTAGCTTGGTCAATGTACCCGATGCCGGTGGGCCACTATTTTTTATATTTTTAAATATATTTGTTTTTTTTTTATATAGAATGTATTTAAAAATATAATTTTATGTATTTAAAATTAAATAATGGAAATAATAATAATTAATATTCTACGACATTCTACACAGCGCATTCTAGACCCAAAGTAAGCATAGGTTAACTAGCTTGTGTTATGGGTTCCAGACTGCGGTAAATGTAAATGTGTACACTTATCTCTTTGGCCGTGTGTACTCTCCTATTTTACTACGAATTGTTTTTTTAAATTCCTTGATGGCACACATGCGCGAAGTCTAATTTAAACCGAAAATCAGCAACTGAAAATGTATGAATATTCAATAACTTTTTTTTGCAAACCTTTTACGGTCATAGCGATTGGTCTGTGGAATGACCTGCTAGTAATTTTCTAAAGTAAAGTCAAAGAATGCTCTTCTATCTTTTGTTTACTAATCATATACGTGATGGAATGTTACGTAGTTGGAATATTACTATTATTAGTTAATACAATGGCGTACAAACAAAACGATCTGAATGCCAATAATATAAAATATATAAGTAATAATACGTGAAGTGAAAACTTTGGATCCATTTTTAGAGGCGATTCCGCTTGCTCCTACTAAGTTCTCCTACTAGTAGGAGCACGAGGATAACCTATTCTCCTCGTGCTCCTACTGAAAAGTAGGAGCACGAGGAGCACTTAGTTTTATTTCCTGTTGCTCACACTCTTCTCACAATATAGCTTCTGGGTTAGGTTAGGTTAGAACTGTGACCTCAACAGCCGGAACCACTAGTCCGGAAAGTTGGATTTCGATAGCAAGCTAATAGCTAGTGTTAAAAAAATCTGTCAATCTTTGTTAGTAGGAGCACGATAGGTATGCACGGTAGGAGCATTATCCTTGTGGTCCTACCGGTAGGAGCATAAGGACATATTGGTCCTCCTGTAGTAGGAGCAAGCGGAAGCACCCCTTTTTAGGGACATAACACGCACGAAGGAGTGTGAGATTTCGCATTGTTATAATATATAGAGGAGAAGTGCAGAAAGCAAATAATATGAAATGCAAAATATAAAAAAAAAACATCTCACGGGGCAGATTTAACATGGGCGAAGCCGCGGGTAGCAGCGATCTCAAAATAAATACCGATGGCATCCCTTAAAATAGTTTTATTTCAAAAGGCGTTAAAGTTACCTACAAATGAATTGAGCACAGTTTTCTAAAGTAGTATTGTAGATTATAAATGTTTTAATTAGTTCCATAGTTTTCTTGTTAACCCTTCATAATTAACGTCAGTAATAAGTTAGTTGAAATGAAACCCTAGTCATTAATTTATACCTACCCATTAGTTAGTAACTAATTAAAGTATAATTTTGTTCCATAAAATATTTACAGTATTGAGTGGAGTCTACGGTGCACCGGAGCTGACAGTTAGGTCAGTATTACTGAGGAACCAGGTGGACCCTAGTAAGGAGAACCCTTCTATCCGGACCGGCCTTAGTCACCCATGTTGGTGACCCCGATGCTTTTTCTTTGGGATGTTGCTTCTGTGACGGCAAGTTTATCATGTATCTTAATGATACATTCAAAACTTTGAGTTTTATGATATTACGCACGCCGTCTCGGGTCTACAGACGCCGGGGTGTAAGGTTGCCCATAGAGCATATCCCTCGCACCCCGACTGACCCTGGGCCATCTCCGGTTGCGAGATGGCCCCCTCGGATTTGGGAACCACGGTGTCCCCGCCTTGGCCCGGTTTGGGGGAGGGGCGCTAGTCGCCCCACCTCCTTCTTTATAATCTTAGTAGAGATCAACCCAGGTACACCAATTAATATTTGTTATCGGACAACGTACCTAAAATGCCAATTGTGAATCTCCTAACAATTTAGAATTCGTAAAAAATAAAAAAATAAATTCCTAGTATTAAGTAAAACTAAATTAATCTGTCAACCCTAGCCAAAGTGCAGAGTGTTAGCGGGAGCATTTGCAACAAGTAGCTAGAAACATTAAACAGAGCCTCGTGAACGGTTAACTGTGATAAATCAATTTGGGACCGGTTCTAAGTAAGTAATATATATTACGTGAGGTTGTTCTCGTCAAATGCTACTTAAGACGATGAGGGAATACGGCACTTGTGGTCCGGCGTCCCCTTTGTGGAACATGGCATTTTGTGTATCCACTTACTGGTTTGTTATTATTTTGAGATGACTTATGGATGTATTCTAATGGTGAATATGTTTTATCGTTGTTTGCTACCGAAGTATTACAATATATATTTCTATGGCAAAAATAACTTGATGTTGCTAATTGAAATAAAACAACTTAACGGATTCTATCGCGATTTAGTTGATGTTATTGCAACATGACACTGTGAGATCATTCTGCGTAAATATAAACACCAACAATTCAACATAGTTCGGGTACTTTGAGATAACTTATATTTCAAACTACAAGACAACAACCATCTTTAGTCTCCCCGTGACCATGGCTGCTGAAAAGCAACCGAAACGTCGGGATCAATATAAAATATAAAATAAAATCAAGTAAATCGCGATAGAATCCGAAACATAGTTTTATTTCAATGTGTGACATTCGCGTAAACTTCCGACAATATGATGTTGCTAACTTCACTTCACCTACAGGAACCTAGTTCATATTATCAATCAATTTATTAACCTATTACAGTCCATTACTGGACAAAGGCCTCTTCATAGCTCTAGATATAGCTCAAAGAATAAGCCAGTTGAGTGGTAGTAGGCTGGCCACATCTGCCGAGGGACCGATGTCTGGTGGAACACACGAGTCCTAGAGTGGAGACCGCGAATCGGCAAATGGATGGTGGGGACGCCCAACAAGATGGACGGTCGACCTGAAAAAGGTAGTTAGGATAGACTGAATGCGGGAAGCTGAGGATCGGATGCTATGATTCATATTAGACGCTTATGATTAATAGTAGCCTTATCTCTCTGCCAAATGTCATCCAGATCGGTTCAACCGTTTTTGCGTGGAAGAGTGACAAACATCTATCCATACATTCATTCACGCAAACTATCACATTAATAATATTAGTAGTACGTATAGGAGATAAACAAAACATCCAAATTAGTCGAACAATGCCCTCGTCATAAAAAAAGAACCATCGATATAACGCAAGGAATTAATAAATATAAAATATGAAAGAGGCACTACATTAACATAAACGTACTGGTTCTAACAGCTGCTCCACTCGTACATAAACAAGTCCTAGCCGGTTGATAGCTATTGGTACTGGACTTACCTGAAATGCAAAAAAAATACATGAGACTAGTACACATATATACGAAACTAGTTATAGGAAAAAAGGTGTAAATCCGTTAACGTGAAGAAATGTACATGCTTTGCGTTGGTCGTAAAATATTTCAAGATATGTCTATCTTTAGAATAATAACTGTCGTAATCGTGTAACTATACTGTTATTAAATTGTAAATTAGTTGTTCAAGTACATTAAAGTTATTTAAAAGCAATACTTGGGTTATGATAACAAATGATTATGATTATTTTTGGAATTCTTCTCTTTTATCTGTTTGTTCGCGGTCGACGCAAAAACTACTCAACGGATTTTGATGCGGTTTATAAGTATGGATCTATAGATGTTTGTTACTCTTTCATGCAAAAACGGCTGGATGGATCTGGCTTGATTTTGGTACACGGATAGATTATACTCTCGAATATTATATAGGCTATTTTTTTTCATCTCGGGAATAGGTTCCTATGGGAAGCGGGAACGGGATGAGATTACCACGAGGGCGGGGACACAGGCAAGAGCTAGTATAAATAAAAGTTACTTTTACGCGTCGGCCGTTTGGTTATTTTGAACGGAAGGTATACTTGGCGCAGGCCTGGGGGTGGCAGGCGAGGCCGCCTGTCACCCCAGCAGAAGCAGGCCGGGACGATGGGGCGACTAGCGCCCCTCCCCCAAACCGGGGCAAGACGGGCACACCGTGGTTCCCAAACCCGAGGGGGCCATCACGAAACCGGAGATGGCCCAGGGTCAGTCGAGGTGCGAGGGATATGCTCTATGGGCAACCTTACACCCCGGCGTCTGCAGACCCGAGACGGCGTGCGGTTTTAGTCGGTGCAAGCCCAACATAACCGCCCCCGCTGGCCGGCGGGGGGGTATCCGAAGGGATTTCCGCACGATAAAAAAAAAAAAAAAAAGGTATACTTGGTAGAATGAGAAATCAAATTGCATCCATGTGAAGCCATGGTGAGTCGCTGGTCTATGTATATATATGAAAAAAAAAAGTCAATTAAAGTTGGCCGCCCTAGAAACTACATTAATGGCTGAATTTCATAAAGACGCTGAGTTACGTAACTTTTAAATTATCAAAGAAACGTTGCGCTATTTTGATTTCTGTAATAACATAACATTTAAGAGTGGTAGAGTCAAGCAACAGTCATTTTGGCCGTTGCATGAATGGGCCTCGACCGGGGAAGCACCACCCACTCACAGAATATCGACGCAAAGTAACAGTATTTGAATAATTGCGTTCCGTTTGGTGAGTGAAAGTGCCGGAGCCCAAACTCCTTTACCATCCCCTCCCAAAATCCTTTCCCATCCCCTCCCAAACTCCTTTCCCATCCCCTTTCCTTTACAGGGTCGGCAGCGCGAGTGTGACGCCACTGGTGTTGCACACGTCCATAGGCCGCGGTAACCGCTTCCCATCAGGTGGGCCGTGTGCTTGTCTGCCACATTAGTGGTATAAAAAAAAAAAAATCACGTCTGTATCCCCGAAGGGGTAGGCAGAGGTGTATTACACACCCACGATTATTCGCCAGTTATGTTAAGGTCCCAATATAATAGGGAGCGAGCGATAATAATTAATGTTTATTAATGCACACATAACTACGAAAAGTCAGAGGTGTGTGCCCGGGGCGACTGGGGATCGAACTCGAGACCTCGTCTCAGCAATCCGTTACGTACGCCACTGGGCTATATATTTATCTAATATTGGATAGAATATTCGAGCAAAATATGTAGGTCTATATTTCTTGTCGTCCACTTTCTTTCCTAACTGCTCTGTACACCTATCGTATTTAGTGCAGAACAGTACTACCATTCCTCGTGTGTCCTTATAAGACGGGCTTCGAAAGGAATCAATTAAAAACCAGTAGCCGATAAATACGCGACTTGTAAGGCAATATTACCGACGCGATGATGCTTACACAAACCTGTTATTCAATGACTTCTAGACTCTTTTCCAATATACCGACGCTCAAGTAATTAGTTGGTTTATTATTTTTGTCTCATACTTTAGGTTAAGCAAAATGCGTATGCCAGGATCGTGGTAAGTGGAAAAATTGCATGTGCTGAAATCCCTTCTTGTTTCACCTCACTGGAGCTAACGGTGAGGTGGGTATCGGACTTCAATATATTAGAATGGTACGGTGTTTCTTTATATCTACCTATATTGCCGGATACCTAGGTACGCCCCGGGGCCTGGGTCGGCAACGTTGGCGACCCTTACGTACTATTGAGGATCAAATTCCCCCTCAACTATAGAGAGACACCCATTGAAATACGACGCGCCGCCACCTTCGGCCGGCTCAAAACTTATAAACAGTTTCTGTATTTTTCACTAGCAACCCGCCCTTGCTTCGCTTTGGTATATATGAGATTTTTTACTCCAACCATCGTAGGTTCCACATAATTTACAGTTTGTCTTTTGGGGATAATGTACCTTTCAAAGGTTAAAAGACTTTTATCTACAATCAAATCGAGAAATTCGAATTACGAATTCAAAGACGATTCTATACATACGCACTTTATAAACGTATATACATAAAATTAAAAATAAAACTTATTATAGTACCGCCAACTGTATCATAAAACTAATTATAGCACCGCTATCTTTTTTATTCATTAAACTAGTCTAAGGTTTAGGCTGAATATGAAAAAAGGCGCACGCATGCGCAGTTCGAACTGTGAAAAAAATGGCGCACGCTAAATTACTTCCTTGTAACCTACCTACTTTGTTTAATTTCAATTTTTCCTATGAGTGAAGATAAAGTAGTGTATGAAACTGCATATAACTTAGGTATTAAAACATACATATAAAAAGACTCTCGTGTTTTAATACCCCTTCTTATACGACAGTTGCATAAACTACTATTTCCAATAAGTGCAGTGATTTCGAAGATTAGTCCAAGCATATAAAAAACACACATAATTCGGACTCTCTCTTTATAAAATTAGTATAGATACCATAAAAAACTGTTTTCAATCCCAAAGAAAATTTTAGCCTTCACAGACAAAAAAGCGGCCAAGTGCGAGTCGGACTCGCCCATTAAAGGTTCCGTAGCAGCAAGTATTTGAGTTGATTGAATGAAAGGTAAATTGCGGTTTACGATTTATGACGAATTAAAAAAATACTACTTACTAGATCTCGTTCAAACCAATTTTCGTTGGAAGTTTATCATATTTGTTTTTTAGTTTTATCATTCTCTTATTTTAGAAGTTACAGGGGGGGTGGGACATATTTTACAACTTTGGAAGTGTCTCTCGCGCAAACTATTCAGTTTAGAAAAAAATGTTATTAGAAACCTCAATATCATTTTTGAAGGCCTATCCATAGATACCACACACGTATGGGTATGACGGAATTATTTTTTTTTGAGTTTTAGTTCTAAGTATGGGGAACCCCCAAAATTTATTGTTTTTTTTTTCTATTTTTGTGTGAAAATCTTAATGCAGTTCACAGAATACATCTACTTACCAAGTTTCAACAGCATAGTTCTTATAGTTTCGGAAAAAAGTGGCTGTGACAAAAGGACGGACAGACAGACCGACATGACGAATCTATAAGGGTTCCGTTTTTGCCATTTGGCAACGGAACCCTAAAAAGCACAACAACGTATCAAATAATTATTAAACTAATATAATTGTATCGTTGTTCTATTGATGTAATATATTATTATTATGATATGTCACCATTATTATCTCTTGCGTTAGTCCCGGTTGCATCCGAGGTTCGTACCATATATATACCTAGATATTTTTAATGTTTTTTTTACGTCTGGAGGAGCTTCACCCCATCGGTGCTAGCGATGAGGTGGATATGTCGGAATCGAACCGACTAAAACCACACGGTGTCCTTCCCAAGCGTCCATTGCCTGGCATACCGAGTACGCCCTCGAAAGGATAACCCCAGGGCTACCGGCGGGCTTGGGCCGAAATCACGACCTCGCCTTTCGGATTGGGTTTGATCTCGCTTCGGTTAGTTGGCAGGCATGAACACTGGACCGCAGTTATTAACAAAAAAAGTACGTTATTATTGTAATTGGCGCTGGTTAAATATACTTGCGCGTGAGTTTTTCATAGATGTTAGTGTGTGTAGAGGTGTAGATTGGGCACCAGTAATTTCAAGACGACACCGTCATACAAATTACACTTTTTTAAATCTTTTTACTTAGTTGGACAATTTTTACGTACATACATGTACTCACGCGAAATGTGAATCCTTATGTACTTATGCACACGTGCGTGGCGTCGCGTCGCGTCGTTGCAAAGGCGCCACCAGAATATCAGCGCTGCTCATCATACATTTAGCATGGGATGGGCAGCATTTATGCTGAGATCACGGTGGTAGAGTCAAGCAACAGTCATTTTGGCCGTTGCATGAATGGGCCGACTCGACCGGGGAAGCACCACCCTCTCACAGAATATCGTCGCCAAGTAACAGTATTTGAACTGTTGCGTTCCGTTTGGTGAGTGAGAGTGCCGGAGCCCAAACTCCTTTCCCATCCCCTCCCAAACTCCTTTCCCATCCCCTCCTAAACTCCTTTCCCATCCCCTTTCCTTTACAGGGTCGGCAGCGCGAGTGTGACGCCACTGGTCACACGTCCAGAGGCCGCGGTAACCGCTTCCCATCAGGTGGGCCGTGTGCTTGTCTGCCACCTTAGTGGTATAAAAAAAAAAAAAAATTAGATGGCGACGTTTTGAGGCTCGCACACCTATCATCTATATGTTAATTTTTTTTGTTACTTATGTGTGCGTTAATAAACATATTTCTTTCTTTCTAACAATACCTTTGGGGCCAAGCAAACTTAACCTGCTAGTCAATGCACGTAAACAACGGACGAGGCTTTGGCGGAGGCTTTCCTCTCGGGGTTAGAAGGTCACACGGCAGTTGCTCCCGGAAAAGTCGAGTTACCAATCAAAAGCAATAAGCAGGATAAACCAACGGTCACTCAATCACGCCAAATTGGCTCAACAGGTCTGAGTGAAATTTGACAAAAATGTTGATAATATAGCACATAGGCTACTGTTCATGCTGAGAATAGATTCCTATGGAAAAAAAGCCGCGGTAGCCTAGTGGTATGAGTAATGGACTGCTGAGACGAGGTCTCGGGTTCGATCCCAGGTTTTACCATGGCACACACCAATGACTTTTCGATGCTTTTCGAAGTTATGTGTGTATTTATCGCAGGTTTATAACTGCCCGGTTAATGGCAATAGGCTCGCCACCTATTACATTGGGACCTAAACATAAACTGGCGAAATGTGGGTGCTAGTACCTGTGCCTACCCCTTAGGGGATATAGGCGTGAGTTTATGTTATGTTATGTTAGATTCCTATGGATCGTAAAACGGGATCAGTATTCCACTATTAAAACATATCTACAATATCATGAATATGGCTCAGTGTTGTACGTGAATACGTCTCGTAACGGGAATAACGGCGGTACTTTCCCCTTCGCCGTGCGTAATGTTTCACAGTCCTTACTTAGCGTAATAAATTATTTGGTCCTTTGGCTATCGAGTAGTGTAATTGAATTCTGGATGGAGATGATGGATATCCCCCGATTTTGTTGTTTGCCTTCCCTATGGAAGCAATTTTAAAGACGACTTCATGTTAAATACTTTAGTAATTTGATGTCTCATATTACTGTTAAACTCATTCGTGTTTTATAGTACTCGAAATAACAATCGAATAAGTAAATAAACAAGTATTGCACATCGAAAACCAGCGGTACTTATATTGAGATTACAGATACTTAGGAATGAACTGAATAAAACGCACACCTAATAACAAAACGATAACTAGATACTCAATATCTGTTATCGCTCCGTTCATTTTCAGTCAAAGATAAATATATATTTTGAACCACTTGACAAAATATCAAGAGAAACTAGTTTGATTAACTATATCTGAGCTTGTAGACAGTTTCCATGTACTATTATATAGTACTAGCAGACCCGACAGACGTTGTCCTGTTAAATAAACATTTTCCAGTGGACCAAATTGTGAATCTAAACCTTCCTCGAATTCCCTTGAATTCATACAAAAAATTTCATCAAAATCGGTCCAGCCGTCTAGGAGGAGTTCAGTGACATACACACGCACACAAGAAATATATATATAAAAGACCCGAGACGGCGTGCGGTTTTAGTCGGTTCAAGCCCAACATAACCGCCCCCGCTGGCCGGCGGGGGGGTATCCGAAGGGATTTCCGCATGAAAAAAAAAATGTACGTATGTGTCATGCGAGGGATATGCTCTATGGGCAACCTTACAACCCGGCGTCTGTAGACCCGAGACGGCGTGTGGTTTTATTCGGTTCAAGCCCGACATAATCGCCCCCTCTGGCCGGCGGGGGGGTATCCGAGGGGATTTCCGCACGAAAAAAAAGGTACGTATATGTTCGACTGTATATGTGCCGAATTACTCCTGAAGTGTATTGGTGCCAGCGTGGGCCTTTTCTTTAAGGAAATTCATGAAGCGTGTGCCCCCTGGGGAGAAAAGGAAGATTATATGTATAAAAAGACATTTGAAATTACTTGTATTCAAATTAATAAAGAGTATTTAAGAACTCCCACTGTTAACGTTATTCAAGTAACCAATAATCATTAAGCGTATAATATCCCCTAAACATATTTTTACAAGAATGCTTGCGTTTGTTTACTGGGATCGTGTATATTTGTGCCATCAAAATGCCACAAGCAGTGAGTAACATCAGTTTTTTGTTAGAAATAGTTCATAAAGGATGTTTCTTCTAAGAAATATAGTAAGGAAAATACGTCGATTAAATGAAGACATTTACCCATAATGATTAAAGCGAGGCGGTTGAATCGTGATTACTGCATTTATGAGCTACCGCTAAACAAGCTCTGGTTATTATTTACAATTATTCCACTAGTAGACAATTATAATATAATAAGCAGAGGAAAGTTCAAAGTATGAAGTGCTTCAGAAGTAGAGGTGCCAAGAAAATATGGATGGAATGTGTGAACAAAGATATGGCACGGAAGTGGGCGAAGTTGATAGCAATTATGCAGGAGAATAATGCTATGTTGCGCTGATTACAAATTATTGGGACAAGGGCAGGTAGAATGACGATGAAGTTGAACGAAGTACAACTGCCTCAGCCACAAAAGTTCCTGCGACAGTTCAAATTATAATCCCTTGTAAACTACAATAACATTTTCGTATTTTCGTGTAGACCCAGGTCACTTGCTATCTTCTCGGATAAGTCATAATCTGTGTAATACATTATTCAACTCTGATTTATGGATACCATGATGGTCGAGAGAGACCTCAAAATCCGGTAATTTAAAAAAATCTTAAATTCAGTAATTAACTAGGCCAATGATCTGTGCCAGAAATACCAAGCTCAGGAATTGTACCCAAATTTCGTAGTGAAGTCAATGGAAAAAAAGGACAATGGTCTTAAAGAAAATTTTAAACTATCCAAGCTCTCTTTATCTATAAGATAATAGAACGAATCTGTCAATGATGGAAGACTTGATAAATGTAACTGAAGAAATTTGTTTGACATATTAAAGAAATGTGAGAGATATATTGGTTGACTTTTATGGAACACCTAACAATTGTTCAAACATATGGCCTTTCAGATCACACAAGATATCAAATAAGCGTCTTAACTACATAAAATGATCTTATGTAAAATAGATGCTAAAGATAAAGATTAAATAATTAAAAAGTTAACTTTAAAATGAACATAAAAGAAATGAAATATGCATCAGAAGGAATAGGGCAGTTAAGATTAAAAATAACAAAATACATTCGTTTACGCCATAATATTGCACTTTCGTTCACCATAAGGACGGGCAGACCGGTTATTCAAAGTCTAATATATTCGAAGATTATCAAAAGGATTATGGAGTCGTGAAGTTGTCTTAGCGATAGACTTGTTCTTGAATGAAATTAGTAGTATTTTTTTATGCTCGCAATTTTGCAATGCAATGGATTATTTTCTTAAGAGTGACTTGTTTAGAAGCAGGGTAATTTTATATATAGTATGTTAGATAATTTCTACAGCTGGATCCATAAAAATTTATTAAGGTGCTAATGGAAGAATTAACGTTGGGAGTCGTGTTCCACTTAATGCAGAAATGCATGCTTTGCTAGCAATATCTTCGGACCGGTTAATAAATATTCTTAAACGTAACTGCAGTCATAGTGACCATCTTGTTAAGGAGGTAAGATAAATTTGTGGGAACACTTAACCAAGCAGTGAAGTTAGTCAATTTAACTTTCTTATTCATGCTTTAGAATAGAGATCACGAATCAGCAGAGACAGCGAGATCAGCGAGACAGAAAAAAATATCGTGTTAGTGATAACCAGGATAAAGTCGAGAACGGTTTGACCGATTTTTTAGATTTTTCTCTGCCTATACTGTGCCATAATGTGGTTTTTTTTTGCGGAAATCGCCAGTGTTATCCCACGTGCAATAGGCAAATTAATTGATACATATCTTACCATAACTGTATAATTACTGTCTAGAAAATTGTGAAGTAATGGCCCTTAATTCAACTATATTCTGGTAAAACTTCAGAGTCTTGCCGAAGATGAAATGGATATAGTTAATGTCACCGATTCATTCCTACTCTACATATTATTAGATACCACAACATTATAAAATCCATGAATTGAACGCAGACTGAACATTTGATGAGAAACACGTTTCAAAATTGGCAGGTGACAATGGCAATCTAAAAATAACCATTCTTGTAAATGTACGTAAATAAATTTAGGAACGATATCGCGTTAGTTATCTAATACTATTAAATAGTTACCCTTTATGCAAACATCTAACGGCCAGTCTCAATAATCTACCTACAATTAAAGGTAGAAGCTATCCCAGATAAACAGTCAACATTAATCTCTCTGTAACTGCGGTTTCAATATTGTCAAAGTCATTTTCTGTTTATCTTTGTTTATTGAAACAGAAAAAATCCCCGATAGATACTAATGGTAGCTATTTTAACTGCTAATAAAGGATAGATAGATTATTGAAACCGGCCGTAAGCTGACTAACAGAAGATTAGGGATTTCCGCACGAAAAAAAAACAAAAGGTTAGCCAATAGCCATAATTGCTTGCAAAATTAGTGATGTAACAAAAACTATACCGATGACTCATTCTTCATTATCCTCAAATCTATCCGGTTATATTTTAAGGAAATGTAATTAGCAAAGCGAATTGTCGGATCTCACTAAATGAACCACTTATTGTTAAGTAAATTAGTTCACAGTTAAGCTATGGCGTTCCATTACAGTATTCATAAAATGCCGAAGGTTATTATATTGATTATAGATATTAGCAAATAATCATCATTATTGGCTGAATACTACCGGTAATCATTGATTACGATGAATAATCCAGATAATCTTAATCCTTTCGTTGAAGAATAAAACAAAAATCCTAAAAACGCAAAAGTTAGTACGTCTGTTATCAATCACGCAAAAACTGCTGGACGGATTTGCCGAAATTTTTGTATACAAGTAGATTTTTATTTCATACTTCTTATTTCAGTTTTATATTATATTATTTACACGATTGTGAAAATCCCTCCATAGTAATCCAATTTCGATTTGATTGCGTTCAGGGGTCAGCAAGTGCATAGCCGGGCAGGGGGTTTGTGGTCGCAGCACTAGTGGGACCGGTGGGTGTCACGTGGTGCTGCGACGACAATCCTCTTCTGATGAGGCCGTCAAGCTGAGTGCCACCATTGTTAACATGGTACGTGTATGTAATGGTGACCCTCTTTCCTGAGACTTTATCTTCAGCTTACCATCAGGCGAGGTGAAGTCAAATTGACGTGTCCTAAATATAAAAAAAATATTCCTGCAGACAAAAATCACTTATAGTGCTATGAACAAAGACATGAGTAATTGCTAATTAAACAAACTGATCTAAATAAAAAAAGAGTATGTTGAGCAACAAAGTCATGCTCATTTATATTCAATTTGATTCCTCAATTCATGAATTTGTTTACGAAAAGCCTCAAATATTTTAAATAAGAAATCCATTCAGCCTAGGTTGGAAACGTCATAAGTTCGATACCATATTAAAACGGGAACACAGGTTGAATAATTCATTATTATTACACGGGTTTTCAAGGTTCAATGTCTTAATATTATCTCTCGGTGAAAGGTTTGGGAAGTATTATTTTCATTTTTAGGCGTACTGAATTATTTTAGAAAATTTAAGGAACTGTCATTACTTAGATAGATGACTGTAATTTAGTCATTATGTGTGTATATTAGTGTGTGTTAAACGTTGAACTGCATGCTATCGCGGTGCTACAAAAAATAGGTAGATAACGACCTCCGTCCTCCATGAGCGCAGGCCTGGGGGTGGCGGGTGAGGCCACCTGTCACCCCAGCAGAAGCAGGCCGGGACGGTGGGGCGACTAGCGCCCCTCCCCCAAACCGGGGCAAGACGGGGACACCGTGGTTCCCAAACCCGAGGGGGCCATCTCCAAACCGGAGATGGCCCAGGGTCAGTCGGGGTGCGAGGGATATGCTCTATGGGCAACCTTACACCCCGGCGTCTGTAGACCCGAGACGGCGTGCGGTTTTAGTCGGTTCAAGCCCGACATAACCGCCCCCGCTGGCACGCGGGGGGGTATCCGAAGGGATTTCCGCACGATAAAAAAAAAAAAAAAAAGGTAGATTGTCTAATTATACTAAATATGTGATTTTGTAGGACTTGTGGAGGAACGAAGTGTGATGTTCCTCCAACACAAAGGGAGGATCCTCCGACCAGGCAAGGTGATCACGCCTGGCGGGCAGCGGCCCAACGGTTGTCGTTGGGATGTTGTATATATGCTATACCAGCGCGCGAACTTCACTTTCGCGATTCAGGATTGGTATTAATGTAGTAGTATCCAAGTAGTTCACCTTGTTCTCGCTAGATGGCGCTGGGTATATGTGGTATCGCCACAGACTTATAGATCAAAGCTCGATCTTGGACAGAGGCGAACGTATAATCTGATCGTCCTTCTAGCAAAGATATGCCCGAGATGGAGGCACGACCTGATGAAGAAATGTTTCAAGAATCCGACGGTACGTTTTAGTTGGTTGGAGATCCACCATAGCCTACTATTAATATGGATTTTGTTTCACACGTGGATATCAAAAAGGATAGTACTGATATGACTGAGATAAACGAATTATTTATGAACAAAGAATGAATCACTTTTATGCCGGTGGGTGGTGCCACTGGCAACTACTAGTAGTAATATAAGTTAACAAAAGAATTACAAAAGGTTCAATGAAACACATTGTTATCATACTCAACAATTAGTTATATTTCCGCGTCTAGGTGCATTCAGAGATGTGACCTTTGATCAAATGTAAACAGAAATTAACAACCTTGATAATCTGATTATGAAACAAAATACGCTTTGTGGAGATTGTTACAGATAAATAATTTATGCTCAAATTATACAAAGACGCTGAGTATAATAAATAATTGTTATACGTGAATACTAAATCTTGACAGGGCTTGGACAGTGAAAAAGTTACAACCGAATGAAATAGTGATTCCGTTGTTCATTGTATTCAATTGCAATGTTATTCGAAAGTGCCCATTTAGTTTAAATTCAAATAAGTTAAACGATCCGTTCCTTACTAAACTGTTAGTACTCAAGCGTACTTGAAACTCTGGTAGAAATAAGATAAAGTAAATGAAATGGATTCGAACCATTGTTTAAAATTGAGGTTCCTTATTTGTGTAGTTGTATTCCAAATTTGTGAATTTGTGATTGTGTAAAATTCCAAACATATCTATTTAAATATTTGTGAATTTCTATTTTTAACAATATCTTCTGATACAATAAAAAAATATTCTACGACATTCTACACAGCGCTATCTAGACCCAAAGTAAGCATAGCTTAACTAGCTTGTGTTATGGGTTCTAGAATGCGGATAAACTTACTCAGATACTTTTTTTTTGTAAATACATACACATTATACATAGAAACACCTCGACCAACGCAAATATACATATTCATGCATACAAATAATTACATTGATCGGGAATCGAACCCGCAACCTCTGACTTAGCAGTCGAACATTCTACCGCTACGCTACAGAGGTCGTCAATATTTTTAAATCAAACAAATCAGTCATGAATCTTTAACCGAGGAATCTAACATAAATATGACATAATAGTTTATTATTTTTCTTCGCATTATAATAGGTAGGCTAAAGTCTAGATGTAATTTATATGGCCTGGTCACTCAAAGAGCAAACACAGTTCAACCGCCTCGTCAAAGTTAATTTCCTGAGATAGAATTCAATAAAACCTTTCAAAGTATCATTTATCTGCTATAAGCACGTTACATCAAGTTCCAAGTCATAAATAAAAGCGGCCAAGTGCGAGTCGGACTCGTCCATGAAGGGTTCCGTAGCAGCAAGT
Organism: Cybosia mesomella; assembly: GCA_946251805.1. Classification (NCBI taxonomy): domain Eukaryota; kingdom Metazoa; phylum Arthropoda; class Insecta; order Lepidoptera; family Erebidae; genus Cybosia; species Cybosia mesomella. Next base: position 6,341,529 of record OX276389.1, read on the forward strand.
AACATAATAATGTTTATTTTTTTAATTTTTATATTTGAGTTGATTGAATGAAAGAGAAATTGCGGTTTACGATTTATGACGTATTAAAAAAAACCTACTAACTAGATTTCGTTCAAACCAATTTTCGGTAGCAGTTTACATGGTTATGTACATCATATATTTTTTTTAGTTTTATCATTCTCTTATTTTAGAAGTTACAGGGGGTACACATGTTACCACTTTGGAAGTGTCTCTCGCGCAAACTATTCAGTTTAGAAAAAAATTATATTAGAAACCTCAATATCATTTTTGAAGACCTATCCATAGATATGATATACGTATAAGTTTGATGAAACATTTTTTTGAGTTTCAGTTCTAAGTATGGGGACCCAAAAAATTTATTGACTTTTTTCTATTTTTGTGTGAAAATCTTAATGCGGTTCACAGAATACATCTACTTACCAAGTTTCCACAGCATAGTTCTTTTAGTTTCGGAAAAAAGTGGCTGTGACATACGGACGGACAGCCAGACAGGCATGACGAATCTATAAGGGTTCCGTTTTTTGCCATTTGGCAACGGATCCCTAAAATGAATGCATTTATCAGTAAAAGCCTTTCCAAGTATCGGGTTGGCGATAGATGATATTTATGTTGTAAAGCCTTACGTGTTTTTCCCAATTTCCATACAACATTGTGAGCTAAATTTGAATATGTCAGCCGTCAGGTGTGGCATATATGACGTCGGATGGCGATTACAGCGTGATGGCTAATGTTGGATCCTTCATATCGTCTTTTACGAGCGAGGGCTTTGTTTGTACCTCTGATTTAGTCAATTTAGCTTTTAGGAGCCTGTTTTTATTAGGTTTATGGTTTGGTTGGCACTAATGTAATTGGAAGAAGTTAAGTGTCGTAACTTAGAGTGTTTGAATCATTGTTAGTATTGTTGCTTTTACGTGTTTTCACTACCCTTTTTTTCGTGCGATTACCTTCGGATAACCCCTCCCCCCCCCCCCGTGCGTTTTCGTGCGGAAATCTCTTCGGATACCTCCCCGCTGGCTAGCGGGGGCGGTTATGTCAGGCTTGAACAGACTAAACCCGCACGCCGTCTCGGGTCTACAGACGCCGGAGTGTAAGGTTGCCCATAGAGCGTGATTTTCTTTAACTTTAAGTCATTTGTTTTTATGCTTCTATGCCTTTTTTACATGTTTGATTTTTTTCTCTCTTTAAATCTTTCTTTTAATTTCTTTCATTTCATATTATGTCTTTAATAATTAACATAACATAACTTCACGCCTGTATTCCTGAAGGGGTAGGCAGAGGTGTATTACACAGCCACGATTCGCCAGTTATGTTTAGATCCCAATGTAATAGGGGCGAGCCTATCCATCTACCGGGCACATTACTTAGCGAGCGAAAATCAACATTTTTAATACACAAATAACTACGAAAAGTCAGAGGTGAGTGCTCGGGGTGACTGGGGATCGAACTCGAGACCTTGTCTCGGCAGTCCGTTACATACACCACTGGGCTATATATATATAAACAAGTTGAATTCCTGAGACGAGCTCAGCCGAATACAAGGGATTTTCGATTTTGCGATTTTTTTTTTTATCTTGCAATGGTTCACCCCAGCACGAATCTATTACCGAACACAGCAACTCGATAGCTCATCTCCTTCATACCCAAAACCGAGCCAAAGTAATAACGCTAGTCCATTTACTAGAATATCTAATGGTACCGACTTATGTCAATGATTACTATTTTGTTTGACAGCCGCCTTTAACTCGCTCTCCAAGTTTCGGAGCAGCGTATTATTTTACATGTGGAAACCACCACTCGTACCAGCTTCCCAGGGATTGATGAACTAGCTATGCCAGAAGCGAACTAACTAAAATCATACAGTCACGGGATCTGGGTCTCATGGTCACTGAGAAGGTTAACAAGTTGAAAAGTTAAGCAAACCTTTGGCAAGCTGCTGCTGTCGCAGGATGGCTGACCATTCTTCTGACTCATTGAGATCTCACCGTGCCTCGGAGAACATTAACTCAACGTTAAGTCGTCGGTCCTGTTTGCCATACAGCAGTTACTAAGGGTAGTTAGAGTCCTAAAAAGTCACACAACTGGTCTCACTGGTTATTACTGGTGGTAGAAATTTGATGACACAAATTTGTCACAAAATTCGACCGGGTGGGTACCACCGTGCACGATTGCGAAAAACCCTCCATAGTAATCCAATTTCAGTTTGATTGCGTTCAGGGGTCAGCAAGTGCATAGCCGGGCAAGGGGATTGTGGTCGCAGCACTAGTGGGACCGGTGGGTGCCACGCGGTGCTACGACGAGAATCCTCTTCTGATGAGGCCGTCAAGCTGAGTGCCACCATTGTTAACATGGTACGTGTATGTAATGGTGACCCTCTTTCCTGAGACTTTACCTTCAGCTTACCATCAGGCGAGGTGAAGTCAAATTGATGTGTCCTAAATATAAAAAAAAACAACAGGATTTTGTAGGTCAGGATCAGATGGCAGTCGCTTCACGGAAGATATCGAAGTTCAGCCGCTTCGTAGATTTTTTTTAATTCTACGACATTCTACACAGCGCTTTCTAGACCCAAAGTAAGCATAGTTTAATCAGCTTGTGTTATGGGTTAGTTAGACAGATGAGCCGAAACCAACTGAATTGGGATAAAGCTCGGCGAATGATTCTGTCACGGGATCTATTGTTTTTATTACCCGGATGTAATAGAGAAGGAAATCCCTAGGAATTCCGGTTGAGCTTCCCCGCCGAGCATCAGGCTGCTCCACCGTATTGTGTCAATTCAATCTCATAAACGCACTTCCCAGGAACCCGCGCAGACATTGCCCGCCTAGCAGCAGGTTGCTCCATCATAATGTGCAGAGGCTTTGCTTGCTTCCAAGTCATTAGGGTGCTCGCGTTACATCATTTCGTGGACGCAGGATGTCGGAGCGTATTAACACCCAAATTTCGCTACCAGAAGCAGTTTTGTTAGCGAAATTTGAGTGTTAATACGCTCCGAAATCCTCTTTCTGGATAGACAGGCGCGTGTGTATCTTTTTTAATCCCACGTAAATATATGGTGAGTCCGTCACTTGGGTATTTTTTTCCAGACTCCGTGCAGTTCTTAAAGTTTTACAACTACGAAAAAAATTGTGTAACTACTTAACACAATTATGACAAATGAATGAATTACGTAATACAAATTGACAAGTATAGATGACAAACATTAAATGAATATATCAACTCATGTCTGCAACGAAATAGAATCCAGTTTTGAACAAAGCCTGTTAAGCTCTTCGCAGTTGTATAATTTATGTGTAGTCTCACATTTTACAAGCAAGACTAGTTGATTATAACACAAGACTACTGACCGTGGATAATGGATTCAACATGCATTGCTTATAGCGTACTATGTTCAACAGATGTTTGGACTAAACAATAATCGCACGCAAAGTAAATTGTTTTGTTTACGCCTAGATTACGTGAGTTAATCATCAACTGGTCACTATAATAGTTAATTTTATTAATTAATCTTCACAATATAATGAAATTGTAACACGCAGACCATCTGAATGACGGACCTTTTTTCATAGCCGCCTCACAAAACCTTGAAATTCATTATCAATACACGTGTTTCCTTCTTCCTACAAAACCAAGAACTTTATGCGGGGCATGAAAACTGAAGGTCACCATTCCTGAGACCTCACCTTAAGTTTACCATCGAACGAAGGGAAGTTATATTGACATGTCCTTTTTTTTAGCGTCTGGAAACCCCCACGGCCTTCACCCCATCGGTGCCGACGATGGGGTGGGCGTGTAGGAATCGGACCGACTAAAACCACACGGTGTCCTTCCCAAGTTTCCATTGCCGGGCACCCCGGGTAAGCCCTCGAAAGGATAACCCCAGGGTTTATATTTAAAAAAAAACATTCCTTTTGCCTTTGAACATTTATTAATAACTAGTGATGTAGTTATAAGCAAAACTTGTGGTAATTAATAATATCTTTAAACAGACATGTGTTAAAAATTACAAGTACATTGTAATTACATATTATGTATATTTGCTAACTCGTACCAACTCACTATTTTACTATTATCGTGGAGTGCTTAGAACCAAATTCTGCCGACTTACCTTGACAGAATTTGCGCGGTAGATGGAAATAGGCTCGCCCTCTATTACATTGGGACCTAAACATACTTTTTTTTATTTTAAAATTAGAATTATAAACGGGATATTTACCATGTTTAGTATCTTTATCGAGAATCCGATATTTCGGCACTGTTACAAGTACCATGATCACGGATGTACTTTTTTTTTTCGTGCGGAAATCCCTTCGGATACCGCCCCCGCTGGAGAGCGGGGGGTCTCCAGCGGGGGCGGTTATGTCGGGTTTGCACCGACTAAAACCGCACGCCGTCTCGGGTCTTAAGACGCCGGGTTGTAAGGTTACCCATAGAGCATATCCCTCGCACCCCGACTGACCCTGGGCCATCTCCGGTTTCGAGATGGCCCCCTTACTTGCTCTCCACTGTGCCATCTGCTAATCAGAGGGACACGTGGAAAGCTTCCGAACAGCCCTCAACAGGGCCGTCCTCGCCTCGGTCGGAGTTGGCCGTAGGTGGCAGCGTCTCTCCCGCCCTAGGAGAGAGGCGCTGCCGTCACGGTTGCCCAGGGTGCACCGCGTGGAGGTCCCCAACCAAGCACCCCTTTTTTTTTTTTTTTATTTTTTTTTATCGTGCGGAAATCCCTTCGGATACCCCCCCGCGTTCCAGCGGGGGCGGTTATGTCGGGCTTGAACCGACTAAAACCGCACGCCGTCTCGGGTCTACAGACGCCGGGGTGTAAGGTTGCCCATAGAGCATATCCCTCGCACCCCGACTGACCCTGGGCCATCTCCGGTTTCGAGATGGCCCCCTCGGGTTTGGGAACCACGGTGTCCCCGTCTTGCCCCGGTTTGGGGGAGGGGCGCTAGTCGCCCCACCGTCCCGGCCTGCTTCTGCTGGGGTGACAGGTGGCCTCACCCGCCACCCCCAGGCCTGCGCTCATGGAGGACGGAGGTCGTTAAGCGACCTCCGGCGCCTGAGTTGCCTGCGACGCGCGGCGAGCAAGTTGCGGGCTCGGCGGACCGGGAGAGTTCTAAGTCTCTCCCGGGCGCGCTCCGCCACCTCCTTCGCGAGCATTACATGCTCGCAGAAGGAGGCGGCGGCGGCCCACGCGCTCGCGCTCCGCACCATTGCCGCAATCATGCTGCCGAGCGAGAGGACTCCCACCCCGATGGCTGCCACGAGGTCACGCCTCGGCGCCTCCCACGCCGGGCAGTCCGCCAGCGTGTGCAGCCCTGAGTCCTCGCTCGCGTCGCAGTGATGACACTCAGGCGTTGGCTCCTTCCTGATCCGATGCAGGTGGTCCCCGAAGCACCCCTTCCCTGAGATCACCTGCGTCAGTCGGTAGGAGAGGCTTCCGTGTCGCCTCTCCAGCCAATCCTCCATGATGGGCCTTACCGCCGCTATTGCGGCGTGCCCTAACCAAGCACCCCTAGACCTAAACATACCTGGCGAATCGTGGGTGTGTAATACACCTCTGCCTACCTCTTCGGGGATACAGGCGTGAAGTTATGTTGTTATGTTATATTTGCGTACATTCATGTAAACGTACGTGGTCCTATGTCCGTTCATATAACGGATCTACTTTTAATACGAAAACATCACGTACTAGTAAAAAAAAAGGTAAGGACTACTTCCTGCCTGAGTCTGTGTTGCCAAAAAGAAAAATAACCTGGATATCTTCAAGTCTTGAGTAAATAGGTTCCTTTTAGGCTTATAGCGAGTTTGATCGTAGACCACAGTATCACATATCAGCAGGTGAGATAGTGATCAAAGAACGTGAGCCTATATAAAAATAAGTGTTTTAAAAACCGTTTGGCGCGATAGCGTACTCACAACAGTTCGTTTCGCTTCCAATAATGTCGCTTCTAATATTATAGACGGATAAATTACCAGTGTAGACATAAATAAGTATCTTGTAACTAAAAAGTTTCTTCCATAAACTAGCGATTTCTTCCATGCAACCTTGTCAATATAGATTTGAACTACAATAAAGAATAATATTATATGAAATTGTTTGAATAACAATACGAAAAACTGCAAGTACTACTTGCATCTTTATCAAATTATTTCAATAGTATAGCCATGTTGGGTTTATCGGCCAGTTGATGGTAAGACTCGTTAGGACTGTTCGGCCGGAGCCAATAAAAACACTTGGGTGTTAGGTTAAGATAATTTACTGATTCGAACTCACGACTCTAATGTACGTGTCCTACCTACTGCCCGTATCGTATGCGACTGCCCGTCGCAGCGGGACCGCCCGATCGAGTGCCTACAAAATGCTTGTCAGCATTCTGTTCCCACAGCCAGAATAATCATGATCACCTAGAGCGTGCCAAGAAAACAATACGGTCTAAGTATTCACTTACCTAAATAAATTTGTCAACATTAGCTTTTATGCCAAATTTCTTACCTACCCCTTGCCTGTTCTTTTAATTGGACAATGGTTCCAAAAATTAGCTCCCATTACAACAATTCGGGTAATTTAAATTCTTTGAAAACGAGCATCTGCTTGCCAAATGGATAATTTAATTGTGATTATTAGCAGATTTTTCTAAATGCATTCCTACAACACGTGCAAAACGACGATTTCCGCACGAAAAAAAAAAGGTACTTACAAATCTACGTGTTAATGCAAGACGCAATACGACATCATGCAATGTAATATGAAGGAATTCGAAACTATAAAAATCCGAAATTCAAAAGCGTTTGGTGTAATTTATATAGTTTTTATTAAAATTAGCTGAACCTGAACTAATCCCTACATGAGTTCTATAACCCAATTGCAGTGCCAACTACAAACCAAATATGTGTAAGTATAATTATAAATTTTGTGGGAGTGCAGGCTTAACTTGACAAAATTTTACTTGCGACTCCGCCCGTGTTTAAATATCAATACGTTAGTGATCCACGAAAACCTTTACAATGGACAAAATGAATGAAAAGCCTATATCCTATGCTCGTACTTTAACTGTGTACAGATTTTCAATCAAATTTTATTTCATATCAACAAAATTGATTAAACTACACAATTAACTACCCTATTAGTACATTTGCTACAAATATATGACAGAATGTCAACTAACTTTTTAATATTCTTCCATCGCATTCATTTGAAAATCAATAAAAGATTCACTGCTTTTAAATTCCGAATGTAACCCAAACCGGGCCAATGTCAGCTGTCACCGATTATGTAGCGTTACGCAAACCTGCGCGTACACATGCGATGAGAAAGGAGGGGGTAGGCTCGTGACCTCGCGCAACACTTTCACTGGATTATGTTATAGAGTTACTGGAAGTGACATCTTAACAAGTAGGTACTTGTTCTTAAGAGGCAAAGACAGAATCTATCTATACTAATATTATAAAGAAGAAAGATTTGTTTGTTAGTATGTTTGTAACGAATGGGCTCAAAAAATACTGGAGCGATTTCAAAAATTCTTTCACCAGTAGGATGCTACATTATACCTAAGTAACATAGGCTACTTTCCCACGGGATCAAGACTTACGCGGGTGAAACCGCGTGGCGATGCTAGTAGTATTATAAAATTGAAAATTAGTTGTGCCTGTACATTATTTACATTCTTTAATTAGATGAACGATTCTGAATAATATTTTTGTTGGAATTCTAGTCTGTTTGTTCGCGATAGACGCCAAAACGAATGACCGGTTTTTTATGCGATTTTTTCTATTAGAAAGGTCTTGGTTCAGCTTGATCATTCAAATGTTGGTTTTAAATTATTCGAGGCTGCACACGTTGGTAGACTGCCCGGCGTGGGAGGCACCGAGGCGTGACCTCGTGGCAGCCATCGGGATGGGAGTCCTCTCGCACGGCAGCATGATTGCGGCAATGGTGCAGAGCGCGAGCGGGTGCTCGAGAAGGAGATGGTGGAGCGCGCTCGGGAGAGATTTAGAACTCTCCCGGCCCGCTAAGCTCGCAACATGCTCGCTGCGCGTCGCAGGCGACTCAGGCGCCGGAGGTTGCTTACCGACCTCCGTCCTCCATGAGCGCAGGCCTGGGGTTGGCATGTGAGGCGGCCTGTTACCCCAGCCCCTGGGTTCCCAAACCCAAGGGGGCCATCTCGAAACCGGAGTTGGCCCAGGGTCAGTCAGGGTGCGAGGGAAATGCTTTATGGGCAACCTTACACCCCGGCGTCTGAAGACCCGAAAAGGAGTGCGGTCTAGGGGTTCAAGCCCGATATAACCACCCCCGCTGGCCGGCGCGGGGGGAGGGTGTTTACGAGGGGATTTCTCGCGCCGGGAAGTGATTTTGGTTTTTCAGTCTACGTAAATTGATACTTCGCGTGTTCTTTATTCATAAGTAATAACAATATTTCCGCGCATGTTTAAGAAAAAACTTTGTCTATTTTTTTAAATCTGAAAATTATTATCTACTTTTGCCGTTGACTATGCGTACGCAAATCCAATCAATAATGTAAAAGTACCTGCTGTGAATTACATGTAACGCAAAGGTACAACACGACCTGCTCCTGCCACTTCTAGCGTGTCGATAGCAATCCATGGCTAAATAACTCGTTTGGTGAGTGGTCCGACATTCAAAGGGCCTTATTCTCAATTAGCAGAATATCACTGATCTACATATTTGAATACAGAATGGTTATTCACACAGGTCTAACGGTGCAAACCATAAGAAAATCAAGTTATTAGCGTTGCTGTTTCTTCCAGCTATCTAAACGATGCCACAGCATAGGAGATAAAATTGATGTTTTATTGATGACTAGGTGTTGCCTGCGCCTCCACCTTTTTTTTAGAATACAACAACATGATTTCGCTTCGCCTGATGGTAAGCTAAAGTGAAAGTCTTTGCAAAGGGATCACCATTGCAGATACAACAGATTGGTTACAGATACAGTAGGTAATGGCGGTCCTCAGTTTGACGGCCATCCTGCAACCCATCGGATCATATTCCAGGGATAAATGGGATGCCTATGTGTTATTCCAGACTCTATTCCCTGTACCAATTTCAGTCAGATCCATTCAGCCGTTTGAGCGTGATCGAGTAACAACCATCCAAACATCTTTACAAATTCACATTTATAATATCGGTAGGATGAGGTGGATCCAGTCATGAGATCTTAACTAACCGAGGCACCAGAAAATAGAGTCATAGAAATAAAATAAAGATTTAGAAATTTCACTGACAATACCTTTTTTTTGTGCTGAAATCCCCTCGGATACCCCCCGAGGGGATACAAAGAAAGCATGTGTGAAATATTTTTGACGAACTTTGATGTATGAATCAGGAACAAATCATCAAAATTAATGGCGTACATGCAACGTCGAATGACGGTATGAGACAGCGTCATGTTATTTGTCGTCACGGCTTGAAGTCAGTTAAAAGGGGCCATTTGAAGGCATTACAGGAAAACCTATTAGTGACAAGTAAGTTTTCGTAGGTCATCAGAGACCACATACCAAGAGGTTTACATCGACAGGTGCAAAATAACAACAAAATATTCATACCAGCTCCATCTATAGCCCATATTTGGCAGGTAAATTAAGATAAATAGTGACGAGCAATGAATATGACAGTTATTTGGATTATTTATATTTATCGATAAAGTTCATTCAATGTACAAAAACCACTAACTTCATATTAGCTAAATCTATAGCCCTTATTTGGAAGGTAATAGTAAAAAACATAACATAACATATACTCCTCCTAGCCTGTTCCTTTGCTAAATCAAACTTTATAAAAAACAAAATATCAAATTCTGTTAATAAAATTAAGACTACCTGGAACATTATAAATTCCGAATGTGGTAAATCTCCAGCAGTTGTAAGAGATTACCATTTAAAAATAGACGGTCGCCATGTCACGGAGGATCTGGAAGTTGCGACAGAGTTTGAACACTTTTTTTCAAATATACCTGTAGCCACTACCCGAACTCTTCAGTCGTCTTCCACTTCCGCTGAGTCATTGCTTATGGAATCAATTACAAAATGTGAGGACGCTTTCAGATTCTCAGTTGTTGATAGCAAGGACATCACAAAATCGTTTAAATCCATTGATATTAGAAAGACCGCGGACCTATGGGGATTATCAGTCAAAACTGTTTCAAGCATCATTGATGTCATTGCTCCCCATCTAGCAACTGTGTTTAATGACTGCGTCAGTTGCGGTATATTTCCTGATTTAATGAAACACAGTAAAGTCATACCTTTGTTCAAGGCAGGCAGCGCCTCAGATCCCTCGAATTTCAGACCCATCTCTGTGTTGCCAACCTTGAGTAAAGTATTTGAGAGATTAATTCTAGACCAAATGCTAACCCATTTTAATAAATATAAATTATTTCATGATAAACAGTTTGGGTTTACTAAAGGACGATCAACGACGGATGCTGGTATAGAGTTATTGAAATGTATTTACGAGGCCTGGGAGGATAAGCAGGATGCATTAGGTGTTTTCTGCGATCTATCCAGAGCCTTCGATTGCGTCCACCATGATACATTGGTCAGGAAATTAAATTATTACGGAATAAGGAACAAGGCTCTCGACCTTTTGACTTCTTATTTAAACAATAGAATTCAGAAGGTCGATGTGAACGGTACACGTTCGGTAGTATCTTTGGTTTCGATGGGCGTTCCACAGGGTTCGATACTTGGACCATTTTTATTTTTAATTTATATAAATGACCTCCCTTACTACGTAAGGGATAAAAATAGTATTGTTTTGTTTGCTGATGATACTTCCTTGATATTTAAAATTAAAAGACAATTAGATAATTATGACGAAGTGAACAAAGCAATCTCACGAGTGGTTCATTGGTTTAATATAAATAATCTTTGCCTTAATGAAAAAAAACCAAATGTATTAAATTCACCTTACCTAATGTTACACAGGTGGAAACCAATGTACAACTTAATGGACAGTTGTTGAGCCTTGTGGAATCAACCGTGTTCTTAGGTTTAAGTATCGATGCTAAATTACAGTGGGGATCACATATCGAAAAAATAGCTAGTAGGTTAAGTTCTGCTACCTACGCTGTGAAAAAGATTAGGACTTTTACAGACATAGATACCGCTAGAATAGTTTATTTCAGTTATTTCCATAGTATTATGAGCTATGGCATTCTCCTTTGGGGTAATGCCGCAGATTTAAATACAATCTTTGTACTGCAAAAGCGGGCGGTGCGGGCAATTTATAAGTTGGGCCCAAGAGTCTCCCTCCGAGAAAAGTTCAAAGAAATAAACATTCTAACTGTAGTTTCCCAATATATTTTTGAAAATCTTTTGTATGTTAGAAGAAACATTTCCAATTTTTTAAGGCTTTGTGATATACATAACGTAAATACTAGACATAAAAACAATCTTGTGGTTTGTAATAGTCGACTCCACAAGATTAGTAATTCCTTTCAGGGTAACTGTATACGCTTCTACAACAAGCTTCCTAGTGAAATGAAGAATCTACCTCTTCATAAATTTAAAAGCCAAATTAAAAGTAAACTCTGCCAAAAAGGCTACTATAAAATTCAAGACTATTTAGACGATAAACAAGCTTGGATATGAACTGTTTGCTCTCTCTCTATGCTACTCAAATGGAATATTGTACTTAGGTTAAGTAAATATGTTTGTAAATAGACCAAAAAAAAACAGCCCGCTGAGTTTCTTGCCGGAGTCTTCTCAGGACAGGGCCGCGTTTCGAACCGGTGGTCCATTTGCCAAACATTAGATTATTTATTTTTTTATGACGTTTTGTAAGTGCCTTATTAATGGTCTATGCAGAATAAATGGTTTTTGACTTTGACTTTGACTTTGACTCACGCCTATATCCCCGAAGGGGTAGGCAGAGGTGCTAGCACCCACGTTTCGCCAGTTTATATAGTATATATTAAACAAGAACAATATATATTAAACTTGTTTGGATTTATTAATATTTATTAAGATTCTAGCTCATATAATCTAACAAAAAACACAAATTCCACACTAGACAAATCTGGAGCCCATATTTTGAAGGTAATAGTGAAGAGCAATGTATATGAAACTAATGGATTATTAATATTTATCAGAATCTAGTTCAATCAATGAGTCAATATGAAGAGACAGGTGGTCAAACACATCATCTGACCCCGCGATCGAATCAACACTGACCTCTAAACTGGACAGACAGTTACGTATTTCGAACATCAGTTGCGTTAATTTTTTGACAGTCCCCAAACCGGGGCAAGACGGGGACACCGTGGTTCCCAAACCCGAGGGGGCCATCTCGAAACCGGAGATGGCCCAGGGTCAGTCGGGGTGCGAGGGATATGCTCTATGGGCAACCTTACACCCCGGCGTCTGCAGACCCGAGACGGCGTGCGGTTTTAGGCGATTCAAGCCCGACATAACCGCCCCCGCTGGCCGGCGGGGGGGTATACGAAGGGATTTCCGCACGAAAAAAAAAAAAAAAGATATATAACATGTACATAATCTTTTATTTAAGTGCAGATATTGCAGCACGGTTGACAGTTTGATACATTTACAGAGCAGTTAAAACCGTTTCTGTTTATAAAGCAAATTACAAGCAATCTTTAATTTTGGTCTAGATGCCGCAGTGTGATGTCTTAGAATATTATACATAAAACGTTGAAAATGTTTAAGTAATTTCTTTTCCATACAACTTCTTTAAAGAAAAACTAATAAAACTATATCGTAACCGTAGAAGTCATAAATTAATTTATATAGATTAAAATACCACTGTCATAAAATAGTTATTTATGCAACTGTGGTATAATGAGGGGTATTAAAACATGAATGTGGGTTTATCACACGAAGCGAAGCTGAGTGTGATAATAGTATCACATGAGTGTTTTAATACCTAATTATACAGTTGCATACAAGACTTTATCTACACCCATGATGTGTCCTCTATAAAATAGTAAGTAAACAAAACAATTTGCAAAAATAATAGCGAAGAAAAATAGCGGGAATTCGAATTCGAACGAATAAGCTTTAATTATTTTTTACGGCGCGCCGCCGCCGCTGTGGTGGTGCAATGCAACGCGCGTGAATGACAGTTCTTTTTTTGAAACTCATACAGATTCCACGCATCGAGCGGTAAGAATTTGGCTGTCTGATGAGTAACCCTTTGCGCGGAAGAGATTGAAAAAGCGAAAGGAGTGTTATTATGAAATTTCATACAACATTATAACACCCGTTCGGATGATATTATGGTTATTATGACATTGGATGTATTAATTTTGGCAATAAGCTAACTGTTTCAGAATCTTTTATAGAGGATTTATAGCATGGGTGTAGATAATAGTTATTTATGTAACTGTGGTATAATGAGGGGTATTAAAACATGAATGTGGGTTTATCACACGAAGCGAAGCTGAGTGTGATAATAGTATCACATGAGTGTTTTAATACCTAATTATACAGTTGCATACAAGACTTTATCTACACCCATGATAAACTAATAATACATCTTCAGAGAATGATGTACTGCCCTTTGATATTTTCCAATTCATGAAATCTTGGTACGCCTTTTCATACTGTTTTCTAGATTTTTCGGGTAGTAATTTGTTAGAAATGTCCTTTGTTGCATTCGAAATGTCTGGAGGTGTGTTATCAAAACTTGAATCGCTCATTTTCGTAAGTAAACAAAACAATTTGCAAAAATAATAGCGAAGAAAAATAGCGGGAATTCGAATGCGAACGAATAAGCTTTAATTTTTTTTTTACGGCGCGTCGCGCGCCTCTGTGGTAGTGCAATGCAACGCGCGTGAATGACAGTTCTTTTTTTGAAACTCATACAGATTCCACGCATCGAGCGCTAAGAATTTGGCTGTCTGATGAGTAACCCTTTGCGCGGAAGAGATTGAAAAAGCGAAAGGAGTGTTATTATGAAATTTCATACAACATTATAACACCCGTTCGGATGATATTATGGTTATTATGACATTGGATGTATTAATGTTGGCAATAAGCTAACTGTTTCAGAATCTTTTATAGAGGTTTTAAAGCATGGGTGTAGATAAATATATTAACGTCATTTATATACCTTTAAACGACCAATTCTTGTATATAATATCGATACCCGCGGCTCCGCCCGCGTGGAGGTCGGTTATCGTATTTTGGTCAAATATCCGGTTCTACATAACCAATTGCAATCAAACTTACGGCAGATTTTAAGTCTGACCAAAACCTTTCTGGTAGAAAACCAAACCATCAAAATCCAATCAGGATTTTTTGCGTCCATTGCGAACAAACATATAAATAGACAAGAAATCAAAAATAAAATATTTTTGTGTTCAGAATCGTTCGTTTAACATAACCGAGTTTTTTTTTAAATATCTCCAACGTACAGACACAACAAATTACCAATTTTATAATAGTATATAATATATATACCTATCGGAATCTCGGAAACGGCTCCAACGATTTTCATGACATTTGCTTTATAAACGGTCACCCAAATATTTTAATTTATACATTAACCGTATGATTCACTAAAAACCTTGCCTTAAAATTTTCGTATTTTCTTTGAAGTAGGATCAAAGGACATGATAAGTTATATTTTCAAAGTTGTTACTGAGTTAACAAGTCACTAAATTTACCGTATCGTATTGGAAAAATATTTGAAAATACTAGGAAAAATGTACATCGCAACTGGCGGAATGAGGGTAAGTAGTTACAAACCCTCGAAACATTTTGTACGCAATCCGCTGCACGTGCGGAGTTCCATTTTAGTTCAAAATTCACTTTTGTGTGATTTTATCACCGCTGCAGTAGATCCCATTCACAATTGCGGAAAAAATTATGGCACATTAGTAATTTGACGACCTCTGTGGCGTAGCGGTAGAGCTTTCGACAGCTAAGTCAGAGGTCGCGGGTTCGATTCCCGCTCATTGCAAATATGTATATTTGCATTGGTATGGGTGTTTCTATGTATAATATTATGTACTTATTTACAAAAAAAAGTATCTAAGTGTGATTATCCGCACTCTAGAACACATATGACAAACTTTGCTTAGTTTGGGTCTAGATGGCGTTGTGTAATATGTCCTAGAATATTTATACTTATATATTTATTTTACAGGATCGTTCTGAAACCGATAAAACGGACTGGTAAAAAGTATTGATTATTTTTACTGGATCTGGACGTGACAGTTCACGGATGTAAACTCAGACACGCAACTATGTCCACCATCACTGAAAAAAAAACGTATTCGATAAAATTAGCCTGTAAAAGTACTATGTGAATGTACAGCGATTGGACGGCCGTATATTATTGTAAGACTGTACATAGTATTCACGTCCATCGCTTCTAAATCAGTGAGGGACTGTGTGTATTCTTGCAAAAAAACCGAATGGCATGTTCACACGGGATCCCGATTCGGAGCCGACGGATACGGCAACGAAGATGTACCGTGTGAACACAATATTCAGATTTTCCAGGTCTGATGAAAATAAGATTCGGCAAAACATGACTCCGTGTGAATTAGAACGTTACGCTTCGTTCACATGGAGTTAAGTTTAGCTGGTTAGGAATTTTACCATATCTGATAAAACCAAATGCTCCTGTTCTCACGGTATTCAGTTTTGCTATTCTGCAAAAAACTGATTGGTGTATTCCCGCGTGAATATGCAATTCGATTTTTTGCAAGAAACCGCTCAGACTTTCAGTATCGTTTGAAAGCGATGAGCGTGAACACTCTTGCTATCATCTATACAAGTATTAACGGCGTCAGAGGCTCTCAGTGTCCTGGCACTGGTTTTCCGCCGCCAGCGGCCTCACTGCATGCGCGCCCACCATCCGATTTGCAGTATCTTAAAACCAAATGCACGTGTAAACTCATACAAATAATTTATATTGTGACTAAACCGTATCCTGCAAAACACAGATCTCGCTAAGAAATTGGTGTCCCCGTGTGAACTGCGTAAACGGTTATTCAAACAGCTATTCCGATCATAAAAGCGAACTATATCCTTATTGAAAAGTGGTAGGTAGGCCCTAATAGTTTTATTTTTATGAATACGAGTATACTAGAACTAATATAAGTACTATATATTCAAATCGCTATTCGAGTTCGCTATCGCTATCGCTATCGCTATCGCTGTTCGAGTTTGTAAATACAGTATGATTTATACAATTTACGAAATCTATGCAGATGTTGTAGTCACTAGATTATCATCTACAGACGCGAAAGGATGTCCAATTGTAAGTACCTACCATAAGATTATGGTCCACTGTGGTTTCATTAAAATATTAACTGTTAATAGTTAATGCATATTGCAGTTCGAGGCTTTTAAACCTTACGTTGAATTCAACGTAAGGTTTAAAAGCCTATCATTAAATCAAAGAATTTCATTAAATTGGATAGTAAACTACGATGATTTATTATTTAAATTAAATGAAATAATTCAATCACGTGGATTATAAGTCGTAATATAAATGTCTGATTGACGCTGCATCAGATAAGGGCTGTAACTGAACAGCCAGGCAAAGGAATCTTTGATAATATGGGTGGTTTTACATTAGGACAGAAGTAGGACGCTGTAACCTAGGTATCTACTTACTAAAGACAAAAAGATTAATTGGTGTTGGTATTAAAAAATATACTAACTCTAAAAACAGAACATTTGGTCGAATTGAGAACCTCATTTGAAAAATTGTAATACATTTGCTACTATTTACCGTAATACTTTGTAGTACCAGTTCAATCACTTTGCATTTTACGATATTCCGAATTCTTTTTTGAAATGATCATAATAATTATTTGGGTTAACAATAGGTCACTGGGTTAAGCTGACCTATAAGGCAGTGTAATAACATCTTAATGAATTCTTTTAGGATTTATGGTTTTACATGACATTTAAAAGTCATGACATGTGTTACCGTGACCTCTGAAGTACGTGTGATTCATTCGAAAATTTAAATAATATGTCATTGATGTTTTTTCACTTTCATACTTTGCCATAATTAATTATTCAATATTTTCACATATGAGCATTTGAAGCAGCCTGTATATAGGATGAATTTTTCAACTGAGCGTGAATGTTCAAATCCGAAACTATGAGGAATAGCGAAAAATGCTAAAGGAGTCCCGATTTTAATGAAAATTAAAACTGCATCATTGGATTTTTTTTTAGCGTGTTGAAACCCACCGACTTCACCCCATCGGTACCGATGATAGGGTGGGCGTGTCGGAATCGGACCGACTAAAAAGACACAGTGTCCTCGCCAAGTGTCCATTGCCGGGCACCCCGGGTAAGCCCTCGAAAGGATAACCCCATTGGATTGAATAAAAAATAACAATTCTCCTAGCCAAGAATAGAACCTATTGATTTAGAAAAACAAAAAACCACTCTGTATTATTACAGCATTCAATAGTGCCGCTAGTAAGTAACGAATTCTGGGAAGTAAGAAAAAACTTAAGAAACGCTTTATATATATATATATATATATATATGTATATCATATCATCATATCTATTCCACCTTAACTGATGAAATTCTTCAAAATGATGGCTATTATTCTCAATTCATAGCTGGATTCTACGTCTCAAGGATTGTTCTGCATTCAACATTACATACAATATTATTGATTCCGTTTAGAATACAATATTATTAGTTATACGTGTGTTTGTTTGTAGAAAAGTAGTAGTAGTCATTGAGATGTATAGGGAAGGGGAGAAACCCACCAAGATCTTGGAAGTTAACCTAACGTACGTTACTACACCTCGTAAGCTGATGAACGAAGGAGACTCTGGCGCAGGCTTTCCTCCTGAAGATGGCAGGTTAGAAGGCAATCAATCCCATAAAAGCCAAGATAAGCCAAATCGCAAAGAGGAGATAGGGTAAGCGGGCCCCGCGCTCTGGGGTGAAAATTTCTGATGCCGTAGCACGTAGCCCGTAGGGAATGATGCTAAAATGATGATGATGACAGCCCCTAGAGTAATAATCTAATCTAAGTAACATCTGAGAAAAAAAAGTATTTTGTTAAGAATGAGATCTTTCCTTATATTTGCCATATGTTATTCCTAACCAGAATTTGTTCCTTATTAGCAGCACTAGCGAATGCTGTAATAATATAGGTTTTTTTTCTAAAATCAATGTTTGATTTTTGGCTAGGAAAATTGATTTTTAAAAAATCCAAAGAGGCAAAGTCAAAGTCTTTATTTTTCAAAATAGTGCAACGTAATTAGATCTTTTTGACGTCAAAATCTGCTTAAAACTAAGTTTACCACCGCTTCCTAGGCCCTAGTGGAGAAGAAACGGCGCAACAAACTCCACTGCGGCATTTTCGAGACGTCATACTATAAATAGTGATTTCTTAAGACTAAATATGGACGATTGTACATTTTTGTCTCGTGTCAAGATAAATAAAGGTATATAAAAAAAACAAAAGTTAAAATAAAAAAATTACCTAAGTTAAACGTTAAAATAATTTAAAAAAGTTAAAATATGGTAAAAAAAAAAGGTTGCCTACTACAATATTATGCAATAATATTATAGGCAGTTTAGTTTTCATCAAAATTGGGCTCGAGACTCCTTTGAGCATTTATCGCTTTTCCTCATAGTTTCGGATTTGGCCATCCACTCCCAGTTCAATAACTCAATATGTGTATGTATGTGGTCACCCACTACTGTATCTACTGAACACCAGGATCAACAGCAGTGATCCAAAAACACACCAAGTAATGACATTTTAGAAATCATTGGAAAAGTTAGTTCTTGAAACCCGCAATAAAATTAATTAGAATTAAATTGGAAAGTTGGAAATATAATAAAATTCACTTACACACCTTAGAAGCGAAGGAGACAAAATGTTATGAATGTAATCTTGTGAACCGATATTACCTATGTTAAATAACTTTTCCAGTCCGGATCCTGACCGAGAGGAATACAAGAAGCTGGTGACCATCCTTCAGGACTGAAGCAGTTAGAGGGAGATAGACGGATGTAACAAATTTTCTACGAGAACCTGTTCAATTAACATATAATGATCAGTGACGAAATTATCACATTTAGCTGATCAACATAATTTACCTTTTATCGATTATAGTGTATGCAATTAAATGTTGTTGAAACTTATGCTATATATTGTCATAACTATCTGCTATTGGAAACATATGTTTACAACCTCCGTCCAATGAAAGATTGCATCTGCCAAAATTTGCAACTGTACACATCACTAATATCAATAAAAAAATAATCTGGTAGGAAGTAGTTGTATTTAATTAATCTACGAGCTTCCATCCTTGACTTATGTTTAGTCTAACAGAACGCAATGTGGGAAGTATTTATAGGTTGGATTATTTTAACACTAATCGCATTTTCTTCGATGGATCGAAATTTGATCAGAGTTGATCCAATAACTGCAAGTCTCAAAATCAAGTACAAACATAGCTTATGTATGTTCCATGGTGTACCGAAGATATACAATTATTAATCACGGGGATTAAAACGATCATAAAATTACCTAGTAATAAACTTGTGATCGGCGCTTATTGCGCTGATCAGAAATTTATTCTGCCATACTTTCCTGCCAGACGGGTCATCTCGTTCGTTACTCTTTCCCTTTCATGTCGTTTATCACCCAATTCATCCTACCTGCGTCTAAAACCCTCTACATGACGTCAAAAAGATGTAATTACGTTGCACTATTTTGAAAAATAAAGACTTTGACTTTGACATTATACACGTTTCACCATCCTCACATTATTTTTCCACGTCCTACCCGAAATTTAAATGTCCGCAAATTATTTGCATCTCCTCCATATAACATCTAGAATATTGTCTGTTTGACAATAATTCACGAACTTCCCCAGGCTATTTGTTAGCCACAAAACATATCTATTCCCGTTGATCATAAAACGTCCGATATCCACTTGTGATGCACTACAGAGATCGAGGCTACTAGTAATTGTTCGAGCAGTTTTATTGCTCGCATTTGGACTTCAAAGCTTGATAATGGAGGATATTATTTTATCTTCGAAACTGTTTTTTGAATGTGGAGCAATACCAGCTCAATCTATTTTGGATGTGAGTTAATCGGCTGCAGATGTAGGCTTCAAATTTACAGTTGAGAACGTAATAATGGACATATTCAGGGAATGAGTATTTATAAAAACTATTGTTCGTTTAGTCGTCCAAATTCATCAACTTTAATAATAATTGAAATAAAACTATTTTTAACGGATTCTATCGCGGTTTATTTGATGTTATTTTATATTTTACATATAGATAGATAGATAGAATCCGTTAAAATCAGTATTATTTCAATGTGTAACATTCGCGTAAACTTCCGACAATATCATATAATAATAATTACCGAAAATTGTAGTAATAATAAAGGTGGAGAAATATTTATTGATGTCAATAAAGCTCGTCAACATTGAATAACCCAAAGAGAAAATCGGGTGGCAAACAGAATTTCTAACACATATATTTAATTATATATTTGTAAATGCTCCCATAATAATTCTCAATACTATACAAAAAAATACGATACTAAAAATATGCAAACTATTGAAGTTTAGGTTGAAAAAGAACCTTAATGATGTTTTAACTTAAAAGTTTAATTAATTACGGTCGAATTTCAACCGCCTAATGGACCATCAGTAATTATGAGTTTGTTGCGCCTGTTTCATTTAATTAAGCACCCCAAGGCCAACCTGTATGGAATGTAAAGGTTTTAAACCGCTTTGTGCAGATTTTGGACTTGAGTTTTATATAAATGAGTAATATTTTATTGTGATCTACACTCGCGATGCGAAAGCCCGCGATAGCTGCGAAACACGAGTGAAGATCATTTCGTGGCTTCGCATTCGCGTTTCCAAGTCCTTGTCGATTTTTAATCCCGCGACAAAGGGCTTATAATGGATTCGCCTGTGAACGCTTCGAGTGTTGATGGCCATTTTTTCACGCTGAGACTATATCTAATCAAAAATAGAGTTCGCGGCCGTTTTACTCCTATAACACTATTTGGCACTAGCATAATAGTTTCCCTTGATATAACTACATTAGTCGCTAACAACCCATCAAAGTCTGTGGGGTTCAGTATCCCTCGTTATATGAATATGATACCTTTTTTATCCCTCGGATACCCCCCCGCCGGATAGCGGAGGCGGTTATGTCGGGCTTAAACCGACTAAAACCGCACGCCGTCTCGGGTCTTCAGACGCCGGGGTGTAAGCATTTTTTATGGGCAACCTTTACATGGCTTTATTTATTTTGTGAATTAACCTGTAAACGCTGGCACCTCTAACAGCGACACAATGTCATTTTACCCGAATAAAAGTCAAAACAAAATGCGATAATATTATGAATCATAATAATACAGAATGTTTCCTTCACTCTAATTAAAAACATGCAACATAAAAAAGAACTTAGTAATTTACATAAAACTTATCAGAATACCACCAAAACGCTACAAGAAAACAGTCAAGACAGAAAACAAAACCAGTAAAGTACACGAAACAAAGCGAGTATAATTCTAGTTATTGACACGTCGCTTAATAGCTAGATTGCGTGTTGCGGACACAAAGGAAATTTTACAATGTATGGGATGTCAAAACTTTTATGGTTAGACGAGCAATGGCATGACGCAGAGCGATGAAAAAGTTGCTTGTAAGACGGTTTCGACGATTGTATAGTGGATATTATGTTTTGACATTGACATTGTTATTAAGTTGCGCGCGAAATTATAGGGTTATTGATCACGCGTTCGTCTTCCCACCAATTTTGAATGTAGACGTTAAATGTTTATGTATTTTGAAGTTTCTGTTTATAAATGTTCCGACACGATTTCTTTATAATATCAGTTATTTTAAAATTACACGAACCTTTATCTCTGTGGCGCAGCGGTAGTGCGTTCGACTACTAAATCGGAGATCGCGGGTTAGATTCCCGCTCAGTGCAAATATTTGTATTCATGAACATGTATGTCTATTTGCATTTTTATATGTAATATGTATGTATTTACAAAAGAAAATGTATCTATGTTTATCCTCATTCTAGAACTCATAACACAAGCTATTTAAGCTATGCTTACTTTGGGTCTAGATAGCGCTGTGTAGACTGTCGTAGAATATTTATTTACAATTTTTTTTTAAGTAGTGGTTGTTTTTTTTTGTTCCAGAAATCCTGGCGGAGTTTAGCTGCCATGTTAAACAGCGCCTGTGCGGAGTTGCAGGTGTTTACTTAGTTACAGTTTGTATCCCAATAGTAATGCGAATTCCTTTGACTATAACATCTAAACATATAATAAAATCGTTACGAGGTGAAAACTGTACATAGAATATTTTTTTCAAAAAAAAAAAAATTGCTTGTGTTCTAGGTACGATAACATAACATAACTTCACGCCTGTATCCCCGAAGGGGTAGGCAGAGGTGTATTACACACCCCACGATTCGCCAGATATTTCAAGGTCCCAATGTAATAGGGGGCGAGCCTATTGCCATCTACCGGGAACGATACCGATGCCAAAAATATGATTTTGTCTGCTTTTATTATCGATGTCCGAGCATCACTTGAAAACCGCTGTACAGTTTCAGCTGAAATTTTGCATGAACATTCTTCTAGGGTATGATCATAAGGGGTTGTGCTTGGTTGGGGACCTCCACGCGGTGCACCCTGGGCAACGGAGACGGCAGCGCCTCTCTCCTAGGGCGGGAGAGACGCTGCCGCCTACGGCCAACTCCGACCGAGGCGAGGACGGCCCCTGTTCGGAAGCTTTCCAGGTGTCCCTCTGATTAGCAGATGGCACAGTGGAGAGCAAGTAAGGGGGCCATCTCGAAACCGGAGATGGCCCAGGGTCAGTCGGGGTGCGAGGGATATGCTCTATGGGTAACCTTACACCCGGCTCACCATCTTAAGACTCGAGACGGCGTGCGGTTTTAGTCGGTTCAAGCCCGACATAACCGCCCCCGCTGGAGACCCCCCGCTCTCCAGCGGGGGCGGTATCCGAAGGGATTTCCGCACGTAAAAAAAAAAAAGGATATGATCATAAACTGCACTATATATGATCACGCTATTACAAGTGTTAGGAAAAGCAGGGTAAAATCGACTATATAGTAATACGAATAGAACTAGGACACGATCAACGTTCGGACTATAGCTAAAAGGTGATGAGCAGTAAAATATGAAATCTCAAAGGTACAGAGTTACCTACGTGTAAAAGATAGTGGATTAGAATAAATTTCATGACGCTATTATATTAGGGAACCGGGTAGAATTAAAATTATTCGATGTTACATATAAACCTCTATTTCTTCAAGATAAATGATTCAAAATATAACGATGAAATAGGTAACCTAATACATGTTGACATAACCGCCCCCGCTGGCCAGCAGGGGGGTATCCGAGGCCCAGGGTCAGTCGGGGTGCGAGGGATATGCTCTATGGGCAACCTTACACTCCGGCGTCTGTAGACCCGAGACGGCGTGCGGTTTTAGTCGGTCCAAGCCCGACATAACCACCCCCGCTGGCACGCGGGGGGTATCCAAAGGGATTTCCGCACGAAAAAAAAAAAAAGGGGGGTATCCGAGGGAATTCCCGCACGCAAAAAAAAAGGGTCGATACTGCAGAAGTAAACATACCTTGATCTATTCTGAATGTAATGCGGACAAAGTCGCTGGCAACATTTAGAATAATTGTTGATAATTTTCTCATTTTCGTTTTTGTTCGTTTCGCGCTAATGAGTACATTAATCAATTATACTTTCTTTTATCGTGACGGAATAAATGATAATTACGTTGACTCTAGCGAGCTTGGAGACAATTTTTAGGGTTCCATACCTCAAAAGGTAAAAAAGAAACCTTTATAATTTACTAGAAAATGTGTTCTGTTGGACAAAAACTCGAAATAGTCCACTCCAGATTAGCTAAGGAGGTATTTTGTGACATGGAAATTGAGTCTACAGTGTCATTAGTTGGAAATATATATTTTAAAAATTATACTGGTTTAAATATTATAAAATAAATACATCATTTATTCTGTATATTCGGCCTTTTTTTTTACGTGCGGAAATCCCTTATCCCCCCGCCGGCCAGCGGGGTTGGTTATGTCGTGTATCGACTAAAGCCGCACGGTATCCTCCCCAAGTGTCCGTTGCCGGGCACCCCGGGTAAGCCCTCGAAAGGATAACCCCAGATTCTTTTGTGCGAGTATAAACGATCCTAGCTGTAGTTATTTCTCTCTATAAGAAGATCTGCCATTTAGGCACAACGCGACAGTAAAGAATCTATTAAAAACGTATTCCTTAAATTTCTTCCGAATTTCATCTTAACGCCGACGAAAAACCCCAAGATCGTTGACCCCAACACCTGATAAGTTGCCGTTTGGTTGAGTTATGAAGCTATAGGCAGATACTATTATAAAATCGTAAATAGTTGTGTCTGAATATTGGAGATATTTAAAAAAACTTAGGTTATGTTAAATGAGGGGTGTGTGTTGGGTAACCTCCTCGAGTGTCGCTCCGATTCCGATCCCGCTGCAGTCCGGGGGGAACGGAATCGGAGCGGCCGGTACACCCTGGGCGGCGGTCAATGGCTTCCCCTTCACCCCTTCATAGGGTTGGCATTGATCGTCGGCCAATACCCAACGTGGCGGGAACACATTGCTCTCCGTACTCCTCTGCTTTCAGAGGAGACAGGATGAGCGATGCTGTTAGTGGTGAGATGGCCCAGGGTCAGTCGAGGTGCGAGGGATATGCTCTATGGGTAACCTTACACCCCGGTGTCTGAAGACCCGAGACGGCGTGCGGTTTTAGTCGGTGCAAGCCCGACATAACCACCCCCGCTGGCCGGCGGGGGGGTATCCGAAGGGATTTCCGCACGATAAAAAAAAAAAAAAAAAAAAGGTTATGTTAAATGAACGATTCGTAACACAAAAATATTTTTTTGGAATTCTTCTCTGTTTGTTCGCGATGGATGCAAAAACTACAGAACGGATTTTTATGCGGCTTTTCTCTTAGAAAGGTCTTGGTTAGACTTAAAATCTATCGTATGTTTGATTGCAATTGGTTAAGTAGTACCGGAGATATGACCAAAAAAAAAAACGATAACCGACCTCCGCGCGGGCGGAGCCGGTCAGCTAGTAAATTAAATATAAATATATGTATTAGCGAGTAGAGTCATTAGCATCAGTTAATATCTTGATACTTATAATCATTTTGTTGAGACGATGGTTCAGTAATGCTAAAACCCAAAAAAAGTTATAAAACTTCACAAAAAAACCGTTTCTATTAATATACCTCTTTGCCGATCCCCCATCTAGGCGTGAGTTATATAGAAAAGGTATAAGGCATGAGGCATAAAGCATAAGGCGTAAAGCGTTAGGCGTAAGGCATAAGATGTAATGCATAATCAAAGCAAAATCGAGTCCGTGTAAGGCTTAAGGCAACGAACAAGGGTGGGTTTTGTTTTGATTATACTGTTACTGTACAATTCACACATATAGGTAATCTTGATCCCTCAAATGCTTAAAACAAAAATGAAAAAAAAGGTATCTACCATATAAAATTGTCATAATGCCTAGATACATTATAAATCCAATAACATACATACATATACTAATGCCTTTTTCTCTCCGGGGTAGGCAGAGACAACAGCCCGCCATCTGCTTCTGTCCTTACATACTTCACGAGTTTCCTCTACTGTCATTAAGCTTTTCATGTAACGTAACAAATAATGTAATTAAAATATTCGTTTGTTCGTAGAAAAGAGGATCCGGTAACGTTTGATACCTACTTTTCATGTTATTTGAATGAATAAAAAGGGATCAGATTTTTGTATGAACAACATTGTTAAAGCTTCACCCAATTATTCGCGAAATCTGTACAAAAAGATTTCGGCAACTATTTTTGAACGTTTCCATGTTGTATCATTATTAAGCGCCATGTGGTCTCAAAAAAGGACAAGGGCCTTCCCATTCCTTTCCGTAGGTGTCCTGTTCAAGTCGACTTAGGCTCAATTTACTTTGCCGCGGAATAAAATAGGACATAACATATAACATAACTTCACGCCTGTTTCCCCGTAGCGGTAGGCAGAGGTGTATTACACTCCCACGATTCGACAGTTACCGGGCACATTACTTACACAAAATTTTATGTAAAAATTTATGCTATGTTTAAATTTATGTCAATTGTATGTTATACAAACTAAATACGAACCAACAAAGAGGTCGTGTGTGTCTTCCGTGCAATCGCACTTTCTCGAGAATTCCACTAATTACTATCAGTGCCATCTGTGGAATTAGATTAGATCATAGATTATCGCTATTGACATAAAATTCACTTCCATTCCATTCCGCGGCAATGTAAATTATTGTATTGTATGTACAATGTACTTAAAGGTACTCACAATGCGCGTGATAAAAAGTATAAGTTATTTTAAAATATTTTTTTTGAAATTTGATGACACAAATTGGGTGGGTACCACCGTGCACAATTGCGATAAACCCTCCATAGTAATCCAATTTCGGTTTGATTGCGTTCAGGGGTCAGCAAGTGCATAGCCGGGCAGGGGGATTGTGGTCGCAGCACTAGTGGGACCGGTGGGTGTCACGCGGCGCTGCGTAGACAGTCCTCTTCTGATGAGGACGTCAAGCTGAGTGCCACCATTGTTAACATGGTACGTGTATGTAATGGTGACCCTCTTTCCTGAGACTTTACCTTCAGCTTACCATCAGGCGAGGTGAAGTCAAATTGACGTGTCCTAAATATATAAAAAAAAAAGCCACAGATGAACCATAATATTGTAGTTATTGACTATAATCGTAAATTTCAAAATCATTCCATGCATTATAAATTTTGATCACTAATTTGCCTTTCGCAAATTTTCTTAAAACGCAAATAGAGAAAATTACCTTCTAGCGTCTCAAGATATATTATGTTCACATAGGTCACCCGAATAATTATTGTAGGTAATTCCACCTACCCGAGGGGGCCATCTCGAAACCGGAGATGGCCCAGGGTCAGTCGGGGTGCGAGGGATATGCTCTATGGGCAACCTTACATCCCGGCGTCTGCAGACCCGAGACGGCGTGCGGTTTTAGTCGGTTCGAGCCCGACATAACCGCCCCCGCTGGCCGGCGGGGGGGTATCCGAGGGGATTTCCGCACGAAAAAAAAAAAAAAAAAAAAGGTACTTCCACCTAAATCTTGCCAGGTATATATTTGTGCGCTAATAAATTGCCTAAACTCACGCGGCACGCTATGATGGCCGTTTTGACGTTTATCCGCTCATGAAGTTTCGTAATAAAAAATACTAAGTTTGAAGGAGTAAATTTCTGTTCTTTATTGTCAATAGTGAGATGCAGACGATGTGACGATGGCAAACGGCCATAGCTTGCCGCTAGTGTAAGTACTTTACAATCAATAAATTAGACATAAGTGTAACAAAAAAGGTTGATTCAAGTTTAACTGAACACAACTCGGCAATAATAATACAGGACACTACTACAGCAAAAGGTTCCAAATTTAAATATCTCATTGTGAAAGATTAAAAAAATAAATGCTATTGTTATTATGTTTTTGTTGTTTTTGTATTGAACGAAACATGTTACACCATTGAATACCGATATAAAATAACTGGTTTTCTTTCGATTAATTCCGTGATTGAGAAGCAACGGATATAAAAATATATCTTTATCAAAAGCAAAGAACAATTCGGTTGTACCTATTTCGATATATATTAAAATGATTTGAATCTATCTTTATTTGTAATCATTTTCCTTTTCCTTTTGTTCTTTACTCTATTGTTAGTGCCCTCTTTAAGAGTATATAGCACCTCCGTCATCAGATGGGCTTGTTAGCTGC
The DNA here is from genome assembly GCA_946251805.1 of Cybosia mesomella. Taxonomy (NCBI): domain Eukaryota; kingdom Metazoa; phylum Arthropoda; class Insecta; order Lepidoptera; family Erebidae; genus Cybosia; species Cybosia mesomella. Next base: position 6,369,400 of record OX276389.1, read on the forward strand.
CGTAGTATTATAAAACATGAGACATTTTATATGAAGCAAAACGCAAACAAATGGTAAAAATTTAACTGACATTGACATTTATTTTATTTTAAAGAACTTGCTGTTTTTATAAGCGCATTCGATGGTATTAATGGCCGTAAGGGGGAAAGGTTTAAGAAATGAAATATATTTATAGATTAAAGATACATGTTTAAAAAACTATTCAATTTGAACTATTCAAATGAACGCTTCGTATTGCGAGTAAAATTTTTTAACCCTATTTTTACCAATGTAAAAAAGTTAAGATACGTCAAAAAAATTCCATGCTTATATCGCTCTCGAAGAAGTTAGATAAAATATGCATATTATTTAAATATGTATTTAATGTTTAACCTTTATTTATTTATTTGGACAACCAGTAGTTGTTACATTATCACTTACATCTAAAACATGCAACTATAATATTAAGTTTAATGCACAACATTTTAAGGTGTCACATCATGCAAGTAGTAACATCGGTACCTATAGAAGAAAAAAAAAAGAAACAAAACTGAGTACAAATGATAGACTAAAAAAATTGTTAAAAAGTTTTGTATATAAGCTAAATTAATTTAATTTCTGCTACTAATCCTAAGCAACCTTACAACAACCCTTTTGAAAAGTGGCAGTGTATCGGCTAGTAAATCTACCCCTCCACAGATTTCATTATATGTCTTGGACAAACGGGATATGGTTGAATGTTGTTTTAAGTTTATGGTATTATACACGAGATTGAATTTATAATGAAAACATATTATGTCTATTTCTTAATTTGTGTATTAATACCTTATATAGATGACTAAATATAATTATATAAAATAATAAAATTACTGCAGGTCTACTGAAGGTCGCTATGATGAATATTTCCATCTTTACCTCTTGACAATTCATTATTCTTACGTTTAAAAAACAACAAAGAGAACTAAAATGCGACAGTTTAGCACTGACTGCTAATGGTAGTGTGTACCTACATTGAATACAGCGAATAGCCATCAACATTAATTATAGGTTGATTATAGGCCTTGTGCTAACGTTTAGTTTCTTAATGAACCGATAGCTGTTTGATTTCACGATAACAATAAACACACTATAGCTGTCCACCAGCAAAGAGTTGTTTGAGAAAGTGTATTTTCAATCCTTATCTATCTTTATCTTTATCCGCGGTAGCCTAGTGGTATGGGTAATGGACTGCTGAGACGAGGTCTCGAGTTCGATCCCAGGTCTTACCATGGCACACACCAATGACTTTTCGATGCTTTTCGAAGTTATGTGTGTATTTATCGCAGGCTTATAAGTGTCCGGTTAATGGCAATAGGCTCGCGACCTATTACATTGGGACTTAAACATAAACTGGCGAAATGTGGGTGCTAGCACCTCTGCCTACCCCTTCGGGGATATAGGCGTGAGTTTATGTTATGTTATGTTATGTTTATCTTTTTCTTTTCCTCTTCAATTCAACTCTTATCAGAGGTTAGACAACATGGGAAAAAAGTTAAGGTGTTCACACTGGAGCGGGGTGGACAAAACCATAAAATAACTAGGAATTCAGTGCAGGGTGCGACTGAAATAAATTGAGGTGAGCGAGCAGGACTCTTACTTCAAAATAAGACATCTTACTACGGTCGCGCGCTTGGCTAAGGCCGCGCGCTCGTGAAACGGTTTTTCGGTGATTATTCCTCAATGGTACATCGGACATGAATCATCTCGCTTCAAAACACTCCTCAGTGTCCACACTATCACCGTGGTAAATTTGGTCAAGATCCCGCGAGTGGTTACGGAGGAGTTCAGCCACCAATAAACGGCTATGCCGCGTATAAGAGCTTCGCTCGCTTCGCTCGTTCAGCTCAATAAATATTCTTAGTCTTCCCATGACGTTTATTACTTACAATATCGTGAGAATAATACAGAAGGACAGATTGAAATAATTCTCGTCGAGTGAAAAGTATAACACAATAATGTATTGATTGGCGACCCGCCAGTAACTGAACTAGTCTAATAATATGTCCGAACCGCATTTCTATTCTAATTTAGGAATGAAAGAAATACATGCGTCTCGCTGCTTTTTATTTAACGTTCAACCGACCAAATAATATATGTAACTTTACGAATGGTTAGGGGATCTTCCACACCGTCAGTGTTCTGTTTAAACACTATTGCTGTAAAGGAATACATTATATATTAAGAATTCGAATTGATGCTTCGTAAACGTACCACTTGAGTACTGTGGACTCATTACAAACTCGCCAAAGGTTATTGGCTGATATTACAACAATGCTCCTTCTTATGTTCTGGAGATAATAATAGATAGTGTTATAGTGTCTTTAATACCGATTTACAATTTATTTTCTTTGTCATTATCATCATCCTCATGGCGATTTTCCAGTTGCGTCCAAGGGTTGCACTTTGGAGCCTGGGGTCTGCTTATTGTTTTTAAATTATATGTCGGCTTTTTTGGGAGCGACTACCGTTTCAACTCCCAATCCTTAAAGGAAACCGACTTGGGATTGAGAGGAGATGGATGTTGGCTTTTTTACGTGTGGATACCCCCGCGGGCTTCACCCAATCGGTGCCAACGATGGGATGGGTGCATCGGAATCGAACCGACTAAAACCACGCGTTGTCCCCCCCAAGTGTCCAAAGCCGGGCACCCCAGGTAAGTCCTCGATAGGATAATCCCAAGGTTTCCGGCTGACTTTGGTCGCCATCGCGGCCTCGCCTATGGTGTCGGATTTGATCCCGAGTCGGTGAGTTGGCAGGCCTGCGACTGTAAGGATGACGAGTCGGCCGACTGCCGTCCTCAGGCCTCGATCATGGCTTGACGTCGAGGAACACTATGGGCGAATGAGGACCAGTTTCCCCGTATTCCACAATTTCTGAAACTGGCCCCGCTCCAAGCATGCGCTGAGAAGCTCTCTCAGTCGGGGCTCGAGAGCGTCATCGACTAGAGCTAGGACCTACACTCGGCCTGGAATGCCGTCGGGTCCCGGGGCGGTGCGTTTGGCTCTGAGCCTTGTACAGTGTACACCCAATTTATTTTCTTTATCATTGGGGTTAATTTCGGAGGTCAGTTTTCATTCCAAAGAAATAATAAATGTGTATGGTTCGACGCTATTCAATACAGACCCAGCTGGATATCGAAACTGTTCAAAAGGGACGAGCGTTTTACAAATCTTTAAGAGCCAATCAAAATAGCCAACTTTTTCTTTCTTTCTTTTCAGTGATATAAATCTCGTTAATTAGTTATATATTATACCCATCTGATGCCTCTCAAAAGATTGAGAAAATTAAATGACATAGTATTAAAAATAAGGAAGAAACTAACTGAACATATGTAGTATGTACATATATTAGGTCGTTACATATGAAATTGACGTTTTTCTTGAAGAAATTGGAAGAAACTCAATTTTTAGTACTAACATTTTTGCAGTTTTTTTAGGAATGGCAAATTAAAATTGTATGATTTTTTTTTGTATATGAATGAGACAACATTAAGCTAACAAACAGCAACTTTTATTACATTTTTGAAAAGTGACAGTTGTTAAGTAATACGAAATATATCATCAAAATAGGATAGCATTTAGGAAGTACTGTTTTTGAAGATCGAATTAATTTATCAAGCGGCCAATAAAAAATATTTAACACAGAGTTGTAAAATCTTGAAATCAACTTTCAAACAAAATATAAATAATGGAAATAGCTATTAAATTACAGGAATAACGAACTCATGAATTTGTAAGAAAATTTCGGCAATTTCATAGGTAAAAACCTATTATTTATTTTCAGACTAAGACAATCTACTTTTAAAAAAACAATGCTTATTTGTACGGTTTTTATACATTTCGTGCGATTGCAATAAAATGTTGTCAATTATTGCTTACAATTGCGCGAAGTTTATAGAAATAGTATCATTATTGGACCCAGTAGATGGAACTGCAATTAGGTTACAGAATTAGTTTTGATGAAATATTCTCTTGCAAATCTGAAAACATAAGAATATTTTATTCCCGGCAAACAAATATTTTAACAAGCGTATAAAACGAGAACAAATTAAAATTTAAGTTAATATTTGTACTAACGTACATAATCCTCGGTGGGACACGTTTGTGGATACCTACAAAGAATTGTTTGCAAATGTTAATTCGTTTCAAGGGTTCAAATAAATAGAAAACAATAAAAAACATACGTTTTTAATTAAAAAGCGAGTACGGGTGAAACGTACCGTTTGCTTCTGAACGAAAATTGAGTTTTAAAAAAAAACATGAAAGTTTGAATCAGAGGAATCTGTCAACACCATGAACGCGCTACGCACGTACCGCTCCTAGGACTAGCAAATCTCTAAGCTACGGAGAAAACACAAAGTAATTTAACTTTGGCAATTTGTAAGTCTCAAACGATGAAGACCGGTTGTATTAGAATTTAAAGCAAATTATGGTTGATAAACACAAGAAACAGAAATAAAATGAATAATGTTACAATAACATAACATAACGTCACACCTGTATCCCCGAAGGGGTAGGCAGAGGTGTATTATACACCCACGATTCGCCAGTTATGTTAAGGTCCCAATGTAATGGGGGGCGAGCCTATTGCCATCTACCGGGCACATTATTAAGCGAGCGATAATTAACATTCATTAATGCACTGGCGACTGGGGATCGAACTCGAGACCTCGTCTCAGCAGGCCGTTACGTACACCACTACGCTATCGTATGCTACAATAAAAAAAGGAAATTAAAGTTAGCCATTGTGTGTACTGCATCCTTACCCACCCTCTGCGTATCTCATAAAACATTATGAGATAATGGCAATGACCGAAAGGGGTAGTATTCCGAATTCCTTGCTACGAGAAATAGTCACATTTGTACCTTTAATATGACTACATATTATTTACAAATTATTATTGAGCTGAGTGAGACGAAGTCGAGCGAAAGCTCCTCATACCAGACTTCAGGATTTTCTTTGTCACAGGTCTTCTCCTAAACTACTAATCCAATCCGAACCAAATTTGGCATGATTAAAGAGGTCAATCAGAGGAAGGTTTATGGATATATTTTGAAAAAAATAATGCTACCACAGAGGAATGATCACCGTTAAAAAAAATCTAGATAGAATTACATAATAACCGCTCGAGACACTGACCAAACTTTACACGCTCAGAAAGCATGTCCAGAGTTGTGACTTTCAAAAAGAATTTTCAAAATCGGACTTGCCACGGAGGAATGATCACTGTTCAAAATTTTCTCACTCAGCTCAACATTGCAAGCAGCGATTCGCCTTGCAGACCTAGTGTAATATTCTTTGTGTTGATCTTAATAATGTTTCATGTTATTGTTATTATTCACAATAAGAAGCATATAAGAAACACAGCCCGGCCTGGTTTTACATTTGACACAGTTATCATGAATAATGTATAGTACCAATGAATATTATCTAAAATAATATTATGTTCATAACAAATTGGTGATAGTAATCATTTCGATTTCGCTAATCAAAACATTAGATATAATAATAATTGTAGAAAGTATGTTGTAGGTTAAATATTATCAAGTAAAAGAAATGACTCAGTTACGAGATTTATATATATCTCCGAGAAGTATTTATTTATTAGTATTATTACATACTCGTACTTGTATAAATATTTACAAATCCCAGGTTGAAAATCACGTAGCCATGGTAAATATCGTCACATTTAAAGTTATAAAGACATTTGTACAAACACATTAGGTATCTTACTATATACTATTCAAAATACTATCATTTTCATCGTGAATATTTCAATATATGAAAATACGTACAGAGTAAGTGGCAATGTAACTAAAATATCTTTATATATAAATTAAAAGACGCTAAACCAAAAGTTCGAGTACTTTTTAGGGTTCCGTTGCCAAATGGCAAAAAACGGAACCCTTATAGATTCGTCATGTCTGTCTGTCTGTCCGTCCGTATGTCACAGCCACTTTTCTCCGAAACTATAAGAACTATGCTGTTGAGACTTGGTAAGTAGATGTATTCTGTGAACCGCATTAATATTTTCACACAAAAATAGAAAAAAACATTTAATTTTGGGGGTTCCCAATACTTAGAATTGAAACTCAATTTTTTTTTATCATACCTATACGTGTGTGGTATCTATGGATAGGTCTTCAAAAATGATATTGAGGTTTCTAATATCATTTTTTTCTAAACTGAATAGTTTGCAAGAGAGACACTTCCAAAGTGGTAAAATGTGTGTGTCCCACCCCCTGTAACTTCTAAAATAAGAGAATGATAAAATTTAAAAAAAATATATGATGTACATTATCATGTAAACTTTCACCGAAAATTGGTTTGAATGAGATCTAATAAGTCGTTTTTTTAATACGATATGAATCGTAAACCGCAATTTACCTTTCATTCAATCAACTCAAATATAAAAATTAAAAAAAAAACATTATCATGTTACTTGCTGCTACGGAACCCTTCATGGCCGAGTCCGACTCGCACTTGGCAGCTTTTTTTTCACTGTTTGTCAACTGATTTTCGTATGTGTTCGACGGGCTTTATGTTTTTTTTTAATAAAAATCAGTCCCTTACCTTCTTAGGAGAACGGAGCTGATACCTATAACTGAAATTCTAATCGTAGGGAGACTAAGGAAGAATCAATTATGTTACAATAATTTGTTTCACAAGGTGGACCGACGATCTGGTCAAGGTCGCGGGAAGCCGCTGGATGCGGGCAGCGCTGGACCGATCGTTGTGGAGATCCTTAGGGGAGGCCTATGCCCAGCAGTGGGCGTCGTTTGGCTGATATGATGATAATGATGATGAATTTGTTTCAATTACTCCGACCACACTAATTGTCCTGGATTTTGATGTTTTCGTGAATAAATTTACAAATATTAACAGTCACTACATAAATTGCTGCAAATCCATTATTCTTTACGCCAAATAGTACATTAAGCAGAGTATGGTTGTGCCACCATCTTTTTTTTTTACGTGTGGAAATCCCCCGGTACTTCTCCGCCGGCCAGCAGGGGTAGTTATGTCGGATTCAAATCGACTATAACCGCACGTCGTCTCGGGTCTTCAGACGCCGAGGTGTAAGTTGGCCCCGTAAGGTATTTCCCTCGTACCCAGGCTGAACCATGGCCATCTCCGGTTTCGAGATGGCCCCCTCGGGTGGTCGTGCCACCATCTGGAATATTAAAAAACGTGAACTATTTTCATAATCAACGCATAAAAACTCTCCGTTTTATTTTATATCTTGGTAAGCCATTAGCAAAAATTCAACATCCTAGGACCAGTTTATTGTGTCACGACGCAACGCAACGCGACGAAACCAACGCAACTCAGTTGTCTTTCAAAAATAATCACAGACTTTAGTATCAGCGAAATGTTGAGTTTAAAATAATATATAAGTCAACACAAAATCACGCAAATAAATAAACATTTTAGATGTAAAACGTGAATTATAAAACCGCATTTCTTGATTTTGAATAGATAATTTTGTGACGTTCCTAGTATCCGTAGTTAAGCGTAGGGAGCCGAAGGCGAGCGAAGCGTCTTTGGTTTCAAAGTTGCATTTCAAACAAATGCTACTCCTCCGAAACCGTTTCACCGATCTCGACCAAATTTGCCACGGTGATCAAGTAGACATTACTGAGTGTCGTAAGGGATCGAATGTCCAGATCGGTTTTACCATCGAGGAATAATCAACGAAAAACAAAATCAATGGAAAAAGTCGACCGGTCACGTTGACATATTGTTGGATAGGCAAATCTCGCTACGCTAAAGTTTGGGTTGATTGCGAAGCTGGTAACCGTCCTAGTAATATCTATACATTATAACTATAATACATATACATTAGTTAGTACATTGGAGATATTTGAAAAAAAATAACCTTTGGTTATGTAAAATGAACGATTCTGAACACAATACACGATACTGTTTTTTGGAATCCTTATCTGTTTGTCTGTTTATCTGTTTGTTTGCGATGGACGCAAAAACCCCTGAACGGATTTTCATGAGGTTTATTTTACTAGAAAGGGCTTGTTCAGACTTAAAATCTACCGTATGTTTGATTGCGTTTGGTTGATTAGAACCGGAGATATGACAAAAACGATAACCGACCTCCGGGCGGGAGGAGTCGCGGATATCAGCTCGTTATATATATGAAAGTTCTTATGTCTGTCTATCATCGTCATCATAGCGATAGTCCCGATCATATCCGAGGCTCTTGAAGCCCCCGGGCTCCGAGGTGAAAGCCTCCGGTATAACCGGAAACAATGCTAAGATGATGATGATGAAATGATGATGAGCTGTGAGATGATTAAATTTGGAAACTCCATGTCATCATTTATTTCAATTCGGCAACGAATTTCCGAGGTGCGCAATTGGTCATGAATTTTAAACTCAGATTAATTAGCACCATACAACCTTATACCGTAAAGTGTATAATGTGCCCATTCAGTTACGAACCACGTCTGAACAGTTTGAAATTTCCATACGCACCTCTTGCAATGTTCAAAGCTAGTTCGGAAGTCCGAAGAATTTCGAAACAATAAGTGATTTAAAAAAAAAATTACGCTTTGTTCTTCATTTTTAGTTCAGTGTAGTAAATGCTTAAAATTTAAATACAATACTAGCTGCTGCCTGTGACTTTACCCGCATGAAATTCTGATCCTGTTCACCTAGGGGTACAAAAAATGAACCCATACTGTCTAATCTAGCTTTGTAAAGAGGCAAAGCTTTTTTATACCACTTAGGTAGCAGACTAGCACACGGTCCACCTGATGGGAAGCGGTTACCATGGGCTATGGACGTGGGCAACGCCAGGGGCAACACAAAGTAGCCCATTTCAAATCCATTTGGCAAATTATAGGCAGGCTAATTCTACCTTCTTTTTTCTTGCGGAAATCCCCTCGCCGACCAGCGGAGGTGGTTATGTCTGGCTTGAACCAACTAAAACCGCATGCCCGGGTGTAAGGTGACCCATAAGATATTTCCCTCGCACCCCGGCTGACCCTGAGCCATTTCCGGTTTCCAGATGGCCACCTGTTATTCAAAAAGAAACATAAATAACAACTAAAAGTCATCAGAACAAAAAAGATTCTTAAAAAAAGGTTAACAATCTTGACCTAAATACACGTACCGACACTAGTCCATTAGAGTTCTGTCGAAAAAATATGACAAAAATACAGCATGAGGCACATTAGGTGGGGGAACAATAAAGCGCACCCTGTGTCATCGTGGGGCTGCGCTACTGACCCAAATAGTGGCATAATGTCGCAAAATGGCCACGGCAAAGGTGTATAGCTTAATAGAAGAGGCTACAGTGCCTTCAAAGTGATAAGTAAAGTCACATAAAAGCATTTCGATTATACATACATTGAAGCCTGATCTTCACTAGACAAAACTAAAGTATGACCTTTTTTAACTGCCGACGCAAAAACGACAGGCTGTTATAACTTTTACGCGGGGATCGTGGTCCATTTCCCTGTATGGATGCCCAATATGGGCGGAGGCCCTGAAGGTCAGAACTGTGCGGATGCTGCGCGCTCCGCAGCGGGTGATGACCATCAGGGTCATCCGCGGGTACCACACGATCTCCTTCGAGGCGGCGAGTCTCCTTGCCGGAACTCCGCCATGGGACCTGGAGGCGAGAGACCGGGATCAGGGACGGAACCCCGAGCCTCGACAAATCGAGGCCGTGCAGTCCCAGCTCCGTCAGGCCATCGTGGTGGAGTGGAAGGAACGACTTGGGCGATTAAGCGCAGGGTACGCCGCAATGGCGGCGGTAAGGCCCATTAGGCTAGAGAGGCGACACGGAAGCCTCTCGTTCCGACTGACGCAGGTGATCTCCAGTAAGGCGAGTTTCGGGGAATACCTGCATCGGTTCAGGAAGGAGCCAACGCCTGTGTGCCATCACTGCGACGCGAGCGAGGACTCAGAGCTGCACAGCTGGGCAAGACTGCCCGGCGTGGGAGGCGCCGAGGCGTGACCTCGTGGCAGCCATCGGGGTGGGAGTCCTCTCGCTCGGCAGCATGATTGCAAGAGCGTGGGTCACCACCACCTCCTTCTGCGAGCATGTAATGCTAATGGCGAAGCGCGCCCAGGAGTGATTTAGAACTCTGCCGGCCCGCCGAGCCCGCAACATGCTCGCCGCGCGTCGCAGGCGACTCAGGCGACGGAGGTCGCTTAACGACCTCCGCCCTCCATGAGCGCAGGCCTGGGGGTGGCAGGTGAGGCCACCTGTCACCCCAACAGAAGCAGGCCGGGACGGCGGGGCGACTAGCGCCCCTCCCCCAAACCGGGGCAAGACGGGGACACCGTGGTTCCCAAACCCGAGGGGGCCATCTTGAAACCGGAGAAGGCTCAGGGTCAGTCGGGGTGCGAGGGATATGCTCTATGGGCAACCTTACACCCCGGCGTCTGTAGACCCGAGACGGCGTGCGGTTTTAGTCGGTTCAAGCCCGACATAACCGCCCCCGCTGGCTGGCGGGGGGTATCCGAAGGGATTTCCGCACGAAAATAAAAATATGGTACCCAGTGTGTCCACACACGCCTGCCAAATCACCGACGACGCGACATGGCATCAAACCCGACCCCAAAGGCGAAGCCGCGACGGCGGCCGAAGTCCGTCGGGGACCCTGGGGTTATCCTTTCGAGGGCGTACCCGAGGTGCTTGGCAATGGGCGCTTGGGAAGGACACCGTGTGGTTTTAGTCGGTTCGATTCAGTGGAGGCTTCCACACGTCAAAAAAAATCATAACGTCGAAAAAGTGTGTAAAAGCAGGTCTCATTAATAAAAAATAGCGAGACCTTGAGGTTTTACTATGGGTTCTTCTAGCAGCGTAATAAATAAATATTCTAGGACATTCTACACAGCGCTATATAGATCCAAAGTAAGCATAGCTTAACTAGCCTGCGTTATGGGTTCTAGACTGCGGATAAAACATAACATAACATAAACTCACGCCTATATCCTATAATTAAATACATTATTTTTGTAAATACATACATATTATACACAGGAACCCTCAGATCAATGCAAATCATACATACAAATATCTGCACTTTTTTTTTCGAACTCGCGACTTTTTTTACTGACAATTCGGACATCATCAAAATATTAAAGCTATTATAAACTAAAAAATAGCTTTAATATTTCGAAACTGTCCGAATTGCCAGTGAAAAAAATATTTTAGCTAGCTCCTTGCAAAATTGAATAAAAACTATAAAAATCCGTGAAAACATCGTTACATTATCTACATTGTTCATCTCAAAAATACCTATGATGACTGTCTAAACAAAGCATCTTCTTACGAGTATGTTTTCAATTTTAAAGAAGGCTTTATGCTTTGAAAATAAAAGCATCTTACAAAAATCAAACGCCTATCCTAAAAAATCGTTGATGTCATTGGTTTCTACTGAATGAGTGAACAGACAGAATATTATTTATAAGCACTCTTCTAAATTGCTGAAAAGTCACTTCTACATTCTATTTAATATATTATGATCAATATGGTCATTGATGAGTTGGACACAATAATAAATTTCTATCTTTTTGAGATGTCCATTAGAAGTGTAATCTTCTAATGGACATCTCAAAAAGCGTAGGATTAACTTTTTATTGTAATATAGCTGTGCTCCACTGTTTAACTCGCTGTACTCTGCGCTATTCGAGCTGTATACATAATTTCTTATTGCTCGGCCCCTAATGGTCACAATGTAATGTTATAATTGGTGGTAGAGACAAGCAACAGTCATTTTGGCCGACTCGACCGGGGAAGCACCACCCTCTCACAGAATATCAACGCCAAGTAACAGTATTTGAACTGTTGCGTTCCGTTTGGTGAATGAGAGTGCCGGAGCCCAAACTCCTTTCCCATCCCGTCCCAAACTCCTTTCCCATTCCCTCCCAAACTCCTTTCCCATCCCCTCCCAAACTCCTTTTCCATCCTCTTTCCTTCATAGGGTCGGCAGCACGAGTGTGACGCCACTGGTGTTGCACACGTCCATAGGCCGCGGTAACCGCTTCCCATCAGGTGGGCCCTGTGCTTGTCTGCCACCTTAGTGGTACAAAAAAAAATATCCTCTCCAAGAACTAGGCTATCAAATGTAAAGGGAATTTTTGAAATCACATTGGTTGTTCCAGGGATTGGCGCGTTCAAACCAAGAAACGAACTCTTCAGTTATATTATTAGCATGAATAAGATTAAGATATGTCTCTGCCTACCTTGGAGGGATTAAATGCAAATAAGTAAAAAAATGACATCCATAAAAACTGGGGTGAGTTATGAACATGACGTAGTGGGATGAGTTTTGTTGGGGTGAATGTGAAACAACCCACAGATACGAGTAGATTACAATTTGTAAGACTAACATTTTATTATCATATAATAAAATGGATGTTACAAAGCTAAGCTCTCTAGAAAAGGACAATGAAGTTTATAAATGCTATTACAATTAAATTACATAGAAATTAAATGATACTGAGACTGTCCTTAACGATTTTAGTTCTATCTTTCTTTATCTGTACTAACAAAGTAAATAAATTCACAGGATTGTGAAAGTATTGGAGTGTGTTAAGGATCGTAAATTAGAGACAAGATAGACTTGTCGCCGTGCGAATCTTGTAGGTATTTGACAGCGTTGTTTATGAAACAGTTTTGTTCAGAAGTATGTGCACTTTCATATGTTTCTGTGGAGCAATAATCTAATGAGCGCTCAGCCTTAAATGAAATATGGTCTAGATTAAACTGTCGCGTATTTAGGATATACATACGTCATACTTGATTAATAATATGTACAAAAATATTAGATACACACCGCAATCGATTCAGTTTTCCGACTCATTCGCAATAAAAGCACTGGTTTTGTTATTTATAGACTAGCTAACCCGGCAGACTTCGTACTGCCTCAATCGATAACAACTTCCATATTTATTCGCCCTTTAAACCTTCTCTGGACCTCCACAAATAATTCAAGACCAAAATTTGCCAAATCGGTCCAGCCGTTCTCGAGTTTTAGCGAGACTAACGAACAGCAATTCATTTTTATATATAAGAGAAGAAAGAAGAAGATGTATGTAAATAATAATTTATAAAACTTTATATACATATAACAGCTTGTACGTGTTTATAAGTTATACCTTTATAACGAGAAAAAACGAACTAACTAAATAACATTGAGTCCTGAGTTTTATTGTCATGTCAATTACTGTCCATAACTATATTTGCCTAAGCATAAATATAAAATATGCGTGAATCTAGAAATAGTAAAAATATAAGAAAAAGAGTACAAACTTTTTTCATGCAACCGAACGTAAAATGGCCGGTTGCTTGCAATAAAATGATGATAATAATTGTACTCTGCTGATTATAAACTGTCATAAATTAACTGTTTTATATCATCAATAAATTTGCAAAAACAAATAAAATATAAAACTTCATCAATATAATATATGTGCAAATGCACATAAAGGTGCGCTTGGACAGGGGTGTGTGTTGGGTAACCTCCTCGAGTGTCGCTCCGATTCTGATCCCGCTGCAGTCCGGGGGGAACGGAATCGGAGCGGCCGGTACACCCTGGGCGGCGGTCAATGGCTTCCCCTTCACCCCTTCATAGGGTTGGCATTGATCGTCGGCCAATACCCAACGTGGCGGGAACACATCGCTCTCCGTACTCCTCTGCTTTCAGAGGAGACAGGATGAGCGATGCTGTTAGTGGTGAGATGGCCCAGGGTCAGCCGGGGTGCGAGGGGTATGCTCTATGGGTAACCTTACACCCCGGCGTCTGAAGACCCGAGACGGCGTGCGGTTTTAGTCGGTGCAAGCCCGACATAACCGCCCCCGCTGGCCGGCGGGGGGGGTATCCGAAGGGATTTCCGCACGATAAAAAAAAAAAAAAAGGGTGCGCTTGGACAATAACTAAAATAAGAAAAACGACTATGAGTTTACGTATCTAAAATAGAAGTTAACAAGCAGGCTACTTACATTTGCACAGACGTAAACTTGTATCTGACAGATCTGAAACTGTATTTTGCTAGCTGTGGCTCCACCCACGTGGAATACTGTTCTCGTTCCTGTGACCTACAGAAACGTAGGTATACCGGAAAAAATGTAAGTGTGTGCTATTCAAACTATTATCTACCTCCTATAAACTTCATACAGATCCTCAGCCGTTCTAGCATAAATCTCACGCTTGTCTCTCTGCGAGGTTGACAAACCCTTCTGCAATCTACATACTTCTGTCCGTGTGTGTTACCTTAAAAGTTTTTTCTTTCATATTAAACTTCAATACATAGCCAGAAAAACATGACCAAATACTAAAAAAAACTACTTCAACTTCGTTTAAAAACAAACGTGACAGTGGCGTCTCACGTTGTGTCGATGGTTAAAGATCGATCCCCCATCGCGTGTTCTGAATACATAGCTCAACTCAGAGCGAAGGGGTGCTGAAACACGCATATTTTTTTCAAACCAAAAACCGTACTACACCCGTATAGCGTTGTGCTGAACAAAGTTTCGAAAACATGCTTCCCGTTCATGTGCTTCTAGAGCGGTTTCATCAATGACAGGAACCGTGAAAAAATTAAACAAAACACTGGGCTATCACGTTTTACTCAATGAATTTAATTGAACATAAAGTGTAAATCAAGTTTACTTAAATTTAAAAGCAATTAGTTTGACTGGTGAAATATAACCATAGTTATTGAAGTTCAAGTTCATGTGCGTCTCAAAAATAATTATAATTAGTTTCAACGGTGAAGGAAAAACTCTCTCTCATAGTGTTAACACAAGGTTATTTATAAGTCTCCTAATCAACACTAAGGCAGTGAGGTGGACGATGGCCCATCCCTACTCATTCAGAGGGGCTCGCGCCCAGTAGGTCAGTTCATTAACTGTAGGGGCTGGTATGCATAATAATTATGTAATTAATTATGTGATCGTATGTAGTACCACCGTACTGTATAGTTAACTTATACCTGTAATGTAACTTGAAGTCTCAACTAATAGAAATACAAATCTAGTATACACTAGGACGGTTACCAGCTTCGCAATCAACCCAAACTTAAGCGTAGCGAGATTTGCCTATCCAACAAAAGGTCAATTGGTTATATATAATAGATTTGGTGTTTCGGTGATTATTCCTCGATGGTAACACCGATCTGGACATTCGACCCCTTACGACACTCTGTAATGTCTACTTGATCACCGTGGTAAATTTGGTCGAGATCGGTCAAACGGTCTCGGAGGAGTATCATTTGTTTGAAATGCAACTTTGAAACCAAAGACGCTGAATACGTTATGAGCAATATCGTTACATATTATAAAACATTGTCCTCCACCGCGTCTGTTAGTCTGTTCGCCATAAACTCAAAAACCACTGCACCGATTTTCATGCTATTTACACCAATGGTTACAGTGGTTCTCAAGGAAGGTTTTAGTATATTATTTGTAATTTTTTTGTAAATATTGGCTAAAATATAATTATATTTGTTGGAGTTATCGGAAGAAAATTTGCCGTCTGGGAGCTTTCAACGAAAACGCTGCCAAACCCTTTGAGATATAACGACCTATGGGTAGCGGGAACGGGATCAGAATTCCACGCGGGGGAAGCCTTCCTGTAGGTACTCCACGGGTACGCGAACTGCTATAGGATTCCCATGATGGAACACCATTATTATCAATTGAATTCCAACATGTTAGCCACTCCTATCAGTCATTTCGATGTCAGCCCTACTGATAAACTATGTTCATTTCTATAAATAAAAAATTATGTTCTGCATCTCATAGCGGTAAGAAAATAAAAGGCATATCAATGTTTAATTAACTAATAGCCAATAATTTAATTGCATGAAAATACACACCATACCACCACAGTTATTTTGGTTGTAATAAAATTAAGCAATACTTTTGAAACAACGCTTTATGATGACGTTAATGCAATTTAAAATGAACATTAAAAGTTTATGGTTTTAGTCATTTCAAGGCATGTTAGATCGCCTCAACTGAGTGAATAAAAGCGATAATATGATAGACCCTAATCGTGATGTTTGAGGTATTGAGAGCCTTATAATCAAGGGGTTAACGGAGAAGATAAGTAGAGGAATCATTTTACTGAATCTAAACTTAAAAGCAATTAAAATTAACCATGAAAGAACGATGTGATATTGAACCCTACCAACCCAATCTACCATAACTCCTAATACAAATATTTATCTTATCTGAAGATGTTACCGAGAACACTATTAAAAGCATGCGCAAACGCATTAACGACACGAAATACCTCGTGGTTGCTGTATCTTCTGTTGCCAACCGTACAGTCACTGGTTGCAACTATAAATTGAAAACTAGATTCAGTTGCTAATTGCTCATAAATGCCAGTAACAGTTTTAATAAGTTCATTATTCAAAAGGTCGGCCTTTTTTTCTCTCTGCAATTTATTTTGAGTACAACTAAAAATTAACCCTTAAAAATATTACAATAAGTGTCAAGTCTCTATTCAAAAGGTCGGCCTCTTTTTCTCTCTGCAATTTATTTTGAGTACAACTAAAAATGAACCCTTAACAATATTACAATAAGTGTCAAGTCTCTTGAAGTTATGTGATACCAAAAACTCTTTTGTAATCGGTAATCAGTAATCAGTTTATTTCGTAAACATAGGTAAATAAAGGTGTAAGATTAACAAAAACACATTTATTATACTCTTCTATGCTCCGCCTAAAGGCATACGAAAAAGACATTTCAATGGCCATATTATTTAAAAAAAAGGGAGGAATAAAAATAAAAAAACAAAATCAAATAAAGTAAACGTAAATAAGAATGTAGTGTATAAAATGTAGTGAATGTAGAATGTGGTGTACTATTCGGCGATCAGTGTTTCAAATAGAAGCAAATGAGAACAGAGTCTGCATATGAGATTGACATTGAATGAATACTAATGATATGGATCGAATTTAAAAAAAAAACTCTAAAAAACAACGTTAATTCAATTGTCATCCAAACGAAACGTGTATGCAAAATTTCAGCTCAATCGGAAGTCAACAAATGGTCGAAAAATAGTTTGCGAATTTTAACGGATAACTTACTTTTATACGAACAGTGCAAGTTAAATAAAAAATTGTACTTTATAAGAATTACCTAGTGATTGCTTGTGTCGGATACGAGAATCCGAAGTGTCTACGTTTGCGAAGCCCGTAGCATATATATATTATTAAATATGTTTATGAAATATATTATATATATTTATAATAAATTATGTGTTCCAAATTGAATAAATAAATTGCAAGCAATATTTAATCAAAACTCAACCGCCTATATCATGAAATGTTTGATAAGTGGGATTATAGTCAATACTCATTCGAGTATTGAACGGCCGGTAAAGGTCTAAAATGAAATCCTTTGAAAGTTGTACAAATTACCGTTGCCCCTTTCAAATAATGACGTCGTTTCAAAGATAAGCAAGGACCAAAATGGTTTTTTGTGTAGGTATTCATGTGTGAGTGGTGATTACGATATTTAGTTCATAATTGAGGAAAAAATGTCTATTTTGCTTGACAAACATTATTGTCTGTGTAAGAAGCCTTTGTATTTCTGTAAGATTAAATTCAAGTATTAGTCTTGTAGGTATATCGGTTAAGTAATCATATATTGTGAAATGAAATCACCTATTTTCCCTGGTTGCACCACAACTTCAGATCAACTATACCGATTTCATTCAACTTTTCTATTTAATTTTCTTATACCCGGTAGAAGGTTCTTTCGGAAAAAAAAGGATTTTGTGCACAATATCGCCAAGTGTCAGAAAACTTAACGACTATTTTAATATTCCACGCGAGTAACAACTAGTAAGTGACAAAACACATATTTTCTTCCTTTTTCTTTGAGGTTCCGCATCCAGCATGTAACTAACGAACTCTATTACTAAGACTCCGCTGTCCGTCCGTCTTTCAGCGAGCTGCATCTCACTGACGGACTTTTTTATTTTGGAAAATCAATAAGCGAAGTGCGGGAAAGCCGCGTCGGTTATCACTACACAGAAAAACCTGCCGTGTGCCATAAACTGCGCCGGAAATTAGAAAATCGGCGCCGCGCTTTAATACACGTTATATCCCAAATGCGGTTGACCAGAAATGTATTTCACACTCACATTACACCAAGTATATTTTAGTTGCCACTTAATTAATAAATAAAATATGTGTACTATTCCACAAAATGAAATTATTTAATGAATATTAACTATAACTTTTCAACCGCCACCGAAGTACGAGTGAAACGCCTTACAGTGAAGTTTTTCATTATAAATATAATGATGAGTCCATTGGGGTAGGCAGAAACCATATCTTTCCACTTGCTACGATCCTGGTATACATACCAACTTTCGCTTCTTCTATTTTCATAATTTGTACATTAATCTACAAATATAACGATACTAACTACAACCGTCTACAAAATTAAAAACAGTCTTATTATTTTAACAAGACCGTTTATCATCCATTAATATAGAAAAAGGTATGTAAAAATAGAACTACTGTTTATATTTCCGAGGCGATTCCATCGGCGCCAGCGCAGCCGTTGTGCCCTGCGTACCTCACTAGAGAAGTCTAGATACTGCAAGCCGTCCCAAACTGATGCAGTGTACCAGATGTTTGCCCCATTCCAAGTTCCTACTTTAATTTGCATTCCACCTAACCCGTCGATAGTCGACTTACGCGTTACGATTAAAACGATCCTATTTACGGTGAGCATTATCATTAGGGAAAAATTACACGCTCGGTTTTTACTTAATGATGCACATGAGTTATCTACATAATCCTGTGAAAACTGTTCAGAAATTGATTCGCTATGGTAGGTATACCTAATTTACGACAACGGGACACAAAATACACAAAAACTGCGCCCAAGACTAACTGCACATAGCTAGGGTACATAAAATATTCATGTCGTTTTGAGAACATCTTCCTTTTTTGAAGTCGGACAGTAAACAAAGAGCGAGCTAGTATTTTAATAAGACGTACTTACGCTAATCCAAACGAAGTAGGTATTGAAACGATCGAAATCTTACCTGGAAACAAAAAAAAACTAATTACATTTTTTGCCAGACAAATATGCGGGTATTTGGTTAGAAACACGATTTTTTCGTCATAAAAGTAAAACATAATTCACTTAAAATTGCTAATACACATCTCCACAAACTCCATCAGCATTCTAATTTCCATGTGATTGAAAAGATATAAAATAACAACATTGAGTCCAATCATATCAAACAAACCGACATCTGGTGTCTGCGTATGCGCACGTGACGTCATTGATTGAATTCAAATCAATCACGGCATCTATAAATCAGATAACTAATTTCCCGTGTTTACATTCCTTTGATATTGAGTTTCTCTGTTTACTTTGAGCTTTCTCAACATTTTTTTAACGTTTGTGGTTTTGACTTAATTTTATGCAAGAGAGTAAATTGTTTTTTTTGACAGGCTAAGAAAAGAATCGTAGTCTTGCCGATAAATAAACAATAGTAGATTATTAGACAAAGGTTTAAAGTCACCCAATTCACCTGAGATATCTCGAACGAAGTGAGACCGAGCGCCAATAGTTCGAGGGTGAAATGGGTGATATTCACCTGAGCTAAACACTCTACTTTGCATTTCGACTATGTGAAGAAATTAAAATACTACACACACATTTAATGAAACAGGTATATTGATAATCAGTTAAAATATAAAGTAAAATCGGAACAATTTGAAATACATTATTAACAACAGCTTTTGCTTGTTTTTTAATCTCATCGGGAGTTAAATTAATATCTAGTCACTGGAATCACTTTCCGAAACCATTTATTAAACCACAATTAAAACAAGGTATTTATTTGTATTTAATCTCGTTTTCCCGCGAATTATTTAGCAAACTTTCATTGTATTTTTTTATTCTACAAAAATGTTATATTTCACGTACATAGTAGTACGTACTATTGGTTAAATAAATTGGTTGTAATCGAGTTGGTCACGAGATGTGAATCTAGGCGGCCATGCAAAAAAAGCATCATGATATCAAGGTATTACGGACGTAACTTAATATTATCATTGACTCCATGGCAAAACCAAAAATAAAAAAAGAAATACTTTCCATTCTCAGGATGAAATCCACCCGGCTATCTACGCATGAAAATTAAACTTTCCGAACAGCAGAGATGAAAAAGCCATTTTTAATATTCATTAATAAAATGCCTCCAGGTTTTTTGATATATGATCGTGTTGTGATATTTTTAACACGCTTTTTATAACCTTCCCCTGTAACTTATTACGTATGAAAACAAACCTTGGTAGCCGAATTTAAACTAGTTACTTCATTGTCATAACGATTTGTAACTTCGCACTTATGTGACATTTGGATAAAAATACAGTAATGTGATATTCATCGAACTGATATGATGTCGGACCCAGGAAGTGAACAGTGACTTCTACTAAATTTTTTTTTAAATTGGTACCTACTTACGGGATTAGTTTCAATGAGTGCCATCTATTACATTTCGTAACATTTTTCTCTCGTTTCAGTCCAGTTTAAATCTCCAAAAGGAAACGATGGCTTTGACCTGCGTGACCTTACTGGATCTCCTGTCAATACGTCTGATGTCAGAGATACTATGTGGTTATGGATGGTGAGACCATGACATAGCTGGGTCATCATGCTCTTAGCAATGCATACAGCATTTGTTGTAACCTCTTGGTACCAACCAAGAGGTTACAACAAAAAAAAAGCTAAAAAAAATAAAAACCTTCGACTGATTTTCATCAAATTATCGAACCCTACCGACGAATTCACCTTTCAAAAAACAGCAGTATTAAAATCGGTTCATCCGTTCAGGAGCTATGATGCCAAAGATGCCATACAGATAGATCAAACTTATAAAATCCCGTCATTTTTGCGTCGGTGGTTAAAAAAACAACAAATCCTTATGAAGCTTGCTATTACACAAACGTACAAAACCCAAGTCGGAAGGTTTCACTTTTTAATGATAAGTACAATCAAAAAGAGAAATCCTTTCCACAATGCGTTCTTTTGTTTGATTTTAAACAATTCGGTACTCTGCGTATATGTATATCGTACTTACGTCAACATACTTTGTCATACGCGTCTTGTTTGACGACTTTTCAAACATGTCAGCGAAGTTACACATCAATCCTGCTTTTCGCCCGCTTTCTTATTGGGTAAAAATATTGGCACTAACGCAGGTCCGCAGCTCTGCCCGCGTGGAATCCAGATCCCGTTCCCGCAACCTACAGTAACCTATTATAAAAGCAGTCTATTTCCGTTCGTACTCTTTCAAAATTCACAATTTCAGCCAAATCCCGCTGGATCGATTTTTGCGATATTTGCATAATTGAGTAACATACAAATAAATAAACTAATTTCGCATTACACATAATTTTAGATAGGCGAATAGTTTTAGATAAACTTTTTGGAAATGAGTATAAGTTCATTCCATATTCGACTTGGGGTTAGAGGATAATACTGAAACTGATTGAATCAGGTTGGTATCAGGTCCACGTAGGTATACAGAATTTATGTCGATAGGAATAAACTTCCACATATTCTAAAGTATCTGTAAAATAAACTTTTGACTTTCGGGAACTTGTGAATAATGTTGGAGACTGTGGTACTTTTTTTTTTGTTTTTATATTTAGGACACGTCAATTTGACTTCACCTCACCTGATGATAAGCTGTGTGGTAAGTAAGGAAAGAGGGTCACCATTACATACACGTACCATGTTAACAATGGTGGCACTCAGCTTAACGGCCTCATCAGAAGAGGATTGTCGTCGCAGCACCGCGTGACACACACAGGTCCCACTAGTGCTGCGACCTCAATCCCCCTGCCCGGCTATGCACTTACTGACCACTGAACGCAATCAAACCGAAATTGGATTACTATGGAGGGTTTTTCGCAATCGTGCACGGTGGTACCTACCCGGCCGAATTTTGTGACAAATTTGTGTCATCAAATTTCAACATAACATAACATAACATAAACTCACGCCTATATCCCCGAAGGGGTAGGCAGAGGTGCTAGCACCCACATTTCGCCAGTTTATGTTTAGGTCCCAATGTAATAGGTGGCGAGCCTATTGCCATTAACCGGGCACTTATAAGCCTGCGATAAATACACACATAACTTCGAAAAGCATCGAAAAGTCATTGGTATGTGCCATGGTAAGACCTGGGATCGAACCCGAGACCTCGTCTCAGCAGTCCATTACCCATACCACTAGGCTACCGCGGCATATCTCAAATTTCAACCACCAGTAGAATCTATCGGTATTCTATCGGTATGAGTATTCTATCGGTTTATTGCCCCTCATGGAGTTCTAGCGACATCTCTTTCCATCAGGGATAGAACACTCATCAGATAGTATAATTTAGAAATAGTTTAGACAACCTCTGTGATGTAGCGGTAGTGCGTTTGAATGCTAAGTCACAGGTCGCGGGTTCGATTCCCGCTCAGTGCAAACGTCTATTTGCATTGGTCTGGGTGTTTCTATGTATAATATACTTATATTTATTTCCAGTAAAAGTGTTTAGGTATGGTTATCCGCATTCTAGAACCCATATGACAAGCTCTGCTTGGTTTGGGTTTGGATGGCGTTGTTCTAGAATATTTATTTATTATCTATTTATAGTTTTTTGCATGGTGAAAATACTTCCCCGAATTGAAAATGCCATACATTATTGCTCTTACAAGCAACGACATTATATATTAGCACATATACCGCTAAGATAACCTACAATCCATCAATCAATTTGTAACATTTTCATATAAAAAACGGTGTCTAACGAAATAAAATAAACGGCAAATTGTGCAAAACGAAATATGAGCGTGTATTTTTCCTTTGATTTATAGCGTGCAATATGAAGTGTGTAAGGCCGCGTTGACACAGTCAATCTGTTTTGACAAAATACATTCGACAATGTAGCTTATCTAAAAGTTTACTTTGACACTAGTTGGCAACACTGTAGTTCACTTAGTACATTTTTATCCAAAGAGAGTTTGATCTAGTCAACGCGGCTTCTAGTAATTTATTGAAGCAAGCAATAATTACAATCGTAATTGCTACACGTAGGTCTCAGGTGTTGGAACCAACTTTGTTCCAGTAAGTGTGGTGAAACTTAGGTTTTCATGTGATTAATATTCACGTACTTTAGACAACTGATTTAAGTTGTGACTATATAAGTTTCAGTATTAGAAATATAGGCAACAACTCTGAATTATGTTACTATTAATTAATTAATAATATTCTAAGACATTCTACACAGCGCTATCTAGACCCAAAGTAAGCATAGCTTAACTAGCTTGTGTTATGGGTTTTAGAATGCGGATAAACATACTTAAATACATTTTCTTTTTGTAAATATATCTATATTATACATAGAAATACCCAGAGACCAATGCAAATATACTAGACTTTCCAAGAATTTATAGTAATACACGTTTTTTTAGTCTATAGTTTCACTTAAAAGAAAATAACTGCACTATTTATTTGACTAGTTTATCCCTATTTCACCTATTTCACCACTTGATCCCTATTCACCCCATTTCACCTGGTAGTTTTAAAATTTTATTTTAAGGAAATACTATTAGTTTAGTTAACCTTGGACTGCTTCATTTGCACGTGCAAGTCCTTTGTACATTAGCGTCGTAAATAATCTTACATCCAAAGCCCCAGATTAAAAGGCTCACCTAGAAACCACATCAATAATAACAACATAGATTACGATGGCCAATGTTTTAAATCACAGAAGATTCACAGCCGTATACAAAGAAACATATTCGTGGGTATATATCTGTGCACGATGACGTCATTTGTATAAAATAGGTGAGATAAGTCTGAAGGGAAATGTTATGTGAGATGGTTGTTTTATGGACAGTTTTAATGGCAGTCCGACTAACTTTATTATGCGTAGTTCAATACGTGTCTTGGGTGTTTGTTCTGAGTTTTATTCTCATACCTACACTCATAGTATCAGTATGATTTTGGTGGTTCAAAGTCGATTTGATGCCGTGGTGCTAATTTTAGTTTACGTTTGCGTGGTGAGATCCTCAGTTTGATAACCGGGTCAGGCGAAATATTCTCGACCTTTTCTGTTAATACATTATCAGTAAGCTTGCCCCTTATTACGTGAGACAATGTAATTTCTGGTAAAATATGGGTACAAACTTCTGCTTATAGCTTAGCAGTGAATCAGTATAACAACTTTACAGGAAGTGCATTCAGCATTTACTGAAAAATTCATTGATACTGTTACTATCAGGAAAGCAGTGTTGAAGTTTGTAACTATCGAGAAGGTGAGTATTTATTTTACTTTCTTATTATATTCAATAACCAAAATAAAGTCTGTAATATCTTCGAAGGAGTTAGTAGAGTAAGTAGGTACCCACATTTTAACAGTTTTTTTTATCTTGGATATTAGTAGATGAATCTAATGTTATCTACTGGGCAGGTTCCTGGACTCCGTGCTGCTAATAAGAATTACTTAATAGAAAAACCCATCAAGTCCCTGCCTAGAAGTCGAGTGTCAGCATATACGTGGTCATCATCATCATCATACGGCTAACATCATCGACCCAGTCGCATCCAAAGTTTGCGCTTTGGAGCCCGAGGTCCACTCGTCGTCTGTCGTCTGACCTCCCAATCCTGAGAGGAAAACCTGCGCCAGAGCCTCGTCCGTTGTTACAAGTCGAGGATGTTGTTATGGTATATGCAATGCAACAACCCTGGGGTTATCCTTCCGAGGGCGTACCCGGCAATGGACGTTTGGGAAGGATACCGTGTGGTTTTAGTCGGTTCAATTTTGACATACCCACCTCATCACTCAACGGTGAGGTGAAGCCCGTGGGGGTTTCCACACGTAAAAAAAAACATGAAATGCAACATGGCAGGGTACAAACGAGGTATATGAGGAAATGAAATATATTTAATTAGCATGATCATGTTCATTCAAACCAGCCAGAATTTATTTTATAAAAACATTCCACATTGCAGCTATATTTTCAACTATGGACAAAATGAAGACACGTCATTACGTGCATGTGTGAAATTTGGTCTACTGCAAAATATTTATTTGTAGCGGCTTGCAGTGAATTTCTTATCAGAAATCTCACAGATCCAATTAATATATTTGTTGGAATAGATTACAAATAAAGATAGCGCCACATTGCCGATCTGTCGCTAGTTCTACGATTGCGGAACTTAGCTGCTTTTCTCTATTTATAGCTGTTCTCTTATTTTCACGGAGCAAATTAGCAATGCTGTCGAAAGGCTGGGATGTACACTACAGGTTAATCCTGCTATAATATTATAAATGTGAAAGTTGGTAAACATGTGTGGATGTGTGTTACTCAATCACGCGCAAACGGCTAAATGCATCTGGCTGAAATTTAGTACAGGGATAGATTATAATACATATTCTACGACATGCTACACAGCACTTTCAAGACCTAAAGTAAACATAGTTTAACTAGCTTGTGTTATGGGTTCCAGAATGCGGATAAACATACTATATATAGATAGATAGTTCGCAAGAATTACGATAGATGGCTCCAGCGTCGCCTTAAGACGTATGTAATATATCGAAGAATTGGGAATATCTGGGACGTGTCTAGATAGCTCAGCTGGTCAGAGCATTCCCCCTGTAAGGGACTGGTCGCGAGTTCAAGTCCCGTTCTAGATGTTCTCTTTTTCCGATCTAAATCTTTAGAAAAAGGTAAGAATACAAAATGCTTAAAAATTAAATTGAAATACTGAAGTATATACTTTTGCAAATACAATTATAAGGTGTCACAAAATTAGGTCTCTAAATTTGGTGAGATGACTTGGTATCGACAAAATATGTATTTGAAACAAAAAAAAATATCGGGTAAAAAAAAAAGAAAAAAAAATTTTTGAAAAAAAACACCACCAGCAACCAGCACACGTGACGCTGGTCGCGATTTAGGTATTTCTCACACATCCGCTTGGAGAATACTGCGAGGAGAAGGACTGCACGCCTACCACTTTCTGCGGGTGCAAGAGCTCCTTGTGCTTTTGAGAGAGCCCGTCGTGTTATTTTTTTCATTTTTTTTTATTTTTTTTTTTCTTTTTATTTTTTTACCCGATATTTTTTTTGTTTGTTTCAAATACATATTTGATCGATACCAAGTCATCTCACCAAATTCAGACACCTAGTTTTGTGACACCTTATATATTATACAGCGAAACACTCAGACCAATGCAAATGGACACATTCATGCATACAAATATTTGCACTGAGTGGGAATCGAACCCGCGCCCCCTGTCGTAGCAGTCGAATGCACTACCGCTATGCCACAGAGGCCGTCAAATAATATCTGAAATAACACAAAGGCTACTTTTTAACCCTGTAATAGATTCTCAAGGGTGGCGGGATCACAGTGAACTACAAAGTGCTGAGGGTATTTTTTTCGGCACTTTGACTGTCTCTGTGATCGTTAGCAATTCTAGAACCAATTAATTATGCTGTCTTTTTTGCCTGTGAAAACCCCCACGGACTCCACCTCACCGGAGCCAGACATATCATGTTTGTATGTTTTTACAAAGCTATTTTATTGCTCTACAAGTGATACGTAATGTACAGAAACAATAAATCATGTCGTATTTCTTTTGTTATTCCCACTGTAATGCAAGAGCCATTTCATTTGTATTCCACTAACTTACTATATATCACTAATTACTTGTTTGTTATACTCGTCGGTAGACCATAACGTTATAGTTCCAGACTCATTAATAATTAGGTGGCTGGCTACGATGCTTGTGATTCCCCGAAGGAATAGACAGACGCTTTATTATGGAGCAACAAGTATCTTAAATGTAGACTACCATTACACATTATATACGACGACACAAAAATGTTGTTTTAGATTACATAACATAACTTCACGCCTGTTTCCCCGAAGGGGTAGGCAGAGGTGTATTACACACCCACGATTCGAAAGATATGTTTAGGTCCCAATGTATTAGGGGGCGAGCCTATTGCCATCTACCAGGAACATTACTAATCGAGAGATAATCAACATTTTTAATACACACATAACTACGAAATGTCAGAAGTGTGTGCCCGGGGCGACAGGGGATCGAACTCGAGACCGCGTCTCGGCAGTCCGTTACGTACACCACTGGGCTATCGCCGCTTAGTTTGAGATTAATTATTAACAAATTTAAATATGTTTCTGCTTATTAAGAATCTTCAAAGTATTGTTTAACCAAATAGTAAATAGTATTTAAAATTGAAATAAAATAAACTAAAGCAGTATTAACAACAAAAATAAATATTGAAGGAGGGCTTCAATATTTATTTTATTTTGATTCTAGTATTTCTTGTTATAGCAGCAACAGAAATACATCATTTGTGAAAATTTCAACTGTATAGCTATCAGGTTGTTTTTTTTGTTTGTTTATATTTATAAGGACACGTCAATTTGACTTCACCTCGCCTGATGGTAAGCTGAAGGTAAAGTCTCAGGAAAGAGGGTCACCATTGCATACACGTACCATGTTAACAATAGTGGCACTGCTTGACGGCCACATCAGAAGAGGATTGTCGTCGAAGCACCGCATGACACCCACCGGTCCCACTAATGCTGCGACCACAATCCCGCTGCCCGGCTATGCACTTGCTGACCCCTGAACGCAATCAAACCGAAATTAGATTACTATGGAGGGTTTTTCGCAATCGTACACGGTGGTACCCACCCGGCCGAATTTTGTGACAAATTTATGTCATCAAATTTCTACCACCGTTAAAACCAGGCTATATTTCATGAGATATAGCCTGGTGTCGGACAGCGGAGCCTTAGTAATACGGTCCTGTTTTACTCTTTGTGTACGGAACCCTAATAATCCCGTAGTGTTAGCGGTTTCGTGGGTGTTTAATACAGCTCTGCCTACCCCTTCGGGGATACAGGCGTGGATGTTATGTTTTAGCGCTAAAAAAAAACAATATTAAATCAATATCAAATCCGTAATCAATATCTAATCAAACTTCATTACGACTAACCATAAAATCACGTATTTGTACAAACAAATATCAATAACTTTGAACCTTTGCTGTATTCGTGGTTTCATAAGTGAGTGAAAAAAAAGTTGAAAATGAAGAGGAAAAGAGTTTTGTACGGTATGTACGAAATGCAGCATACAGCTACTTAAAATAAATTCTTTCTGGAAAAAGCATGGCTCTACTACTTAATTATGGATAACTCAATTATCGATAACTTATTTATGGATAACATCAAACGGATAGTCGATGATCTTAATTATCACATTCTCACTTGCGTGCGCTCTCGTCTATCCAAGTAAGATGCGTGTTGTAACTGTCAATTCATAATTGACCGGTTATGGAGTGTTCAAATACTGACTGGTTATGAAATATTCAAATCACGTGGAAATTGTTGCAGCGCTGTGTTTAATTCAACACGCCATCATATCGGATTTGTTTGAATACAAAATAGTCATGTTACACGAGTTTCTACGGCGTTTGTTTTTGTTATATCTTTCATAAGATAATATCAATATTTTTTCTCAAAAGATAAAGTGTATCATTATTGACAAACAGTGTAACCTAGAAGTCAACTGCGGTCGTTAAAAAAACGAATATTATATTTAAGAAATACATTTTCAATCTTATATAATAAAATCGAGTTTTCTATTTCCATCGTATCGTAAAAATAACCACGATAAACGCATTTAATTCAAGATGGCGTGGCGTGCACAGAGATAGATAAAGGTGGGGTAATTAGTCAGAGGAATCAACGCTATAATTAATGATTCGCAGATCGTAAGGACATACTATTCAACTTAAAACAATATTTGTTACTTTTTTAATCAACGTCGCTGTAGGTAACTATTGCCTTCGTCTAGTGATGGGCATTTATACTTTGAAGTTCGAAGACGTGAGAAGTGTTCCAAGTCAGTAACGATTTTAAAATTGGGTTTACTAGATCACAAATAGTGGTCTTAAATAGCAAATTAACAAATTATTTTGTTAACAAATATATAAAATATTATAATTATTAATCCATAAGCAATATTTTGAAATTATCAATATATAGGTATATAAGTATAATTATTATAGAAATGCAAAGTTATTTAATTTTTAATAATCATGAAGTATTTCTTATTTTATTTTTATCTGATATTTAAAAACTTTATTCTTTTTCTCGGAGATAGTTGGACATTTCCGTAATTCATTGATTTTCATTTGGACAACTTGAAAAAGCAATAGATATTTTCACAAATAAATACCATCTTAGTACATAATGGAAGTTTAACAACATTTAAGCATAATTGTAGTAAAAAGTGTTTGATATAATAAGCTATAATCCCATGAGCTTTATTCCTATCGGTCCGTAGATTGCACAGTATGACGAGGCTAGGGATAGGATGGCGTGACAACGACTTTTTACGACTTCCGAGGTGCTAAACTTTAATGACTAGAAAGCCATAAAGAGTTTAAAACGAATGAACTTAATTTATTGCTAAACGCAACATAGACTGTAATCATTATAATAATGCTGGGTGTTGTGAACGTCCGTCAAAGATGATATAAAATTAGCTGGTAATATAAGAACGATACAGGGAAGAAATATTAATGTGAGCGAATTTTACTATAGACATGTTTTTAAGATCATTATTACTTTTCCTATAGATTTAAACCGGAAAATTCAACATCTAGGATGGGCATCCAACCAGCGACAATCAAGATTGATTGCAAAAGTCGGCATGTTACGTGCTTCAAAAATTCATTAATTATATTTATTGTTACTATCGGAATATAATCTTAAAATAGTTAAGATTGCCGCCAGCCTTTTGGGTAAGTTAGCAGTCGACATCGATTGTGAGAAATTCTTATAAATCTAAACTTTTTACTTTGTACATACTCCCTCCCTCTTTTGTATGATGTAACTATTTTAGTTTATATAATTTTATTTTAGTTGATATGTTTTTCTCTTTTTTACTGTCAATAAATTATATTTTTCTTTATTATCCAAAATAGTTTTCATTTTTACGTTAAAATTGTAGTTTTACTGTACTTACTTTGGTTACAAGAGCCGTTCCATACTATTCTGAAGGTTCTAAAAATATATCGAGAATTCAGTGACGATTTGTACTTGTAAGTCGATAGTCTTATGTTCGGCTTACCCAATTTTTGACAGATATGTTTGCGACGTTTCCTGGCGTATATTTTATTTACGTACCTAGCTTTCCGTCACTCTGCACCCGTCGAACTTGGGTGTGACAACACAATCCGTATGACTTAGTAATCAGTTTTGTTTGTTTAATATTTTATGTATTGTTTATTTTTTTACCGAAAATCTCTTGAGAATACGTCAGTCTTTGGCGGTATCCACATTTTGACTGATAGATTAAGTTTTTTTTTTCTATAAATCTCACTACCAACATAAATGCGAAAGTTTGAAGTTTGTTAAAGTTTGATTAGAAGTTTGATTGTTGCTCAATCACACAAGAACGGCTGGACACATAAGGATGAAATTTGGCTGGGAGATAAAGTATAGTTTGGTATAGAACATTGGCACACACGTAGGTCTTTATCCCAGTTTGTTTTGTTCGTTGTGTATTTAGGTTCCTGTGGGCTGCGGGAATTGGCACAGTATTTCAATCAGGCGGAGCCGCGAGCAACAGTTAACACAATAAGGTGAATAATTGTATAACTGCACAATTAAAAAAATAAATTAAACAATAAATCAAAAATAGAATAAAATAAAGTCAAATCGTAATCAGTTATTAGAGGCACATCACTAATGCCTATGGCATGCAACTAAGACCAATTAACCGAAGGAAATGCCCTTTGGAGTATTCCACAACGTTAGATAAAACATTTCAAAATAGTCTCCTGCATAATAAATATAATTCCTTATAAGTATTTTATTATCAGAAATTAAGCTTAGTGTACACAAGTGAAAATGCAAGCCGATAAACTGAATTCTCTGATGAGCCCACCTGCTTGTCCATAACTGGCTTCTCAGACAACTTTTTTCCACTGAGAATATTCTGTGGAATAAAAATAGATAATATTCTATATCGGAACTGGTTATCCGCTACTACAATGCAAGATTCTTGAATATACATTAGAAAAAATAAACATCGTCAATTTGCAGTTCCTTATAAAATATGTTCAAAAATTTATTGGGGAAGAAACTTGTAATTTGAGAAATGTGGTAATATTTGAGAACCCTTCATGTGCGAGTCGGTCTCGCACATGAAGGATTCCGTACTATTATCTAAAACATAAAACATAACTTCACGCCTGTATCCCCGAAGGGGTAGGCAGAGGTGTATTACACACCCACGATTCGCCAACGAAAAACAATTCCAATTTTCAACTTATTTTTAATTTTTTGGTATGTTTCCTTTATTTCCTTTATTTGACCTTTTTTAGGTTTTCGACCCAAAACCTATGGGGTACTTCCTGTTGATCTACAATTGTCAATATTGGTTAAAATCAAAATCCAGCACAAGTAAAGAAGATAAATTTTGGTACGTACAAGTCTTCGAGATAATCTAAATTTGCCCATTTCTTTTTATCGTGTTGACTCAGGACCTTGATTTTTAGACACCTAATAGGGACTATAAACCTTAGTATCCGGTACAAGTTTCAACTTGATAGGTCCACCCGTTCCTAAGAAATTCTGTGGTGACACACGGACATACGGACAAGAGAGTAATCTTAAGGGTTCCTATATTTGCTTTTTGAGGTACGGAACCCTATAAATAGGAAAATTAGAGACATTAATACTGGTGTGGGATCGTGAACTGATAGTGAATTTTGATAAACCACCTCTCCTTGCACCTTTGGAGACATATAGCCGTACCTATTAAGTATGTCATGTAATTTGGTCAAAGTTATTTCAAAAGATGATCTCAAACAGATAAAGATTAATTAGAGAAAATTAGCTGCAGCCTGCGGTTCCGCCCAAATGTAAATATTTTGTCGCAGCTATTTGCTATTTTCCAGAATACAATATTTAATATGTTAAATTGAAGTTCAGTGGATATTAATGATAATTATAATTTATTACAATCCCTATTTTATTGACATCGATATTTGCTTTCATTTAATAATATCAATTAAGTCATAATTAAGTTTAGTAGTAACTAATAAGTTATATACAAGATTCGTATGCCTAATGATGGCGAAACATGCTGTATCCAAAACTTAAAAAAGTAACACAAATTCTAACCACGACTCCCACGGCTTTTTTTTTTCGTGCGGAAATCCCTTCGGATACCCCCCCGCCGGCCAGCAGGGGTGGTTATGTCGGGCTTGAACCGACTAAAACCGCACGCCGTCTCGGGTCCTAAGACGCCGGGGTGTAAGGTTGCCCATAGAGCATTTCCCTCCTACATGAAAAGATGTTGATAGTAAGACGAATTGACGAAAGTGTCTTTGAAACAAACTTGGTAAAGAATAATTGATGTGTGATGAGAAGACCGGCGCCACCCCCAGGCCTGCCACCCCCAGGCCTGCGCTCATGGAGGACGGAGGTCATTAGGCGACCTCGGGCGCCTGAGTCGCCTGCGACGCGCAGCGAGCATTTTGCGGGCTCGGCGGGCTAGGAGAGTTTTAAATCTCTCCCAGGCGCGCTCCGCCATCTCCTTCGCGAGCATTACATGCTCGCAGAAGGAGGTGGCGGCGGCCCACGCGCTCGCGCTCCGCACCATTGCCGCAATCATGGTGCCGAGCGGGAGGACTCCCACCCCGCTGGCTGCCACGAGGTCACGCCTCGGCGCCTCCCTTACGCACCTATATCATAATATATCATAATAATAACATAAGGCTAGAGGAGTAAACAAAATCTTCATTCACATAGCCTATCCTAAATAATCATTTTAACTAAAATGTAACACCATTTTACACACCCGAAACTTAATAGGTACGTATTATAAGGTTAAGGTATATGTTAAGCTCAAAAGTGTATAAATATTGCAAATTTGTTGTCGGTCTTTGTAATCCCTAAACCGGTTCAAGACAACTTTCGTTTTGGTTCTTGACATGCTTCGACTCGAAGATGGGATGGTGTTTACTGACTCGCCGAAAAGTCAACAACTTTTTAAATTAATTTACACAGCAACTACCTACACGTACTAATATTATAATTGTATAATGATGTCTCATTTTGTCAAAGCTTTAATTAAAAGTACAAACATATTTAAACACTAGCTGATGACTATAGGATATCGTTTTTCGATCATATCTCCAGTTCTGCTTAACCAATTGCAATCAAACATTTTAGAAAGATTCTAAGCCTAACCAAGAACTTTCTGAAAGAATAACCGTATCAAAATTCTTTCAGTAGTTTTTGCGTCCATCGCGAACAAACAGATAAGAATTACAGAAAAAAAAAGAAGATAATAACAGAACTACGTACCGTCACTAGATGGAATTATAGGAAAACCGTATGGAATCGTAAATTCGTTTATGTATGCTTGTATATAATTTTTGTACTAAAAATGTTTAAATTAGCAAACTATTTCACTGACGGTCGCGGTCGTTCGCGTTTGAGCAAAGCATAGAACTTTTAATCACATAAGCTGTGAAACTAAAACTCCCAATGCAGATGTTATTTTCAAGCGCATTTTAGATAAGGTAAAGTATGGGTAGAGTTTCAGGCAATCTAATTTGATGGCACTTATCAAGCTTCTTTATTTTTGCCTACACATAATCAAATGAAAACACAACCTGATTGATGGACTTGATGGTCACCAAATCTGATGTATGAAACTTAAAACTGTATTAAATAACAATTTGGTGTAGGTAACGGATATAATGAGTACTATAAATAATACGTTAATTTAATAATAGCGGATTCAATCGCGCAGTGGTGGCCAGCCCGAGCGTGAAGTTTTATCAGTTAGGAAATTGCAGCAGCAGTAGAGAGTCCGGTAAAAGTGCCATGACAGGTAGCCAATGCCCGTATACTTCCCTTCCAGGGTATATCCGGAATCCCCCGCAAATGGGCTGCCGTGATAAAGGTGACGTGGCACCGTATGGATTTAATCGGTTCGATTCCAACACTGCCATTTCACCGTTAACCTTGTTGAGGTAAAGGGAACTGCCTACCCCGAAGAGGTAGGTAGAGGTGTATTATACACCCACGATTCGCCAGTTATGTTTAGCTCCCAATGTAATAGGGGGCGAGCCTATTGCAATCTACCGGGCACATTACTAAGCGAGCGTTACTCACGATTTTCAAATAAATAATAAAATAATAAATAAATATTCTAGGACAAATTACACAACACCATCTAGACCCAAACTAAGCAGAGCTTGTCATATGGGTTCTAGAATGCGGATAAACAATACTTAAATACATTTTTTTTTGTAAATACATACATATTATACATAGAAACGCATAGACCAATGCAAATATACATATTTGCACCGAGCGGGAATTGAACCCGCGAGCTCTGACTTAGCAGTCGAACGCACTACTGCTATGCCACAGAGGTCGTCATTCAATATATGTGATAATTTATTTAACTAAACAACTTTACAACATAAACTATGTCTTGCATTATCAAATTCTTTACGCTCATTAAAAAATAGCTCAAGTTGCGTCTCAAGTATACGATAATAGCCATAATTGAGCTATAAATAAAAGCACTAATGCGACAGAACCTAACGAAGATAGCAATCTGGAATAGAAGTAATATCTTTAGAGAAAGAGAGATATTTCAACATGGCATTACAAATGTTTCCTTACTTACTTTAAAACTATTAAGCCCGTCACAGACGCAGCTCTAATATATATATATATTACTAGCTGTTGCCCGCGGCTCCACCAGCGTAGAATTCGGATCCCGTACCCGCAACCCATGGGAACCTATTCCTGAGATAAAAGTAGCCTATGTGTTATTCCGGACTATAATCCCTTGTGCCAAATTCAACTAGATCCGTTCAGCCGTTTTTGCGTGAAAGAGCAACAAACATACATACATACAAACTTTCGCGTTTATAATATTAGTAGGATAGTCTACTAGTTGGCCCCGCAAACGTAAATTATCGAACAAATCGAATGTAAGCATAAAAATGCAGAATGAATTGACAAAGTAAATATATTACGTCACTTTACTAGGTCGTAAAGTGACGTAAAATATTAACTTTGACAATTCTTCTACCGTTTTTTTTTCGTGCGGAAATCCTTTCGGATACCCCCCGC
This sequence comes from Cybosia mesomella, assembly GCA_946251805.1. Lineage (NCBI taxonomy): Eukaryota > Metazoa > Arthropoda > Insecta > Lepidoptera > Erebidae > Cybosia > Cybosia mesomella. The sequence continues at coordinate 6,404,653 of OX276389.1, forward strand.
TGGCCAGTGGTTATGTCGGGTTATGTCGGGCTTGAACCGACTAAAACCGCACGGAGTCTCCGGTCTTAAAACGCCGGGGTGTAAGGTTGCCCATAGAGCATATCCCTCGCACCCCGACTGACCTCTGGTTCCGAGATGGCCGCCCTTGGGTTTGGGAACCACGGTGTCCCCGTCTTGCCCCGGTTTGGGGGAGGGGCGCTAGTCACCCACCGTCCCGGCCTGCTTCTGCTGGGGTGACAGGCAGCCTCACCTGCCACCCCCAGGCCTGCGCTCATGGAGGACGGAGGTCGTTAAGCGACCTACGGCGCCTGAATCACCTGCGACGCGCGGCGAGCATGTTCCGGGCTCGCCGGGCCGGGAGAGTTCTAAATCTCTCCCGGGCGCGCTCCGCATCATTGCCGCAATCATGCTGCCGAGCGAGAGGACTCCCACCCCGATGGCTGCCACGAGGTCACGCCTCGGCGCCTCCCACGCCGGGCAGTCCACCAGCGTGTGCAGCCCCGAGTCCTCGCTCGCGTCGCAGTGATGACACTCAGGCGTTGGCTCCTTCCTGATCCGATGCAGGTGGTCCCCGAAGCTCCCGTTACCGGAGATCACCTGCGTCAGTCGGTACGAGAGGCTCTCTGGCCAATCCTCCATGATGGGCCTTACCGCCGCTATTGGGGCGTGCCCTGCGCTTGGTCGCCCAAGTCGTTCCTTCCACTCCACCACGATGGCCTGGCGGAGCTGGGACTGCACGGCCTCGATTTCTCGAGGCTCGGGGTTCCGTCCCTGCTCCCGCGCCTCCTTTTGCCACTGGTACAGTTGCGAAAGGGCTCTCGCCTCCAGGTCCCATGGTAGAGTTCCGGCAAGGAGACTCGCCGCCTCGAAGGAGATCGTGCGGTACCCGCGGATGACCCTGATGGCCATCACCCGCTGCGGAGCGCGCAGCATCCGCACACTTGTGGCCTTCAGGGCCTCCGCCCGACCTATTTTTATACCTATCAAATATATATAAAAACAAACATTAAGATGGGTCAAGCCAACCGATATAATATTCATGAAACGAGATAACATTCATGAATTGGTCAAAAGAAAAATGAAGAGTTCTATAGGGCGTTAAAATATACCCTGTCCTCTTGCAATCATCATCATCATCATCATCCGAACGACAACCCTAGTTGCTTCCAAAGTTTAGTTACACTTTGAAGCCCGGGGTCTGCTTTCCCCTTCTCCTCCATATGATTTGACTTACACGGCTTTTATGAGAGTGACTGCCGTCTGATCTCCCAACCTCGAGAGGAAATCTTGCGCCAGAACCTCGTCCGTCTGTCAGCAGGCACACCCGGCTTGCCTTTGAGATTACACCCATTGAAAATTATACCTGTGTACACTAATATATTATTAAAGCAATAACGTACATTAATATATTATTAAAGTATCGTGTGTGACGGACTTTAACTTGAACACAGTTCAGAAGTTTTCTTGCTTCGGTATAAATATTTTATGTCGTAGGCAAGTTTCGCATTCTCTTGCCATGTTGGGTGTAGCCAGCTATAAAAATTGAAGGCAAACGTTGGCATTTTTTATAGATAGTGTGGTTTTGCTTGATATTGCTTACAGATATTAATTATAACTGCAACAGCTGCATACCACAACTATATGCTCAGTTTCAAATCTATTTGGGTTTGTATATTAAAAATGAATTCATATTCATAGAAACGTCGTATTTTCAATAGTCCATTTGGCATAAATTATACATACAAACGTTCCAAAATATCAAAATTAGAGTGAAAATCATATATCAAAATCAGTTGTGTGATTTAGATGAAGTTTGCGAAGTTTGCGGGAGAGTTCTAAATCTCTCCCGAGCTCGCTCCGCTGCTCGAGAAGGAGGCGGCAGAGCGAGCTCGGGAGAGATTTAGAACTCTCCCGGCCCGCCGAGCCCGCAACATGCTCGCCGCGCGGCGCAGGCGACTCAGACGCCGGAGGCCGCTCAACGACCTCCGTCCTCCATGAGCGCAGGCCTGGGGGTGACAGATGAGGCCGTCTGTCTCCCCAGCAGAAGCAGGCCGGGGCGGCGGCGCGACGCGCGCCCCCCCTTTCCGGGGCAAGGTGGGGACACCGTGGTTCCCACACCCGAGGGGGGCATCTCGAAGCCGTAGATGGCTCAGGGTCAGCCGGGGTGCGAGGGAATTGCCTTATTAGGTCACCTTACACACCGGCACCTGACAAGCCCGACATAACCACCCCCGCTGGCCAGCGGGGGGGTATCCGAAGGGATTTCCGCACGAAAAAAATAAAAAAAGGGGTAAGAGGGAATATTAGTAATTTCGAATATTCTTTAAAAAAACTTGTAAGTATTTTTAATATCGATTTAAAACTTGTGAAACATGACATTCAAATGATAATTCTATGGCGACTAGCGCCCCTCCCCCAAACCGGGGCAAGACGGGGACACCGAGGTTCCCAAACCCGAGGGGGCCATCTCGAAACCGGAGATGACCCAGGGTCAGTCGGGGTGCGAGGGATATGCTCTATGGGCAACCTTACACCCCGGCGTATTAAGACCCGAGACGGCGTGCGGTTTTAGTCGGTTCAAGCCCGACATAACCGCCGATATCCGAAGGGATTTCCGCACGAAGAAAGAAAGAAAGTCGTTTGATTAAGCTAATATTGAAATAAATAATGCTATTATGTAGTTAATCTGCGTGTTAATACTGACAAAACATTAATTTCAATCCAAGTATATAACAATAAACATAACATAACATAACATGACACGCCTATATCCCCGAAGGGGTAGGCAGAGGTGCTAGCTCCCACATTTCGCCAGTTTATGCTTAGGTCCCAATGTAATAGGTGGCGAGCCTATGCCTATTGCCATTAACCAGGCACTTATAAGCCTGCGATAAATACACACATAACTTCGAAAAGCATCGAAAAGTCATTGGTGTGTGCCATGGTAAAACCTGGGATCGAACCCGAGACCTCGTCTAAGCAGTCCATTACCCATACCACTAGGCTACCGCGGTATGCAATAAACCAATAAAGCAACATAAAATATCTGAAAATACAAAGTAGTAGTTCCAGTATAAGTACGAGTAAATACGAGTCTATTCTTAGTAATTACTATTGATAAAGAAAACACAAACATATTTGCAGTTAACTTGATAAGTTTATCATAGTACTAAGAGAACAGTTTTTGCAGGTGGTAGAGTCAAGCAACAGTCATTTTGGCCGTCGCATGAATGGGCCGACTCGACCGGGGAAGCACCACCCTCTCACAGAATATCGACGCCAAGTAACAGTATTTGAACAATTGCGTTCCGTTTGGTGAGTGAGAGTGCCGGAGCCCAAACTCCTTTCCCATCCCCTCCCGAACTCCTTTCCCATCTTTTCCTTTACAGGGTCGGCAGCGCGAGTGTGACGCCACTGGTGTTGCACACGTCCATAGGCCGCGGTAACCGCTTCCCATCAGGTGGGCCCTGTGCTTGTCTGCCACCTTAGTGGTATAAAAAAAAAAGAACTAAGATGAGTAGAGAAAAGGCTTTATTCGCTTATTGTGGAAATGAGTGAAGAAAATGAGTAACAAAAATGAGAAGAGAAAAAAAATGTGTACATACATTGTAAGAAGTATAATAACTTAATCACTGCAAGCTATTGTTCAAAATACTAAAACTAATACAATTACTAGTCCTTCATAAGAATTGATTTATAAGAATATATATTTTTTTAACGAGTGGAATCCCCCCCTGGCTTCACCCCATCGGTGCCAACGATGAGGTGGGCGTGTCGCAATCGGACCGACTAAAACCGCACGGTATCCTTCCCAAGTGTCCGTTGCCGGGCACCCCGGGTAAGCCCTCAAAAGGATAAGGATAAGGCAGGGTTACCGGCGGACTTTGGCCGTTATCTATTATATTTGTAAGAATATATCCATCCTTGTGAAACGATGGCATAAGGCAGAAAAGTGTCGTATCTTTTTTTTTTTTTCGGGCGGAAATCCCTTCGGATACCCAGCGGGGGCGGTTATGTCGGGCTTGAACCGACTAAAACCGCACGCCGTCGCGGGTCTTCAGACGCCAGGGTGTAAGGTTGCCCATAGAGCATATCCCTCGCACCCCAAATGACCCTGGGCCTTCTCCGGTTTCGAGATGACCCCCTCGGGTTTGGGAACCACGGTGTCCCCGTCTTGCCCCGGTTTGGGGGAGGGGCGCTAGTCGTATCTATCCATAAACGTATTCCTACATGTTTGTTTGTTTCTAGAATAAAACCGGTTCACACATGCGATGTAAACTTGTAATAGTACTAGAGTTCACGTTCAAAACTAAGTACCATTGTTTTACGGTCAAAACCGTAAAATCGTTAGATTAGATAATTCTACTATGAACCCAACCAGGTGGGCACTAAGGATTACAAATGTAGCAGCTACATGTGGACCCAGTTTTATCTGAATACGTCTAATCTTTAAATGAGATGAGTACTTTCGATGTCGCCGAATCCTTTTTTCTTTTCGATGAGTTTTGAAAATTTAAGCGACCCGTACAGTATCGTAATGATGTCAAGTCCGCCAGTGATTAAAAGCAATCAAATAATAGTATTTTTTAAACTTACGAAATCAGGATGGGTCACACCAGGTGGCGTCATAATGGACAAATCCTATAATCCAATTGAAGCTATAACTTGATAAAGTTTTAATGTAATCGGCGGACTGGTGCGGTAACTCATAAAATATATATAGAATATAGAAATTACATAGATGTTGGTAGTCGACCAGTCATTAAAATAAAACATCTAATGATCAAATTATTCTTACACTGTCTCTTAAGATACAAGTTTTTCTTAGTTTAAGGGACAGGGCCTTATTACAAATGTAAAGAATTGGTAAATATTTTACCTAAATCGCCTTACCAACATATTTGTGAACTTTCTCGAACCCTTATGTAAACTTTTGGAGAAATAAAGATTATTATTATTATTATTATTATATACAAACAAGTAAACATTGTTTTATTTTTATATAATGTGTCGAGCCTCTTAATGCGTGCCAATTAAGTCAACCGAGCACTTTCTCATAAACAGTGTATTTACTGTAAGAGGAACAACAGCTATTTCCCTTAGTCACTTTGTACGACACCCACAGGAAAGACTGAAGTGGCCACTGCGTCAGGAACTACGCGATATTGGTAACCGTAATTAGGTTAATGGCTTGCATTGTTATACTTTTATTTAGTCAAAAACCTGTCACTAACTTGAATAGACCACTACATGTCATGTTACAGCTAATGCGTTAGAAGAATAATAGCCAACATCCGCTGTTCATTTACAGGGCAACAAAGAAAGCTGATAGCGGTGTTAAAAGGTGACCTAAAAAGAATAATTATTCTAAGGGATTTACTAGTAGTCGTTTGACGTTTACATCTTGACTTCATCATCAGATCAGTGATGTCAAACTTTTGTATTGTCATCAGGATGTCACAAACCTAAAAAATTCAAATTGATATGGAATACATTTAAAGGAGCAATTCTTGTATATATATTTTGTATACAGGGGGTTTCGGGGGTTCTAGCTAGGTTTAATTTTCAGAAAACATCGAAAAAAAAATCACATAAGCTTTATTTATAGTAACTTTTTTCATAAGAACATTAAGTAGTAGAGCCATTCTTTTTCCAGAATGAATTTATTTTAAGTGGCTATAGCTTGCATTTCGTACATACCGTACAAAAGTTCGCTTAATTCGATAGAGCGTAGTGCGCTTTCAACTGCTAAGTTAGAGGTCACAGGTTCAATTCTGTATATTTCCATTGGTATGGTTGTTTCTATGTATAATATATATATATACAATGATGTTAGAAGTAAAAAAGAGTTTTTTACTTCTAACATCATTGTATATATAAGTATTTATTAGAAAAGAAATATGTTTATCCGCATTCTAGAAACCCACACCACAAGATAGTTGCTTACTTTCAGTCTAGATATACTAGAATATACTAGAATATGTATTAATTACTTGTTAACACACATGAATATCATTGAGACCAAGAAAATATTTTGATGTTTTAGTTACCAAAATATGTTATGGTCGTCGCCAAATAACTTGACAATTTGACCTTGACGCGCAACCAATCACGGGAACTCTTTGAGGCAAAGGGCTCGCGTTATTGGTGGCGCGTTAAGGTCAAATTGTCAAGATTTTTGGCGTAGACTGTATGAGAGATATAAAATGGAAGTCAGACCCCGTCGAAATCCTATTTGTTTATTAGATCATTACGCGCTGGGATATTATTTGTGTTAACATATTTATGAACTTAGTGGGATAGTGGGAACATACTCAAAGTAGTATCATATTGCTACTAAAAGTCATCAAGATAGTACGATACTTGTCGGATCGAATCCTAGGGTAAGCATAGTGTTATTTAAATAATTATTTAAATAATTTTATAGGTGGTAACACTACCACCTATAAAATCTAAAATTTATTCGTATTAAAACAAATGTGGGAAGGTAAAATAATACTATTCAGCGCTTTTCATCTTAAAATGATCCTTGAAAAAATTATATGACCACATTTTTAGCAAAGAATTGATCACTACTTAGCAAATAGTTCTACCGTTCTAGGGATGTTTTAATATGAACCATAAACCCCCTAGTTTATGGTTCATATTAAAACATCTAGCACAATAGGGTATATAATCTAACCGCATAGGGGTAGGTTTTATAAAAGTAGAATAAACGAATAAGGGTCAACCAGAAAAGAGAAGTGACCGAGTGACGTGAGTATTGCAAACATGCAAGGTTAATATATGCTTAAATCATTACTTATAAGAATATGGCCTGCAAAAATTATACATTAAGTGTATGTTTATAAAATGGACATCACAAAGCAGTAAATAATTACGTTTTTTAGTTGATGTGATTATCTCAAGGTTCCGTTAAGTCGGATTATGTGAGGATGAGTTTGCGTTTATCCATTCAAGGTTATGTGAAGTATATATATATTTTGTGTTTTCATGCTTGTTTTTACACTTACAAATTGAAGGTACATAGATTATGTAATGACCGGTTTCGTAAGTGACCGCAGTGTGACCTTGACCTTATGCACCGATAGTAAATTGAAAATTATTAATTAATTATAACTTAAGTAACATCGTCAGCCTTTTAGGCACGCTACAAGATGGGGAACATTTATTTTTATTTATATTCAGGTTTTAAACCTGTATTTAATAGTAGATTGTTAGACAAGGGTTGAAAGTCACCCATTTCACCTGAGATTTTCTTCTAGCAAACTTTCATTGTTTTTTTTAAATTCTGCTACATTTACATCTGCTACATACTGCCAACATCAAAAAAAAATTGAAAATCGAATATATTGGTTACGTGCGTTGTAATCGAGTTGGTCACGAGATGTGCATCTAGGCGGCCATGTAAAAAAAAGCGTCACGATATCAAGGCATTATAACGTAACTTATCATGGACTCATGGAAAAAATACTTTCCACCCTAGGGATGAAGTAAGCTACTTTCCACCCGGCTATCTACCTATGAAAATTAAACTTTCCGAACAGGAGAGATGAAAATTAATAAACATACCTTGAGACATGCTTCCTTTAGGGATTTCCGCACGAAAAAAAAAAGGTATTGTCACCCCAGCAGAAGCAGGCCGGGACGGTGGGGCGACTAGCGCCCCTCCCCCAAACCGGGGCAAGACGGGGACACCGTGGTTCCCAAACCCGAGGGGGGCATCTCGAAACCGGAGGAAGTCAGTCGGGGTGCGAGGGATATGTTCTATGGGCAACCATACACCCCGGCGTCTGTAGACCCGAGACGGCGTGCGGTTTTAGTCGGTTCAAGCCCGACATAACCGCCCCCGCTGGCACGCGGGGGGGTATCCGAAGGGATTTCCACACGATAAAAAAAAAGGTATATATTTTAAAATGTATCCCACTAAAAATGCATAGACGAGTATATATTACGTGCAGTGTATCACACGCCCTAAACTGACACAGCAGGGTGCTTCTCATCAAAATGGGAAGTCAAATTGAATGTTTTTTTTTAGCCGATTTTAAATAATAATTATATGTATATAAACCATGGATCAAGTTGCCAGATGACAGGTTTCAATTTCTAAAATAAGAACTTAAATGTCAATATTATCGTTACAAACATGTTCGCATAATAATGTGAAAATTTACTTAAGGTAGGAAATGCTGCGACCGAAGTTAATTCTTTTATACAATTGCAAATTTATGCACGAAACAGGTAAAAACGTTACTAAGGTCACGTAAGGACATCAGGTATTAAAATATTGTCGTTGCGAATATAAACAACTCAAAATAGTGACAGTGTCACCAAGTATAATTGAGCTGAGCGAAGCGAAGCTCTTATACGTGGTTAAGCCGTTTGGTCGAGACTGTACTCCTCCGGAACCACAATACCGATCTTGACCAAATTTGCCATGGTGATAGTGTAGACACCGCTGAGTGTTTAGAGGGGTCAACTGTTCAAATACAATGTACCATTGAGAAATAATCATCGAAAAACAGTTTCACGAGCGCGCGGCCTTAGCCATGTAATATTACGTACGTAGTATGTATGTAGTAAGATGCCTTATTTTTCAAGTAAGAGTCCTGCTTGCTCAGCTCAATTTATTTCAGTCGCACCCTGCACTGAATTCCTAGTAGTCATTAAAATCAACAAAACAACAAAAAGATACCATTGGCTTAGTCGTTAAGGAGTCGCCCGTAGGCTACAAACCGATGTACCTACCACTCTTATCCTAACACATAGCTGGAAGGGAAATATTAGTAAGTAATTTCGATTACAAATATTCTTCAATTCATAAAACAAAGTGTGTGTGTGTGTGTACTTATGTACGCACGTAAGAAGTTATATTTCTTCGGCTTACCTCAAATTCTACAAACGTACTCAAAGTAAAATGATGACCAGCTAACTTCAGGGTGTCCGTTCTCTAGCTAGCTTCATACCATGACTTCACGCCTGTATCCCCGAAGGGGTAGGCAGAGGTTTATTACACACGCACGAATCGCCAGTTATGTTTAGGTTCCAATGTAATATAAGGTGAGTCTATTACCATCTACCGGGCACATTACTAAGCGAGCGATAATTAACATTTTTAATACACACAACTACGAAAAGTGAGAGGGTGACTGGGGATCGAACTCGATATCTCGTCTCGGCAGACCGTTACGTACACTACTGGGCTAACTTCATGGTATTAGTGTTTCGTGACGGTTTTTCCATAATGCGCCAAAAGAAGTATAACTTCAATAATACCGCGTTTGCATATCAATATCATAAATGTTATCAATATAGTTATATTTATCTATGCGCGCCTATATAATACTAGGATGGTTACCAGTTTCGCAATCAACCCAAACTTAAGCGTAGCGAGATCCAACAATAGGTCAACGTGACCGGTCGACTTTTTCCATTGATTTGGTTTTTCGGTGATTATTCCACGATGGTAAGTCCTTCTGGTAAGTAAGTAATCCTTTCTGGACATTCGACCCCTTACGACACTCAGTAATGTCTACTTGATCACCGTGGCAAATTTGGTCGAGATCGGTCAAACGGTCTCGGAGGAGTATCATTTGTTTGAAATGCACTACTGGTGGTAGAAATTTGATGACACAAATTTGTCACGAAATTCGGCCGGGTTGGTACCACCGTGCACGAGTGTGAAAAACCCTCCATAGTAATCAAATTTCGGTTTAATTGCGTTCAGGGGTCAGCAAGTGCATAGCCGGGCAGGGGAGTTGTGGTCGCAGCACTAGTGGGACCGGTGGGTGTCACGCGGTGCTGCGACGACAATCCTCTTCTGATGAGGCCGTCAAGCTGAGTGCCACCATTGTTAACATGGTATGTGTATGTAATGGTGACCCTCTTTCTTGGACTTTACCTTCAGCTTACCATCAGGCGAGGTGAAGTCAAATTGACGTGTCCTAAATATAAAAAAAAAAAAAAATGCAACTTTGAAACCAAAGACGCTTCGCTCGCCTTCAGCTCGCCACGCTTAATAATGCAGAATAAGTTACTCTTTGTAAGTTAAACCTCGGTTTAATCCCGTGTACTGGTACACGGGATTAAAACGATCAAAAGATAACAGTGGTGAATACTTACGTACTTAAATTCGATTACACACAACAATCGACTTTATTTATAAAGAAGTTGCAATCGATTTTACATAAGTACTATTTTTTCGGGATATTTTTTTTGGTATAACATAGGGCCTACCGCGCACTATGCAATTCAGTTTTGGGCAGCAGTTCAGAGGGAGTGAGATGGAGTACCCTATGTATCAAACTACCAGACAATGGGTGGACCAGAACGATGCAAACACGTTTTTTGTTTAAAATCTCTATATCGCTATACCTAATCAATTTTAGCCCCTAATTCGTATCCAAACTAATAACTAACATGTGCAATTTATGCATACATCAAAATATACTTTTAAATATGATGCTTTTCGTCCATAAAAAATGAGGTTGAATTTTATGCATCAATGTCTCCCCTCTGATATTTAATAAACCAACCAAACAAAGGAAGTAGTGCATTAAATGTTATCTAACACAAGGAGGTATTATTTTATAAACAAAATCGAACAGAACTAGATATTATTTAATAAACATTTCAACTGGTGCGTACGCGCATGTGACGTCCGTTTATGCGAGTCTGTAAATCTTTAAATACATAATAAACATTATACATCCAGCGCCGCCATCACTGTGATGTAAGATTTTACAATAGTTGAGTTTTGTCATTATGACATCAGAATATATACTAAATACAAAGAATTTAACACTATCCAGAGCAATATGAAAGCTTAAGTGAGTATAACAATATAATCGCTTACCAAATTAAAAGCTGAAGAAATGGTTAGGTTCCCAAACCCGAGGGGGCCATCTCGAAACCGGAGATGGCCCAGGGTCAGTCTGGGTGCGAGGAATATGCTCTATAGGCAACCTTACACCCCGGCGCGGCGGCTGAGGACCCGAGACGGCGTGCGCTTTTAGTCGGTTCATGCCCGACATAACCGCCCTCGCGGGCCGGCATATCCGAGGGGATACCCGCACGAAAAAGAAAAAAATAAAGTACTTCGCGATACATGAGAGTTCTGTTATTCTGCATAGGCTCCACCAAGATCTTCGGGCTCCACGCCAAACTTACCTACAAGCCAGAACACCTGTCAATTGATTTACGAGGCTCTGGCGCAGGCTTCTTCACGAGGTTGGAGGAACAGCAGTATGTTTACTGTCTAATGACCTTAGTTATCTTACCATCTCCTTTGATACGGATGTAAGGCGTGGCCATTACTAGAGCGACATAAGCAGGACCTGCGTATCACTGGGATGAATATGCTGCGATGGATGTGCGGAGTCACGTGTAAAGATCGCGTGAGGAACTCTCTCATATGCGGCAGCTTTCATGTCCGTGACATTGCAGATAAAATTCAGGAGTTTCGCCTTCGCTGGTGCGACAACGTTTTACGGCAGCCACCTGACTACGTGGGTAAGAAATGTTTGGCCAAGGCACTTCCGCTGGGTCCCGGTAGGAGGGGGAGCCCCAAGACGTGCTGGTTTGAGGTCGAAATCCCTTTCGACCTCAAACCAGCATGTCATCCCTGACATGCGTGCCAATGGTCTCACTACCATGAATGCCCAAAATCGTGCGAAGTGGCGAATGAAAAGCAGGCAAGCGGACGCACCGGCTTACTTTTGATTTCCACTTCTTAAAAAACCATAAGCTTATTTCATACATACATGCATACATAACTTCACGCCTGTATCCCCGAAGAGATAGGCAGAGGTGTATTACACACCCACGAGTCTCCAGTTATGTTTAGGTCTTAAAGTAATAGGGGGCGGTCCTATTGCCATCTACCAGACACATTACTAAGCGATCATCAACATTTTTAATACACACATAACTACGAAAAGTCGGAGGTGTGTGCCCAGGGCGACTGGGGATCGAACTCGAGACCTCGTCTCGGCAGTCCGTTACGTACACCACTGGGCTATTGTCGCTATTTTAGCTTATTTATAACTATAGCTTCAGTTTAAATATCACCTTAGCTCTAAAATCTTTTATAAAATAATTTAAAATTTGAAATAATATTAACCTTGTCCCTTGCTGATTACAAAAATAATTATTGAATCAATAATTTATTGATATTTCCATGCCATGTATACCAATTATGATGTTGATGTATTTCAATACACGTTGAAAGATCGAAAATAATGATTGATCGTTAGTGTTACTGCACAGTTAACTCTTTCAATCATGTATACAGCAATTTTTGTGCACGACTGTACATTGAAATGTCTCCGTGTAAAGACGGGCCTTGAGGATTGTCGGCGATCCCCAACTCACAAGCGGTATTGAACATCTCAGCCTTAGGCGAAATTTCGCCTCCGAATGTGTGTTCTACGGACTGCATAATCGCCTGTGTTCTTAGGAATTATTTGCGATAGGTAATGCCTAGGGCTACTTTCTACCTTGATACGGCAAATCCAGAATAGTCACGTACTACACGCTTAATAATGTGCCCGGTAGATGGCAATAGGCTCGCCCCCTATTACATTGGGACCTTAACATAACTAGCGAATCGTGGGTGTGTAATACACCTCTGCCTACCCCTTCGGGGATACAGGCGTGAAGTTATGTTTTCGACCGTAATCTTCTTAATGTGGACCGGAACTTCTAAACTATAGAAGGGTATTACCACTGCTATGTTTATTTTAGGGGACGAGAGATGTCCAGTCATGCGGCTACCACGTTATTTCGTGGGCAACATATATAACCGGCTATACTACCTCCGCTGGGCCCTGGGAAGAGGGGTAGAAAAAGAAGTACTGGCTTTACGTCGTAGAAGATAATATGCGTGATGGCAACAGTCAACAGTTGGTAGGTGGTAGAGTCAAGCAAAAGTCATTTTGGCCGTTGCGTGAATGGGCCGACTCGACCGGGGAAGCACCACCACGACCACCCTCTCACAGAATATCGATGCCAAGTAACAGTATTTGAACTGTTGCGTTCCGTTTGGTGAGTGAGAGTGCCGGAGCCCAAACTCCTTTCCCATCGCCTCCCAAACTCCTTTCCCATCCCCTTTCCTTTACAGGGTTGGCAGCGCGAGTGTGACGCCACTGGTGTTGCACACGTCCATAGGCCGCGGTAACCGCTTCTCATCAGGTGGGCCGTGTGCTTGTCTGCCACCTTAGTGGTATAAAAAAAAAAAAAAAACTACCAAGGTTATACAAAACCGTGTGAATTGGAGGAGGAAAAACTGGAAGGCATACTCCGGCCTCCATATAACGTTACAAGTTTACTGGCTCAGTAACCATCATCATCATCATCCGTATGCCATTGGTTGCAGCTGGAGCTTGCATTTTGGGACCCAAGGTCCGCTCTTCAACTTCTTCTATGGATTTTTTTTTCTATTCCTCTTTCATACACCCACGTAATATGATTGATTAATTTAAGATAATTCTCGATGAATGAAAGTTATTTACATATTAATTAACTAGGCCCGCGACTTCTTCCGCGTGGATTTCGATTTTTAGGGTTTTGGTTATTTTGAGCGGAACCCTAATTATTTTTCTAATTTAAAATGAATATGTTCAATTAAAGTAACCTTGCGGGGAACTATAATTATTTTTCTAAAATTAAAGTATCATATGTCACGCCTTGTAACATTACCTATCTGCAAGTCTCATGAGAATCGGCCCAACCGTTCCAGAGATTACCTCTTTCAAACAGACAGAAAGACAGACAGATAGACAAAAAATTTTAAAAATGTATTTTTGTTATAAGAGTCGTGTATACATTCATGACAATTGTTGTTCTAATATTACAAACAGACACTGCAATTTTATATAAATTTGTCTTGAGCCGTTTGGGGTTGAGAAACCACCCTTCCAATTCACTTTGATGGGGATGAATTATTTGACGCCTAAAACTGTACGTTTATATATGTATTTTATTTAAATTTTAATAATATTATGTGAATTATCTTAAATAAATTTCGTTCTTTATCGTGTACATTATTTATAAATAACCTTCATTATATGAATATTCATCGTGTATTTTACCTCTATCATAAAATATATTGAAACAAAGATTTATAATGATGATATTGTAGTAAAATGAGATCTAAAATATGATAAGTGCAATGTTGGCTTCAACAGGAAAATTCAATTTTATCCTCACCTTTGCCGTAAAGTGTACATATTTATTGCACTTTGAAATTAATAGTATTTACATACATACGCATTCATTTCATCATTTATTTCATACGCGCGTATTCTTCCCTTCGTTTAAGCAGAGATAACTGCCCGCTGCCTGCTTCTGGCATTGTAAACTCACGAGCATCCTCTACTGTCATTAAACATTTACTTTAAGTAATATTAGTAGTAATTTACTGGTGGTAGAAATTTGATGACACAAATTTGTCACAAAATTCGGCCGGGTTGGTACCACCGTGCACGATTGTGAAAAACCCTCCATAGTAATCAAATTTCGGTTTTAATTGCGTTCAGGGGTCAGCAAGTGCATAGCCGGGCAGGGGGATTGTGGTCGCAGCACTAGTGGGACCGGTGGGTGTCACGCGGTGCTGCGACGACAATCCTCTTCTGATGAGGCCGTCAAGCTGAGTGCCACCATTGTTAACATGTTATGTGTATCCGATACATTATACGTCTTAAGGCGACGTTGGAGCCATCTACCGTAATTCTTGCGAACTACGGAAACAATGAATAACTTTACAGTCATTTTTAAACATTGTTTTTTGATGAAAAAAAAAAAAAAAAAAAAAACAATGTTTAAAAATGACTGTAAAGTTATTCATTGTTTCCGTAGTTCGCAAGAATTACGGTAGATGGCTCCAACGTCGCCTTAAGACGTATAATGTATCGGAGAATTTCGAATATCTGGGACGTGTCTAGGTGGCTCAGTTGGTCAGAGCATTCCCCCTGTAAGGGACTGGTCGCGGGTTCAAGTCCCGTCCTAGATGTTCTCTTTTTCCGATCTAAAATCTTTAGAAAAAGTAAGCATACAAAATGCTTAAAAATTTAATTGAATTAATTAGGCGGAGTCATCAAAAAACAATGTTTAAAAATGACTGTAAAGTTATTCATTGTTTCCGTAGTTCGCAAGAATTACGGTAGATGGCTCCAACGTCGCCTTAAGACGTATAATGTATCGGAGAATTTCGAATATCTGGGACGTGTCTAGGTGGCTCAGTTGGTCAGAGCATTCCCCCTGTAAGGGACTGGTCGCGGGTTCAAGTCCCGTCCTAGATGTTCTCTTTTTCCGATCTAAAATCTTTAGAAAAAGTAAGCATACAAAATGCTTAAAAATTTAATTGAATGTTATGTGTATGTTATGGTGACCCTCTTTCTTGGACTTTACCTTCAGCTTACAATCAGGCGAGGTGAAGTCAAATTGACGTGTCCTAAATATAAAACTAAAAAAAAAAAAAAACATACGCACGTATTCTTCCCTTCGTACTAAGCAGAGATAACTCCCGCTGCCTGCTTCTGGCATTGTACACTCATGAGCTTTCTCTACTGTCAATAAACATTTACTACGAGTAACTTGATTTGTATCACGTATTTTTTCTATTACGATAGGCAAAAATTACAAAATGCTATGTGCTATGTATAAATACTTCATTTTCTCACCGCATACTGGCAGGTTTAGAGACTGCTCAATTAATCCTCATATGGAGCGACCTTTCACTGCTATTCCTTATAATATTCTTTTGTGCCCGGCAATGACACTTGGGGAGGACACCGTGTGGTTTTAGTAGGTCCGATTCCGACACGCCCACCCCATCGTTGGCACCGATGGGATGAAGCCCGTGGGGGTTTCCACACGTTAAAACAAAAAGTCTGAATGAGGCACGGGCGACTCTCATTCATTTCTTTTTCATTATCCAAAGCATCTTTGAATATTTCTCTTTTTTAGGTAGATTTCGATGAAATCGATCTACCTATTGGTTTCTTGACTACTGTCGAATTTAAACAAAAATTCTTCATAGGAGGTCTAGTTATGACCCCCTGAGTCCGAAATGACCACTGGTCAAAAAGTTTATATTTATATATATATGTATGTATGGTTCCACTTCCCAAAATTTGCGGCACTCTCACGGTCGCATTTTTGCCCCGATCGCTTTCAAACTGCGGTCAAAAATTGCTTGGGTGTAAACTTAGTTTAAGTTCGTGAACGGGTGGAATCCGGCCTTAGGGGACTGTAGGGCCTCACTTTTTGTGAAATCAGTTTTTCCTCAAAATTTCACGTTCCATGTGAAAGATATTCGAACCGTTCTAATTTTATCCCATAGTATACATGAATACCAACAACTTTTAATGATAAACCTATAAGATTAAAACTTTAACTAAAAGTGGAGGGGGGAAAAACCAAAATTTTTCGGGAAAAAATCATAACTTCTAACCGGTGAACATTCTTGCCGTCGGAAACATTTTTAATCGATAGGTCATTTTTAAGTCTAAAATAAATGTCTGAAAAGTTTTTCGCTATAAGTTACCATTTTCGAGAAAAAAAAATTAAACATACTAATAAAATAATATTAATTGCTTCACGAAATCTACCTGTGCGTTCCCCCTGCGGGAACGGATTTTTTTTAATCTAAAGCCTCATCACTATATAGTGATGAGGCTTTAGATTTCTAGAATTACTAAAGGCCCTATTACTACAAGTGGTAACTATTTCTTATACAGTATTTTATTTCTGAAGAAACACGCACTTTATAACTTGGAGTATTCATTCAGTTTTTAGTGACAAATTTATTAGATACTTCGGAATTGTGAAAACAGAAAGGGAACAACAAACGAACGATTACAATATTTTCGTTTGCACATTAAAAAAAACGTTTGATGATAGACCAAAACTCCGAAGAAACTGTCAAATTTACATTTAAATTTTGACGACTGACATCGAGAGAAATGTTTTGATTATATTTTATTTCCAGTTTGACAAATGCGAAGACACACACGTGATAGGGTTTGAGAACATAAGCGCTATCAGTCTTGATGGGCATCTCTTCAAGTTTTGGATCATAAATGTCAGGTCATAAATTCTGTTGGAATTCTTGAATAAATCCGAAAAAAATTACAATTAAAACGAGACAAAAGTATGAAAACGTTACCTTGGTGATTGAATTGTAGATAAACATGACCATAATTCTTCGATAAGTTGTCCAATCTATTATTGAAGTACACTATCGTCATGTTATCAATAAGCATGAATTTATGCATAAAGGTTCAATAAAAACACCAATCATGAGTCATGATGACTATAAAATTTAAAATCATCAAATCAACCAAATCCCACCCAGCTAAAAACATTGCATACTTTTTTATACACTACATCAAAGAAGAAAATTGCCGTTTGTTTATGTAATAAAGGTAGCATCCGAAACAGTTTGGATCGTTTTCAATGATACATCAAAGTCTAAACTGAATACAAATAGAACGGTACCAAATTTCCGGGCAAATATTTTGAATTCGCTCCAAAATTGTACGTTAAAATCACATTTTTTGTATATACATGCATATACTCACGCCTTTTTCTCTCCGGAGTTAGCAGAGACAACAGACAGCCATCTGCTTTTGTCCTTACATACTTCACGAATTTCCTCTACTGTCATTAAACCTTTCATACAATCCCGCCGATGTAGAGTGCTTTTGAAATGTCCTTTTTTCAATATCTCATTAATTTGATCAGTGTATGGTCTGTGGGGTCGACGTCGACCCTGGTTGTCTGCTCACTTAATGAAATAGAATTGACTAGAAAACCAAGGTAAGTAAAACTGATACAAATTGCCTATTATATTCATATTTTTGAGTTCCGTACCTCAAAAGGTAAAAAAGATCCTTATAAGATCACTCTTGTCCGACTGTCTGTCCGTGTGTCACCACCGATTTTTCTCACGAACGGGTGGACCTAGCAAGTTGAAATTTATACCCGATACTGCAGTATATAGTCCCTATTAGGCGTACACGCGATAAAAAGATATAAGCAAATAGATTTTGCACGATAAAAAAAAACAAATTTCAGCGAAAACTTTTGAGTACCAAAATTTACTTTAGTTTTCAACTTGTTTATTTTTCGGAATTTTTCGTTTACTTATGCTATCTAGGTCAACCGGAAGTACCCTATAGGTTTTGGGTCGAAAACCTATATGGCAGTTCCATTTCGCACAAAGAAAGGTCTTACCGCACAAATAAAGGAAGAATTATAAAAATAAAAAGTTGAAATTTGGAATTGTTCGTTCCATTTCATAGATGGTACGGAACCTTTCTTGCGTGAGTCCGACTCGGACTTGGCCGATTTATTTCTGGATAAGCCACTACTAGTACATGGCAAAAGATTTTGTTAAATTTTAGTTTCTATTTTTGGAGTCAGTTTTTCTACACATTTCTATGTTAAATTTATCATGTGCGTATTACTATTATGTACTATTCAGGTGACCTACTTAGACTAAATCCTACTGAATGTATGTTAGAGTTAAGATTTAAAGAAACATGTGGTTTGACATTTATCCGTTATGTAAATGCAATTTAATAATATCCTGACGATAAACTCATTTGTTCATTATTCTTTTAGCTGCTTTAGCGGTGACGACATTCATAACAACTTTAGAAAATGTATTTTTGTTGTGTATTTAAACTTCATTTGTAGTAGAATTCAAATTACAGCAATTAAAAGTTTTCAGTAGTTAGTTGTCTGAGTAAATGTGGTTTTACATCTAAATTAATTATCACAACATTAACAATAGCGTTTAAAAATTCAGAAAATTTGTGTTTCAGATAATAATGGAGGTAGCAGCTGTATATCTCACAAATTACATTGGCTATAAATCTTTCGAACAATTCTGAATCAAGTAGCACTTGGCAACGTGGACGCATTTAAAAAAAATCATATAGACCGATGCTGTAACAAAAGGTTTGAGGACAGAATATTGTTTTTTTTCTACGAAAATAAAATGCTGAAAGTTCGTCGTCGGCCAACTATGTGTCGTGGTCTAGTCGGATGTGCGTCTAAAATAGCCCGGGTTTCTAGTTCGGCTTTACAAGTCAAAGCGACAATCGTTAGGTATGCATTAGTATTATTTAGATCGTCGTCTTGTCAGTCTGTTGGTCGTGGAGCAATTGTTATTTATAGATAGTCTAATGAATTGTATTGTACATGTGGTGGTGTGCTCGCTCCGTACATTTCCGTCATCATTTTTTGCGTCTTTCTTGAGAAGGTAACGATGTATTTAAACTCTTTGCGTCTGGATAAATTGGCGTCTGCCTTTTGCACTAAATCAATTAACAATTAAAATATTCGAATTAGTATGGACAACACCTGACTTCTATAGAATTACGACAAAAATGCAAGACGTTCCACGAAAAGTGTTTTGATTAGGTAAAACCCTTGGTTAATTGTGTGAAAGGATGACATAGAAAAACAATTCGCTAAGGATTAAGTCGGAAGAAGTAAGTTGAATCATAGCATCTTTACTGAATAAACTGCAGACGAGAATAGACATGAAGCACATGTGGAGAAAAATGATCTTTACCCGTTGCTCATAATAAGACGTTCAGATGTACGCAATTGAGTGTATTTTTTATGAAATGAGAACAGTAATATTTTATTTGTCTAAAGACAGTCTTGGTGTTTTGTTCTAAGAATTGTAGAACAATGTTTGATAGTCTCATTTCATTATTTGCAGTCGCACCTGGCGTCATCATTCAGTACTCGCTGCCTCTCTTAAATTTCTTGGACGATTTGCTTTAATTTTATCGTTACACACGTCGGAAGTAACTGAACATTTTATTTACAAGATTTGCATAAACAACATTTTTAACTGAAAATAAATGTATGGTAGTAAAATATTAAGCCTGTCATATTTTTCTATTGTTTTAATGAATAAACTTCTTATAAGTGGAATAGGTGGAATATAAGTGGAATAGGTGATATAGGCGGAAAAGGTAAAATCTCATTTAAAAAATATAAGCACCTATTTTCGATCCTATGTCATATGAATTTATGACAAAATTGCAGCTGACTCGTAAGCAATCATAAACGTTATCGTTATTTTATTGCTCTGAAGAAGATAATAGAAATAAATTTGTTTTAATTCCGGCACAAATAAAGTTATTTATGAGTCTAACAAAGAATAATTAGAACCGTTAAACGTTGTCTACAAAAGTTGTTTAAAAAAATCTTTTCAGTAATTAAAATGAATAGAAATAAAAGCAAGGAAAGGTAACAATTAAAATTATCTATCACTCACAATAAATAGTACCGGAGTATAGGCTTTTTTTAGGCGTAGTGGAGGCTTTTTATTTTTCAAAGTTTTCTTTAAATGAAACCTTGCCAAATTGATTTACCACTCCCGAAACCACCTGCATACTAAATTTCATGAAAATCATTGGAGCCGTTTCCGAGATTCAGACTATATATGTCAAATATACAAGAGTTGTTCGTTTAAAGGCACTAGATATTAGAATTTGAAATCGAAAATGAAGTAATAAAAATGATAACACAACGTGATGGCGCCGTTGAAGTTTCGTTGACAATTAATATCATTATTTATCTGGAGACGTACCGATTGTAAAACTTGGCTAAGGATATTCTACGATCTTTATTAAGCCTGGAGCACGTTGAACTGACCCTGCGGCGATACAGCGTTAATATTTAATAACCTAAACTTTTGGGTTCACGGTTGAATATTCTATCACTGTCATTACACATTGATGTTTTTGGAAAAACGTGAAGAATCTGTTATCGATTGTTGAGTTATAGTAACTATTACTTTTTGGGCTAAAAAATTAAAAACATTTTTTTTGTTGAGAATTTCCTGACCCAAGTATCTACGTAGAAAAATCTTTTACTTTTAGAAAACCAGTAAACACAGTTTTTCTAGTGCCAAAACACCATAAATACTGAAGTAAAAATATAATAGAAAAACATTTACTTACTTTGTAAAAATTAACAAGAAAAAAATAAATCCGAACAGCAGTTCTTCAGTAGCACTAAATTTTCTATAATCACAGTACAATTTCAACAGAATAATGAACGTAACACATCAACAGAACATTAACAATAACGAAACGCAATGTCCACCGTCTTTTCTTAGAAAATTTGCGTTTCAAACGTACGTAAAATTTTCGCGGGAAACTAGAGGTGCGCGACAACGTCCCACATAGTCGACATCGGAAACACGACTGAGCAGAAATCAAAAGTTCACCTGCAATGCGTGCGCTGATCAGAAGCGTTAGAACGAGACAGACATATTACTGAATATAGTGGGCAGAGTAGGAGACACGATACACGTGCTTCCGTACCTACTGTGGGGGGTGAAGCGCTTTTGAGGAAAGGGGCGCGTTTGTTCTAAAGCTGCGAATGAATAGGGCGAATAGGACGTATTTTGTGTTATGAAGGCCGAGACAGGACAATAGGTTGAATTATAACTTTTGTTCCTGTTGAAACTCAATGTGACATTTTCTTTGGTAATATCTCGTTTCGTTAATGAAGTTCAGGTCTTTATTGTTAGTGGGGCTGCAATGTTTTGTTTGACACTTATGTAATCCGCGTGGTGAAAAGCGGTTTTCCTTAGATTTTCTAATGTCAATGTTTTTATATCACTTTATGATAAATCCGATCTAAATCTTTAGAAAAAAGTAAGCATACAAAATGCTTAAAAATTTAATTGAACCTTATGATAAAGCTAATAAGTTTAACAAGAAGCATTTAAAAAATGAGCTTTCATTATTTTCTTGTTAATAAAACGAACTAAAAACTTAAAATTAAAACAAGCCGGAACTCGATGCATTTGCGTCGTTTCATTACAGAGTTCCTATGACCTCCTTCCAGCTCCATCATCAGACCCTGGATACCATAGAAAGACAAACTACTCGTCAAGACGATTCTAACGAGCCCAAATTCGATGAGGTTGTGTAGTTTCATTGCGAAGTTCCTATGGCCACCTTCCAGCTCCATCATCAGAACCTGGTTACCATTGAAAGAGAAACGACTGATCAAGAGGATTCAAACGAGCCCAAACTCGATGAGGTTGTGTAGTTTAATTGCAAAGTTCCTATAGCCACCTTCCAACTCCATCATCCGATAAGCACCATGTCGTCATATTGCATTGTTATGCGATTTACACATGCATGCAAAATTTCAGCTCAATCGGTAACCGAGAAGTAGATCGAATTAAATTTACAAGATTTGATGACAAACATCGCAACAGGTGAAGCTCAATAAAAGCTTATACTTAATTAGAATAGGGGTAATAAACGAAGTGTAGTAATATTACAAGAATTACGGAAAATTCACAGAACAATTCAACATGTATAGTGAATTTTCACAACAAATAGTTTTCGTAAAGTAGTAAAAATTAAAATCGTTCCTAGGTCTTCTTGCAATTTATTTTGTGTTCAATATCTTGTCTGTGTAAAAATCTCAGTAAGAAAAATAATATAAATCTTTGGGCTTTCACGACTGGCGTTGCCTGTAGAATATACTAACTCAAGCTTCGGGTTGTTCCGTGGTCCATATGAAACTAGTGTTCCATGCATGGAACACAAGTTTCAATAGGACCACGGCCCGGAAGCAGTATATTCTGCAAGAAAAATAATAGCTTGTTAAAATACGATTCAAGTGAAATCATTAAAGATTATCTTTCATTTCTAATCGAGACCAGTCCTTTAAGAAATGTAGGATCTCTATGACGTAGCAGTAGAGCGCCGCATTCAACTGCTACCCCGGAGATCGCGGATTCGAGTCCCACTCAGTGCAAATATTTTTACGCGTGAATATATGTATTTTCATTGGTCTAGATGTTTCTATGTATAACACAAAATAAAATGCATTTAAGTAGTTTCATTCGCATTCTAGAATCCATAATACAAGCCAGTTAAGCTATGATTACTTTGGGTCTAGATAGTGGTGTTTCGAATGTTCTGGAATATTTATCTTCTTTCTATTCAGCCTTTAATTTTTAATCACTCCATTTTACCGATACTGTTTTTCTTCTATTACAAACATTTTTACAACAATTAATTATAAAGTATATTATTCTGTACAAGACATATCACGGCGAAATCATTCACTTAAATTGTCTCGCGTGGCATTGTTGACACGCGGAACTGCGTGATAGAAAGACAGACGGTTTCATTTGCAGATAATATCGCAATGTTTGGGGAAGGACTCAGTTACTAGGGAACCAAATCGATCTAGGTGAATCGCGCTGCTTGATGTAAGACCTCCGAAGTTGCCCAGGCATTCTTATATTTTGTTGTAGATTTCACTGTGATTCAAATTCAAATTTTAAGTACTCCACACATAAAGACTTAGAATTATTTAGCAAAACACGTGTTTCCTTCTTCCTACAATCGCGGGACCTTTAAGCGGGCGTGAAACAGCATCTGATGATGACGTCAAACCGAGGGCCATCTTTGTAGCATTGTTTGTATCCGCAATGGTGACCCTCAATCCTGAGACTTCCCCTTTAGCTTATCATCAGGGTAAGGTTAAATCATATCTACGTGCCATACATAAAAAGAAAGTCTAAAAATACGGTCTTATGTCAAAAAAACACTCATAAAGGAGAGATACACTTTTACAATTAATAAATATGGCGTAGACTATTTTAAATATAATATTGAACGAAACATCCTAGCACACATCAGAGATAGCAGCTACTTACCATACTAACCACACCGACATACACATACCTACCACCTTTTTTTTTTGTACATGCGGAAATCCCTTCGGATACCCCCCCCCCCCCCCCGCCGGCCAGCAGGGGTGGTTATGTCGTGTACCGACTTAAACAGCACGGTGTCCTCAACTAGTGTCCGTTGCCGGGCACCCCGGGTAAGCCCTCGAAAGGATAACCCCAGGGTTGCCGGCGGACTTTGGCCGCCACCGCGGCCTCGCTTGGTGGGGTCGGGTTTTATCCCGCTTCGGTGAGTTGGCAGGCGTGTGTAGGGCACACACGACACGCCTCCGCGACGCGCCAGCTTCTGTAAGGACGGCGAGTCAGCCAACTGTCGTCCTCAGGCCCCGATCATGGAGGTCGGTAGTCCCGGGCGTAGATGACAGACTCGGGGGACAGGGTTCTCTCCCGCTCCCTCTCCGCCGTATCTTACCTCATACCTTCCACCTACAAATAACATGTGTCGGATGATCAAGGAACTCTCTCTCCCATTATAAGATAACAATAATTAAGAGAAGAATGGGATTGACATGTATAAAGAATAAAAACTTCTAATAAATCTTGAATGCAAAAAGAAGTCAAAAAGAAACAGAATAGTATTCTAGATGACACTGTCACGTAACGCGACGTGACACACGCGTGGAAAGTCGCAGTATTGAAACATGAATCGCGTTTGTGTGACAATCGGTTGTGGTTCTGAATCATGAGTAGGAACTATTTGAACGAAGACAGTTATGCATATAATTTTTTAGTCGGTCATTTGATTGCAGCCAGCCTGATGGTGAGCTAGTGTGAAGTCCAAAAAGTAAAACCACTATTCCAATGGTGGTCCTTACTTTGACGGCCTTGGTTTACTACGCCCCGCATAAAGGGGGGCTTCACTTGGAATTGTAAGAAAAAGGAAACATGTATACGACACAGAAAGGAAGTACCGAAAAGTTTGATTTGAGACGGTATTGTTAGCACCTTATAAAGGTGACACCTCAATCCTGCATGTGTTGTTTGGGATAGGAAGAAAGAGGGAGAAATTAATTGAAAGGGCTCATCAGAATATGCGCCATGGTAGGCGTTAAAATATTGCTAAAAATCTAACAAACAAAAACTATATGCATACGAGTACTATTATGTGTCTTTTCTGAACATCAAAAGTTTTGAAAAATATCTGATGGTTATCAAACGGCAGTATTTTTCAATAGTTTCTTAGAGAGCGAATTCATAATTTCTATAAATCTCAGTACCTTTTTTTTTTTTTTTTCTTGTGCGGAAATCCCTTCGGATACCCCCCGCCGACCAGCGGGGGCGGTTATGTCGGGCTTGAACCGACTAAAACCGCACGCCGTCTCGGGTCTACAGACGCCGGGGTGTAAGGTTACCCATAGAGCATATCCCTCGCACTCCGACTGACCCTGGGCCATTCGCAGTGTCCCCTCTGATAACAGCAGAGCTCCAGCGACCACGCCCCCCCGAGGGCCTTGCAGGCCCGCCATACCCCGACCCCCTCGTGCAATGGGGTCAGCTGGCCCTGAAAAGGGCCGGTTGGTCAGACTCTTTGCCGTTGACGTTGACGCCAGCTACTCCAGAGGTGCAATCAATGATGCGTCATCGCCCACGTTGCCCAGGGTGCACCAAACTTGGAGGTGATCCAACCAATCGCACCCCAAATCTCAGTACCTAAACCGTAAACGTAGAATTCAGAAATAATAACTCGTATACATACTCCTGCTCTTTAATACAAAGAGGCAAAATAAAAGCGTTGATATTAAATATTAAGTTCTGAAATTCTCATACAGTTGAAAAATAGCTATCCAAAAATTGTTCCAAGTATTTGAAAACCTAGAAACTAAATTCAGACACACAAACAGACAGGCAACAAAGTTAAAACAGTCCTTGTTTTTCGAAATCGGGGATAAAAAGATCAAGTATGCAACTCACGAAAACTTACAAAACGATCTCTTTCCCAATATAAGAATCATTCTTGAGTTTACCTAAAACCCTAGTCAGTTATTCACTTATCTGGCATCAGTACTTGTTAGCACCACGTTACACGATCACGGGTCAAGGTCGATAAGACAAAAATAATGACTCACGGCGCAACTCAACTGTTTCAAAGAACCATTACCGCACTAACCTGCTGAGCTAATGTACCATAAGGGCAGGCACTGACTAGCGGCATGGTACAGAATTTTACGAGACGAATAGAAATAGACTTTAAAATAATGAGATTGAAATTGAAATTTCAATGAATAATGCTGATCTTAAGTGGTTTGTGGTTAAAAACAGCTACTGATACAAACTACTTGTACTGGCTGTTATTTGTATGTCTGCCTCCGGCATTTCTCACGTGTCTTCGTTGTTAATCATAAGACTATATTCATAAACTAGTTTTTTATATGCACTATGTTAATATTATTGGTATGTATGAATGTAATGGAATCTTTTAATTGAATTCGTACCATTTCCAGGCGTTTAAGTGAATAACACGCATCAACTCAGATATCAGAAGCATTGCATTTGTTTCCAAAGGCACTAAAACTGGAATAAATAATGTTTTATCCAATAATAGTGTAACAAGTTTCAGCCATATCAATCCAATAAATTTTTAGTAACAAAAAAACAGTGGCACTCCGGGAGTGCCGACAAAAGTAAAACTTGAACAATTACGTGTATTTTTTAATCGTCATCATCCATTCATACCTCCCTCCAACCCACCCTTCATCTCTCCCTCCCTCCCTCACTCCCTTCCTCCGTCCGCGAAAGGGAGGGAGTCCCTTTCGCTCCCACTCTCCCTAAAAACACCGAGGGGATTAGATAATGGATAAATAGACATATTAGAAGTATCTCTTTGATAAACTGGCGATTACACTAACTAAAAATGTAAAAGAAACACTAACAATAGGTATTTACATAATTACTTCTTAAAGAATTTAAAAAAAAACACAAGAACCTGCTTTGAATAAAAAAACTGCCCCAAACAAAAGCTTGGGGTGTGCCTTTGGTTTCAATTAGTGGGAACGTGGGGGAGTCCTTTCTTTGCTGTTTAGTGTACTTACGTGCGCTTTCTTAAGTGAAAAAATTGTTAAAAAATCCGCATAACATATTCCGTCAGTATAGTTTCCTATGAAATTCTATCTGCGGCTCCGTCCGCATGGAATTTCGACCCCGTTCGCACTTCCCACGGGAATGTATTCCACGGATAAAAAATATCCAGATTATAATCCATTGCAGACTATAATCCAGGTCTGCTCAGCCGTTCTGGCGTGATTGAATAAACAAACATCCATCCATCCATCCAAACTTTCACATTTATGATATTAGTGGGATGAATGTAAACAAGTTGAATTGCTGAGACGAGCTCAGCCGAATACAAGGAATTTTCGATTTTGCGATTATTTTTTTTGCGATTTTTTGCGATTTTTTCCTTATCTTGCAATGGTTCACCCCAGCACGAATCTATTACCGAAAACAGCAACTCGATAGCTCATCTCCTTCATACCCAAAACCGTGACAGAAAATTGGCAACGACGACGTCGACGACAACTCGATAGCAATAGGGCTTTTCTAAAGAAAATCCCTAAAAATTGTGACGATGTTTAAAATGTTCGGTAATAATTTGTTACTCAATCACGCGCAAACGGCTGAACGGATCTCGCTGAAATTTGCAACAGGGATAGATTATAGCCTGAAATAACACGTTGGCTAGTTTTATCCCTGAAATAGGTTCCCACGGGAATGGGATCAGAATTCCATGCGGGCGGAGGCACGTTCGACCTCTAGTAAATGATAAATGAGTGCTGACGGTAACCAGTAGCGCGTAAACTTCAAGATGTTTTGTTTTCATTATTTTGTTTGTCACCTACCCGTACCTTTTTTTTTTTTTAACCTACTCCTGAGCCAAGGTTGTCTTTTAATGACTGTGCATGTCTATAGTTGTGCTAATAATATGAATTAAGCGATGGGAGCGCGCGAAACTTACTGTCAGTGTGCCAAAGAGGACTGCCTTTATTATTTTACACTTCATGTAAAAAAATAAATGCACAGCAGTTACTTACCAGTCAATAACGACGACCTCTGTGGCGTAGCGATAGTATGATCGACTGCTAAGTCGAAAGTCGCGGGTTCGAATCCTGCTCGGTGCAAATATTTGTTTACATGAATATGTCTATTGATATTGAACTGGGTGTTTTTTTATTACAAACAAAAATCTAAGTATTTTTATTCGCATTCTAGACACACCACAAGCTATGCTTACTTTCGGTCTCGATAGCACTGTGTAAGAATACCATATAGAGTATTTCTTATTATTCTGTTTTATACATTTTTAAGTCGCAGATTCAGAATATTTCATGCATAATATTCTTTGGGACTAGTTAAAGCTCGTAAACTTTTTAAAATTTGCTCGAATAAACGTTTCAGACTATGAATGAGTATTATTATTAAAGAAGCTTTACGAAACTATCTTAGTATTATCACAGTTATACAAAACCGTCTATACGGAGACCACAAATTTGAAAACTGGGTCTTTTAAACTTGCAGAGTCGTGACAATGTAAAGGACCCAACTTTCAAATAGGAAATGATTTTTAAAATAGGGCCCAAATTTAAATCTATAAAGTCTTTAAATAAGGACTTAGTAATTCGTATTTCGTGTCTTTGTAATGTTATTCTTATTAACCAAGATCACCAGTGTGACACCGCAGTTATAAAACACTAGCATCGCCACGTGGCTGCACCCGTGTAAGTCCCGATCCCGTGGGAATATCGAGATAAGAAGTATAAAGCCTATATTAGTCAGGGATAATGTAGCATTCTAATAATGTTTGAAATCGGTTCAGTAATTTCAGAGTTTATCGATTACAAGTAAACAATTTTTTCCCCTTTTTAGGGTTCCGTAGCCAAAAGGCAAAAACAGAACACTTATAGATTCATCATGTCTGTCTGTCTGTCCGTCCGTATGTCACAGCCACTTTTTCCGAAACTATAAGAACTATGCTGTTGAAGCTTGGTAAGTAGATGTATTCTGTGAACCGCATTAAGATTTTCACTCAAAAATAGAAAAAAGAAAACAATAAATTTTGGGAATACTTAGAACTGAAACTTAAATTTTTTTTTTCATCAAACCCGTGTGTGGTTATCTATGGATAGGTCTACAAAAATTATATTGAGGTTTCTAATATCATTTTTTTTCTAAACTGAATAGTTTTCGCAAGAAACACTTCCAAAGTGGTAAAATGTGAAACACCCCCCCCCCCTCGTGAAACTTCTAAAATAAGGGAATGATAAAACTAAAAAAAAATATATGATGAACCTACATTATCATGTAAACTTCCACCGAAAATTGGTTTAAACGAGATCTAGTAAGTAGTTTTTTTGTACCAACAATGTACCGTTCATTCAATCAACTCAAATATAAATATTAAAACAAACATAATATGTTACTTGCTGCTACGGAACCCTTTAGGGGCGAGTCCGACTCGCACTTGGCCGCTTTTTTATAGTATAGATATACCAGTAGATAGTAGGTATAGTTAAAATCAAGGGAAGTTCCGCCGTTTCGTTGTTTGACTGAGAACCGATCCCAACTGAGCTGCGAAAGGGTTAGGGGGATGAGGATCAGGATGATGAAAATGAAGAGAGGGTCTCCTAAACCTCATTAGAATGGAAACTAACGTCACCAAACGCTCACATATTACGACCAATCACGTCATACAAAACAGTGACGTGATTTGACTGAACAGTGGCGTAGCGGTAGAGCATTCGACTGCTAAATCAGAGGTCGCGGGTTCGATTCCCGCTCATTAAAATTATGTATATTTGCATTAGTCTGGGTGTATCCATGTATAATATGTGTTTGTTTACAAAAAAAAAAGTGTGTAGGTATGTTTATCCGCTATTCTAGAACCCATATGACAAGCTTTGCTTATTGTGGGTCTAGATAGATTAGTGACTAGCATCACCGCGTGGTTTCACTCAAGTAAATCCTGATCCCGTGGGGATATCGGGATAACGAGTAGCCTATGTTACTAAGAGATAATGTAGCATTCTAATGGTGAAAGAATTTTTAAATTGGTCCAGTAGTTACTGAACCTATTCAATACAAACAAACAAAAAAAAAAACAATCAAATCTTTTCTCTTTATAATAAATAATAAATAAATAAATATTGTACGACAAAGTACACAACGCCATCTAGACCCAAACTAAGCAGAGCTTGTCATATGGGTTCTAGAATGCGGATAAACATATTTAAATACTTTTTTTTTTTGTAAATAAATACATATTATACATAGAAACATCCAGACCAATGCAAATATACATATTTGCACTGAGCGGGAATCGAACCCGCGACCTTTGGCTTAGCAGTCGAATGCACTACCGCTACGCCACTGAGGTCGTCACTATATCACTAGCTGTTGCCCGCGGCTCCAGCCACGTAGAATTCTGATCCCGTTTCCGCAACCCATGGGAACCAATTCCCGGGATAAAAGTAGCATATGTGTTATTCCGGACTATAATCTATTCCTGTACCAAATTTCAGCCAGATTCGTTCAGCCGTTTTTGCGTGAAAGAGCAACAAAGATACATACACACACACATACATACATACTCACAAACTTTCGTGTTGTTGTAATAAGTAGGATTAGTGTTAGCATAGATTATTTTCAACAAAGAAAAAGTCTATGTGGTCAAGCAAATGTCAGTTAACAGCCAATTATCATCTTAGCGTTGTTTCCAGTTGCATTCAAGGCTTTAACCTTGACATTCGGAGTCCACTAACTCTGCCTTCTTTTGAGTTGGTTTGGTTTTTATAGGAACGACAGCCGTTTGTCCTCCCAGCTATGAGAGGAAAGCCTGAGTCGGAGCCATCAATTAGCAGGTAGACCGGCTTACAGGTGACGTTGGCTTGGCCCGAAAGTCTTAGTGTCACCCCAGGAGAAGCAGGCCGGGACGGTGGGGCGACTAGCGCCCCTCCCCCAAACCGGGGCAAGACGGGGTCACCGTGGTTCCCAAACCCGAGGGGGCCATCTCGAAACCGGAGATGGACCAGGGTCAGTTGGGGTGCGAGGGATATGCCGGCGGCTGAAGACCCGAGACGGCGTGCGGTTTTAGTCGGTTGAAGCCCGACACAACCGCCCCCGCTGGCCGGCGGGGGGGGGGGGGGTACATAATAAAAAATAATAAATAAATATTCTACGACATTCTACACAGCGCTTTCTAGACCCAAAGTAAGTATAGTTTAACTAGCTTGTGTTATGGGTTCCAGAATGCAGATAAACATACTTAGATACTTTTTTTTGTAAATACATACATATTATACATAGAAACACCCAGACCAATGCTAATAGACATATTCATGCATACAAATATTTGCACTGAGCGGGAATCGAACCCGCGCCCCCTGTCGTAGCATTCGAATGCACTACCGCGACGCCACAGAGGCCGTCCCTTTACTTTACGTACTCTTTACTACGTACTTATCAATACACTCCGTCCTCCATGAGAGCAGGCCTGGGGGAGGCAGGTGAGGCCGCCTGTCACCCCAGCAGAAGCAGGCCGGGACGGTGGGGCGAATAGCGCCCCTCCCCCAAACCGGGGCAAGACGGGGACACCGTGGTTCCCAAACCCGAGGGGGCCATCTCGAAACCGGAGATGGCCCAGGGTCAGTCGGGGTGCGAGGGATATGCTCTATGGGCAACCTTACACCCCGGCGTCTGAAGACCCGAGACGGCGTGCGGTTTTAGTCGGTTCAAGCCCGACATAACCGCCCCCGCTGGCCTGCGGGGGGTATTCGAAGGGATTTCCGCACAAAAAAAAGTACTTATCAATACAATAATTTTACAAGCTTCAAAATTTACATAACATAACTTCACGCCTGTATCCCCGAAAGAGTAGGCAGATGTGTATTACACACCCACGATTCGCCAGTTATCCAAAAGTAATAGGGCGCGAGACTATTGCCATCTATCGGGCACATTATTAAGCGAAATTCAAAATTTAATTTCAGTCTAACAGAAATTCAAATAATGCTGAATTTTTTTTACAAATCAACGTGGCTTACAAGTGATAGCTCTGGGGCAATTCCTATTTCCTTGATATTCCGTGGTTATTATGGCACCACTGATACCATGTTTATAGCTTACGAAGGCACGGGAATCAGACCTATCTGTATGAACGAAGACACGTAATCGTGTGTCATAATAACAATCGTATCAAACGTTGGTTGGGAAACTTGTATGCGTTGTTTGGTATGACGCGTGCCTAAGTAAAACAATAATAGTTATTCAGTTATTTCTATTGTAATGACTATTGATTGGTAACAATTTTAGGTATTTATTTAGGTATTGAAGTAGCTTAACACATTCCAAGTTATCGAATGCCTTAGCTCTAAAACCTTGCATGAAATAATAAACAAAACATTAAACTTATTTATTTTGTAAATAACAGAAATACTTTATTACCATCTTCTCCTAAGTGTGATGCCCGGTTGCCACCGAGACTATAAATAAATAAATATTGTAGGACAAAGTACACAACGCCATCTAATCAAGCAGAGCTTGTCATATGGGTTCTAGAATTCGGATAAACATACTTAAATACTTTTTTTTTGTAAATAAATACATATTATACATAGAAACATCCAGACCAATGCAAATATACATATTTGCACTGAGCGCGAATCGAACCCGCAACCTTTGGCTTAGCAGTCGAATGCCTTGGAACCCAGGATACGCTTATTCCTTATTCTCCTTCGTTACATAACATCACACACATCCATTAACGGGTGGCACTCAACCCCGTAGATACAGTGCCCGAGCGTTCCGAAATTCGCGTCACGAGCGATGTCTATTTAGGTATGAGTTGCTATGAAGATAGCTGTATAAGTTCTGTATGTATTCTGTGTTAATAGTAAGAAATAGGTTTCATCGATTCTGGATGAAAGCTCAAGCGATAACACTTCTATACCGCTTATTATTAATTTTGAGGTACCATCATTTCCGCTTAACGACCTCCATCCTCCATGAGCGCAGGTCTGGGGGTGGCTGGTGAGGCCGCCTGTCACCCTAGCAGAAGCAGGCCTGAACGGCAGGGCGACTAGCGCCCCTCCCCCAAACCGGGACAACACGGGGACACCGTGATTCCCAAACCCGAGGGGGGCATCTCGAAACCGGAGATGGCCCAGGGTCAGTCGGGGTGCGAGGGATATGCTGTATGGTCTTAAGACCCGAGACAGCGTGCAGTTTTAGTCGGTTCAAGCCCGACATAACCGCCCCCGCTGGCCGGCCGGTGGGTTTATCAGAAAGGGATTTCCGCACGAAAAAAAAAGGTACCACCATTTAAAAAATAAAAAAACCCATATTCTATATTGGCTGCATTTAGTACCAAAAACTAATCATCCTATGTAACAATGCCTACCGCCCTTTACAATATCGAGATGTTTCAAATAGTGTGCATATTTACGAAATCAAAACATTAAACACAATAGACAATTACGCGATGACGTGATATATTCGTGCAGGATGTTATTATTATAAAACTATTATGTGCCATTATATTCTTATAAGATAATAACGAAGCTCGTAAAAGACATATACATAAATATTAAATACTTTAAGCAAAAACTTTGGTACACCTCTAGGAGTATTTACCAAATTGACATAGTTGAAGGTTTTTTTTTAAAGAATATTAGTAACCGCAATTACTAGTATTCCCCTTAATGCCACCAGTTAAAAAAGAAAACAATGTGAAATCGTTCTATTATACAAAAAGTATCAGGTACGTGATCTTTTTCTTTCGACGTTTTCTAAAAATGAAAGCTAGCTAGATCGATTTATCGCCCCCGAAACCCCCAGCATACTAAATTTCATGAAAATCGTTAGAGCCGTTTCCGAGAATCAGATAATATATTTACACATATATACTCGTTTAAATTTACATAAAAACGCCTAAAAATAAACAAATTAAATTCTGCATTTGTGAAAAAAAGCTAAGCAACATTGCTTGACTTAGAAGTGGGTTCACGTTAGTAGTACAGTGTCTAGGATTCGAACACGGGAGCTTTCCATCATGAGGCCAATTCCTTAGACACTAAAACTGATTTACATACAACATAGTATTATAATCTAACATAGTTTATTACATACGTGAGTACCAACCTATATCGACAAAATACACCTACCTATACCAAACAAATTACTCCGGCACCTCACACTACTCCAGTAAATTAAGTATACCATCCATTCGTGTTGAATATGCCAGCAATAAAGTCGAAGGCGCACTTACCCAATCCATCAAGTTTCCCTACGCGACGATAACATCGCTAAATTGTAAATTGGTTGAACATGCCTGAATGACCGCTCTCGCTTATGGAAAGCTGTAACTTCGAGACAACGACCATGCAGCCTTCAGATAGCACTTACTTAGAGTGAATTGGATAGTGACTTCCTACTTCAACTAGGAATTCAGTGCAGGGTGCGACTGAAATAAATTGAGCTGAGCAAGCAGGACTCTTACTTGAAAATAAGACATCTTACTACGGTCGAGCGCTTAGCTAAGCCCGCGCGCTCGTGAAACTGTTTTTCGGTGATTATTCCTCAATGGTACATCGGACATAAACCATCTCGCTTCAAAACACTCCTCAGTGTCCACACTATCACCGTGGTAAATTTGGTCAAGATCGTGCGAGTGGTTACGGAAGAGTTCACACACCAACAAACGGCTATGCCGCGTATAAGAGCTTCGCTCGCTCAGCTCAATAATAGTAATACGTAGAAAATAAGCAGGTCAAAAGCACTCGAAACCGGTGGGCTTGCTTGAAAGGTTTAATGACAGTAGAGGACGCTCGTGAATTCTGTAAGGATAGAAATGCTGCCTACCCCAGAGGTAGAAAGGCTAGGGCATATGTAGGAAATGAATTAATTGCAGATCTTTTGTATTAAACTTAGTATAAGTGTGATTAATGTGCAATAAGTTCCTGCGGTTGGTTGGACGTTTTACAATTCAGCAAGCAGAATTGTGAAGTAAATGAGTAATGCCATGACAATGGTATGATAATTTTGATCACGACATTATCATGGTATGATTATATCATGGTATGATTATTTCATGCCATGATAATGTCGTGATTAATCAGCACAAGTGAGCTAGTTAGTAGATATTTCCCACAAACGACGACCACTCAGACGACTGTATTGAGTTTTGATGATTTATGACGCAGTGATTTGGGCTTGGCACCGACTACAACAGAAATGTCTAAAACAAATTTTTGTCTTTACAATTGAATCTGTCAAGCAGTTATTTTGCGCTTTTAACTACTTTTTTGGCTATCGGAACCGTTTTTAGGGTTCCGTTGCCAAATGGCACAAAACTGAACCCTTATAGATTCGTCATGTCTGTCTGTCTGTCCGTCCGTATGTCACAGCCACTTTTATCCGAAACTATAAGAACTATGCTATTGAAACTTGGTAAGTAGATGTATTCTGTGAACCGCTTTAAGATTTTCACACAAAAATAGAAAAAAACAATAATAATAATTTTGGGGGTCCCCATACATAGAACTGAAACTCAAAATATTTTTTTTATCAAACCCATTCGTGTGTGGTATCTATGGATAGGTCATCAAAAATGATATTGAGGTTTCTAATGTCATTTTTTTCTAAACTGTATTCAGTGTCTCTCGACACTTCCAAAGTGGTAAAATGTGTCCCCCCCCCCCCTGTAACTTCTAAAATAAGAGAACGATAAAACTAAAAAAAAAAATATGATGTACATTACCATGTAAACTTCCACCGAAAATTGGTTTGAACGAGATTTAGTAAGTAGTTTTTTTTAAACCTCTTAAATCGTAAACCGCAATTTACCTTTCATTCAATCAACTCAAATATAAAAATAAAAATAAAATCATGATTATGTTACTTGCTGCTACAGAACCCTTAATGGGCGAGTCCGACTCGCACTTGGCCGCTTTTTTTTAATTAAAATTATTTCAATTAAATTTTTAAGCAATTAGTATGTTTCCTTTTCCAATTTTTTTCCGATCCAAATAAATATTAAACATGTTTGTTGTACTTCAGTATAAACTAACAAAACTGAACATTATTTTGACGATCTTAACCAAAAACAATGATACTCATAATCGTATTCCATAACGCAGCTCACTCTACGGTACAATAATAGTGCTGTTAAAACAATTACACGCTTGAAACAGGTCAAGGTCCGCCATTGTGGCTGTCGTGAATTTTTTCCCATTAATTTTGGAGCTTCAAGGTCTTCACGATTAATGAGCGCTTAAGAAAAGATATTCCTGTGTTTCGAGATTATAAATTGGTATCAAAACTAACGACAAATACCTTTATGTCATATAATGGATGGTAAAGAATAAAGTGTGTCGTAGATATTATTGCATTATATGTATGTATATACATGTCTTTGATGTATATTCAATTCCCGCATCTAATGATTAATAAACATAACTTCACGCCTGTATCCCCGAAGGGGTATTCACACCCACGATTCGCTAGTTGATGTTAAGATCCCAATGTAATACGGGGCGAGCCTATTGCCATCTACCGGGCACATTATTAAGCGAGCGATAATGCTTATCCAAATAAATCACTCTAGCTCAATTTTTAATTGTTACTTTGACGTTTATAAGAATTTCAGTTAAAATTATGTCACTGGTAGATACAACGACCTCCGTCCTCCATGAGCGCAGGCCTGGGGTTGGCAGGTGAGGCCGCCTGTCACCCCAGCAGAAGCAGGCCGGGACGGTGGGGCGACTAGCGCCCCTCCCCCAAACCGGGCAAGACAGGGACACCGTGGTTCCCAAACCCGAGGGGGCCATCTCGAAACCGGAGATGGCTGGGCCATTCGGTCAGTCGGGGTGCGAGGGATATGCTCTATGGGCAACCTTACACCCCGGCGTCTGCAGACCCGAGACGACGTGCGGTTTTAGTCGGTTCAAGCCCGAGATAACAGCCCCCGCTGGCCGGCGGGGGGGGGGGGGTTTCCGCACGAAAAAAAAAAGTGCAGGGTGCGACTGAAATAAATTGAGCTGAGCAAGCAGGACTCTTACTTGAAAATAAGACATCTTACTACGGTCGATGTTCTCAATATTTAGTACCACCTTTTGATATACGTCTATTAGTACCAATGTCAATCATTACAAATTCTTGCATTGCATTGACTAATCTCGTATGGCATTTAATGCCATTAGATATCTGATACATAACTTAGTTTCAATATTTATGTAATGAATAACTACTTATTTACACAACTTATACATTACAGAAAACAGTGTACTAATACTAGCATTGTATTCGCAAAAGTTCGAGTCTCAACTTTTTATCACTGGAATTGTACATCTAGCACATTTTCTACGATGTGGCATTTACGCTTCACGATTTCGCTGTGCGTCTGCAGCAAACCGACACACGTCCTGCCTCCAACACATTCCGCTCGTGACTAATTATGTTTTACAACACTTCACATAGGCAGCAAACGTAGATATTTTGAATTTTCACGGAATTTTCAGAATTTATGTAAATTTTGATAACTGTTTTTCATTTTAATTTCTACAACCATTATTTTGGTATGATTTTTATTTTCATGACTCACACATAACTCAAATAAAACTGTAAACCGTATCGGGTAAGACCAAACTTTGCGAGGAAATTATGTCCACGAAAGTAAAAGTCATCGTGTATCGAATAACCGAAAGAACTAGTTCAAATAGTGTTGAATAACAAATATGATTTTCAGAATCGTCAAACGTCTCCAACACATTTAAAAACATCGTTTCTCAGGAACCCTGGCCTTAATTTGCCAAGGTGATAGTCATGTTTTCCCTAGTAAGAATGAGCCGGATGTACCATGGGAGTACTGTGGCTGTCCCTTTGTGTTCGAGGATAATAACACCCATTTCCTCTACCCCTCCCAATGTTGTATAGTTTTCTACTATATATATAACATGTAGTTCAGGAAAGAAGTAAACTTTAGACCATGAATAATAAATTCTGACATATTTTACTTCTTTGTTTTTTTTTAATACGTAAATTAAGATTGTTATAAAATTCAAAACCGTAGTTATATTCTCTTGAGATTAAATTTATTATAAGCGTAAATATGTATTTTAATTAATGTTTACTATAACTACTGAAGGTTTTTTGACAAAAAACTACTATTAATGCTGTAATAAACATAATAAAAAAACTTTAGTTTACTATGTGAAGAATTCAATTGTATTGTTGTCCAGTATTATTATAAATTCAGACAAAACACGCTCATCGTTCGTAGTAGGTATGTTGGGACCAAGTAATTTTAGTTTTGAGGTCAGAACTTGATGACCTATAATAAATTGAATGGACGTCGTCGTTCAAATAATTATTTTATTTAACTCAGAGATATAAAGTTTTATCTACGTGCTTCATTCAAACCTTAATTGTATAGAGTGCGGCAATTTTGTAGTGCCATCAGTGCCATCTAGAGAAAATGAGTCAAACTATTTGTTAACATTTGATTCTGCATCGCGACATAAAAGCTTTCACGCCGAATACTATTTTATTTACAACTAGCTGTTGCCCGGGACTTAACATAACATAACATAACATGAACTCACGCCTATATCCCCGAAGGGGTAGGCAGAGGTGCTAGCACCCACGTTTCGCCAGTTTATGTTTTAGGTCAAAATTCGAGCCTATTGCCATTAACCGGTCACTTATAAACCTGCGATAAATACACACATAACTTCGAAAAGCATCGAAAAGTCATTGGTGTGTGCCATGGTAATACCTGGGATCGAACCCGAGACCTCATCTCAGCAGTCCTTTACCCATACCACTAGGCTACCGCGGTTATTGCCCGAATTTTCGGGCTTCATCCGCGTTAAATTCGGAATAGATCACGGTATGTTTACATCTGAAGTTTCAAACCCAGGCATGTATTAGGTTACCTATTTCAACGTTATATTTTCAATCATTTATCATGAAGAAATAGAGGTTTATATGTAACACCGAAATTAATTCTACCCGGTTCCCTAATATAATAGCGTTATGAAATTTATTATCAAAGGTTGAGTCTCTAATCAAATATCTTTTACAAGTAGGTAACTCTGTGGTTGGGGTGTGTGTTGGGTAACCTCCTCGAGTGTCGCTCCGATTCCGATCCCGCTGCAGTCCGGGGGGAACGGAATCGGAGCGGCCGGTACACCCTGGGCGGCGGTCAATGGCTTCCCCTTCACCCCTTCATAGGGTTGGCATTGATCGTCGGCCAATACCCAACGTGGCGGGAACACATCGCTCTCCGTACTCCTCTGCTTTCAGAGGAGACAGGATGAGCGATGCTGTTAGTGGTGAGATGGCCCAGGGTCAGCCGGGGTGCGAGGGATATGCCCTATGGGTAACCTTACACCCCG
The DNA here is from genome assembly GCA_946251805.1 of Cybosia mesomella. NCBI lineage: Eukaryota > Metazoa > Arthropoda > Insecta > Lepidoptera > Erebidae > Cybosia > Cybosia mesomella. The sequence continues at coordinate 6,443,791 of OX276389.1, forward strand.
GCGTCTGAAGACCCGAGACGGCGTGCGGTTTTAGTCGGTGCAAGCCCGACATAACCGCCCCCGCTGGCCGGCGGGGGGGTATCCGAAGGGATTTCCGCACGATAAAAAAAAAAAAAAGGTAAATGTAGTTTCGAGATTACATGTTTTACTGCTCATCACCTTTTAGCTATAGCGTGATGATTTATAGTCCGAGCATGTCCGAGTTCTATAAAACTTCAGAATATCGTGATGTTCTGCTTTGTAATAGTAAAGGAATGATCAATAATAGATTTATTCGAATTTAACCTGCTGCTCCCTATCACACTTATAATAGCGTGATGATATATAGCACAGTTTATGACCAAACTCTAGAAAAATGTTCATGATAAATTTCAGCTGAATCTGTTCCGCAGTTTTCAAGTAATGCTCGGACATCGATAAAAGTAGACAAACAGACAAAAATTCTAAATATTACATTTTTGGCATCGGTATCGTTCCCAGAACACATAGTAATTGTTTTTTTGAAAAATATTCAGTTTTCACCTCGTTACGATTTATTATATGTGAGTTTGTATGTAGGTATGCGGAAGATAGGGGTGTGTGTTGGGTAACCTCCTCGAGTGTCGCTCCGATTCCGATCCCGCTGCAGTCCGGCGGGAACGGAATCGGAGCGGCCGGTACACCCTGGGCGGCGGTCAATGGCTTCCCCTTCACCCCTTCATAGGGTTGGCATTGATCGTCGGCCAATACCCAACGTGGCGGGAACACATCGCTCTCCGTACTCCTCTGCTTTCAGAGGAGACAGGATGAGCGATGCTGTTAGTGGTGAGATGGCCCAGGGTCAGCCGGGGTGCGAGGGATATGCTCTATGGGTAACCTTACACCCCGGCGTCTGAAGACCCGAGACGGCGTGCGGTTTTAGTCGGTGCAAGCCCGACATAACCGCCCCCGCTGGCCGGCGGGGGGTATCCGAAGGGATATCCGCACGATAAAAAAAAAAAAAAAAAAAAAAAGGTATGCGGAAGATAACGTCCGAAACCATGACACCTAGTTGAGAAATTTGAAAAATATGGTACGAATACATATGTAATTTAAAGTTATTACTAATGCTTACGTTTCACTTCAACTGAAGCTGATACAGTGTATTTTAATAAAGCCGCTGATTTTAATTATTTTGTTAATTCAGAAGAGTTATTTACCGTTATCATTTAATACCTATCCAATTCATTAACAAGAGAACATATTTACTTATTTACTCAGGATTGCAAAATTGATTGTACCCCCCCCCCTGTAATTGATTATAACTCGCTAGCGAAAACAACGGTTGTCTATTGTTTACCCGAAGATTATATACCATAATCATCATATTCCCGAATTTCATTTACCCGAATGTTTTGTTTGCCCTAAAAGACATATGACATACTTTTAATTACCCGAAACTTAGATACCATAAGATACGAGTGCCATACGTATTGTTTTTCATATTTTTAATTGCTATAATAATTATTATACCTAATATTTAAACGCCATAATGATTATTCGACATAATATTTAAATGCCATAATGATTATTAGACACCTAACCAAACTACTTCTGGGTGGTTTATAAAAAAATAAACACGAAGGGGATGGCGGGGTCTATTCGCTCGCTTAGCTCGCTCGAAATGACCCCGCCTTCTAACCTAACCTATCCGAGCCAATGATGTTATGGCATATGATAATTATGGCATGTGATAATTATGGTATATGATAATTAGGGCATGTGATAATTAGGGCTTACAATGATTATGACAAATGATGTTATGGTAAGTGAATTTCTGGGAAACAAAGCTTCTAGCACGTGACTAATATAGGAAATAAGAGTAGGGCAAATGAATACTAGGTCTGCAAGGCGAATCGCTGCTTGCAATGTTGAGCTGAGTGAGACATCGTGAATCAGATTTTGTAAATTTTGAACAGTGATCATTCCTCCGTGGCAAGTCCGATTTTGAAATCTTTTTGAAAGTCACAACTCTGGACATGCTTTCTGAGCGGGTAAAGTTTGGTCCCAGTGTCTCGAGCGGTTATTATGTAATTCCATCTGGATTTTTTTTTACGGTGATCATTCCTCTGTGGTAGCATTAATTTTTTCAAAATATATCCATAAACCTTCCTCTGATTGACCTCTTTAATCAAGCCAAATTTGGTTCTGATTGGATTAGTAGTTTAGGAGGAGACCTGTGACAAAGAAAATCCTGAAGTCTGGTATGAGGAGCTTTCGCACGACTTCGTCTCACTCAGCTCAATTACGTCATATAATATTATGGCTGTTGACTATTATGGCAAATGATATTAGGGCAAATAAAATTCGGGCAAACGGCGGTATACCGAAAACAACACATGCTATAAACTCCGCCCCCATACGGTCATATCACGACTCGCTTTTAAGCATTAAGCAAAAGTATCTATAATCGCGTTCACTTGCTGCATGACGATTCAGAAAATTCCAAGGAAATAAATATATGATATATCTGTGCCCGCCCGACGGTAAAAATTAAAATACTTTATTCCCTGTTCTACAAATAAAAAATGAAGTTAAGTCCAGTTTCTTTCTCTTGGTGACTAAAATATTTTTATATTTGAATTTCTAATGGCAGAAGCCCATATAAAATATAGTATAAAAGCAAAACAGTGTTTCTTCCATATTTTTTTTATTTTATGATACCAAAAAAATTGTTCCGTCAGTGCAGTTAAGGCGCTTATCGCGATTATGTAGGGATCATTGGATTATAAGACATACAGATTGCTCACTCACTGATAAGTGTTGATACACTATGTAAGATATAGATACATTTTAAATTGGAAAAAGTCAACATTGGTGCTAAAGACTGAGTTACCGGCTAGATATGGGGCCTTACCATGATCTTAGGAGCTCAAACCTGCAAGCAGGGATTTAAATACACATTCATAAAGGTTACATAATTATATGGGTTACACTATGAAAAGGTTACAAAATGAAAGTGTTACACTTGAAAATGTGGTATTGAATCTGTTAATCGTCACCACTTTCAATTGTGTAACAGTTATATAATATATGTAACATATATTAATCTGTTAACAGTGTTAATAAGTGTTAACCGAAATGCTTCACTGCCAAATTTACTATCCTATTATATTTATAATCTAAATTTTTAAATAAAGGTATTTTTACACCCCTAAGTACTTTAGGACGTTATTTCTGTTACACTTATTAACACATACTATATAAAACGCACCACTTTGAATATGGTACGGTATCTGTTACATTTATAAATGGTTTTCTTCTAAAACAGTTTCAAAAACTTTATTACGGTTACAGTTTGGGTTCCTATCTGCAAGCCGGGCGCCTGTTGATTGACGAACGAGGCTCTTGTTCAGGTTTTCCTATTGGGGTTGGGGGGTCAGACGCAGTGGCTCCCGTTGGAGCTAAGATAAATCAAATCATACAAGGAAACTGAGTTTGATCTAATTATTAATATGGGCAATGTATTGTCAGATAATTAAATTATTGATCTATGAATAATAAATAAATATTCTACGACATTCTACACAATGCTTTCTAGACCCAAAGTAAGCTTAGTTTAACTAGCTTGTATTATGGGTTCCAGAATGCGAATAAACATACTAATATACTTTTTTCGTAAATACATACATATTATACATAGAAACACCCAGACCAATGCAAATAGGCATATTCATGCATACAAATATTTGCACTGGGCAGGAATCGAACCCGCGCCCCCTGTCGCATTAGTCGAATGCACTACCGCTACGCCACACAGGCCGTCATCTATATATCTAATTTTATACTTTTCTTTTCTTTCTGGCAAATACACACGAGCAAATCACACCGGAAAGTTGATGACAGAATGGGAAATCGATATTTATTCCCGATAGTTGGGGCAACCTAGACTTACACATAAGAGTTAATACTCTTAATAAGTTAATAGCTACATCGAGATTCATATTTTGCCCCTAATCCAACCCTTAACTGCTAACAGTAACTTTAATTCGCGTGCCGACTAAGTAGACACATTAGCCACTCAAACAAATTACTTAACTACATACACATTTCCTTCGCAAAAGCACGCTATTTTGCTACCAAGACTACCATAATAATAATAATTTGGGTACTGAAAAAACCTCCTTAATATTTAACCCTAGTCCTTTGTAAGTCCACGATTCCGTTTGATATTTCAGTTAGTTGAGAACATTTTAAAACTGAAACTCATAATGACACAAAATTCTGACGTTGCTACTTATAAGTATTTTTGTAATCGTCAGAGAACAATAATAAACTATTTTAAGGTTAATTTATTATTTTGTGAGAGCTTTTAGAGCTTAGGTGATCTGTGAATCCCAAATTTTTTATGTTATTTTTGTCGCTGATTGTACACAAAATAAGAATGCACCTTCAATCAAAATTCAAGTTTAATTACTACTGTAGGTAATTATTTCCTTTTCCAGTCAGACGAAGCTCGGATACAGATCTATTCTTAGAACAATGCAAGGATAGGAATTAAGGCTATCAGACGAAACCTTCCATTTAAGAGTTCATTTATTATTTATATATTCAAGCTTTTATACACCCCAAAAGGGTAGACAGTAGTAACTAGTAATAAATACAGGATGAAATGAGCTTCAATTCAGTTATTGAACATCATCATCACTAATCATCAGTTCAGAGATGGGGTGTCCTCTGCCATGTAGTCCAAAAAACCGACAACCTCCAAGAAAAAAAAAAGAGTGGTTTCTGACTGGAAAGCTCAGTAGGTATTAAATGGACCGTCCTCCATGAGCGTAGGCCTGAGGGTGGCAAGTGAGGCCGCCTGTCACCCCAGCAGAAGCAGGCCGGGACGGTGGGGCGACTAGCACCCCTTCCCCAAACCGGGGCAAGACGGGGATCTCTAAACCGGAGATGGCCCAGGGTTAGTCGGGGTGCGAGGGATATGCTCTATGGGCAATCTTACACCCCGGCGTCTTAAGACTCGAGAAGGCGTGCGGTTTTAGGCGGTTCAAGCCCGACATTACCACTCCCGCTAGCCGTAAGGGGGGTATCCGAGGGGATATCAGCACAAAAAAAAAGTAAGTTAATGGACCGATACCTTTTTTTTTTCTTGTGCGGAAATCCCTTCGGATACCTCCCCGCCAGCCAGCGGGGGCGGTTATGTCGAGCTTGAACCGACTAAAACCGCACGCCGTCTCGGATCTACAGACGCCGGGGTGTAAGGTTACCCATAGAGCATATCCCTCGCACTCCGACTGACCCTGGGCCATTCGCAGTGTCCCCTCTGATAACAGCAGAGGGGTACCTGGAGCGGCCGACACACCCGCGGGCCTTGCAGGCCCGCCATGCCCCGACCCCCTCGTGCAATGGGGCAGCTGGCCCTGAAAAGGGCCGGTTGGTTAGATTCTTGGCCGTTGACGTTGACGCCAGCTACTCCAGAGGAGCAATCAATGATGCGTCATCGCCCACGATGCCCAGGGTGCACCAAACTTGGAGGTAATCCAACCAGTCGCACCCCAATGGACCGATACCTTTTTTTTTTCGTAATGGACCGATAGCTGTTCAAATTCACATTTATTTACACATTTATTAGTATTGTACACCCAGTTTCCATCAGCTATCTTTTTGGTTCCATGTAATAAAGTAGGTTTTACAGAATGATAATAATTAGATTTAATTATCTTATGATAACAATACAACAGATAGAAATGAATAATTTAGGCAAAATTGTTAGTTTTTTGTTCCATTTATTCAATTTCATTGTTTACTAGTGGTCGTTCACACGTTTCCACGGTTCATGTCCTGGCTCCATCATCAGATCAACTCAATCGGGTTTTTTTTTTTTTTTTAATATTTAGGACACGTCAATTTAACTTCACCTCGCCTGATGGTAAGCTGAAGGTAAAGTCTCAGGAAAGAGGGTCACCATTACATACATGTACCATGTTAACAATGGTGGCACTCAGCTTGACGGCCTCATCAGAAGAGGATTGTCGTCGCAGCACCGCGTGACACCCACCGGTCCCACTAGTGCTGCGACCACAATCCACCTGCCCGGTTTCACGGTTTCAAGTTTCACTTGCTGACCCCTGAACGCAATCAAACCGAAATTGGATTACTATGGAGGGTTTTTCGCAATCGTGCACGGTGGTACCTACCCGGCCGAATTTTGTGACAAATTTGTGTCATCAAATTTCTACCACCACTAAAATCTGTTGAAAAGGTTAGCTTACTAATTGCTTTACAATTTCACTGAATTTAATATGACGGAGTTATCAACAAACAGTGTTCAAAAATTGATTGTAACATCATTTATTGTTTGCTCCAGTGTCGACCCGAAACGCATAATATATTGGAGAATTTCGAATATCTAGGTAGCTCAGTTAGTCAGAGTATTCCCCTGTAAAGAACTGGTCTACGGTTCAAGTCCCGTCCTGGATGTTCATTTCTTCCGAACTAAATCTATTAGAAATGTTTTTGAAATTACTTTGAAGTTTCTTTGAACAATAAGAACTGTTCAATTAAATTTTTAAGCATTTTGTATGCTTACTTTTTTCTAAAGATTTAGATCGGAAAAAGAGAACATCTAGGACGGGACTTGAACCCGCGACCAGTCCCTTACAGGGGGAATGCTCTGACTAACTGAGTTACCTAGATATTCGAAATTCTATAACTCTATTTTCTATATATAATAACGTCGCCTTAAGACGTATTAATGTATCGGAGAATTTCGAATATCTGGGACGTGTCTAGGTGGGTCAGTTAGTCAGAGCATTCCCCCTGTAAGAGACTGGTCGCGGGTTCAAGTCCCGTCCTAGATGTTCTCTTTTTCCGATCTAAATCTTTAGAAATAAGAACTGTTTTATTAATATGAAGTTCTGTGGTATGACAGCTACGACGACCTCCGTCCTCCATGAGCGCAGGCCTGGAGGTGATATCTGAGGCCACCTGTCACCCCAGCAGAAGCAGGCCGGGGCGGCGGTGCGATGTACGCCCCCCTTTCTGGGGCGAGATGAGGTTCCCTCGAGGGGGCCATCGCATATCCATAGATGTCCCAAGATCAGTCGGGCTGCGAGGGAATTACCTTAGTAGGTCACTTTACACCCGGCGTTTGCAGACCCGAGACGGCGTGCGGCGGTTTTAATCGATTCAAGTTCAACACCCGCAGGGATTTCCACACGATAAAAAAAAAGTGCGACTGATACAAACTATTCACTACTTTACATCATGTATCCATACATATTAGCATTTACACACTATAGGCAGAACAGGAATAAGGCGTGCTTCTACAGCCTTGTCGCCAGAACTTCATAGCAAATATTATTAATATTAAATTAAAAAACCACATTTGACCACAAATCGTTATGGGCTTTTATGTGGTTGTTTTGCATTTAGGCTCAATTTACATTGCCGTGGAATGGAATTGAAGCAAACGAAATTGTACGTAGCATAATGAACTTTATGTCAATTGTATAACATACAAACTAACACGAGCAATAACCGCGGTAGCCTAGTGGTATGGGTAATGGACTGCTGAGACGAGGTCTCGGGTTCGATCCCAGGTTTTACCATGGCACACACCAATGACTTTTCGATGCTTTTCGAAGTTATGTGTGTATTTATCGCAGGTTTATAAGTGCCCGGTTAATGGCAATAGGCTCGCCACCTATTACATTGGGACCTAAACATAAACTGGCGAAATGTGGGTGCTAGCACCTCTGCCTACCCCTTCGGGGATATAGGCGTGAGTTTATAAAAAAAAAATATAACACGAGCCAAAGAAAAGTCGCGAGTCTCCCTCATGAATCCTTGAGAATTCCCCTAACGACTGTCATTGCCGTTTTTGAAATTAGATTAGATCATAGTGCAATTGACCTAAAGTTCATTATCCTATGTAAAATTTCGTTGCAAAAATTCTTTCATTCCATTCGCAGGGATTTCCACACGATAAAAAAAAAGTACGACTGATACAAACTATTCACTACTTTACATCATGTATTATTCATATTAGCATTTTCAGTCTATAGGCAGAACAGGAATAAGGCGTGCCTCTACAGCCTTGTCGCTAAAACTTCAAAGAAAATATTATTATAAACACGATGTAATTTAATCAGTTACGATAGTTATAAAGTTATAAAACTGATAAAACGTATAAAACTGTCTCCGCAGCCGATAAACCAGACTTAACGCAAATCTTCTGATATCAAAGGAATTTCGGCTAATATTATCTACAACCCAAATAAATATTATTGTGGTGTTAGTAGTTTAAATTACACAAAACTCATTCCAGATGGTTTTTTTTAAGGGCAGCGAGCAATCGTTCTTTTTTCTGAAAGAAAAAAAACCGACATAAGCGACATAACGGCCCATGTCGGGCTTGAACCGGCTAAAACAGCACACCGTCTCGGGTCTACAGCCGGGGTGTAAGGTGGTCCCGGTGGCCCATTACTTCGAGTTTTTACGTGTAAAAATTGTGGGGTTTTAGACATAACGTCTTCGACAACACGCACAGGTGTAGGAAAGTGGCATATTTACCGTGAATTGTGATTTTATTAGGTATTGTTTCCAAAACTCCACAGAGGCCTCCACTACTTTACTGGGGCAGGACTTTGACTTGACTATGACTATGAAGGACATTACTTGACCTTGAAAATGAATTACTTGACTTAATGACGAAAACGCTGCATTATACTCGTATTGAATTCATATGGAAATTACTTGATTTATTAAATTACTTGACACTGGCATTCATTACATATTTGCCAAAGAAGGAAAAAGAAAATCAATTTAAAGGAACCCACAACAAATCCATAATTACTTATATTATAAATGCGATAGTAACTCTGTCTGTTACGTTTGCACGCGTAAGCCACAGACCCTATTTTGATGTCATTTGTTCAAGAGATATACTAGAGCTTAGGAAAGAATATAGGCTATGTCTGATCGCGATTCGCGATAACCGACATCCACACAGGTGGAACCGCAGGCAACAACCCCATTATTCCGAATGACCATTGTATCGTAAACACGCGCGTTCATATTAGCCGACACATTTTAAGTTAGTTACATGTTTCACGTCAGTTGTCTTTCCTATGCTAACCAATTGAACGGCGACTGCTTACGATGTTATGCTAACTTACGACAGCGATTAAAAGTCGTTATCTATGCTATTCTAATACATATCTATAAACGAACAACTTACGAATCCCAATGTCGCTACTTCGTCAGTAAGCGTGCCAATTGGCGAGTGAGATTTGCTTGCCGTAATTGGTCATGCGCAGGTCACTGTTTAGACAGTAACGTAATTATCTCCTACCGGTTAAATCCACGTGACTGCTAATATTAACGGTCACCTCTAGTCTAGTCACTCATTAAGGCTCAATTTACATTGCTGCGGTATGTAATGAAAGAATTTTTGCAACGAAATTTTACATAGCATAGTGAACTTTAGGTCAATTGCACTATGATCTAATCTAATTTCACAAACGGCAACGTCAGTCGTTAGGGAAATTCTCAAGGATTCGTGAGGAATCAATGGAAGACGCGCGACTTTATTTGGTTCGTGTTAGTTTGTACGTTGTACAATTGACATAAAGTTGATTATCCTATTTACAATTTGGTTTGCTTCCATCCCATTCCACGGCAATGTAAATTGAGCCTAATTGCAAAACAACCACATAAAATCCATAAATATTTGTGGTCAAATGTGGTTTTTTAATTTGAAACGTTGACGACGAGTTGTATTATGTCATGACGGCAAATTTCCGAACGGCAAAATCCTCTCTTGTAATATAACGTGGTTGTATAGTCAACCCTACCAGCAAACTCTTGGGGTTCGGGGGTAAGTCGTCAGTCGCTACCGTGAAAGCCAAAATAGCCAAATAATGGAGTTGTGGAAGAGCGAATCCCGGGCTCCAAAGTGCAAGCTTCTAATGTAACCAGGATTAGTGCTCTAGTGAAGAATATAACAATAGAAATTGATTATGAATAACAAAATAATTAGAGACGAAACAGAATATTTAGGAATGTAGGACGAAAACTCGGGACGAAACAAGAACAAACCGTAAGAACGTTATGCCTTAAAAGTTCAAATAATTTGAAGACTTTAATTTTTAAATTTAAGTATGGTTCATGAATGGAGTGTCCTGGCCTATTAAGTTTGCTACACGTTGACCTATAGACATTATATTTATAGAAAAACTAGGTGCGTGATCATTCCACACAAATGAGAGTTGAACACGCTCCTCTTTCATAAAGTTAATTTGTATGAGCTTCACTGAAAGGCGGGCTTAGAATTCAACGGGATTGCCTGTAATGCATATTAATGTTTAACTACCTTTGACTGCTTATAAAATGTAATGAGGAATTACAAGCTACTGAATATCGTTGGAGAATGATTTTAGGTTTACGTGAGTTCATAATTGAGCTAAATCAGTAAAATATTTCGAATTAAGGCGATCAAACCCGATCCCAAGGACGAAGCCGCGACGGCGGCCGAAGTCCGCCGGGAACCCTGGGGTTATTCTTTTCGAGGGCGTACCCGGGGTGCCTGGCAATGGGCGCTTGGGAAGCACACCGTGTGTTTTTAATCGGTTCGATTCCGATATACCCACCTCATCGCTGGCACCGGTGGGGTGAAGCCCGTGGGGGTTTCCAAGTGGGCCTAGCGTCTAATTCTAAAAGCTTAAAATCGACGGTAATTTAGTTACTTGTGTAAAATGTAGCTACAGAACCGGTAAATAAGGTAACTTAGTGGTTAAGGAGTCGGCCTAACGTTCGAGAGGTCCCGGGTTCGAATTCTGGCCAATACGCTACCGACTTGAACTCACTCCTAACACAAGCAATTTAGCTTAGCTGGAGGGGTTTTTTTTTTACGTGCGGAATTCCATTCGGATATCCCCCCGCTGGCCAGCGGGGGAGGTTATGTCGTGTCTCGACTAAAACCGCACGGTGTCCTCCCCAAGTGTCGGCACCCCGGATAAGCCCTCGAAAGGATAACCCCAGGGTTGCCGGCGGACTTTGGCCGCCACCGCGGCCTCGCCTGGTGGGGTCGGGTTTTATCCCGCTTAGGTGAGTTGGCAGGCGTGTGTAGGGCACACACGACACGCCTCCGCCACGGCCTGCTTCTGTAAGGACGGCGAGTCGGCTAACTGCCATCCTCAGGCCCCGATCATGGAGGTCGGTAGTCCCGGGCGTAGATGAGTCTGCGGCGTCCTCGCCGCAGACTGCGAAACTCGGCGGGCAGGGTTCTCTCCCGCTCCCTCTCCGTCGTCTCTTTCGCGCGCATTACCTGCTCACAGAAAGAGGCGGCGGCGTGCCACTTGCTCCCGTCGGAGACCACGGCCTTCACCATGGTCTCCAACGAGAGAACGTCCACGCCCAGGACCGCAACGAGATCCCGGCGTTGACTCGCCCACGCAGGGCACTCCACCAACGTGTGGAGCGCCGTGTCTTCGCCAGGATCCTCGCAGTGCTGGCACTGCGGCGTTTTCTCCCAGTGGATGCGCCACAGATACTTACCGAAACACCCGTGTCCGGTAACCATCTGGCACATCCGGTAGGAGAGGTCCCCATGGTCACTCTCCAACCACTCCTTCATGATCGGTCTCACCGCCGCAATGGTGGATTCCCCCCACCTTGGGTGCTCAAGTCGCACCCTCCATGTCTCCATGAGTTCCTGGCGATGCAGGGACCACTGAGCCCTGATTTCTCGGGGCTCCGGCCTATGGCCCCGGTCCAGCGCCTCCTTGCGCCACTGGTACAGCAGCGCAAGGGCTCTCGCTTCCAGGTCCCATGGAGGGGTCCCGGCTAGGAGACATGCCGCCTCGACGGAGATCATGCGATACCCCCTGATGACTCTGACGGCCATCGCTTTTAACGGGCTGTTTAATAAAGCCACGTTGCGGGCCGCCAGAGTCTCCGCCCATACTGGGGCCCCGTACAGGGCCATGCTTCGCACGATCCCCAGGTACAGTCTCCTAGTGGGGGCGTTGGGTCCCTTAACGTTGGGCATCAGCCGCGATAGCGCGGCCGCAGCCCCCCTCAGTTTCGGGACCAGACTTCGGAGATGAGGTTCGAAGTCCCATCGGCTATCGAGTACGAGCCCAAGGTACTTCATCGTGGGCTCGATGCCGATGCTTACGCCCTACGCCTACGGTTATGCTGGTTCCCGCAGGTTGCCCCCTCCGAGGCCCGTGGAAACATATAGCCTCGGATTTGTGGAGAGTCACCTCGAGTCCCAGCCGCCGTATTCGACCCACGACTTGAGCAACCCCTGCCGTGGCCTTTAGTGCCGCGCTACGGTGCGTTGCTATAATGTTGGTTATAATTTTATATTATCATCTGACATCTAACAACATTATATTTTGTACAATTTGAATTATTCATGTTATTCTATCAATCTTAGTTTTGTGCTTGGTATTTTTAATTATTTTAAACTTGACTTGTAACGTGTTCCGTTCTACGTTCCAGTCAATAGCACATACTTGCCACTGAAAGTTGATGTTTACACTGTTAATATGCCTAAATTAATCAATAAGATATTCAGCATAATTTGCAATACCATTCATTGAATAGCTTCTGGGTGTTTTTGGAGCTCCAACAAGATCTTCTGCATGGGCCTCAGTCAACCTCACCTGCAAGTAGGTACCCCTGTTGATTGATGGACGAGGGTCTGCCGCATGCTTTCCTCTAGGGAGGTCAAACGGCAGTCGCTCCCATAAAAGCTGTATAAGCCAAACTTAAAGGAGCAGCAAAGGAGTAAGCAGACTCTCTGCTCCAAGGTGAAAGTCTCAGGTTGCAATCGGGAACAACGTTAGATCATGATGATGATTGATTGGTTACTAAATGATGTTTATTTTTAGACTTTTGTCTGGTGAAAATTATGACCATCGCTATTTTTTTTATAGAATATTAGTAACCGTAATTACTAATATTCCCCCTAACCCCTCCAGCTAAGCTTAATTGCTTGTGTTAGGAGTGGGTTCACGACAGTAGTGTATTGGCTAGGATTCGAACCCGGGACCTCTCGATCATAGGGTCGACTCCTTAACCGCTAAGCTACCGACGCTTAGATTCAGTTTTGAGTGTTTAGTGACACTAGATTCATACTAACGAGGTGTAAGGGCACTTTCTCATGATTCTCTATTCCGTGTTAGGTAGTTATCGCGCAGAGAAGAGCAGACGGTTAAGTACAGAGTAGATATTATACGCATCGTTTCCTGACTACTCTTTTATTATATGACTACCGACCCGCACCGGCTTCGCACGGGTGCAATGCTGATACTAAATATACCACAAAATCTATTTATATAAAACATTCACAGTTTTTATATCATTAGACAATACAAACATGTTTTCTTTGTATGAGGCTACTCTTGAAAGAGCGGCACGTAATTGCCCATGTGAAAAACACTCTCAAATTCGCGCTGCCACCAGCCGCGGCCGGTGGGCCAGTACCGCCGCAACCGCTATGTCCCTGTATTTTAAAATCAGTAGTATCTGTTTATATTTATAAATCTGTGTAAGATATTCATTTAAATTATATGCTGTAAAAAGCCATTTTCATCTATATTTAATGCACAATGTATTTAAGGTACTTAATTGGAGCGGTGCACCCTGGGCAACGGAGACGGCAGCGCCTCTCTCCTAGGGTGGGAGAGACGCTGCCGCCTACGGCCAACTCCGACCGAGGCGAGGACGGCCCTGTTGAGGCCTGTTCGGAAGCTTTCCACGTGTCCCTCTGATTAGCAGATGGCACAGTGGAGAGCAAGTTAGGGGATCATCTCGAAACCGGAGATGGCCCAGGGTCAGTCGGGGTGCGAGGGATATGCTCTATGGGCAACCTTACACCCCGTCGTTTTAAGACCCGAGATGGCGTGCGGTTTTAGTCGGTGCAAGCCCGACATAACCGCCCCCGCTGGCCGGCGGGGGGTATCCGAAGGGATTTCCGCACGAAAAAAAAAAAGGTACTTAATTGGATAAGGATTAATGCTGCATTGCTTAAAATCGCTTTGTAAATAAGCCATTATTTCTCGTAAAAAGTAAAGAATAAAAAAATGGTTTTTGTGGGGTATTCCTAAGAGATAGACATTTACCAGTGCGGAATTTTTTATAGACCTTTTAAATGGGGTACAATACTGTAGTATTTTATTTATATTTATCTCGTAGGGTTAAACCGGCGTTTGCAATGTAAGTGCAAAAAAATTCTTAATTTATGACATTTGACCTCGAGAATTATCAGTGTTTCTTTACTATATTACGCATGTATTATACATATAAACCATTCTCTTGAATAACTCTATCTATTAAAAAAACTGCATCGAAATCCGTTGCGTAGTTTTAAAGATCTAAGCATACATAGGGACAGACAGACAGCGGGAAGCGACTTTCGTTTTATACTATTTGAGAGCAATCTTTTATTAAAATTCTACGTAGTAAGCTAGCTAGGTACTTAATTCACTTTATGCTACGTGAAACTTCGTTTAAAAATAAGTGCCACGATTTCTTCTGAAGGGCAAAGAGTGGGCGGGTATTTTGTAAATTAATTTTCCTTAAAATAGTTTAGTGTGGAAAATTAAATAAAAAACATGCTTATAGCGGGGGCGGTTATGTCGGGCTTGAACCGACTAAAACCGCACGCCGTCTAGGGGTCTTAAAACGCCGGGGTGTAAGGTTGCCCATAGAGCATATCCCTCGCACCCCGACTGACCCTGGACCATCTCCGGTTTCGAGATGGCCCCCTCGGGTTTGGGAACTACGGTGTCCACGTCTTGCCCCGGTTTGGAGGAGCGGCGCTAGTCGCCCCACCGTCCCGGCCTGCTTCTGCTGGGGTGACAGGCGGCCTCACCTGCCACCCCCAGGCCTGCGCAGTAACTTAGTACAGTAAACTTAAATTATTCTAATACATTATTATTTTGTAAGATCCGTTCACAACCTTTGTGGTGTACCGGTAGTGCGTTCGACTGCTAAGCCAGAGGTCGCGGGTTCGATTCCCGCTCAGTGCAAATATGTATATTTGCATTGGTCTGGGTGTTTCTATGCATAATATGTATTTATTTACAAAAAAAAAGTATCTAAGTATGTGTATCCCCATTGTGGCATTTATGGCAGTGTGTAATTTGTCCTATAGTCTTTATTATTATTATTTATTGCTATTATTATTATTTACTCTTGACATATATGACAAGCTCTGCTTAGTTTGGGTCTAGATGGCGTTGTATACTTTGTCCTACAATATTTATTTATTTATTTAAATATGTAAATTTGCTTTAGTCTGGGTGTTTCTATGTATAATATGTATTTATTTACAAAAAAAAAGTATCTAAGTATGTGTATCCCCATTGTGGCATTTATGGCATTGTGTAATTTGTCCTAGAGTCTTTATTATTATTATTTATTGCTATTATTATTATTTACTCTTATACGCAGAATAGCCGCTTACAAACTCGGATACTCTTTGCAACCACAGATCTGATTTCAACCAAATTTGGCATGGTCATAACGACAATCTAGGGCCAAGTTTTGAGACCATAAAATTAAAAATCGGGCATACCATTGAGGAATTATCACCGAAAACCCAATGTACCATTGAAATATTGATTTAAACGATTTTCACACATAATTATTGTTTATACGGGACTTAATCGCGTTAATAAATATTATGCTCACTCGCGACCATGGGCGCAACATCGCGTCCGAAACGTCGAGGTAAATATATACCATTATATATTTATTAACGCGATTAAGTCCCGTATAAACAATAATTATGTACCATTGAAAAATGGAAAAAGTTCGCTCAGCTCAATTTTCTTGCGACCGGCTAACTGCATCGCATTCATAGTTTATTTAAACTATACAGTATAAACAAAACTGTCTTTGAGTTTCATCTCAATATCACTCTACAGATTAAAAAGGCAGTTGAAGTTAAAAATCAATTTCATTTGTTTTATTCAAGTACTAAATGGTTACGAATTCTAACAGTGTAAATAAAATTTAACGACGCAATTTGGGCCAACTCAATATTAATTACCTAAGGTAAATATAAAGTTATCATTGCTATCTGGGTTTAATTTTATTGCAGGCTGTATAAATTGGTTACAGAGATAATTGAATTTGCTGTGAAATATAATATTTGTGAATATTTGGATACATTTACTGCTTATCGCTATGGACAACCTTACACCCCGGCGTATTAAAACACGAGACGGCGTGCGGTTTTATTCGGTTCAAGCCCGACATAACCGCCCCCGCATGGCCGGCGGGTGGGTATCCGAAGGGATATCCGCACGAAAAAAAAAAGGTATTTAAATACATTGGTTTAAAATTTAAATCAATATATTTAAACACCGAATTCCTGACTGATTGATTTTAAACCTAAAATAATTGATAACAATTCATCAATTCTGTAAGTTCAGGAATTCATATTTACCAACTGAATTAGGTTTGTGTCAAGCTTCATTCATTTTTAGGGTTGAAAAGGTAAATGAAGGAATCCATATAAGATCACTCTCTTGGGTAAAAAATCAAGGTACTGGGGCAACACGATAAAAAGATCCAGGCAAACTAGGATTTTCGCGAAAATTTGTAAGTACCAAATGTACATTAGTTTTCAATCTTTTTAATTTTTCGGAATTTTTCCTTTACTTGTGCTGTAAGACCTTGCTTTTAGCCAAAATTAAGAATTCTAGATCAATTGGAAGTACCTACCCTACAGGTTTTGGGTCGAACACCTATATGGTAGTGACCCGTTGACCAAAAATCACTAAATTTAGCAAATAGCAACGTCTTACAGCACAAATAAGGAAAAAGTAAAAAAAAGTAAAAGTTGAAAATTAAAGGGTTTACCCATACATAGATAGTTGACGCTAATTAAGATACTCCTCTGAGTTGTATGGGCGCTCATACAAGGTAAATAAATAAAATTGTGCTATTGTGGCAAAGAAAATATCTATTGCGATATTTTACTTGCTGCTACGGAACCCTTCATGGGCGAGTCCGACTCGCACTTGGCCGGTTTTTAATATTGGCTACGGTAGCCGCTTGTTATCACGTGGGAGTGTATCAAATAAGCACACAACTTATTTGATACTTTAATAATATTAAAAAAAACTCATTTTCTAATTGGATTTAAATACTTCTGAAGAATTATTTTGGAATAAGCAGGAACTTACTGTTAAGGTTTTTGTTAATTATCTAAATGCTAATAACTTTTTAAGTCCGCGATACTATTTATGTGAAATTGCCAAGCTTAACGTTAAATACCTCTTATTAGGTCTGTAATTATTCTGAAGCGGCAAACCGCTGAAATTACTGAACTTTTAGTAATAATAGCATCCAAGCTATCCAATTAAAAGTTATATTTTATTCATAAAATATTGCTACTAAGAACAATTCCAAACTCCAAATTTAAATTTCTATAAAGATATCAAAATAAATAAAATAAAAATTCCCTGCTTTAAAACGTATCATTAGCCTAAATTTGCTCGCAAACGAGTCCCTTTAATTTGTTAGGAGCAGAGTAATGAGAGTTCTTGTCAAACAGAATTGAATCTTAATGAGCGCAAGATATTGTCGACAGTCATTTGTAGCGTATTGAAGTAATATTTGAATAGGACATGATTAGATTATGACAGGCGTCGGTGCTAAGCTCTATGATGGGTTCCAGATGAAAGCAAAAACTTCAGATTCAGGGAATATATACACTATCTAATGAGGTCACTGCTGTGCTGATTAAAAAAAATTGCTACGGTATTTCATGAGCATTTATCTAATATCGGAATCGGAACTCCTTAGTATATTTTACATACTTAAATATTTTTTATTTTGCGACTTCTACCTGCACAAGAGCGATCTGTTTCAAGCAAATTCTTTTGACTGTGCTTAAGACATGGTTTGGCTATCTCCACTGGATCCCACTTCATAACCCAAGTAACAATCCGATTCAGTGTGTCCTCGTTTGTGTCTATTCGATAAGTGAGTTCATATTAATTTTCTTTCGGTTTAAGATTGGAAAATAATCCCGCATGTTAAAAAACTTGTCGGCAAAAATCGGAAATTTTATAGGTCAGTAACATAACATAACTTCACGCCTGTATCCCCGAAGGGGTAGGCAGAGGTGTATTACATTTAATGTTAAAGAGAGTTCTTCGACTGTTAGTTTAGGTTAATTTTATTTCTAAAATGTCATCGTAGCATAGTATAACAGCGGTAGAATAAATCAGTTTTGACTTGAATTTGAACCAATGGACACACCTGTGGGCCTACCGCCCAAGTGTCGTCGATATCACAGCCGTCGAAATAAGGTCGACGGCCATTTTGTACCGCCCTATTGATAATCGATGCCGGCGCGGCGTAAGAATGAATGAAACGCTGTTTTTGACAGTTAAACTAATATTCCCGTTAACCCCTCCAGCTAAGCTAAATTGCTTGTGTTAGGAGTGGGTTCACGTCGGTAGCGTAATGGCCAGGATTCGATCCCGGGACCTCGCGATCGTAGGGTCGACTCCTTAACCACTAAGCTACCGACGCTTAAAGCTCCGCCTAAAAAAATTCAAATCGACGGCCATTCCGACGCGTCACTTTGAAGTGTCATTTCATTGCGGCACCTCATGAGCTGTCGTTTTGAATATTATTTTCTTTGAAAATAATTATGGTCTTTCCAATTTTAGCTTGCTTTTTTTAATTATTCTGCTTTCTAGCGACTAATTGAAACACTCTTTAATCTTTATCTTACCTACTTAAACATTTTTGCTCTGTTGTTTGTTGTTTTCGTATGTTTCAGAAGGAAGGAATAAGCGAAGGAGTTGGAGGACGAAATTCCAACGTCGGCAGTCGCCCCCATAAAAGCCATAGTAGCCCAGTGTTAGGTGCAATAGGATGACAGAACCTAGTCGCCCCCATAAAAGCCATAGTAGCCCAGTGTTAGGTGCAAGAGGAGGGCAGAACCCATTCGTCGGCAGTCGCCCCCATAAAAGCCATACTAGCCCAGTGTTAGGTGCAAGAGGAGGGCAGAACCCATTCGTCGGCAGTCGCACCCATAAAAGCCATAGTAGCCCAGTGTTAGGTGCAATCGGCATCGTAATCAACCGTCGGAATCGAGTTCAAGTCGACGACACTTGGGCGGTAGGCCCACTGTTACATAAATCATGGAATCCGCTCTTGGGCTGTAGTTGTTATTTAAATCAAATGTTAATTTTATTTCCCTATCGTTATTTTAGTACAGTAAAATTCATTTTGAATAACTTTCACCATACGGTAGAAGCATTAAAATCAATTTAGGTACATAAGCTTAGCTCACACGTCAGTACTGAATGTCTATTAACTAGGAATAGGTTTAAATGTTTACAGTATACCTCATAACTGTACATCCGAAATATGTAAATACAACTGATTATACAAATATTATAACCGTAATGAGGTCATCGGACAAATAACTGAAGTTACCGACATAGTTCGTAGAATAAACCGATACGGGGGCAGTGGTCCAATTGCTCTGTTCAACTAGTTGGACTACGGGCATACAATCGTACTTCAATTATTTCAGATATTGGAGTACCACTCCTTTTCGTAGTTACATAGTCAAATTTACAGAATGTTTAAACTCATTGAAATTTCAATGGGCTAACCACATTTGTCGTATTAGACCGATGGGCGATGGTTGAAGCCAGCGAGTCCTAGAGTGTAGGTACATAAATAGTGGGGTGCGACTGGTTGGATCACCTCCAAGTTTGGTGCACCCTGGGCAACGTGGGCGATGACGCATCATTGATTGCTCCTGAGTAGCTCCGGAGTAGCTGGCGTCAACGTCAACGGCTAAGAGTCTGACCAACCGGCCCTTTTCAGGGCCAGCTGACCCCATTGCACGAGGGGGTCGGGGTATGGTGGGCCTGCAAGGCCCGCGGGAGGGTTGGGGTCGCTCCAGGTACACCTCTGTTGTTATCAGAGGGGACACTGCGAATGGCCCAGGGTCAGTCGGAGTTCGAGGGATATGCTCTATGGGTAACCTTACACCCCGGCGTTTGTAGACCCGAGACGGCGTGCGGTTTTAGTCAGTTCAATCCCGACATAACCGCCCCCGCTGGCCGGCGGGGGGGTATCCGAAGGGATTTCCGCACAATAAAAAAAAAAAAAGGTACATAAATAGTAGGTAAATAAATTATCTGAGCTACCCTCCGCCACTATGGCTTTGTAGAAGGTCGCAGAAAGGTAGGCAGTGAGCTTGAGAATGAAACACCTGTCAAGATGCAAATAATCTTGTTTTGTCTACTTCCGTCCGACTACTATTAAAGCCGACACCTTCACTAGAAGGGCACTGGCCTGACGAGTTGATGCCGTGATCGTCCACAGTTGCGAGTGGCTCTGTATCTGGGTCCAAGTCCGTAGAAGGCAGTAGATGGCCGAAGTCAATCAAAAAAGTACCCGGTTGACGGCACTGGACACGAATGCACCTCCAATTACGTAGAACTGAAAAGCATATTCACTGAAGCGTCCATATTGACATAACTCTGTCTAGCCCTCCCTACACAATCATAAGTATACAGATGAATTCCATGCTAAAATACTTCATAATAAAACCTAAAAGTCATTAACAAAGAAGTACGGCACCAATGTTATCGTAGTACAAAGGAGCCACTCTTTCACCTCTCAGGGCATTTCTTTGTGCTCGTAGACAACCTGTCAATCAACCTCTCACTCAAACAAAACATTAATGTTCAACCAAAGCGAAAATTCATTTTTCATGTCGGCGCGAAAACTCAATATTGACGCGGGAATCTGTGATGGTAACGCCAGTGGACCAGCTGACGTCATTAATAATGTACCGGTATATACGACGCATGAGTGACGCACAATGGGCATGGCTAAATGAAAGATTTATTAAAACAAATTTTAATTACGAAAGTGTGTGTAAGTGATAGCAGTGAGGAATTAATTGGAATCATAAATTAAATTAATATTTTACATTCGACTAGCTTACCCATCCGAACGATTCCACACGAATAATTCCAAAATCCTGACCTCCATGATCGGGGCCTGAGGACGGCAGTTGGCCGATTCGCCGTCCTTACAGAAGCAGGCCGTGGCGGAGGCGTTACACACGCCTGCCAACTCACCGAAGCGGGATAAAACCCGACCCCACCAGGCGAGGCCGCGGTGGCGGCCGAAGTCCGCCAGTAGCCCTGGGGTTATCCTTTCGAGGGCTTACCCATGGTGCCCGGCAACGGACATTTGGGGAGGACACCGTGCGGTTTTAGTCGAAACACGACATAACCACCCCCGCTGGCCGGCGGGGGGTATACGAAGGGATATCCCCACGTAAAAAAAAAGGAGTTCGCGGGTTTGATTCCCGCTTAGTGCAAATATTTGTATGCATGAATATGTCTATTTGCATTGGCCTGGGTGTTTCTCATGTTTTTTGTAGATACATACATATTATACATGTATGTACTTACAAAAAATTTAATATTCAGTATGTTTATCCGCATTCTAAAACCTATAACATAAGCCAATTTACCCATGTTTTCTTTGGGTTTAGATAACGCGTGTAGAATTTTTAATATTTACTTGTACAATAGTTCTTTATTTATTATTATTGGCTTTTTAGAACTTACTTTAACTACAGAATGGCTGAACTAGCTTGTCGCATTTTCAGGGCTTCAACTACCCGTAATGAATGCTACAGCAGATGTTCGTATGGCAACCGGAACCGACAGCTTAACGTGCTCTCTGAGGCACGGAGGGGTACTAATGTGTTAAGAAAGGGAATCTTAAGATTGACCTGGTTAGGATTGCTTTACCTTGTAATGTGTTAACCTTCTTGGTTACTACTCACATATAAATAAATAAAAATTCTACGACATTCTACACAGCGCTTTCTAGACCCAAGGTAAGCATAGGTTAACTAGCTTGTGTTATGGGTTCCAGAATGCGGATAAACATACTTATATTATTTTTTTGGAAATACATACATATTATACATGGAAACACCCAGACCAATGCAAATAGACATATTCATGCATACAAATATTTGCACTGAGCGGGAATCGAACCCGCGCCCCTGTCGTAGCAGTCGAATGCACCACCGCTACGAAACAGAGGCTGTCAAGAATCAGCGTACTAAATACAGTTATACAATGGCTATTTTCAGATCCATGAAACCATTTATAGAATAACACAATTATAATAATTGGTATGATATATGCTAAGGGAGGTTATCGCTATCAAAATCATAAATATAACACATAAGAATGAGATAGCTATATATTGTTAGCTATATAGAAAAGGGACAGGTAATCCGACTTTATTACGCGAAACAGAGTTATGGTAATAAGTACGATTTATTACGTAGCTGCAGGTTTTTATGGTGTAGTGTCTATTGTTTTGAAAAGAAAATTATTTTTCTAGCTGTTTTCCGTGGCTACGTTCGCGTGAAATACTGGCGGGCCGCTTAGTCTATGCTTGCTGTACAGTCAACGACAAAAATTGATGTACACTAATATATTTACAAACCTTTTTAGGGTTCCTTTTCCAAATGGCAAAAAACGGAACCCTTATAGATTCGTCATGTCTGTCTGTCTGTCCGTCGGTATGTCACAGCCACATTTCTCCGAAACTATAAGAACTATGCTCTTGAAGCTTGGTAAGTAGATGTATTCTGTAAACCGCATTAAGATTTTCACACAAGAATAGAAAAAAACAATACATTATGGGGGTTCCTTAAAACTGAAACTCAAAAATTATTTTTTTCATCAAATCAATACCTATGTGGAATCGGGGAATAGGTCTTCAAAAATTATATTGAGGTTTCTAATATCTTTTTTTTTCTTAACTGAATAGTTTGCGCGAGAGACCCTTCCAAAGTGGTAAAACGCGTGTCCCCCTCCCCCTCTGTAACTTCTGAAATAAGAGAATGATAAAACTAAAAAAAATATATGATGTACATTACCATGTAAACTTCCACCAAAAATTGGTTTGAATTATATCTAGTAAGTAGTTTTTTTTTAATACGTCATAAATCGTAAACCGCAATTTCCCTTTCATTCAATCAACTCAAATATAAAAATGTTACTTGCTGCTACGGAACCCTTCATGGGCGAGTCCGACTCGCACTTAGCCGGTTTTTTACATTGGTTGATGTGGACCAATAGTTAAGGTATTATTAGTTTTATAATCCCCAGAGGAGACACTTAATATATTTAATGTTTTGTTGACTGCAAGTTTTAAGAGCTAAGATGATCGATAAACTAGGACTGCAAGGCGAATCGCTGCTTGCAATGTTGAGCTGAGTGAGACATCGTGATTCTTGTCCAATAGATTTGACCGCTATTGCGGAATCAGATTTTGAAAATTTTGAACAGTGATCATTCCTCCGTGGCAAGTCTGATTTTGAAAATTCTTTTTGAAAGTCAACTCAGGACATGCTTTACACGCTCAGACGTGTAAAGTTTGGTCACAGAGTCTCGAGCGGTTATTATGTAATTCCATCTGGAATTTTTTTAACGGTGGTCATTCCTCTATGGTAGCATTAATTTTTTCAAAATATATCCATAAACCTTCCTCTGATTGACCTCTTTAATCATGCCAAATTTGGTTCTGTTTGGATTAGTAGTGTAGGAGGAGACCTGTGACAAAGAAAATCCTGAAGTCTGGTATGAGGTCAATTAGAATTTGTTAAGCTACTTATGTCGTTCACTGTACCTTTCAATAGCGATAAAATTTTGTCAACCTATAGGTTGCACTTATGTGAAGTTATAGGTATAGTTTGGACTCGGTAGGTGGCACGGCAATTAGGTTATAGGATCTATTTTGCAATATTTTCCCGCGGGTAGCCGGGACGGGTCCGCTAGTTATATTCATCATGAGCTTATCTTGTTCCCAGTTACAACTGAGACTTTCATCTCAAGGAAAACAACGATACAACGACCCCCTGGGTTTGGGAACCACGGTGGCCCCATTTTGCCCCAGTTTGGGGGCGGGGGACGCTAGTCAGTTAATAATAATAGTTTTAATCTATACCTATCGGTACTTATTAAATTAATCCCTGTTTCCCTTTCTATAAGCTTTTATTTAGGTTTCTCCTGTCCCGATGTTTGTCATCAAATCTTGCAAATTGCAATAAAATTTTGCATACTGTGTAAATCGCGTGACAGTGCAATATTATTATGATATTGTGCTTATCTGATGATGTAGCTGGAAGGTGGCAATAGGAACGTCAAAATGAAACGACATAACCTCATCGAGTTTGGGCTCGTTAGAATCGTCTTCACGAGTAGTTTGTCTTTCTATGGTATCCAGGGTCTGATGATGGAGCTGGAAGGTGGTCATAGGAACTCTGTAATGAAACGACGAAGCCCCATCGAGTTTCGCCCCTTTTGACTCTAAATTTTTAGTTATTATGATTAACAAGAACTTAATAAAAGCTTCTTGTTAAAAAGTTATTTTTTAAATTCCACTTGTTCACACAGTAATTTGACAACAACTTTACCGATTTTATTTTTCTTAATTTTCAATTTAGAAATTTATTTTAATTTAAAGAAAATTCTTGCGAAAAGAAAAATTACGTAAGTTGCGCTGGATGGAAATTTTTAGAAGAATTAACGAGAACGCCTGTTTCAGTATTCCACGCGAGCAGACCTGCAAGTAACAGTTAGTATAATATAAAACTGTCTGACTTCCAAACCCTTACTTACCTTTTCCAGTCAACCAAAAATGGTTGCACATTTAAAGCACGTGCGTAGTGAATAAGTAAGTGACGGTCGTAAAATATGTTTCTAGACGAGTCTAGCTGCTAAATTCAGGGTTGGCAATGCCAAAAATGCTTAGATACTATTAGTAGTTTTAAAAGGCTGGGTTTCTTAGCCACCAGGGGTCCGATTCAGTAAAATAACGTTTTTAAGGTTCCATTGCCAAATGGCAAAAAACGGAACCTTTATAGATTCGTCATGTCTGTCTGTCTGTCCGTCCGTATGTCACAACCACTTTTTTCCGAAACTATAAGAACTTTGCTGTTGAAACTTGGTAAGTAGATGTATTTTGTGAATCGCTTTAAAATTTTCGCACAAAAATAGAAAAAATAAACAATACATTTTGGGGGTTTCTTAGAACTGAAACTCAAAAATTTTTTTTCATCAAACCCATACGTGTCCAATGTCATTTTTTTCTTAACTGAATAGTTAAAATGTGTCCCCCCCCCCTGTAACTTCTTAAATGAGAGAATGATAAAACTAAAATAATTATATGATGTACATTACCATGTAAACTTCCACCGAAAATCGGTTTGAACGAGATCTAGTAAGTAGTTTTTTTTATACGTCATAAATCGTAAACCGCAATTTACCTTTCATTCAATCAACTCAAATATCAAAATTTTACTTGCTGCTACGGAATCCTTTATGGACGAGTCCGAGTTGCACTTGGCCGGTTTTTTAAATGTATGATTAGAAAACGAAAACTCATAAAATTTAAACGTTTAAAATCTAATGGACAACGAATCAAAGTATGAGTCATTCTAAAAGGTTTATTAACCTTATGAAACCGTAGCTAGGTTCAGTTTTGACAGATCATACGGTATACCAAAATTTTTACAGCTTTCTTTCTAATCGAATTGAAATCACGTGTATTGTAAACATGCCTGATTTGTAGAATATACTGCTTCCGGGCTGTTTGGCCGTGGTCCATCGGAAACTTGTATTGCAGGCGTTTCGTCGATCACTGCGGTCGACATCTTCAGTGGACACGTCGGGACGCCGTCGAGTGCGGAGAACCTTCCTACGTCGAAGTGCATCGGTTGCGCAGCTCTCAACCAATCAGGAGCGATCACGTCGTTTGCCCCCTCCAACTGCACCTATAAATACACCAGTGACGCGGGCCTTTACATCATTCGCACCGAGTTCGCTGCCGAGGAAGGTTCTCCGCACTCGACGGCGTCCCGACGTGTACCACTGAAGATGTCGACCGCAGTGATCGACGAAACGTCTGGAATACAAGTTTCCGATGGACCACGGCCAAACAGCCCGGAAGCAGTATATTCTACATGCAACGCCGGCCGTGAAAGCCTTAAGATTTATATGCCTGATTTGGTTCAGGAACTAAAAACGATTCCAAGCTTTGGTTGGAGCAGTCTCATTTAAAGTTTCTTGTCCCAATTATACACGTAGTACTCACACATAGTCATAAGATTGAACTATATATCTAATTATTTGTTGCTTATATGTCAGTATGTGACAAAGAACGCTGCCGACTGTCACTGATGTTCGTGACAGCTGAGATCGACGGAAAATTATGGGCTCGGGTATGTGGCAAAGTTTCGAAACCGCTCTGATTACTTGGCTGAAGTCGTCATCACTCAAATCTAAAATACAATTATTTAATTAAGGTACAAATTTTACCAATGTTTCTATATTTAGATTACAACCAAATAGATATAAGATAGAGGCTAACAAAAAACGAATATAGCAATATATTAGTAAAACAAAAAAATACACATCTTCTAAATGTAATGCTCGTTAAAATAAACCGAATGAGCCCCAATTCTAGGGGTATACTAGAAACTATTAAGGAGTTCTGCTATTGACATCCTGACTCTATTATCAGATCAGCACGATGTTGTTAAATTTTTATAGTCATCAGAAAATTACATAAAAAGTTTTAAATCAATACGACACTTAACAGTTGTTCAAATTTGACCCATAATTAGTAACCAAGCGAATTTCAAAAACATAACAACATAACTTCACGCCTGTATCCCCGAAGGGGTAGGCAGAGGTGTATTACACACCTACGATTCGCCAGTTATGTTTAGATCCCAATGTAATAGGGGGCGAACCTATTGCCATCTACCGGGATCATTGCTAAGCGAGCGATAATTAACATTTTTAATACACACGTAACTACGAAAAGTCAGAGATGTGTGCCCGGGACCTCGTCTCGGCAGTCCATTACGTACGCCACTGGGCTATCGCTTTCGAGCGATAATTAACATTTTTAATAGACACATAACTACGAAAAGTAAAATGTAAGGAATAATAACATCAATTACATACTTAATGCTCCAGCATTATGATACATCAAATTATGATACTATGTTTTCCATAACATAGTATCATCATTTTTGTCTCAACTGTTACAGTGTAGTTAGAGTATCCACTTATATAGAAAAAAGGGTACGGCTACGTGAAATAAATGAAATTGAGGCAATAATTGTGGGCTAAATGTTATCGAAACACGTTATTGAGACTAGTAAATAAATTATACCAGTAAGAATGTCAAAACTGACGAATTAACACAAGTATGAGATGTGTTTGAGCATCACGTACCCAATTGTACGTAATGTACGTAAAGTAATAAAAACATAGTCAACCTAAACTGCTACACTCAAGCCTTGTACAGACTAAGCGTTCCAATGTACGCGTAACCTCGATATTTTAGGAACGCGTAGAGGTTTAGTTGACGCGTACAGGTGTATACGGGCAGAATTAATTACTGGATTATGTACGTATTATTTATTAAGTACGTATGTATTACGGACGTGTAGTCACAAGACAGCTGCTGACTGGCGACGACTCGCAGCGAGTCGTCGCACACCCAAATTGTTTACGCGTACAGTACTATAGGGACCATCGCAGGCTCCTGTGTACGCGTAGCCGGTTACGAGTATATTGGAACGTTTAGTCTGTACAAAGCTTTAGGAATTACTATAAGTATAGTTCGAATTTTTACAGTAATGATTTTACAGATGCCCAAGCCAACCTCACCTGCAGACCGGCACCTCTGTAATAACGACGAGGCTTTGGCTCAGGTCGAACCCGTAAGAATGAAAATAATCTAGTGTAACAGAGGAGGAGTACCTACAAGAAAGCGAATCCCGGGCTACTAGCCTCTCGAGTCTTCTTTCTTACCCCCCCTAGTGCGATGAGCCCCAGGCTCTGAAGCTATCTAGCTTTGTATGCAATCGGGATTAGTGCTCGGATGAACTGTAGACAGTTCTAACATATGAATAAATGTAGAAAAAAAATCCAACTTAAATCGCGATTGAATTTTGATGGAATCGACTTTAGATTTCAGGACACACGAGAATAGATCCTTTTATTCAATGTTCTATTCCAACGCGGAAAACATATTTACGAAGATAGTCTACAAATATTTTTTCCGAATTCCTCTCAGGTAAAACCCTAGTATTTCGGGGCCATTGTCCAGTCCATACTAAATCATAATGTTTTAAACGCGTCTAACCATAAATTGTACAACGTAACTCAGTTTGCTCGTAAACCGAACGTGTGTTATCCCAACGTGGTGTTGGAAAAATGGTTGTGCTATTTGTAGTACTGTAAATATTTCTTCATGTAGATCTACTTACGCTTGTATATCCACAAGCGTATAGGCAGACGTGTACTAATACCCACATTTTCCAACAATTTTGGTATGAGGTAATAGGGAGCGATGGAATCAAGTGTCGTCATGTCGGGGGACGTGAGATCATTTCGATAACTAGTTACGGTATTTTACCAGTTAGAGGTCCCTCGACGCGATAACTATTTTCTAGATATTTCGAAGTTAAAGGGTCAATTAACACATTTTTGTACTTTTTGAAGGTTATTTTGTTTAGGGAGTATGTTTTTTAAATAAAATCAATTGACTTCACCTCCATAATACACAACATAGAGATGCTACGACGTTCAGCTCGCATTACCCTAAAAATTCTGCCGTCGGAGCTGCTAGGATATGGTATCAACGACCCGCCTCACAGTAAATATCGTCACGTTTCGCATACCGGTCTTCCATGAAGGGAGAATCGCCCGAAGGGCCGGTAAATGCTCTGCGTCTCCGTAATTGAGGCTTCCTTCAGGCAGTAATATTAATTTAATCAAACAACTTCTTTGGGTTTTGGTCCCTGTGGTACTACAAAACAGCTGGTTACGGCTCAACGTTATGGAGGATCTGAAGACGACTAGTAATAAATTTATACTTTTTATAACTTTAAACGAGTAATTATTGCAAGTATATTTCGAATAACTCGGAAACGGTCTAACAATTTTGCTAAAATTCTGTATAATATAGATGAAATTTTACTATTTAAGTTTATCTAAATACCTACACACACTGATATAATTAACGATGTATTGAAATTAGGGCACGTCAAAAGCACTTAGGACCGGCGGGCTTACTTCAAAGGTTTAATATGAGTAGAGGAAGCTCGTGAAGTATGTAAAGACAGAAGGGGATGGTGGGCTGTTGCCTTTGACTACCCTGGAGGGAACAAAGTGTGAGTATACCTATGTACAGTTCCCGACGCATAGGTTGCGACGTCGGGAAGACGAGAGAGTCCGGCTAAGATCGACTGACTTCAGCTTTGTAGAGCTCTCTCTCTTTCGTACATCGGACTGCCAGTAAACATAGACAGATCATGAACTATAGACTAAGAGAGGAATAGCGATAGTTTTTTTTATTGCCAGGCTAGGAATTTTACCCATTATACCTATAATAAAACCTCATTTCAGGCATAATTTATGAGGTGTTTGGGGTCTCAGGGAGATTCTTTCTAGTTCGTACCTTTTTTTTTCTTTCGTGCCGAAATCCCTTTGGATACCCCCCCGCCGGCCAGCGGGGGTGGTTATGTCAGGCTTGAACCGACCAAAACCACACGCCGTCTCGGGTCTACAGACGCCGGGGTGTAAGGTTGCCCATAGAGCATATCCCTAGTTTCCTACCTACACAGGCAGATGTGACGAGAAACACTGTGCGGTTAAGGCTGGTCGTCGTCGATTTTTATAAAAAAATATGATTTTTCAAGTACTTATTCAATCATTTATATTCACACTGAATCTGACCCTGCCTCATTTAAAAACAAAATGTACATTCAGGTGTTTTATTATATATATTATTCACTGTTGAATATATATACGCACGCCGTTGACGCTATAAAATTTCATAGGTATATGTTTTTTAAAGGATATGTGGGAACTTTGGTTTTTAAATGCCGAACACTGGGAAATCTAGCTATATGATAATAACACTATTTTAGGACGTAGTGCTATCTATTCAAGTCGAACAGTATGTGACATTTTTTATTTTAGTATCATGTAATTGTTTAATCTATACATATATATAATATTTACATATATATAATATACATATATATAATATACATATATATAATATATAAAAAACCGCGGTAGCCTAGTGGTATGGGTAATGGACTGCTGAGACGAGGTCTCGGGTTCGATCCCAAGTTTTACCATGGCACACACCAATGACTTTTCGATGCTTTTCGAAGTTATGTGTGTATTTATCAAAGGTTTATAAGTGCCCGGTTAATGGCAATAGGCTCGCCACCTATATATATATATTGGGACCTAAACATAAACAAGGGAAATGTGGGTGCTAGCACCTCTGCCTACCCCTTCGGGGATATAGGCGTGAGTTTATGTTACGTTATATATATATATATATATTCTGTGTACAACTTTATAATCAAACTGTCAGTTTGATGTGCGACAGAGAGAACGATCTACAAAAACGAAGCAAGCAGATCTTAACCGGACACTCAGTTTCCCGATGAACAAGGCGCCGTTTACCGTATGTATATATCTAGGTTTATTTCTTAAAAATAATACGCAATTAAAATAAACCATTAACCATGGAAGCGTCGGTAGCTTAGTGGTTAAGGAGTCGACCCTACGATCGAGAGGTCCCGGATTCGAATCCTGGCCATTACACTAGCGACGTGAACCCACTCCTAACACAAGCAATTTAGCTTAGCTGGAGGGGTTAGGGGGAATATTAGTAATTTCGGTTACTAATATTCTTTTTAATTAAAAAAAAATATATCATACCATACAACAACCATAAACCAAACATATAAATTTCGTACCATTATTAACAAAAAACGGCAAAAACTCTGTTGTATCGGAGCCCCACTTAAATATTTATATTA
The DNA here is from genome assembly GCA_946251805.1 of Cybosia mesomella. Classification (NCBI taxonomy): domain Eukaryota; kingdom Metazoa; phylum Arthropoda; class Insecta; order Lepidoptera; family Erebidae; genus Cybosia; species Cybosia mesomella. The sequence continues at coordinate 6,474,722 of OX276389.1, forward strand.
TTCGGTATTAGTATTTGTTGTTATACCGGCAGAAATACAACATCTGTGAAAATGTCAACTGTCTAGCTATCACGGTTCAGGAGATACAGCCTGGTGAAAGATAGAGTCCAGTTTTACGCTATGGGTACGGAACCCTAAAAACTCCATAAAGTCGCTCAACGCAACTCGATCGTATCCAGGTAACATTACTGAAGATTCTATAAGATAAGAATCTTCAAGATGTCGAGCAAACTATGTAGGATAGAGGTCAAATGCCAATGTCGAAGTTTAGTTTTTGTTGACACACGAATTAAGACAGTTACACGTGACCTGGCCACTTTCTTGATTACAGATTAGAAGACCTTCGTGTCGTAACTTTTACATGGAGTTTCAGTACAAAGTTTAATTCAAAAGATTATGTAAAACAAGGTTACTGAATATCAGGCGAAATTTCTTACTTACAAGATTTCAAGATTACAAGATATCGAAATCATTTTTTTTTATGTGTACCTATATACTTGGTCAGACCATATATTTATCCTTTGACAGCGGCTTGAGAACGTAACTGTTGCACTATTCGTAAAGTACTCCTTAAAATGCGTCGCAAAAGAAATATATAAACTTCTTTATCATATATAATATTTGTATCTAACTTATTATAACCTATTAACAAAAAATACTTTAAATGTCTCGGTTAATTTATTAATAACGATAATTCACTCACGCAATGCAAACAGCTACACTCTACCGCATTTATTGTTAGGATCAAATAATAAATAAAAAAGGAGGAAAAGTTCTTGAGTTTTTTAGTTCCTATTTTAAAAATCGTAATATGTATGTTGAAATAAAAGCTATAGATGTAAATAAATGCCAAAATGCTTATCAATCGCAGATGTTTCGCGTTAATACTGGAGTTCCACAAGGGTCCATTTTGGGTCCTATATTGTTTATTATATTTACAAATGATTTAATTAACTATGCTGCACATAAGAATCCTGATGATGATTTGGTTTTATTTGCTGACGATACAAACGCAGTAGTCAGTGCAAGTGATATTAACCTATTGAACACTAAAGTAAATAAGACACTCGATATGTTTCAGGAATGGTTCACTGCAAATAAATTAATCGTAAACTCAAAAAAGACAAATATTATATTATTCCAAACCACTGCACGAGGCACTGATACTTTGAATATAAAGTTTAATGGAGATAAAATAAATCTTGTGAGCTCAGCAAAGTTTTTAGGTGTCCATATTGATGCCCATCTCAACTGGAAAAAAGAATTGGATGCTATTGATGCTTCAATATCATCCAGTTGTTACGCCTTGCGAAGTTTACGAGATGAAGTGGACATAAAAATTTTAAAGACGGTTTATTTTGCACTAGTAGAATCAAGATTGCGCTGCAGCATTCAGTTTTGGGGAAATAGTTACCAATATAATTGTAATCGAGCCTTTATTCTACAAAAAAGGGCAATTAGGATTATCGTTCGCATTCCACAATGGGAGTCCTGTCGAGAATATTTCAAGGAATTAGCGATACTCACTGTTCCAAGCCTTTACATTCTTATTGTTTTAAGCACTCTTTCCAAAAATATTCATAGATTTGAAACGGCAGATGAAAGGAAATTAAGAATTAGCACACGGCGAAATGCACTGAAGACTGCTTTGCTTCCCACATTAAATGTTGTCAAACATGGTGCATCATACCAGGCAGTTAAACTATTTAATTGCCTACCAATTGAACTAAAAAACGATATTTATAAGACGCACTTGTTTAAAACAAAACTTAAGACCTTTCTAATCAATAATTGTTTTTATTCACTGGAAGAATTTATCGCAATGAGTAATAATATTTAAATGACTTTCACATATGGGACATTGAATTATTATAGATTATATTATTTTACATCGTATTGAATGTATTAATGTGACTTCTCTTTATGTTTTTATTGTATTTTACAAATTTATTGATTAATTGATTATGAATTATTGATTGACTTGTTGATATTATTGGACATTGCATTGGGTTTATCTAGTTTTAATTTTATTGTATTTCTTGACTATATTGATGTAATTTGTGATCTGGATAGGTACGCAGATTTTGTAAATTTTTTAATCTACAATAATTTACTGTGTTTTATATTATTAATACTTTGTACTTCAGACACAATTGTAACAAATTGTTAATGAATAAATTAATTAATAAAATCGCTTAAATTTGCGAATTAGCGAATCTCAAATAATCATTAAGTCGACTATTATAGCCTTGCGTTTGTAGTTATGGATTATTGTATCTACTTTTAATGAAAAGCATCAAAACGTTGCAGTTATGTTATGTTAATAAAAGTTGTCACTATAGACCGATATTCTTAGCAATCCATGGATTCTCCGTGCGGGTGCCGGGTCCATCGCGTTGCTGAGTTGGGAACTCGGGACAGTGCCTGGGACTTGCGACCCAAGTGTAGGTTTAGAAGGGGCCCCTTTTGTTGATGTACATCAACACTCACCTTCACTACCCAAGTTCCCCTCCCTGCCTAACCAAATTTGATACGAACCTACTAGTGCCGCTTTAGACATTCGTCCTAGTAATGAGCTTATTGTAGCTCTCGATAGGCCTAGATCTTTAAGTAGGTTATAGAGAGATTTTGCTGGTATACCTCTCGCTCCCACTTCCACTGCATACAAATTAACCACGTAACCGTTGATTAATTCGTTTGTGAGATCATAGTATTTATTTTTCTTTATTGTGTGGTCCTTCGGTATATTTGTTTCCCACGGTACAGTAAGTTCCACAAGAACCACATGTTTTAACCTCTTAGAATATAGGAATATGTCAGGTCTAGATGACGAAACCCCAACATCCTCCGGAATTTTATAGTGCTTTTCATACGTGTCGATTAGGAGAGTCCAATCTGGGGCAGTATCTAAGATTGAATAAGGTTTGTTCCTGGATGTTATGGATGAACCTTCAGACACAAAGTTGATATGACGTCTGTTAGTAGTCAATCCTTTTTGGGCTCTAGCTACTGTCAGACTCATTGCTTCATGTATGATGATAAGCACCTTATCGTGGCGGCGTGTGTAATGGCCTCTATCGAGAAGCACCCTACATCCTACTAATATATGTCTAGCCGTCCCTATTGCCTCACCACAAGTATAACATTGTTTTTCTGTGGCCTTCCCTCACCTTACCAGATTACTCTGGTCTGGGAGGGTCATTTGAAAGGCGTTAAGATAGAATTTTAACAGGGCCGGCGACCAGTCATAGATCAAGGTGCGCCACTTTAAGGCCATCGGTATGCAGAACTCTCCCATTGTCAACCATTCATTTTGGATTTCCAAATTCATCGCGTGCACTCGATATTTATCATTTTCGTCTTGTTTTAGAAAGGACTTAAGTATATCCTGGTCCCTTTCTGGCTCTCGTACTCCCAACCCCACTCTGTACGACTGGGCCCCTATCATAAATCGTTTATGGAATAAGAGTCTAGATTCAAGCTCGGACGCGTTATTATCTTTCGGGAGTGCCCTGATTGTGACATCTTGGGATTTACCTAATATGTGGGCTTTGGTAACTCTAAGGTGTTTATAGAGCTCCGATGGTTTCTTAAGTTTCATCCCAAAATTATTTTGATCCCTAAATAGAGCAGAGGAATCAGCAGAGTGCGCTAGTCCAAGCCACGATTTTAGCGATTTTATGACAGTTGCATCTATTTTCGCCAGTAAGGTTTTACCGAAATCATACACCAAAAAAGGCCAAGTCAGACGTGATGTTAAGTAGTTGTCATATATCCAAGCTTTTTTGATATTGTTTAGTGGTAGCTGATCTATCTTATTTAGGTCATTTATAGAGTCCCGGGTCGTAGGAGGTAAATTTGGTGTCCCGTCTACCCAGACACAGACAGTGACACTTACTGGGCTTCGTCCTCAATCCATTTGTCCACGAACAGAACTCATCGACTTCCTTTAATAGTTCCTGACATTGTTTTGGATTACGCGTCAGTATTGCGAGATCGTCAGCAAAAGCTAAGATGGACTCTGAGTATATGTTATTTACTTTAAACCGATAACCCCATTTCTTTTCGTGACGTATTAACTTGGTAATTAAGATATTAATTACTATGTTAAATGCTATTGGTGACAAGCAGCATCCCTGAAACAGTCCCACATTATACCGTCCGGTGTGTACTTCTTGGAAGCTGATAGCAAATTTTAGCTGCGAGTAATACGACTCTATGACACGGGTGGAAAGTTATACCATTGCAACGCGTATACCATAAGGTAATGTGGAATTGAGCCAAATGCATTTTCTAGGTCTATCCAACATACCGTTATCTGTCTTTCGTATTTTCTGGCAACTTTTAAGCTTTCCGCTAACTGACTATTGTGTTCCAGACAACCAGAAATGCCGGGTAAAAACCCTTTCTGGTGGTTAGGTCCGAAATACCTTTTTTTTTTTATTTATTTTTTTTTATCGTGCGGAAATCCCTTCGGATACCCCCCCCCCCCCCGCCGGCCAGCGAGGGCGGTTATTGTTAATCATAAAATGACACATTTTTGTTTGTAGAATTGAGAAAAATATTTTTGAAATTGTGTTACAATTAAAATACGTACTTCAGTATTATTTTATTATTTTACTAGCTGTTGCCCGCGGCTCCGCGGTCAGACAGTTTTCTGTATTTTTTTTTAGAATAAACATGATTTGAACTGCAATTCAAATTTTATTTAAGTGTTAGGTAACTCCATCAGGAGAGAAAATGAATAATTCTTATAAAATATTAACCGTACTTGGCAAAAATGTTAGTAGATGAGAATAAAAAATCGCATCGAGTTACAGTTGCTCGATGCGAATATTTTTCTCAACCAGTCACAGTGTGACAGGATGCAGTGTGACCTTTTCATTCATATTCGTAACTGATCTTTCGTAACCAGCTACGAATGTGGTTTTTTTTCTCATTTGATAACTAGTCACGAAAACAGAATTAAAATTCTCTGCTTGTAACTGGTTTTCATAACCAGTTACCTAGATGGAATTATTTTTTCCGTTCATAACTGGTTACCAAAAGAGAATTTCATTCATTTTTCGTAACTTAAAAGACTTATATAAAAGACAATACCCAGGAAGAATTTTTCATTTTATTACAATTTACAAATAAAATAAAAGCTTAATAATTACAATTATATTTATTTATACCGGTAAAACAGCAAATTCAATTAATAATAAAAGACTTTATAAATATATATATATATAATTTTTTTTTTTTCAGTATTTATTTCTAAATAATTTCGGGCTTTCTTGGTCTTACTACTCCCAGAATATGCGCCAGTGAAGGATTTTTACGTCCTATATACTTATTAAGCCTAGCGTGCCACCCTTCCAGATGATTGTTCGTTTTTATATCTTCTTTATAACAGCACCATTTTTTAATAAAACCAACATTACTTTACCACAAATTATTAAAGTGTAAGTTAACTTAAACTGCTGGACTTTCTGACATTTAGGTAGTCTTTACATTTTTTTTTTTTTCTCGGGTCTTCAGACGCCGGGGTGTAAGGTTACCCATAGAGCATATCCCTCGCACCCCGGCTGACCCTGGGCCATCTCACCACTAACAGCATCGCTCATCCTGTCTCCTCTGAAAGCAAAAGTCTGAAGACCCGAGACGGCGTGCGGTTTTAGTCGGTGCAAGCCCGACATAACCACCCCCGCTGCCCGGCGGGGGGGTATCCGAAGGGATTTCCGCACGATAAAAAAAAAAAAAAAAAAAAAAAAAAAAGGTAGTCTTTACATTATATATTTGTAGCCCGACAAAATCATCTTTATTGGTAAACGAGCTAAACCAGCACATCTAGCAACATGCCTTCTTTGAACTTGAGATTTTAGTCCCAATGTCTTGGCCTTCTAAAAGAGACTATTACAGTAATGATAAAAACAACCTTTTACTATCGATTTTGGAAAAACTTTTTCAATTGCATTCATGGTAGCTTTTTCGTAGTCAAGCGTTTTTTTTTTGGAATTCCACGTAGGTAAACGTCTTTTGATCATTTCAAATAATATCACGTACGTTTTTTCTGTTTTATTCCGTAGGAATGCAAAGAACAAAGGAATGACATTTTTGCTTAATTTGTTGTACCCGTGAATAGTATATATTTGCTGAAACGGTGTTGGACAGGACCGAAAAATACCATCCATGAAAAAGTGTTCAAAATTCATGAGAATGTTTTTAATATCAGGGCAGCAAAAGACCAGAATTCTTATACCTGTTTCTTGATAGTCAGCCAGAAGAAAATTATCATATTTTTTTGATATTGTTACCTCGGCATGTGACTTAAAATATAGTTTCGACACACCTAAACCTTTGTTTCTTGAATTGTATAGACCACTTTGCACTATTAAAATCCGCTTAACTAACTTAACTATATCCGCACCATCATCCAGGAGCTCGGAGATCATTCCCTCATATTGTTTCTGTATAGGTTCTAGATTATAGTTAACATTGGTTTTTAAATGTTGTACTTTTTTTATAATTACATTGTTCATATAATTAGTTAAGCAGTTAATGTCATGGGGGTTTTCTTTTATAAATTTATTGTCACTGTCAAGCGTTACATTACCTCCACAGCCTCTTAAGTTTTAACATTGATAGAATTTGCTTCCATTGCTGTACTTTTTTCTCAGATGGAAGTGCCGACCATTTTAAAGCAGTTTTATGCCTCCTCGTTTAGTTGGTACAAATTCTATAATTTTTTCTTCCATGTTTACTGTCCACTTCAAATCGTTTTAATATGTTTTCTTGACTTCAAAATATTATTTAATTTATCACGAATGATAATTCGTCATCCAAACACATAACAAATGACATTTCAATGACACAGAATGAGACATTATTTATATCAGTCAGTTCGACGTTAACATGACCTCCTCGCTTACGTTTTATAAGTCTTAAGTTACGAAAAATGAATGCAATTCTCTTTTGGTAACCAGTTATGAACGGAGAAAATAATTCCATTTAGGTAACTGGTTATGAAAACCAGTTACAAAAAGAGAATTTTAATTCTGTTTTCGTAGCTAGTTATCAAACGAGAAAAAAAAACCATATTCGTAGCTGACTACGAAAGACCGACAAACATATCGAACAAAGTCGGCAATCATCTTGAACAAAATTCTACATATAATGACCGATGAGAACACACCACACACTATCTATAAACTTACTTGTAAGTAATTTTATATATTAACTAGCTGACCCGGCAAACTTCATTTCGCTTTAGAATCAAGTTATGTTGGTTACCTTATCAGCTAAATTTATTTCGTGAATGTTTCCTTGCATTAAAGACGCAAGAGTCCGAAACGGCGTGTGGTTTTGTTCGGTTCGAGTCTGACATAACCATCCCCGCTGACCGGGGGGGAGGAGGGCTAACCGTGGCGATAGCCGTTGAAAAAAAACATAAAGTGGCACAGTATAGGCGAAGACAATCAAAGATCATGAATATCGGTCCACCTCTTCTCGAGTTATAAACGATCATCAATAACACGACTTTGTTTTATAAATATAGATTAACAGAATTATCTATCATTAACCTCAACTAGAACACAATACCAAACGTACACATTGCACAGTTGCAAATTAAACAGGAAATGAAAAACATTTCCGTATGACATTTACTATAAACACAGTAAATCGAAAATGTCAGCCTTAGTTAACATTTTGACAGTTCTAATAGATGCTTTGACAGGTCTGGCTGTATGATTACTTACCGTGATGTGTTGTGTCAACTAGCTGTCAATCATTTAAATGATAGTGATATCCATTCGTGCATTATTGGTGCAAATTCTATTGTTCTTTTTTCAAACTGTTGGTTTTTTAAACTGTGGTGTTGACATATTGATTGTTGACCTAATGAACTGCTGATCTCATGACTGTATCCCAGTTTTTCCACAATTAAAATAGTGCCCAAGACACATTAGACTAAACTTAATAACGTATGTCACGCGAGCGATTTAGTGATCATACTCATCGAAAACAGAATCGTTTCAATCGCAACGCAGTCGACTAAATTCGGTATTTTATGTTGACTATCGACTAAAAGCTTGAAGGTAAGGTTGACTAAAGTAGGAGAGTGAAAGGGAATTCTCATGCATTGCACTAAATTGGTGCCATGATGCTAGGATGGTCGGTTTATGGTATCTAGCTCAGTCTGTAGATAAGTCTGTGTTTCAAGTAGTCATTAAAACTACATTGTCCTTTGATAATGCCAAGTCTGCTTATTAACTTTGCACTGAAATAATAATCCAAATACCTTTTGTTCTCTAAACAAAAAGCAGCTATTGCCAGCATATTTTCTATAAAAGAGGCTACTGAAAAACTAAACAAAAATTCTTTAATTAAATTCAAAAACATAACGCGTTCTTTACACAACGGTATCTTAATAAACCAGTGCGGGCACACATTCCCGCTGTAAAAGCATTTTGCATTAAGGAGATTGGCTACAACACTGTTTGTGTAGATTCTCTTTGTCTTTTGTCTTTATATTTTGAGTTGTTTTTTTTTCGTTACCTCATGCACTTTGTACTTTAACCCTGCACTGCGTTTTAATACAGATGGTAGAAGTACTATATTATGTTTATTTAAGCATACTAAACCTGTTGAAATAAAACTATTTTTACATTCATCCCAATGTTTGGGATGGTTTTTAGCAGTCACGTGGAGACTAAGATAGTAGTTGTCAAATGTCTTAAATTTATCTCGAAGTATTGCTTTTTCTTATGTTAAGTAATTGAATAACTAGATAAATGCGGCGCAGTATGGCCAAGTGTCGGTAGCTTAGTGGTTAAGAAATCAACCCTATGATCGAGAGGTCCCGGGTTCGAATCCTGGCCATTACACTACCGACGTGAACCCACTCCTAACACAAGCAACTAAGCTTAGCTGGAGGGGATAGGGGGAATATTAGCACGGTGTCCTCCCCAAGTGTCCATTGCCGGGCACCCCGGGTAAGCCCTCGAAAGGATAACCCCAGGGTTACCGGCGGACGTTGGCCGCCACTGCGGCCTCGCCTTGTGGGGTCGGGTTTTATTTCGCGACGGTGAGTTGGCAGGCGTGTGTAGGACACACACGACACGCCTCCGTCTTGGCCTGCCTCTGTATGGACATGGAGTAACGTATCTTGCAAGCACTGCTTTATGATGAACCTTAAAAATTGTTTAAAAAAATAATTTTCATACTTCTTGCAACGCCTTAAGCACCGCGAAGTACAGCACTAATTTGGTATGACCTCTTAGATGTATAAACAAGTAAATAGCTTTGTGCATTGCTTCAAAATAAAATTTTAACGATTACAAAGAAATGATGAAGAATAATAAGAAATATTCAAATATTTGGAACATCAAAGCATTCTTGGGAGGAAAGTGAGAGTGACGGAAAATCTTTATAGTATTTACTTTGTCATCTAACAATGCCTCACATCATTAACAACGGCCATCCGCGTAGCTACAGAAAATTTCGTATACGTGTAAATAATATAAATTATATGAGTGAAGATTTCTGCTCTCATAAAAAATGGTTATCTACATTTTAAAATCACTAAACTAATTTGAAACTCACTTTGTCCATTCATCACAAAAGTTGTTATTAATACCTACTGTCTAATTTAGTTCAATCTATTTCATTGTCTTTCGACTATAATTATAAAAGACGATGACAGACATTTAAACCCAACTTTCCAAAATTATTATAATTGAATAGCGAAATTTCATTTCTATTTTACATCGTTTAATTATTTCTACATAATAATTTCTATTTTTCAATTCATGTACTTGTATAAATATTGAATCTTTGATCTCAATACTAACCAACGTAACAACGTCACACAATACGTCATTTCACGTGGTTGGGCCGTGTTATTCTTACGTGATCTATACGTGAATGTTGGAAGCGATCCACGGAAGTAGATATCGAAAAAACTTTTTAAAATATCATAATTCAAAATCTGCGACGTGACGTCAGAGCGTCCATTCAGTAATGTCGTACTACTGAAACTAGAATGTAAAAGTGAGTTTGAAGACATTATTTAAACTCACAATTACATTCTGCATTTTACAAACGGATTTTTCTTTAAGGAATAGACTCGAACAAATCGTTCGACATGTATTATATTATATTTATACTACGTGTATATATTATTGTAAAAGCTCGAACTACGGTAAATCCTAACATTTTCCGGTAAATCTTGGGATTTACCAACTATTATTATTAAAATTACTAAGGCGTTTGATTTGCAGTTACAGATCGCGCGTTCAAAGCGTACAAACCCGACTTTGTTAGTATACTAGGCATAAATAGTGGGTATGCATCGATTGTAACAGGCAACGCATATCTGCTCCTAAAACAAACAGTAAAAGTTAACAAGAATAATAATTACGTAGGGTGAAATCTAATAGCCTTTTTAATATCACTTAGATTCACTCAGTCTACAGTTCAGAGGTACACCTTACAGGGGTATCCGAGGGGATTTCCGCACGAAAAAAAGAAAAAAAAAATGACCAGATTGTATCAAAGATGGTTTTGATTTTTATAATAAGTTAAAATATACGCCGTGCCATAATATGATTAGAAATAGTTTTTGATCTTTCGACTTTCATTCGAGAATCGATGGTACTTTCAAATTTTTCATACTAATTTATTATACGAACATAATTGTTTAGGTGTTTTATGTATATGATTTAGTGTATAAATGTGTTATTGATTTAGCACACGTCGAAGTGAAATGACTTCAAAGTGCTCGTGAATGAACCATTTAAGGCGTATTCAAATCTAAGCAGTATTCGCTACCGTCTGCGGTAGAGCAAACCGAGCGAGTATACGGTAGGTATACTACTGTTCGCACGAAAGTGAATCTCGCTATCCTTGTAACTAGAATACTGTGCGAGTTTCACGATATTACTGTTTTCTACTCCTTGATCGAAAAGTGTTATTTGATGCAGTGCATGGAATCCCATACACTGCAATCACATTGCTAACACTACTAAATATAGTAGTAACTGAATACACGTTCCCAATTACAATTTGTTGGTTAAATTACCTTCTAATACCAAAGTTCCCATGGGGCAGACCTTTCCAGGCCAATGGGAATTCAACCCAACTTAAGTTAGTTAAGTCATTGCAATCTTAAATGTGTCTATTTGTATGGATGTAATACACTTGCAATTAACAATAATATAACCAGCGCTAACTAAATTCAAACTAAGCTTATAATATGGTTTCCAAAATGTGTTTAATATTTTGTTTTTTTTTTGTTAGGGTAAAAAGGAACCCTTATAAGATCTGTCTCTTGTCCGTGTTTCGTCACTGATTTTCTTAGGAATGGGTTGACCTAGCAAGTTGAAATTTAAACCAAATACTGAGGTCTAAAGTTCCTATTAGGTGTATAGAAATCAAGGTCTTGAGTCACACACATGATAAAAAGATATGGGTAAAGTAATAGATTTTTTTGAAAACTTGTAACTTCCATAATTTACCCTAATTGTCAACGTATGTATTTTTCGGAATTTTCCCTTTACTTGTGCTGTAAGACCTTGCTTTTAACCAAAATTGACAATTCTAGGTCAACCGGACGTACCCTATAGGTTTTGGGTCGAAAACCTATAAGGTAGTTCCCGTTGACTTAGAATCACGAAATTTGTCAGAAGCAAGGTCTTACAGCACAAATAAAGGAAAAATTCCAAAAAATAGATACGTTGAAAATTAAAGTGTAACGTACATAGTTGACGCCAATTAAGATAGGCCTCTGAGTTATATGGGCGCTCATGCAATTTAGAGTTCTAGCTTAGCACTATCAGTTTAATGGACACCTTTTTTTTTTTTTTTCGTGCGGAAATCCCTTCGGATACCCCCCGCCGGCCAGCGGGGGCGGTTATGTCGGGCTTGAACCGACTAAAACCGCACGCCGTCTCGGGTCTACAGACGCCGGGGTGTATGGTTGCCCATAGAGCATATCCCTCGCACCCCGACTGACCCTGGGCCATCTCCGGTTTCGAAATGGCCTCCTCTGGGGTTTAATGGACACCTACCTCAAATACGGTAAATGAATAAAACTGTAATATTATGTCAAAGAAAATATTTAATGCGATACTAATTTTATTATAGCGGTATAATGGGTAGGTACGGAACCCTCGACGCACGAGAGGCGGACTCGATCGATTTTTTTTTGTAAATACATACATCTTATATACATAAAAAACCTAATACAATACAAGTATACATAGTCATTCATATAAATATATTGTGTACAGGGTGGGAATCAAACCCATGGTCTATGGCGTACCAGTTTAAAGTTCTACCTGCTGTATGTGTAGCCACACAGATCATGTGTAACTGTGAATTTTTGACGATAGAAATATACAGAGTTCCAGGTGCAGTAGAATGCAAGGGCCACCCCATCTCTTCCTGTGGCCGTAGAAAGCGATTATTTTCCATACGACCAAACTAAAGACCAGGAAAAGGGCCCGAGTGACGGTAATAGGTTCGTTCATTATTACGTGGGACCAAGATACTTGTTGGCGAAATGTCAGTGTTCGTTCACCTCAACTAGGATATGTCAGTGGGCGTATATGTATGTCGAAACTATAGTTATATTTTCGACATACATATACGCCCACTGACATCCTAGTTGAGGTGAACGAACCCTGACATATGATGGTATAAATTTTCTTCGGTTTCCAATAACCGATAAAACAATACAAAAAGTGAACGCAAAAAAAAACAAAGCTTTAAATAAAACAGAACGTAGTAACGGACATTTAAAATATCACATCGCACGAGACTGTAAAAAATCACACGACGTGCCGCCATTTGCCAAATGTAGGTCGGGACGAGCAACTAAGTCCCCCTTTTAAACTCTGCTAATCCTCTAGCTTTTCAATTGTGAAACCTTTTCAGTAGTATTAAATGCCACACAATGTGAGATCTTGAGCAGGAGCTTTGTTGGAGTTTCAGGGTTCCAACGTGAATGATAAAACTAGAGATTTGTTACGTCGCAGAATTCACCATCTGCGTATATTTATAATGACATACGTAATGTGAAATTAAATTCTGTCTTTGTTCTGTACACTACCAACATCTAAAAAGTATACAGTTAATTTAGCGGTAACAGCAGCATATCAATTATTACAGGAGTATTATTAGTGTGTTGCCTTAGAGGCGCAGAGCAAAATGGCGTTCATATGTACGATTTTGCTTTAATTATGCCTTAAACCTTTAGCCTCTTGTCTTTTCTGTATAATTCACGCTTTCTGACTTTGCAATGCTGCCAACAAAGAATATTTTTGTAGTTTCTATGTCTGTATAATCGCTTAAGGAAGAAATCATTTTTGATAATGCAATGCCGTCAATGAAGATTTTGTTCTAACTTTCTATTTCTGTATAATTCACGCTTAAGGGAGAAATATTTTTTGATCTTGCCATGCTGCCAATGAATATTTTTTCTTAAAACTCTATATAGTATTGAACATTCTGTCTACGTCGGTATGATTCAGTAAAATGGCAAACAATTTAATCTCTTTTTGACAAATCACATACTAGTTTATTATCACTCTTTTCAAAGCGATAAATTGAAACATTTTTTGTCGCTTATTTTGCTCAATACTGAGTTTTCCATTACAATACTGTATTGACAGATTGGATTTAACGAATTGGAATCTGATGGATTATGTTTCTTTTGTCAAGAACTGAGATTGTCCGAAAATCGGTGCTGAGGTTTCAATTTGTAGGAGAGCTTTCAGAGGATTTTGCGTGATTATTATTCAGAAGTATATTCTGAAAGATTATCTGAATATTGAAAGGGAGCGCCAGTCGTTGGCTGTACGGCATAAAATACTGAATGTTAGATTTGTATGTATGTATAAATGCATACTGGTGTTCGAGTCTCTTACTGAAGTATTGAGTGTGTGACTTCAATAAAAGAGGAGATTCTCAATTCCCTTACATCCCGTTTGAAATTATTTTGTAAATGCGTGATTCTCGGTAAAGTAAATTACAAAGATCGCCTCGTATCTAACACGACTTCCTTAATCCTTCAAAGAATGGCTTTTGTCCAACCGACAGCAAACATGCAAGCCATGATTAAGTTGTTACCTACCTATGTTGCTCCATGGTACTACCCCAAGCTTTTTTACAACTTATTTCAAACTTGAATATTGTCTTCATCAATCTATTAATCTACTGCAATCCATTCTGAATATCTTCCTATGTATGTTTATATTTATTTTACAGATGCATTAGTATAAAGGGTTTTCTCGTTTACATTTAGAGTCAACCACTGAAGTAGTACTCATTTATAAATCTTTACATTTTAATAAATCAATACATAATTGATGTATAATTATTTTTGTAATTTTACGTACAATCTAAGAGCTAATGTGGTCGATAACTTAGAATGTGTTAAGCTAATACCGATGGTGACTGTACCTTTTTTTTTTTTTTTTTTATCGTGCGGAAATCCCTTCGGATACCCCCCCGCCGGCCAGCGGGGGCGGTTATGTCGGGCTTGCACCGACTAAAACCGCACGCCGTCTCGGGTCTTCAGACGCCGGGGTGTAAGTTTACCCATAGAGCATATCCCTCGCACCTCGACTGACCCTGGGCCATCTCACCACTAACAGCATCGCTCATCCTGTCTCCTCTGAAAGCAGAGGAGTACGGAGAGCGATGTGTTCCCGCCACGTTGGGTATTGGTCAAAGATCAATGCCAACCCTATGTAGGGGTGAAGGGGAAGCCATTGACCGCCACCCAGGGTGTACCGGCCGCTCCGATTCCGTTCCCCCCGGACTGCAGCGGGATCGGAATCGGAGCGACACTCGAGGAGGTTACCCAACACACACCCCGATGGTGACTGTACCTCGCATAAAACCTTAGTTCATTCTACTAAGATTGAAGCACTGGTTCAATTAGAGCAACGGGAAAAAAATGCCCATCGGAAACATAATCGGACCACTGGGAATAACCCTATTTAACTTACACACCGTTGTTTTTCTGCCAACGAGTAGGATTGCTGGACCTCCTCAGAGAGGTAAAGTTCGTGAGGGAGTTATACTAATATAGGAGTGTATGAGTTTTAGGCCGTGTACATTACACGAAATGTACAATAACCATGTACAATATAAGACGAAGCAAAACACAGCATGGTACTTTGAGCTCATTATATGTAAAAAAATCGACGGATTGCACTCCATTTGCAATCGCAATTGCATTTGCAATTGCAATCCTCCGGGAGTGCCGGCAGAAGTGAAAACTTGAATATTAACGTTGTGCATTTTTGATATTTTGGAATGGTTAGGGAATAATTTTGCACGAATT
The DNA here is from genome assembly GCA_946251805.1 of Cybosia mesomella. NCBI lineage: Eukaryota > Metazoa > Arthropoda > Insecta > Lepidoptera > Erebidae > Cybosia > Cybosia mesomella. Next base: position 6,490,059 of record OX276389.1, read on the forward strand.
GCTTTAATTATCAGTATAAAAAGGACTATCATTTATGTGGTACGATAGCGCAATAAATGAATGTTGTATGTTGTGTAAACATGACAATTTATATTACATTAAGCGGGGCGTGAAAAAACATCTGTTGAGGCCGTCTAGGTAGGGACCACCATTCTAGGGACAATCTCTGGAAATGGTGGCCACTACGTTTTGGACTTCAGCTCAGCTTACCATCATGCGGGGTGCAGTCAATTTGACGGACTAAATATATATAAAATAAAAATTAACACTTCAGAACTATTACAAATATTTTACATTAAAAAGTTTATCTCAGAAAAATAAACTTCCATCCATAATTTCAACGACTTTTTCACCATCATTATTAACAGAACCATCATCGCCAATATATTTATATAGTACTCACTCATTTTGGATTTATGGCACAAAATATAATAAATATTACAAAAAGTTATATAATGACAAAAAGTGTTTCTTGGGCCTCGGTCGGAATCGATCTCAGTCTTGACGAAGTCAACGACCACTCATTAGACGAACGCGCCACCAAGGTTGTTAAGTACAGTGTGAAATTAGTGCTTCTATATTTGTCTGCAAATGTCTTACGAATTTTCGAACCAGGACACGTGACCTGCACGTGTCCTGACGCGAGTTTAACGTTTTTTACCCATTACAAAAAAGTGCACAACGCCGCTAAAGAAGTTTTCACTTCAATAATAACACTGACTAGCCAAGAAAGTTCGGGTACTTTTACATAATTTTACATTTCAAGACATATACAGAAAAGGCGTAAGGCTTAATCAAACGTAAAATCATACGTTTCGATGCGATCGCACATCAAAAGCAAAATATTTAATCCAATAACTCTAAATTTTTCCAACAAAATATTCGAAAGTAACACCAAAAATACTGAATTGCGAACTAAATATGCATACAAAATAAATACAATTCAGAATACTGTTCATCAGATGAAGCAAAACTAATTTATAATGGTGATCATCTGTTATCTGAAAGTAAATCTAATGATTATTTGAGTCACAATAAAATATGTATTAATTTTAACTTTTAACGAACGGGTGAGTTCCACGCGCGCCGGTTGACGAATAAGTCATCTATCAAACTTATAAGACAATTATATATTCTAAAAGAAACATCATTCAATGTCAACAGGGCCTTATATGGGACAGAGTTGCTCCTATTTATTCGTGCATTATCACAAGTACCTTTTTTTTTTTTTTAACTACCTAACACGAAGGGTTTTAGCGGAGGTCCCCCGTAGAGACAGCCGCCAAACCCTTCTAACCTTCTATCCGCATCGGAGTGCGCGGTGTTCACGAGCTATCTTCGCAGTGAGCGAAGTGCCCGTTTTTTTTTTTTTTTTTACGTGCGGAAATCCCTTCGGATACCCCCCCGCCGGCCAGCGGGGGTGGTTATGTCGTGTCTCGACTAAAACCGGCACGGTGTCCTCCCCAAGTGTCCGTTGCCGGGCACCCCGGGTAAGCCCTCGAAAGGATAACCCCAGGGTTGCCGGCGGACTTTGGCCGCCCCCGCGGCCTCGCCAGGTGGGGTCGGGTTTTATCCCGCTTCGGTGAGTTGGCAGGCGTGTGTAGGGCACACACGACACGCCTCCGCCACGGCCTGCTTCTGTAAGGACGGCGAGTCGGCCAACTGCCGTCCTCAGGCCCCGATCATGGAGGTCGGTAGTCCCGGGCGTAGATGAGTCTGCGGCGTCCTCGCCGCAGACTGCGAAACTCGGGGGGCAGGGTTCTCTCCCGCTCCCTCTCCGCCGTCTCTTTCGCGCGCATTACCTGCTCGCAGAAAGAGGCGGCGGCGTGCCACTTGCTCCCGTCGGAGACCACGGCCCTCACCATGGTCTCCAACGAGAGAACGTCCACGCCCAGGACCGCAACGAGATCCCGGCGTTGACTCGCCCACGCAGGGCACTCCACCAACGTGTGAAGCGCCGTGTCTTCGCCAGGATCCTCGCAGTGCTGGCACTGCGGCGTTGTCTCCCGGTGGATGCGCCACAGATACTTACCGAAACACCCGTGTCCGGTAACCATCTGGCACATCCGGTAGGAGAGGTCCCCATGGTCCCTCTCCAACCACTCCTTCATGATCGGTCTCACCGCCGCAATGGTGGATTCCCCCCACCTTGGGTGCTCAAGTCGCACCCTCCATGTCTCCATGAGTTCCCGGTGGAGCTGGGACCGTTGAGCCCTGATTTCTCGGGGCTCCGGCCTATGGCCCCGCTCCAGCGCCTCCTTGCGCCACTGGTACAGCAGCGCAAGGGCTCTCGCTTCCAGGTCCCATGGAGGGGTCCCGGCTAGGAGACATGCCGCCTCGACTGAGATCGTGCGATACCCCCTGATGCACAGCCAGGCACCTAAAGCACCTGGTCTCGCGGGGCTGCAGGAGTTGCACCCGCGCCTTAAGGAAGCCCCCAACGAGGAGGCTCCGTCCGTCCGCAATCTTCTGCGCCGCTGCGACGGGGCAGTTGACGACTGCCGTGCCGTGACCGGTGGGGCTGAACCGGATTTCTCCAGCTCTCACCTGATCACGGGGGCAGCCGCCCGCCTCCACGACGGCAGAGATAATTTCCTCCGTCGTGGCCGCATCATCCAGACCCGAAATGCGCAAACCTGCGCATTTGTTGGGTCTGGTGATGCGGACGGCTTCCGAGTCCAGCGACTCCCTAAGCCTGGCCGCTAGGGCATCAGCCTTGGGGCCGCTGGTGGCGCCGGAGACCTCGAGGAGGCGAGCTCCGGTGCGAGTCGTCTTGCACCGGAGTCCACCCTCAATTTCGAGGGCCTTAAGGTCCACAGAGGCTTTCACCTGCCTTAGGACCTGGGCGTACCCCACGCCCTTCTCCACACCCTCCGTCGTCACCGTCAGGACGACGGCAGTGGAGCGTGGGGCGCGGAGCCTCTTCGGCGCCTTCGCCGCAGCGGCCTTAGCCGCCTTCTTAGCCGCCTTTTTGGCGGCTTTTTTTGCCTTCTTTGCGGCTCCCGCTACCATCCATCCCTCCCCTCTGGAGGAACATTCGGGTGCAGCGGGAGCAGCGGCGGCTGCAGCGGGTGCGGGGGTGCCACGCTTTTTGCCCTTCCCCTTCCCATTAGCCTTGGCGGGCGTTGGGTTCGCGGGGACTGCTGTCCCCGTCTTGGGACCGGGACTTCCGCTGGCGGCAGCTACGTAGGATGCGGGCCACGCCAGTGAAGGACGGTACGCCCGGTCCTCCAGCACGCCAAGGCGCCTCTCGATTGCCGCCAGCAGTTGTGTCATGCTCGGTGCAGATGTCGTCGGCGGCTCTGGCACTTGCTTGTGCGCCGGCTTAGGTGCCGACTTAGGTGCCGACTTTGCCACCGACTTAGGCGCCTCCCCTGGCGGCACAAGAGCCCTCGGCTGGACCACCGCCGGCGCCGCCTGGGCTCTTGGGGCCTTCTGGGCCTCCGGGCAACCCCTGACCATCAGGGTGAGTTGTCTCACCTCCTCCCGGAGGACCCGCTGTTGCTCCAAGGAGTTGGCGAGCTCAGTTTCCAGGCTTGTCACCCGGGCCCTGAGCTTCACCTCCTCCTCGGAGACGCTCCTAGCTAGGAGCTCCTCCAACGCTGTCTTGGCGACGGCGACGTTTTCGGCCACCGTCTTCTTCTTCCCGGCCACGTTTTTGGCACCCTTGATGGTGTCCGTGATCCGGGCTAGCGCTGCAAGGAGCTCCCTCGCAGCGGGGACGCCTTGGTCCCTGCCACTCGGTAGTGGAGGGACATGCACCGGCACTCTACCCGCCGTAGTGGCCAGCACCTTCGCTGGCCGGTCGTCCTCGCTGGAGGAGACCGCCCTCTGTCCGGAGGAGCTTCTGCTCCGGTCTAGAGCGGGTCCTCGCGAGCGAGGCCTCTTGCGACGGAGACCTTCGGTCTCCATTCGGCTGGGAGCTGACTCGCTGTCAGTCCCAGCCGTGGACGCAATCTCCGCGTCCGTTCCCTCTCCAATTGGTAGTGGAGTGGCGGGTCTGGCGAAGACGGCCTTGGTCGAAAGCGTACACGACCGCGGCCTCACCTCTTCTGCCCCCACCACTACCACTCCGTCGTTTCCGTTGCCATTATTCGTGCCTGTGTCATCGTTTGTAAATCCGTCCGGTTTGTCAACAATTTTTTTTAAGTTATTCATGTCATGTCCCACGAGTATGGGGGAAAGGTGGTCCATCCAGGCGGAGCCCCTTGCACCTGGATAAGCCTATATACTATGGAGGTCGGCTGGTATCCATAGGTTTTTACGACTTCGCTGTCGGGTGTTATAGACTTTTCCTTGTCGTGGGCCGGCCAATAAAGGCAAGCCCTCCGGTCAGCAAGATCACAGCGTACCCTTCTGGAGCCACCAGTCAGGTTGTTGCTGATCACCTACCGATTACGGAACGCGAGAGGATGGCTAGTCCTCTCTCACCAGCGGTGGCACAAGTGCCCGTCGGCCCCTGCATTAGCAGTGGGCTAATCCCACGGCGGCCTCCGCCACGAACACCATCACTCATCCTGTCTCCTCTGAAAGCAGAGGAGTACGGAGAGCGATGTGTTCCCGCCACGTCGGGTATTGGCCGACGATCAGTGCCAACCCCATTAAGGGGGAAACCATTGACCGCCGCCCAGGGTGTACCGGCCGCTCCGATTCCGTTCCCCCTGGACTGCAGCGGGATCGGAATCGGAATGACACTCGAGGAGGTTACCCGACACACACCCCAGCGAAGTGCCCGTGGCATAAATTTTGATAATTTAGTGTGCAAGTCAGTTTTTCTTTGTACCACTTCGGTGACAGGCTTGCACATGGCCCACCTGATGGGAAGCGGCTATTTGTTATACTGTGAATGTTATAAAATAGTATATCTAATGGGTCAAATGTTAATAAGTTAAAAAGGTAATCTTGTTTTAGCTAATGTTAAATACTTTTGGTTAAACTTTGCCAATTGTAAGATGAATTAGTGGAGACACATCCGTTAGCTGATATTTTAAATAAATTCCTTTATGCTTTACACCTTATGCCTTTACGAAACGTCGGGAAAAGTGTAAATAATAAAAAAAAGAAATCTCGATAGCAACCGTTCAGAACTGTTTTATTCCAATGTGCTATATTCGCAAAAACATCGAACAATATCTTTATATTTCGTTTTAATTAAAGAGCTTTTATCACTGTATACTTATTTATGATGATACATTTTCTGTTCAATGGCCTCGGCGAAAAATTGAATTTGTTGTGACAGAGAGCCTTACAGCAAACAAGGTCTACGGATACTTAGTGTCACGATTCTTTTATGCAGGTGGGAGATTAATGAAGAGAGAACGTATTAAACCTTGACTTGTACTGATATAAAGTTTCTTGTTAGGGAACAATAGTTTCATGATGATAAAAAACAATATTTCTATTTCAATATTTCTTTCGTATAATATGTATTATCTGTATGTGTGTATAATATGATATCCTGTGCGTACTATGTAGCCTGAGATTTTAACTTTAGATTACCATCAGGTGAGTAACATTGACGTGAGCTTGATAAAAAAACATCATCTTAGCTTGTTATTGCAAAAATTTAAATGCAAAGTCAGGCTGTGAAAATAATTTTCATATCCACAACATAACCTCTAAACAAAAAATGTATCACCTACTAAAACTATAAATTAAAGTGTCTCTACGGAAAAATATACCATCGTGACAAATTATACACCCGGAAATATGAATAAAATGTTGTAAAATCTTATAATATGAAGAGTACATGACGTGTCGACAAGACACAACTCGCACCTTACATCCTTCGGGAAATTTACGTTCACATGAATAGATGTTATAACATAATAATTGTGTACATACCAAGCCATCACACTGTACATATGTAATTGTGGCTTCAGCTTCAGGAACGCGTCTAGCAGACGAACCACCACCACCACGGGTCGCCATTTTTACAAACGAGAGTTTATGAAAGGAAGGGTTATTAGCATCGCACTCTGTTTGTGTTGTATGCAACACAGACTACTAAGGGATGTGTGCAATCTGTGGTGTGGTTGTTTCTGGTCACAGTCTGAGTATGTATAGCTTTAGCTTTTATTCTCAGTCTGCGTTTGTGGTACTCAGGTACCACGTATACATTCGCGCGCGAGTCGCACCACGAGTCGCGTTATATACGCGGCTCGCCTCGAGTCAAAGGGACTTGCTTTCAAGTATATATATAATAATCTATGGGACTTGCGGCGAGCTCTGGGGTTGGGAGGATGTGCGCTTGGTGTTTACATTCGCGTTCCGTTTTCATACGGTTATTTTTCATTATTTTATTTATTTATTTTTATTATTTTATTCATTATTATTTCATTGGTTCATGGTTGCATTCATTTCATTCATAGATTAATAAATAGGGTTCCGTTGCCAACTGGAAAAAAACGGAACTCTTATAGATTCGTCATCCGTCCGTATGTCACAGTCACTTTTTTTCGAAACTATAAGAACTATACTCTTGAAACTTGGTAAGTTGATGTATTCTGTGAACCGCATTAAGATTTTCACACAAAAATAGAAAAGAACATTAAATTTTGGGGGTTCCCCATACTTAGAACTTAAACTCTTTTTTTTTAACAAACCCAAACGTATGTGGTACTATGGATACATCTTCAAAAATGATATTGAGGTTTCTAATTTCATTTTTTTCTAAACTGAATAGTTTGCGCGAGAGACACTTCCAAAATGGTAAAATGTGTCCCCCCCCTATAACTTCTAAAATAAAAGAGTGATAAAACTAAAAAAATTAAACTTCCACCGAAAATTGGTTTGGACGAGATCTAGTTAGTAGTTTTTTTTTATACGTCATAAATCATTACATAACATAACTTCACGCCTGTATCCCCGAAGGGGTAGGTAGAGGTGTATTACACACCCACGATTCGCCACTTTACTTTTCATTCAATCAACTGCTGCTTATTGGGCGAGTTCGACTCTCAATTGGCAGCTTTTTTTTTGTACACATCAAAAAAAATTCGATCACGTCGAAAAATCTAAATCTTTTTTTAGATTATATTATGATTTCTTCTTCTTTTTAGATTCTTTATTTGAAAATATAGAATTAGAATGTAAAATAATAACACAGTTCAATTATTTTCCCATATAAAAATGCTTTCAGTCCTAGCTTACGCTCATTCAGAAATCTGATTTAGTCAATTTAACGATCCCGGTTCCACCAAGGTTATCAACTTGAAGCCCGAGGTCCGCTTTCCATTTTATGGTTAGCTTTTTTTAGGGATTTTCTTTAGAAAAGCCCTATTGCTAAGGAGTTGTCATCGACGTCGTCGTCGTCGACGTCGTCGTCGTTGCCAATTTTCTGTCACGGTTTTGGGTATGAAGGAGATGAGCTATCGAGTTGCTGTTTTCGGTAATAGATTCGTGTTGGGGTGAACCATTGCAAGATAAAGAAAAAATCGCAAAAAATCGCAAAAAAAAATATAATCGCAAAATCGAAAATCCCTTGTATTCGGCTGAGCTCGTCTCAGGAATTCAACTTGTTTGTTGTTATGGGACTAATAGTCATCAAACCCCTTAACCCGGGGGGAAAACCTGCGCTCGAGCCTGGTTCATCAATCGGCAGATGTACCGTCTTAGGGCACGCCGTAGTAGCGGCGGTAAGACCCATCGCGGAGGACGGGCTAGAGAGGTGACACGGGAGCCTTTCGTACTGGCTGACGCAGGTGATCTCTGGGAAGACGTGCTTTGGTGACCACTTGTGTCTGATCAGAAAGTAGCCATCACATGCAAGCGAGGGCTCAGGGTTGCTTGGGAGTGGATAGGTGGAGCCACCTGTCAGCCTAGCAGAAGCAGGCCCAAGCGGCGTCGCGTTCCGCCCCCCTCCTTTCTGCGGAAGCAAGACGGGGACACCGTGGTTCACAAACTCGAGGCGGCCACACACTCTTGATAAACTGCATGGCCATGCATTTTCAAGCGTGAAACGGTCGAAAAAGGATACTATCAACCCTTTTTTTTTTTTTTTTTTTTTACGTGCGGAAATCCCTTCGGATACCCCCCAGCCGCCGCCGGCCTGAGGGGGTAGTTATGTCGTGTCTCGACTAAAACCGCACGGTGTCCTCCCCAAGTGTCCGTTGCCGGGCACCCCGGGTAAGCCCTCGAAAGGATAACCCCAAAAAAGGATGTTTAAAGCAAATAATATTTGTCAACGTAGCTTAAAAAATATACAAGGAAGCTTCCTTCGATTTACATACAATTAAAATGTGTGACAACCTCAAGTTACTTATTACAAACAACCGGAAAAATAACAAAGCCTCAAAAGTAAATATTGCAAATACGAAGACCAAACAAACAAAGTATCCTCATAGTATCAGTGTAAATAAAACAGGCGGGAGTGCTTTGAGGATTTATTTACATTTGAAAATGTTTAAAAAAAAATTAACGTGAGTTTTAAAATTTCAATTCGGAACGGCCTCGGTGGAAGTTTACGCACAATTTGCTTAGTTTCAAGGGGTCGAGGAATTTGTTTTTAACTCGTTTGTACGCGATATCGTCATGGCAGGTTGCACCTTTCGCAGGGTGCTGGAATTTGTATGGTACCTTGTTTTATCGTAGTAGCTAGGTATCAACATTTTGATGTTTTATGGGTAGGTATACGATAAGTAGCGGTGGTAGCCAAGTGGCTGGTTTGAACTCCGGTAATTATACTAGCGAAGTGTACCTCTAGTAGACGGGAATATTACTAATTTCAATTACTAGATTTAATTTTGTTTAAAAAAGAAATGCAGGTGTAATAATTAATTTAGCAGAAAGAAAGGGATGAACATGTTTACCATTAAATTCTTCTACTTACTTTTAATTTAAACGACTACTGTCTTGATTTTGTTTCATAACCAAGTAAAATTCGGCTACAAAGTTACAAGAATCCTCACCTGAAACAAAACAAAACAACAATTTAAACTAATCACCAGCAAACCGTATTGTTGGGTGCGATGCGGAGGTTTTCTTCAATAAAACGACTTTCTCGATATTAAACTTTTAACGTTTTATTTTAGTACCGTGAATGAGACGTGTGCAATGACGAAGGAAGTTTTTGATTGTGCTTGTACAATGACGGTGACAGGAAGTACTACAAAAAACTAAACTTAATACTAATTAAGTATATGCGCGTGGATTTGCTCACAATTATTGTGTAGGCGCTGAAACATGCCCCCGGACGTTGGAAGCGACAGGTGCGCTTTCAACCACACGAAGAATCAACGGGCAGCGGGCAAATCCTATTGAAAGCTCTTCTTATTATTCCAGCGGACGTTTGGATATCTACCACACGTACAATGCCATCTGACCCTGGATGAACAGCAATGACTCTGCCCAATCTCCACTTGAGAGGAGGAAGATGATCCTCCTTTATGACTACTAAGGTGCCCAGCTTCAACTTGTCTGTATTCGTCTGCCACTTACTCCTTTGTTGAAGCTCCGACACGTACTCCTTGCTCCAGCGCTCCCAAAAATGCTGACGGAGCTGCTCGATTCTCTCATACCGAGACAAGGAAGTAGCAGAATGGTCTTGCAAGTCTCGCTGCGGAAGTGACGTCAGCGGCCGCCCAACAAGAAAATGGCCAGGAGTTAATGGCGTAAAATCTGCTGAATCGGAGGACAGCGGTGTCAATGGGCGTGAGTTCAGGATCGCCTCAATTTGGACTAACGTGGTGTTAAGCTCTTCGAACGCAAGATGACTATTACCCAACACTCGTTTCAGGTGATATTTTGTCGACTTAACACCCGCTTCCCAGAGTCCGCCGAAATGAGGAGCATACGCAGGTATAAAATTAAAGTTAATTCCGTCACTAGCCAATTGCTCGCCTAAGGAATCGCAATTGGTTTTGAGAAATTTTGAAAGTTCGTTGCACGCACCAACGAATGAGGTACCGTTGTCGGAGTAAAGATCATTGGGCTTTCCTCGTCGCGAAATAAATCGGTATAAGGCTAACAAATATTTGCTGCTAGTTAAGTCACTCACCAGCTCCAAGTGTATGGCTTTGGTAGTGAAACAGACAAAAATTGCAATGTACACTTTTAACAGCCTACATCCACGACCTTGCCTATTAGCAGCGATGATGGGACCAGCGTAGTCTACACCAGTGCTGGTAAAGGGATAACCACCTGGAAGGAGCCGCTGACGAGGTAAATTGCCCATGATAGGGGTAACGGTCTTACCCGACATGCGACAACAACGCACGCAATTACGATAACAACTCTTAGCTAACCTTTGGCCGCCTATTGGCCAATATGACTCACGGATAGAAGCCAATAGCAATTGTGGACCTGCGTGCATCAATTTAATGTGCTCATATTCAAAAAGTAATCTTGTAAATTTGTGAGTGGACTGTAAAACAATGGGGTGTTTTTTGTAATATGGGAAATTCGAATTTTCTAAACGTCCCCCTACGCGCATTATTTTGTTATCATCCAAGAATACATTAAATTTAATTAGAGGGCTTTTTTTAGGTATGTTTTGACTATTTATAAGCGTTTGATATTCAGGGAACGACTCAATTTGGCTTCTAATTACAATAATATTTAATGCATCTTGCAACTCTGCTACAGAGAAAAATTGATTAGGAAAATGAATTTTCCTACACCTTTTAATAAAACGTAAAACGGTAGCTACACTACGAACAAGTCTTAAATAACTAGAGAATCTATTAAAATCTACAAATTTGCCACAGTGACTGTTATCGAGAATATTAGCGCCAAATGAAACATGAGGCCGAGTCTCAGGTAGCTCATCTACTGCTAATGATTTATGTTGAGAAGGCCATTGTGACTGATCGAGCTTTAAAAAGCTGGGACCGCTCCACCACAAGTCCGAGGATTGCAGGGTACTAATTTCCACACCACGAGAAATTAGATCCGCAGGGTTCTTGTCGGTTGGGACGTGTCTCCACGAGCAATGCCCCGCCTTATCTAAGACTTCAGCAACGCGGTTGCGGACAAAGGGCTGAAGCTTAGAAGGCAACATATTTAACCATCCCAACACGACGGTGGAGTCAGTCCAGCAAAAAATGTGGGTGAACTTTAATCGTGAAGAATTCACGACCTTCTCACATAATCGAGCTCCAACTACAGCGCCACATAATTCCAATCTTGGAATCGTGATTGGTTTAATCGGCGCCACTCGACTTTTAGCTACCAACAAACTTACAGTGTATTCACCCTGATTATTGGCACTGCGTACATAGATACACGCACCATACGCACGCTCCGATGCGTCGGTGAATACATGCAACTCTAATGAATTAATATTGTACAAATGACAGACTACTATTCGTGGAACCCGAATATTATTAATTAATGGCAATGCCTTAACAATGGCAAGCCAAATAGTGTTAAGTGCCGGGGTTAACGGCTCGTCCCACGAAAGTTTGTCCAACCACATTCGTTGCAATAACATTTTCATCGAAATTACACAGGGAGATAATAAACCTAAGGGGTCAAAAATGCGTGCTATCGCAGATAGTATGTCACGCTTGGTCACATGATCTTTAGAAGGCAACGTCGAGTATGAAAACCCTAGCACATCAGAATTAGCAAACCAGTCAAGCCCTAGCAACTTATTGGGTTCATTAGACCCCATATTTAGATCTAATGACGACTGAGAATCATTGACTAATTCTGATACGCTTGACCTCCATTTTCTGAGTGGCATACCAGCAGACTGAAGTGCGTTGGTGACCTCTGAACGGATAAACTGTACCTCGTTTAAGTCATCACTGCCAGTCAGCAGGTCATCAACGTAGAAGTCATGCAGGATGACGTCAGCCACCTTATTTCTAAGACTACAGTATGACTCACCCTTATTTTGAAAAAACATACTTTGGGTGTCTTTTTTATAATCAATGCCTATTTGATTAAGACATCGCGTAGCGAGAAAGGGTGCACTAGCTGTGCCGTATGTGACAGTACACAGGTTATATATTTTCACCGGATCAGTGGTGCTATTCCGCCATAAAACCTGTTGTAGGTGCCTATCAGATGGGTGGACGTATATACACCTATACATTTTCTCGACATCAGCAGATAATACGTATCTGTGTTGTCGAAACCGTAAAAGGATAGATATAAGATCGTCCTGCACTGTAGGCCCAACCATCTGGACATCATTAAAAGATAACCCGGAAGACGTAACACAACTAGCGTTAAAAACTACCCTAAGTTTGGTAGTAGCACTGCTTTCGCGCAGCACCCCGTGGTGTGGTATGAAATATCCACTGGGCCTGCCGTAACTCACTTTGTTTTCGGTCATATGTCCTAATGCCTCGTACTCAGACATAAAGTCATGATATAACTTGCTGAGGTCAGGCTTAGACTTCAGTCTACGTTCCAGAGAATATAAACACTGAGAAGCTCTTTGGAAAGATTGGCCTAAGACAGACGGACTTAGTTTTAACGGAATACGAACACAAAAATGACCGCTCTCTAAACGTGTCGTATTTTTCATAAAATGCTCCTCACATGCTTTCTCTTCTAGAGAATAGCAGGAGGATTGTGAGTTGATTTCTTCTAGATTCCAAAATTTAACTAAATCGGTTCTAATTTTATCTAAATTATCGTGATTAGAAGAATCAGACTGAGTGAAATTACATGAAATATAACTCGGAATTGATTTATTATTGTTGTATGTGACAGGGCCAGAAACGATCCAACCTAATATAGTGTCACATAATACTGGCTTCCCCTCTCCCAACTTAATTCTTTGCGAACCAAGCAGGTCCCAAAATAAGTCAGCACCAATTAAAACATCTACTTCCGAAGGTTTGTAGAAGGTGGGGTCGGCTAAACTAATAAAATCTGGAATATTAAGGTTCGAAATATCGACTTCCCGATGTGGCATTACAGTTGTTAATGATGGCAAAACGTAACAATAAAACTTGGTATTATAATGGTCGTCTAACGACGTCATTTTTACCTGACACATTTTGCCTACGCGAGAACTCACGTTGTTTATACCAAAGACCGAACCATTTACCTGATTAGTAATTAAATTAAGACGTTTACATAATCGTTCCGATATAAAACTTGACGTACTACCGCTATCAAGCAGGGCTCGCACTAAATGCTGACGACCATGACGATCACATAACTTGATAAGCGCCGTGGACAATAGAATACCGCGGCTGGCTTGTTTACGCTCGCAGGACGTACCGAGATCCGCCGCTAAGGTTAAAGTATTAGCATTTGAATCATTGCTACCGACGACGTGCGCGGGCGATGACATAGAATCTTGTGATATGGTGTCGTTGCTATTATTGCGGGACTCAGCAACACCTTGATATTCCGACGAATGAATAAGAGTGTTATGTCGGCGTTTACACAATTTACATCCCGGTTTTTTACAGCGGTTGGCAAAGTGACCTGTGTGCAAGCAATTATAACAAACTTTATAGTTCGGTATTAACTTTAAACGGGCGTCAATGCTAAGTGCAAGGAACTGTGGACAATTCGTCAAACTATGATTACCTTTGCAGTGCGGACACGATTTACCTATATTAGTGTGATCATTGTTGCAATCTTTTGACGTCACCATTGGTTTTATTTTTTGAGAACTATGAATAGACTTAACGGGAGTGGCAGTTACGTTCGTTCGAGACAATTCTAGTGTTTCCACCAGATTAGCACGGGTGTTAATGAATTTAAGAAATGAATCAAATGTTATTGTGCTATCGATGTCAACATGACCTCTGTACTCCTCCCACTCACGATAAGTTTTCTGATCTAATTTACGGGTCATTATGTATATTAATAACGTGTCCCAGTGCTTGACAGGCTCACCTAAAGATTCCAAGGCACGTAAATTTTTATTTAATAGGTCAATAAGACCTTTTAGGGCAACAGACGACTCTTTAACAATAGTATTTATATTGAATAAACTTGAAATATGGTTTTGAACTAATAACCTCTTGTTGTCAAATCGATCACAAATTAGCTTCCACGCGATATCATAATTGCCTGCAGAGAAATCAATGGCATGGATTACCACGGCAGCAGAGCCTTCCAGTGACGCTCGTAAATAATGAAACTTATTAATCGGATCAATTTCATCGTTTGTGTGAATGAGGCTGGCAAAAGTGTCTCGGAACTCAAGCCAATTGCTATAACACCCATTAAACTTAGGTAGCTGTATAGTGGGTAACTTAACGGGCTTTCTCTGATGAACGTGAGTACATTTATCACTGCTTGTTGATGTGTTATCGTTACCGTACTTATCCAATAACTCCTGCGACCTAGATAAAGCTTTATAATACTGAGTTTCGAACTCAGCACGTTCAGAATATTGTAGTGTAGCATCCGCTACTAAACATTCTAGAAGCAACTGTACCTCATCGTATTGCTCGTACAAAGTCTCAATTTTTCCCATCCTCAATTGCAATTCCCTCACTTCACAACTGTTTAACTGCCTCTCAGTGATTGAGTCTAGGTAATTGATAAAAGTAGTTAAACGACCCTTGAAACTACCTCGTTTTTTAATAAGTTCCTTTTCTTCGGACATTCTGGGAATCGGGTGCAGTTAACCTGGAATTTATATAGGTAGACAATTTAGTTCTTAGTTTAGTTATAGTTTAATTTTAATTTACAATTACAGGTTCTTATGTTTTTCAGTTTAATTTAATAATAGGTTAAGAGTATATTATAATGTAATCACGTATTGTAAATACTGTAAATACAAAATATTTTTTAATGTTGGTCTTTAATTTAAACTATAAGTAGGTACCCTTTCAATGAATGCCTAGGTAATTACTCGAACTATCAGGACAATACTACAATTGACAATAGAATGAAATGTTACATACATTAACGATTGTTATTCAATTAAAAGTTAACAAAGTCAAGACTTAAGCTTTTTATTTTACACCAACTTAATGTTAGCAAATACCTACCTACCTACGTACACCAATGAATGCGAACAGTTTATTTGCACTTATTAACAATTATAAATGTAGTATTGATAACTACTGTACTGCAATACACTTAATATGAGTACGTATAATTGATTAGATGTAATAATTCATCTAAATAAGTTAGGACACAGACTGATCAATTCACACTACAAAATATATTATATGTACTTGGGTATATGCTAAACAATTTCAAGTAAAATAGGTAATACTAACCTTTTAGTACATATCTTAATACTAAATACCTGAACGAGGTTGGGTTTTTAAGTCCTTATAGGTAAATCCTTAACTTTTACACACGTTGCCGGTATATGTGTGCCTCTCAGCGATCGGCGATTCCACTCATTAATTAATTCTCCTCTAATTAATTATCAATCCGGCTTCGTGGGACCAATATGTTGGGTGCGATGCGGAGGTTTTCTTCAATAAAACGACTTTCTCGATATTAAACTTTTAACGTTTTATTTTAGTACCGTGAATGAGACGTGTGCAATGACGAAGGAAGTTTTTGATTGTGCTTGTACAATGACGGTGACAGGAAGTACTACAAAAAACTAAACTTAATACTAATTAAGTATATGCGCGTGGATTTGCTCACAATTATTGTGTAGGCGCTGAAACACGTATTGTTACACTAAGCTATAACATCGGAATCTTCAAGTCTCGAGTGAATAGTTTCCTTTTAGGCAAACGTGATCCATCGTAGACCATATCATCACTAGGTGAGATAGAGGTCAAACGAGAGCATATCATTCATTAAAAAAAAATGACCACCAAAGTTACATGTATACTTTCCAGTCGGAAGTCTCTAAGATAAAATGCATCATCTGAACGACATATACGACACACTTTATGCTCACTATATGAATATTTAAATGTGCATAATATTTCATGAGCTCCGGATGCAGCACTCGTAATTATTAGTGTTGGTAGTCTCGCTACTGTGACGCGTTCACCAGCGGTACTTAAATTTTACGCACCTGTTGCCTCACCGTCGTGCATCCTAGTGTTATAGTTTTCTATCTAGACCTTTTTGTGTTGACATTGATATTTTGTTGTAATAGTTGTTGATACACGTTGATGTTGATTATGATATAACTAAATATTCTACGACATTCTACACAGCGCTTTCTAGACCCAAAGTAAGCATAGTTTAACTAGCTTGTGTTATGGGTTCCAGAATGCGGATAAACATACTTATATACTTTTTTTTTTGTAAATACATACACATTATACATAGAAACACCCAGACCAATGCAAATAGACATATTCATGCATACAAATATTTGCACTGAGCGGGAATCGAACCCGCGCCCCCCTGTCGTAGCAGTCGAATGCACTACCGCTACGTCACAGAGGCCGTCATCAACTGTGTCAATAACCCGAATGTTATGAATTTAATAAGTAAAAAAAAAAATGTTCTTGTTAGTAAAAAAGGACTAATAATTTAAAATCAAACGAGCCGATACTCGATGTGGTTGCGTTGTTTCATCACAGAGTTCCTATGACCACCTTCCAGCTCTATTATCAGACCCTGGTTACCATTGAAATACAAACTACTCGTCAAGACGATTCAAACGACCCCAAACTCGATGAGGTTGTGTCTTTTCATTGCAAAGTTCCTATGGTCACCTGCCAGCTTCATCATCAGATCAGCGTCGGTAGCTTAGTGGTTAAGGAGTCAACCTTAAGATCGAGAGGTCCCGGGTTCGAATCCTGGCCATTACACTACCGAGGTGAACCCACTCCTAACACAAGCAATTTAGCTTAGCTGGAGGGGTTAGGGGGGATATTAGTAGTTTCGGTTACTAATATTCTTTAAAAAAAAAAAAAAAAATCAGCACCATTTCATCATAATATTGCATTGTCACGCGATTTACACATGTATGTAAAATTTCAGCTCAATCGGAAACCGAAAAGTGAATTAAATTTAATTTGCAAGATTCGATGCCTAACTTCGGGACAAGTGAAGCTAAATAAAAGTTTATAAAATAGTATTTTTGTCTCCATTAAAGACCACAATTAATCCATAACCATCCTAATCCTCTTCCAAGCACCAATCCCCAGTGATGTTCATTGCAAAGTACACTTTGGAGCTTGGTGTCAGCCAGAGAACTAATAAAATAGGAATCACTCTAAGAAGTAGCTGCACACTGATACATTTACAAACGATCTTTGCCCTGAAATAAATAATTAAACCATTGATCTATACCAGTATTATAAAGAGGAAAGATTTAATTGCTTGTTTGTATTGAATAGGCTCCGAAACTACTGATCCGATATCAAAAATTCATTCACCATTAAAATGCTACATTATCCCTGAGTAACATAGGCTACGTGAAATTGAAAAAATATAAGCGGAAAAGTGCCATCAATCAACAGTATAAATAATATAATTATATTTCTATCAATCAAGTTAAGTAGCCCAAATAATTACAAAAATATTAACCGTTTCAAATCGAATGGTATGTATTTCGGTTTATAGTAAATCATTGACGACCAAATAGCTACGAAATTACCTATAAAATCTCTTTGAGGTCGGCAACGTCTTAATGATCGGCGATATAAATTAATATCATTTTGTGGTAGCAGTTTTAAAGTTGACGTTGGATTCCAAATGGTGGTTTTACTGTTTTAAAAACATTTGTGCTCTGATTTTTATTTCTCTTGCAGTAGTAAAACTACAAAACAGCCGGACGAACCATCTACATGTTTATTATTGGATAATGTTCATTCATTAAAACCTTTATAATGTCAACATCACTTTTTTTGCAAAAATCGCCAAGGTTTCCCCCCCGCCGGCCAGCGGGGGTGGTTATGTCGGACTCGAACCAAGCAAAACCTCACGCCGTCTCGGGTCTTTAATGCCGGAGTGCAAGGAGACATTCAAGAAATAAATTCAGCTGACAACGTAACCAACATAACTTGATTCTAAGGCAGAATGAAGTTTGCCGGGTCAGCTAGTTTAAATATAAATGTTTCGCAAGAAATATTTCTTGAGTTCACGGGCTTACCGGATCTGGTTGATTTAATTGCCTGGCAAACAATGGTTGAACGGACTAAATTAATCAACTAAAATCAACGATAAATTTTTGAAATGGGTGTTGTAGATATCATAGTTTTGATTTGTATTTTACAAACTTTGGGAGCAATGCTTTTTAGACATTTGAGAACTCATTTATTAATTTCCATGATAAGGCAAAAAAAAAAACTATTTGTCACGTTGCGTCATTGGATGTATGGAGCCTATCAAGATCTTCGGGGAAGATAAGACGGTACTCACTCCCGTAAAAGCCAAAATAAATCAAGTGGGGCGGAAATCACACAGTGATTGTCAAACTTCGGGCCAAACTTCGATATTTTTATTCAAAATTGTTCAAAACTTGTGAACAGACCTTAGGCTTTATACATATTATTCGACGCGTCTTTATAATATTGAGCAATAAATATGAAGAAAATGAAATCAAATCAAACGTCTTCGACGTCAAAAACACAAAAAAAAAAGATTTTTAGGGACAATTTGTATGGTAGGTACCCGAAACCTTGAACGTACAAACCCCAAAATATAATCAGTTCTTCCCATTAACCAAACAAGATGATTGGCGAAAGAATTTTTTAAATCGGATAAGTGGTTCTTGAGTTATTGCGTAAATAGACATCCAGACCAACAGACAGACCGACACAAAAATTTTTTTGCTTAATTAGACTTAGAATCATGTGAAACGTCGAGAAAAGTGATAAAAAGTGGGTGTAAGATTGATTTTTTTTTGCGTGATTTTAAGACTTCGGTGTCCACCTGGTTGTTGGCCCGAAGTAATTAAATTACAGAGATTAGGAGAGCGGACGCTCCGCGTATATAGACTATATATAGTCCTTACCCACTAAGCTACCGAAGCTTTTAATTATTAATATATTTTAATTCTACTATTCAAAATTTTTGATTCTCTGTATTTGCTAGCATTTTACCTTTGTTTTATTTCCATATTTTGTTGTAAATGTGAGTTTAGTTTCAATAATCTACTGATTTCAGTAAAATTCATTAGTCAAACACAACAATAACTTCAACAGGCAAAATAAATACACTAGAGTTTTCCAGTCAATTTTCTAGCAAAATCGTTGGCGGATGACGTTACCGAATTTCGACAGTCGACGAATGTTAACAAATGAACGCGGTACGCTGACCATCAAAAGAATACAATAGTCGATATTGAAAATGTTTCACAGAAAAACCATCTGTTGACATGAAATGCTACTATGGTTGAAGTTTTTGATGTGAAAATCTTGTGAGTTTTCCAAAAATTAAAATTTAAGTAATAAATGAATTTTGTGTGAAAAATAACCATGATTTAGATGATTTGAACACGTAGAGAGGATAAATGAAAGGAGAATGGCGAATCAATTTTATGAGGCGAGGGTAAAGGTCGACGTAGGCGTATGTTAATCAGATCGAGGACGTGTGAAGGATGAGCCGGTTCCGGTGTAAAGCGTAAAGTAGTAGAAGTGTAAGGCGTATACCAGGACCATAGCAAGTGGGAATATGTTGTCTCTGTCTACCCCAATGGATAAGAGGTATTTATGTATAGGGGTGCTTGGTTGGGGACCTCCACGCGGTGCACCCTGGGCAACGAAGACGGCAGCGCCTCTCTTCTTGGGTGGGAGAGACGCAGACGGAGACGCCTACGGCCAACTACGACCGTGGCGAGGACGGCCCTGTTGAGGGCTGTTCGGAAGCTTTCCACGTGTCCCTCTGATTAGCAGATGGCACAGTGGAGAGCAAGTAAGAGGGCCATCTCGAAACCGGAGATGGCTCAGGATCAGTCGGGGTGCGAGGGATATGCTCTATGGGTAACCTTATATCTTATATCTTAAGACACGAGACGGCGTGCGGTTTTAGTCGGTGCAAGCCCGACATAACCGCCCCCGCTGACCGGCGGGGGGTATCCAAAGGGATTTCCGCACGAAAAAAAAAAAAAAAAGGTAGGTTGTGTTGGGTAACCTCCTCGAGTGTCGCTCCGATTCCGATCCCGCTGCAGTCCGGGGGGAACGGAATCGGAGCGGCCGGCACACCCTGGGCGGCGGTCAATGGCTTCCCCTTCACCCCTTCATAGGGTTGGCATTGATCGTCGGCCGTAAGGGACTTTGTTCCTGATGCGACTTTTTTCTGGACATATCATTGAACTCACCCAATCTAAATGTAATTTATTTTATTAGACCTTGATTTACAACAAATTTAATTGAAAATCGTACCAAAAATATTCCATGACTGTATGGAATCATCGGAATCATTTTGGCGCGATTCAAAATTTGTGGGCTAAATGGTTTTTGCCTCATTTCACACTTTACGTGTGAATATTGGTATCGATTGTATCAATGGCATGGAAGCAGTAGCATGTTACGCTCTAGTCGTGACAGATGTCTACACATATAACGACAGCCGTGTCCCGCCGCCTTCTGTTCACGTATACACCTTCTGTTGACGGCCTCTGTGGCGGAGCGGTAGTGCATTCGACTGCTTCGACAGGGGGCGCGGGTTCGATTCCTGCTCAGTGCATATATTTGTATGCATGAATATATCTATTTGCATTGGTCTGGGTGTTTCTATGTATAATATGTATGTATTTACAAAAAAAAAGTATATAAGTATGTTTATCCGCATTCTGGAACCCATAACACAAGCTAGTTAAACTATGCTTACTTTGGGTCTAGAAAGCGCTGAGTAGAATGTCGTAGAATATTTATGTATTTATTTATTTAAAAAATAAAAAAGCACCTGTAATAAATAAAATATACGCAAGCAACTTCACTTCAATAACTGTAGTAGCATTCAGTAATACAATATGCTTTGATTTATGATATAGAGAGCGATTTCTCTTCGTTATGTTCGAGGGATTCCCCTGTTCGCGATACATGACTCGACCGTTTCCATGGACCAGGGCTTAGACATATATCATTATCAAATTCTTTATTGGATACTGTCTAGATTCAGTTTAGAGGGAAGTTTGGTTATTAATGGAGATTGGCCACGAAGTACATAATCCATTTATTGAAGGGGTTTGTTAGCGGTTTAAAAGCGTCATTTAAAAGGTGAAATCATATTGACGTGACCCTCATAAAAAACCCTAACTTTAATAGAGAAGATAGATGAAACGTTACACCAGTTTTTCAGGATCTAATTATTCACTAATCAAATAACACAAGTAAATCATTAAGACTTCCAGACATTTTGAACTCATTCTGCGTAAATAGTGACACCAACGATTTAAAAAAATTCGTTTGAGATAACTTTACACTTCAATACATGAGACGACCGCCCACCATAGTTTCCCTGTGATCATGACTGCTGAAAAACAATCGAACCTTCGGGAACAGCGTAAATAATAATAACACATAATAAATCGCAAAAAAATTCGTTACAACAATTTTCCTTCTGGACAGCAATTTTGAATTTGCAAAATGATAAATTCACAAAATGTTACATTCGCAAAATGTTGAATTAGTTATAAAGTTGATTTTCCCATCCGGACCACAATGTTGAAGTCTCAAAGTATTTACATCTACACACTCACACACCACACACACCAATAAAAGCAATATCTTCCTTAACTGTATTTTCATCCAATAAATACAAAAACAGAAATCCCGTTATTTTCTTACCTTACTCACCAAATAATTGATCGTCTAAATATAATCAGTGAAACTACCCTAGTTGCCGAACAAAACAATTACGTTGTTAATTGATGTCTATCAAGCAAAACTGCCCACCGTATATTTGTTGGGTACACAGAATTCGTTCGAAATCCGCTCTATGCTGTGATATGGATTGCTTACAAGGCGGTCAATCTGTGCTTTAGGCTTTATTTCATTACGAAGGGAGTGGAGTGTGGAGTTCATTAATTTGGATAACGTCTATTTGAAATTTGCTTTGAGAAGCTACCTCGTAAATTAAGTGACTTTTCTAATCTTCAGTCTTCAATGCTATGTGCATATATAACTTATTTTAGCTATATGTTTAGACTATAATTATGATCATTCATTGGGAATGAAAATAAATAAAAATCTAGTGGGGCGGAAATCACACAGTGATTGTCAAACTTCGGGCCAAACTTAGATATTTTTGTTGCAGTATTTTTATTCAAAATTACAGACCTTAGGCTTTATGCATATTATTCGACGCGTCTTTACCTATATAGTGAGCAATAAATATGAAGAAAATCAAATCAAACGTCTTCGACGTCAAAAACACAAAAAAAATATTAAACTTATTCGAAGTGGTCTCCATTGGCAGCATTTATATTTCAGTTTCTTTCAGAGTCTGGTTGTTTTATGTAAATATACAATATAGGTACGTATTGTCATTGTCACTCTAATGTCAAAGTCAAATACGCGTTACTCTGATAACTCAAAAGAAACTCACTTGAAAAAGTTTTTTAGGGACATTTTGTATGGTAGGTACCCGAAACCTTGAACGTCCAAACCCCAAAATCTAATCAGTTCTTCCCATTAACCAAACAAGATGATTGGCGAAAGAATTTTTTAAATCGGATAAGTGGTTCTTGAGTTATTGCGTAAACAGACATCCAGACATCCAGACCAACAGACAGACCGACACAACAATTTTTTTTGCTTAATTAGGCTTAGAATCATATGAAACGTCGAGAGAAGTGATAAAAAGTGGGTGTAAGATTTTGATTTTTTTTTGCGTGATTTTAAGACTTCGGTGTCCACCTGGTTGGTGGTCCGAAGTAATATGTTTATCAAATTCTATAGCTATTTATTTAGTGTTATTTTCGGGATCAGTGTAAATAATAAAACAACACCAAAAATAGTATTCAAAATTAAATAAAAAAAATCATATGTTCACAATTTGTATACTATGGCACGGCTTATTCACAGATCTGATAAGTAGAAACGTAAGAAGAATAAAAATGAAAAATGAAAAATTTACCTTAAAAAAGTATATCGTCATGTGTGCACACGACGATATATTTTTTAAAATGTTTTAATATGTCATTTTATAGATTAAACGCTGCAGATTTCATATCAGTTATAGTTTCGCAATCTTTAAATAAAATGGAAAAAATCATCTGGACACACTTAATGTTTCCACCCGGTATATGGCCTATTCATTGCTATTATATCTTATCAACTATATAGATACCTTCACGAAGTTTTCCTTTCACTTTCTTTCCCAAGCATTCTATAATCCCAAGTCTATTGTGAAAGATGAGCTCAACTTACTTTCTTATATCCGGATCAGGATGGGCTTGCCAATCTTGGACATAAGATGTCTCAATAGCTTCTCATAAAATTGTAACAAGGGTCGCCTTCCGAATCAATTTCTAACTAAACTAAAAAGGATTCATAAATTAGGATGGAACATCTTTAAGATCAGTACATGAACCGATACCCTGTAAGCTTTTTTCACAGGACAAATTGGGTTTTCACGCTTCGCCTAGCTTTCGGGTACTCCAAAATTAATAACAGATTGTAGTTTCAGAGCCAGTGGATTTAACCATCTGAAAAGATGGATTTCACCATTGAAAAGACGTTTAAAAAATCGAGTTTTCACGTAATACTCTATGAAAGTCATTGGCTAAAATGTGCTAACGCAGTTTAAATTTAATTACACGTGTTTATATTCATCGGTGTAAGCCTTAATGTCATAATCGATAAAATTCATCAAAATTCATACAATCTATACGACAAGAAGGCGATTAACTAGAGTTACTTGAAAATTGCAATATTCAAGTAAACTCGCCTTCCGAGCTTTATTCCATCAGATCGTGGAAAATTTATTTGAAATCAAAATGTATTCCAGTATCATGGGTTCAATTATATTACCAGCTCGAGGGTTCTGTCAAGAAAATCTTAGTTACACCACAAAGTTTGAACACAACCCCGGGAGACGGCAATAGGCTACCTATTACGTAGGTTTCCAAATATACCAGGCAATATGTGGTACAGAAAAAGGTAGAAAATATCTGCTTCTAATTAACTTTGCCTTTTCCTTTCGGGACATACAAGTATGAGTATATTATACCTTTATATTTGTGCTCGAGATTCTTTACAGCTATAATACTATATTTCGTCGCATAACAATTTCAAGACAATTTCCATGATAAATGCTCCTAATCTACCCAAAATAAGGTCGTTAATACCTTCTGTGATGTACTTTAGAGGCAAGTGAAGAGAGTTCTATGCTGAGAGAAATATTGGATCACTTCCAAATCCCTGCGTTCAGGTGCTTTTATCGGTGTAAGGTGTAACACAATGGTGTTTATATGAAGATGTATTTGAGATGATGTCTGTACTTCAGCGTTATGTTTTAGAAATATACACGATGGCAACTTCAATATTAGCACCGGTAAGGGATATTATTTGACGTGAGAAAGGAGCGCTACTTTCCTTTGTGAGCAGTAAGTTAGCCCTCCACCTGTCGATCTAGCCACCTGGAAGCGGCTATATACGTATGTACCTATCGCAGAAGTTTTAGTGTGTGAAAGTCACACAATCATAACCGTATCGCGCGGTATACCGTAGAACATTTCCCCTGATGAAACAAAAAAAGGCGACCAAGAGGCTTCAAGACGGCACAGGCCACATTCTATCTACGCACCTTTCGTGACAAACAGGGAATTCATCCTCACACGTTTCGAGCGGAAACAGTGTGTACAGTGAGGTATGAAAAGCACTTCATTCCGCGCACCCTCAGGCTGTGGAATGATCTCCCTGCTGTGTTTTTTCCCAAGTGACTACAATATGGGGTTCTTCAAGAAGGGCATTAGAAGTTTTTTACATGGTCGGTAGCGCGAGTTTGACGATTCTGGTGTTGCACACGTCAATAGGCCGCGGTAACCGCTTCCTATCAGGTGGGCCGTGTGCTTGTCTGCCACCTAAGAGGTATAGAAAAAATAAGCTAGAAACTTGAATTAGTTCTAGGCAGCACGTTTCGGCCATATCTTGCGAAGAACCGACCACCACTGGGGTAAACGTGTTCTTGAGTGGAGACCGCGACTCGGCAAACGTAGTGTAGGACGCCCTACGGTCAGGTGGGATGACGATCTGCGAAAGACTGCGGGCAGATGCTGGATGCGGCAAGCTGAAGACAGGGCGCTATGGCGCTCATTAGGGGAGACCTATGTCCAGCAGTGGACTAATAGAGGTTGATGATGATGATGAGCACGTTTCGTCGACTTATTAATACTTGTGCAAAAGTTAATATGAAACACTATTATATAAATTCATTCTTATATACATTAATAAAAGCGTATTAATAAAGATGGGTATCATTAAATAACGAAAATATAAACCATTGAATAAACAGATGGGTGCGTCTAATGAACTCGTATCCATTATGTCGTTGGAAGCCTTTGTACCATCGACAATGTATCCAAAGCCACGTCCACTCCCGGGTAGCAAATGTCCTTTTTCAACTTCTGAATGCAAGTCACGCGGGTATTATGTACCCCCAAATCTCAGGAGACCTGATTCGCATGCAACATTCGTCTTATTTGCTTTTTTCCGTGACAGCATCGGACCTTGTCGTTAAATAAATTAAAATTATTATCTTACACAATTATCTCAGAGTGTTTAGTCAAGTCCCTTTTTGTTAACGGCTGGAAAAATTAGGGTTAATTTTTTTGCCTAATTAGGGACGAGCTTTCTATTTACTTTTAAGTTAAACATTTTGTATTTCAGTATACTATTGCAGTGTAATTTTTTGGTCTTTGTATCGTTGTTTCAAATAATATCTCGATTTTAATTATTTCTTCGAGTTGTGAACAATAGTAGTAAGGCTATTTAATGCTCGCATTGCGTACAATCTTCACAATGCGAGAAATAAATTACATTACTTTTAATTATCATTTCACAGCGTACAAGTTTATCCGCTACTATCTTTAACTCGCTTTATTATCACTTTCTTTGTTTAGTATCGAGAAATTAATGGCTGTTTTTATAAGATTTTATCGCGATACAAAAGTAATTACAGCGGAATGTAATTTATATTTTTAGAACAGCGATAAAAATGGCGTTTATAATGTTAAAATTAGATTCGTTTATTGTTACTATCTGAAATGAAAAACGTCTAAGCGTAAAAGCGCTAAAATTCTAAGTTATTTATACTTGTATTATACAGCAAGTTGAAAATTGTTGTATTAGGTTTAAGAATAACAAACAATAGCTGATAGTTATTAGAGGGTTGTAGCACAATGCGAAAGATAAAGAACATAAGTAATTGTGAAAGGCCATTGACTCTAACTCCACCCTGCTGATAAAAGTATTTCTCTTTACTTTACCTCTGCAGAACGCTATCTGTTTCATAAATTTCCTCGTGAAAGAAAAGCTCCCTGAAGGAAAAGTAAAAGGAATTTAATTACTGTTCCCGTTGTTGACGCCTTGGTTTCATGTTCATATTTATTTAAATATTAATTGTTTGTCTTTCGGGAGCAAGACGGGGACACCGTGTTTCCCAAATTCGAGGGGACCATCTTGAAACCGGAGATGGCTCGGGGTGCGAGGGAAATGCATTTTGAGCCACATTACGCCCCGGTGTTTGAAAGCGTGAGGTTTTAGTTGATTCAAGTCCGACAAAGCCACCTCCGCTGGCCACCGGAGGGGGTATCCGAAGGGACTTCCGCACGGAATAAAAAAAGATGTCTCAAAATTATTCTTCTGTCTTCACAGATAATTTTATATAAGACCTGTAACAGAATGAACGCAAGACCTGAGATTAGTTTGTCCAGAACTAACTTCTGAATTGTTTTAGTCGTTATTTATAAAACTCATCATTCTAGATGCTATGGATTCTGAAATGGTTATTGTAATCTATTGTATAAAAGATTTCACTTCCCTTTAAATCGGTAGCGGCGGTCCAATCTTCAGACGCCCACAATGAAAGCGTTTAAAATTTCAAATCCAATTCTTCACAAAAAAGGGCTACGCGAGTTCGTATAACACAGCGCAAACCTCGAGCGAATTAAAATCCAAAACAATAAATCAACACGGTTTTGCTCTTTCAAAAGCGCAGGGCCGAACCCTCGAGCCGACCTCCAACTTTTCGAAGTGACTATCACCCGGCGCTCCACTCGATGCACTGGCATGTCACACCCACTTCGTCCAGTACAGGCGTCGCTGCACCCGTGCTCCGCGGTGAAATATCAAACATAAATACGTAACGATTAAAACTAAACAGTTATCATTAGTTAAACAGCCTCGACAGATGATTTTTAAACCGTGTGGGATTGTAGGAAGGAAGGAACACATGGAGAGTATAGAATTTCAGGCCCTTAATGTGTGACGAACGCAAGGAAAGGAAGTTAATTCAACTGAATTATATTACAATAGACTGGACAGACTGCATGCGCAAGGCGGAGGATCGGGTGCTATGGCGTAAAATGGGAGAGGCCTATGTCCAGCAGTGGACTTCAATAGGCTAATTGATTTATTGATTGATATTACAATAACAATTTTTTTGGGACTTCTGCCACCAATCGCTCCTCAAAAAAAGCCAAAAAACAACTGGAAAATCGCTAGGAAGACGATGATGATTTTAGTTTTTAACAGAAAAAAAATCTATTCCAATGTTGTAGTTCGTATGTTTGACAAACCACTGCTGAGATTAAAAAAAAATGTTGCTATCGAATTTTTTATTCAGCGATTACAAAACTACATGCAGGTAGGTCAGGAATTTTGTAGATTTTTAACAGACATGAAAATGTTATTTTTACAACGAAATCCCGGAAGTGAATAACTCGAATACAGAAGTTAAGCCGTTGGAAGTTATTGATGGGCCAGCATGATTTAGTGATCGAAAAGTTTGAAGTTCGTGTCGTTAATGCAAGAGGCACCAATCGATTCTATATTTGGAAATATTTGGAACCATTCTACTGAAAGTAGCTGCGCGCCCTGGCTTCGCTCCGATGCAATTCTTTTTTTTTAAAGTATTTTAGTAACCGAAATTACTAATATTCCCCCTAAACCCTCCAGCTAAGCTAAATTGCTTGTGTTAGGAGTGGGTTCACGTCGGTAGTGTAATGGCCAGGATTCGAACCCAGGACCTCTCTATTGTAGGGCCGACTCCTTAACCACTAAGCTACCGACGCTTCAAATTACATCACCTAACCCGTGGACTTTTCAACAAATTTTTTTTCATACAAACCTTGTCCTGATAATGCACACAAAAAAACGAATTATGAAATTTGGTGTAGCCGTTCGGAAGTTATGAGCGTACATACATTTCAAAGATGCATTATCTATATATATAAAAATGAATCGCAAACTGTGTTGGTAAGCGCATAACTCAACAACGGCTGGACCAATTTGACCAATTCTTTTTTTTAAATGTTCGGTGAAGTCCAAGGACGGTTTTTACGGAGAGAAAAGTTTAAAAAATTGCATAAAAAAAATTACAGGCATGTTTGGGATAAATAGGTGCCACGGGGCGAAGTATGCCACGGGCGAAGCCGCGGGAGACAGCTAGTTATGTATATAGATAGAATTTTTGTATGTCAGTATTCATTCGTGTCAGTATTCATTCATGTCAATATTCATTCATGTCAGTATTCATTCATGTCAGTATTCATTCATGTCAGTATTCATTTTTACTTCTTTACGCTATGTAGTGATTCAATTCTTCTCATGGCTTCAATTTAAAATGACAAATTTCATGATCAATAATAACTATTTCAGACCAAACCACCAAAAAGGGTTCCTACCCGGAATTTCAGGATGTCTGGAACACAATTCTTTACTGGCGGAAAGTTTAAAAGATGCCAGATCAAATGAAAAGCAAATAACAGTTTGTTGGATAGACCTAGAAAACGCTTTTGGCTCAGTACAACACGAGCTTATGTTGTTTGCATTAAAATGGTATCACTTTCCGTCCATCATTTGGGAAATAATATCCTCTTATTATGGTAAATTAAAGTTTGTGATTAATACCAAAGATGGATACACGCAACCTTTAAATTATAATGTGGGTTTATTCCAAGGTTGCTGTTTATCACCTATAGTTTTCAATATAGTAATAAATATTTTAATAGACAACATTTCCACACACGACAAGAAGTGGGGCTATCGGTTTAAGCTAAACAGTAAATATACGGAGTCTATCCTCGCATTCGCGGACGATTTGACAATACTGACTCGTAACCCAAAGCAGTGCCAGGACCTACTGCGTAGAGTAGACGATTTCTGTACATGGACAGATGGAATGAGAGCAAAACCTAGCAAATGCTACTGTCTATGGCTGGGTAGGCGGGGTACCAGGTATACTTCATATGACCCAGGGCTTAGTATAGGCGGGGAAAACGTTTCAACTATATCTGAAACCGTGCCTTTTAAATTCCTCGGAAGAAAGATTGACAACAGAGGTTGCACTCCAGCTTTGGACGAATTAATTGATAGTTTCATTATCGATTTAAAAAAGGTAGACCAACAACCAATAAGTAATGTTAAAAAAGCTTGGATCTATGACAATTATTTAACCTCGCGTCTTAACTGGCCGTTTTTTATATATGATATAAACCAGAGCCTCCTCAAAAAACTAGATGCGAGTGTCACGAAGACACTGAAGTCGTGGCTAGGGCTAGCTCAGTCGGCCGACCCGTCGGCACTATATTAGATCCGCGAATAATTTTGGAATGACGCTTAAGAAGCCATCAGAACTCAATAAACACCTAAGAGTAACTAAAATGCACGTCTTATCGGAATCTAAAGACGAAATAGTAAAAGTCCTTCCAAAAGATAAAAATGCATCGGAGCTCGAATCACGCCTCCAGTTCCATAAAAGAGTCATGATAGGCTCGCAGACTGGTAGAGTAGGTCTAGGTAATATTCAGAAACAAACAGTAGAAATAACAAAATCTTTTCTTCAAGCAGACGAAAACAACACCTATAAGGTGCACGCAATGAACCTAGAAATACAAAACGAATGATTGACCCTAGGTGAATTTTGTATTCCCATAGCCTTAAATTGCGTACCATAATATACGACTGGTCACCGGCCTTACTTAAATTTTACCTAAATGCATTCCAGTTGACCCTCCCCGACCAAAGCAATCTGGTCAGATGGGGAAAAGCCACAGATAAAACATGTAACTCATGTGGTGAAGCAACTGGTACGGCTAGGCACCTACTAGTGGGTTGTAAAACGCTATTAGACCGGGGTCATTACTCGCGCCGTCACGATAAGGTATTAGAAATCATACGTGAGGCTGTAAGTTTGGCGGTAGCTAGAGCGAAAAAAGGATTACCCACAAACCAAAGAAATGACATTGCGTTTGTAAAGGAAGGCTGCTCAAAGAAATCACCTCAAAAGCCATATTCAATTTTGATAGCTGCCGTTGATTGGACAATACTCGTAGACACGTATGAGAAGCACTATAGGATACCGGAGGATGTCTGTGCCTCATCATCCAGACCCGACATATTCCTTTTTTCACGATCGCATAAGCGTGCAGTGCTTGTAGAACTCACAGTACCGTGGGAAACTAATATACCTAAAGACCACGCTATAAAGACAAACAAATGCTTTGATTTGACTAACGAGTTAACCAAAAACGGCTACGTGGTTAAACTCTATGCCGTAGAAGTAGGAGCAAGGGGAATTTCAGCTAAATCCCTGTACACCTTACTTAAAGACCTCGGATTGCCAAGAGCTTCAGTAAGCTCTTTATTAAAACGTATATCAAAAGCGGCATTGTTAGGATCTTACCAAATTTGGATAGGTAGGGGGGGAACACTACTGACGGTGGAGGTGAGCGCTGATGCATCACAAGGTGGCCACCCTAAACCTACATCTGGGTCGCAAGTCCCAGTCGCCGTTATGGTGTTCCTCTCTGTACCACGCTATGGACCCTGTAACGTTCCCCCCAATATAATCCTTTATGTGAACTTGAATCGCCCACTGATGAGACGTTGGACCTGAGTGCAGCAACTGCCTACAGTGCTGAAGGCACTGAAGTATCCGTTACTATTATATCCTCCAAGTTTAGGAAGATACCATTGACATTTGGCTTTATTGTGATCGTCTAAGTATGGGACCCTTTATACGTTGTGTTTAAGCATTGTAGCAACTCATAGTCCTTTATTTGGTACATTGAGACAAGGCAGAGTACATGGTATTGAGAACACTGATTACAATCTAATTCCTATAACGATTTTCTGTCTAGCAATAAAGTTAAATAATGTTCCTATACAACTACATTGAATCCCTGAACCTAATATGAATTAAGATTTTGAATTTAGGAGCTACCTAGCCTCAGTGATACTTAGTGATATCAAATTCTGAATATTAAGTTCATTCCTAAGTGATCCTAGGTATAGACAGTTCAATTCAAAAGGTAATAGTTTTCAGTAAATATAGAGAATTGAAATTAAAATTAGAGTTAAGATTACCTATGTGCTTGACCTACATTGATAATTGTACAGAATGCCTGAGACTTTCCTGCATGAAGCTAGATCATGGCTAAAGGTAATAAATAGTTATTGACTGTTCTAAGTTACAGAAATAAGTATTAACAAGGGTAAAATATATAATCAATTTAGAAATATCCTAAAAATAACTGAATAATTAAAGGAATGGATATGAATATCTTATATGCAAGTTAGAATATAATTGGTAACACTTGTTGGCAGTCATAAAATAGTGAAACAATGCTTAACTACTTGTAAAACTAAGTTTCACCTTAAGATGTCTGCGAGTAATTGTTCTAGATAATTAATAGTAGGAACATTATATGCACTTAATACCGTCTAATCCTTTACTGATTAACATGATAAGTTTCTAAGGCTTTCTTACATGCAAGCAAGTTTAATTCCACAGTATGATATAAGTATAAGCATGTAGTTTAGATGGAAGTGAAGGTATAACACACTCAATATAGAGTGGCCTCACTATACTGGACCTTTCAAAGGAAATGTACCTACATAGTCTTCTTATATACAATTTGAGTTATTTAGACAAAGATATAGTAAATAATGGTGGTCAAGTGAATAAAATGTGTGATTAAATACATATGTGGTTAACAATCAGGTACCGTGAGATAACCTACATAATAGATTATCTCAGAGTAGCCGGACAAATGAAATGAAGCTTCTGTTGATATATGGAGACTGCTAGGATGGGGTATTTTGATAGGTAATTAGGAACCCTATGACCGGTTCCATTTCTGGAACCGGGGAGGCCGCATCCACCAACCCCAGGCCCCCAACGAGCAACCAATCCTCTCCAAGCTGAAGGCATACTAGTTCTAAGTTATGCACAACCTTGGTGCTTTACAAATTAAATAGTACCGAATTGGGAATGAGTGCCCAATTTCGACAAGTAGGTTAGATGGAAATATATCCAGTCTAACGAATGCATAGCTCAAATCATTGCTGTTATGGGTACCAGCTGTAAACAGACATGGTAATATATATGATTAGGCCCTCCCGGATCATAGGACCAAGACGCCAACCGTCACCACTCAGGGTCGAACCTAATCGTCACAGTGGACGAGTCAAACAGTGACCAGTGGGTGTTCGAGGCTGTGTGATCATGTGGCAACTGTCCACGTTTCAGGGTCAAGCGATACCGCGACCAAACGCTTTCAAGACACACGCATATCACCGAGAGGACATAATAATACATAGGTAAGTATGATGGCATGTATTGTGAAGGCTTAGCCCAATACAATGCTTACAATGAAATGAGCACACATCCGTCAAACAGGATACATAGATCAAATTGAACATCGATCCTGTAGACAATTTGTTTTTAATATCCGAATTAAATCAGGCACTCACAAGGAATGGATAGGGACAAGGAATTGTCAAGAGTTAAATGAAGCTACTTTATAAGATAACAATCATTCACCCAAGTAATTTCCGTACCTTTTGAGCTTCTCATCTTTACAATGAAAGTGAGGTCTAATTGATAGGAACGATAATCCAGCAGATGGCTACATTTCAGTATAACCATCGTAATTAAGGTAGCTCAATTTATCAAACCTTAATCTCATCCTAAGCAAACTGAAGAGCTTGGGAGGCTCCTTGAGCGTGCCTAGAACCACTTATTCCGTATACACAAGGGTATTGTATAGTATGCAGGCTGAGTATAACGAAGAGCGTAGGTATAACGTAATGTTTTATAAGTTAAATCATAAGGCCCATTAATCACACTTTGCACATTAAATGCCGTCACAGATGTAGGTTAAGGATCTACAATAGACATCCCAAGCTTATAGAAACTAGCCATCTAGGTTTAAATAAAGTAGGTAGCATCAAAAGAAAGCGTTAGTAGCAAATTGCTTAGGTAGGTACATATAGGTTAACGGCGATAAAACTGTTTTGTAATCTATTCATGTGACCTAAACTTTAAGGATTATGAAAGAACACACAGAACATACTTTCCGCATGTAAATCGGAATGCCGCCTGCTTCAAATGTTATTGTTCCCTAGCTGTAATTCAGAGGAATATGGAGTTGGTTGGCACCGTTAGGTATCCCTCCATAACCAGGCACATTGCTTGGGTTTCCTACGGGAAAACTAGCTAAACCTCCGCCGCAGCGCTACCCTCAACTTCTAACTTAAGAGACGATAAACGACAGCAATGACTTTACGAATGGGTCGCCAGACTCTTCGACCCAAGACAGTAATAGTACGCTTATATTTAGCGTTCTAAAACGCCTAATGAAAGGAGTCTTGATTTTCGTAAAGGCCCTACACTTCCTACGCTAAACAACTTTACGAATGGGTCGCCAGACTCAACGATCCAAAGCAGTAATAGTACGCTTGTATTTAGCGTGCTACTACGCTTAATGAAAGGTGTCTTGATTTTCGTAAAGTTGCTACATCTTATACCCTACATGTATGAATATATCTCACAAAAAAATTCACGTTTCGTTTTATTTTCTACCCACAAAAGTAAATTATCATGGAAACAATCATGAAATCCAAATACAGACAACATATTAAGAATAAGAAGAACAAAACTAAGATAACTCACCACCAGACTTACACGCAGCTACCAGGCTCGAAGGCTGCTCAGGCAGGGCCACCGCTTGTTCCTCGTTCCCGATGAATTCTTGAAGACTGTCACAAGCCTGCACGGGCAGAGCTTCTGCTAGGTTCTAATTCGCGATGAATTCTCGATAAAAACTCCCTGATATTCTCCGGTACGCCCCTTTTATTTCCTCCTACTACCCCCTCCTTTCCAAATTTTCGTTCGCCCCACCGATAATCACGCCACTACACGTCATCTCTTCCGAGTTGCCATAAAACAATCCGTTTCAAAACTACTACCAACTATCGACTATTTGAAATTAATAACGGAACTATCAGCCCAAACGAATAAATCCACTTCAACCATAATTTATTCGATTCTATGTTAAAAGTAGCCTCACATTAAATCAATTGTTTTGCAAATAGTTTATTTATATTCATTACTAATATGTACTAATTTTATTTCATTATTTATTTTCTTTCGACTATGTTTGCTTTTCGCTTTTATATCGTATTAAATCAATTATTAATCAATTACGCCTAGAAAAATGTGCGAGTTCAATCCTTGTTCTCTTCTACAGTCTTTTACAGTTTACATATTGAACCCAGAGAACATGTCCTTTACTTTTATTCTACTTTTAGACCGACAATGTACGAGTAGTGAGAAGGGTATTTTAATGTTAATCTGCAACATCTGAAGCCGTTCTGAACAGCAAGCCCCCATCCTCTGACCGCCAATGCAATCTCGATGGGTGGGACCGTCACAATCGCCCCTTAAAATATAACGTAGTTCACCGAAGTGATATTTTACCTATAATAACGGGTACAACCCATCACGATTGCCGCAGACAATACAACACAACCACAACCAGTCTAGTATCAGACAGAGCCGGGTGCCTACATACATCGTAAGGTAGTGTAAATCTTTCCCATAATAATTCACTATGGAAACCTAAGAATTAATTTATTAAGAAAATATTAAAATTGAATTATTGTATACCTTAATTTTGTTAGAGTGAAATAAGTATTATGATAGTAATTCCTATTGATCACCAAATGAGATGGATTGTGAAGGCAATGGTTAGTTGGTAAAGGTAAGTAAAGCAGGTCCTAACTATCTTCCAATACAAATTTAGCCACACTAATTTCGATGCGGTGAGTTGTATTGATATTGCAAAGTCCTGTGGATTCACAGAACAATGCTTATCAATTATGTTTGTAGAGTGTGCGTAAAGATATGTCAGCTGCATGGGAAGTGTATTTGCTTGCAGTAAATATAATCACAAATTAATGTCGTCATAGAAGTCTACGCATAAAGAGAGTTGTGAGTTCCCTAAAATCCGTATCAACTTCCTGAATAGACACTCACTTATGAAAATACCACAGAATGTGTAAAGTCGACTGTAGCTAAATTAGTATTTTTATTTTCTCCTTGTTTGCTTAGTTAGAATCCAGTCGTCCCACACCTTAAGTGTGTGTGTAGTTTAACCATATCAAGGCAAACCACTTCTCCATCTCGATACCAAGCTTGATAGCGGTCCCGCAACACAACACTATCTCTTCAAGCCAGGACATGACAGTCTATAGCAAGGAAAGCCTGGTTGTGAGGCAAGCTCAGTCCTAGCGACTCAGAGTAATGGTATTACCCCGCCCTTCAATAATAAAGTCATTCCTTAACAGCCGTCAAACATAGCAAGTGCGAACGGTCCACCCCACATGGCTCGAAACCCAAAAGTGTTCACCGCAAAAAATGGCGCATGTGTAGTGTGGCTCATTTTAACTTAACTGTGTAGTCGAGGAAATGTGAAGGTACCTTAACGGTATGCTTAGACCTCGGATTCATCAATCTCGAGCCCGTCTACTATCCTAACTCTTAGCAATCCTTCATAAATCCGATTGAGGTGCATGCAGAATGACTGGACTATAACCATGCCTCGCAATTCTACTCCCTATAGTGCTGGTTGGTTAAAATTCGTTTTTTATTATTTATAGTATGCATAACGCTAGTTTGTTTAATACCAAATGAGATTCAATTTCTATATATGTGTGAGTAGATATATGTGTTTTAGAACTGGGACAGATCTCATGCTCCTATGTTCAGGCTTAAGTAAAACTACAACACTACGTTATTTCCTGCCAGTATGACAATCTCAGCGGGAAAAATGGTTGTGAGTCATTCAGCGCTGCCGCACAGAGTAGACGATTATAGAAGATTTTGTAGTTCTCTACATCGACTTATAATCCAACTACTCCATTCCCCAAAAATAGTCAGACCTTGTGGGCAATGAAAATAAAGGGGCCAATAGCCTTTACTCCACCCGAAACAGACCCAAAAGACACGTCCCAGTTCTCAAACATTCATGTAGAGTGTGCAACCAATATGTTCATAACGTGTATAGTCGAGATTCTGTGAAGACCCATTAACGGCATGCTTAGACCTCTAGTCCATCTCTAACCTAACACCTTGCATAATCTTCACAAAATCTATTTGTGACGCGGTGTGAATAGGCAATTGAATCTCAACTGGTCTCATAATCTCATAGCTTTAATTATAGTACTAATCGGGATGGTCCTTCATTCTGATTTTAATGAACCCATTCCATACACTCATACAATTCACTAGTATACATCTCATAACAACAAAAAAAATCATCATACACGCTTTCATAGCAAACTCCCGCTGCCGAGCTCACTACCAACCGACCAGTACTAATAAAGCAAAAGAATTCTCATTATTTGCTCTTCCCCTTTTTTATGATTATTATCATATATTTATTATTATTTTTATCTCCTTTATTCATTTAAATACATATAAATTACATTTTTAAATATATCCCAAAAATACAATTTCCCTTTTATTATTATTATTATTGACTGTCAGTTAAACTGGAATTCCGATTTAGGAAAATAGTGTTCGAATTAATTTCTTACGCACTATATATATATGAAAAAACTGCAACCAGGTTTACAGTCATAACTGCATATCACGAATCTCCCTCAGGGTAATAGACCACCATCTAAATCAAATGACATTTCTTCGTGATTCTACAGGTTTCACCGTGATTTTAATATACCACCACCATTGCTTCAGTGCTCATTCGAATGATTGCCTCTTATGATACAAAAAAAAATCGTAAAAGAATAATTACATTTATTAGTTCAATTATGTATCTGTTCCAAAATAATTAACTAAGGTTTGTTCCAGGTGAACTTATTAAAAGTTCAAGCATTAAATCAATTATAGCGAAATCTTATTGACAGTCGATTCTCGTTACATTCTGAAAAATTTCAGTCATGTAAGCATCCCAAGTTCCGCCTAGCGACAATACCCCGAACTACCTTTAAGTCTACACTGTAAAAATACTATAAACATTTAAGTAGATAAAATACTAAATTTGAATAAAGGACATGGGCTCAAGCTGAAATTAATACAATTCAGGAACAAAATAACCATCAAATGACAAAAGATTTACTGGGAATTGAACTTACGATCATTTGACATAGCTAGGCATTCTAACCACTACTCCATAGCAGAATATAGTAATAAAATATAATTAAAATGACAAAAAGAGCTTCCCCTTTTGAGGATCGAACCCTGACCACCTGTGTGTTAGTTACTTAGGGCAATCCAATAGACCATCTCAGACCCTGCTAATTTTTCTAAAATTTAGGTTTACTTCCTACATGGCAAATCATGTAAATGTTTAAAGTCTTGACACACTAAATAAACGCTTCTAATATACTTTTTATACTATTATTAATATTATTATTATTTATAATATCGCCGCTTTACAAATATCTACTGAAATTATATAAAACACATTATTTTGATTTGTCTAATAGCTGTTATGGTGTCACTATCAATTCCCCAATCGTAGGTACATAGTTTTGTTGCCTATATTTTATGTTCTCGAGGCAAAGGGGAATCCAAAATATTACAGAATTTATTTCCGTATATTACTTCTACGAAAGAACTTTGTTCTTAAATATGGAATCATCTTCTAAATAAATAGCAATTCAACAATCGCGACATAGCACTTCCGCTGACGCGCTGCTGTGCAATGTTTTCGTATCATTTATTATTTACGTTAACATTTAAACTAAACCATCCCTACAAAATCTATAAGAAATTCCTAAATCGCTAATTACATAATAATAACATTTCATTTTACATGTATCTATTATTTAAATATTTCATGGGATTTTAAAAGACTTTAATTTTATCTTGATATTCCGTTGTATGCATTGTTTTGCAAAACACTCAGTTCACATAATCATATAAATAAATTTTATCGACTTTTGATTTTATCAGCTAATTTTACAAAGCCAATATCGTTTTTTCATTATGAAATCACCCTGAATACTTCAATAAGAATTTATCGTCCGCGAACGCCGTTACAACTAGGTACTTCTAAACTTCTTCAACAAGTAAGTTCTTTGACGAGCAATATTATCTAAATGAAACCTTTTAATCCCATAACCTATTGTTAATTCTATTTAGTACTATTGTGTATAGCAACAATGTAAAGCATCAACCTATGGCAGCAGTGCTCACACCTAAATACTAAAATAAAATTTATAATTAGAATAAAGTTTAACATTACAACGACTATCAAGCACCATGAATGAGGTATTATTTTGATCGGCTGCCTAACCTATCTCATCACAATGTCAGTTCAGTGAATACATCTTAGTATGCGAACCATTAACTTATGTATATTGTAAGCAATGCATTTAAGTTTTTATCTATTTCACTACCTACTTTTATAATTTGCACCATCTTTTGTACCATATTAGTTCATGCAACCACAAGGTACTTGTAACACTAAATGTTTAGATGTAAGTATCTATGTTATTAGGTATTCATATTTGTAACCATGTACCTATTCCTTATATAAGTAGAACTACTCTTTGATTCCAGTGAATAATGTACTTAACCTCAATTTCAGGTTTTAGCTTATATAAATTACTGTAAACCCTTTCATAAAGGACAGTATAAATGCATAAACCAACCATATTTAAGATGTTTAAATTCCTATAAATTTAAAGTATAGTAATCATATCTTTCTTTGTTTCAGCGTTTGAAAGAATCTATCCTTGACTCTAAAAGAGGAATCTATTATTCTCACACAACCGGACACTTTAATATAAATGACAGGTTCCATGTGCAAAGAAGAATTTGGATAACACTAGAAGTCAATGAACTTATACAGCTGTGAACTAAAATTTGAATGGTACAAAACTCAAATTAGATACAACTTGTACTTGGAAGTAGGTACACAATAGAATACAGTACAGTAAGTTTTCCATTGAAAGTTCCCTAGAAATACTCAAAATAATCTACTTTTTGCCGCTAACATTATACATTACAAATCTAATGTAAACTAGTGTATATGAATTTTATGATTTTCTACTGATTGATGCAACCTAAAACAGATTGTTTATTTTGTGATACTGACAGGCAACTATGTGACATTTGTCTGCTATGGGCAAATGTATTAGTATTTGACTTCATTTCATATGTACATGTACTTACATGTAAAATAAATTAATCTATTATATCACTACTATTACATAAGGCAGTATATATGGCTATGGTTTACCTATTTATAACTCATCACTTAGTAAATTAATGCAAATTTAAATATTAGGCATCTACTTAATATTACTTTCAACCCAAAATTTACTTACTCTGACTATGCTCAAACAATGAAACTGCACTGAAATTATGGTAACAGTCTATTATTCATAGCATCATTCTTAGAATGTTTAAAACAAGTTATTTAGCTTGTAATAATATATTCTGGCTTAGGTTTCTGCTTAAGGCATTTTATTATTAATCTATATATTTGATAAACTGTGTAAAAAGTAAGCTACTATATATTGTGTTTTCTTCCTCAAAGTTTTAATTGACCTTATGTGTATTTGTATGTATCAGTATCTGTGTATTTACTTGTGCCTAGGCTCTTGCTTGTAAATTTATGTACTTTTATGACATACATAATGTGTTGTTTGTGTTGTATTATTGTTCCTACACAGCAATATGGTTATGCACGCCCCTAAATACTTTAAATGGTTACACTACTCTACCTATAGCATTATTAGTCCCATTTTAGATATAAAATACTTCTCACCTTCGATATTAAAAGACATAGTGTTCCCAAGGTACTCGCTTATCCTCAACAATTTGCAAAACCAAACAATCTTGGTCATCACGGCACCAAATTGTAACGTTCCCCCCAATATAATCCTTTATGTGAACTTGAATCGCCCACTGATGAGACGTTGGACCTGAGTGCAGCAACTGCCTACAGTGCTGAAGGCACTGAA
Source organism: Cybosia mesomella (assembly GCA_946251805.1). Taxonomy (NCBI): domain Eukaryota; kingdom Metazoa; phylum Arthropoda; class Insecta; order Lepidoptera; family Erebidae; genus Cybosia; species Cybosia mesomella. The sequence continues at coordinate 6,530,306 of OX276389.1, forward strand.
GTATCCGTTACTATTATATCCTCCAAGTTTAGGAAGATACCATTGACATTTGGCTTTATTGTGATCGTCTAAGTATGGGACCCTTTATACGTTGTGTTTAAGCATTGTAGCAACTCATAGTCCTTTATTTGGTACATTGAGACAAGGCAGAGTACATGGTATTGAGAACACTGATTACAATCTAATTCCTATAACGATTTTCTGTCTAGCAATAAAGTTAAATAATGTTCCTATACAACTACATTGAATCCCTGAACCTAATATGAATTAAGATTTTGAATTTAGGAGCTACCTAGCCTCAGTGATACTTAGTGATATCAAATTCTGAATATTAAGTTCATTCCTAAGTGATCCTAGGTATAGACAGTTCAATTCAAAAGGTAATAGTTTTCAGTAAATATAGAGAATTGAAATTAAAATTAGAGTTAAGATTACCTATGTGCTTGACCTACATTGATAATTGTACAGAATGCCTGAGACTTTCCTGCATGAAGCTAGATCATGGCTAAAGGTAATAAATAGTTATTGACTGTTCTAAGTTACAGAAATAAGTATTAACAAGGGTAAAATATATAATCAATTTAGAAATATCCTAAAAATAACTGAATAATTAAAGGAATGGATATGAATATCTTATATGCAAGTTAGAATATAATTGGTAACACTTGTTGGCAGTCATAAAATAGTGAAACAATGCTTAACTACTTGTAAAACTAAGTTTCACCTTAAGATGTCTGCGAGTAATTGTTCTAGATAATTAATAGTAGGAACATTATATGCACTTAATACCGTCTAATCCTTTACTGATTAACATGATAAGTTTCTAAGGCTTTCTTACATGCAAGCAAGTTTAATTCCACAGTATGATATAAGTATAAGCATGTAGTTTAGATGGAAGTGAAGGTATAACACACTCAATATAGAGTGGCCTCACTATACTGGACCTTTCAAAGGAAATGTACCTACATAGTCTTCTTATATACAATTTGAGTTATTTAGACAAAGATATAGTAAATAATGGTGGTCAAGTGAATAAAATGTGTGATTAAATACATATGTGGTTAACAATCAGGTACCGTGAGATAACCTACATAATAGATTATCTCAGAGTAGCCGGACAAATGAAATGAAGCTTCTGTTGATATATGGAGACTGCTAGGATGGGGTATTTTGATAGGTAATTAGGAACCCTATGACCGGTTCCATTTCTGGAACCGGGGAGGCCGCATCCACCAACCCCAGGCCCCCAACGAGCAACCAATCCTCTCCAAGCTGAAGGCATACTAGTTCTAAGTTATGCACAACCTTGGTGCTTTACAAATTAAATAGTACCGAATTGGGAATGAGTGCCCAATTTCGACAAGTAGGTTAGATGGAAATATATCCAGTCTAACGAATGCATAGCTCAAATCATTGCTGTTATGGGTACCAGCTGTAAACAGACATGGTAATATATATGATTAGGCCCTCCCGGATCATAGGACCAAGACGCCAACCGTCACCACTCAGGGTCGAACCTAATCGTCACAGTGGACGAGTCAAACAGTGACCAGTGGGTGTTCGAGGCTGTGTGATCATGTGGCAACTGTCCACGTTTCAGGGTCAAGCGATACCGCGACCAAACGCTTTCAAGACACACGCATATCACCGAGAGGACATAATAATACATAGGTAAGTATGATGGCATGTATTGTGAAGGCTTAGCCCAATACAATGCTTACAATGAAATGAGCACACATCCGTCAAACAGGATACATAGATCAAATTGAACATCGATCCTGTAGACAATTTGTTTTTAATATCCGAATTAAATCAGGCACTCACAAGGAATGGATAGGGACAAGGAATTGTCAAGAGTTAAATGAAGCTACTTTATAAGATAACAATCATTCACCCAAGTAATTTCCGTACCTTTTGAGCTTCTCATCTTTACAATGAAAGTGAGGTCTAATTGATAGGAACGATAATCCAGCAGATGGCTACATTTCAGTATAACCATCGTAATTAAGGTAGCTCAATTTATCAAACCTTAATCTCATCCTAAGCAAACTGAAGAGCTTGGGAGGCTCCTTGAGCGTGCCTAGAACCACTTATTCCGTATACACAAGGGTATTGTATAGTATGCAGGCTGAGTATAACGAAGAGCGTAGGTATAACGTAATGTTTTATAAGTTAAATCATAAGACCCATTAATCACACTTTGCACATTAAATGCCGTCACAGATGTAGGTTAAGGATCTACAATAGACATCCCAAGCTTATAGAAACTAGCCATCTAGGTTTAAATAAAGTAGGTAGCATCAAAAGAAAGCGTTAGTAGCAAATTGCTTAGGTAGGTACATATAGGTTAACGGCGATAAAACTGTTTTGTAATCTATTCATGTGACCTAAACTTTAAGGATTATGAAAGAACACACAGAACATACTTTCCGCATGTAAATCGGAATGCCGCCTGCTTCAAATGTTATTGTTCCCTAGCTGTAATTCAGAGGAATATGGAGTTGGTTGGCACCGTTAGGTATCCCTCCATAACCAGGCACATTGCTTGGGTTTCCTACGGGAAAACTAGCTAAACCTCCGCCGCAGCGCTACCCTCAACTTCTAACTTAAGAGACGATAAACGACAGCAATGACTTTACGAATGGGTCGCCAGACTCTTCGACCCAAGACAGTAATAGTACGCTTATATTTAGCGTTCTAAAACGCCTAATGAAAGGAGTCTTGATTTTCGTAAAGGCCCTACACTTCCTACGCTAAACAACTTTACGAATGGGTCGCCAGACTCAACGATCCAAAGCAGTAATAGTACGCTTGTATTTAGCGTGCTACTACGCTTAATGAAAGGTGTCTTGATTTTCGTAAAGTTGCTACATCTTATACCCTACATGTATGAATATATCTCACAAAAAAATTCACGTTTCGTTTTATTTTCTACCCACAAAAGTAAATTATCATGGAAACAATCATGAAATCCAAATACAGACAACATATTAAGAATAAGAAGAACAAAACTAAGATAACTCACCACCAGACTTACACGCAGCTACCAGGCTCGAAGGCTGCTCAGGCAGGGCCACCGCTTGTTCCTCGTTCCCGATGAATTCTTGAAGACTGTCACAAGCCTGCACGGGCAGAGCTTCTGCTAGGTTCTAATTCGCGATGAATTCTCGATAAAAACTCCCTGATATTCTCCGGTACGCCCCTTTTATTTCCTCCTACTACCCCCTCCTTTCCAAATTTTCGTTCGCCCCACCGATAATCACGCCACTACACGTCATCTCTTCCGAGTTGCCATAAAACAATCCGTTTCAAAACTACTACCAACTATCGACTATTTGAAATTAATAACGGAACTATCAGCCCAAACGAATAAATCCACTTCAACCATAATTTATTCGATTCTATGTTAAAAGTAGCCTCACATTAAATCAATTGTTTTGCAAATAGTTTATTTATATTCATTACTAATATGTACTAATTTTATTTCATTATTTATTTTCTTTCGACTATGTTTGCTTTTCGCTTTTATATCGTATTAAATCAATTATTAATCAATTACGCCTAGAAAAATGTGCGAGTTCAATCCTTGTTCTCTTCTACAGTCTTTTACAGTTTACATATTGAACCCAGAGAACATGTCCTTTACTTTTATTCTACTTTTAGACCGACAATGTACGAGTAGTGAGAAGGGTATTTTAATGTTAATCTGCAACATCTGAAGCCGTTCTGAACAGCAAGCCCCCATCCTCTGACCGCCAATGCAATCTCGATGGGTGGGACCGTCACAACCCGGCGACCACACGGTGAATCCATGGAGTGCTGAGAATCGGATCTCTGCTATGCGCGCACATAGGCTACTATGAAATAACGATTGTTTTTTTCAGAATTTATTTCGATGGTACGTCTAAAAACCTCACAGCTATCAAATATAAGTAGATAATTGAAAATTTAATAATGAGATAACTTGATATTTATGTTAGGATCGACACCTACTGCCAAAGTAAATATAACTTTGATTTCAGAGATTTCAGCAACAGCATACGTGTAAAATGAATCAGTTTTTTAATAACCGAATTCAAAAAAGCGGCCAAGTGCGAGTCGGACTCGCCTATGAAGGGTTCCGTAGCAGCAAGTAACATAATCATGTTTTTTTTTAATTTTTATATGAATTGATTGAATGAAAGGTAAATTGCAGTTTATGATTTATGACGTATTAAGAAAAAAAACTAACTAGATCTCGTTCAAACCAATTTTCGGTGGAAGTTTACATGGTAATGTATCTGTATCATATATTTTTTAGGGATTTTCTTTAGGAAAGCCCTATTGCTATCGAGTTGTCGTCGCAGTCGTCGTTGCCAATTTTATGTCACGGTTTTGGGTATGAAGGAGATGAGCTATCGAGTTGCTGTTTTCGGTAATAGATTCGTGCTGGGGTGAACCATTGCAAGATAAAGAAAAAAGAAAAAAAAGAAATCCCTTGTATTCGGCTGAGCTCGTCTCAGGAATTCAACTTGTTTTAGTTTTATCATTCTCTTATTTTAGAAGTTACAGGGGGGGAGGGACACGTTTTACTACTTAGGAAGTGTCTCTCGCGCAAACTATTCAGTTGAGAAAACAAGTTGAATTCCTGAGACGAGCTCAGCCGAATACAAGGGATTTTCAATTTTGCGTTTTTCTTTTTTGAGATTTTTTGCGATTTTCTTTTTATCTTGCAATGGTTCACCCCAGCACGAATCTATTACCGAAAACAGCAACTCGATAGCTCATCTTCTTCATACCCAAAACCGTGACAGAAAATTGATAACGACGACGTCGACGACAACTCGATAGCAATAGGGCTTTTCTAAAGAAAATCCCTAAAAATGATATTAGAAACCTCAATATCATGTTTGAAGACCTATCCATACACGAATGGGTTTGATGAAAAAAAAATGTTGAGTTTCAGTTCTAAATATGGGGAACCCCCAAAATTTTTTGTTTTTTTTTTCTATTTTTGTGTAAAAATCTTTGCGGTTCACAGAATACATCTACTTACCAAGTTTCAACAGCATAGTTCTTATAGTTTCAGAAAAAAAAGTGGCTGAGACATACGGACTGACAGACAGACAGGGTCGATAAGGGTTCCGGGTTTTGCCATTTGGCAACGGAACCCTTAAAAACACTTGATCGAGTAATCATACGCCAAAAATGCCTTACATCATTTTGGAAAAGAGCTGATACTCTTAGAATGCTGGATCGGTATTAACTTAACATAGCTAAGAACCACCGCAAGAAAACTGGCTTTTATATGTAAAAAACCGCATCGAAATTGGTCCATTCGTTTGAGAGCTACGGTGTCACAGACACACAAATTACTAGTCCATTGCTCTTACTTGAATAGACAACCAAACATTTACTTTATTTATTTATTAGATTTTCTGAATAAAAACTATTTTGCGAGTAAAATATTTATGAGGAGAATATAGATCAAATATAAATTGTTTACAATAGTTAGATAAAGGAAAGCTACTATAACTTGAGTCCTGACTCCGCTTGTTCCGTGCGAAGTTTGAAGAAATGATCTCAAATACAGATTGAACTGGTTATATATTCCATTGAAATTTTTCAATACATTTTGTTTGAAACAATGGGAAAAGCAACTTTTTTTTTGGTTTTATCTCAGATTTTCGTCGCAATTTCTGTCTCTTTCGCTTCACTTCCGTGCCGATTCAGTAAAATTACAAATTTGTAAAACTTACAAATTTGATTGAAAACCAATCAATTATTATTGATTCTGAAGGTTTAATAACCTCATGAAAACTTAGGTTGGTATCATACTTATTTTTCATCATTGATCATACTGAAACTACAATTTTACAATTCCTAAAGTAAATCGATTGGAAAGTCGGCTCACCAAAACATATTGAACCTTTTCATAGTAGAATCAATATACCCAAAACCCAAAATAATCCCTACACAATTCTTGTAATCACAAAAGTTTGAAACATGCGTAAGCTGTTTAGTGAGGCCCTTACAAAAGTTGCCCAAAAGTTGGACTTGTATTTTATTTGGTTACTGGAGTCCGAACAAAAACTAGCTTACGTATATGCTACATGTGAAACATTGAAACATAAACTTAAATCCCGTACTAGGGCAATACTGGCCAATTAAGCTACATGGACTTGCTCGTCGTCCAATTTAAATTTACAAGAAAAAGTTTGGACACTGAATGGTTCAAAATATGTATAGTTACTGAAACATAATTTGATACTTTTAAAATATTGTCTCCTGGTTTATTCGTTTTGTTTTTTGTATACTAGTAAAATAAGAAATAAAACAGATACCACCTGATGTTAAGCGGTTACCACGGTTTATTACAGGGTAAGAGAAGAATGCAGAAAAGTGAAGGAAGATACATCCTCCTAGTCTTACAAACTGCAATGTACCATTCTGCTATTTTAAGTCGGTAGTAAGTTCTTACTTAATACCGACTGTAAATAGTGCTTCTCAGGTTGAGCCGTTCCCTTGGCCAAACCGGCCCATTCCACCCATTGATATTGTTAATGTGCAAACGCAATTAGGGTACCCCTATTGACACCAATATCACGATATTGGATTGCGGTAGTTATTGACTGTTTAACACTTTGTTTATTTATAAGGTGACCTGAAAATTCAAATGTATTTAAGAATCTTTTGTCACCGACTACCCATACCACGTGGCGATACAAAAAAAAAATCGCGGAATAATGATTTGAATGATGAATTTATCTAAGTTCTAGCCGTTAATTTCCACGGCGACAACGATACCATATGTGAACTTCAATGCGATCCTCTTTTTTTGGGAAACGAAGTGACGGAATGGTGCCAACAGACAAACATATAAAATTACCGCGGGTAATGGAATATTCCTAGGTAAATGAGTTTACACGAAACCTAATGTCCTCTTTATAGGCATAGAAAATATGCCTTTATTTTGTTATTTCAATATAGAAAATATGCTTTCTGTTGGGCTAACGTTGTATTATGTTTTGATTAGATATTTCAAGATCATACATTTTACAACAGGTGATTTTTTATACGTTTTGTTTTTAATTTACAAAAAAATACACTAGAAAATTGTAAGAAGTATTTAAAAAATATAGGGGTTTAAAATCAATCTTTGAAATTTATGTTTAATGATTAATTCATGTTTTTTTGGGTGATCCGATCCACATGTAAAGTCCAATTTTTAGTTACTTTTTCGAACATATTGGCTGGTATAGGACCGCTAACACGTGTGATGTCTGGACGTGTCTTCTAGTGCTTTAATTGATGCTGGTTTGCATAAACAGGAGATTTGAAGTTCCTCGACAAAATATAGTCCAACGGCGTCAAATTGCAAGATCTAGGCCAATAGGACCAATAGGTCCAAAACGAGAGATGCATTGCTAAATTCATTACGCAATAGGTCTACCGTTTTGTGTGCTGTGGCACCGTCTTATTGAAACCAAATGTCAAGCAGATTTAGCTCGTGTATCTGAAAGATACTGTTTCGTAAAATCAGATAAAAAACATGGTTTGCTTAGGCGAATTCTACTATACCTGAACGTTGAAGGACGAATTTATTTCTAATGAATTCAAAAAGGGGATTTTGCTAAGCTATTATTTAAAGAAATGGTTCACGAGACATAATCTCTTGCACTAGTTACACTTACATTTGTAAAACCATATTCATCATCATCATCATGGCAGCCAAACGACGCCCACTGCTGGGCATAGGCCTCCCCCAAGGATCTCCACAATTAAACCATATTATGTTACCTTAAATATTTTGAGCTGATTTCACCAATAAAAACCGCGATCAATTCAAACTATATTGGCTTATTATGTATTACTCAACTAATTTCATTAAGTAATACGAAAGATCCTAACGTAGGTTTATTTTTACTGGTGAAATCCGTCTTAGTTTATTGGAGTTAACATAATTATTATGAAGCTGCTACACGTGTAATTTAAATTAAAAACCTTTGTTGAGTACTTAATAACCACTTTATTTTACTCAACACGATAATACCGAAGCTAAACATTATTAGTAACATCAGGATCATAAAATGATATGATTTTAGCTTATATCTATTACCTATGTTTATCTTAAGTTATACTGAAGTAAAAATAAATGAAGTTACCTATAACAAACTTTAATCAGTAACAATAGGATCATAAAATTGATACTGATACTACCCTAAGACAAAAGAAAACTCATTTGAAGTTAGTAATAAAGTAAAGTTCATAATAATAATATTAATAAAGATGTACGTGTAATTCATTTTTAAAATACCTTTGTTGAGTATTTTCGAACCTCTATATTTTACTCAACATAAAATTTCCGAACCAAAAAAAGATTAGCAAAATTAGGGTCATAAAAATGAATACTGACACCATTCCGCGAAAAAAGAAAAGGCATTTTAATTTATATAAAATAGAGCCCAGAGGTGAAATATTAATTTACGTTTCTGTGTGGTGATAAAAACTCGACCGTTGACAACAGAGACCACAATAATTGTGGATTAAAAGCTTGCTGAGGGAATAAAAAAGTTACGAGCGGACCAGAATTGTGTGCACTTAGAGGATCGCGACTTTTATCTGTTTATTAACAGCGTTGTCATCTGCAACGTGGTCTGTGGTCACAACGCTTGGCCACTTTCGTTTTGCAGCTGTGGGTATAATTTCGTTGCTCAAAGGTTACATTACAGATAAATCCCTCATTCATTGCACTCGTACATTTTATTCCGCTTCAGGCAAAAAACTTTTCAATGAAAAAAAAGAACATAAATATGTTTTAGCTAACCGGCCATATGGAATTGATCACACTTCATTATTAGTCCCGATGAATTAGGTCTCATTGGGGCTAATAGTGAGATAGACACGCTGTGCTTTGCCACAGGGGCGTATTTAAGCACCCGGTGTTGTATACTACCGAACAACTTGGTCGCAGAATTATTCTGTGACCAAGCGGTGTGAGATGACTGGTGTCAGTCATGACCCCAAAATGCCGGTTAGGTTGAAAGGGGCAGGTCTATAAAGCCATCATTAGGCCTGTCCTGTACACGGCTGTGAAGTGTGGCCATTGCTAGAGCAACATAACCTTAAGTAGTTTAGTGGTTAAGGAGTCAACCCTACGATTGAGAGGTCCCGGGCTCGAATCCTGGTCATTACACTACCGAGGTGAACCCACTCCTAATACAAGCAATTAAACTTAGCTCGAGGGGTTAGGGGGAGTATTAGTAATTTCGGTTACTAATATTCTTTATAAAAACATCACCCGTGTTTTATTGGTGGTAGAAATTTGATGACACAAATTTGTCACAAAATTCGGCCGGGTAGGTACCACCGTGCACGATTGCGAAAAACCCTCCATAGTAATCCAATTTCGGTTTGATTGCGTTCAGGGGTCAGCAAGTGCATAGCCGGACAGGGGGATTGCGGTCCCAGCACTAGTGGGACCGGTGTGTGTCACGCGGTGCTGCGACGACAATCCTCTTCTGATGAGGCCGTCAAGCTGAGTGCCACCATTGTTGACATGGTACGTGTATGTAATGGTGACCCTCATTCCTGAGGCTTTACCTTCAGCTTACCATCAGGCGGGGTGAAGTCAAATTGACGTGTCCTAAATATAAAAAAAAAAAACAAAAATAAAGCAGGGGTAAATTTGACAACAATAATTGGTAACATACATTTTTTCTCTGATTGTCCCCCTTTATAAGAGGTAAACGGTGTTTAAGATCACTTTAATAAAATAAAATAACTAATATTAATTCAGCTAAAGATCCATGACAGTTCGTTTGTGAACAAATAAAAACCAAGGAAGAATACGACAGGTGCCTTTGATCGACATCAAGATCAAAAACCTTTTCATCAGCTAGTATCTATGAAGTACTTCTCAGAATAATTCACAATATCTTGTTGAAATATTTGCCAATATACTTATATAAACGGTTCTCTACGATAGCTGAGTGGAGAATTCTCGGAGATGTTTCGACCGCAACGGTATTGTTGACTGAATTTGCTCGACGATGAAAACCATGGTTTTGTGTTTTAGGGCTTGCTTCTGTCTATTAAATATAAAATTATTGAAGCAATGTATGATTTGTAGGTGATACTGAAACTGTTTATAATTCAAATTGATACTTAGGTACTTTTCTCTTTTCAGCTACACCAGTTCTAGAGAAAAAGGTATTGACTGATAGACATGCTGACTGACAGACAGAGAGATAAACGGACAACGAAGTGGACCTCTTCGTTCGTTCTTTTTTCTTCTGTGTCAAAAAACTATAGGAGAAACAATACAATTATACAGGAAATCGTATAAAAACGACGTTAAATTTCTTTCAACTTGATTGGTAACAAATTTCAATTACATGTATTTTTTATGGCAAGTTCAAATTATTTTATTTTATTTTAATGCTATTAAACGAAATACTCTTTCCTAAACTTGCATCTCATAAACTACGGCTAGTTTTAATTCTCTGAACTTATGACGTCATAAAAGTGAATTCAAACTCACCATCTGGAACTCCACGGATATTGAGCATAAAGTTAAGCGAATGTGAAGAATTGCTTCTATGATAGTACAAAAATATGCTAAGTAGATTCACTTCATAGTTAAGTATACCGAAATGAGAACTGCAAAGAAATTTATGGCGTATCTGTTAACTAATAAGGTCTAATGGTCCTTAACGTTTTAGAAAGAGGGTTCGCGACTACGCATTTTTTAGGATTTGTTAGCTACCACGGTCGTTTAGTTTTTAAACCTCGACACCAAAACAACGGGGTGTTATATGTTAGACGTGTCTGTGTGTGTGTGTGTCTGTCTGTAGTATCGTAGCTCTCGAACGGATGAACCAATTTTGTTTTTTTTTTTGTAAAGGTGAATTAATCGGGAGTGTTCTTAGCTATGTTTGATGAAAATCATTCGGGGTTTTAAAATTCTTAATTAAATTTTCATGAAACTGTCTGTTTAGTGGTATGTTACTACATACTACTACAAACTATTTAATGCAACCGCGGTCTGCAGAGACATAGGTACTCTATATCTGGGGTGTGTGTTGGGTAACCTCCTCGAGTGTCGCTCCGATTCCGATCCCGCTGCAGTCCGGGGGGAACGGAATCGGAGCGGCCGGTACACCCTGGGCGGCGGTCAATGGCTTCCCCTTCACCCCTTCATAGGGTTGGCATTGATCGTCGGCCAATACCCAACGTGGCGGGAACACATCGCTCTCCGTACTCCTCTGCTTTCAGAGGAGACAGGATGAGCGATGCTGTTAGTGGTGAGATGGCCCAGGGTCAGCCGGGGTGCGAGGGATATGCTCTATGGGTAACCTTACACCCCGGCGTCTGAAGACCCGAGACGGCGTGCGGTTTTAGTCGGTGCAAGCCCGACATAACCGCCCCCGCTGGCCGGCGGGGGGGTATCCGAAGGGATTTCCGCACGATAAAAAAAAAAAAAAAAGGTACTCTATATCTACAACTGCGACTCGAGCGTGGACTCAGAACTGCACACGCTGGCGGACTGCCCGGCGTGGGAGGCGCCGAGGCGTGACCTCGTGGCAGCCATCGGGGTGGGAGTCCTCTCGGTCGGCAGCATGATTGCAGCATTGGTGCGGAGCGCGAGCGCGTGGGCCGCCGCCAATGCTCGCGAAGGAGATGGCGGAACGCGTCCGGGAGAGATTTAGATGACGATTCAAAAAATACACACGTAATTGTTCAAGTTTTTACTTATGTCGGCAGTGCTATTGTTTTTTTTTTGGTAATAGGGTATCCTAGGTATCCCAGTATTGGGGTGTGTGTTGGGTAAGGGGTGTGTGTTGGGTAACCTCCTCGAGTGTCGCTCCGATTACGATCCCGCTGCAGTCCGGGGGGAACGGAATCGCAGCGGCCGGTACACCCTGGGCGGCGGTCAATGGCTTCCCCTTCACCCCTTCATAGGGTTGGCATTGATCGTCGGCCAATACCCAACGTGGCGGGAACACGCATCGCTCTCCGTACTCCTCTGCTTTCAGAGGAGACAGGATGAGCGATGCTGTTAGTGGTGAGATGGCCCAGGGTCAGCCGGGGTGCGAGGGATATGCTCTATGGGTAACCTTACACCCGGCGTCTGAAGACCCGAGACGGCGTGCGGTTTTAGTCGGTGCAAGCCCGACACGACCGCCCCCGCTGGCCGGCGGGGGGGTATCCGAAGGGATTTCCGCACGATAAAAAAAAAAATAAGGTATCCCAGTATTGGCTTTAACAACAATACCTGCACAAGTCTAACAAAATATAATTAGTTTACTTACTTTCAGCACGTCAAATCTTTCTTGAACTGAAACCCTCGTCCACCTCAAGATCAAACTCTCGATTCAAACAACTCGCACACACTAATCATCTAAAAAACAAACTGCTTATAGTGATTACGATCGTCAAATGTCATCCTGTATAGCCTCCTATCCCCTGAAAATCAAATAATGTGTTACAGTACCAAAAGTTTTTTCACCATAATATCGTTCGCGATCCAAGGAATCTTCGCTTTGAAAACCTCGAGCATATTCGAGTGGATTCTTGTTATCTTTTTAAATTACTAAACTAATTACGAAAAACTTATAAATAAGGGGGGATTACCACACGAAAAAAAAGTTTAGCCTTAGGATGGGTTACCATTTTTAACACATTCCGACATCAGACAGGATGGGTGTCATACGAACATCTGTGGTAATCAATACGGATAGTTGGAAACCTTAAAATTTCGCCAACCTGGTCTGACTACATAACGGCAGCGTCGTAATACTCATATCTTATCTCTTCTCTATACTATCCTTCACAGCTCTTATTCTCCAAATTATCTGCGGGAACGTTTTGAGTATCTCGTACCTCGGGGCAAACCCTGTCGTCTTTCCTCCTCCCTTCTACTTCATACTCCTGCACACAGCTCCAGCTGTTATGATGGGTCATTCACTGTACGGGCTGTTCGACTAAGGAACTCACTACCGCACCATATTCGAGACAGTAGCAGTCTGGACATCTTCAAAAGAAGAACTAAAGAACATTTCCTCTCACAATGTTAAAGTATATATGTATGTATATAACGTATTTATATATATGTATAACTATGTATAAAATATAAATGTATGGATGTAGGTATATTATTTTATTTTACACACGGAAAAAACTATTAGTTGAATTTCTGAATGTTGATTTCTTAACAGTTGAGTCTACTATAAATTGCGTTAAGACAACCGTAGTACTACATTTAATACGACAAATAAAAAAAAGTTGTTTCTTTTTTGTTGTTACAACCAAAAAAATGGGTTAACCTAACATATTTCTGCATGTATAATCGCATAGCGGTCAATTTAACTAATAATTCGGTAATTTCAACATAATGTTAAGTTGAATCAGCAAATGAACTTAGTAAAATTTACAAAATTGATTCAACTATTTTCAAATGTTCCAATCAACTAAACGATTAGTTAAATTAACTAGTGTGAATATAGTTGTAAACACCTAACATTTCATTACAAAGTAGAATCAACAGATACATTTAGTCAAAATAACAAAAATATTTTAACCTTTTGCTAGAAATTTAAAACAACTAATAAATAATGTTTAAATCAACAATATTGCATAAGTAGAATTAGCAAGCGAACATAGTTAAATTTACCAAATTTATTTAACTATTTGCAAACGTTTTAAACAACAAATTAAATTGGTAAAATAACCTATTGTGAATAGTTGTAAACACCTAACGTTTCATTACAAAGTAGAATCAACAGATATATTTAGTCAAAATAACAAAAATATTTTAACCTTGTGCCAGAAATTTAAAACAACTAATTAAATATTGTTTAAATCAACTATATTGCAAAAGTTGAATTAGCAAGCGAACATAGTTAAATTTACAAAATTTATTCAACTATTTGCAAACATTTTAAACAACAAATTTAATTGGTAAAATAACATATTGTGAATAGTTGTAAACACCTAACGTTTCATTACAAAGTAGAATCAACAGATACATTTAGTCAAAATAACAAAAATATTTTAACCTTGTGCTAGAAATTTTAAACAACTAATAAATAATGTTTAAATCAACAATATTGCATAAGTTGAATTAGCAAGCAAACGTAGTTAAATTTACAAAATTTATTCAACTATTTGCAAACATTTTAAACAACAAATTAAATTGGTAAAATTACTATTGTGAATAGTTGTAAACACCTAACATTTCATTACAAAGTAGAATCAAGAGATACATTTAGTCAAAATAACAACAATATTTTAACCTTTTGCTAGAATTTAAAACAACTAATAAATAATGTTTAAATCAACAATATTGCATAAGCTGAATTAGCAAACGAACGTAGTTAAATTTACAAAATTTATTCAACTATTTGCAATCATTTTAAACAACAAATTAAATTAGTAAAATAACTGTTGTGAATAGTTGTAAACACCTAACATTTCATTAAAAAGTAGTTTGAATTCTCTCGACTGTCTATGGTCTCCATCATCAGACCTGTAATGGCACATAGAACCCATATAGGAGCAAAGTGCTCATCAATATAAATGAATTAAGTCCTACGTATATAAGTCAAGATAGCTACTGTGAACCGTTGAGGAGTTCCCTTAACTGTCCTTCGTCTTCATCATCAGACCCCTAATGACAGTCACAATCTATCTAGGTGTAAAGTTCCCATCAATACAAATTAATCAAACCAAAACACAAGGTAACTGCTGTAAATCGTTGAGGAGTTTCCTTGACTGTCTTTCGGCTCCATCATCAGATCGACTTTAGACCTTCAATAAATTGTAGTGCTTTGAAATAAAAAAATTATCTAACGGACTAGTTGCCCCTACGATTTTCGAAAGTTCCCCTTGATTTCTCTGGGATGTCATCATCAGATCCTGGTTTCCTTATTACGGTACCACCCTCGGAATATATTCTATCCAACAAAAAAAAACATCGAAATCGGTTCATAAACGACGAAAAATGACGAATTTTTTTAACAAAAAAAAATAGGTAGGTATACGGTCGAGTTCCGGGGGGAACGGAATCGGAGCGGCCGGTACACCCTGGGCGGCGGTCAATGGCTTCCCCTTCACCCCTTCATAGGGTTGGCATTGATCGTCGGCCAATACCCAACGTGGCGGGAACACATCGCTCTCCGTACTCCTCTGCTTTCAGAGGAGACAGGATGAGCGATGCTGTTAGTGGTGAGATGGCCCAGGGTCAGTCGGGGTGCGAGGGATATGCTCTATGGGTAACCTTACACCCCGGCGTCTGAAGACCCGAGACGGCGTGCGGTTTTAGTCGGTGCAAGCCCGACATAACCGCCCCCGCTGGCCGGCGGGGGGGTATCCGAAGGGATTTCCGCACGAAAAAAAAAAAAAAAAAAAAAAAAGGTATACGATCGAGTTGAGAAACCTCCTTTTGTTGAAGTCGGTTAAAGAATGTGTTTATTTACGACATCGCATTATAAACCTCTAAAATTATCAGTGTTTCTGTACTACCTATATTATGCAAACATTCCTCTTGAATCACTCTATCTATTAAAAAAAAACGCATCAAAATCCGCTGCGTACTTTTTTTTTTATCGTGCGGAAATCCCTTCGGATACCCCCCCGCCGGTTAGCGGGGGCGGTTATGTCGGGCTTGCACCGACTAAAACCGCACGCCGTCTCGGGTCTTCAGACGCCGGGGTGTAAGGTTACCCATAGAGCATATCCCTCGCACCCCGGCTGACCCTGGGCCATCTCACCACTAACAGCATCGCTCATCCTGTCTCCTCTGAAAGCAGAGAAGTACGGAGAGCGATGTGTTTCCGCCACGTTGGGTATTGGCCGACGATCAATGCCAACCCTATGTAGGGGTGAAGGGGAAGCCATTGACCGCCGCCCAGGGTGTACCGGCCGCTCAGATTCCGTTCCCCCCGGACTGCAGCGGGATCGGAATCGGAGCGACACTCGAGGAGGTTACCCAACACACACCCCATCCGCTGCGTACCTTACCTACCTACCGAACTAGTTTTAAAAATCTAAGTTTACCTACATAGGTATGTAGGTAGGCGCGTTTTCTTTGATATACCGACCCGACCGACACTTGCCGACAGGCCACGCGGCGCGGGGCGCTTTTTTGCCAAGGTGGTTCTTTCCTTTCTCGCTCTCTCTCCGCCCTGCATGCTCACGGGATGTGAGCAAGCGCATCGCGGTACGGGTAGGGAGGGGTATGGCGGCCGCGCGTCAATCTGGCTGGTGTCATCTTTCATTCCGATTTCCAAAAGCGAAGCGATTAGTCGGTGGCAGTGCGTGTGTGTTTAAATAAAAAAAATAAAAGTGGCGTAATTGAAAAAAATAATAGGTGAATTTTAGATCACTAAACTCACCTTTTATTTTTAAACGTTGATAGATACCTTACGTGTCTAAATATGGAAGATTTTGAGAAATCTCTGGTGGCGGTGTATCTCCGGGAATGGAGATTTTCTGATGAGACTATTAAATTTTTTTGTGGTAAGTACCTACCTACTTAACTACCTAGATAGGTACCATGAAACGCCATTGATATATTCAATTAATTTACTTATCTTACCTACTTACTTACTTACTGTCTGATCATGATGATATCAATGAAGCTAAATTAGTAATTTATCTACAAGTAGGTAGGCAAGTAACTACATAAACCAGCACTGAGCAGGTAGGTACCTAGAATGAACAAGAGGTAATACGTAAAATTAACCTAGATTTTAGGTTGTTTTTAGGTACCTACCTACCTAGTTAATTTTCATAGTAAACTAGGTACCGAGATCGCGTACCTACCGACCGAAAGTAAGTAAATAATATTTTACCTAGCCTAAATAATATTTTTGTTTTGTTTTTCAGATAATGAAATCACTGTAGACCTACTGGCAGATATAGAAGGATACAGATTTAAAACAATTAGTGCCGCATGTAAAAGAGAGAAAATTGTTCAGAGTCGGCGTAAAGAAACTAGAAAAAATAACACATGTAAGTAAACCTATCTATACCTGTATTATTTTTATTTTGAATTTTAATCTTACCTGATAGAAAGTGACGATGTGGCTGACCTAGGAGGTAGGTAGATACCTGGCAGTCTTCAGGGGAAACAAGCTGGCAGTGAGTGCCAGTCCTTAGCGGTTCTTATTATCTACCTTACCTACAGTACAGCAACCTATCAAGGATACCTATTTATTTATTTAGGTACTTACCAAGTTATGGAATCACTAACGAAATGTAGTATCAAACACATCACATAATGTTATTTTAACAAAAAAATAATGTTATTTTTAACCGACTTCAAAAAAAGGAGGTTTCTCAACTCGATCGTATAGGTAGGTATATATATTTTTGTATGTTTGTTCGCGGATAACTTCGTCGTTTATAACCGATTTCGATGATTTTTTTTTGTTGGAAAGAACATATTCCGTTTGTAGTAAAATGATAAGGAAACTAAGTTCTGATGATAACATCCCAGAGAAATCGAGAGGAACTTTCGAAAATCGTAGGGGCGACTAGTGCGTTTGATAATTTTTTTATTAAGTATTTTAAAGCCCTACAATTCAATGAAGGTCTAAAGTCGATCTGATGATGGAGCCGAAAGACAGTCGAGAGAACTCCTCAACGATTTACAGCAGTTACCTTGTGTTTGGGTTTGATAAATTTGTATTGATGATAACTTTACACCTAGATAGATTGTGACTGTCATACCAGGATCTGATAATGGCATCCCAGAGAAATCGAGAGGAACTTTCGAAAATCGTAGGGGCGACTAGTGCGTTTGATAATTTTTTCATTAAGTATTTTAAAGCACTACAATTTATTGAAGGTTTAAAGTCGATCTGATGATGGAGCCGAAATCAACTTGAAGTCGGCTTCTGAAGTTTTTTAAACTTTAATTAAGTACCTATATAAACTTTAGATTAAGTTACCAAAGTTACTTAGATTAAGGTACTTATCACCTAGGTAGGTAGGTAGGTATAACCCGTGCGAGTGCGACTTAACTTGAGATTTTGCTGGAATGCGACACCTCTTCCGCATGCCCCGCGGCACTCCGCACTTGCCTTCTTGCGGTCAGTATCGATAGTACCTATTAGTGAAGTTATACATTTTTTATTAGTAATTTTAAATCATTCGATGATATATCTACTTCTGTTGCGTTTTTGTTGTTGACTTCACAGCGTGAAGTCTCTTGTTAAATCGCACGGGCTATAGGTAGGTTTTTTTACTTCATCATCATCATCATCCACAGCCCGACTTCACCCACTGCTGGGTATAGGCCTCCCTTAGTTTGTGCCATCTACCACGATCCTGTATATATATGGTAGGTACTTACTTATAGCAAATTATAAAATCTAAAGTTTTAACTTGGTTTATTATTTTACAGGAAACTGCATCGGAAAGCACAAGTTCTGCTCCTGCAAGTCCTACAACGTGCTCTAGTATCTAGTTTTCCAACGGTTTGTCATATAATTTGTAATGGAGAAGTCTACTGCAAGACAAAACAATATTTTTTAACAGATAATGAATGACAGTAATAACTCGTTACGTAAATTGTTTAATCCACTAATTATACAGGGTGTATCAAGACATGGCCTGAATACTACGGTGGGTTATAGTACCCTTCAATATGAACAACTTTTGCAATGGAACCAACTCGTTAGCGTGAAAAAAAATCAGCTGTTCCATACAAAAGTTCAATAGCTACTAGCTAAGCAGTAGTGTGGAACAGCTGTTTTTTTTCGCGCTAACAGGGTTGATTCTATTGTAAAAGTTGTTCATATTGACGGGTACTATAATCCCCAGAAGTATTCGTGAAATGTCTTTATACACTATGTAGATACTTTCATATTATGTTTTATTTATTAGACATTTTCTTGATTATTATGTAAAAGTTCTTATTGACGGGTACTTTATGTTATATATTTTATGTTATTTAAGGGTAAATAAAATGTTATTTTATTAATAAATCTATATTTTTTATTTATTGACTATAATTAGATTTCCTTTTCATGTAAGTAAGTATTTTGATGAAAGTGTATTGTAGAATAAGCCTGCATTGAGTTGTACCTACCTTAATCTGAAATGTAAAAGTATTTGTTTGTACAGAATTTGATATATTATGATGTTTGTAAAATCAATCTGCATTATTGCAGGTATATCTATTAAATTACTTGTTTTTGGTAAAATCAACCTGTATTTATTAGTAATATCTACCTACAATATATGTAATATTGCAGGTTGGTTGATTTTACCAAAAACAAGTAATCAACCTGCATTTATTAGTAGTATCTACCTACAATATATGTAATATTGTAGGTAGATATTACTAATAAATAGAGGTTGATTTTACCAAAAACAAGTAATTTTAACTAAGTTTATTAGTAATATCTACCTACAATATTACATACGTTGTAGGTAGATATTACTAATAAATGCAGGTTGATTTTACCAAAAAAAAGTAATTTTAACTAAATGTCACATGTCAATACTACATTTACAACAGGCTAATTTTACCACTCAATTTAGGTTATTCTAACCTATTGCTACATGTTGATTCTACATTACACTTTTGTCAAAAATACTATTATGATCTAGGTAGATTTTACCACAAAGCCGAGGTTAATTTAACAAAACACCACAAGTTATTTCAACCTAAAAATACAGGTTAAGAATCATAAAAATTAGGTAGTTTCAACTTAACTTCACATGTCAATACTACATTTACAACAGTTAAGAATACCAATATACGCAGGTTAATTTTACCACCAAATTTAGGTTATCCTAACCTATTGCTGAATGTCGATTCTACATTACACTTTTGTCAAAAATACTATTATGATCTAGGTAGATTTTACCACAAAGTAGAGGTTCATTCAACAAATCACCTTAAGTTATTTCAACTTAAAAATACAGGTTAAGTTAATCATAAAAAATAGGAAGTTTCAACTTAATTGCACATGTCAATACTACATTTACAAAACAGTTAAGAAGACCAATATACGTAGGTTAATTTTACCACCAAATTTAGGTTATTCTAACCTATTGCTACGTGTCGATTCTACATTAAGATAAGTAGTAGTTACAACTTAGCACCATATACTTAAAACTACAGGTTTATAATTATAGTAAAAATAACGATTTCAAAATAGTGTTAAAACAACCTAATTTGGTTTGGTTAAATTTACCTTTTACAAGCAACATATTTCAGATTAGTTGATTCAACAAATCTTAAAGGTAGGTGCTATATCAACCAAAAAAAAATAGTTGAAAGTGGCAACCTATTATTAAACTAGTTGATATTACCATTTCAAGACAGTGTTAAAACAACTTTACTTGGTTTGGTTAAATTTACCTTTTACAAGCAACAATTTTTGTTTGTTTGATTCAACAAATTTTCAATGTAGGTGCTATATTAACACAAAAAATCGGTTGAATTAAGGTTGATTCAACTAATTAATTTTTTCCGTGCAAATAGTATATTATATTTACTTTTGAATGTATAATTTATGTAAGTCTATTGATTTATTTTTGCCATCTTTCGTTTATGTATACTTTTTTTATTTGTACACTTTGCTTCCCTCTGTTATTTTCTTTTTTCTACCTCTACTGCTCAAAGGTTAGCTGGTAGAGAACTCTTTTAGAGTTAAGCTCGCCTTTGTACATAATTTATTTTAATTGCAAAACATTTATATCTTTTTCATTTTTTGTGTACAATAAAGAATTAATAATTAAAAATTCAATATCACCAGGCAATTGTGAAGGTCATATGGTAGTTGCTGCATGAAAAGTATCGAAGTTCAGTCGTTTTGTAATTAGACCGAAAACCCCCAATTTAGTTGGGTAAAGGTTGGGAGGAGGAGGACTTAATTTCGAATTTAAGTAGCAATTTGCTTTATCAAACTAGCGACCTCTGACATATCAGTCGACGCCACGCCACACAACACACACACAGGTCGTGAAACTGAACTGTTGGCACATTCCCGGCACATGGCACAAGCATGACATAGGAAAATTATACCGACTTAGTAATTTTATCCTTCACACGATATGGTAATTTTCATATAAAACTATGTTAATTTCCTACAAAGTCCAAAGACAAACTGAACTTAATGGAGTTTCTATGGGGTATGAAAACAATAACAAAACAAACTGGCACTGCAGTGAAGTTTGAACCAATCAGAATAAGTGCCGATATATAACTTTATAGACATCTATAGGTTGTGGGGTACTTATGCACGGAATGTATGGAAGTCTCATATTAAGGAGTAAGTTGCCGCGCTGCATCAGAGTTCCACGTCTGCATCAGACACGTCAGAATATTTTTTTTATAATGCTATATTTTTATATTTTTTATATTTAGGACACGTCAATTTGATTTCACCTCGCCTGATTGTAAGCTGAAGGTAAAGTCTCAGGAAAGAGGGTCACCATTACATACACGTACCATGTTAACAATGGTGGCACTCAGCTTGACGGCCTCATCAGAAGAGGATTGTCGTCGCAGCACCGCGTGACACCCACCGGTCCCACTAATGCTGCGACCACAATCCCCCTGCCCGGCTATGCACTTGCTGACCCCTGAACGCAATCAAACCGAAATTGGATTACTATGGAGGGTTTTTCGCAATCGTACACGGTGTTACCCACCCGGCCAAACTTTGTGACAAATTTGTGTCATCAAATTTCTACCAGCAGTGTGTATATGACTGTAATGCAATATGACTTGACCCCTTGCTGCTAAACTATAAGTGAAGACTAAAGACTGATATCAGAACAATTATGACTCTAGTATTTATACCTTTTTTTTTACGTCGGATACCCCCCGCCGGACAGCGGCGGCGGTTATGTCGTGCATGAACCGACTAAAACCGCACGGTGTCCTGCCCAAGTGTCCATTGCCGGGCACCCCGGGTAAGCCCTCGAAAGGATAACCCCAGGGAAGCATTTATACCTATACAAAAATTTGTAGTTATCATGTAAATAGCAATTAGTATATAATAAATTAGGTGGATGGGTAGCATTTAGGGACTATACTGCATAAGAGCGTAACGCCATCAAACTGCCCGAGCAGTTTGGCGAAATTAAATTATGTAAACAATGTATATAAATGCTGAATATAACAAAAAAAACAAGCCCGGATAACAGCGCGTAGCACGCGCATGGCGCAAGCTTTGAATGCAACCGGATTGGTGCTCGGATGATGATAACATTCATTCATCAAAATTTTCGGATTTATAAGAAAGAAGATTGGTTTCAATTACTGCTGTATACCTTCTCTAGAAGCTGCTTCTATCCCAATAATAGAATTCTGTAGTTCGCGGGAACCGGATCAGTATTTCACGCAGGCCAAACTGTAGGCAATAGTTAGGTTACAATATGAATATTCATATCAAATTCATAGTATCATTATCAGCACACATACTTTCAAAATATTGCAATTGTTATCATAAATTTCGCACAGTTTACTATTAATAATTGTTATTACAGGCCATAATTCATAATACGCTGATTTTAATCAGGATTAAGGTTAATACGTTCAATATTAACTAAGAGCCGCGGATTTAATATTCCATTCGCTTCATAATTATGTTTATAATACCAACAATATCAAAACATACCGGTATTTGCTTTGAAACGCTCGAACAAGTACGGAATTATAGTTAAATGAGTCGCAGGTAAAGTGAACAAGCTGACATTTTACTTATTGCCTCATTCTGAGCACATGAATAGGAATTACCCTCCAATCACGACCTAAGAAACATGAGGTATTCTGATTTCAGAAATATTTTACATTTAGATCTGAAAGTAATTTAACGATAATTACAAACGAATGTCTGGACCCAAGCCAAGTCAGTCCACCTGCTAAACAATGAAACTCTCCTGATCCGCAGAGTCCGCGTTGCGTGGAGGCGATTTAGACGTTGGAGCTAGGGTGACAGGTGGAGCCACCTGTCACACTAGCAGAAGCTAGAGCGGCAGCCCGTTGCGTGCCCCCTTTTTTCCGGGGGCAACACGGGGAGACCATGGTTCCCAAAATCTCGAAACATGCCTTATGGGCCCAACTTACACCCCGAAGTTCAAAGACCCGAGACGGCGTGCGGTTTTAGCCAGCTCAAGCCCGACATAACGAAACCCCACTGGCCAGCGGAGAAGTACCTATGGGGATTTTCCACAAGAAAAAAAGGCTCTGGTGCAGGTTTTCCTCTCAGGATTGGAAAGACCACGAGTGGACGTGTGGACGAGGCAGTCCACATACTAATAAAAAAAAAAGCAGAAATTGGGCTCAGAAGTGCTAACTATGGACGCAACTGAAAAACCACTTTCAGAATGATGATGACAAATGCTTGCATTGAAAATAACGCAATTCAAATTACTTATTGTTACTAATATAGTCAGGCTATATTTTTCTATTACTAGTTTTTGTTAAATAATTATAATAGTTGCCAGTATAGAAGAAAAATAAATAATAATTTGCCTTTTGACAGTTGTTTTCATCCTTCTGCTTTGATCCTGATTCATATATGGCAGGTCAAAACACTCAAAATCGACAGGCTTGCATAAAATTCGTAATAAAATACAAGAAGCTCGTAAAATGTGTACAGACAGAAGCAAATGGCAGCAGCATGAATCCATCTACGCTATTATAAAACTGCAATATGGTATACAATACTTGGGTTACGTTAAATGAATGATTCTGAAAAAAAAAAATTTTTTGGAATTCTTGTCTACCTGTTTGTTTGTTTATTTGCGATGGACGCAACAATTAATTTTGAGGCGGTTGTTCCTATTAAAAAGGTCGTGGTCAGACTAAAAATCTTGCATATGTTTGACTGCAACTGGTTAAGTAAAACCGGAGATATGACCAAAAGTATTTGACACACTGAATTTTCGATAGCTTATGACATTGTGACATTGTATCTACGCTATTATAAAACTGTACATATAATACAATATGGTATGCAATACTTGGGTTACGTTAAATGAACGACTCTGAACAAAAAAAATTTTTTTTGGAATTCTTGTCTACCTGTTTGTTTGTTTGTTTATTTGTGGTGGACGCAAAACTACACAAATTTTGATGCAGTTATTACTATTAAAAAGGTCGTGGTCAGACTAAAAATCTTGCATATGTTTGACTGCAACTGGTTAAGTAAAACCGGAGATATGACCAAAAGTATTTGACACACTGAATTTTCGATAGCTTATGACATTGTGCCTATATTTTTGCCTATGTTGCAATGCAGTGTATTGCTGAAGTCCGTGGTATGGTAAAATGCCTAATTTAGTTAACAATAAACAACATTGCTATCGTGATTTTAATATTTCTGTTTGATCGTAAGATTACGATCAAACAAACACGAACGCTGTTATTGGTTACTGGATAATGCCGTAATTTGTTTTACGAAGTATTAAAACCAAAATTACCTTAATTAAAGTAAATTAATTGAGGATTAATTGAGGTATTTAATTCCACAGTCTCAAGAGCCTTAAATTTAATATATTTATGCTTCAGAATGTTGTTTTAACACGCATTTTATTAGTTTCGCTTGTATTTATGTATTAGTTATATGTTAAAGTAGTCGGTATTTGGATCTCGAATTTAATTAACTTCTTACTATCGTGATATTGTCGGAAGTTTACGCGAATGTCATACATTGAAATAAAACTATTCTTAACGGATTCTAACGCGATTTGTTTGATGTTATTTTATATTTTACATTGTCTCTGACGTTTCAGTTACTTTTCAGCAGCAATCTCCCCGTGACCATGGCTATTGTGATAATACACACATATTACCACTTTGGAAGTGTCTCTCGCGCAAACTATTCAGTTTAGAATAAAATTATATTAGAAACCTTGAGTGCCAAGTGCGAGTCCGACTCACCCTTGGCCGCTTTTTTATATTATATAACAATCCGCCTTCGCTTCGGTTTATATGAGTTTGTACAAGCTTTTATTTAACTTGCTCTGTTAATTTGTTAGTTAGTATGTGCCAAATGTTGGAAGCCCAATTAGAACCACTTCCAGATATTAGATTGGACTCAAATTTGGTGTATTTTTTTTTTAATATTTAGGACACGTCAATTTGACTTCACCTCGCCTGATGGTAAGCTGAAGGTAAAGTCTCAGGAAAGAGGGTCACCATTACATACACGTACCATGTTAACAATGGTGGCACTCAGCTTGACGGCCTCATCAGAAGAGGATTGTCGTCGCAGCACCGCGTGACACCCACCGGTCCCACTAGTGCTGCGACCACAATCCCCCTGCCCGGCTATGCACTTGCTGACCCCTGAACGCAATCAAACCGAAATTGGATTACTATGGAGGGTTTTTCGCAATCGTGCACGGTGGTACCTACCCGGTCGAATTTTGTGACTAATTTGTGTCATTAAATTTCTACCACCAGTGTACTTGCGTATCTTCGGTGAAAAGGTGGTAATATGTTACTTTGAAGCTGGTCTGGATTCGGAAGGTGTCCATAGAAAGTCCTGAACTAAAGAAGATAAACCAATTGAGTTTGGGCTCATTTGTTTTGTCTTGGCAAATACTTTGCTACATAATATCCAGGGTCGGAAGATGTAGACGGTAGGAACTTCTGAACTGAACAAGATAGACTCGCCATGTTTGGGCTCATTTGATTTGTCTTGTTAAGCTACCTTTTTTTTTTTTTTTTCGTGCGGAAATCCCTTCGGATACCGCCCCCGCTGGAGAGAGGGGGTCTCCAGCGGGGGCGGTTATGTCGGGCTTGAACCGACTAAAACCGCACGCCGTCTCGGGTCTTAAGACGCCGGGGTGTAAGGTTACCCATAGAGCATATCCCTCGCACCCCGACTGACCCTGGGCCATCTCCGGTTTCGAGATGGCCCCCTTACTTGCTCTCCACTGTGCCATCTGCTAATCAGAGGGACACGTGGAAAGCTTCCGAACAGGCCTCAACAGGGCCGTCCTCGCCTCGGTCGGAGTTGGCCGTAGGCGGCAGCGTCTCTCCCGCCCTAGAAGAGATGCGCTGCCGTCTCCGTTGCCCGGGTGCACCGCGTGGAGGTCCCCAACCAAGCACCCCTCTTGTTATGCTAGCTTTCTAATACCTAGGTATTAGAAAGCTTGTTAAACTCAAGCCTTGTAATTTTCAAAATGGTGAAATAATTTTTCCATTAAGTGCAGTGGTGCCGAAGATTACTCCAGACATATAAACAAACTCACATAATTCGGGCTCCCTTTTTTTTACCTGTGTAAACCCCCACGAGCTTCACCCCATCAGTGCCAACGATGGGATGGGCTTTTTTTTTTTTTACGTGCGGAAATCACTTCGGATACCGCCCCGCTGGCTAGCGGGGGTGGTTATGTCGTGTCTCGACTAAAACCGCACGGTGGCCTCCCCAAGTGTCCGTTGCCGGGCATCCCGGGTAAGCCCTCGAAAGGATAACCCCAGGGTTGCCGGCGGACTTTGGCCGCCACCGCGGCCTCGCCTGGTGGGGTCGGGTTTTATCCCGCTTCGGTGAGTTGGCAGGCGTGTGTAGGGCACACACGACACGCCTCCGCCACGGCCTGCTTCTGTAAGGACGGCGAGTCGGCCAACTGCCGTCCTCAGGCCCCGATCATGGAGGTCGGTAGTCCCGGGCGTAGATGAGTCTGCGGCGTCCCCGCCGCAGACTGCGAATCTCGGGGGTCAGGGTTCTGTCGGAATCGGGCTGACTAAAACCACACGGTGTCCTCCCCAAGTGTCCATTGCTGGGCACCCCGGGTAAGCCCTTGAAAGGATAACCCCAGGGTTACCGGTGGAAATTCGGCCTCCCTCTATAGTAGGTATTTTCTGTTTATAATAGTTGTATAGATAGTATATATTTAATTATCATACAAACCAAACAACTATCGCAGTGACTTTAAGTATCTATCGAAGCATTTCGTCACAGATCCGTTTCTTGTACAGTCAACGACCAAAGTTGAATATTAAAATATTTACAAATCTTTTTTGCATTGGTATACATCCACCAATAAATATTGTTATTAGTTTTAAAATCCCCAGAGGATACCATTAATATGGTTCATGTTTTGTTTATTATTTTATGCAAGGTTTAGAAGCTAAGATGATAAAGAAATAAGAATTTGTTAAGCTACTTTTGTCTTTGACTGTACATAAACCGTAACAT
The DNA here is from genome assembly GCA_946251805.1 of Cybosia mesomella. Classification (NCBI taxonomy): domain Eukaryota; kingdom Metazoa; phylum Arthropoda; class Insecta; order Lepidoptera; family Erebidae; genus Cybosia; species Cybosia mesomella. Next base: position 6,557,464 of record OX276389.1, read on the forward strand.
TCCTCCAACTAATGACGTTGAAATGATCAGCCTAAACATTCACTCCGCATGCCCGAAGTTCTGCTTAGGCCAGCCGCTGCGTTGAATGGACACCCGTCGCGGGCTTCCACAAGGCGTCCATTGATGTATATATTACTAATATCTCAATGGCGGCATGCTATTCCATGTAAAGTCGTAGAGGAACTCTGCATTAGGCGGGTCGCCCGTCACACATATGATCATGACGCGACGGCGACGCGGCAACGTGGCCTACCGCGGGTACCCGCGACGGATACCCGCACCGTATGTCTGCTCAACGCAGCGGACGGCTTAAAACAGCTCAGTTAGATGCCAAATACATTGAGATTTATTTCCTATCCCGCAACCATTCCTACATACCGTTCCGAGTTGCATTCTGAAGCTAAATACATTAGTCGGCGTTTGAGTTGGCACGTCGGATAGAAGAATTAGAGTCTAGCTAAGATCAGCTGGTTTCGGTTTTATAGAGCGTTCTCTCTTTCGTACATTTGACTAACAGTTTGATCCCCTTTTTTTTTTGTTTTTTCGTTTTCGCTTTCGTTTTTTCGCCCAGAATCCGACCCTGTCTAACAACTGACAATTTATATGTCATAATTGTTATATTTCTTATTCGTTACCATGGCGACGAGGAAAAAGGATAGCGCATATTACCAACTGACTAAAAAGAAAGAGTTCGTGCGCCATATACAAAATTAAAATTAAATGTTCGGCCTGTATCTCTTAAGTCTGTGTTAAAAACTAAGTTATTAAGGTTAAATAAAAAAGGTTTATCATTTTATGCCTTTTTCGGTGGTTTTTTTTTTGTTAATTTTGTTTAACCTACAGTTTATTAGAACTATGGGTGTAGAAGGTAGAGGATCCCATCATTCTTGAGACGTAAGCCAACCTCCCTTGCAGGTGCACCTTCTAAATAACGAACGAAACTCTTACGCAGGCTTTCCTCTCAGGGTTGAGAGGCAATAAGCTAAGGGATCTCCGCACGTAAAAAAAAAAACAAAAAAAAAAATTTTTTTTTTAAAAAACCCGGGCTCCAAAGTGGTAACTTTGCGCAACTGGAAAATCGCTATGAGGATGATGTTGATGAGTGTATTTGAATAAGCTTCTAACTTAACTTAACAAGCTTATACCCGCGGAGGTCGGTTTACATACGGCAGATTTTAAGCCTGACCAAGTCCTTTCTATGTAGAAAACTGCATCCAAATCCGTTCTGCAGCTTTCGCATCCATCGCAAACAGACAAACACAATAATTCCAAAAAAAAAAATATATGTATATATTTATAATTTAACATAACCCCAGTTTTTTTAAATACTCCAATACCCACCACAAGACAAAACTAATTTGCAAAATTATATAATGATATAGATTGATAATAAAGTTAGACCAAATAACAATTCGTCTAAAATAAACTGATAATAAAGTTAGACCTAATAACAATTCGTCTAACATAGATTGATAATAAAGTTAGACCAAATAACGATTCGTCTACATCTCAACCCATCTATAACTCAATCAGATCCATGATCCATGATAATCTTGGTCTTATCTAGATTTATATTTGAGTTTCTCGTTACACGTACTGATTCAATCTCGTGGATTTGCAGCTTAGGAATGTGGGGCAGGTTGTAACTAACCTTTTTAGACAGTTTTCGTCTAAGAGACAGCCGGTCCCGCCCTCCATTTGGCTAATATACTTTTATATAAACTTTCATTACCTAAAAATATCTTTTAAATGCTTCAATGAAAATTTGAAGTAATTAGTATGCTAACTTGCTAACTAACGGGGCTAAACCCGCGACCAGTATTTTATAGGCGGAATACTCTGACCAACTGAGCTACCTAGACACGTCTCAGTTATTCAAAATTCTCCGATATATTCTATACGTTTCGGGGTGACGCCAGGGCCATCTACCGTAATCCTTGCGAACTACGGAAACAATGAATGATATTACAATCATTTTTAAACATTGTTTTTTGATTCCTCCGCCACATTAATGCCATGAAATTTTGAAACAATTAGTATGCTAACTTTTCCTTTAGATTTAGATCGGAAAAAGAGAACATCTAGGACGGGACTGCAACTCGTGATCAGTCCCTTAAAGGGGGAATACTCTGACCAACTGAGCCACCATATGTGTATTATATGTCTCGAGGTGTTTATTGTTTCCGTAGTTCACAAGGATTACGGTAGATGTCTCCAGCTTCGCCCCGAGACGTATATAATATATCGGAGAGTTTCGAATGTCCAAATAGCTCAGTTGGTGAGACTATTCCCCCTGTAAAAGACTGGTCACGGGTTCAAGTACCGTCCTAGATGTTCTCTTATCCCGATCTAAATATATAATTTCAAATGCTTCTTTAAAAAACGTAAAATCTTTTTGTCAACAATTTTTTTATACCGTACATTCAAGAAGTCTGAATCTATTGAGCTTCCCCTTTTAAAGGAGTTCATCTTGTGCTACTACCTAGATGTTAAGCACCGATTAACATGCAAATAGCAAGATTAAAACGATTAAGTATGAGAAATGCAGTTAGAATCCCACAAATTTGCTTCTAAGGTCACACACGGACATGGCAATATGTCCCGTGAATTGAAACAGTTATTGTCGATACATTTACAACTAATTTTACTAGTTAGCATTATAGATGTGAAATAACTTTTACATTTCATTTATCTATCTATGCTATAATAAAATTGTAAATTAGTTGTGTCTGTACATTGGAGACATTTAAAAAAAACTTGGGTTATGTTACTAAATTACTAAACGAATTTCGATGCGGGTTTTGAAAGGTCTTTTTTAGACTTAAAATCTGCTGAGTGTTTGATTGCAATTGGTAAAGTGGAACTGGCGATATGACCAATCAGTGTTATTTACAACTTGTTCTTGTACATGAAGTTTTAGAGCCCACCAGACCTTCGAAACCCAAGCCAACCTCACCTGGAAGCCGGTACACCTGCTGATGAACGGATAAGGCTCTGGCGTACATTTTCCTCTCGGGGTTGGGAGGTCAGATGACAGTCGCTCCCATAAAAGCCAGAAAACAGACAGAAAGGAAAAGAATGAGTAAACGGACCCTGAGCTCCAAGGTGAAAACCTCGGATGGAACCAGGATAAATGTTTGCTACTCAGTCACGACCGAACGGTATCCGGGGGGTACCCGAAGGGATTTCCGCACGGATAAAAAGACAGGCTTGAATAGCACAAGGACATTTATCCCGGGTTTATGAAGGTCGCGGACACAGGTTCTGTTCATCTTAACTGTATAAAACCTGAACCTAGTTAAAAATCCATTCAATTAAACTGGGCTCTCAAGTTTTACTCAACGAATACATTGAGTAAAACTTGATAGCGTAGTTTAGTTCACGGTTCCATTGATAAAATGAAAAGAAATGAGAATAAAGAAAAAATAAAAAGTCGCAAAATAATCTGCTTTACTACAATATTATTATCCACTTACACGCGCGTGCTATAATTTTGAACAATGTTACAACGAAGAAAAAACAAAATACACATCCGAATTTCTGTACTAGGTAAATCCTGACATCCGTTAAAACGGATTCTATTTCTCTCTCCAAATATTTGGCGCATTTGTATCTGTTGATTTGCTTAGGGCCGTTTACAAAGTTGTAATGTGATTGAGTGCGTTGTATTGAGAAGATTAATGAATAGAACCGGTAAGTTCTATGTTTTAGCTGTTAGGGAATTATGTTTTGTTTTTTGTTTGTAGTTGAATTTGACTTCGTTCTTAACTCGAGTTTGTTTTAAATCGAATGTAATTTGTTTATATTATTAGGTAAACAATAGTGTGTTTAATTACATTTAAAATCTGTTAAATGATTTAATTGTGCTGAAACGTTTTCTACAAATAAAGTTTTTATCGGTAACTATGGTAAAGTAAAACTGAAACATCAATTACTAAGATATAACCGCGGAATATAAAATCAACAAAGTGCTCTACAGCTATCCATTGTATGTCAAAATGCTGTAAATTGCCATTTAGAAATGATATGTATATTTAATACTGTAAAAACAGTTATTATATTGTGAGACGCAATAGTTAAAAAGTAAAAAAAAAAAATTTTTATTTTTGAATACTGCAATATGGGTATCAAATTAAAGGGCTTATCATGAGGATTTCAAAAAGATAAATCCTGACTATATTTTAATTAAAATTAAAGCTCACAATAAGCGGAGGCTTTGTACTAAGTCCAGTTTCCGTTTGTGTTGTGATTGCAAGATTCGTTTCTCTTGTATGCTTAAGAGTAAAAAGCAGCAAATAAAAATAAATAATTAAAAAATAAAATAACCCGACTGCTGCTAAATAGACCGACCCATTAAAGATCCCCCCGGGACCCATTAATTCTTTTCGGTTTATGATTTGCAAATTGGTACCGGCTGCTATTAAACTTGTTTCGGTCTTTTTAGCAGCAGTCGGGTTATTTTATTTTTAAATTTTGTATTTTTATTATCGATCATCATCGCCATTTACTTAAAAATGTTGATATGAGACATACTATGGTATAACGTCAACTCAGGTCTCATGTGCCGGGTAAAAGGGGACCCCATACGGCAATACCTCGCAACCCGGCTGACCTCTGGCCATTTAAGGCTTTGAGAGGACACCCTCGGGTGAGGGAACCACGGTGTCCCCGTCTGGCCCCTGTGAGGGCGGCATCACCTGTCACCCCCAGGCCTGCGCTCATGGAGTGTAAAGTAAGCAATTTCATTCTATAAGAAGTATAGAGCGAAAGAAGATATTCAAGTGATGTAAAAGTCTGTGGTTCGAAGTTAAGAGACGTTAAGGTATATGTAAAGTCTGAGTTTCGCACCACCTCCCCGACGTTTGATCCTAGATCGAGGGATACTGAATAAGAAAGCTGTTTGAGTTTGCCTTTGTGAGGGGCGTCGAATAAAATTGGATGAGTCAGAGACTTTGATTCACTTTGGATAAAGTTCAGTTGACGGCTTCTGTGGCGTAGCGGTAGTGCATTTAACTGCTACGACGGGGACGCGGGTTCGATTCCCTCTCAGTGCAAATATTTGTATGTATGAATTTGTCTATTTGCATTGGTCTAGGTGTTTCCATGTGTAATATGTATGTGTTTACAATAAAAAATAAGGGATTTCCGCACGAAAAAAAAAGAAAAAAAAGGTATGTTTATCTGCATTCTGGAACTCATAACACAAGCTAGTTAAACTATGCTTACTTTGGGCACAGATTACATAATATTATTGGGTCTGGAAAGCGCTGTGTAGAATGTCGTAGAATATTTATTTATTATTTATTTATTTATTATTCACATATGATGATGATGATGGCTCCGACCGATTTCGGCCATGGCGACCACTTTGACTCCTAGTTGGCTCGGCGCTGATGCTCTCGAAGATGGCTAACATAGCCGATCTTTGCGGTGTACTCTCGTGTACACTGAGGGCACATGATCCACATAAAGTAGAAAATTATAAGGATATATATAGTTTGCTATCTCATCTTGCAGATATAATTTACTTAGAATGCTTGTTTAATTTTTAATATTTGGGGCCCGGTTTTTTTTCTCGACGTTTTCTAAGATGAAACCATGCTAGATCGATTTATCGCCCCCCAAACCCCCTGAATACTAAATTTCATGAAAATCGTTGGAACCGTTTCCGTGATTCAGGTTATATATATAATCTGTAATCTTGTGTATGCGTACATAAGTATATATACACAAGAATTGCTCGTTTAAAGGTATAAAATGTTTAACCATTTTGAAAAATGGACAAGGTTTCGCTCGGCGTAATGTTTCTTTTATGTGTGTTCAGCTAAAATTCTGTTCTCATTGCAATTTGAAGCTGAAGTTTTAAAATAAACTTTATGATTAATTTCACCTTATCCAGCCAGTTTCCAGTGGAAGTAACACAAAATAAACTTTGCAAGATGAACTGGGATATCCTCTTACCTGAAACAAAGGATAATTTCGTTTATATTATAATAACTTGCATTTAACTTTCTTTCAAAGGTAAATCACATTTAGTCTTAATTCATTAATGTTTATTTATTCCCTCATTCATTTATCCGCCTTTTAGCTGCAGTTAGATTATAGGATTTTTTCACGAAATGTACCTTTTTTTTTTTTTTTTTTTTTTTTCATGCGGAAATCCCCTCGTGTACCTGTAAATGTAAATGGTTAGTACTTTTTCAGGTGCTATCAATCCAAAAATGGTTGTTTTTACATATATACATATACTCACGCCTTTTTCCCTCCAGGGTAGGCGGAGACAACAGCCCGCCATCTGCTTCTGTTCTTACATACTTCACGAGCTTCCTTCGCTGTCTTTAAACGTTTTAATGCAAACCCACCGGTTTCGAGTGCTTTTGACCTGCCCTCTTTTCAATACCTCATTAATTTGATCAGTGTATGTTCTGCGAGGTCCACCCCGGTTTGCCTGTCCACTTATATCTAGTGATGTACAAGCCTCGAGGCGTCGTGTGTTATTTCTGAAGCCTCGAGGCAGAATGGCAAGACTCAGTGAGCTCAGAGTCCCGAGCCTAGCCGAGCCGCGACTTTTTTGAGCCATGCCTCGACACTTCAAAAGAGTTCAAGACTTCAAAAGAGCTCGAGCCCTCTAAGGAATTCGAGCTTTCAAAAGAGCTCGAGCCTTCAAAAGAACTTGAGTCTTCAACAGAGATTAATATCTCCGTAACTAAGTAATAAATTAATATACTTAGTAGGTCAGGTAGGTAAGATATGACCGGCGGGGGGGTATCCGAAGGGATTTCCGCACGATAAAAAAAAAAAAAAAAAAAAAAAAGGTAGGTAAGATATTGAGTTTTGATACTCAATATCTTGTTATTATTTATTGAAAAAAATCACAATATAGTTGAGCTAAAGTTTAAGTTTCATGGCAAACTAGATAGTATATTGAATGATATGCTACGTTGTTCGGTACGGTGCTAGGTGTACTGTTCGATAGTAAGTCTTATACAGGAATTTAAAAAAATACTGGATGAATTAGACGATAACTATTTAGAAAGATTGTGGGTGCAAACGAAGTCGACTGCATCTTTATAAAACAATGATGAGTGTTTTTAAAAAGGAATAATAATTGTTCATTTAACACTGATTCAAATTGAGAATAAGAAAAATAATATAATTGATTGATTACTGTACATAGCAGTTTTTATTTAAATATTTTTATTTATTTATTACGTCACTAGGACTAGGTTAGGTTAGGTACCATAAAATTGGGGTGCGACTGGTTGGATCACCTCCAAGTTTGGTGCACCCTGGGCAACGTGAGCGATGACGCATCATTGATTGCTCCTCTGGAGTAGCTGGCGTCAACGTCAACGGCCAAGAGTCTGACCAACCGGCCCTTTTCAGGGCCAGCTGACCCCATTGCACGAGGGGGTCGGTGTATGGCGGGCCTGCAATGCCCGCGGGGGGGCGGGGTCGCTCCAGGTACCCCTCTGCTGTTATTAGAGGGGATACTGAGAATGGCCCAGGGTCAGTCGGAGTGCGAGGGATATGTTCTATGAGTAACCTTACACCCCGGCGTCTATAGACCCGAGACGGCGTGCGGTTTTAGTCGGTTCAAGCCCGACATAACCGCCCCCGCTGGCCGGCGGGGGGGGGGGGGTATCCGAAGGGATTTCCGCACAAAAAAAAAAGGTACCACAATAATCAGGATCAATTACAGCCTATGTGTTATTACAGGCTACAAACTATTTGTGTGCCCCACAACTAATCAACATTTTTTAACAGTTTACATAATATAATATACATAAGACATTAGTTCAACTCGTAACAATAACCTGAAATATTATAATTTTTGTCGACTTACTGTTTCCTAATAGACAGGATTCCCGCCTAGTTTAGGAGACAGGGTTCACAACAGTGAACAACTGGGCAGAAAAAGCCTAGTGCGCTAAAGAGAAATGCTTCAAGATCGTTCGAGCGCTCAAAAGGGCTCGTGCCTTCAAAAAGGACTCGAGTCTTCAAAAGAACTCGAACCTTCAAAAGAGCTCGAGCCTTCAAAAGAACTCGAACCTTCAAAAGAGCTCGAGCCTTCAAAAAGGGCTCGAGCCTTCAAAAAGGACTCGAGACTTCAAAAAGCTCGAGCTCTGAAAAAGACTCCCGAGTCGTCGGGCGCCATACAAACGAGGCGAGCCCTGTAAACGACACCGAGCTCTAGGCAAAGGGACTCGGACGCCTCGAGACTTGTACATCACTACTTATATCTGCCTTATATACTTGGTGTGTCATTCGCTCAGTACTCATTCCTATTTCACTTCGATGAATTCAACATAATATGCCTTTTTCACACCACTCTTACACTTATCAATAGCTTCTTGCTATCTCAGTATCTTATTAATAGAATGAAAAGAGATTGAACTGATCAAATTTAATTTTGTAACTAATATTTGAAGATCGCTAATCTTAATTAAGTAACAATATTGAACTTGAAGACTTTCGAAGTTAGCAGTCAGTTAATCAAATCAAAATTATGGATTTCAATTCTGTACCTAATCTCGAGATTCAGGGATAATGCCTTGTCATTTGAGGCATCACAGAAGTATTTCGGTATTGAAGAATAAAATTAGTTTTACTTCGTGCGGAAATCCCCCCTGATACCCTCCTGTCGGCCAGCGAGGGTAGTTATGTCGGATTCGAACCGACTAAAACAGCATGTCGTCTCGGCTCTTCAGACGCCGGGGTCTAAGGTGGCACGGCATTTCCCTTGCACCCCGGCTGAAAGTGCCATTTAGACCCTAAGTAAGTATAGCTTGGTTCTATAATGCGGTAAAACATGTAAATAATATGACACAAAATGTGAGTTTTAATGCAACTCTACCTCACCCTTCACACACGGACTTCACACACGGATTTTACAGACGGACGAAGCTCTGGCGCAAGATTTCCTCTGGGGGTTGGGAGGTCAGACCGCTCCCGTAATACTCAAATCCGAATAAAGTCAAACATAATATGGAAAGCGAAACTCGGGCTCCCAAATGAAAGCCTCTAATGAAACCGGGATCTTCGCTAAGATGATGATGAATATTTCAAAGAAAGACAAGAATTGAAGCCCTTGGGGGATTCCACACGCTAAAAAAAAAGGGGATCAAACTATTAAATCGCATCATAGTCCATTGAAATGTAACATTTTTTTAGGCCTTACCTTGCGTTTTTTAGAGGACGCAATTTTATTTTTCTGATGTGTAAGGGGGGTCAGTGTAAAGCTAAAACCAAGTTTGTGGGGTCGCCACCCTTGTCGCACGGCCGCCATGTTGAAAATAGGGGTTGAAATGGTTTTTACGATATATCTCTTAAACTATTTATCTGAAAAAAAAATATTATTAACATTTTTTGTTGCAAATTAAATTCTCTACAACTTTGGTCTTTACAATATTATTAATAATTAATTATTGACTCTTTCCCCCACCACCCACCAGGTAGAGTCTGGTTTTTTTAGAAGCTCAGGGGGTGCTGGAGGTTTAGAGCTCTGCACTGGCATCAATAATTTTCAACATTTTTTTCCAGCCCCAGTCTTCAGGATCATTATTATTACCAAGCCACGACTGGACCTGATGGTAGACTCGGAAAGTATGAAAGCGAGCTGTGTCTTGTGTTGGAGGAAGTGAGGATAAGTTAAATGTACTTTTTGTCACTGCCTTGGCGAATTGTTTGTATCTTAGGCTGTGAAGAGAATTATCATCTTTATTACCACCGTATAAAGAGATAAAAAAACGTCTCTGAACATTTTCGCTTATAACTTTTTTATTTATAGTTCTACGACAATAAGTTACTGGACCAAAGTTGTAGAGAATTTAATTTGCAACAAAAAATGTTAACAATTTTTTTTTATCAGATAAATAGTTTAAGAGATATATCATAAAAACCATTTCAACCCCTATTATCAATATGGCGGCCGTGGGACAAGGGTGGCGACCCTACAAACTTGGTTTTAGCTTTACACTGACCCCCCTACACATAAAAAAAATAAAATTGCGTCCTCTAAAAAACGCAACCCCAAATGTAACTTTTCAATGGACTATCAAACTATGAGACAACCACCATCTTTAGTCTTCTCATGACCATGGATGTTAAAAAATAATCGAAACATTGGGCTTAGTGTAAATAATAAAACAACACCAAATAAATCACGATAGAAACCGTTAAAAATAGTTTTATTTCAATATGTTTAGGAGTAAAACTATCGTACCCGTAAAAGTTTAAGTTCATAAATTCCACTTCATATAGGTAAGTGTTTCTCTTCTTGTCATTTTCAAAAGAAAACAATAACTAAATCTAGTAAGACCCAGCTTACTAGTACTTTTTTTTTAGCGTGTGGAATCTCCCGCGGGCTTCACCCCATCGGTGCCGACGATGGGGTGGGCGTGTCGGAATCGGACCGACTAAAACCACTCGAAAGGATAACCCCAACCGAATAGGGACACCGATAGTACGAACCGAATACGGGAAAAAAAGCATCACTGTCGAAGGAGTACAGCTTTATAACAGTTACCGCTAAACATCGAAAACATAAACTTTTTTTTTATACTACTCAGGTGGCAGACAAGCACGAGGCCCACCTAATGGGAAGCGGTTACCGCGGCCTATAGACGTGTGCAACACCAGGGGCACAGTCGCGCTGCCGATCCAGTAAAAACCTTCTAATGCACTTGTTGAAGAACCCCATATTGTAGTCGCTTGGGAAAACCACACCAGGAAAATCATTACACAGCCTGAGGGTGCACGGAATAAAGTGCCTTACATACCTCACCGTACGCACCGTTTCCGGTCGCTACATGTGAGGATGAATTCCCTGTCTGTGGTGAGCGGTGCGATGATAGAATGTGGCCGTAGGCATCATATCAAATAATTCTTCTGAACACACCCCATTGTATAGGCGGTAGAAAACGCACAGAGAAAAAAAATCTCTCCTAAGGTTGAGAGATTCTACACTGCCTGTAAGTATGGAATTGTCGACGATCTACAGCGCCCGTCTCTGCACTGAGTCCAACGGGTCAAGTTGGCATGTATTTAATATCTTAACTATTAAGTAAGTCATTTAATATCTTAAAATCACGATTATCACTATACATAGCTGAAAACTATTAACTTGTAATACTTAGTCTGCAGAAAAAGTTCGACTAAAAATAGCATATGTTTATTGTAATTTATGTTTTCATGATAATTGTCGGAAGTTTACGAGAATGTCACTTAGCACATTGAATTAATACTATTTTTAACGGATTGTATCGCGATTTATTTGACGTTATATTAGTATTTACATTGAACATAATGTTTTCATGTTAGTGGCAATGTCTTTTTGAAAATAAATATCTTTAAACCTATAACTAAATCTAGTCCACGACTTACATTCTGCTATCTCGACAAATCATAAACATGCTTTTATGTTTTCAAATTATTATCTACAACCACAGATCAAACTACGCATTCCCGCCTTCATATCGTCGTATCATACAAAGTTGATTTACTGTCTGCAGCTAACTGTAGGTTTATACCTACAGTTAACTATAGACGCCAGGGCGTTAAAACAGAGAATAAATCTTGTCACATCGTGAGTATTTTACTTCCGATGGCGAAGTCGCGTTATTAGAAGTTGATGGTTATTGGACAATATGTATGATATGATTGATTGTTGAATGAGTGCGCAAAAAAGCAAGTAGCGTCAGCTTCAAAAGTTAACGATCATATTTTGAAACATTGTCGCAATACTTTTGTTGCTCTGTAGCATCACCTACTTTTGACGCTCTATAGCATCACCTACTTTTGACATCTGAATATGTACATCATTTTTTGACGCTGACCGTACGTTAAGTATTTCCTTAGTTCTACTGAATAAGTTGATTCAAATATATATATATATATATATATATATATATATATATATATATATATTAATTAGATGTACGCATCTCAGGAAACTATTAATAGGTATAACTATCAATCTAACTAACTGTCTATCTAACTAGGCATCTACGGTTGTACTCTATTTCTGTGTAAAATTTCAGCCAAATCCATCTGGCTATTTTTGCGTGACTTTCGCACAACTACGGGTACTTAAAACATTACTTTGGATACCAGTGGGCCCAGGCAGACGTTATCCTGCTACTGATTGCTTTCCAAATATATATTTTATTTGGTTTATCGTATTCAATATATCCTTTTTTAATCGACTTCAAAAGGAGGTACACAGTTTTATCTGTATGTTTTTATTTATAAGGTGAAACAAACCATATAGCAAACCCGCCGAGAACGAAATGGCCGCGAACGAAACCGCCAAAAAATTTTGTGGATGCACCACAAAATTTTCGGCTGTTTCGTTGATTAGCGTGCGACAGTGACAGATGGCTTTTCATTCAATCAATCAATTAGCCTATTGCAGTCCACTGCTGGACATAGGCCTCTCCCATTTAAATGGTGTAACATGATATCTTATAATTACAACGTCCTATAATTTTCATAGGTAATAATGTCATGCCTACTATTATAGATTTCAGGTGTTCCTTCTTTTCCAGTACGATTAGGCTGGCCCAACCGAAGAAGCATCCACCCTAACACTTAATATCGACTTTAAGTACGGTTTTAAGTTCGTACAAGTTATGGGAGTGCCGGCGGTCTACACTCCTTTGCTCTGTGAGCAACGCATATTGATTATATTATCTATACCCAATCTGTACTCAGACGTATGCTGTCTAAAACTCAAAGCAAATATCAGAAAAAACACCACACAAAAAGATTTCAAAAATAGAATACCGAATTTCGCTGACTAAATTATTTAAAACTAAATTTGTGTCACCGTGATCTCATACGAACAACTTTAAACCAATTACAAACATTTAAATATTTCTCTAACCAGTTTTATTAAAACAATAAAAGCAAGGACTTCCTTTCAATGTCTTTTTGAACATCATTGTACGTCATTATCTTCGTTAATTTGTATGTTTGTCTGCGGAGATGTACAGTTGCTTCCTGCGCATATTGTGAAAATAGTTTTATTGACACATAAATATTGTAATAACTAGCTTTATTTGTTTCTGTCTCCGATTGTGTAAGACAGATGTCGTCAAGTGTATCATTGTGAGATATATATACACAACCATTTTTATATAGACACTTGTTCGTCATCATTCTTATAAAATTTATTAATAATATGCCTTGATTTCTTCTGTTATGTCTGTAAATCAAATCAGATGCTAGAGATAATAGTGTGATGCAATTTTTAAGGCTTCTCTTAAAATTTCGTGATTGGGACAAGATTGTTAGGAATTATAAACATATCTAAAACCACATACATTGACTGAAACACAACAACACTTAAATTTATGACGACATACACGCCACGTGGAGCGGAAGAAGGGCGTCGTTATCAACACAAGCGGCCATTAAGCCAAATGTGCATTGTGCTAAGCGATATGTACAAAATGGTGGCTGGCTTTTATAATTGCCGGAATGTTAGTGGTCAACCTGATATTTTTACACAAGTAGCTTTCTTACTTTTTTGATTGGTGTGTTTTAAACCAATATTCTGAAGAAAGAAGACTTTGATCATAATAATTTACGCAAATATTGTGCATACAATATTGTGTAAACACATTGACACAATTTGTTTTAACGCATACGTGATTTTACCGTGTGTGTACACGTGACTCTCTTGTGTGTGTGTATATGATTTTTACCTTTAGATTTGTTATTTATTATTTTCGCGTGTATCCCAGTTGCGTCCAAGACTCTCACTTCGGACTGCGGAGTTCACCTTCGGACTTTTACTCCTCCACTTTGCACTGTCTTGGGCATCCATGGCAGTAAGACCATTATCACGCATATCATCTTCCACGACGTCAAGGCATTTAGTAGTACTAGTCCTCTGTACAACAAAACTGTTTAACTTAAAAAATATCTTCTGATTTTATTTTTCTAAACTATATTGACTTTGCTATACCAGTGTTGCTAATATTACCTACAGTATATACAGACAGAACCATAATATAATAAAACCGTTTGTTTTAGTGACTGTATTTCATCTCAACAGTAACCACTGCGACCGTACCAGCGTAAATATTTACTCGAAAGGTACATACGCAACGTACATCTCGGGCTCCTGTTTGAACTTACGATCGTCTTGTGATCGTGACTACGTGTATAATAATGATTTATGGATTTCGTATTGTAAATGCGGTTAAGACTTTTATGTTCCAGAATGTTGAATGTAAGTTTGCTAAAAATAATGGCTGAAACCTGAATTATTAATGAAAATTCATCATTTTCTCAGGTTAGTAATATGTTTCAATATTAGATCATGTAACCACCTCCCGCTGGCTGGCTTTTATCCAGGGGTGATTTCCGCACATAAAACAAAGGTCGATTCTATAGTCGGACTAATTGTTATTAAGTTTTACTGTTTCTTTCATTCTCAATTCTCAATAGCTGCAGTCATCATCATCTTAACATTGTCTATTTGTAGGGAAACATTACGTTGCTTTCGATGTGAAATAAGCCTTACTCCCTCCAGGGTAGGCAGCGACGACATCCCACCATCTGCTTCTATCCTGTCTGGGTGTTTCTATGTATAATATGTATGTATTTACAAAAAAAAAGTATATAAGTATGTTTATCCGCATTCTAGAACCCATAACACAAGCTAGTTAAACTATGCTTACTTTGGGTCTAGAAAGCGCTGTGTAGAATGTCGTAGAACATTCATTTATTATTTATATTTTTTATATTAGGGCCAGGTCAAAAGTACCCGTAACCGGCGTGCATGTTTGAAAACGATTATGAAAGTGGAAGAAGCGAAAGGCGTATGCCAAGATCGTAGCAAGTGGAAAGATGTTTTCTCTGCCTACCCATATGGAAAAAAGGCGTGACTATATATATGTATGTATATTTATTACTTCGAGAGCTTTCTCTACAATATGTAAGCCCTAATAGCCAGTGCCTTTTTTTTTTTTTTTTTTTATCGTGCGGAAATCCCTTCGGATACCCCCCCGCCGGCCAGCGGGGGCGGTTATGTCGTGCTTGCACCGACTAAAACCGCACGCCGTCTCGGGTCTTCAGACCCCGGGGTGTAAGGTTACCCATAGAGCATATCCCTCGCACCCCGGCTGACCCTGGGCCATCTCACCACTAACAGCATCGCTCATCCTGTCTCCTCTGAACGCAGAGGAGTACGGAGAGCGATGTGTTCCCGCCACGTTGGGTATTGGCCGACGATCAATGCCAACCCTATGAAGGGATGAAGGGGAAGCCATTGACCGCCGCCCAGGGTGTACCGGCCGCTCCGATTCCGTTCCCCCCGGACTGCAGCGGGATCGGAATCGGAGCGACACTCGAGGAGGTTACCCAACACACACCCCAGCCCTAATAGCCAGTGCCTACCTACAAAAATCATGGACAATGTTTTTTATTTTATTGTATCAAATAAACCTAAAGCTTTTCTTTGTTGGACTTATTACTACGAATTGGTTACGTAAAATGGGACATAAATTTGTGTACTGTGTAGCTTATTACCTCAAAGGTCTTTATTTGACAAAATATACGGCAAATGTATTTACGCACGTGTGCCATTTTCGGGCATTATTTTTGCTACATACCTTTTTAGAAGGTTAATTTAGAAAACAAATTTTCTAAGAAAGAAATGCTTATTGGATAAAAACTTTGGGAAAATGCATTTGCAAAGACAGAAAAATGTTGTCATTTTTTGGAGGTTGTAGACTCATTGGTAGTGAACCTTTTTTTCAGCACGAACAGGTCATTTCGAAAGGAGAAATAATTATAACAATATTCTAGGACATATTTTACATAACGCCATCAAGACCCAAACTAGACATAGTTTGTAATATGTGAGCTAGAATGCGGATAAACGTACTTTCATCATCATCATCATCATCATCATCATCATCATCAACCTCTATTAGTCCAATGCTGGATATAGGTATCCCCTAATGAGCGCCATAGCGCCCTGTCTTCAGCTTCTCGCATCCAGCATCTGCCCGCAGTCTTTTGCAAACGTACTTTGTTTTTTAGTAAATCCTACTAATACCATAAATGTGAAAGTTTGTAAGTAGGGATGTTTGGATGTATGGATGTTTGTTACTCTATCACGCAGAAACGGCTGATCGGATTTAAATGAAATTAGTTTGGAATACCACATAGGCTACTTTTGTCTTGGGAATAGGTTTCCATGGGAAGCGCGAAAGGTAACAGAATTCCACGCGGTTGGTGCTGCTATACTATAACCTTGCTGTTACCCGCGTCTTCACCCACGTAGATTTTGTTCCCGTTCCCGCTAGCCTATGTGTTATTCAAGACTGTAATATAATCTATCTCTGCACCAAAAAAACAGCCAGATCCGTTCAGCCGTTTGAGCGTGATTAAATATCAAATATCCAAACATATTCGCATTTTTTTAATGTGTGGAATCCCCCATCGGTAAGTCGCGAATTTGTTTGCAACCAAAAAGTAAAATGGAATATCTTTATCACATTTTATTTATGTAATACACACAAATCTCATCACATTTCTCAAACAATATACCCTAAATTATGAGCAAAATGTACTTCATATATTCATTTCACGAAGAAAGACCGCAAGGTGATACACATAAAAAATGCGACGGCCTAAGAACGTCATTAGGTCATGCCGGCCGTATGAGTAATTGTCACTGTTAAGGAGTCTGCACAATCGCAAACAGCCTCGCAAAAGAATTTATCACATTTGGTTATGAGTAAATTTGGCATGATTTGTTATTTAATGTGTGTATTTATTTTCTACAGTATATCTTTTTTTTTTTCAAGTATTTCAGACAGATGTTTACGACTCTAAAGACCACCATTATAGATGCCAATTATGATAAATTCATTATTTAGACTTCACTTACAGCTTACGATCAGATGAGATGAAATCATACTGACGTACCAGGTCCAGCTGCTCTATAGCACGTCTGATACTGAAAGATTTAATCGCATATACGAATACATTTAATTAATATACTTGTGTAGCTGCGACAAAATCGCTTCGTTGAAATCCATAAGTGTAACAACCTCTTGATAGCAGATTGAGAACATGTCCTTTACAGGCACTGACTTACAAAGTTTATTACATGTCAGGCATTCACAGCCTTTGCCACCATAATTTACTTTTGTCTAACTTTGTCGTCTGGGTAATGTTTAATAGAGTTAGACTCGTACAGCAATAATTAGTTAGCAATTTGTGACACAATGTTCACAATGTGAATAGGTATACATTTGAGTGGGGTGCGACTGGTTGGATCACCTCCAAGTTTGGTGAACCCTAGGCAACGTGGGCGATGACGCATCATTGATTCCTCCTCTGGAGTAGCTGGCGTCAACGTCAACGGCCAAGAGTCTGACCAACCGGCCCTTTTCAGGGCCAGCTGACCCCATTGCACGAGGGGGTCGGGGTATGGCGGGCCTGCAAGGCCCGCGGGGGGGGGGGTCGCTCCAGGTACCCCTCTGCTCTTATCAGAGGGGACACTGCGAATGGCCCAGGGTCAGTCGGAGTGCGAGGGATATGCTCTATGGGTAACCTTACACCCCGGCGTCTGTAGACCCGAGACGGCGTACGGTTTTAGTCGGTTAAAGCCCGACATAACCACCCCCGCTAGCCGGCGGGGGGGTATCCGTAGGGATTTCCGCACAAAAAAATAAATAAAAGGTATACATTTGAGTTTAAGTAAATGTATAAGTTATGCAGGGTTAAGTTTACCTAAAGATTTAATAAATAAATATCCGAGCACAAATTACACAACGCCATCTTGACCCAAACCAAGCAGAGCCCGTCATATGGGCTCTAGAATGCGGATAAATATACTTTAATACTTTTTTTTGTAAATAAATACAATATAGGAAAGATTATAGGAAAGGCAAAGGAGACACTGGATTCCTTATACTGTTAATAGAATGTTGGTTAGCAATAATTAATATTAGGTTATGTATGTAGTAAGCCCACAAAAGTAAATGATATAGACAAATAGAAAAATCTGGTGGAGGCCTTCACCCACACATGGGAACGGTCCATTGCATGATTGCAAGTTTTCAAAAATTTTGGTACAAATTACCCTTATGCAATGAAAAACACTTTTTTTGTTTTTATTATGTTGGAGCTATGGCGCACATTGGGACAGGCCTATGTCTAGTGATGATGATGATGCCTCCGACCGATTTCGGCCATGGCGATCACTTCGACTCTTAGTCGGCTTGGCGCTGATGCGCTCGTAGATAGCTAGCATAGCCGATCTTCGCGGTGAACTCTCGTGTACACTGAGGGCACGTGAGAACACCACACACCTAGGCTGATTAATGGATTAATTGATATGTGGGTTTTGACATAGTAAATAGACCAGACCACCAAACATAGAAAAGGGCCAGGTAGCTATGGCTTCCCCTTCACCCCATCATAGGGTTGGCATTGATCGTCGGCCAATACCCAACGTGGCGGGAACACATCGCTCTCCGTACTCCTCTGCTTTCAGAGGAGACAGGATGAGCGATGCTGTTAGTGGTGAGATGGCCCAGGGTCAGCCGGGGTGCGAGGGATATGCTCTATGGGTAACCTTACACCCCGGGCGTCTGAAGACCCGAGACGGCGTGCGGTTTTAGTCGGTGCAAGCCCGACATAACCGCCCCCGCTGGCCGGCGGGGGGGTATCCGAAGGGATTTCCCCACGATAAAAAAAAAAAAAAAAAAAAAGGTAGCTATCGCTTGTTTGCAAAAATATTGTAAAGATGTTTAGAATTAAAAAATAAATAAATAGTCTACGACATTCAACACAGCGCGTAGCGCTTTCTAGACCCAAAGCAAGCATAGTTTAACTAGCTTGTGTGATGGGTTCCAGAATGCGGATAAACATACTTATATACTTTTTTTTTGTAAATACATACATATTATACATAGAAACACCCAGATCAATGCAAATAGATATATTCATTCATACAAATATTTGCACTGAGCGGGAATCGAACCCGCGCCCCCTGTCGTAGCAGTCGAATGCACTACCGTTACGCCACAGAGGCCGTCTAAGTTCGCATTGCGTATAATAACTGTCATGTAAATTCAGGTTGGGTTTTTATTCAAAGTTTTTATTTAACTTGCTCTGTTAGTAAGTATGGGTCAGATCTTGGAAGCCCAAATAGAACCATTTCTTGACGCTAGATTGAACTCAAATTTTAGTATACTTTTTTTTTAACGTGTGGTAACCCCCACGGGTTTCACCCCATCGGTGCCGACGATGGGGTGGGCGTGTCGGAATTGGACCGACTAAAACAACACGGTGTCTTCCCCAAGTGTCCATTGCCGGTTACCCCGGTTAAGCCCTTTACGCCTGCCAACTCACCGAAGCGGGATAAAACCCGACCCCACCAGGCGAGGCCGCGGTGGCGGCCAAAGTCCGCCGGCAACCCTGGGGTTATCCTTTCGAGGGCTTACCCGGGGTGCCCGGCAACGGACACTTGGGGAGGACACCGTGCGGTTTTAGTCGAGACACGACATAACCACCCCCGCTGGCCAGCGGGGGGGTATCCGAGGGGATTTCCGCACGTAAAAAAAAAAAGGGTTACCGGCGGTTTTAGTATACTTGCGTATCTTCGGTGACAATGCGATGCTATGGTACTATGAAGCTCGTTAGATGATGGAGTCGGAAGGTGTCCATAGGAACGCCTGAACTGAATAAGATAAGCTCGTTATTTAAATATAAACTGTTTATATTAAAAAAGAGATCTAGTCAGTGTCTCGAAGAAGTAGATTACTACGATTCAATAAATAAATAAACCCGTTATGTTTAGAATTCATTTGATTTATCTTGGTATTGCATTTACTATTGAGCCAGTTTTAAAAAAAGTGTTTTTAAATCCAAAATTTATTTTAATACTAGCTCCCATTTCCGCAACCCATCCCAAGCAGCAAACACACGTGAAAATCACGTGATTTTTACGACATGTTCGAACGAATGACGTCTTAGGAGTTTTTTCACGTCTATTTCGACGTGATTTTTAAACTCAATGACGTCATTGGTTAGAAAATGTCGTCATTTTTGTCGTGATTATTTGACGACTATTATCACGACACATGCATAACGACTATAATGACGACACGAATGACGTCATTTTACGTGATTCTGTACCGACTATTATGACGACAGATGCATAACGACTATATGACGACATCAATTACGACATTTTACGTCATTATTTATCAACTATTATGACGACAGCTACGTAACGACTATAATAACGAGAAGAATGACGTCATTTTTTGTAATTCTGTACCGTTATTATGACGACAGATGCATAACGACTAAATGACGACATCAATAACGACATTTTACGTCATTATTTATCAACTATTATGACGACAGGTACGCAACGACTATAATAACGAGAAGAATGACGTCATTTTTCGTGATTCTGTACCGCTATTATGACGATAGGTGCATAACGATTATATGCCGACATCAATTACGACATTTTACGTCATTATTTAACGACTTTTAAGACGACAGATGCATAACCACTAAATGACGACATCAATAACGACATTTTACGTCATTATTTATCAGCTATTATGACGACAGGTACGTAACGACTATAATAACGAGAAGAATGACGTCATTTTTCGTGATTCTGTACTTATGACGATAGGTGCATAACGACTATATGACGACATAAATTTAGGGACACGATATCGAATAGAAAGTACTCATGAGTAGTATCGAAACATTTTACAGCAATTTTTAAAATAATAACATATCACTCGCCACGTTGTATGGAACTTCGGCTCAGGCGTGGACATTTTTTAATTTAAATAAAAATACTGCTATTTAGTAGCTGAAGCTATGTAGAAATCAATAATATAAATAGTTTAGTACTCAGGCTTACTTAAAAAAAAAAGAAAATAAAACTCTGGTTTTATGTGAATATTTTTATTTAATTTTCTTCACTAAACTATCATACATCACTAAAATATTATCCAATAACCTAGCTGGTGGAGTAACAGTTTCATACCTTGCCCAACTTAAGTACCAGATGACAGACATAATATGAGAGCAACAACCCACTGTCCTTCGGCCAACAATGCAGTTACAATAATATTCTTTTAATTCCATTTAAATCTTGGATATTTTTGTCATATAAAATGTAAATATGTTTATCTACTTATATGCCTGCTTTGTATTTTAGCTCTTAGTAATGTGCAGTTGCCGGATGAAAGAAAACTTGGCATGAGGTTGCTAGCTCTGTCCGCACAAACTTCAACCGTATAGGAACCATCACTTATATGTTCTCCATGATATGATCTTGCCTGTTTTAATTGGTATGTTCCACAGGCTAGCAATATAAGTTCATTATATTTTAATCTTGGCCACAGTCCAAAAAGAGTGGCATATCTGGCTGTGAGTGTCAATCTGTTGACAATAAATAAACTATATTATTAAGGGCGATAATAATTAATTAACGTAAAATATCACACATGAAAAATACTTACAACTTGTGGTGCAATCCATTGTAGAATTACATGTCGCAATTCATCTAAGTTCAGAATATATCTTCTCCTGTGGGTCACATCAGCACCACAATTATTACAATGTATAAGTTCCATATCAACAGTTGAATTCGGGTTATCCACGTCCAAGCGTAAGTCTCCATGTAAAGCGGATACAATATCCAAAGAATTGCCAGGGTCAACATATAAAGCGGATACAGGGTCCGAGTGCAAGCCGAGGTCGTCGTTGAGTTATTACAATCTATTTTGAATCAGAATTATTCAAATAAAAACGAGAAATGATAGCAGCAGTAAACGTCAAGCGTATGACATAAAGATGGTCGAGTGTTGCTAGCGTCAAAAATAAAATAAAAATACATTTTCGTCTTATACAAAAATCATTTAGATAGTAAAAGAAAAGTAATCGTAACTTATGGGTGTTACAGACTTTGAAAATATCTTGTTACATTACATTTCAATTTATTAATCAGTAATTTTAAAATTATTTTTCCACTGATTTTTTATCTAAGCAACATTAACCACCTTTTTGGAAAAGAATTGTGTGAATTGTACAAAACTCAATCATACTATAGCTACGAAACAGCTGTCCATCGGATAGCTGACTTTGGCCGTCCTCCTCAACAGAATGACATAACTCACACATTCTTAATTTAAAATCATCTCGTTTAACGGATATGAGGGCCAATCTATAGGAAGTACATTTAAACATCGTCTATGATGACGTCAGTTTAGCTCAATAGCTTAGCTGTATAATAACTTCAGTAGAACAAAAGAAAAGCAAATGATATTGGTACATAAATTTGATACAATAATAAAAAAAGACATCTGTAACTTCGCCACTGATTAAAAATATTATTTATTAGGCATGCTATCTCCACATGTAATATTTTAAACCTTTAAAACTAAAACAACGAGAAAACAAGCAATAAATACCATAGCAAAAATTAATCATAATAATATAATAATATGTGTTATGGCAGGTGAATGAAGGGACTTCTCCACTTGATGATAGCGACATCACTCTTAGCCTAAATCAAATACTCAATGCTTTTAGCTGACAACAAAGTGGCCGCGCCAGATGCAAGACTATATATTGGTATAACGTCAATGAGTAAAGTGAATAAAGGATAGGAAGGTAGGTATGTCTGTGAACAGAACAGAAGGAACGAATTCGAGCTCAATGTTAAAATAAGGTTCAGTAAGATTGAACTAGATGGTTTTGCCATAAACATGAGCCGTAAGGTCACGTTTAAAATGAGTAATTTCTAATTTTATTCGATAGGATACCTCCCAAAGAGTACTTAATGAGTAAAAGTATCGAATACGAAGTATCGAGTAAGTCCATTTTAATAACAAAATATTTAAAATCGATTAGCAAATAAACAATGAAAAATCATGATCACTGCTCGAACCTGGCTAAACTTGGCAGCACTGCGCTGAGTGGCGATGGCGATACTTTCCAAAAAAGTTCGACATAAAATCGATACGAATAGTAACCCGAAGAACTGATTGAAAATAAAAAAACGAGGTCAACTGTCAAATGTTTCAAGTAAAATGGTGCAAAAAGAGCTCAAACACGTCGAATTTACGAAAAGTCAGAATCAACTTCCATGTTTGAGTAATAATTATAATATTTGTTCTTGTTATTGATCGTAGTTCACGATCGTATAACCTCGTATTAGGGTATCGATTCTTCATTCGAATCAATAAAACCGGCCAAGTGCGAGTCGAACTCGCACACTGAGGGTTCCGTAAATAGTATATTCTATGCGTAGGTAATTCTAACAAGTGTGCATATATAAGATAAGTTTGTATTTGATAGTATTTCTATGAAAAAAAAAGTTACGCGGTCAATCACGTTTATTGTATGAGAGCCTCCATAAATATTTATTTTATTCTGGTTTTTAGTATTTGTTGCTATAGCGGCAGCGTCTAACTATTACGGCTTATGAGATACAGTCTGAGTCATAGTAATAGGGTCCCATTTATACCCTTTGGGTACGGAATCCTAAAAACCACCCATTATTCAACTTTTTTATAATATTATTCTTGTGACGTCACATGTAGTTTCGTTACAGCTAGTTTTTTGTTCTAATGATTTTTACATAATTTTCAAGCTTTACTGTAAAACTACTGTAAGTAACTGTAAGTCTTTACTGAAAAAAATTAAACGACACGAGACTATTTTTTGTAGGCACGGTGTAAAACTTGTCGATAAACTTATTTAAAAACTGTTGATAAAATTATTTAATAATTTTTGTGTTCCTTCCCTGTATCGATGACATTCAACGAGTACATATAGTAGATTGTTGCACCGAGCGCAAAGTAAGTTGTTGATACAAAAGTTTTAGATTGGTGCCAGAGCGCATGCAAGGGTACTAAAGTACCATGAATGCTTTAATTACTCACTTTATCAAAGTGCGTAATCTACTTTTCTTTCCACTACCAAGCTACCTACCGTAATAAAATATACCTACTTAAAATAAAACTCAAGTTAATGAAAACAAAGTTTCATCTTCTCTACAAACATTTAAAACTTACAATTGAATCTACTGGGATGACTTGCGATGTTGCCGGCAATTGAAAAAAGGAGCTCACAAGGAACAGATGATTCTATAATACTGATAATATACATAATGGCGATTGAGTTATCTATTAAATAATAATTTTATGGTTTTAAGTACTAAAACAGAAAAAATATAATGTCAATTTTCTAGGGTGACATATTGATTCTCTGGATCAATTCAGCAATTATATGTCGAAGAAGATTTTAATACGAAAATCGGTACCTACTTCTTCGATTAATCGATATCAGATCTCCATACCCAAATATTTATTGCGCCTTTTTTCTCTGTGGTTACTGGTCAGTTATTGCATCATTTATAACGGTTCCCGGTTCCCGGTTCCCATGAGCTGAGATTTCATATATATGTAAGTATTCTTTTTAGAAAATAATTGTAATTTTTATATATTTATTGAGCAATGTTTATGTAATTATAATAATGTTTATGCATCAACTACAGAATGCTGTATATAGTAGCCGAAGATAACAGCGGGGACGCTACTGATGGTTGTGGCCCCGTTGTTATACTTAGTTCGGAATGGCTGACGCCAAAAAAATCTGAAGCATATTGGCCTAATACGAAAAATAACACAACTTTCAACAAATTACTGCAAAAGCATCAAACTCCCGCCGAGGATTGGGCCTTAATTAAATTAAAAAGAAATTTTTTTGAATCTGGTATGTATCATTATTTGCGGCTAAGCATGATTGAAAACAATCTCTCTTCATCATCGTTTCCGTTTTTTCCGTTGCTCGTGTACGATTTTTACATTCTGGAGTAGTACATAATTCAATATTCTGGAGTGACTTGTTCGATTTCTTTCAGACGATATATTGATTGCAAGAAAAAAGGCGCGAGAAGCCGAAAATACCAGCGACCTGACGGATGGAGAACTAAACAATTCAACAAAAAGAAACCTACGTAAACGTGTATATAGTAGTAGCGATAATGAGGATGAAGGAGATGTTTTCTACCATCGCCGCAAATCCTCGCCTCATCAGATTAATCAAAAAAGCAACATATTTTGCAACTCTGGTAAGTTTTCCGCATTCAATGTTTACTTTATTCTTCAGAGTTCTGTGCTGGCAAACAGGCCAACTAAAACAGTTACCCTATAATATTTATTGGCAGTGTCTATGGTGCTAAGCTCTCGGTACCTGTAGTCCAGATCCTCGGGAGCCAAGTATCTGAACATTGTAGTTCTATATTTCAATATAAATATCAACGGTTTTTAGTGCTTAACATCAAAACTGTAAAAGGTATATTTTAAATGTGACTGAAAGCCTTTGCACATTTTCAGTTTCAATGGCAGCGTTTTGTGATGCCACATAGAAGTCAACCCACTTTACATAAGTAATAGGTATTTTAAACTGCACATATATTTGTAGGTACTAATGGGTGAAAAGCAGTCGGATTGAAGTGTGCTTGACTTTTATTTTTTAAATTATATTTATACTATTTTGATTTAGATATAGGTCAGCATGGTGGTGGTCAGCATGTCATCATTATTTGTACTAATATTTTTACTCATGGGTGGGATTTAAGCATGTTCAATTACAAATATTTACAGCATGGATAATATTTTCTTAATTAAATGTAATAAAGGGCTACTTACATATTTTTTAAATTGTTACACTAAGCTCAATTCTTTATTGCCGGGTTGGGTAATAGTCAAAATATCCATGCAAGTATTTATTTATTTATATTTAATATATTTATATAAAATAATAAATACTAGTATGGATAATTTCTGGCATATAATGATCTCTTGGCTTATTAAATCATAACAGATTTAATTAAATAAAAAACCATACCTAAAATGTGCAGAACTAACTGACTTCATTGTCTTTTTTCCAGGGTTGGTTCCGTAGTAAAATTTTCCATCTATACTTCCCCATAAATAGTTCACTAAAACAGCATTTTCAAGTTGTATATTATGAGTAATATCAAAAGTTTCAAGGAAGTCATACAGTTTTTGATATTTCAGAATATGTGAAAATGACTGATCACTGTGAAAATAGAACAGAAGATACAACGGTCGAGAAACATACAACTTCATATATACCAACTTTGTCAACATCCGCAGACAGTATGTACTTGTACTTTAAACTTAATCTCATTAATTTTGAGTTGACTACTAGAGACTAATTTGTATACTTACCAGGTTACTTTTGACTTACCCACTTAATTATCCCACTTGAAGTCATACTTTGATGTATTTTTTATGTAACATGTTCGACAAAAAATGATTGATTGATTAACTTCTATAAATATTTCAGAACACCCATCAGCCCTTATTAGGGTTCCATACCTAAAGGGTAAAAACGGAACCCTATTACTAAGACTTCGCTGTCTGTCCGTCTGTCACCAGACTGTATCTTAAGAACCGTAATAGCTAGACTGTTGAAATTTTCACAGATTGTGTATTTCTGTTGCCACTATAACAACAAATACTAAAAACAAAATAATAATAATAATTAAGGGGGGCTCCCATACAAAGAATATGATATTTTAGCCCTTTTTCATGCCCATTTTCACTCGCCGAGCTAGATCTCAAGAGTCGTAATAGCTAGACAGTTGAAATTTGCAAATATTATGTATTTTTATTATGGCTACAAAAACAAATACTAAAAATAAAATAAAAATAATACTTAAGGGGGGCTTCCATACATCAAAAGTATTTACGTATAGTACGGAACTCGCATACTCGCATACGGACTCGCACTTGGCCGGTTTTTTAATTAGCACATGACCACCAGAGCAATTTTAAATTACTTACTAAACTTTTAAATTCAAACTTCTTACCTACTTGTTTTATTCATCTGTAATTTTTAAACTATAGCGACCCACCGCCATAAAAAGTATCCTACGTCCTTCTCCCGGTGCCTCTCTACTCGTCTATTAAATTCCATGCAAATTGATCCAGTAGTTTTTGAGTTTATTTGTTACATTTTGTTGTGTAGATGGTATTATTATAATTAATCAAAGTTTAATATTAGAAACATCTGTGCATCTAACAATGTTTCAGAAATAAATAGAATCAGACTGGATGATGATCCACCACCACATGTATCAGTCTCATCAGGCAGTCAACTAAAAGGCACTAGATCAAGTGGGTTACTATTACATTTTGTACTTGTATTGAAAATACACCCATTCAAGTAGACTTGATCTAATTTTATATCTTGTTGTTTCAGATTTTGAATACAACATTATGCAAATTTTAATTTCAATACAAGAGCAAAATAAAATTATTCTAGAGTGGATAAGACAACAAAATCAAAAAGAATTTGCTCCCAAGAACGCATTGTTGGAATTACCAGCCAATTTCCCATTAACTAATGATGAAGAGCTTCAAGCAATTGAAGAATTTTTAGTTAGTGATAAGAATTTTGGAGATTTGGTAAATAATATTATTAAAGAACATTATTTTATACATAAAAATAAAAAATTGTAATAGTTCAAAGTACATTTTCATATTATATTTTGGAAGAGCTAGACTCTCTTGATTAGTTTTTATTGGATAAAATAATAAAAAAAATTATGCTTATCTTTTTCAGTGTGACTACTTTGGTGCTTTTGCTGGTCACACTGTTACTGGAACAGTAAATCAGATTATGAAACACAGTTTCGCTAATAAGTTGGCTATGAAATATAGTTTTAAAGGAAAAAAAGGAAAACGACCATTTGAAGACCTCAATATAAAAACTGCTATTGTCCGTAAGTTTTCTTAAAAATGATCTTGTTTATTCAACAAAAATACGATACAAAAAATCTAAATATTTAATTCCCGTTAAATTAGGACATTCTAAGAGTGCTTAAATAGCTCCGAAATTTGCGATCCTATGTAATGGGAAATTTTTATATATAATTCCCTTTACATATTATTTGGTGTGTCTGAGGGGGGGTTTGATTATTAATTATGGGTGTGTGCGTGTGGGTGTTTGAATAGGTATTTTTAAGGAATCTAGTATAGCAAAAGTTTCATGAATTTAAATATTCTTGTTCTTTTTAACCAGAGACAACAATTAGGTATTTATATGTAAGGATTGTCTTAGAAATAGCTAGAATGATTTCAAATGAAATAGTACACTCGAAAATACTTCAATAGTTAGATGTTATCTATGATAACTATCAGGAATATAATCCATTATTTTTTTAGGTGCAACAAAGAAGATTTTTAAATTAATTCAAGAAAAGCCCATTGAGGACAACATCAAAGTCTGGCTAAAACATGCACCCCAACGTATGACTCTCGAAGAAAAAAAGATAAAAGCGCGCTTAGAGCGAACTGTGTGAATTGTAATTTGTATTTATCTTGCTAAAATATCTCTTTTCGAGCGGACTGTTTGATTTTGTCGTAAGTTGTGTTTTTTATTTAGCAATAATGTCGCTTTTAGGTAAACGCCAAGTCTACAGACGAGTGGCACAACAATTAAATAATGTTCTTAATAAAGATGATAATATTAACATATCTGAAACGAATGATAATGAAACTTTATCTATAGACATGGTGAGAAATAATAATGTTCTTTTAGTTCCTTTTCATGATGATTTTACCTGTGTAATGAATGATACTAGTTACTATAATAATTCAACTCAGCCTGATGAATCTGTTCCAAATTTGTCCACATTTCTAAGAGAGTGGACTTTAAAATTTAACATTTCCAATGCAGCATTAACATCTTTGTTGAAATTTCTTAAAATGTTTGATTCAGACCTTATGGCGGATGCCAGGACATTGTTAAATACTAATCGTAAATGGCAACTGAAATCTCTTGATAACGGGGAGTATATACATTTAGGAATTGTTAATTCCCTTTTAGATTTTGTTAACATGTATCACAAGCCGGATATGTCTGAAATTAAACTTACGTTTAATATTGATGGCTTACCGCTTTTTCATAGCTCTAACATTCAATTTTGGCCAATATTAGCAGATGTTGTAGGGTTTAAAAACACTGTATTCGTGATTGGTATATTTTGTGGTAAATCTAAGCCTAATCCACTTAGAGCGTACTTAGATGATTTTATACGCGAATTAAAAGATATTATGCAAAACGGTTTAAATTATAAAGGATTTATAATAAAAGTATCTCTCAACTGTTTTGTGTGTGACATGCCAGCTCGAGCATTTTTGAAATATGTTAAATCGCATAATGCATATTCTGGTTGTGACAAATGTACTTGTTATGGCAGTTATGTTAATAACCGTGTTATTTTAGATAATTTAGATTGCTCTCTTAGAACAGATAATTCGTTTTTATTTCAAAACGATGAGGATTATCACTTAGGAATATCTCCTTTAACTGAATTGTCATTTGGTTTAATAACTGCTTTTCCAATAGATTATATGCATAGTGTCTGTTTAGGCGTTGTAAGAAAATTGTTACATTCTTGGGTCAAACCAGTTAAAGGAGATGTCAAACATGTAAAATTAGATAGTAAAAGTATTTCCTCATTAAATGATAGGTTGATATATGTTCGTCAGTTCATACCTGTTGAATTTAATCGCAAACCTCGTATTATTCAGGAACTTGACCGATGGAAAGCGACTGAATTCAGGACATTTTTGTTATACATAGGGCCAATAATTTTATATGGAATATTAAAAAATGATGTTTATCAACATTTCTTAATTTTACATTGTGCTATTTCTATATTAGTTTCAAATAATTTGACATCTCAATATTCAGATTATGCTAAATACTTGCTAAAAGAATTTGTAAAGGACTGTGTAACTATTTATGGTAGGCAATATCTTGTATATAATGTCCATTCGCTAATTCATCTTGTAGATGATGTTGAACGATTTGGAATATTGGATAACATATCTGCATTTAAATTTGAAAATTTTTTAGGTAAACTCAAGAGTTTGATTAGGACACCCCATAAACCTTTACAGCAAGTCTGTAACAGACTTACCGCTAAATGTTTTCCTACAGATACTAACAATTCTATACATTGTTCGCAAGAACATTATGACGGGCCTTTGCCACCAGGTAATTTCAAAAAGCAATATAAAAAAGTTACTTTTAAAGATTTTATTTTTAGCACAAATTCTGCTGCTGATTGTATCTGTATGTTAAGAGATAAGTCAGTTTTAAGAATAGTAAATATTATTCAAGGTGAAGATGATGATACTTTTATATGTGCTCAAATGTATACCAAAAGTGAAGATTTTTTTACTTATCCTTGTTCTTCTAAATGTTTAGATATAATTTTAGTAAGCGAATTGTCGAAGAATATGGTAGTAATTTCTTTTAAAAATATTGCCAGCAAATGTATTCATCTTCCATTTTTCAATAAAGAAGTAGTGTTACCGTTACGACATATCGTCTAAGAATGATTACTAGTGGGTTAGCCAAATTTTAATAATTACAATATTAGTCTTAAGAAATTGTGTCATTTTGTATAACTATGTCCAGTGCTCTAAACTCAGACAAGAAAACCGCTCAGACGGGGAATAGGAACTGTGACGTCATGAAGATATTTTAAAAAGGCTTCTTGATTGATTACATACAGTAATTATATACTTCAGTATTTCTTTGTTCATTGAACATTTTTGAAATAAAATAATTTAAAAGTTATAAATGTTAACTTTTAACTTTGAGATGCAAAACGTCTGAATAGATTTTTATGAATGTATGAGCATTTCCACTTTCCATACATTCACAATTAGCTGATCTATTATCAACTATAAAATTACATTTTATTTGCGATTTGACTTATTGGAAAAGTTGTTCACTTTCATGAGCACATTCATACTATAAAAGTATGTTAACTATTAAATTAGGACCTACTATTATTGTCGTTCTTCTATTATAATCACTGCTTTAACTGCTAGTATAATAAAATAACATTAACTTACCTACTGGTGCTATTTTCTTTAACTATCGGTTAGTGATTTTCAGCATTGATTGTCTCTTATAAGTCGTACCTAAGTGTATCTTCATAAGATTCATAATTTTTTAATAATCTAATAAATAACAATATTACACCTATTACTTTGTATCATTTGTTTAAATAATATTGTGACGTCATACTACACAAAGATTGCATTATATGTGTATGGATTCTTTTATTATTGATAAGGGAATTAATTGTACTTTAAAAATACTGATTGCACATCAATATTCCTGAATTATCTAGCATTAATAGGTTACGTTGGTTATTTTTTCTTCATATGTGCATTTCAGTATTTTATGTGTGCAGTTAAATACTACCCTCAGAATACCTACTAGCGTAATAAAATAACAAATATTGTTAAGTATGTCTTTAAGTCGTATGGCGTTAAGTGCGATTTTTTGTATTTATCTTTAGATTATGCCCAATATTGTAACTGGCTGACGTCGGTGCAAATCCAGCAATTTTGGATAGTTTAATTTACACAAAAGACTCGTCCGTTACAATTATGGGCCCAAATTTCAACGTAAATACAACAAATCGTGTACATACCTAAAACCCAAACAATGACGTTATTAGATACCACTTTTAAACGTCTCAATAACGTCAATATTAGGTAGTTAGGTACGTCAATAATAACGTATTTTTAAAGTCATTATTGACGTTATTAATTTCAGCGTAGCCACGTCATTAGTGTCGTCACGTGTAACGTCTGGTAACGTCATTTATTGACGTGGAAAAGTACGTGAAGTTCCATTCATTTTTAACGTCATTGATGTCGTCATATATAACGTCTAGTAACGTTTTATATTGACGTCAAAAATTAAGTAAATTCATATAAATTTTTCACGTCATTAGTGGCGTCATGTTTAACGTTTTCTAACGTCTACCTTGACGTGATATATCACGTAATGTAGGGACGTCGCCATTTTGTCATTAAATGACGTTATGTAACGTAATTTTTTGACGTCATATAAGCCGTCGAAATCTGTGACATCCACACGTGATTTCGACGTTAAACATGCCCAAAAATTCACGTAATTTTTTACGTCCTTTGCTGCTTGGGATGGGACCCTATTCCACCACCACAACCTATATAAGATACACAATTCCACCATACATCATTTTGATATATCTCAAAGGGTTTAGGCAGCGTTTTCGTTGAAAGCTCCCAAACGTCTTATTTTTTCCGCACCTCCAACAAATATCGTTATATTTTAGCCAATGTATACAAAAATTTGAAAAAATTAGATACTAAAACCTTCCTCAAGAACCAGAGACAGATAGACGCGGTGGAGGACTTTGTTTTTTAATATGTAGTGAAGTGGTGATTCGGTAGTAGTTCTGTATTCGCAATATATAAAACTAGTAAACGAATGAAATATATTGTATTATCTCATAAACGTGTACATTAAAATTTGCTCCTTAAATCCCAAACTACGATTCTCTGTGTCTAAGGAACTAGTCTCTTTCGATCCTTTCCACTGCACTTCATGAGAGAGACTCCGTGCTGCCACTAAGAATTTTGGAACAAGAATGCCCAATAAAGTTTGCCAAACCGGGTATCGTAAAACATCATGATAGCATGCAAACAGAGCATAATCTTATGCCAATGTACCAATGAGGCATCTTAAACCTGAACGGAGAAATAAAACAATCAAATATTCCAGCTAAATCACCGAATAAAAAACATCTTATTATGAAATAATGTAAACTACTTATCACAACGCTTCATACCAAGTTTTCCGTTTGAAACTTTGAGGGACCCAATTGTCACAAGTGTCAAAACAGAAAAATAACTTTTTATTCGACGCCAAAAGACCTTTATAAAATACAGTATTGTACACTTCTGTATACATTTTAATGTGATTTGCTACTGTAGTAATAAATTATGTACGGACGTCTTAGATAACTATTGGATTATAGACTATGCTTGAAGGTTTATACTCGTGGCGAACTGGTACTGGTCACCCTATTGCAAGCAGCTATGAACCCACAGATGATAGATGACCCGGTGATAAAATAGTATTCCATTCCAGGAAGCCATAATTGATAATTGGGGGTTGGACATGAGGAGTTAGTACCAGAGAGAGATATCTAGTACTAAGGTTGTGGAAGGTTTAATTTATTTATCCTAAAGGTATTTCGAATTATCATTGTGGGAAATTATCATGTAGGTATTTCAAATCGTGGGCCGCCGCCACCTCCTTCTGCGAGCATGTAATGCTCGCGAAGGAGATGGCGGAGCGCGCCCGGGAGACATTTAGAACTCTCCCGGACCTCCGAGCCCGCAACTTGCTCGCCGCGCGTCGCAGGCGACTCAGGCGCCGGAGGTCGCTTAACGACCTCCGTCCTCCATGAGCGCAGGCCTGGGGGTGGCGGGTGAGGCCACCTGTCACCCCAGCAGAAGCAGGCCGGGACGGTGGGGCGACTAGCGCCCCTCCCCCAAACCGGGGCAAGACGGGGACACCGTGGTTCCCAAACCCGAGGGGGCCATCTCGAAACCGGAGATGGCCCAGGGTCAGTCGGGGTGCGAGGGATATGCTCTGTGGGCAACCTTACACCCCGGCGTCTGTAGACCCGAGACGGCGTGCGGTTTTAGTCGGTTCAAGCCCGACATAACCGCCCGCTGGCACGCGGGGGGGTATCCGAAGGGATTTCCGCACGATAAAAAAAAAGGTATTTCAAATTATCATTGTCGCAATTTTATCATCTTTATAAATTGGAGTGGCCCCCCAAGATCTTCGGGAACCAAGATAATCTCATTTGCGAGCCGCTACACCTACTGATTGACGGAGAAGGCTTACCTATCGGGGTTGGGTGGGTCAGACAGTCTTTCCTATAAAAACCAAAACAAAACAAATAATGGAGTTGTAGCGAGCGGATGCCGTAACCCTTTGGCAGATGGAGAAGAGAGGAGTAAAAGAAACTATTTCTAACATTTCTACAATTCTACCATCCGAGTTAGTGATTGAGATTCATAATGATTAATGGAGAACATTGAGAAAAGATTACTCTGTGATGGAGAACAAGAAACAGGGCCTCTGAATGAAAATGATACGTTTCTTGAAAAATATTATCATCGTAAACTTTCTAAACCTAAAAAAGAGAAAAATGTTTACATCATTATTAAAAAGCGTAATAATAAATCCGTGCGTGCACACCCATCTTGTTAAGACAGATTACGAATTACGATACAAAGCGTACCATATCGTATCCATTAAATTTAATATACGCCGCACGTTTTCATGTCCTATTGGTGTTATTAAGTATGAAAATGTACGAACCGGCGGGGGGGTATCTGAAAGGATTTCCACGGACAAAAAAAGGGGGTCTGCTTTCCTAATTTTCTTTTCCATAATTTGGTTTAATATTTATCCATCTGACCAAAACCCTGCGACAGAGCCTCCGTGGTCCGTCCGGCTGGCAGGTGAGTTTGATTTGAGCACCGAAGATCTTGGTAGGGCCTCATGGACCCTAATGTTCAGCACTTGTATTTGCCCATTCGGATGAAATTTACCTAACCATAATCATCATTGCAAATTTCACGAAACCCCGAGTTAAGTTGGGAACCAAAATTGTCTCCAAATTTTTATTTAATATCTCCTTCGTATTCGGCGGAGAGCCCACGACAAAAGGGATAGACGCAAAAATATTCCAAAACCTTATGGCAAAGAAATACGAAATACAAGTTTTTAATCCCGCTTATTTTACGAGTATTCTTGCTATGTGTTTCAGTTTATACTAAAAATAGAAGAAATGCAATGAAGATGTCAAAAAGACAAGCAAAATCTTCTTATTTCTTTTTTAAACAATACAGTAGCAAACAAGGCTACATCTCACTTGAAGGAAAGTGATCACCTTAGCATATTAATGCTACTAATAGTGTCCGTGGGTATTATCAACTCTATACTTGATTTGGTTTCCAACATTACTCATTTGGAATTAACATGATTTTTTAAAATTTTATAACAAATATGAGTCAACGTGCTGGGTGAATTATTAGTATTAGTACTACAATAAAAATAACTAGGTCTGAATTCATTTCCTCTGCAGTAAAACTCATAAAATGCGACATCGAACAGTAACCGTCAACTGCGGTGTTTCTTCGCGTCAATATTGCGTTTTACTGAGCGGCGTAAAATTTAAAGTAAACTTTATTCTTCCATTGTCCTTTTATTGGATAATAACGAATGCTTAGGTATTGTAAGAAGTAAAATAAACGTTCTTTATTTTGCAACGGTATTTGTCTAATGAAGCGATGCGATCGTAACTTGACTCAGATTTCTGCTTGTTATCTGTTTTGTATCTCAGTAAATGCTCATTTACTTATTCAGAGCTGGAGATCGTTTCAATAAAAAATACTTTTTTAAAGTGTGTGATTTCTAAAGTTACCAAAACTTTGAAATTAAAAATTTCAAAATCTTAAAAACGATTCTCTCTAAATCTTAAATTCTACACGAAATGACGAGTCTACAATATGACGTGATATCAATCGCTAAAAACTACTACTTCATCGGACCATCAGCGTTTTCGGTCATTTGCTTTCAGGAAGCTTCCTGTACGGAAAAAGTACCCTCGAGGATCATTCCTATAAACACTTCGATAGAAAGAACAGGAAATATTAAAAATCTGTATATGTTTGTAGAATTCGTTATAACCTTTCAAATATCCAACTCAAACCAGTTGAATTATAAGCTAATAAGATATTAAGTGTTGTTTATAATAGGTATTCTCAGGGCGGGCCGCCGCCACCTCCTTCTGCGAGCATGGGATGCTCGCGAAGGAGATGGCGGAGCGCGCCCGGGAGAGGTTCAGAACCCTCCCGGCCCGCCGAGCCCGTAACATGCTCGCCGCGCGTCGCAGGCGACTCAGGCGCCTGGCCGGGACGGTGGGGCGACTAGCGCCCCTCCCCCAAACCAGGGCAAGACGGGGACACCGTGGTTCCCAAACCCGAGGGGGCCATCTCGAAACTGGAGATGGCCCAGTGTCAGTCGGGGTGCGAGGGATATGCTCTATGGGCAACCTTACACCCCGGCGTCTGTAGACCCGAGACGGCGTGCGGTTTTAGTCGGTTCAAACCCGACATAACCGCCCCCGCTGGCCGTCGGGGGGGGGGGGTATCCGAAGGGATTTCCGCACGAAAAAAAAAATGGTATTCTCAGGGCGAAAGATGAATAAAATGTAGGACAAATAAGGAATTTTGTTAGGGAGGCGACACTCGAAGGGTGAATAAGCCGTTAAAAAGTATGTTACCAACTAAAACTTAATACCTACAATTTATTCCATATGCCGTATCCGAGTCTTTACTAATGAATAAAGTTAAGACTATACTGAATATATCTCGGTCTAAGAGTGGTATTCAGAATAAGGACAGGATTGTATTAATTATTTACCATAATAACAAAGCTAATTACAAACGAAGTTTCAAGTCAAAGGAAATACTTCTCAAAGTCTGTTTAGGGTATGAACAATGAAGTAGCCACGGTTATATATGCAAAATGTTTCATTAAACAATAAGTTCCTTATTCTCGTACATCGAGTTGTCATAA
The DNA here is from genome assembly GCA_946251805.1 of Cybosia mesomella. Classification (NCBI taxonomy): domain Eukaryota; kingdom Metazoa; phylum Arthropoda; class Insecta; order Lepidoptera; family Erebidae; genus Cybosia; species Cybosia mesomella. The sequence goes on from OX276389.1 coordinate 6,594,031, forward strand.
GTTCTAACTGTTGCCCGCGACTTCGTACGCGTTAAGTTCGGAAAAGATCAAGGTATGTTTATTTCTGCAGTCTCGATTCCATTGATTAAGTTATTTTATGCCAGATGAGGTGATGTTGTGCACTCGTTTTACATTGGCAATTCGTTCGAAATAGGTAGAGAAACAAAAAAAATCTGCGTGATTCCTTAATATAATAGCGTGATGATATTCATTATGAAATATTTATGCGTCTCTAATCAACAATCTTTTATACGTGGGTAACTCATTTACTGCTACATACACACATTTTACTGCTCATTACCTTACAGGTATAGCGTGATGAGTTATAGTCCAGTTTTTAATCATGTCTAATTTTTGCTGAACTACAAAATTTCGTTCAGATCTACTCAGTAATAATAAAGTTGTCATCAATAATAATATAGACCGATTTTGCTCTACTGCTCCTATCATGGCCATAATAGCGTGATAATATATAAGGCAGTTTATGATCATGCCCTAGAAGAATGTTCATAGTTTCAGCTAAATCTGTTTTCAAGTGATGCTCGGACATCGATAGTAAAATATAGAACAGACAAACCGACAAACAGTCAAAAACTCTAAAATCAGGTTTAATGGCATTGGTATCGCTCTTAGACATCAATAATTTTTTTGGAAAAATTACAATGTACAGTTTTCACCTCGGTACGTTCGTATTATATGTATAGATTAAAAAACTAGGATACTTAATCTAATTTATCGTATGTTAAAACAGTAATGAACAAGCAGACATAATTATTTGAGAGAAACTTCTGTAATAGCAAAAACTAAATGTTCAGTTGTGAAATTACAAATGAACACGATACCTCGATGGTCAATTTGGGGTGCTCTACCAATTAAACTAATGAACCCCATATCGCACATGGCGTAAAAAGAATAGGGGAGTTACAATCAGACATATCTATAAGTTTTTAGTTTTTTTATTAGGTGCCTACATGTAATATAAACTTTAAAGGCATAAGATACTCACGGTAAACTTATTTATGTAGAGCGATCGTATCAAAATGAGTCTTTTATACCAAACTTTGCAATTGTTAAATCTAAGTTAGTTTTATAATTATTGCAGTTACTTCGATTCATACAGACTTCAATTGTACCGAAGGCCCTTTTAAAATGAACAAAGATCTAATATTTCTTTTAAGAATTCTGTTCTCTGTAGTGAAAAGCTGAACACAATAACTCTTAATCATTTGAGTCGAAGGAATGTAGTGTTCTCTTATGAAATGAATTCCTTACTTATAGGTATAAAGGGATTTCCGCACGATAAAAAAAAAAAAAAAAAAAAAAAAGGTATAATAGCATATAAAAGTTTTTATAATATTTCACACAATTTAACAAGTTCTATCACCTCTTTTGATAGCTTTCTAAGGAGGGAAGTATATTTCGACACCTTTACTTCGGATTAAGTTCATTGCGGGTTCCAAATCAGTTTAACTTTTACTAAGAGTGCCATGCTCAGCATTCTCGTGGGTCACTACTGTTGATCCAGATGTCTTTCGGAAACTTCCAAACTTAGTCAATTCCGGGAAAGCCTCAAACGACCGATAGCCCTAAGTAGGCGTATACATACATATGTATAATATGGGTACTGTACGGTGTTCAGGCAACTTTCCATGAACTATAAACAGTAACAATGTTCGAACTAGTTACAGCGAGCGTCATTGAATAGCGCAATGAAATAGGAAGATTTATGAACTACTGCGTAAAAGGGATTTAGAACGCAATATGTGGAAACGGAGATGAAATAGTTAAATCATTTCAAGTACGGTTTGATACTACTATGAACGTTTTGTTAGTGAAGTACGTTAATCGTTTGAATAGAACGGTCAATACAGTAGAAATGTATAGCTGAATTTTTATTTATGTATACAATAAAATAATTCAGGTGAATTGAATAATCTTACATAAGAAACGGGTATTATATTTTATCATGTGCCCTTCTTTTTAAAATAATTTTCACTTCTTTCATAACTATCTTTGTATGTAAACTAACCGTGGAAGTCGAATACTTCACCAAGTTATGCATCTACCTTATCTGACTTACAGATTTGTAACTTTATAATTGCACGATTTTTAAATGATTCATTAATTGATCTAATAACGGACTCTAGATGTGTATAGTTGATCCCTTCAACGGCTGCAAGTAAACCCTTTAATTAGGGCTTGCTTCTTTGAGTCTCTCTATCTATAATAAATAAAAAAATACCACAAAGAAATTTCTTTACCTCAATACACCCCTGAAAGAACATTGTTTCTTAAACGATAACCAATTAAAATTTGTCAAACTACTCATGTTACGACTGGGTATAACTTGCAATTTAGGGCCCACGACCCGCTCTCATCATCTTTGTGAGGAGAAATAAATAAATATTATTATTATTCTTATACCCACTCAGTTTTCTTTACTGCATACGGTAGTGAATACCCCTCAAGTGTGAATAGGCCTTAATGGCTCTTCGGTCAACAAAAGTGGGTATCGATCAAACCGCTGTAGATTAGTCCGATTGATGTTTAGTCTCCGAATATAAAGCTCCATTGGAATTGGCTTAATGGATGATGTTGAAACTTACGGACTATTAGGGCATTAGTCGGTTTTTACTAAAAAGTTGTTATTTTAAATTTAAATTATAAACATACCCTTCCGTATAGATAAAAACTGGCCAAGTGCGAGTCGAACTCGCCCATCGCCCAACTAGATCTCGTTCAAACCAATTTTCGGTGGAAGTTTACATAATATATGAATGTACATCATTTTTTTTAAATTTTATCATTATCTTATTTTAGAAGTTACAGGGGGTGGGGGGACACACATGTTACCACTTTGGAAGTGTCTCTCGCACAAACTATTCAGTTTACAAAAAGATGATATTAGAAACCTCAATAGCATTTCTGAAGACCTATCCATATGGGTTTGATGAACCATTTTTTTTGAGGATCAGTTCGAAGTATGGGAAACCCCCAAAATTTCTTGCTTTTTTCCTACTTTTGTGTGAAAATCTTAATGCAGTTCACATAATACATCTACTTACCAAGTTTCAACAGCATAGTACTCATAGTTTCGGAAAAAAGTGGCTGTGACATACCGACGGACAGACAGACAGACATGACGAATCTATAAGGGTTCCGTTTTTTGCCATTTGGTTACGGAACCCTAAAAAGTAGTCGCACATAATTATTCGTGTCTACACCTCGGCACACATACTTGAACAATTGTATACTTAAATATGGTAATTCGTCTTCATCTGAACGCGGATCCCAGTCGCATCCTGAGCTCGCAGTTTGGAGCCCGGTGTCCACTATCTTGCTCCTCCTTTTATTGGTTTGTTTTGGCTTTTTTGTGAGCGAATAACGTCTGACCTTCCAACCCTGAGAGGAAAACTTGCACCAGAGCCTCGTCCATCAATTAGTAAGTGCACTGCCTTGCAGATGAGATTTGCTTGGGCTCTGAAGATCTTAATAGGACTCCATATACACCCTGATGGGGGCCACATATACTTATACATGTACCGCAAAATTGAAAAACTCCTCCTGTTTTGATGTTTTTAGAAGTTACAATCAACGTCTGTATTTATTCGGAGAGAGGTAAAATCGTTAGGGGTATGTCTACCCGTGCTTTGAGAGTAATGAAGATAATTTGCACTCGGTGTGGTCATTGCCTGTGGTGTCAATTCATCCATATTTAATTAAGCAAGGGGTTGCTGCCTTTCAGAGGTTATTGATATATGATAATGGAAATGGTCACGAAATTTTCACCGTGTTGGAAATACGCAGCATATATTTTTTATGGGAATAACACCCTTTATTTTTTATATTTTAAAGCTCAAGTCAAACCTATGCGCCTAAAAAAAAAGGAGTAGTGACAATAAGATCCGAATTTTCACTTTTGGCGCTTGCAGTTTAAACTGACGTTTAATGACGTTTTGAATAGAAAAAAACTTCAGTTAGACTACGTAAAGTTTACATAATAAAATAAATTACAACAAAGTTCTGAAACTATAATGTAAAGCAATTCAGTAATAAATATTTACAGCCCCTAAGACCGAATCATCGTAATCCTTCTCCAAACAGTAATAACTTAACGATAAACGCACTTAGCGATTAATCCCTCGCTTCCAATTCGCACAACTCGTAAACCATAATTGTAAACCGACCAATTCCATGGAAGAGCCTACTAAATATTTAATACCCAACACATGCTCAAGTATGATGAAACGTTCAAGCATCGTTATAGCTTTTAGAAGACCGTCGAAGCCGAAATAGCCACACATAAGCACACTCATATTTGGACTGACATAATCACGGAAGAAGTCCTTTTTTAAAGGACTGTTTAGTAACTTACTATTATGTGGAAGGTATTTTCACCTCTCCAGCATGAAAAGGGTACCTTCGCTACGTAAAAACTCGCAGCAAAATCGTATTTTGCTTTGAATTTTTAGCGTGAAGAAAAGTGAAGGGTCATGCGGTCGACACAGTGCAGCGCGTAGCGCAGCGCCCGCGGTGTGTGAGCACTTTTATATATAACATGTTTTGTTCCTCACCCATAACCTGAACACTTTAATCACTAGTCGAGGGGAAAAGTTGTATGTTTCACACGAGAGCAAATCTTTTTTGTCTTGTACCTTTAAATCATTCACTATGTGCAGTAGTCTGTGTTAGAATCACTCGCTACGCACGTGATTCAATTTTAGACTACTTCGCTAGTTCGTGATTTAAAGCCGGCACTCGCAGCAGGAAATATCTCTGCTCACTTGCTGTACAACTATGTACCAGAATCTTATAACTGCCAATGAATAGTGAATATTTGGTAAAAAATAAAATTAACGAAATCTAGGTGTAATACTGCTATGCATACTCCTTCAGAAAAATACATAAGAAAAGACTTGATGGACTGTCGATGGATTTGTCGGTTCGAGTCCGACATAACCTAACATAAATCAACTAATTTGAAATTCTACAAACGGACTCAAAGTGAAATGTTGACTAGCTAACTTCAGGGTATTGGGTTTCTAGCTAACTTCATGGTGTCGATTTTACGTCACGGTGTGCGCGAGCATCGTTAAAATTTACTCTCATAATTTTTCCCTAACGCGCCAAAAGAAAAAAAACCTCAAAAAACTTATTTTACTGCTGACCAAATGCAACACATCATACTCATAGGTATATATATACTATGCACTATTAATATTTGCATGTCAATAACGTGAACCCATAATATTATTTTTCTCTAGCAAAAATTGCTCAACACATCTAAATATTTTTTCAATTAACTGACGCCGCTTGACGTTTCAGCACTTTTAAGAAAACTCTGGCAGATAAATATTAGATTAGCATTCACATAATTCGTTCAAGAAATTTAAATACCACGATTTAAGCTTCAGTTTACCTGCCAGAATCTGTGAACATTCATCTGAAAGAATTCCCTAATGACTTTGCTTTTCGGTAAAAGGAAGCAAATTTGCACTGCACGTTCAAAAGGTTTGCGCATCTTTTAAATAGGCGTGTAGCGTGTTGCCTCCATTCCTTACACATCACAACGAAACGGCAACGTTTTACAAAGTCATCCGCATCCTGGACCAGATTTAGGTCTATTATGCTCCAAATAAATTACAAGCCTAGTCGACATAAGTTGCACCCACGTATTGTGTAAATCATAAATAAAAATATTTGGGCGTCAATAGACGTCCGGCGATGTGAAATATTAAAGTTGATGGTAAACATTACAATTTATGAAAACCAATAAAGACATTATGGAGTAATAAAATATTTGGATGTTTGAATGTATGGAGTAATTACGCTCTAACGGCTGAACGTATCTGGCTGAAATTTGATACAGTGATAAATTATAATCTGGAATACCACATAGACTACTTTTATCTCTGTAATATGTTCCCATGAGAAGCGGGAACGGGACCAGAACTCCATGTGGGCGACGACACGGGGAATAGCTATAATATAGACAAAGCTGATATGTCTATCTCCGGTTTCCAAACTCAATTAACCAAATAGTTACACTTTTGAAGGAGTTCTCGTTAACACGGTTCCGACAAGGACTTTTGGAATTGGATCAAGTCAGACATAACGGAGTTGTTAAAGTGTATAGGTAAAATCGTATACAATTTGAAAATTACGTGTAGTTCAATTAGATTTTACTGTACATTATATTAACAGCATCTTTGTTAATATTAGGTTACATATGAAATTGCCGTTTTTCTTGAAGAAATTGGAGGAAAGCCAATTTTCAGTACTAACATTTCTGCATTTTTTTTAGGAATGACAAATCCAAATTTAATGTTTTTTTTTGTGTATGAATGAGACAACATTAAGCTAACAAACAGCAACTTTTTGAAAAGTGACAGCTGTTAAGTAATACGAAATTTATCATCAAAATGGATATCATTTAGGAAGTACTGTTTTTGAAGATCGAATTAATTTATCAAGCGGCCAATAAAAACAAAATTTATCACAGAGTTTTAAAATCTTGAAATCAAATTTCAAACAAAATATAAATAATGGAAATAGCTATTAAATTACATTACAGGAATAACGAACTTATGAATTTGTAAGAAATTATCGGCCATTTCATAGGTAAAGACCTATTATTAGGACCTGTGTATCCAAATGCTGTGTTTACAATTTTCACAGGTTATTATTCTTCTTTTTCTTGGGGTACCATATTCGTTATGAAGGTCGGTGATCATCAGGGCAACTTATACCCTTGATAGCTTTGAATAGATAACGGTTGCTTTCACGGGGATTGCAAGCTGGATATTACTAAAATAGATCGCACAGTGTAGGTGTCATTTAGTAACTGGATAAAGAAAAGAAAAAAGTTTATAAAAAAGAAAAAAAAGCATGTACCTCGTGTTAATATGAAGCGTGTTATAGATAGATAACTCTTTATTGTACACAAAAAATTTATCGAATAAAGACATAACAAAATGGTTGGCAATAAATTGACTGAAAATATGATTCACTTCAGTTCATTTAGCAACAGCTGTGCTGAAGCATATAAAGCCTTTCCACTACCATGCCTTAACGAAAACTAAACTAAATTTTATATTTGAGTTGATTGAATGAAAGGTAAATTGCGTTTAATGATTTATGACGTATTAAAAAAAACTCCTTACTAGGTCTTGTTCAAACCAATTTTCGGTGGAAGTTTACATGGTTATGTACATCATATATTTTTTTTAGTTTTATCATTCTCTTATTTTAGAAGTTACAGGGGGGGGGCACCCTTTTTCCACTTTGGAAGTATCTCTCGCGCAAACTATTCAGAAGTTTCAACAGCATAGTTCTTATAGTTTCGGAAAAAAGTAGCTGTGACATACAGACGGACAGACACACGGAAAAAACTATTAGTTGAATTTCTGAATGTTGATTTCTTAACAGTTGAGTCTACCATAAATTGCGTTACGACAACCGTAGTACTACATTCAATACAACAAATAAAAAAAAGTTGTTTTTTTTTTGTTGTTACAACCAAAAAAATGGGTTAGCCTAACATATTTTTTCATGTATAATCGCATAGCGGTCAATTTAACTAATAATTCGGTAATTTCAACATAATGTTAAGTTGAATCAGCAAATGAACTTAGTCAAATTTACAAAATTGATTCAACTATTTTCAAATGTTCCAATCAACTATACGATTAGTTAAATTAACTAGTGTGAATATAGTTGTAAACACCTAACATTTCATTACAAAGTAGAATCAACAGATACATTTAGTCAAAATAACAAAAATATTTTAACCTTTTGCTAGAAATTTAAAACAACTAATAAATAATATTTAAATCAACAATATTGCATAAGTAGAATTAGCAAGCGAACATAGTTAAATTTACAAAATTTATTCAACTATTTGCAAACGTTTTGAACAACAAATTAAATTGGTAAAATAACCTATTGTGAATAGTTGTAAACACCTAACGTTTCATTACAAAGTAGAATCAACAGATACATTTAGTCAAAATAACAAAAATATTTTAACCTTTTGCTAGAAATTGAAAACAAATAATAAATAATGTTTAAATCAACTATATTGCAAAATTCATTTAATCACTAGTCGAGGGGAAAAGTTGTATGTTTCACACGAGAGCAAATCTTTTTTGTCTTGTACCTTTAAATCATTCACTATGTGCAGTAGTCTGTGTTAGAATCACTCGCTACGCACGTGATTCAATTTTAGACTACTTCGCTAGTTCGTGATTTAAAGCCGGCACTCGCAGCAGGAAATATCTCTGCTCACTTGCTGTACAACTATGTACCAGAATCTTATAACTGCCAATGAATAGTGAATATTTGGTAAAAAATAAAATTAACGAAATCTAGGTGTAATACTGCTATGCATACTCCTTCAGAAAAATACATAAGAAAAGACTTGATGGACTGTCGATGGATTTGTCGGTTCGAGTCCGACATAACCTAACATAAATCAACTAATTTGAAATTCTACAAACGGACTCAAAGTGAAATGTTGACTAGCTAACTTTAGGGTATTGGGTTTCTAGCTAACTTCATGGTGTCGATTTTACGTCACGGTGTGCGCGAGCATCGTTAAAATTTACTCTCATAATTTTTCCCTAACGCGCCAAAAGAAAAAAAACCTCAAAAAACTTATTTTACTGCTGACCAAATGCAACACATCATACTCATAGGTATATATATACTATGCACTATTAATATTTGCATGTCAATAACGTGAACCCATAATATTATTTTTCTCTAGCAAAAATTGCTCAACACATCTAAATATTTTTTCAATTAACTGACGCCGCTTGACGTTTCAGCACTTTTAAGAAAACTCTGGCAGATAAATATTAGATTAGCATTCACATAATTCGTTCAAGAAATTTAAATACCACGATTTAAGCTTCAGTTTACCTGCCAGAATCTGTGAACATTCATCTGAAAGAATTCCCTAATGACTTTGCTTTTCGGTAAAAGGAAGCAAATTTGCACTGCACGTTCAAAAGGTTTGCGCATCTTTTAAATAGGCGTGTAGCGTGTTGCCTCCATTCCTTACACATCACAACGAAACGGCAACGTTTTACAAAGTCATCCGCATCTTGGACCAGATTTAGGTCTATTATGCTCCAAATAAATTACAAGCCTAGTCGACATAAGTTGCACCCACGTATTGTGTAAATCATAAATAAAAATATTTGGGCGTCAATAGACGTCCGGCGATGTGAAATATTAAAGTTGATGGTAAACATTACAATTTATGAAAACCAATAAAGACATTATGGAGTAATAAAATATTTGGATGTTTGAATGTATGGAGTAATTACGCTCTAACGGCTGAACGTATCTGGCTGAAATTTGGTACAGTGATAAATTATAATCTGGAATACCACATAGACTACTTTTATCTCTGTAATATGTTCCCATGAGAAGCGGGAACGGGACCAGAACTCCACGTGGGCGACGACACGGGGAATAGCTATAATATAGACAAAGCTGATATGTCTATCTCCGGTTTCCAAACTCAATTAACCAAATAGTTACACTTTTGAAGGAGTTCTCGTTAACACGGTTCCGACAAGGACTTTTGGAATTGGATCAAGTCAGACATAACGGAGTTGTTAAAGTGTATAGGTAAAATCGTATACAATTTGAAAATTACGTGTAGTTCAATTAGATTTTACTGTACATTATATTAACAGCATCTTTGTTAATATTAGGTTACATATGAAATTGCCGTTTTTCTTGAAGAAATTAGAGGAAAGCCAATTTTCAGTACTAACATTTCTGCATTTTTTTTAGGAATGACAAATCCAAATTTAATGTTTTTTTTTGTGTATGAATGAGACAACATTAAGCTAACAAACAGCAACTTTTTGAAAAGTGACAGCTGTTAAGTAATACGAAATTTATCATCAAAATGGATATCATTTAGGAAGTACTGTTTTTGAAGATCGAATTAATTTATAAAGCGGCCAATAAAAACAAAATTTATCACAGAGTTTTAAAATCTTGAAAACAAATTTCAAACAAAATATAAATAATGGAAATAGCTCTTAAATTACATTACAGGAATAACGAACTTATGAATTTGTAAGAAATTATCGGCCATTTCATAGGTAAAGACCTATTATTAGGACCTGTGTATCCAAATGCTGTGTTTACAATTTTCACAGGTTATTATTCTTCTTTTTCTTGGGGTACCATATTCTGAATGAAGGTCGGTGATCATCAGAGCAACTTATACTCTTGATAGCTTTGAATAGATAACGGTTGCTTTCACGGGGATTGCAAGCTGGATATTACTAAAATAGATCGCACAGTGTAGGTGTCATTTAGTAACTGGATAAAGAAAAGAAAAAAGTTTATAAAAAAGAAAAAAAAGCATGTACCTCGTGTTAATATGAAGCGTGTTATAGATAGATAACTCTTTATTGTACACAAAAAATTTATCGAATAAAGACATAACAAAATGGTTGGCAATAAATTGACTGAAAATATGATTCACTTCAGTTCATTTAGCAACAGCTGTGCTGAAGCATATAAAGCCTTTCCACTACCATGCCTTAACGAAAACTAAACTAAATTTTATATTTGAGTTGATTGAATGAAAGGTAAATTGCGTTTAATGATTTATGACGTATTAAAAAAAACTCCTTACTAGGTCTTGTTCAAACCAATTTTCGGTGGAAGTTTACATGGTTATGTACATCATATATTTTTTTTAGTTTTATCATTCTCTTATTTTAGAAGTTACAGGGGGGGGGGCACCCTTTTTCCACTTTGGAAGTATCTCTCGCGCAAACTATTCAGAAGTTTCAACAGCATAGTTCTTATAGTTTCGGAAAAAAGTAGCTGTGACATACAGACGGACAGACAGACAGACATGACGAATCTATATGGGTTCCGTTTTTTGAGATTTGGCAACGGAACCCTAAAAAAGTAGACCGAAAATGTTCTTATATTTATAATAATAATAAATAATAATGGATAGATAATGGACATCGTCTCATTATAAAACCGCTTTTTGCTACTACGTTAGATCATAAAGTTGCCAAACAAATAAATAAATACTTTGTAAGCTCGACCAGAATGTCAGGTGGCATAGTTGTGGTAATCCTTCATCTGATTTAGTGATAGCGAGAGTATATATTGAGAAAAACCTGCAGCATAAATTTCTTTCACAGCCCTTTCACAAAATAATCTTTATAATTCGCACAAAATATATGTTATAAACCTCGCCAAAATTACAAAACATTAAAAAAGCTAGCACCCGAACCGTAACATTTTGTTTGCGAAAAAAAGGATGCAACTGGAATAGAGCAAGCGTCCTCATTAACCTCAAGGAACAGGAGGCTCCCCCTGCCCTCATACGTATGAGGGCAGGGGAAAGCGACAATATTACCGCTAACTTACCCAGTTTTATTGTTTCTGTGTTCACTTTTAAACAAGTTGGGACGTTAGGTATTGTTTGTTGAAGTTCGTGTTGAAGATAATGAAGTTGTGTACATAATTAATTTAAATATAAACTTTTTTTAAGTTCTTTTTTCCTTGGTGACAGTTGAAAGGTGTGGTCACAATAAATTCATTTTAAAATGTTAGTACTTTGGTAGTGTAAGGGTAATGAGACTGCTCTGCCAAAGGTTTCACGTTTGTTTCCCAGGTCAGAAATAAGTATTTGATTTTTCTGGCAGGACATTCATTGTATCAGCTAGACAGCAAGTATAAGCTCTTCCTGGGATTATAAACTTATGTGCTGTTCTAGACTACAGTCTATCTCTTATCTATGTTAAATTTTATTCAGAACATTCCAGCCATTCTAGCGTGATTGAGTACCAAACAGCAACAATAATACTAGTAAGATAGTTTAATTTTCTCTTTTGACACGGTTCCTGGTTGAGGCGGGAATGAATTCTGAATTTCGAATTTGGAACGTGATGCAGAAACTGGACAATGAATTTTGACACGTATCTGTCCAAGCATAGCGCGTTTTATTAAAATGTCACACAGTAACAGCAAAAACATTGCACATTTTTGGTCGTCCATTAGTGGTCTTTCGTGATACCAAATTTTTTGTTCCGTACATTCAATGCACTAGTATACATAGATGTTTGACATTGTCCTAAATAGCCGTTAAATTACATTTCAAAAATATTATCTTAAAATATTAACTTTAAAATCAATAAAAAAGTGTGTTTACGTTTTTACGCACGTAAGAAGTTATATTTCTTGAAAGCAACATTTATGAAATTAAATATATGGCATGATACTCCTTTAGGAATACGTTCGACTCTTTTGATAGTACGTTTCATAAAAAAAAAGATAAATGTAAAAAAAGATAAAAGTGGCGTAATTGAAAAAAATTATAGGTGAATTTAGATCACTAAACTCACCTTTTATTTTTAAACGTTGATAGATACCTTACGTGTCTAAATATGGAAGATTTTGAGAAATCTCTGGTGGCGGTGTATCTCTGGGAATGGAGATTTTCTGATGAGACTATTACATTTTTTTGTGGTAAGTACCTACCTACTTTACTACCTAGATAGGTACCATGAAACGCCATTGTTTTATTCAATTAATTTACTTATCTTACCTACTTACTTACTTACTGTATGATCATGATGATATCAATGAAGCTAAATTAATAATTTATCTACAAGTAGGTAGGCAAATAACTACATAAACCAGCACTGAGTAGATAGGTACCTAGAAGTTACCTACGTAAAATTAACCTAGATTTTAGGTAGTTTTTAGGTACCTACCTACCTAGTTAATTTTCATAGTAAACTAGGTACCGAGATCGCGTACCTACCGACCGAAAGTAAGTAAATAATATTTTACCTAGCCTAAATAATATTTTTGTTTTGTTTTTCAGATAATGAAATCACTGTAAACCTACTGGCAGATATACAAGATACAGATTTTAAAAAAATTGTGCCGCATGTAAAAGAGAGAATATTGTTCAGAGTCGGCGTAAAGAAACTATAAAAAATAACACATGTAAGTAAACCTATCTATACCTGTATTATTTTTATTTTGAATTTTAATCTTACCTGATAGAAAGTGACGATGTGGCTGACCTAGGAGGTAGGTAGATACCTGGTAGTCTTCAGGGGAAACAAGCTGGCAGTGAGTGCCAGTGCTTAGCGGTTCTTATTATCTACCTTACCTACAGCAACCTATCAAGGGTACCTATTTATTTATTTAGGTACTTACCAAGTTATGGAATCACTAACGAAATGTAGTATCAAACACATCACATAATGTTATTTTAACAAAAAAATAATGTTATTTTTAAACGACTTCAAAAAAAGGAGTTTTCTCAATTCGATCGTATAGGTAGGTATATATATTTTTGTATGTTTGTTTGCGGATAACTTCGTCGTTTATAACCGATTTCGATGATTTTTTTTTTTGGAACGAACATATTCCGTTTGTAGTACCATGATAAGGAAACGAAGTTCTGATGATAACATCCCAGAGAAATCGAGAGGAACTTTCGAAAATCGTAGGGGCGACTAGTGCGTTTGATAATTTTTTTATTAAGCCCTACAATTTAATGAAGGTTCAAAGTCGATCTGATGATGGAGCCGAAAGACAGTCGAGGGAACTCCTTAACGATTTACAGCAGTTACCTTGTGTTTGGGTTTGATTAATTTGTATTGATGAGAACTTTACACCTAGATAGATTGTGACTGTCATACCAGGATCTGATGATGGCATCCCAGAGAAATCGAGAGGAACTTTCGAAAATCGTAGGGGCGACTAGTGCGTTTGATAATTTTTTCATTAAGTATTTTAAAGCACTACAATTTATTGAAGGTTTAAAGTCGATCTGATGATGGAGCCGAAATCAACTTGAAGTCGGCTTCTGAAGTTTTTTAAACTTTAATTAGGTATAAACTTTAGATTAAGTTACCTTAGTTACTTAGATTAAGGTACTTATCACCTAGGTAGGTAGGTAGGTATAACCCGTGCGAGTGCGACTGTGAACTTGAGACTTTGCTGGTATGCGACCCCTCTCCCGCATGCCCCGCGGCACTCCGCACTTGCCTTCTTGCGGTCAGTATCGATAGTACCTATTAGTGTAGTTATACATTTTTATTAGTCATTTTAAATCATTCGATGATGTATCTACTTCTGTTGCGTTTTTGTTGTTGACTTCACAGCGTGAAGTCTCTTGTTAAATCGCACGGGCTATGGGTAGGTAGGTACTTCATCATCATCATCATCCACAGCCCGACTTCACCCACTGCTGGGTATAGGCCTCCCTTAGTTTGTGCCATCTACCACGATCCTGTATATATATGGTAGGTACTTACTTATAGCAAATTAGAAAATCTAAAGTTTTAACTTGGTTTATTATTTCACAGGAAACTGCATCGGAAAGCACAAGTTCTGCTCCTGCAAGTCCTACAACGTGCTCTAGTATCTAGTTTTCCAACGGTGTGTCATATAATTTGTTATGGAGAAGTCTACTGCAAGATAAAACAATATTTTTTAACAGATAATGAATGACAGTAATAACTCGTTACGTAAATTGTTTAATCCACTATTTATACAGGGTGTATCAAGACATGGCCTGAATACTTCGGGGGGTTATAGTACCCTTCAATATGAACAACTTTAGCAATGGAACCAACTCGTTAGCGCGAAAAAAAATCAGCTGTTCCATACAAAAGTTCAATAGCTACTAGCTAAACAGTAGGTATGGAACAGCTGTTTTTTTCGCGCTAACGGGGTTGATTCTGTTGTAAAAGTTGTTCATATTGACGGGTACTATAATCCCCAGAAGTATTCGTGAAATGTCTTTATACACAATGTAGATACTTTCATATTATGTTTTATTTATTAGATATTTTCTTGATTATTATGTAAAAGTTCTTATTGACGGGTACTTTATGTTATTTAAGGGTAAATAAAATGTTTTTTTCTTAATAAATCTATATTTTTTATTTATTGACTATAATTAGATTTCCTTTTCATGTAAGTAAGTATTTTGATGAAAGTGTATTGTAGAATAAGCCTGCATTGATTTGTACCTAGTTAATCTGAAATGTAAAAGTATTTGTTTGTACAGAATTTGATATATTATGATGTTTGTAAAATCAATCTGCATTATTGCAGGTATATCTATTAAATTACTTGTTTTTGGTAAAATCAACCTGTATTTATTAGTAATATCTACCTACAATATATGTCATATTGCAGGTAGATATTACTAACAAATTTAGTTAAAATTACTTGTTTTTGGTAAAATCAACCTGCATTTATTAGTAGTATATAGTAGTAGTATCTACCTACAATATTACATATATTGTAGGTAGATACTACTAATAAATGCAGGTTGATTTTACCAAAAACAAGTAATCAACCTGCATTTATTAGTAGTATCTACCTACAATATATGTAATATTGTAGGTAGATATTACTAATAAATAGAGGTTGATTTTACCAAAAACAAGTATTTTTAACTGAATTTATTAGTAATATCTACCTACAATATTACATACGTAGTAGGTAGATATTACTAATAAATGCAGGTTGATTTTACCAAAAACAAGTAATTTTAACTAAATGTCACATGTCAATACTACATTTACAACAGGCTAATTTTACCACTCAATTTAGGTTATTCTAACCTATTGCTACATGTTGATTCTACATAACACTTTTGTCAAAAATACTATTATGATCTAGGTAGATTTTACCATAAAGCAGAGGTTAATTTAACAAAACACCACAAGTTATTTCAACCTAAAATACAGGTTAAGATTATCATAAAAATTAGGTAGTTTCAACTTAACTTCACATGTCAATACTACATTTACAACAGTTAAGAATACCAATATACGCAGGTTAATTTTACCACCAAATTTAGGTTATTCGAACCTATTGCTACATGTCGATTCTACATTACACATTTGTCAAAAATACTATTACGATCTAGGTAGATTTTACCACAAAGCAGAGGTTCATTTAACAAAACACCACAAGTTATTTCAACCTAAAAATACAGGTTCACTTTATCATAAAAATTAGGTAGCTTCAACTTAATTGCACATGTCAATATTACATTTACAAAACAGTTAAGAAGACCAATGTACGTAGGTTAATTTTACCACCAAATTTAGGTTATTCTAACCTATTGCTACGTGTCGATTCTACATTAAGATAAGTAGTAGTTACAACTTAGCACCATATACTTAAAAATACAGGTTTATTATTATAGTAAAAATAACGATTTCAAAATAGTGTTAAAACAACCTAATTTGGTTTGGTTAAATTTACCTTTTACAAGCAACATATTTCAGATTAGTTGATTCAACAAATCTTAAAGGTAGGTGCTATATCAACCAAAATAAAATAGTTGAAAAGTTGAAAGTACTGGCAACCTATTATTAAACTAGTTAATATTACCATTTCAAGACAGTATTAAAACAACTTCACTTGGTTTGGTTAAATTTACCTTTTACAAGCAACAATTTTTGTTTGTTTGATTCAACAAATTTTCAATGTAGGTGCTATATTAACACAAAAAATCGGTTGAATTAAGGTTGATTCAACTAATTAATTTTTTCCGTGCAGACAGACATGACGAATCTATATGGGTTCCGTTTTTTGAGATTTGGCAACGGAACCCTAAAAAAGTAGACCGAAAATGTTCTTATATTTATAATAATAATAAATAATAATGGATAGATAATGGACATCGTCTCATTATAAAACCGCTTTTTGCTACTACGTTAGATCATAAAGTTGCCAAACAAATAAATAAATACTTTGTAAGCTCGACCAGAATGTCAGGTGGCATAGTTGTGGTAATCCTTCATCTGATTTAGTGATAGCGAGAGTATATATTGAGAAAAACCTGCAGCATAAATTTCTTTCACAGCCCTTTCACAAAATAATCTTTATAATTCGCACAAAATATATGTTATAAACCTCGCCAAAATTACAAAACATTAAAAAAGCTAGCACCCGAACCGTAACATTTTGTTTGCGAAAAAAAGGATGCAACTGGAATAGAGCAAGCGTCCTCATTAACCTCAAGGAACAGGAGGCTCCCCCTGCCCTCATACGTATGAGGGCAGGGGAAAGCGACAATATTACCGCTAACTTACCCAGTTTTATTGTTTCTGTGTTCACTTTTAAACAAGTTGGGACGTTAGGTATTGTTTGTTGAAGTTCGTGTTGAAGATAATGAAGTTGTGTACATAATTAATTTAAATATAAACTTTTTTTAAGTTCTTTTTTCCTTGGTGACAGTTGAAAGGTGTGGTCACAATAAATTCATTTTAAAATGTTAGTACTTTGGTAGTGTAAGGGTAATGAGACTGCTCTGCCAAAGGTTTCACGTTTGTTTCCCAGGTCAGAAATAAGTATTTGATTTTTCTGGCAGGACATTCATTGTATCAGCTAGACAGCAAGTATAAGCTCTTCCTGGGATTATAAACTTATGTGCTGTTCTAGACTACAGTCTATCTCTTATCTATGTTAAATTTTATTCAGAACATTCCAGCCATTCTAGCGTGATTGAGTACCAAACAGCAACAATAATACTAGTAAGATAGTTTAATTTTCTCTTTTGACACGGTTCCTGGTTGAGGCGGGAATGAATTCTGAATTTCGAATTTGGAACGTGATGCAGAAACTGGACAATGAATTTTGACACGTATCTGTCCAAGCATAGCGCGTTTTATTAAAATGTCACACAGTAACAGCAAAAACATTGCACATTTTTGGTCGTCCATTAGTGGTCTTTCGTGATACCAAATTTTTTGTTCCGTACATTCAATGCACTAGTATACATAGATGTTTGACATTGTCCTAAATAGCCGTTAAATTACATTTCAAAAATATTATCTTAAAATATTAACTTTAAAATCAATAAAAAAGTGTGTTTACGTTTTTACGCACGTAAGAAGTTATATTTCTTGAAAGCAACATTTATGAAATTAAATATATGGCATGATACTCCTTTAGGAATACGTTCGACTCTTTTGATAGTACGTTTCATAAAAAAAAAGATAAATGTCATCGATGTCAGTTACTGTCATTGTTTGTTTATGCCGTACGTATAACTTTTAATGAATGAATATAATTAACTGGTTATCAAGAATTTTTAGTTTTCAAATTTTCTCCTTTCTATAGGCCTCATAGTCCTTCCCTACCTTGATGCTAAATATCAAATTTCTAGGTCATCTGGAATTATGTTTTAGGGTATAAGTTTTTCTACGATACGGTGTGCGCGCGCATCGTAAAAATTTGCTATCATAATTTTTCCCTAACGCACTGAATGAAGTATAAGTTCAAAAATCAAAAAGCAAAACCATGGTACACTATAGTAAATAAAAAATAACTTGAAACGCCTAGCTGAGTGCATGTGTAAATGTCTAGAAATAAAATCAGGTTTAAATCAGGCTCGTTAACTGGATGCACTGGAGCGAAAACTAACGTATTGAATGGACTCTTAAGGCTAGCTCTAGTGTAGACAGGAGGAGGAGTCTGGCTCAAATCTTACAGTCGAAGGACAATTCAAAGGGTCGGCGAAATGCTTTGTAGCCATCTTGGTAATACTGTTGTTGAAATAAGGATAACGATTTATACAATTTGAAGTTTCTGGTACTTTTCCATAAAAAGAAACAATAATACCTTTTTTTTTATGGATGATAGGCTCACGTTTGACCTCTATCTCACCTGATCGTAAGTGACGATGTGGTCTACGATGGATCACGTTTGCCTAGAAGGAACCTATTCACTAGAGACTTGAAGATTCCAAGGTTATAGCTTTCCGGAAACACAGACTCAGGCAGGCAATTCCACTCCTTAGCTGTACGCATAATAAATGTGTCGCCGAAACGTTTCGTGCCGAAACCTTATTACTATAGTTTTTAATTATATCTACTAACGGCAAAATTTTATCTACTAACTAGCTAATACTTGTGGCTCCACCCGTGCAGAGGTTGGTTACATTTTTGATCATATCTCCGGTTTTGCTTAAATAATTGCAATTAAACATACGGCAGATTTTAAGTATGACCAAGACCTTCCAAATAGAAAAAACTGTATCAAAATCCGTTCAGTAGTTTTTGCGTCCCTCGCGAACAAACAGACAAGAATTTAAAAAAAATGTTGTGTTCTGTATTGTTCATTTTACATAACCGGTTTTTTTTAAATATCTGCAATGTACAGAAAAAAACTAATTTACAACTTCATAATAGTATACCATGTGTCCATTATGTGTCACGCTATTATACTCGCTGTGTTCCTATTTGCATGTGGGCGATGGCTACGATGGCGTAGCGATGGGAAGACAGTATGACTATTAAATTATGGTCGCGGGTTCGGTTCCGACTCCATGCAAATATGTTTGTTTGTATTGTTCTAGGTGTTTCTATGTATAATATGTATTTAATTACAAAAAAAAAGTATCTAAGTATGTTTATCCGCATTCTGGAACCCATGTGATAAGCCCTACTGCTGCTGCTGCAAGGTCTAGATGGCACTGTGTAAGTATGTCCTAGAATATTTGAATTCGGTTCCCGTTTCTGCAAGCTATAGGAACTTATTTCTGACTTTAATATATCCTTGTACCAAATTTCAGTCAGATCCGTTCAGTCGTTACAGCGTGATTAAGTAACAAACATACAAACATCTTCACAAACTTTCACATGTATAATATTAGTAGGACTACTATAGCATGCATTCAATATCGCTGAAACTAAGTAAATAAAAATTTCTGGAATAAAACAATTCCAGAAATTTTTTTCTTTACCGTTTTATTTTAAACTGACAGGTTTTGCCATATTTAATTCAGTGATATTAACTGTTTATATGTCACTTAACCGCAAAGGAATAAAAATACATGACTGCTAAATGCATTAATTACACAGAGTTAACTCGGGTAAAAAGTGAATTTTTTTTAATGAAAGATGTAACTTGATACTTAATCATTTTTAACCTAAAATGATTAAGTGACAACAAAAGTGGCTTAACAGATTCTAAAAGATATCCTATTTTGTCAGCGTATTGGGGTTAGGTTGAGGAACAAGACTGGTGACTCGCGCTCCGGCTCGAGCAGAGCAGAGGGGTACCTGGAGCGACCACCCCCCCCCCCCGCGGGCCTTGCAGGCCCGCCATACCCCGACCCCCTCATGCAATGGGGTCAGCTGGCCCTGAAAAGGGCCGGTTGGTCAGACTCTTGGCCGTTGACATTGACGCCAGCTACTCCAGAGGAGCAATCAATGATGCGTCATCGCCCACGTTGCCCAGGTTGCACCAAACTTGGAGGTGATCCAACTAGTCGCACCCCTGTACTGACTGTACCTAATATATTATTTTAGAAAAGTGCCTTACATATTCAAAGCACAGTAACTGTGTATGTGATCAATGTAAAGCCCATTCAAATCGGTTTAGACTTACCTATCATTCATGAAGACTTTTCACTAGAGCTTGTGGCTTAGACCAAGACCAAAAGAACTGCTTCCATAATCATTACGGAAATAAACGGCAGGCGCAATTGTGAATCAAAATTTTAAGCGCATTGAAATCAGCTTTCTGGCAGTTAAAAATAGCACAAGTACATTTTGATTTCTGTTTATACTTAGTACCTACACTTGAAACGTTAATGTAGAAATTGGAACAGTATTTATTTTGCATCTGCAATTCGAAACGAAATTAAAATTGATCTAAACCGACATTTTTATATTTATTTTATTGAAGCAGGAAAACTTTGCAATCTTAATGAATTGCCCGACTCAAGTTTGACTTTGTGCTTTCTTTATTTTTTTTGCCAAACACCTATTGCAGTTCGCAGTCCTTCATTACGCACTTAGACAGTTATAAAATTCCAATACTATCTACCTACCCAATTTATTATATACGTGTACTTCAGTTCCTCCATGATCATGGCGCTTGCAACAGTGCCGAAATATCGGACAAATAATTGTTGTAAGTTTAAATATGTAAGTGTGTGTATGGTAAATATCCCGTTAACTGTAATACTAATTTAGTACATCTTATATATTTTTATACTTATATATCTTCGTTTGCAGTGGCGTTTCCCTAACACGAACACAAGCGATAGTACTTAAGATAAATAAAATTATAAAATTTTCGATCGGTTTAAATTTGATTTTTTAAATCATAAATTAAGAATGTTTTATAAGCATTATTCAAGCTCCATCGTGTTAGTACAGCTAAATGAAACTGTCATATCGATGTTCAGTTAATTTTTTAGGTAAACTGATGCATTTTTTTATGAAATTATCGTTTCATTTAGCTGTACTAACACGATGAAGCGGGAATAATGCATTTTTTTACGTGCGGAAATCCCTTCGGATACCCCCCGCCGGCCAGCGGGGGTGGTTATGTCGGGCATTAACCGACTAAAACCGCACGGTGTGCTCCCCAAGAGTCCGTTGCCGGGTAAGCCCTCGAAAGGATAACCCCAGGGTTACCGGCGGACTTTGGCCGCCACCGCGGCCTCGCCTGGTGGGGTCGGGTTTTATCCCGCGTTGGTGAGGTGGCAGGCGTGTGAGGGCACACACGACACGCCTCCGCCACTGCCTGCTTCTGTAAGGACGGCGAATCGGCCAGCTGCCGTACTCAGGCCCCGATCATGGAGATAGGTAGTCCCGGGCGTAGACAATGAGCTAACATATTTATTAACATAAATGCCCATGAAACAATAAACACTAATATTGCGTTATGATACATAACCTACACATAGCCTGATTTTTGTGACAATAGCCGGCTTAACACACTAAGTCACTTTTTTTTTTCTCTAAGCTTCGAATTCCAACAAAAAACAACTGAAGTACTTGCAATGTAAAATTAAACTGAACATGGTACTACGCGTTCATTGCTCGCGACTAAAAGCACTCACGGGACGCCGTTCACCTTGGAAAAACCATATGACGTTTATAAGAACATATCAGGTCTCATGGGGATATATTTTATTAGTTTGCGACATGCACTCAAAATTAATTTACTTATCACAAAGTCGCGGGCACAGTTAGTAACTTAATAAAAATTAAGTTAGTGCTACTTTGTCCGCGTGGACTTAATACTTTTTCTAAAATGAGCATGCTGTATACTGAAGCCTTCTTTACACGGGTCGACTTTCGCCGTGCGGCTAGTCGCTTCATAAATCGGCTCACCAAACCGCATCGCTAGCCCATTTACACAGGTGACTAAAATAGGATGTGCCTCGGTCATTTCCCGAGTTCATTTCATGAGTAAAATAGGCGGGCGTTCGCCTGCACCTGGTCACGGTCGCTTTAGTCACCAGCCGCATTCGGCTGGGCGGCCAAAGTCGATAGCTACCTAACTTTGGGGCTTGCGGCTTTTGTGAAAGTTTATTTCACCAAAAAATCACACTCCAAACATTCAAAGTTTATGCATACGTCCATAGGCCGTAGTAACCACTTCCCATCACCGCCGTAGGCTTGTCTTAGTGGTATAAACAAAACCTAGTGGGTACGTAGCACGAATACTTCATTTTGTCCTATCTTTCCACATATATCCCGTTTTTGCCGCACAATAAGGACTTGGAGTTCTTTACCCCCACAAAAATCTTTCAGTCTTCCTACAAGGTCCTAAAGTGGGGCGTGAAATCCATCTATCGAGGACATCAATCTGCGGACCATTATTATAGCTTTGATTAATTATTATTATTATAGTTGGCATTTATAATGGTGGCCTTCATTCTTTACATCTCATTCATAGTTATGCTCATGTGCTAACCTACCCGGTTACCATTTAGCCATAAGTCCCCAATCAATCAATCAATTAGCCTATTGCAGTCCACTGCTGGACATAGGCCTCTCCTATTCTACGCCATAGGACTCGGTCCTCCGCCTTGCGCATCCAGTCTATCCCAGCTACCTTTTTCAGGTCGTCCGTCCACCTTGCTGGGGGACTTCCTACCTTCCGTTTACGGATTCGTGGTCTTCACTCTAGGACTCGTTTGCTCCATCGGCCATCGGTTCTTCGGCAGATGTGGCCAGCCCATTGCTTCTTCAGCTTGCTTATCAAGTTAAAATAAATTTCTGTTATTTTAACCGGCTTCAAAAAAGCACCTTACTTCTGCAGTGATAACTTACAGTAGGTACTATTAGTTATCGGGGTGCGAGGGATATGCTTTATGGGCAACCTTACACCCCGGGTCTGAAGACCCGAGACGGCGTGCGGTTTTAGTCGGTTCAAGCCCGACATAACCGCCCCCGCTGGCCGGCGGGGGGTATCCGAAGGGATTTCCGCACGAAAAAAAAAGGTACTATATATTAGTTAGCTGAACGTTGAGTTGAAAATAACGTATACATGCACACAGCACTCACACCGCGTTATTTTATTTTGAACTCACCCTAATCACTCCATCGCCAATGTATGCGTGAATATATGCATCTAGAAATGTAGTCTTTATTTAGTACTATTTTTCCCTAACTTCTAGTCGAACAGCTGCCAATTTTCGTAAGAATATAGTCAGTAACTCGAATCACGGAGACAACAATTCTTAAACTTTATCAAAATAACTTTTCAGGGAAGTTGTTTTTCTTCATTGAGTCACTTTCATCGTTATACAGAAATTTGGATTTAGGATAAAATATTTAGGCATCTCTTAGACTCTTTAGATGAATTCCTTCGACTCGACTTTACTGTATAAACAGAATTATTTTTGTTCAAAATATACAATAATCATAAAGGAGAAATAAACCATTCTCAGTAAAATTTTGCCTTTAACTTGAATACTCCAAGTTTTGGGATTTCGTACTTCAGAAGGAAGAAACGGATCCCTTTTAAAATCACTTGATTATCTGTCTAACAAAAAAATGCTACTCAGCATGGGTTGAGATATCAATTTGACATTCAACTATATCAAAATCACCAGCTCCTTGAACGAATAAAAAATCAAACTTCAAAGGCAACGCAACCAAATGATGCAAAAATTTCTCGCTCGACGTCTTGCGTTCTGCGACACAGCGATGGTGCGGAGTACGAGCGCGTGGGCTGACACCTTCTGTGAGCAAGTAATGCTCAAGAAGGAGGCGGCGAGGCGGGTCGAGACTTAGGTCCGGCGGTGGGGTCTAATCTAAAGGAATTTCCGCACGAAAAAAAAAGATGCGTCCAGACTATTTACCTACATCCTAAAAATCATAATAAAAAAATTCTAAATTATAAAGAAATTTGGACGAAATTCCAGCTTTTGCACTCGTACCCTTTTTTTTTTTCGTGCGGAAATCCCTTCGGATACCCCCCGTCGGCCAGCGGCGGCGGTTATGTCGGGCTTGAACCGACTAAAACCGCACGCCGTTTCGGGTCTACAGACGACTGGCCAATCGATAACGAATAAAAGATAGTTATTTTGGTTAGATTCAAATTGGTTGATCAGTATCAACCAATTATGCGAGCCCTTTGAACCCGTGATTAGTTTCACATATCTACGATTACGCTTACCATCATAGAGACCTAAAAACCCTTGCGCATCCAGAGTACATTGTCAAGATTTTAGCCCCTAACTATACTCGTCAATGACGGGATTTTACTGAATATTGAATAATATATCTAATGACAGGAAAAAGTTGATTGAAGATGGTAGAGCTATGGATTTCCTAACTAAAAAGGAAGGAAAGGAAGTATCTCTCTTTCTCCTTACATCGAAATTAAATAGCTGTTCACGCCTAATATGACGTGAAGAGCAATCCACTGACAAATATAATTAACGTCACGATCTTTTCGTCCTCCAAAATTCAAATGTCATCGTTTTTTTCAAAATCATCACTTATACCTCAGGAACAGTTGCTAATATACGCATCATCAGCCAGTCAACGCATTTTGAAGTGAAATCTTCTTTTGGCGCGCCGCATACAGATTTTTCCGTGGGTAGTAAGTTAGGCTGATCCGTCACGCTCTGAGGTGAAAGGCTTGATCGGGTGAACTCGGGACCGCCTAATGTACCCTTTTTTTTTTCGTGTGGAAATCCCTTCGGATACCCCCCCGCCGGCCAGGGGGGCGGTTATGTCGGGCTTGAACCGACTAAAACCGCACGCCATATCGGGTCTTAAAACGCGGGATTGTAAGGTTGCCCTTAGAGCATATCCCTCGCACCCCGTCTGACTCTGGGTAATCTCCGGTTTCAAGATGGTCCCCTGGGGTTTGGGAACCACGGTGTCTCCGTCTTGCCCCGGTTTGGGGGAAGGGCGCTAGTCGCCCCATCGTCCCGGCCTGCTTCTGCGGGGGTGACAGGCGGCCTCACATGCCACCCCCAGGCCTGCGCTCATGGTCGTTAAGCGACCTCCGGCGCCTGAGTCACCTGCGACGCGCGGCGAACATGTTGCAGGCTCGGCGGGCCGGGAGAGATTTAGGACTCCGTTCTCCCTTCGCCATCTCCTTCGCGAGCATTATATGCTCGCAGAAGGAGGTGGCGGCGGCCCACGCGCTCGCGCTCCGCACCATTGCCGCAATCATGCTGCCGAGCGAGAGGACTCCCACCCCGATGGCCGCCTAATGTATATACCCGAGCGAGAAAGATACAGTCAGCTGCTCTTCGCTGTTGTGTCGCTGTGTTTAGTATATTCAATTCATACGTAATAATTGACTTTATTAATTTAATAGTCATTATTGGTACGTAATAAAAATTATTTTGACAATTATTTGATTTACTTTGTGAGGTTAGTGTGTGTAGTTCGGTTTATCGTGCTAATATTATATATTGAAAAAACATTATAAACATTAAACATTATAAAAAACACAATTAAATAATTTGATTTATATAGAATTTAATAAATAATAACTTTAATTTCTGACTTGCTTCTCATTTAATCTGTTAATACGATCCAAATACTACTAATACGATATCAATTGATTGCGATTGCCAAAAGTTTTCACTTCTGCCGTGCCGTCTTAAGCACACACTCTTTTAATTTTTTTTAAATTCAAGTTTCACCTAACTTGGTTTTAAATAATCCCAGTTCATAACAATAGCTATACGCTATATTTTTGTGACGGCTATACCTTCCTGCCTGTAACTTTTATCCATTCTTTTCTTCCCCTTTCAATTACCATTTCCAGTTTGGTGGAAATAGAAATACTTTAGCAAAACCCGTATACAAATATCAAAAAAATATAAAAGTAACATAACTGTAGGGTATTAAAATACCATAGCTTGAAAATATATGGAAATGACATGTTCGGTTGGTTGGTCGGTTTGATTGAAAACTGTAAACATAAAAATAGAAGTGCATATATTATCATTGTGGTATTACTGTTTACGATTGCACCGTAAGAGTTGGGGTAGGTTGTAATCATATATATTTACGACATTTATACCAAACTTGGGCCGTCGATTTTATTCATATCTAAGTGCTATGCTTCAGGGCTGACACTCACTCAAATAACAAACCATCGTAGTGAGTTTCTATCAACTTTAATGTTACAGTATCGTTATGTCACCAGTTGCCACCAAAGTTTTGGGTTTCCACCGGGAGACAACGCCGCGGGATAAAACCCGACCCCACCAGGCGAGGCCGCGCTGGCGGCCAAGGTCCGCCGGTAACCCTGGGGTTATCCTTTCGAGGGCTTACCCGGGGTGTCCGGCAATGGATACTTGGGCAGGACACCGTGCGGTTTTAGTCGATGCACGACATAACCACTGGCCGGCGGGGGGGTATCCAAAGGGATCCACACGTAAAAAAATAAACCCGGGGTCGACTTTCCTATTTTTAGGTAGATTTCGATGAAATCGATCTACCTATTGGTTTCTTGACTACTGTCGAATTTAAAAAAAATTCTTCATAGGAGGTCTAGTTATGACCCCCTGAGTCCGAAATGACCACTGGTCAAAAAGTTTATATATATATATATGTATGTATATATAGCCTAGTGGTATGGGTAATGGACTGCTGAGAAGAGGTCTCGGGTTCGATCCCAGGTTTTACCATGGCACACACCAATGACTTTTCGATGCTTTTCGAAGTTATGTGTGTATTTATCGCAGGTTTATAAGTGCCCGGTTAATGGCAATAGGCTCGCCACTTATTACATTGGGACCTAAACATAAACTGGCGAAATGTGGGTGCTAGCACCTCTGCCTACCCCTTCGAGGACATAGGCGTAAGTTTATGTTATGTTATGTTTTATGTTATGTTTTTATATATGTATGTATGGTTCCACTTCCCAAAATTTGCGGCACTCTCACGGTCGCATTTTTGCCCCGATCGCTTTCAAACTGCGGTCAAAAATTGCTTGCGTGTAAACTTAGTTTAAGTTCGTGAACGGGTGGAATCCGGCCTAAGGGGACGGTAGGGCCTCACTTTTTGTGAAATCAGTTTTCCTCAAAATTTCACGTTCCATGAAAGATATTCGAACCGTTCTAATTTTATCCCATAGTATACATGAATACCAACAACTTTTAATTATAAACCTATAAGATTAAAACTTTAACTAAAAGTGGAGGGGGGAAAAACCAAAATTTTGCGGGAAAAAAATCATAACTTCTAACCGGTGAACATTCTTGGTGTCGGAAACATTTTTAATCGATAGGCCATTTTTAAGTCTAAAATAAATGTCTGAAAAGTTTTTCGCTAAAAGTTACCGTTTTCGAGAAAAAAAAATTAAGCATGTTAAAAATGCGCTCGGCGTGGGTCATAGAAGAAGCATAGGTCATAGAGGGGCAAAAAATATTTCTAACCGATAGGTATTAATTACTTCACGAAATATTGTTTAAAGTCCGTAGTGCTCTATATTTTTTAACGTGCGGAAATCCCTTCGGATACCCTCCCGCTGGCCAGCGGGGGTGGTTATGTCGTGTCTCGACTAAAACCGCACGGTGTCCTCCCCAAGTGT
Source organism: Cybosia mesomella (assembly GCA_946251805.1). NCBI lineage: Eukaryota > Metazoa > Arthropoda > Insecta > Lepidoptera > Erebidae > Cybosia > Cybosia mesomella. The sequence goes on from OX276389.1 coordinate 6,621,886, forward strand.
CCGTTGCCGGGCACCCCGGGTAAGCCCTCGAAAGGATAACCCCAGGGTTGCCGGCGGACTTTGGCCGCCACCGCGGCCTCGCCTGGTGGGGTCGGGTTTTATCCCGCTTCGGTGAGTTGGCAGGCGTGTGTAGGGCACACACGACACGCCTCCGCCACGGCCTGCTTCTGTAAGGACGGTGAGTCGGCCAACTGCCGTCCTCAGGCCCCGATCATGGAGGTCGGTAGTCCCGGGCGTATATGAGTCTGCGGCGTCCTCGCCGCAGACTACGAAACTCGGGGGGCAGGGTTCTCTCCCGCTCCCTCTCCGCCTTCTCTTTCACGCGCATTACCAGCTCGCAGAAAGAGGCGGCGGCGTGCCACTTGCTCCCGTCGGAGACCACACCCTCACCATGGTCTCCAACGAGAGAACGTCCACGCCCAGGACCGCAACGAGATCCCGGCGTTGACTCGCCCACGCAGGGCACTCCACCAACGTGTGGAGTGCCGTGTCTTCGCCAGGATCCTCGCAGTGCTGGCACTGCGGCGTTGTCTCCCGGTGGATGCGCCACAGATACTTACCGAAACACCCGTGTCCGGTGACCATCTGGCACATCCGGTAGGAGAGGTCCCCATGGTCCCTCTCCAACCACTCCTTCATGATCGGTCTCACCGCCGCAATGGTGGATTCCCCCCACCTTGGGTGCTCAAGTCGCACCCTCCATGTCTCCATGAGTTCCTGGCGGAGCAGGGACCGCTGAGCCTTGATTTCTCGTGGCTCCGGCCTATGGCCCCGCTCCAGCGCCTCCTTGCGCCACTGGTACAGCAGCGCAAGGGCTCTCGCTTCCAGGTTCCCATGGAGGGGTCCCGGCTAGGAGACATGCCGCCTCGACGGAGATCGCGCGATACCCTGATGACTCTGACGGCCATCGCTTTTAACGGGCTGTTTAATACAGACACGTTGCGGGCCGCCAGAGTCAACGCCCATACTGGGGCCCCGTACAGGGCCATGCTTCGCACGATCCCCAGGTACAGTCTCCTAGTGGGGGCGTTGGGTCCCTTGACGTTGGGCATCAGCCGCGATAGCGCGGCCGCAGCCCCCCTCAGTTTCGGGACCAGACTTCGGAGATGAGGTCCGAAGTCCCATCGGCTATCAAGTACGTGCCCAAGGTACTTCATCGTGGGCTCGATGCCGATGCTTACGCCCCCTACGGTTATGCTGGTTCCCGCAGGTGGCCCCCTCCGAGGCCGGTGAAAACACATAGCCTCGGATCCTCATTGTTCTCTATATAAAATAATATTAATTGCTTCACGAAATCTACCTGTGCGTTCCCTCTGTGGGAACGGATTTTTTTAACTGCACTTTGCATGGTTGGTATACCCTGGTAGACCTTTGAGAACATTATTATACTAGCTGTTGCCCACGGTTTCACCTTCGTGTAGTTCTGTTCCCGTTCCCGCTGCCCATGGGAACTATTCCAGGAATAAAACGAACAGATCCACTGCGCCTTTAGAATGTGATTGAATAACAAACATCCAAATTTACAAAAATATTTCACAATCTTTCACATTTTTATTATTAATAGGAAGTAGAATTCTGAAATGATATGCTACCGTCATAAAACATTATGTAACGTTATGTAATATTACGTATCGTTAAATTAACGGAAATTTTCTTCTATCATTTGTAAACAGTTTTTGGAAAGCATTGTTTATTTTTCCGTACAGGTTAACCTTGTTGCTTAGCAATCAATATATTGGTCTCCCACCTAATAATAAACTTCTGAAAATATGACCGAATTATCGACTTTATTTGGCCCGTGCCCAATTAGCAATTCTGTTATTGATTTCATTGCATTAATACTTGGATAAGACTACCTACTGAGTCGTATCATTTCAAAGTGTTATTATACTCATAGGAAATAGTAAAAATGTAATAAAAGCTGAAGATTATACGGAAATATTCGTAGTAATTTCATGTTTACGTAAAAATAGACTTCGTTTTATATATTATGCACTTAATGTTATAAATATCTACGAATTCTTTTAATTTTCCAACACGCACTGCAGATTTACACGCACTTTTCTGCGTAATATATACGATATAACGCATGAGTTCAGGTGTGCTTGCGTAATTCATACATACATATTGTCACACCTTTATATCTCGAAAAGAATAGACAGAAGTGTTAAGACTCCCTCTTTTTACCAACTAAATTTGGCTTATTCTTCATAACCTGAATATTTGAAAAGCAGCTCTACGCCTCACCCACTTTATAATTACTTTATACTATACCTATAGTAAGAAAATAATACCTATGGAAAGAGAGAGAGAAAGAGAGATACCCACAGAATGAGTATGCTCTATCCATAAGGAGTGTACGACGAAGAAATGACCGGTACTTTTGTTCTAAAGTAAGTACACAGTCCACTTGATGAATACCGGTTAACGGTGCCTACAAACTCTAGCAACATTAAAATTTTCATCTCCAAGGAGTCCTGGAGATAATAGTCATCTGCAGCAACAACAACACTATGTATTTAGTAGTTCTATTTCACTGTGGATAAAGTGAAAAAACCTACAAAAGAACTCGAGAAAACCTCCCTCAAATGAGCTCTACTTAATACAACGAAAACCGCTAACTGTTATCTTCGACAAGATTGAAAAAGGTTCTTAGGCTTCTTGTAGAATATTAAAGGTAGATTTTTATACGCATGTACTGTATACTCAGCCAAGAAAATATGTATACACCTTCACATGTGAAAGTGTATGTAAAGATGTATATTTCTCCTTGACCGTGAGTCCACTAATTGAACAGATCAAGGTGTTTATTTCACCCACTTCTGACTATATTTTTCAGGCTTTTTTTTAGCGTGTGGAAACCCCCTCGGGCTTCCCCCCATCGGTGCCGACGATGGTGTGGGCGTGTTGGAATCGAACCGACTAAAACCACACGGTGTCCTCCCCAAGTGTCCATTGCCGGGCACCCCGGGTAAGCCCTCAAAAGGATAACCCCAGGGTTACCGGCGGACTTTGAACATAAGAGACGAGCTATTACTGGACACGCCTTCAAATGTCATGCTGTTTGGTGCTCCTGTTGACCGATGGATGAGGATCTGACGAAAGTACCAATTTCGGGGTTTGGAGGTCAGGCAGCAGTGGCTCTCACCATTGACTAAATTAGCCAAATCTTAAAACAAAGGAACCCCGGGCTCCGAATACTAAACCTACCTGCCGATAATGAGTGACATCTGTATACGTTATACCTACAGATCCTACTCCCATCAACTAGGAACTTTTCACCGGCATGCTCTTGAAAACTTTATAACAAAAAAATTATAATAACACTGCCCAACCCAGGAATATCTCTCGCCAGCAGACAGTGCACTGTTAGTGGATATTACAAGCAATATAAAATGTTTTTATTACAAAAAATACCCTAAAACCGTTTGTTAGGAGCACTCCCAGTATGACAACCCTACAACGTTATACTGAGTAGAATTACTCCCCCAAGCCTACGCTGTTTCCAACTCGTTCGGAAAAATATGTGCACACACGTTTCGTACAAGTTTGCACTAAAGGAATGTACTCGATATACTGAAAGTATTTCACTGAATGCGAATCTCGAATTGAAGCGAAACATAATATATGAATACGGCGTAACTCTTTTGTGGAAATGTATGAAATATTTATAAAATGTGTTATTTTTGTGATGTATCTGATAATTATATGTTTATTTACGACGAGAATATTAATATTATTAATAATACTGGTTATTGCCGGTGTATCCGTGTATCCGTGGCGTGGCGGTAGAGTATTCGACTGCCACGTTGGAGGTCGCGGGTTTGATTCCCGCTCAGTGCAAATACTTGTATGCATGAATACGTATATTAGCATTGGTCTGGTTGTTTGTTACATGCAAACACCCATTCCGATGTATTTACAACAATATCTTTTTTTAATTATTTACTAACTGACTCGACACAGGTTGTCCTGTCTTAACTATAAATATTGAATTTGGTATAATTATTAACAAAATATATAACAAATACAATTTATTTATTTCAGATATCGATCCATATTTTGTTAGTAACAATAAGTAACCTATAGCTATGTTAGTGCATATGTAATTGACTGAGGTAGTTTATAATAGGACAATCTAGTTTATTCGCTTGCATCTGATCGCCGCGAAACCGTCGGTGCGTGCGTCCGCGAACATGCCGGACGCGGTACAGAAGCGCGGCAACCCCAGCAACATCATGAACGCATTGTTGTACTGACCTTGTGTGTATGTTTCTAATGCTTTATGATATACAAGATTACACAGACACGCGTCCTAGACGTGTCTTTGTAACACCCCGCAAACCTTAACCTCTCCACTCAGCCCGCGCCGGAAACGTTTAGTATGTCCAGATGATTATTTCATCAATTTTGAAGATATTGTGAAACCTTTATCTGGTATGAAATCTGCATCGCTTATCTACAAAATAACGTACCTTATACAAATAAAAGTTAAAAAAATATCGTTATACAAATATATTATGTTTGCAATTTGCACTTTTACCATAGTAAATGTGTGGGAGCCGCAAAAGTAGGTACAAAATTTTTAACACATTTTTTTTTCAACTTTTGTTTGATTTCAATTATTAGTTTATATTTTTCACGTTTCTACTTATCACATTTGTGAATAACTCTTGTCAAATTAGTACAAATTATGAATAATATTATGTTTGCAATTTGCACTTTTACCATAGTAAATGTGTGGGAGCCGCAAAAGTAGGTACAAAATTTTGAAGACAAATTTTTTTTCAACTTTTGTTTAGATTTCAATTTTTAGTTTATATTTTTCACGTTCGTACTTATCACATTAGTGAATAACTCTTGTCAAATTAGTAAAAATTATGAATAATATTATGTTTGCAATTTGCACTTTTACCATAGTAAATGTGTGGGAGCCGCAAAAGTAGGTAAGTTTTTTTTTTTTTTTTTATATATATTTAGGACACGTCAATTTGACTTCACCTCGCCTGATGGTAAGCTGAAGGTAAAGTTCAAGAAAGAGGGTCACCATTACATACACATACCATGTTAACAATGGTGGCACTCAGCTTGACGGCCTCATCAGAAGAGGATTGTCGTCACAGCACCGCGTGACACCCACCGCTCCCACTAGTGCTGCGACCACAATCCCCCTGTCCGGTTATGCACTTGCTGACCCCTGAACGCAATTAAACCGAAATTTGATTACTATGGAGGGTTTTTCGCAATCGTGCACGGTGGTACCAACCCGGCCGAATTTTGTGACAAATTTGTGTCATCAAATTTCTACCACCAGTATACACCAGTAGTACAACATTTTTCACACATTTTTTTTTTCAACTTTTGTTTAGATTTCAATTTTTAGTTTCTACTTATGACATAAGTGAATAACTCTTGTCAAATTAGTACAAATTATGAATACATGATTTTCTTTTTTTATTAGGTAATTTTATAGGGTAAAACGATGCAGATTTCATATCAGTTGAAAGTTTAGCAATACCTTTAAAAATGACGAAGTAATCGTCTGGACACAACATTCTCACGGTATATATGAATTAGTGATATAATTTTACAGTTGCAAGCTACTCATCCAATTAGTATCAACGCACAAGTTCCCCACTTCAATACAAATAATTGGTTCATGTTCTATCATAAATCCGGCAACTAACGGATACAAAAATACATTTTTCAAAGGCACTATAATAATATCGCGTCTTGTGTTTCTGGTTGAAATATTAATGTAGCGCTGTCACTACTTCTTTTGCAAGCTGTTTTGAACTCTAATCTTACAGGTGAAAAGCTCAATTTTATTATTTATAGACATTTTAAAATTGTACTAGATACTTATGTGGGAAGTTCAGCTTTACCGTCCACTGATTAGTAAGGTGTGATGTGTCAGATTTTGTTTATCACCCATTTGGGAGATTTTTAAAAATGTTTACGAAAAGAAATGCGATTTAAATCAGTTGACAAGGATATTTTATCTCTGCAAAAAAGCTTATTAGTGGCATTATGCGATCGTTATTCTCATAACACATTATCCTACCTGGGGCCCGCCCGATTCAGTGAAATTACGTTTTTGAAACGTATGATTTCAAAACTTACGAAAATGTATAAATATCAAAATCTAATCGACTATCTATCTAACTTATGAGTGATTCTGAACCTCACGAAAACGTTTGACAGATCATACTCAATATTCAACTATTTTTACGTTGTTCTTTTTAATCGAATTGAAATCACACGTTTTGAAAACGTAGCATTACAAAATCCCCTATCTCTGGAAGCATGACAAGCAGAGCCATAACATCGTCTCCAATGTGTTGTCTAAGTTTGCATATGTAATGTGCCATTATCCTGAGCTTAGCCCAATGCCGAGATTATGTTTATAAATAGATTATAGATTGTGTTTTGCTAGATATTGAGTTAAATCTTTATTAATTGGTGGTTATTTCCTTAACAAGCTGCCTATAACCTATTCCTCCCATTCTCCTCTTTAGCGACTTCTCGTAGCCTTCGCATGTTGCCATCTACAGAAATTTATTCCAGCAGGTGACCAAAATATACGAGTAAAAACTGCTGTTGGAAAATTCATAGGCCACCCTGATGAGCCCCGTGTACCAATTAACCTTAAATTTAATAGAACGTTAGTTCTATTGAGGTTGTTAGCAATATTGTAAGAAAGTTTAAAATATAGATGTACAGGGTTTTAGGAGCAGAGATAGGTATAAGTAAAAACTGGGAATTCAGTGCAGGGTGCCACTGAAGTAAATTGAGCTAGCGAGCAACTCTTACTTGTAAATAAGACATCTTAGTACGGTCGCGCGCTTAGCTAAGGCTGCGCGCTCGTGAAACTATTTTTCGGTGATTATTTCTCAATGGTACATCAGACACGAATCATCTCGCTTCAAAACACTCCTCAGTGTCCACACTATCACCGTGGTAAATTTGGTCAAGATCGGTTAAACAGGAGAAAAGAATTACAACGACAAAGAAGTGGCTATGCCGCGTATAAGAGAAAGTAGAAGTAATTAATAGAAAGTAATCCCTCCAACTGTATCCTATGCAAGGAAAGTAGTAACTGAATACGACAATTAATGAAGAAACTGGCATTTTGTACTGAGTTGGAACTCGACTAGCCAAGGAAACCAAATGAGAATAAACACAATGAAAGTCCAGAAGTCCGGTTCGATAGAGACCAAAAATTGTGTTGGTCATAAAACCTCAAATCTATTAAAGTTTGAAATACAGTCCATTTCAAACTCTAAATTTGTATGAAAATATGTTAATGCACTTGTCTGAGACTGGACCGATTAATTTGTGGACAAAAGGAAATAAAGAAGGAAGGAGTGGGCATGCACACTTACTTGATTTGCTGCGGGGTTCTCGTTACAGCCCGGGCCCGGGCGAATTCGGCGACACGTGGCTGTCACCGGATCCTCACCGTTCTTTTACTTCACAACACAATCATGCAGTCTCTAAAAGTGTCTGACGCGGGATATGCACAGGAATTAGAAATTATATGAATTTTAACGAGCGCGTTACAGATTAGCGACCGTATTTTATTGAGTAGACGAGGCAAGTGTCGGTTGAGTATGCATGCCGGAAAGGGAAGGATGAGTGAACGATTGAATGAATCAAATAAATGCATTCGTAATTTAATACAGCAAAAAGCCCCGAGATTTCACCCGAGAGAATCACTTTCTAGATAAGTCTTCATCAGTATTGAAATATTTAACAAATGATGTATGAAATTTGAGGACGATGCTTGATAGTGGTTGCAAATATTATACCTACAAAGTAAATACTGAAACTTTTATCTCTAAACAATAGAACAATTTCAACAAAACCACATCTCAAGCAACAATTACCGTTACAGAAGATGTACCAGGTATTGTAGCTCCAAAACTTTTATATATATATATAGAAGATAATTTTACCAACATTGCTAATTAAGATTTCAAGAGAAGAAATATGTCGAAAATTTGTAGAAATTATGTGCTGATATTTAATGTATTTTTAAGTTAATGGAACTTAAAATCTGTGAAAGAACTTTTAAAACAGCATCCCAGATCAAAGTTAAGTCCACTTGTTTATTTATTTTTAAATACATTAATATGTAAACACATCCAAATCGGACCAAAATGTAGATAAATATGACTAGTTTGTAGTAGAAGTAATTTTTAAGCACCTTTTAGACCGTGAAAATAGTCAAACAGAAGACGGAACAAATACTTTAGATGCACACAAAATCGATTCGTTTAACATATTGTGTGCCATAAAATATAACGTCTTTGCCACGGCCCGTAGTTTCATTAATAGTTAGTGCGCACAAGACAAAGTTAAATTGAGATGTAAAGTTCATAGGGTTGAACGCGCTCGGGATCACAATATCAGTACATATTTATGGTCATTTTTTATTGAGCTAAGCTCTGAAAGAGAGAAGCTCTCTCTTAGACGACTCATTTATTTCGGTTATACTCACAACATATGAGTGTGGAGGTTACAGGCTAGGAAAACCAAAAATCAAAAGTACCACGGAGGAATAATCACCGGTTTTTTTTTAAATCTGATTTCGCAATATACAAACAAACCTCATTCACGCGATTGGTATTAAATTAAGTAATTTGTTTATATACAGAAGACAAACAAAGAATAACGAAAATCGGACTACAATGCGCGCGCTGCGTGCCATCAGTGTCCATTTCGCAAAAGGAATTCCAAAATCAGACTAACCACGGAGGAATAATCACCAAAAGTACCATTTGTAACGGAGTGAACAAATAGGGCACGTGCAAAATATAATTATCACAAAATAACTGGCTGGTTAAAAAAATTACCAAAATAAACTATTATAAAAAATTACACTGATGATGGTTATCAGTCGGGGAGCTTCGCTCAATTTTTGCAACAGCAGAATGTATTGCAGACCATTTTATTCTAGGGGTAGATAGAGATCAACTGATTGAGAAGTTTCTACAGCATTGATTGTCTTTGTGTTAAGTGTTGTCTCTCTTTTTCTCAAGGCTCCTCCTCTTTTGATGAGGCCGTCAAGCTGAGTGCCACCATTATTAACATGGTACGTGTATGTAATGGTGACCCTCTTCCCTGCGACTTTACGTTCAGCTTACCATCAGGCCAGGTGAAGTCAAATTGACGTGTCCTAAATATTAAAAAAAGGCTATAATGGTTTATTGACAGATTTCGTACTCGCAACTTCTAAGACAATAAGGCTTCAAACTTACCGATCTTAATTCCGGTTGAGCAGACTGTGCTCTGTGTCACACCAAAATAGGCACCTTTCAACAAATACGTAGAGTAAAACAACCGATTTCAACTAATGGTGTTTTTTTAAACACACATATTCCCCCTCAATCCCGCATTTCATTAATTTCTGTCTGTCTGTAGCTGTTCAAAATGAAAAACAGACCGAGTGAAGCTCTTCTGCAGATCATTTATCTTTCGCGCCAAAAATATTTAGAGATGACGACCCCATCCTCTTGACTTTTATGCAAGCGACTGCCATCTGAACGTCTAGTTTTAAGCCTTCGCCAGAGTCTTGTTCTTTAAACAGAAGGTGTACCGGCTAAAACGTGGGGTTGGCTTGGGCAAATTTACATTCAAGCGGCGGTAGCCCAGTGGCGTACGTAACGTACTAACGAGACGAGGTCTCGAGTTCGATCTCCAGTTGCCCCGGGCACAAACTTCTGACTTTTCGTAGTTATGTGTGTATTAAAAAATGTTAATTATCGCGCGCTTAGCAATGTGCCCGGTAGATGGCAATAGCCTCATCCCCTATTACATTGCGACCTAAACATAACTGGCGAATCGTGGGTGTCTAATACATCTCTGCCTACCCCTTCAGGGATACTGGCGTGAAGTTATGTTATGTTATGTAAATTTACATTCACAAACCCACTTTAACTATAACTAACTCACTAATAAAGTTACTTGCAGCCTTATTAAACTATTGCTAGGTATAAAACACTGACAGCTATAACTACAGCAAATATTTCTAGAAGTTTTATTTACCTTTGTTTAATCTAAGAAGAAATAAATATAAACTACAGAGAAATAGAAACACACTCAGTGCACGTGAAATTGACAAATACTTTTACTGTAGGCGCCTGCGCAATATCTATACTATTATAAAATTGTGCATTAGTTGTATGTACATTGGAGATATTTAACAACACAAAAATATATTTTTTAGAATTCTTGTCTGTTCTGTCTGATTGTTCGAAATATTTGGAAGTGTCGGAAAATGTCAAACCGTCTAAGGATATAAGAACGCCACCTTTTCTTTTTTCTTTGTTTTTTTTTTACGTGCGGAAATCCCTTTCGATACATCCCCGCCGGCCAGCGGGGGTGGTTATGTCGTGTCTCGACTAAAACCGCATGGTGTCCTCCCCAAGTGTCTGTTGCGGGGCACCCCGGGTAAGCCCTCGAAAGGCTTACCCGGGGTTGCCGGCGGACCTTGGCCGCCAACCACCTTGAGATAAATAACTACTACCCGTACGAATTCGGGACGGGTTACTAGTAATAGATAAACGATATATAATTAAAACTAAAATCGCTAGTATTTCCAACACCTTACAGATTTATTACATCCTATAACATTATATTCATTGCACCACACCTCGTGAGCATAAAGCTTAATTGCAACCTTACCTGTTTCACCTGAGCCTCGATGCAGGAGTTTACCTAAACTACACAATGCTGTTGTTACATCTCAATCTAAGTTGAGATTTAGTTTGACTCTATTACCATACACACAGCGTTTAACACCTGCACGCTATAGCAGTATGTGTTTGTGAATTTAGATTGTCTAAAAGCATATACATATCGAAGGAAATGTTGTGATTTCGTTGAAAATGTAGTAACCAAGATAGAGCAAGGACTACTTAGAAGGTTTGGACGGGACCCTGCCGTTTGGCAAAATATGTTTCGTCAAATTTCACTTCCCAAAAACTTATCGCATAATTTCATTTCCCAAAAGAAACTTTTGCAAATTTATATTTCGCATTTTAATCACTTCGTCAAATATTCATTTGGCAACTTTTTACTTGCTCAATTTTTATTAAGTCAAATATACAATAAGCAAATGCTTTATTTTGTAAAAAAATATATTCCAAAAGTAAGTTCGTTCAAAAAGCATGTCTCATTAATAATTAATTATAAATAAAGTAAAATACATTAATTTCACGTAAGTTACGTAGGCTAGATCGGAACTGCCAGAAAAGTGGGTAGAAAAGTGGCGTAGGTTAGAACTGTGACCCCAACAGAGGAATTGATTTGTATAATGGCATTATTATTATAACTGTAAATTAAACCTGTGAATTATTTGTCCAAGATGAAACAAACACCCATGCAGCAGTGTATTTTTTTGCCATGTATGTTGCCAGCCATGCCAGGGAAAAGTAAGTTATGACAAACCATATTTGACTACCTAATACTTGGTAAAATGAAACCTTGCCATTTAATTATTTGTAAAACAGTAAATTGCCAAAAATAGTATTGCTAACTGTAAAATTGCGGAAAGTTTATTCGCCAAATGAAAATTTGGGAAACATACTTTGGCATGTGACACTTTGGGGAACGTTTTTTGTCAAACATTAGTAAACCGGTTTGGACACGTACAGAAGATAAAAGAAAGAAGATTAGCGCAACAGTTTTATGAAGCGAGGGTGAATAGGCAACCTGGTAAGTTTCAACCTAGGCGATTTCAATTAAATCGAGGACATTTTAAAGAAATGCCGCAACCGGCGAGCATTTGTGAAAACAATTTATCAAAGTAGAAAAAGCAAAAAATGTTTATCAGGATCGTAGCAAGTGGAAAGACGCGTGGTAGCTGCCCATTGAGAAAGAGGCGTGATTATATGTCTGTATATAGTAAAAGAAATTACATTTCTATTCTTTATACAAAAAAATCTCTTTGTTTTTCAGAGATTATTTGAGTCTGAATTCTTTACTAGCACACGTGTTTTCTTCTTCCTACTATTCCAGGTCCTTCAAGCGGGTCGTGAATAAGCATCTGCTTAGGTCGTAAAGCTGAATCCACCATTCTAACATTATTGGTATCCATAATGGTGTACCTCATTCCTGAGACTTTATCTTTAGCTACGATCAGGCAAGGTGAAATCATATTGACATGCCCTGAATAAATAATATCCAAGTATGTTTTGTCCATCTTCTGCCACCCGTAATACAAGCTAAGCTTAATTTGGCACTAAATAGCGCTATGTAGCATCTTCAAGTAATATAATCGTAGTGTAAATCCTCTGCAAATAAAAAATCTCAGGTGCTGAAGATACTTCTTAACCAACAAAAAACTTGTCTAAATTACGAGTGCCTGTCTAATTTAGTTACGGAAGTTCCCGGCAATCTTGTCTAAGATTGTTTAGACTTCGTTTACATTGCGCTGCGTAGTTCGCGACGCGTCTCGGCTTTAACATCGTTAATTCTGACAAAAGTTTTGGAGCTACAATACCTGGTACATCTTCTGTAACGGTAATTGTTGCTTGAGATGTGGTTTTGTTGAAATTGTTCTATTGTTTAGAGATAAAAGTTTCAGTATTTACTTTGTAGGTATAATATTTGCAACCACTATCAAGCATCGTCCTCAAATTTCATACATCATTTGTTAAATATTTCAATACTGATGAAGACTTATCTAGAAAGTGATTCTCTCGGGTGAAATCTCGGGGCTTTTTGCTGTATTAAATTACGAATGCATTTATTTGATTCATTCAATCGTTCACTCATCCTTCCCTTTCCGGCATGCATACTCAACCGACACTTGCCTCGTCTACTCAATAAAATACGGTCGCTAATCTGTAACGCGCTCGCTCTCCTTACATATCACCAGTATGAGCTAAGAAGAAGTATTAAAATTTCAAAACATGACCCATCATACAAGCCTCAAGTCGTCAAAACATCTCATACGTCGGTAATTAATTACAACTCCTCATTTTGTAACGAAAAACTTCATATATAATAAATGAACTTCTGTTTGTACAGAAACCTTTTGTTGCAGATAGGTTTATTTTTAAATCATGGTAAAATCATTACTTTTGTGAATTGATTCATAATCCAAGTTAAACGCGTGTTGAGATGATGTCACAAAACATTAAGACTGAACTTTTATTAGTACAAAAGAAACTGAATCAAAAAGAATGTGGCCTTCAGTTTCATTTTCAAGTATTGCAACAAGATTTTAATTTTCTATTTTCGGTCATCTATTTACTGCTATGGAACATTTTAAACTTAACGTTTTGTTTCGTTATGTTTCGCTTTTCGTTTGTTTCATATTTAACTAATTGGACCTTCATTATTCACGTTCGCAGCTGACAAAATTATGCTAGGTATAAGTTTATTAAAAAAAAAAAAAAAAAAAAAAAAAGGTATAAGTTTATTATCACTGCGACACGAGCGAGGACTCAGGGCTGCACACGCTGGCGGACTGCCCGGCGTGGGAGGCGCCGAGACGTGGCAGCCATCGGGGTGGGAATTCTCTCAGCAGCATGATTGCGTCAATGGTGTGGAGTGCGAGCGCGTGGGTCGCCGCCAACTTCTTCTGCGAGCATGTAATGCTCGCGAAGGAGATGGCGGAGCGCGCCCGAGAGAGATTTAGAACTCTCCCGGCCCGCCGAGCCCGCAACATGCTCGCCGCGCGTCGCAGGCGACTCAGGCGCCGGAGGTCGCTTAACGACCTCCGTCCTCCATGAGCGCAGGCCTGGGGGTGGCAGGTGAGGTCGCCTGTCACCCCAGCAGAAGCAGGCCGGGACGGTGGGGCGACTAGCGCCAACGCACCGTGGTTCCCAAACCTGAGGGGACCATCTCAAAACCGGATATGGCCCAGGGTCAGTCGGGGTGAGAGGGATATGCTCTATGGACAATCTTACACCCCGGCGAGTTATAAGTTTATTTTATGATATTGATTTAAGTATAATGAAGAATAAAGGTGTACTTGCTCGTATAACTTAACAGTTCATTATCAGAATTTTAGTCATAACAATTCTAATTTATGTCACTATCCAATTTAATGGTAACAAGTAACAACTTCATCTCCGTTAAACAGTATGTCAAATAAAAGTCAAATGCAATAAAATTGCAGTTCATAGTATTTACTAAACTAACCACCCAGCTTAAAGGTGAACATTTTACACAACGCACAGCTCCGTCTCTCTGACGAATTCCAGCAATTCTCATCACTGCGGCACTGTTCCAATTTTTATTCGACCCTCATTAATTTCTATTTGCACTCTGTTCTATATAGATGATAATTCAGCATTGACGGGCCCCTGCTACGGTATCTCTATTGTTTCGTAGCAACCACCCCGTCGCGGTATTTGTTCAAACGTTCTCTACAATCGTTGATCGTTTTCGCTACGTCGCCGTTTGCATTAGAGTCTCATTGTTAAGCCTCACCCCCTTTCATGCCTCGTGCCCGGTATTACGTGTTGAACCCGATTGTGGAGTTTTTGTCACGCTCGCACTTGTTGAATTTCCGATAGATCGGCAGGATAAAAGATTTGTGTCAATTGAAGTTTTTGAATCGAAGAAATTGTACCACGGACGCGTTGTGAAATTCTTTTTAGAATAGCTTTAAGGTGACTTGATTGATGCTACAGATGTTGAGATTGTTCAACATAATGACAAATATATAAAGAATAGCAATGGAGAGCAGTAAATACATTATTTCTAGACGTTCTAAGAAATTTGTGAATGACAGAAAATACCGAAACCGGCGGGCTTGCATGAAAGGTTTAATGGCAGTGAAGGAAGCTCGTGAAGTATGTAAGCCCAGAAGCAGATGGCGGGCTGTTGTCTCTGCCTACCCCGGAGGGATAAGGCGTGAGTATATTTATGTATGAAAGAAAATAATTTATGCACATTCTGCTTCACCGGAATGCTCATATCCTTTCATTGTTGTACAATGTCTTGTTTAACCCATCAGCACCGTCCTATCTGAAGGGACGATTTGAGTTCCTTCATGACACACACAATAGATACTTAAGATCATCAGAAAATCTAAAATTAAAAAAATGCCTTTACACTCTACTACGTTTTTGAAAAATTCTTCACCGTTCGAGCAACACGACTGTGGAATGCTTTGCCGGTAGACATAAGACGTGCACAATCTCTAACCACTTTTAAAACAATGGTTAAAAATTACTACCTGAATATTTAATGAACCAACTACTATTTATTGGCTCCGCTGTGGGACCGTAGGTAGATATATATGTCTTTTATGTATTGTATCAATTGTATGTATTTATTATATTTTTATGTATATTTATATATATATATGTTTGTACGTAGAATTCTATGATATGTAGTATATTATTTATATCTATGAACAATTTATGACGTAGTACGCCATCAATTGCCATTCTACTCCTATTAATAAATCCATCCAACCAAACGTTGTTTGGTAGAGATCGCTCTTAGCGATAAATGTACCGTTGTACCTTTTTTTTTTCGTGCGGAAATCCCCTCGGATACCCCCCCCCCCGGCCAGTGGGGGCGGTTATGTCGGGCTTGAACCGACTAAAACCGCACGCCGTCTCGGGTCTACAGACGCCGGGGTGTAAGGTTGCCCATAGAGCATATCCCTCGCACCCCGACTGACCCTGGGCCATCTCCGGTTTCGAGATGGCCCCCTCGGGTTTGGGAACCACGGTGTCCCCCTCTTGCCCCGGTTTGGGGGAGGGGCGCTAGTCGCCCCACCGTCCCGAGTACCATTGTACTTTTTTTTTTTTTTATCGTGCGGAAATCCCTTCGGATACCCCCCCGCCTGCTAGCGGGGGCGGTTATGTCGGGCTTGCACCGACTAAAACCGCACGCCGTCTCGGGTCTTCAGACGCCGGGGTGTAAGGTTACCCATAGAGCATATCCCTCGCACCCCGGCTGACCCTGGGCCATCTCACCACTAACAGCATCGCTCATCCTGTCTCCTCTGAAAGCAGAGGAGTACGGAGAGCGATGTGTTCCCGCCACGTTGGGTATTGGCCGACGATCAATGCCAACCCTATAAAGGGGTGAAGGGGAAGCCATTGACCGCCGCCCAGGGTGTACCGGCCTCTCCGATTCCGTTCCCCCCGGACTGCAGCGGGATCGGAATCGGAGCGACACTCGAGGAGGTTACCCAACACACACCCCAGTACCATTGTACCTTTTTTTTTTTTTTTTTTTCGTGCGGAAATCCCTTCGGATACCCCCCCGCGTGCCAGCGGGGGCGGTTATGTCGGGCTTGAACCGACTAAAACCGCACGCCGTCTCGGGTCTACAGACGCCGGGGTGTAAGGTTGCCCATAGAGCATATCCCTCGCACCCCGACTGACCCTGGGCCATCTCCGGTTTCGAGATGGCCCCCTCGGGGGTACCATTGTACCTACTATATATTTAGGGTTAAGATATTGTACATGATATTGTCGGAAGTTTACGCGAATGTTACACATTGAAATAAAACTATTTTTATGCACAAAATTATGGGAGTCTCCCCGTGACCATGGCTGCTGAAAAGCAACCGAAACGTCGGGATCAATGTAAAATATAAAATAACATCAAATAAACCGCGATAGAATCCGTTAAAAATAGTTTTATTAAGATATTGTATATAATAATATGTGGTGTACAATAAAGAGTATTCTATCTATCTATCTGTATGTCTTCTAAAACACACAAAATTGCACAGCTCACAAACTATATTATTTATTAAACGTCTATCACCTTACAAATACCTCTACGGCGTATCCGTCTGCATCTAAATAATTTTGTCTTCATCATTAGTAACATATATAAATGTTGCCATGAAGAGACATAAAGCAGATACTCATTGAAGAGCTAAATGCATCAAATAAACGGAAATTAATGCTAAGATCAGTGCTTTAGTTTTGGGCGACTGCCAATTGGGTGAACGGTAGTTTTGAGAGGATCATCTTTATCAAAATCAGGTGAGCTGACGCCAGCCGTCAGAGTGGCTGCAAGTGGATGAAGATGGTGTCGAATGTCAAACGTTGAGCAGATTTTGATTGACATTTCATTTGATTTTGCTTCCCTCTTATGTTGAATAAGTCTAGTGTAGGTCAGATTGCATATCATTTCTTCTAGAAGCTAAAATTTGAGGTTGCCATATTATTGCTTAAGATCAAATAAATAACATAGGGTTCATCCCAAGTTCCCCAGTCTGCGGCGAGGACGCCGCAGACTCGTGTACGCCCGGGACTACCGACCTCCATGATCGGGGCCTGAGGACGGCAGTGGGCCGACTCGCCGTCCTTACAGAAGCAGGCCGTGGCGGAGGCGTGTCGTATGTGTCCTACACACGCCTGCCAACTCACCGACGCGGGATAAAACCCGACCTCACCAGGCGAGGCCGCGGTGGCGGCCAAAGTCCGCCGGTAACTCTGGGGTTATCCTTTCGTGGGCTTGCCCGGGGTGCCCGGCAATGGACACTTGGGGAGGACACCGTGTGGTTTTAGTCGGTCCGATTCCGACACGCCCACCCCATAGTCGGCACCGATGGGGCGAACCCCGTGGGGGCTTCCACACGTTAAAAATAAAAAAAGGGTTCCTTCATGGTAGTTTTATTGTTGAATGACAATATTTTATCCATTGTACTAAAAATCCAGACCTCTGGTCACGACAAGCATCGACCTAAGATTACCACCCCCAAATTCTATGCCCAAACAGATATACTTATACCAATAAGACTTCATTATTCATCCTGTTTTAGAATTCACAAATGAAAATTGCTACAATAGCGACAGAACAGCCGCCTATGCAAAGAATACGTAAAGGGTGTTACATATTTTACGTAAGTCTTATCAATTTCCCATGGTATTTAAGACATACCATGTTGTCATCACATGCCAATCCGTTTAGTTCAAGTAGCTACAACTGTCTTACCGGCGGTCACTAAAGAACTTCTGGTTATATGGTTGAGATTGGCGTAACGCGAGATCCGACCTACGCTCCCTCTACATGATTAACTTTGGTGTCCGAGTTTACCGCCGACTAAACTTCTCAACATCCTAACTTGAGAAATAGAGTAATACGGAAGGTAGTGTTGTCCAATATAGCTACAGCATTAAACTACAGAAGTGCTTGCCAACGTTTCATAGTACTAGAAGAAATATGTATTACAATAAGTGTACTATTCTGTAAAGTAGCTTGGCTCATCCCTGTCCTTGTGGGACTTAACCCTTTGGTAAGGGAGACAAGCCATTATTCCAAAAATTGAATGTGATCAATGTAAGTGCAAAAAAATTACTGCCTAATTCATGATAATAATGTATTTCAATTAAATTTTTAAGCATTTTGTATGCTTACTTTTTTCTAAAGATTTAGATCGGAAAAAGAGAACATCTAGGACGGGACTTGAACCCGCGACCAGTCCCTTACAGGGGGAATGCTCTGACCAACTGAGCCACCTAGACACGTCCCAGATATTCGAAATTCTCCGATACATTATTACGTCTTAAGGCGACGTTGGATTGTTGGTTGTATTTTCTACTCTTTACGGGTATCGTAAGCTCCTTTGAAAATACTTGTATATGTTTATTACATATGGGACGGGACGGACGGGACGGAATAATAGGACAAAGTACACAACGCCATCTGGACCCAAACTAAGCATAGCTTGTCATATGGGTTCTAGAATGCGGATAAACATACTTTAATACTTTTTTTTTGTAAATAAATACATATTATACTTACATAGAAACACCCAGACCAGAGCGGGAATCGTGCTTTTGACCGTTCCTTTTCTCAAAACATCTGATGATTTGATCATGGATTCTCATTAGAATAATTTTATTTAAGATAAAAATAACATAATCATCGCTATTAACTCATGTATTTCTGTTTTGACTCCATCGTGAACTTACACAACGATTTCTTTCCCACTATAATTCACGAATATCATAAATTAAGTCTCATCTGAATATTTATGTAGTATTCTCTATTGATTATGACAGCTCCTCTTGTAATTCTTAACTCACAAATAATGTTTGCCAAGAAAACTGTGCAGTATAAATTTGAAGATTTGTCGTTAATTATTATCCGATAAATAATAGCCCACATAAATTCAACGAAGCTATCTACATATGTTTTATATTCAATGATTAGTTAAAGCTTCAAGACAGAAAAATAATTCGAATTTAATCACTTTAGTAAAAAAATCTTTATCGTTTTTAATTTAAACCTTGATTTTATTCATTCAATAGCCAAATGTGATACTTGGATTTCAGGACAATACAATATCAACAGGTGTTTTGGATTTTTTTGCAAATTTTACAAGATCATGCCCTAATAGTTCGTTACGGTAAACCCTAACAGCACTTAATCCAATCGATGTCCACAAAATGAACGGTAAATTATATGCTACAAGCAAACTGTTATTTTTTCTTGCTTTTTTTGTCCCGTCGCCATATGGTCTGGCGTGTTGCCAAAACGTATCGATCATTTGGCCCAATGCCAAATTCAAAGTAGAGAAATGAAAACAAACCCTTATAGCCGTGGCTGGTACAACTTTCAATCAAGGAATTCGAGGGCCTACTGGGCTAATTGGATTCAAGATCACGGCGGAGAGTTTGTGAAACAGAATTCAATGGCAATTTTGGTCACAGTAAAGATCGGTGCACAAGTTTTCTTATCATCAAGGTGGAAAAAACTGTAGCTGATGGTAAAAGGTCACCGTAGTATTAAACACTAACGTTGTTACCCTGTAAAAACCATAGTTATTAAGAGTTCTATGGTAAAAACATTTTCATGGCCTTTGAAGAAGTCTAGTCTCTTGAGAAGCCATGATAGGGAAGTCAGACACCTTGTATGGTGGACTTAGTAACGTAAACCGTACTGGCCTGGTGCAAGGATGAATCCTTTGTTGATGGTAAGCGGTTCCCGGTTGCATTCGAGTTGTATACAACCAATGTAATAATGATCAATGTTGTCAATTTGATGTGTTTTTTTACTTGAATGTATGTAACAACTACGACGGTTTTTAGAAGTCGGTTAAAGTCCACTTCAAAGATTTGTTTACGCACATATATATTCGTACCTTTTTTTTTCGTGCGGAAATCCCTTCGGATACCCCCCCGCCGGCCAGCCGGGGCGGTTATGTCGGGCTTAAACCGACTAAAACCGCACGCCGTCTCGGGTCTTAATACGCCGGGGTGTAAGGTTGCCCATAGAGCATATCCCTCGCACCCCGACTGACCCTGGGCCATCTCCGGTTTCGAGGTGGACCCCTCGGGTTTGGGAACCCCGTCCCCGTCTTGCCCCGGTTTGGGGAAGGGGCGCTAGTCGCCCCACCGTCCCGGCCTGCTTCTGCTGGGGTGAGAGGCGGCCTTACCTGCCACCCCCAGGCCTGCGCTCATGGAGGACGGAGGTCGTTAAGCGACCTCCGGCGCCTGAGTCGCCTGCGACTCGCGGCGAGTAGGTTGCGGGCTCGGCGGGCCGGGAGAGTTCTAAATCTCTCCTGGGCGCACTCCGCCATCCCCTTTGCGAACATTACATGCTCGCAGAAGGAGGTGGCGGCGGCCCACGCGCTCGCGCTCCGCACCATTGCCGCAATCATGCTGCCGAGCGAGAGGACTCCCACCCCGATGGCTGCCACGAGGTCACGCCGCGGCGCCTCCTACACCGGGCAGTCCACCAGCGTGTGCAGCCCTGAGTCCTTGCTCGCGTCGCAGTGATGACACTCTCAGGCGTTGGCTCCTTCCTGATCCGATGCAGGTGGTCCCCGAAGCACCCCTTCCCGGAGATCATCTGCGTCAGTCGGTACGAGAGGCTTCCGTGTCGCCTCTCTAGCCAATCCTCCATGATGGACCTTACCGCCTATATATTCGTACCTAAAATAATGATAATAAAATTGTGTTAAAAATGCAAGTACATTTTGAATTGAAGATGTTAAATGCGATACAGAAAGAGTATTTCTCTCCGTTAAAATGAACTCAACAAGAAAATTGACCGCAAGCCTTTGATGGCAAATTTTTCTCGTATCTTGAAAAACGTCTGAAATAAAAAACAGCGAAATGACTCGCTAGTCATTTTGTTTATTGACGTTATTACTCTAGTTTTTAGGAAAAAAAATAAACATTTTTATTTAGGGTTCCGTTGCCAAATGGCAAAAAACGGAACCCTTATAGATTCGTCATGTCTGTCTGTCTGTCCGTCCGTATGTCACAGCCACTTTTTTCCGAAACTATAATAACTATGCTGTTGAAACTTGGTAAGTAGAATTATTCTGTGAACGGCATTAAGATTTTCACACAAAAATAGAAAAAAACAATAAATTTTGGGGGTTCCCCATACTTAGAACTGAAACTCAACATTTTTTTTTTATCAAACCCATACGTGTATCCATTTATGGATAGGTCTTCAAAAATGATATTGAGGTTTCCCCCCCCTGTAACTTCTAAAATAAGAGAATGACGAAACTAAAAAATATATATGATGTACATTACCATGTAAACTTCCACCGAAAATTGGTTTGACCGAGATCTAGTAAGTAGTTTCTTTAATACGTCATAAATCGTAAACCGCAATTTCCCTTTCATTCAATCAACTCAAATATCAAAATAATAATGAAAAAATTATTATGTTACTTGCTGCTACGGAACCCTTAATGGGCGAGTCCGATTCGCACATAGCCGTTTTTTTTAAGAAGGTGATTTTGTAAGAACTGCAATGTTGAATAGGTTAATGTGGAAATGATTTACAATCTTCACTTTTATTTTTAAGCTTAATTCCAATTGTCAGACATAGGTCGACAGGAGCAATGAATTCAGTTTAGTTAGAGTTCAGAGTAGATATTTATAGTTGCTAGGGAAAGGTTATAAACAGGATGTTGGTTTTTGACGACAAGATTTGGAACTGCAAAAGAAATTGAATAGCTCAATAAGCCACGGCCTTAATTTTTTTTTTTTACGTGCGGAAATCCCTTCTGATACCTCCCCGCTGCCCAGCGGGGGTGGTTATGTCGTGTCTCGACTAAAACCGTACGGTGTCATCCCCAAGTGTCCGTTGCCGGGCACCCCGGGTAAGCCCTCGAAAGGATAACGCCAGGGTTGCCGGCTGACCTTGGCCGCCACCGCGGCCTCGCCTGGTGGGGCCGGGTTTTATCCCGCTTCGGTGAGTTGGCAGGCGTGTGTAGGGCACACACGACACGCCTCCGCCACAGCCTGCTTCTGTAAGGACGGCGAGGTCGGTAGTCCCGGGCGTAGATGAGTCTGCGGCGTCCTCGCCGCAAACTGCGAAACTCGGGGGGCAGGGTTCTCTCCCGCTCCCTCTCCGCCGTCTCTTTCGCGCGCATTACCTGCTCGCAGAAAGAGGCGGCGGCGTGCCACTTGCTCCCGTC
Source organism: Cybosia mesomella (assembly GCA_946251805.1). Taxonomy (NCBI): domain Eukaryota; kingdom Metazoa; phylum Arthropoda; class Insecta; order Lepidoptera; family Erebidae; genus Cybosia; species Cybosia mesomella. The sequence continues at coordinate 6,644,270 of OX276389.1, forward strand.
GGAGACCACGGCCCTCGCCATGGTCTCCAACGAGAGAACGTCCACGCCCAGGACCGCAACGAGATCCCGGCGTTGACTCGCCCACGCAGGGCACTCCACCAACGTGTGGAGTGCCGTGTCTTCGCCAGGATCCTCGCAGTGCTGGCACTGCGGCGTTGTCTCCCGGTGGATGCGCCACAGATACTTACCGAAACACCCGTGTCCGGTAACCATCTGGCACATCCGGTAGGAGAGGTCCCCATGGTCCCTCTCCAACCACTCCTTCATGATCGGTCTCACCGCCGCAATGGTGGATTCCCCCTACCTTGGGTGCTCAAGTCGCACCCTTCATGTCTCCATGAGTTCCCGGTGGAGCTGGGACCGCTGAGCCCTGATTTCTCGGGGCTCCAGCCTATGGCCCCGCTCCAGCGCCTCCTTGCGCCACTAGTACAGAAGCGCAAGGGCTCTCGCTTCCAGGCCCCATGGAGGGGTCCCGGCTAGGAGACATGCCGCTTCGACGGAGATCGTGCGATACCCCCTTTTTTTTTTTTTTTTTTTTTTTTTTTTTTTTTTTTTTTTTTTTGTCGTCGGAAATCCCTTCGGATACCCCCCCGCCGGCCAGCGGGGGCGGTTATGTCGGGCTTGCACCGACTAAAACCGCACGCCGTCTCGGGTCTTCAGACGCCGGGGTGTAAGGTTACCCATAGAGCATATCCCTCGCACCCCGGCTGACCCTGGGCCATCTCACCACTAACAGCATCGCTCATCCTGTCTCCTCTGAAAGCAGAGGAGTACGGAGAGCGATGTGTTCCCGCCACGTTGGGTATTGGCCGACGATCAATGCCAACCCTATGAAGGGGTGAAGGGGAAGCCATTGACCGCCGCCCAGGGTGTACCGGCCGCTCCGATTCCGTGCGATACCCCCTGATGACTCTGACGGCCATCGCTTTTAACGGGCTGTTTAATACAGCCACGTTGCAGGCCGCCAGAGTCTCCGCCCATACTGGGGCCCCGTACAGGGCCATGCTTCGCACGATCCCCAGGTACAGTCTTCTAGTGGGGGCGTTGGGTCCCTTAACGTTGGGCATCAGACGCGATAGCGCGGCCGCAGCCCCCCTCAGTTTCGGGACCAGACTTCGGAGATGAGGTCCGAAGTCCCATCGGCTATCGATTACGAGCCCAAGGTACTTCATTGTGGGCTCGATGCCGATGCTTACGTCCCCTACGGTTATGCTGGTTCCCGCAGGTGGCCCCCTCCGAGGCCCGTGGAAACACATAGCCTCGGATTTGTGGAGAGCCAGCCATTTGTCCCAGCCGCCGTATTCGACCCACGACTTGAGCAACCCCTGCCGTGGCCTTTAGTGCCGCGCTTCGGTGCGTTGCTCCCCGCGCCATAACGAGGGTGTCGTCAGCATAACACGTTATGCTGACGCCCTCGAGCAACGAACCGCGCAGCACCCAGACGTATCCGATGTTCCACAGGAGTGGCCCTAGGACCGACCCCTGTGGAACACCGCACGACACTTCTCGCCGCCCTGGCCCTAGCCAGCTCGGGTAAACTATGGCCCTCTCGGATAGGTATGCCTCGACAATGCGGCGGAGGTAAGGAGGCACTCCGTGATACGCGAGCGCCTCCCTAACGCAACTCCAGGGTAGGGTGTTGAAGGCGTTGGCGATGTCGAGAGACACCGCCACCACCACCCCACCCCGCGAGACTACTTCCTCCGCCAGGCGCCTAACGCGCATGATCGCTTCCACGGTGGAGCGCCCCCGGTGGAAACGGAACTGGTTGTCCGCCAGATCTGGCCCCACGTTCGTGAGATGCTCGACGAGGCGCTCTACAATAATTCGCTCAAACAGCTTGCACACTTCGTCGAGCAACACGATCGGCCGGTAACCGGATGGCTGATCCGCCAGCCGCCCCGCCTTCCGGATAAGGACCAGTTTCCCCGTCTTCCAAGCCTTTGGAAACTGGCCCCTTTCGAGACATGCGCTAAAGAGCGCCACCAGTCGAGGCCCTAGTTCCTCAAGGGCCAAGACCCATGCTCGGCCTGGAATGCCGTCGGGTCCGGGGGCAGTGCTTTTCCGAGCTTTAAGCCACGGCCTTAATAGAGAAAAGATTAGCAGTATAAGAGGACGAGATTTGTCAACGCCGCAATCCAGGAAAATACAACAACAGATTGAGTTTTCTAACTGTTTAAAATAACATTATACAATAATTCTATTTCAGTTTATTCTTTAGTGTTGATCCGACAGTTTTTATTGTCACTACATCTGACACAAGATCACACGTGTTCGAGCATGCATGTGAGTGTGTGTCACTGGAGAATGAATTTAGCACGTATCATTAGTCTGGCAACCAGACGGGGAACTTATGGTGATTGGGCGTGTCTTATTTTAGTGGTCTGTTTCTTTAGAAGTATTTTTGATTAACAGGTATTTCTACATGTGATCTAATAATACGCACATCACTTCCCGTCAGTAATACGCTATAGACGGTTCAAACATAGAAACGTTAAATTACGTAGACCCTTGGTATGGTATGGTATGGTATCACGGGCTGGTATCCGCAACTCCACGACAAGGCACGGTTTTTGCATGAGGGTGGGCATATTATTCGATCCACCCCAGCTCGTTGAAGAACGCCAGCAAGCTATTCACGCTGCCGGCGATCTCCCGGAGCGTACCTTTTTTTTTTTTTTTTTTCGTGCGGAAATCCCCTCGGATACCCCCCCGCCGGCCAGCGGTAACACAACCGCCCGGTTGTGTTTCCGAAGTACTTAACCCTGTATGTGGCGGTTGCAGGGCAGTGTAGGAGCACGTGTGCCGCTGTTTCTTCGTCATTCATGCAGGCTCTGCAGAGAGGGCTGTCGGTGATTCCTAAAATAAAAAGGTGTTTATTGAAGGAGCCATGCCCCGTGATTGCAGCTGTGGCCGTGCGCAGTTGCCGTTTGGTCAGTTGTCGAAGACGCCTGGTCAGTCTATTTTCAAGCACAGGGAGTGCTTCCCTCGCCTGTCTGCAAACTTGCAGATTTATCCAATAGCTGTTGTGTTGATCTCTCGTTCGTTTGTTTACTATGGTTCGTAGGTATGCAAAGGGGATCGGTATTATGGGCTCACGTCCCATTATCACCATGTCAGATCCTCTCCTGGCAAGCTCATCTGCCGCATCATTGCCGCGCGAGCCGCTGTGGCCCTTAATCCATTGCAGGGTTATGTTGTTGAAGTGGCCTATTTGATTCAGTTTAAGATGGCACTCCAGTATTAGTCCCGAGTTTATAGTGTGGCTGTTTAAAGCTTGCAGCACGGCCATGCTGTCGGAGAGCATGCGTATTGAGTGGCCTTCCACTCTCCTGGCCATTACCGCTGAAGCTGCCAGGGTAATCCCCATGCATTCAGCTTGAAATACTGTGTTATGGGTCCCCAGCGGTGTTGAAATGGATACATTAAGGTCCTCCGAGAAAACGCCGGCCCCGGTGCCTGTACCAGTTTTTGATCCATCTGTGAAGATGCGTAATTTTGTTGGGCGTAAAGCCTCACACAAGTGATATAAGTGGGCAGGCAAGCCTGGGTCGACTTCTCAGAACCTACGCTCATCAAATTGGTGATGTATTATATTCAGAAACGTTCGAAACCGGTGAACCGGCATGAAAGGTTTTATTACCGTTGAGAAAGCTCGTAAAGTGTGTAAGGACTAGACAAAAGCAAAAAATGTGTGCTAATTGAAAAAAGCAATACCATCGCCATACTATTTTTCATTCGACGGCCTCTGTGGCGTAGTGGTAGTGCATTCGACTTCTATTACAGGGGGCGCGCGTTCGATTCCCGCTCAGTGCAAATAATTGTATGCATGAATATATCTATTTGCATTATTCTGGGTGTTTCTATGTATAATATGTATGTATTTACAAAAAAAAGTATATAAGTATGTTTATCCGCATTCTGGAACCCATAACACAAGCTAGTTAAACTATGCTTACTTTGGGTCTAGAAAGCGCTGTGTAGAATGTCGCAGAATATTTATTTATTGTTGTTTATTTATTTATTTAATTCTAAACGATATCTTATACATACAAATCTGTCTATTCATGTAAAAAATATGCCGGAAAATAAAAATTCAAACACAAACATGAACCCTGAAAACATTCGACTGCCGGCTGACTCCTCAACCCTGACAGAAAAATCTGTACTAGAGTCTCGTCCATTAGTCAGCAGCAGCCGGTGCAGCCGGCTTGCATGTGGGGTTGGCTGGTGAATCGGAGATCGTGGTGGTGCCCCATATACCCATGGCATCCTGAACAATGCTATAATAAAGAAAATCGCTTGCTTAATAAGCGCTTATTCGTATTTAGGAACGTGTAATTAAACAAAAAACCAAAATATGAGAGTTATGTTATTTACAGAAGCAGGCCGTGGCGGAGGCGTGCCGTGTGCCCTACACACGCCTGCCACCTCACCGAACCGGGATAAAACCCGACCCCACCAGGCGAGAACGTCGGCCAAAGTCCGCTGGCAACCCTGGGGTTATCCTTTCGAGGGCTTACACGGGGTGCCCGGCAACGGACACTTGGGGAGGACACCGTTCGGTTTTAGTCGATACACGACATACCACCCCCGCTGGCTGGCGGGGGGGTATCCGAAGGGATATCCGCACGTAAAAAAAACTGTTTTAAAAATATTAGAGGTGGATGTCAGTACTACTTAGATGCAGTTGGGTTAAGCATAGCGGTGAAATTTGTTAAATAATAAAAGTTTTATAGTTTGAAATATCAAGTGAATTTCGAGGATTTTACTAGATTTACGAGAAAATGTCATAAATCTCTCGAAACTTTACTTTGAATTTATTTTTTTAATTTTTGTTCTTGATTAAACTGAGCAAGTGTTTGACACTAAAATTCAATGAAATTGTTCCCAAACCCGATGGGGCCATCTCGCAACCGGAGATGGCCCAGGGTCAGTCGGGGTGCGAGGGAGGGCAACCTTACACGCCGGCGTCTGAAGAACTTAGACGGTGCGCGGTTTTAGTAGGTTCAAGCCCGACATAACCAACCCCACTGCCCGGCGGGGGGGGGGGGGGTATCTGAGAGGATTTCCGCACGAAAAAAAAAAGGTACTCGGAGTCTGTGTGTAGTTTTAAAAACGTACCTACTTATAATACATTACAGCTTAATTTTGTCATCTTCGTCATCACAGTGTGAGTCTCGGTTGCATCCGGGTTCCGCTCTCCTACTCTTTCTCTTCATGTGGTTTTTACGAAAGCGACTGTCGTTTGAACTCCCTAACTCAGAGAGCACATCCTGCGCCAGAGCCTCGTCCGTTACTCAGCCACTACTCAGTGTACCAGCCAGCAAGTGATAATTTTGTCACTGTGCCTAGTGTATAGTGCGATTCCATTAAAAACTCTTGACCTCACCATCAAGTTAAAGTCAATAAAAGTCTAAATTCACATATTTTTCGCTAGATGGCGCTGATCTAACAATAAATCACACCTAATTTGCTCGCGATCGAATAAGTGAAAAAATCGCACTGGGCACTCAGCATGTATAAATTCACTTAAATCTACGTGACGAGTGACATAGAAATGAATCCAATCAATTATTTTGTTAATAACATTGCTACTGGGTGCGCACGAGTTATTTCTCTATCAACTGTTCGAAAAATCAGATAATATATTTATGTTTTATATGTCACGGCGCTCATTGGGGGAATTTGTTTTTTCGTGCGGAAATACCCTCGGATACCCCCCCCCCCCCCGCCGGCCAGCGGGGGCGGTTATGTCGGGCTTGAACCGACTAAAACCGTACGCCGTCTCAGGTCTACAGACGTCATTAGGGAAGACCTATGTCCAGCAGTGGACTAGTAGAATTGATGTGATGTAAGAAAATGGAAACGTGGAAATGGTTTGGTTTTCTGGGAACATATCGAAACAATACAATAAACAACAAAAACATATGAAAACTTATTAGACGTAGACATCCTTTTTAACCCCCAACGCAAAAACGACGGGGTGTTATAAGTCTGTCGTGTCTGTGTGTGTCTGTCTTTGACATCGTAGTTTTCGAACGTATGAACCGATTTTGAATTTGTTTATTTTATTCGAAAGGTGAATTAGTCGGTAGTGTTCTTAGCTAATACAATAACTGCATGCTATTGTATGTAAACACATGTTTTAGACAAATAAAAGTATTATTATTATTATCTCTTTATTTACTTTTAAATTACTTATAAATTATATTTTTAAATACATATTAAAAAAAATAAAACATCTATTTAAAAATATAAAAAATAGTGCTCCACCGGCAGCGTGGCAGGGCCCAAGCTACCGGCGGTCGGGGTCACAGAGAGAGAAACCTCCGGACAATGCGTGCCGTGTCGAGGATGACCGCCTTCTGCATCTGACCCTTGACCCAACCATCTAGCGAGAGTCTCTTGAGGTGTTGGTCGAGGCTCTTCGCTATCAGCCCGTTCGCCGAAATGACTATCGGGACAATGATTGTTGAATCGACATCCCACATGGCGGTAACCTCGTGAGCCAAGTCAAGGTACTTGCTGATTTTGTCCTTCTCAGCCTTCACGAGGTTTTCGTCATGCGGGATGGTGATGTCAACGATCATTGCCCGGCGCTGGGGCCGGTCGACTAGCACGATATCAGGCTTATTGCAAGCAATAGTCCTGTCCGTGATAATAGAGCGGTCCCAGTAGAGCAATGCATGACTATTTTCAAGAACCGACACCGGTGTGTACCGATAGTACGGCACCTTAGACTCAACATGGCCATATCGAAGAGCAAGTTGCTGGTGGATGATCCTGGCCACTAGGTTATGCCTGTGCAAGTACTCGCCGTTGGCCAGATGAGAACAACCCGAAATAATATGCCTGAGTGACTCTCCGGGACGACGGCATGCCCGACAGATGTCGACCGTACCGTCCTTCAGGATATATTTCCGATAGTTGTTCGTCATCATGACCTCGTCAGCAATTGCACAGGCAAACCCTTCAGTTTCCCCAAAGAGGTCCCCGAAGCGTAGCCAGTTCACCGAGGCCAGAAGGTCCACATCGGGCCCTGTTAAGGCTCGATAGAACCTCCCGTGCAGCTCCTTGCCCTCCCATACGGTCTTGCGGTCCGTGACGCTCAATACCGTCGGTCTGCGCCAGTTCTCGTTCGCCAAGGAGAGCGGAGTGAGACCCTTGTCTACTGCCACCACATCACGATGCATCCCGCATTCGTTGCTCTGGAAATAATCCCTAAGTCTGCACACCTCACGGTTGTGGAGGTTCTTGGCATTTAAAAAGCCTCGGCCCCCCCACCTCCGTGGGATGTACAGTCTCATAACAGACGAGCGCGGGTGTAGCATGCGATGAGTGGTGAGCAGTTGACGGACCTTTCTATCCAGGGCGTCCAGCTCAGTCTGAGTCCATCTTAGTATGCCAAAGGAGTAGGTCAGTAGAGGCATCACCCAACCGTTGAAGGCTCGCACCTTGTTGCCGCCCGACAAAAGACTGTTGAGTACTTTTGTGAAGCGGCAGAAGAAGCGTTCCTTCACCGATTTCTTGATATCCACTACTGAGATACCCAAAGACTCTGCCATACCGAGATACTTATAGGTTTCGGTTTCAGAGAGAGATCTGAGAGTCATAGTCTCAGAAAGTTGCAAATTCGTAGAATTCACAACTTTCCCCCGCTGCACATGTAAGACCGCACACTTATCTACACCGAATTCCATCCCAATGGCGTTGCTGAAAACCTGCGTGATTTTCAGCAGCTCCACCAGGTCAGGAAGTTTCGGTGTGAAAAGTTTGAGGTCATCCATGTACAGCAGATGACTAATAACCTCACCCTCTCTCTGAAGCCGGTAGCCTAGACCTGAATCTCTCAACAAAGTGCTGAGAGGATTCAGTGCTAGGCAAAACCAAAGCGGGCTCAGACAGTCGCCCTGGAAGATGCCCCGCTCAATCCTTATGAAGTCCTGGGGGTCAGAGGAGATCTCCCCGCCGCCCGGTAGACGAAGGACTGTGGTCCACTGCCCCATACACGCACTGAGGAAGGATCTCAGAGTTGCATCGATTTTATACAACTCTAAGATCCTCCTCAGCCATGAGTGAGGCACCGAATCATAGGCCTTCTTGTAGTCAATCCAGGCCGCGGACAGAGCCCCCCGGCTCCGCCGGACTTGCTGGCTAATAGTCATGTCTATGAGGAGGAGCTCCTTAGTACCGCGGGACCCAACCCTACACCCATTCTGAGCGGGGGCCAAAATGTTGTTCACAACAATGTGTGTGTTAATTTTGATGGTCAGAATGGATGTAAGGAGCTTGTACATAGTGGGCAAGCACGTGATGGGTCTATAGTTTTTAGGTTCAACGGTACTACCAGTCTTATGGAGCAAGAAGGTGATCCCGGTGGTCATAAACCGCGGAAGGGAGCCAACTTCGAGGGCTTGTTGGAACTGCGTCGCTAAGCGGCCATGGGAGCACCGGATCCACTTTATCCAGAAGTTGTGCAACCCGTCCGGTCCAGGACTTTTCCAGTTCGGGGCCGTACGGATCGCACAACTCACGTCTTCGGGGTCTATAGTTATGGACGCCATGGGTTCGATGCTCCCACATTCACGCTCAACAACGCACATCCAATCGCCCTCTGTGTGTTCGACGGGCGCTGACCAGATACCACGCCAGAAATTAATCATGGCACTGGCTCCTGGCAGCCCCTCATCGACCACACATTGGGTGGTTCCATCCCACTTCCGGTACACCTTCCTTTGGTCACTCTGGAAAAGGCGATTCTGCCAGTACCGATCCACGCGCTCTCTGTACCGGCGAATACGGGCTGCCCATGCATAGACTTTCTGCTTCAGGTAGTCAATGCGCTCCGTGACGTTAGCCTCAAAATCCGGGCGCCGAATACCGGTCCCGGCGAATGCTTGAGTCACGAAACGCATGACACGGGGGCGGTTATTCCCCCGACTGAAGCAGACCAGCTTCGCAATGAGAGTCCTGAATGTGCTGATACGCCGCTCGATCCGTACCTGCCAAGCGGGTACAACCTCGGCGAGCCGCGGCGCCCGGTCAGTATCTGGAAACTTGACACGAGCGACGCGGCACACCGCGATTGCTCCACAGTACATGATCGAGTGGGTATCAGACAAATCTTTACTAGCCCGCATGTACGGGAATAGTAAATCATTCAGGGCTCCCATCAGTGCCAGATTTCGCCTATGAGTGGGTAGACGTGGTAGACGCGGCCTAGATTCAGGCGCGGACCTATACTGGCGAATAGCGTCCTCCAAAGCCCTCCCCAATTGCTCACTTACCTGGGTGCTAACAGTCGTACTCACACAATCTCCATCATCGCCCACGGGCTCCACCGATGTCGCTGGTATCACTCCTGACAGCGGAGCTGACGACGCGGTGGGTGAGTCCCGTATCAAGGCAGGAGTCGCGCGAGTAGGTTGTGCCTCCAGGCGGAGCCGATCAAGCACAGATTGATCCAACAGGTTACACCGCTGGATAGCTCGCACTTGATCCGACAATCGTTGGGCGGACACTGTGATGGTTGGATCGAGGACCTGAAACAGAGCAAGCATCCTGTCACGATACGCCGTTCGAATGGTTTCTCCCTCTGTAGCCCCATAGTAGGCGCGCATGCAATTCTCATTCATAATATGAGTCCATCGCATGCGACGCACTACACCACCGGCAGCGGGGGCCCTATTCGAGGCCGGTGGGCCTCGGGACCCCAAGCAGGCCGGGGGCCGGCCTCTCCCTCGCCGGCGCGCAGGTGTTGGTGACGTCGGTGGGGAGAAATACTCGTCACTAGAGCTGCTGCTCGACGCCCCAGGGATTCCACTTGAGGTTGGCTGTGGGGCGGAGCTTAGTGACGAGTCCGGAGATGGTAGGCGTGCTGTCCTTTTCTGGGATCTTGTGATCATTTTTGTCCTTTTACATTATTTTATTTTGTTGCTTTTTATATATGACAGACATTAGATGTCATGTATTGTCATGTCATATTTTCTGTGTTAATATTTTATAGTTTTCATTGGATTCTATTGTAAAATTATATCTATTTTCATTGTGGAATTTATTTATGGTTTGGTTTTGGGTTTTGGGAAAGCTTTTGTATTGTTTTATTTGTATATTTTTCTGCAGGCACAAAAATGTCGTCCGTTCGTTCCCAGTGTTACCAGGTTATTATTATTATTATTATTATTGTTTGAATGTTTAATTTAATTTTTACAACATACAATCATTCGACCTTCATAAAGTAACAAATTGCGAGTTAAGATTACAAAGGCAAATAGTCTAAGTGTCACTGTCTGTGCGAAGCGTAGGAGCAAAGCCGGCTACAAGTATCTTCTCCTATGGTTGCAACATATGAAACTTCTTTCGTTTCCACGGGAACAGGATGAGTGTCATAAGAGCGATGCCACTGGCTAGCTTTTTTTAAGCTTTTTAATTTGACTGTCAAGTCAGATCAGTTTCTTTTTATTAAACGTGAAAAAATTAAGTTATATAATAAAAAAAAAAAAATATCCTATGACATTCTAGACAGCGCTCTCTAGACCCGAAGTAAGCATAGTTTAACTAGCTTGTGTTATGGGTTTCAGAATGCGGATAAACATACTTATATACTTTTTTTTGTAAATACATACATATTATACATAGAAACACCCAGACCAATGCAAATAGACATAATCATGCTTACAAATATTTGCACTGAGCAGAAATCGAACCCGCGCGCCCTGTCGTAGCAGTCGAATGCACTACCGCTACGCCACAGAGGCAAACTTGTTTAAAATAACAACGTATGGCATCATACTGAACAAACAATTTACTATATAATATTAAACGTTGGCTGGATGATGATACAATAAAAAAAACGAAATTAAAACGGACATAATTCTTACCGCTCTTCTTCTATTCTGCATTTAAGAAACGCAGTTAGTAAAATATGTTAACTATAAGAAACTATCTAATTTAACCCATTCAGCTTAAAAGATTAAGGTCTATTTCAAAACCACTGTCCAAAAGAAATTAAACTACATAAATATAACACTAATTTTCTAACTAAAATGCTCAATTTATAGCATTGACATAGCATCGCATAGCATGCAGCTATTTCAAAAAACACTCAACGTTAAGTGTTTTATTGTTAACGATGTTTATTTGACACATGTATTGTTCCTCTCACTTTGAATCACTATTCAATTTATCAGGCGGTTAATTTATAACTAACAAATAACAGTTCACGTTTAAAATTTAAATTTGGAACTAATAAACCGACCTAATTTCAAATAGTGAACTTCTGCTTTATTGCTCGGTATAAAATTAAATGTTCAAATGTAAATAAAATGTATGAAATATATTTCACAGTTGTGTAAGATAGTAATAATTTCATCATTTTTATATCATCCTGTGAAAAAATGAATGTTAGTGACTAAATACGCGGCTCTCTAATGGATACGGAAATGGTTTATGGTAGTTTAACTGTAATTAGTTGATGAAACTGATTTATTTGTCGTTTAGTGATGGAAGAGATTTGTTTGCGGGATAAAAAATAATGAGTCAGTGATATACCTATCATATTTTTGTAGTAGGTATTATAGATTACGGCTGCAGACTTACAATTCATAAAAGATTCAGTTATTTAAAGCACAAACATCCAACACGCATTTTCCTAAATTATTATAATGTCCATCGTTTGATTACATATATCCATAAAATGTGTAAAAGTTTAAAATATTTATCAAGAATGATTAATTTCGAATATATTCATGTCAATTCTTTTTAAATTCTTTATTGGATATACAAACTATATCAAATAAAAATGCTTACGATTGGTGAGCAATAGCATATAATACTAATTGTGACATCCACGGCGTTTACGACACGTATGATAAATACATAATAATCTTAAAGGTTAAGAGTAATACATCTGTTTGATGATGGTAGTGTTACATTAGGTTAGATTAGGCTAGATTAGATTAGGTTAGATTAGATTAATATGTTCAATTTTGGGTATAATGTATTCTAATCTAATTAGGGTCATCAATTTTCAATCATAATATTATTGTAACTAGAGAAATAGACAAACCAAAGATTTATATTTTTACTGTAAAAATATCGGTAGATAATAATGTTATTAATGCCATTATGGAGGTATATTCACACGTTGACGCGTGAGTAGGGAAAGAGTGTGAGAAAAGAGAAGGGTGGGGAAATGGGAGGTAAGGCCTGGTAAGGTCGTAACTATAAAGAATGTAACTTCTCGGACGAGTCACGCATTCATGCTAGGAAAATTTCTAGCCCAATCATACCATAGGTCGATGGTTTAGAATTTCATAAATGATGAAAGCTGAACGAGATGAGAAGAGAAATCTACGATATTTGGTACGTAAAGTTACTCTATAAGCATCGGCAGCTTAGTGGTTAAGTAGTCGGCCTTACGGTCGATAGGTCTTGGGTTCGAATCCTAGCCATTACACTACCAATGTGAACCCATTCCTAACACACGCAGTTAAGCTTAGCTGGAGGGGTTAACGGTAATACTAGTTATATCGGTTACTAACACTTCAACACTTACACTTACTAACACTTCAAGAAATAAATTCACTTGCATAAATAGCTCTTATTTATCTCTTAGGTAAAGTTTATATTTCATTATTTACTTTTGAGGACGTAAGGATGTTGTACCTTTTTTATTCGTGTGGAATTCCCTTCGGATACACCTCCGCCGGCCAGTGGGGGCGGTTATGTCAGACTTGAGCCGACTAAAAACGCACGCCTTCTCGGGTCTTAAGATGCCGGGGTGTAGGGTTGCCCATAGAGCATATCCCTCGCACCCCGAAGCATATCCCTCGCACCCGATCCTAAACTTTTATGCTCATACAAAGTCACCTCATTTAAATAAGCGACGTGAACTAATAAATCGGTGAAAAAGCAGGCAGAAACTAAACAAACCCTTGGCCACTGGTACTACTTCGTCTATTTTTGTAGATAAATATCAGATGACATGAATAAAAGCTCTTCAACCGTTACCCATAGGACGTGCCAAGACAAGCGTGTCAATTATTCAGACTGACTCGGTAATCGCCCCACAGGAAGACGGTCAAGCGGATATAAAGTAATGAATCATAGAATGAAACCATAAAACGTGTAAAATATAAAATTTATTGACTGCCAGTGTTTTTACTGTTTCGGATGTGAGAAATAATTAAATATAACTGCATTAAAACAAGCAGTGGCCCCATATTGACACGTCAATCATAACGGTTAAAACTATATGAGTTTCGAAAAAAGAACAAGCCTCAATGAAAAATTATTCACATTACATACATTCTGCATAGAGCTATCTAGACCCAAAGTAAGTGGTAGCTTGTGTGATGGGTTCTGAATGCGGATAAACATACTTAAATACTTACTTTCTTTTTAATACATACCTATACATATTATAAATAGTTCTTTATTGACACGTCAATCTAAACCTTTAGAACTTTACGAGTTTCGAAAAAAGGACAAATCTCACTAGAAAATAAGGCACAATTAAATGTCACTTCAGTGTGGCCATTAAAACATCGAGCCCCGCTTTGATACAGCGGGCAACAGCTGAAAACGATAAATTGTTAACACAATGCTCACTAGATGTCAGAGAACTAATTAATTACGACTATTTGTTTCTATGTAGTATAGTAACTGGTTTTTTTGCGATCATTAAAGGGGCGGGCGATTAAAATGCCTTAATAAATTAAACGATATTATTGTGGTGTAAATAGTAAGCGTTAGCGAGAGAACGATGGTTTATTGAGGTAAACAGTATAGACTTTATGATGAACACAATATTCTTGGAATGTAGTATTAATCTATATTCTCAGCAATATATTTAAGCATGGTCCGTGCAATGAGAGTGTTAACACACTTCTGCTTCGCCTTCAGGGATTGATAGGCATGAAAATATTATTATGACTTTATGACCTCTTAACCTTAGGAGAGATTTCGCCTTTCTGTGCCTTTTCTACCGCCTTTATAATGGGGTGTGTTCAGAAGAATTGTATGACATGATGCCCACGGCCACATTCTATCATCGCACCGCTCGCCACAGACAGGGAATTCATCCTCACACGTTGCGACCGGAATCGGTGCGTACAGTTAGATATGAAAGGCACTTTATTCCGCGCACCCTCAGGCTGTGGAATGATCTCCCTGCTGTGGTTTTCCCAAGCGACTACAATATGGGGTTCTTCAAGATGGGCATTAGAAGGTTTTTACAGGGTCGGCAGCGCGAGTGCGATGCCCGTGGTGTTGCACACGTCAATAGGCCACGGTAACCGCTTCCCAGGTGGGCCGTGAGCTTGTCTGCCACCTGATTGGTATATTAAAAAAAAACTTGATTTAAGCACATATTTCTTTCATTTGAAAATGATTTAAAATTGATACATTTTCTACCAAACCAAACACATCATCTGTAACTATGACTATATTTCACCTAGCTATCTGCTTATAACTTGTACCATTGATTACTTCATAAATAAATAAGGCCAGAAAGAACGTAAGAAAGTTTGCTTTAAAAGCTTATTACCGCAGAGTTTTCTAATTATAGAGGAATGAGTTTTTTTTAACATCGGGAAATATTCGCTTACCAAGTATTTTAGACGAACTGGAAAGCATTTTTTGAGTTATTTAATTATTTGCTATTTCTTTCACAAAGTTGTTATAAATTACGGGGTTTGTTACCTAGGGGTTGCAGAATTAGCCGGGACCGAAGCGAGAGTCCATGCGTCTTTGTACCAATGGCGCAAGGAGGCGCTGGAGCGGGGCCATAGGCCGGAGCGTCGAGAAATTAGGGCTCAGTGGTCTCAGCTCCGTCGGGAACTCATGGAGACATGGAGGGTGCGACTTGAGCAACCAAGGTGGGGGGAATCCACCATTTCGGCGGTGAGGCCGATAGATTTTAGATCGGAAAAAGAGAACATCTAGGACGTCGCCTTAAGACGTATTTAAGGTGTCACAAAATTAGGTCTCTGAATTTGGTGAGATGACTTGGTATCACAAAATATGTATTTGACACAAAAAAAAAATCACGGGTAAAATAAAAAAAAATCTAAAACTAAAAAAAAAAAAACACCACCAGCGACCAGCGTCACGTGACGCGACGAGCACACGTGACGCTGGTCGCGATTTAGTATCGCGGATAGTATCCTCGCAGTATT
Source organism: Cybosia mesomella (assembly GCA_946251805.1). NCBI lineage: Eukaryota > Metazoa > Arthropoda > Insecta > Lepidoptera > Erebidae > Cybosia > Cybosia mesomella. The sequence goes on from OX276389.1 coordinate 6,659,452, forward strand.
CTCCAAGCGGATGTGTGGGAAATACCTAAATCGCGACCAGCGTCACGTGTGCTCGTCGCTGGTGGTGTTTTTTTTTCATTTTTTTTTCTTTAATATTTTTTATATTTTTTATTTTACCCGATATTTTTTTTTGACGTGACAACGTCTTATAATTCTATGGAGCCGGCCGCACGCACGATAAAACATGATGTATGCGGCGTTACCTGACGTATGCGGCGTTACCTCGTATGCGGCGTTACCTCGTATGCGGCGTTACCTCGTATGCGGCGTTACCTCGTATGCGGCCTTACCTCGTATGCGGCATTACCTCGTATGCGGCGTTACCTCGTATGCGGCGTGACCTCGCTCTGAGGCGTTCCATTTAATATGACGTTGTCACGTTCAACTATCGTCAGTAAACCGACTTTACAGACAACCGATTTTTTTGTTTCAAATAAATATTTTGTCGATACCAAGTCATCTCACCAAATTCAGAGACCTAATTTTGTGACACCTTATATAATAAATATAGGTGGCTCAGTTGGTCAGAGCGTTCCCCCCGTAAGGGACTGGTCGCGGGTTCAAGTCCCGTCCTAGATGTTCTCTTTTTCCGATCTAAAGTCTATAAAAAAACATATACAATTTTAAATCAAAACTAGCTAATGCCCGCAGCTTCGCCCGCGCGTAGGTCGGTTATCGTGTTTTTAGTCATATCTCCGGTTCTACTTAACAAATTGCAATCTAACATAGGTACGGCCGATTTAAGTCTGACCAAGACCTTTCTAATAGAAAATCCGTTCCGTAGTTTTTGCGTCTATCGCGAACAGACAAGAATTTCAAAAAAAATATTTTTGTGATCAGAATCGTTCATTTACTTAACATAATCTAAGATATTTTTTTTGAAAAAAATTGAAAAAACATCTTGGATTATGTTAAATGAACGATTCTGATCACAAAAATATTTTTTTTGAAATTCTTGTCTGTTCGCGATGGACGCAAAAACTACTGAACGGATTTTCTATTAGAAAGGTCTTGGTCAGACTTAAATCGGCCGTATGTTAGATTGCAATTTGTTAAGTAGAACCGGAGATATGACTAAAAACATGTACAGATACAACTAATTTACAATTTTATAATACTATTTAGATATTCTGTAGTTGAATATATCGAATAGTTTCGAGGCGAAGAGAATTATGAGGACCGCCTCTTTTTTCCCGTGGGTATCACACAAAGCAACTAATAGGCTGTTCTCCAATTGAAAATAAATATACAGGCCATGAAAATTGTCCCGTTGATGGCAATTAGCTAGCCTTCAATCACGTGGGGCTGAAAACCACAACGAAATGTGGGTGTTCACACAACTCTTCCTATTTCTTCGACGAAAGAGGATAATAGATACATGCATGTAACGTAATGTGGTATAATTCAATTAAATTTAAATTAAATTAAATTAAATTATTTAATTAATTTAATTGAATAATTAATTTAATTAATTAATTTAATTTATATAGGTATATATATAATATCTGATATATAATATCTGATAATGATATCACTATATAATAATAATTTACTGATGAAAATATTTAACACTATACTTAGCTAGCTATAATTAAATTAAATTTTTAAGCATTTTGTATGCTTACTTTTTCTAAAGATTTAGATAGGAAAAAGAGAACATCTAGAACGGGACTTGAACTCGCGGCCAGTCCCTTACAAGTCCCGTTCTAAATGTTCTCTTTTTCCGATCTAAATCTTTAGTAATGTGGTATAGTTTGAAGTAGTTTTAGTGTTACCGGAGAACCAGGTACGCCTTAGGATTTAAATCCCTGAGACCCCGACCGGTCTTGGCCGCCATTGCTGGCAACTCTAGACACATTATTTGGCGATCTATTTAGGCAGCATTTCTAGTGACTCCTTATTTCATGGAGAGGATTTCTTTCCCTTCAGTATCAGCAGTTATTAGAATTTGTACCAAAATTACTATCGACTAGCCGTTGCCCGGCCCTCGTGCAACTCATGAGAACCTAATCCTGGGATAAAAAGTAGCCTATATGTTATTCCAGACTATAATGTGTAGCTGTATCAAATTTCAGCCAGATTCGTTCAGCCGTTAGCGAGTCATTGTGTTACAAACATCCATTCATCCATCCATCCAAACTTTCACATTTATAATATTATAGTGGGATAGCAGGAAGTAGTATTCCTCGACACCTTTTTTTTTTTTTTTTTTTTTATCGTGCGGAAATCCCTTCGGATACCCCCCCGCGTGCCAGCGGGGGCGGTTATGTCGGGCTTGAACCGACTAAAACCGCACGCCCATAGAGCATATCCCTCGCACCCCGACTGACCCATTTAGTCAGTAAGTCCCTCGTAGTATTCCTCGACACCTAACATTCGTTGTCAGTACGACAATAATTATCTGTCTATTACCGAATTGAGAGATAAAGATTCTCAGCGTAAAACTTCTAACTATTAATTAGTTCACATTGATTGGTCTGATGAAAACAACGCCCAACAAGTACTGTCACGCCCATGTTGACAGCGTCGCCATGACACGCTGGCGACAGTCCAAAGATAAGAATCGTCGTCTAAACAGAATGTTGGGCACAATAGAAATTCATTGTTAATTTTTTAATATTGGTCTCGTTAATATTCACCTGATGGTAAGCTAAAGGTAAAGTCTCAGGAATGAGGGTCACCATTACAGACACCGATAATTTCAGTTTGATAGCGTCATCAGATGCTTTTTCACGCCAGAATCAGCGTAGTATTTGTTTGTTAAAACCTTTGTTTTTCGTGCAGGGAAACTGGAGGAGGTCACCGATGGGGTGAAGGCAGTGGGGGTCTCCACACGTTAAAAAAAAAGGGATCACCTTTACCTTCACTGGAGTCATCGATGAGATGGGTAATGTCGTAATCGAATTGATGGTTTGACCGCCAGTCGTAGTGATATTTGGGGATTCATTCCCCTGATACAGGCCATACCTGATACCATTCCACTTGGCTATAGAACCTAGTACTATCCAATCGTCGTTCTCCTATAATGAAGATAAAATTGATAAAATAATAAAAAGAAATATAAACAAAAATAAATAAAAAAACAATTGTAAATAATTTTTTTGAAAAGAATTTAAAAAAAAAGAGATATAAATAAATAATAAATAAATAAATATTCTGCGATATTCTACACAGCGCTTTCTAGACCCAAAGTAAGCATAGTTTAACTAGCTTGTGTTATGGGTTCCAGAATGCGGATAAACATACTAATCTACTTTTTTTTTTGTAAATACATACATATTATACATAGAAACATTATACATACAAATATTTGTACTGAGCGGGAATCGAACCCGCGCCCCCTGTCGTAGCAGTCAAATGCACTACCGCTACGCCACAGAGACCGCCACAGATATATTACCTATATATTTTGAAATGACTCATAAAACTGAAATTGATTGTCTACATACAAAAACACTTCCTACGATAGACAAAATAAGTTCAGACAACACATTGCTTCACAAGTATAGGTACGATACACTAATAACTAAATGTCAACTGTGTGCTAATTGTTTAGCGCAACACTGGAAAATGGACTTTATGACTTGTGTATACAATTTATTATACATTGATATATCATTATGAAAACAGATTTAAACAACACACGGAAATTTAAACTTAAACAAATGAGAATAGAGTAGAAAATTGATGATTTAAATCATGTTTTATAAGGTAGTGCTTAGTTCATATTGGCAACACTGAAACGCGGCGTGTAGTCTTACTACACACTACACACTGCGCTTAGGGGATGCGTTTTTTTTAGTAATTTACTTTTTTGGAACATGTACCACCCACATACTATTAGAGAAGGAACTATGGACACAACAAAATAAAATTAATTATCAAGGATCAAGCGGTATTTTTGCGGTAAAAAGACTCCTCTAAACTACTTTTTGGATAGATTTGGAGACTCTATCATGTGTCCGTCTTGGTGGAATAGAAGAGAAGACGGTGATGTTGAAGAGAAGACTAGCACAAGACCAATGTAGGGACCGACGAATACATACATATAGATACTCTTCTTTTCCATTGGGTTACCTTCCTTCCAACTGCTACGATCTTGGCATACACCTTCCGCTTTCATAATTGTTTTCATACATGCATACCGGTCACGGGTTCTCTTGACCTGGTAATTCCTTGAAACCTCCTTGTCCAAAGAATGTTGGTAAGGAAATGTAGATTTACAGTCAACGACAAAAGTTGATTAACAGTAAAATATTTATAAACTTATTTTTTATATTGGAATACATGTACCAATAATAATAAGTAATTTTTTATAATCCCTAGAGTACAAATTTAAAATGTTTCACGTTTTGTTTATTATTTTCTAGGTTTAATGGCTAAGACGATTAATAAATAAGAATTGGTTAGTTACTTTTGTCGTTGACTGTACCTATAGAATATATGAGTACACTCACTTGGATACAAAACATCGTTACCGTAACCTTCAATTGTATTATTTGCAGTGTCGTAACATAATAAAAATAGCAACGTGGTTACGTTTGCATTCTCGTTTTTACGTATTTAGTATCAAGTGTGGAACTAGCTTTAGATTGGCGACAAGCCAGCCGCTCACCTGTTGCATTAGTATCCACTAGAAAACCCAGGAAATGTTGATAATCACTACAGATTAGTTATGTTTATCAATTCTGATACAAGTTTGCTTCTCGTTGATCTAAGATCCAAAACTTGAAAGGAAATTCTCGTTAATAATGAAAAACTTAGAAATAAAACTATTTTTAATATCAACTAAACTGCGATAGAATCCGTTAAAAATAGTTTTATTTCAATGTGTGACATTCGCGTAAACTTCAGACAATATCAAAATGAAAAACTGATGTATTTGAACACAACTTGTCCATTGAAATACAACTATTCTAAACGGATACTACCGCGATTTATTTGATGTTATTTTATATTTTATATTTATAGTTTAAAATAGTTTTATTTCAATGTGTGACATTCGCGTAAACTTCCGACAATATCTTGTCCAGTTTCTTATGGGGTTTAAGTCACCATGTTTTCTATCATCATCATCTGAGAGACAACACTTCGTGAAGCTTGCACTTGGAGCCCAGGGTCCGCTCTCATCCTTTCCATGATATGGACCCAAGTCAATCTCCCCTGCAAGCCGGTAGACCTGCTGAATAACGGACGTGGCTCTGGCGTAGGGTTTCCTCTCAGGGTTCTCAAACCACAACAGACGGCAGTCGCTCCCGTAAAAGCCAAGATAAGCTGAAACATAGAGTAGGAGAGTGTCCCCGGGCTCTCAAAGTATAAGCTTTGGAAGCATCTAGAACTAATGCTCTGATGATGATTATAACGAGACAGTTTCAAATCGATACGACAAATTACTAACTTTTTTTTTTAGCGTGTGGAAACCCCCACGGGCATCACCCCATAGGTGCCGATGATGGGGTGGGCGTCTCGGAATCGGACCGGCCAAAAACTACACGGTGTCCTCCCCAAGTGTCCCATTGCCGGGCACCCCGGGTAAGCCCTCGAAATGATAATAGGTTAAATTCGAAGTCTAAAACTTATTTACGAGTACAGGCGAAAGTAATAAGACATTTTCAAAACCGCCAATAAGTATTTGTAATAAACACACATGTATAATTATTACTTGGTATAATTCACCCACACAAGTGTACACACCTAAAGATATGGTACGTCACGTACAAGGCTTTAAGTACTTAGCACTCACATTCACGTGACACTCTACTTAAAACGTCAGCTTAGCTCGGAGGGCGCGAACATTGTTCCTCTCGCCGGCCGCCTAGGAAGCCGACTGTCGTATGGAGTAAATCTTTGAGTGATGTGTGGTTGTAGACGTAAATAGTTTCAATGGGTCGAATAAATGGTATAAACACTTAGGTACGATTTATGGGCAGTTTCTGATGAATGTTACTAAGTCAGGTCACAAAATTATTACTAGATTTAACTGTGCATCGCTTGTATTGTTTAAGTAGGTATTAGGTGTATTCATGAATACGGAGTAATGTAAAACGAGGCAATATAAGTGACAGATTTGCAAAGTGTTTATATTGATTTCTTGATAAACAAACCTGAGACGTTTAGTTAATTAGTTTGGTAGCTTCTTCAGTATATGATAGTAGATGAAGCTTATGTAAGACTAGATGTACCCGCGACTTCATCCGCGTGTATTTAGATTTTCAAGGTTTAATTCTTTAACGCGCAATCGTAATTCTATTTTACGTGCCTACCCTACCAGTCTAAGTCCCGTCAAAATCGGCGTAGTAATTTCATTGATTACCTAATTCAAACAAACATACAGAAATTTTTTTTTTAATTGCTTTTTTGTTTTTTTTTGTATCGTACGTACACTGGTACACATTTGTTTAAAACCTGTTATTTTAATATTAAGAACAGGCACTTCAATTTTATTTATTTGTATAGATGTTATGCATTTGTCTGTATTAGTTTCCACCGTAAAAAATGTATAATGTGTTGCAACGCAAATCGGGCATTAGTCAGTTTTATTCAATGTAAATGAAATACAACGAAATAAAAATAATTACACACTCGAACATACTCACATAATATAACGCAGTATAATACGAAATAGATAATCTCTTGTAATGATATATCTATATAAAAATATAAAAAATGGACTAAAAAAATATATAAATCTTAAGGCTTTCACGGCCGGCGTTCAACTGTAACGTCTGGAATTCAAGTTTCCGATGGACCACGGCCAAACAGCCCGGACGCAGTATATTCTACACAAAAAAATATATAACCTTACAAAAAATGTACAACTGGCACTACGTCACACCTACGCAAAAGCTACGACCAGACAAACATATTCTGACTAAATCTCAACATAGCGACCCTAAGGTTCTATTATTCAGCGTCTACTAGAATCACTTGAGAAATATAACTAAGGTTCAGAAAGCTTTTGAATGCCTTTGCTACACAATTTTCCTTGGGGAGATATTTTCTAGAAATAGCAGTTAGTACGAGGACTTAGGGAATTCTTTTCTGATTTTTGGTGTGTATTGTATTCGACTTACAAAATGTGTGTTTACACACCTACGTAGACAAACCCACTAATATTCACAATAGAGGGTGTAGGAGTCTCCCCTAGATCTTCTAGAGCCAAGTCAACCTCATCTGATAGCCAGTACACCTTCAGATTAACGGAGGAAGCTCTGGTGCAGGCTTTACTCTCGGCATTGGGGGGCCAGACGGCAGAAGATCCCAAAAGCCAAATCATAAGGAGGAAAAAGAGTAAACAGATTCCGAGCTCCGAGGAGAAAGCCTCAGATGCAACCGAAAACAAGACGAAGACAAACCCACTAATGTCATAAATGTCAAAGTCAAAGATGGATGAATGTATGGATGAATGTTTGTTACTCAATCACGCCAAAACGGTTGAACGGATCTGGCTGAAATTTGGTACAGGGATAGGTAATAGTCTTTTAATCCCTGGAATAGGTTCCCATGGGAAGCGGGAACGGGATCGAAATTCCACGCTGGCAGAGACGCGGGCAACAGCTAATGATGGAATATGTAACAAACAAATATTGCAAAATAAATAAAAGCATGTAAAAATAGATTCAAAAGCAGTAAAAAGTCCTTGTGAAAACACAGTATTCCCTCGCACCATACGCCACGTGAAGATATTCGCCGTATATAAATAGATATGGCCGTGCCGTGACCAGCTGTGCGTGAAAAGGGCTTCAATTGAAAAGGGCTACAGGTTTTGATGAGGTTCTCTTTTCACGGTACGATAGGGTTGAAAGAAATGTGACGTATAAAGATTATTATGTTTGTACAATCGTGTTAGACTGAATCATATTTATTTTGCAACGCAATCTCCAATATTTGAAACAAGCTATGCACAATACCCATTGTTGCGTTCCTAAACGAAGTAAAAAAAAAAAAAAACCATAATTTGCGTTGACAGATCTACGACTGTCACTTGTTGTCAACTTGTTGAAAAGAATTGTCTTGAGAAAAAGTTTGTTGAAATAAGTTTTTGTTCGAATAAAGTATAATCCGTGAATATCATATTTGGCCAGCGTTGGATTGGTTATATTTTGGACTAATTAACGTAATCGATTGGGAGTTGTTCGACTAAATCACATATTTGGTTGGAAGGGCTCCATTTGTACCACGCGCTCTGCTGATCTGTCCACACAAACCTTCATACACCCCTACACTTCATAAACACACGAATACAGACACAGACAGGTAAAGCGTTGTGTTTCGGGCGACTTCAAGTAAATGGTAAGTGAAATCCATTTATTAACAATTTGCTCTGTGAACCGCAGACTGCTCACTTCCCCATTGTACCCAGGAGGGCTAAACTTCCACTGCGCAATATACCTCCTGGCCCGGAATTGAACATTTTGGTAGCAAGAGCGTGGTTGTGTCGGATTCGAACCGACTAAAACCGCAGTCTCGGGTCTCATAACCTTAAAATAAATATTAGTATCTACGGTCAGTGTAAGATATAAGAACATAGTTGTTCAAACACTTAATATCAGTTTGGTGTGCTAATTTGAAGTCATTGCTAGGGAACTATTATGACTGATTAATTGGCAATATTTTTAAGGGATTTGATTTAATTTGCATTTGATTTAATCAGTTGATTGTTGCATGTCAGGCTTATACACACATAACATTCTATAATTGAATGTTTATTTGTAAACTATATTGAATTATATTTGTATTGGGGTTTGGGATCATTGTTGCATAAAATAAACTTAAACTGAAGTTTTATTTTTTGGCCCATTTAAGTGAACCAACATTGTTTAAATAATTTCTTTGTTTGGTTAATCTCTTTATCTGATTTGGTGAAGTTTGGTCATTGGAATGTCTCATTTAAGTGCAGCGAAGGAGGCCATAGCCGGTATAACCACACAATTGAGGTGGTTCACTTCGGCGGCGGCCACTACTACTCGACCAGAGCTGGCAGAGACCACTCTTACCAGGTTCGGCGGTATGGAGAACAGGCTTGGGGCTGTAGATGCCCTGTTCACCCGCTTTAGCCACCTGGCTGAGGACCTCGGGTTGGATCAGCTGAGTCAGGCAGCGCGGGACAAGGTTGTTGGTGACTACGACCAGATCCTGGCGTTGGCAGACACGATTTCCCTACGTGCTAGGGAAATATTGAAGAGCCGGGAGTCTGTCCAGGTCAAGCCGGAGACCTCTGTCGCTGGCCCGGGACTTTTGAGCAAGCTGCCCACACTTGAACTGCCACATTTTGATGGTCGGATGGACCACTGGCTGGGCTTTCAAAATTTATTTGTGAGTCTGGTCGACTCGCGCTCGGACCTTGGACCCGCCCAAAAGTTGGCCTACTTGATGTCCGTCCTCAAGGGAGAGGCCCGAGCCTTGGTGCAGCACTTACCGGTAACGGATGCGGCTTACCCTACTGCTCTGGAGCTGCTCTCCCGGCGGTACCACAATAAACGGTGTTTGGCTGACGCTCACATTAGCCATATTTTGGGGTTGCCCTTCATTACCAGAGTGTCAGCCTTGCGTACTGACCTTTTGAACCCGTTGTTGGCAGCGACCAATGCTTTGAGGCGACTGGAGTTGCCAGTCGACCATTGGTCGTACATCTTGGTGCATATAGTGCTGCAACGGCTGCCCGTGGACTTGAAGTCCCGTTTTGAGCAAAAATATGGTGGGGATAGTGCCACCCATCTCCCCCTTTTTGAGGACCTCGTCAAGTTCCTGGAGGACGAATGCCGGTTTCTAGACAACTCCAGTATTGCCATGGGGTCTCGCCCACCGTCTCCTCGGCCCAGAGGCCAGGGACTGCCTAGGGTTCGTGGGCCTGTTGAGAGTCGCCCCGCCCCCCGTTTCGCCGGCACCCAGATTCGTCCTGACTGCTCTTATTGTAAGGCTACGGGGCATGGCATAGCAACTTGCGCGGCCTTTTTGGGAGAGCACGTGAGTGCCCGCCGCCGCATTGCCAGTGCACGCCGACTGTGCTACTCATGTTTGGGGGCACATTTCCAACGGGAATGCCCCAACCCCCGTCCTTGCAGAGTTTGTGGGGGACCACATCTGGACATTTTATGCGTGAACGCGAACCGCGTTGGCAGTCCAGCCTCTGTGGGGGGTTCGCGTACGGGGGGGTACGATGGAGACGGTCACGGGGTCCGCTCGCCAGTGCAGAACCGAGGCGAGATCCGCAGGTTCGAACGCCGCTCGCCACCCCCCGTGTCACGAGAGCCGCATGAGCGCCGTAGGGCTCCCTCACATGGAGACGAGTACGCAACGGCCGCTTGCCGGCAGTGGCCGGACCAGCACCGACTGCCCTCCCCTCCGTTGGCGGAGCGTCCCCGATTGGAGTCGCGCCCCCCGCCATTCAAGCATCCGGTGGGATACGCCCCTCCAGCGATGGCACGCGGCTCGGGACATCGCGCGGACGAGGGGTTTGAACCCTATCCTCATCGCGAACGACTACAGTCTGGGTGCGGCGATCGGTCACCGCCCAGACATTAGGAAGTCGGCGCCTGCCCCACTACTGCAGCCCCCCAGATTGACACGGTTTTGTTGCCTACGGCATCGGTCAGGGTCTGGGGACCAGCGGGGGCCTCTGTTGTGGTCCGTGCCATTTTGGACACGGGTTCCCAGGGCTGCATTTTGTCGTCTTGGTTAGTGGGACAGGTAGGCCTTGATGTACGTGGCTATTCAGACACGATTAGAGGAGTGGGCAACGCAGCTGTCACCACTGTTGAGGGACAGGCTCGGTTTGGGCTCACTCCTTTGCATTCGTTGGGCCCTAAAATTGGTACCTCGGCCATTGTTATGAAGAACATTCTGGGAAGACATCCCCGGACACAGTTGTCTTCAGATATTGTTCGGTTGACGTTGGGTATGAAATTGGCTGACCCCCGGTTTGATTCTCCTAGTACAGCGCATTTGTTGTTGGGTGCCGATGTACTAGGGAGAATATTTTTGGGTGGTATAAGGGTCTTGCAGCCAACCGGGTTGGTGGCTGTCTCGACCATCTTTGGCTTTGCATTGATGGGACCGGTATTTAAGGAACCCCCTCCACCTGAGCTTGATTGTGCATTGGTGTCCGGCTCCGCTCTCTCTGACGCCGTTCAGAGGTTTTGGGAGGTTGAGGAGCCCCCTCAGGTGGCCCGTTTGAACCCGGAACACCAAGATTGCGAATTGTTCTATCAGAACAACACGGGTCGACTCCGTTCCGGTCGGATTGTTACCAGGTTGCCCTTTGTAGTGTGCGACCACCTCTCGGTGAATCTAGACCTACGGCCGAGAAGAGATTGTTGGCAATGGAGCGCCGCATGGGCAGGGACCCTGTGTTGAGGCAGAAGTACTTGGATTTCATGCAGGAGTACGCGGATTTGGGACACATGTCGGTGTCAAGGTTGGATTGGCGCTCAGTTGAACATTACTTCCTGCCCCATCATGCGGTCCTCAAGCCGTCCACTGGCAAGCTGCGCACGGTGTTTGATGGGTCTGCGCGAACTTCTTCGGGTGTCTCATTGAATGATTGCTTACATTCAGGCCCCAAATTGTTAAAAGACCTTTGTGACATCATCACGTCTTTCCGTCGACATCAGGTTGTCTTTGTGGCCGACATCAAGATGATGTTCCGACAAACGGTCATTCACCAGGATGACAGACGTTATCAGTTAATCCTGTGGCGCGAGAACCCCCAGGACCCCATGATTGTGTACGAGCTCAATACGAATACATACGGCCTTCGTTCTAGCCCCTTTGTTGCCATTCGTTCGCTTTGGGAGCTCGCGGACCGAGAGCGTTTGAAGTTCCCTCGGGCGTCCGCCATCTTGAAAACGGACCTGTACGTCGATGACGTCTGTACTGGGGCTTCCACGGTTGGGGAAGCCATTTTATTGCGTGACGAGTTGATTGGGATCCTGGCTTCCGCTGGATACGAGTTGCGTAAATGGGTGTCCAACTCTCCAGCTCTATTGGAAGGTTTGCCGGAGGATCATAGACAGGACCCGCATTTGTTTGAAGACGTTGACAACCCCGCCATGATGGCCGTCCTCGGTGTTCAGTACAGACCTGTCCAAGACATCTTTACATACGATGTCGACCTAGAGTCGCCCCACACTTGGACTAAACGACTTGTGTTGTCTACTGTCGCAAGGACCTTTGATCCTAATGGTTGGATTTGTCCGGTACTGTTTTGGGCGAAATGCTTTCTCCAGCGCCTCTGGACCGCGGGACTTGGTTGGGACGAGCCGCTTCGGGAAACCCTGTTGAAGGATTGGATCCACTTTGTGTCCACACTCCCTGCGGTCAATGAGGTCGTGTTGCCCCGCGCCATCCTCCCCCCTGGGAGTTACACTGCTACCCTCCACGGCTTTTGTGACGCGTCGTCGCACGGTTACGCAGCCGTTGTTTATCTGCGCACTGTCAGCGCGACAGGCCAGGGGAAGCTCTCGCTGGTCATGGCCAAGAGCAAGGTAGCCCCTCTTCGAACAGCATTGACCATTCCCAAATTGGAGTTGTCAGGGGCAGCTCTTCTTGTGCGTCTATTGAATCACGTTGTTAATACCTTGGGTGAAACTGTGGACATTCGATCCTCTTACGCCTGGACGGACAGTCAAATTGTTTTGTGTTGGTTGAAGACGTCCGTCCACACTTTGGAGGTCTTTGTGGCGAACCGAGTGTCACAGATACAAAATTCTGCAACACCTTTAACTTGGAGGCATGTCCCTGGGGACCTGAACCCCGGCGACGTGGCCTCACGTGGGTGCACGGCCCCTCACTTGATTGATCACCCCCTCTGGTGGGGGCCAGAATGGCTGACTCGGTCCGAGGATGCTTGGCCTCGAATGCCAGTCTTGATGACGGATCCTTTGCCCGGGCTAAGGGTGCTCGCTGTTGAGACGAAGGACCCGCCGTTTGATCCCGACCTTTTGTTGAATCGGTACAGCTCCCTCGATAAACTGTTGAATGTCACATCTTGGATCAGGCGCTTTCGTCACAATTGTAGGAACCGTGGGGACAAACGCCTGTCGCCGGTCCTTTCTCCTCAAGAGCTCCAGGAGTCTCTCCTTCTTTGGGTCCGCTCTGTGCAGGCTGCACACTTTGAGAAGGAGATTGAAATCTTGAAGTCCGGTATGGCTAAGTTGTCGGGAGCTATCAGTAAGCTGAGCCCCTTTTTGGATGATGCGGGTTTCTTGCGTGTTGGAGGACGTTTGAGGCACTCTAGCCTCCCCTACGGAGCTCGTCACCCCCTTTTGTTGCCCAAGGAAGGCCATTTGGTCAAGTTGTTGGTGACTGATCGTCACATTAAGAACTCGCATGCCGGTTGTAATGCGCTGTTGGCCATTCTGCAGCGAGACTTTTGGATTTTGTCGGCCCGTCGTACTATCCGCAGCATTGGCTTTCGTTGCATGCCATGCTACCGGACTAAGGCCCCCACTATGCAGCCCATGATGGGAGACTTGCCGGCTGATCGTGTCAATGAGGCAAGGCCTTTTGCAGGCGTCGGAACGGACTTTGCCGGTCCCTTTTTGGTGAAGACGTCTACTCTTCGTAACAGTAAAATCCTTAAGGCTTATTTGTGTGTGTTTGTCTGCCTGTCAACGAAGGCAGTACACTTGGAGCTAGTAACCTCGCTCTCGACGGAGGCCTTCGTGGCAACTTTGGATAGATTCGTGTCTCGCCGTGGGTTGCCTTCTTTAATTAGATCTGATTGCGGTACCAATTACAGAGGTACAAGTAACTATTTGAAGGAAGTTTACGCCTTCCTTGCGGAGAACCAGGTTGACATAGGCAACAAATTAGCCCGCAAGGGGGTCACTTGGCTGTTTGACCCGCCAGCCTGCCCCCATTGGGGGGGTATTTTTGAAGCCGCGGTGAAGGCGGCCAAGGGACTCTGGCGGAGATTATTGGGAGACACAGTTCTCACCTTTGAGGAATTAGCTACGGTATTTTGCCGCATTGAGGCCGTACTAAACTCGCGTCCATTGTGCCCGCTCTCTTCGGACCCTAATGATTTGGAGGCCCTAACCCCGGGCCATTTTTTGATTGGACAACCACTTGTCGCCCTGCCGGAGCACCCCCTTGTCGATGTGAGCCGAAATCGGCTATCGCGGTTCCAGTTAGTGCAACAGCTCGCTCAGAGCTTTTGGAAGCGTTGGAGCTTGGAGTACTTGCACATCCTCCAGCAGCGCGTCAAGTGGACGGATAAAACTCATCCTCCCAAGGTCGGAGACCTCGTCCTGATTAAGGATGCCAACCTAATGCCGTTGTATTGGCGCCGGGGGCGCATTCTCAATCTAGTGGCTGGCACCGATGGGGTTCCTCGATTTGCTGAGGTTTTGGTTGACGGATCGGTGATGAGGAGAGCGGTCGCAACCTTATCAAGATTGCCAATTGATTAGCTGACGGGAAGGCCCGTCCGGAGGGGGTAGATGTTGCGTTCCTAAACGAAGTAAAAAAAAAAAAAAACCATAATTTGCGTTGACAGATCTACGACTGTCACTTGTTGTCAACTTGTTGAAAAGAATTGTCTTGAGAAAAAGTTTGTTGAAATAAGTTTTTGTTCGAATAAAGTATAATCCGTGAATATCATATTTGGCCAGCGTTGGATTGGTTATATTTTGGACTAATTAACGTAATCGATTGGGAGTTGTTCGACTAAATCACATATTTGGTTGGAAGGGCTCCATTTGTACCACGCGCTCTGCTGATCTGTCCACACAAACCTTCATACACCCCTACACTTCATAAACACACGAATACAGACACAGACAGGTAAAGCGTTGTGTTTCGGGCGACTTCAAGTAAATGGTAAGTGAAATCCATTTATTAACAATTTGCTCTGTGAACCGCAGACTGCTCACTTCCCCATTGTACCCAGGAGGGCTAAACTTCCACTGCGCAATATACCTCCTGGCCCGGAATTGAACACCCATTTTTATACTGGCGGAATAATTAATAATAAAATTTATTAATTCTTCCGCCAGGTAAGAAAGTATAATTCCTAATAGTTATAATTAGTCTGTAGTTGTACTGTTTATACTGGAGATTGATGGCACTTGGTGGAACTTGCTACACATATTGAATAAATCACTTGTACTTTTCCACAATTATTTATTTATTTGAACCTTACCGGTTTCACCTTATAAATAAATAATTGTGGAAAAGTACAAGTGATTTATTCAATATGAAAATCTGTAGTTGTAAGTGAACAAAGCACTATGATACTATATGAAGGGTAAATAAAAAAAGTCATCGAATTTTTTAATGGGTTGCCTGGTTCCTGCGTTGCAGTTTATGAAAATAAATCCATTTTTTTTCTTTCTTCTTCTTTCTATAAGATATATATTCGAAAGTAAGTGTTTTTGTCTGTATATATCTATTATTAAAGAAATGGGTTCAGTTATTCACTTCTGTGTTGTTGATTGGACCTCTAGGCCGCTTATTTGGATCAGATTCCCACTAGTACTCCCAGAATGTGGTAATTGGGCCGCGGCCCAAAAGTAAGTGCGACCTAACCGAATTACAAACGAGTATTGATGCTATCCTGGAATATCATATAACTACAAGATGAAGATTTTTATAGGAAACAATAAATGTCCAACACATATGGAGCGGATTTCATTAATGATAGGAACCTCAATCAAGTCGAACAAAAATCCGGTATCATATTATTTTCCACAATGAAATTCATTAGACGGACTTTCATTGTAGAAATCTAGCCATAATCATAGTCTAGGTAGTAGATGTACTGGTTGAAGTAGGTATAACTTTACTACTTTGAAATGACTAAAGTTCGTACATACCTTTAATAGCGCATAAAGTACTCATACCTGGCACATTATTGGAATCGCAAGTATATTCAATATATTGCCTCCTGAGCGCAGCTGGTGTTTAGAAGGAGATAAACGCCTAGTAACAGTAAGCGCTACAGATTCAAATATAAGGGACCCTAAGTGAGCTACAGGTACAGTTATAAGACGCGAGCGAGGACTCAGGGCTGCACACGCTGGCGGACTGCCCGGCGTGGGAGGCGCTGAGGCGTGACCTCATAGCAGCCATTGTGGTGGGAGTCCTCTCGCTCGGCAGCATGATTGCGGCAATGGTGCGAAGCGCGAGCGCGTGGGCCGCCGCCACCTCCTTCTGCGAGCATGTAATGCTCGCGAAGGAAATGGCGGAGCGCGCCCGGGAGAGATTTAGAACTCTCCCGGCGCGCCGAGCCCGCAACTTGCTCGCCGCGCGTCGCAGGCGACTCAGGCGCCGGAGGTCACTTAACGACCTCCGTCCTCCATGAGCGCAGGCCTGGGGGTGGCGGGTGAGGCCGCCTGTCACCCCAGCAGAAGCATGCCGGGACGGTGAGGCGACTAGCGCCCCTCCCCCAAACCGGGGCAAGACGGGAACACCGTGGTTCCCAAACCCGAGGGGGTCATCTCGAAACCGGAGATGGCCCAGGGTCAGTCGGTGTGCGAGGGATATGCTCTATGGGCAACCTTACACCCCGGCATCTGTAAACCCGAGACGGCGTGCGGTTTTAGTCGGTTCAAGCCCGACATAACCGCCCCCGCCGGCCAGCGGGGGGGTATCCGAAGGGATTTCCGCACGAATAAAAAAAAAACAAAAAAAAGGTACAGTTATAGATAGAAATATTCGTATCGAACAATACACGGGCCACCCGTTTCTTTTCACGAGGATACAAAGGTGACTAAGGAATAGGGCTATTCTTCATTCGACTGTAAACGTAGACTCGTTTTTCGCTTCCTATTTTAATGAGACCGAAAATACTTAATTAGTATCTTAGCGTTGATCCCGTTTCCCCTGAGGCTTCCGCCTCAGAGCCCGGGTTCCGCTGGGTCCGAAAATAACATAGCTGACAAAATTTAGGCTTTTATAAGGCGTATTTATTGTGCTCAGTTATACTGCCCCTTCAGAGATACAGGCATAGGACCTAAATATGAGAAGAGTAAATATGACAATTTTATTATGGTATCTCATATACAATTTTTTTTAAGTCAGCCTGTGACCACGGCCCGTGGAACCTGGTCGAAACCTCAGGCAATCCAAAGGGATGTATTTACTTTTTTTTTTTCATCTATACATGATCGCGTTAATTCCCGTTAAATTATTGTATATGGTTTCTCATATAACTTGAAAGTTTAAAAATGAAAATTAGAATAGGAATTATAAAGTTGAAAGACGGAATTTATTGCATTACCTTGAACCATCTTGAAGCAATTTATTGAGAACTTCCTTGCGGAAGGAAATGTAAGATGGCGTCGACAAGGACAGTTTATAAGTGTCGCGAAGATGGATTATTTCTTGTTAAAATTTGTTCGTCCCTTGGCTGTCTGAAAACTTTCGTAGCATGTCATTGTGTTTCATGTTGGGTCAATTCATGCCCATTCCTTTGCAGTAAAATTAACAAAGATTTTTAGGATTCGAGAGCAAGAGGACCCGCACTAATCAGTAAGTGCGAACAATAACAACGCGTGAAGCAGTTTAGCATATAATCCTCTCGTATTTTTGTCTATTAATTACTAGCTATCTCTATCCTGCCAAGTAAGTACACATTCATACTTACATATTCTCACGCCTTTCTCCCTCAGAGATAGGCACAGACAACAACACGCTTTGGTTTTGTCCTTCTACACTCCACTAGCTTCCTTTACTGTCATTAAACCTTTCATGCGAGCACGCCACTCTTTAGTGCTTCTGACCTGCCCTTTTTTCAAACATCAAAGCAAAGTAACTATGCGTTACGAGTATGGTATACTATACTTGTCAATACAAAATCATTGGAAGCGAGTAAATATTTATTAATTGTAATTCTTCAGGGCAAAAATTATACAAGACTTAATAAAACATTTCTAAAGGGATGCTACTAATTTAGACCCCAATGTAGATGACGAGATACAAACGTGATATATGGGATCCTTTAACAGATAATTTAAATTGGGCCCCATTTCGCTCGTGTATAATAATAATGTTTAATTAAGTGTTGCCTACTATGTAATCTTCTAATATTTATTATATATTCCACTAAATGCTTTGTATCAAATAATTGCGTCGAGTCTTTGATATTATTTAGATAGGTACTGTCACAAACAGGGGTGTGTGTTGGGTAAGGGGTGTGTGTTGGGTAACCTCCTCGAGTGTCGCTCCGATTCCGGTCCCGCTGCAGTCCGGGGGGAACGGAATCGGAGCGGCCGGTACACCCTGGGCGGTGGTCAATGGCTTCCCCTTCATAGGGTTGGCATTGATCGTCGGCCAATACCCAACGTGGCGGGAACACATCGCTCTCCGTACTCCTCTGCTTTCAGAGGAGACAGGATGAGCGATGCTGTTAGTGGTGAGATGGCCCAGGGTCAGTCGGGGTGCGAGGGGTATGCTCTATGGGCAACCTTACACCCTGGTGTCTGAAGACCCGAGACGGCGTGCGGTTTTAGTCAGTTCAAGTCCGACATAACCGCCCCCGCTGGCCGGCGGGGGGTATCCGAGGGGATTTCCGCACGAAAAAAAAAAGAAAAAGGTACTGTCACAAACAAAAGTAGGTCAAACGCATCCTAATTCACAGTTCACATAAAACTTTTCATAAAATAATAAACAAGAAATATATTAAATTGACTTCTGAGAATTTCAATGAAATACTTATCAATCACATCAAGTATTAATAACGATGTAAGTTCCGTGGTAAGATCGGTTATAAGTTAGTGTTTAGCAACTTTTATCACAGAGTATCTGATAGAATGAGTATGGTTTTTGGATCAGACACTTGTGTGTGTATGCGGTCTCAGGTTGGACGAGGTTTTTCTGTTAGGAAATTCTATATTGCGGCGCGATTCTGAAATAATATCATGGACTTGACCGGAAACATAGTTGGTGAAGTACAGGCCTGGTTACGTACCACTTCGGCAATATCTACACATACCATATTTACTTGTCCTGACTGATTCTTTAACGCAGAGCCTCAACTGGTGGATCTACAAAGCTGGAGCCCGGGGTCGGCTCTTCTAAACCTCCTGATTTGACTTTTCTTGGCTATTTACGGAGGCGACTGCCACCTGACCCCCTGACTCGGAGAGTGTCAGAGTGCCAGAGCCTTTTCCGTTAATCAGCAGGTGTACCGGCTTGTAAGTTGCCAGGGAACCGGCTTGTATTGGACAATAACAAATCATTAGCATTGGTGTAGTAATAGGTCTTTACCTATGAAATTGCCGAAATTTTCTTACAAAATGAGAAAATGAGAAATTTAATAGTTATTTCCATTATTTATATTTTGTTTGAAAGTTGATTTCAAGATTTTACAACTCTGTATTAAATTTTGTTTTTATGAGCCGCTTGATAAATTAATTCGATCTTCAAAAACAGTACTTCCTAAATGCTATCCATTTTGATGATAAATTTCGTATTACTTACTAGCTGTCACTTTTCAAAAATGTAATAAAAGTTGGTGTTTGTTAGCTTAATATTGTCTCAATCAAAAAAAAAAAAAAAAACATTAAATTTGGATTTGTATTCCTAAAAAAATGCAAAAATGTTAGTACTGACAATTGGCTTTCTCCCAATTTCTTCAAGAAAAACGGCAATTTCATATGTAACAACCTAATATAATTACTAACGTAAGTCATACCATAATTATAATCCTAGCAACATTACAAATAATGCTATTTCACTAACATTTCTGTCAGATCCTAAAAAAAAAACAAATTTATAAGTCACATTGGGAAACCCTAAAGGAATCACGACATAACCAGAGCCATTGAAAGAGCCCACATGCGACGATTGGACGACCTCCCCAATTTTTCCCTCATAACTATGCCTATGGGGCCACTGAAAGTTTGTTTAGAACAATCAAAGTATTTTGAACTTTAAGCTACACTCATAGAGTTGAGTTTTCTTCGAAGTTGAAAAGTTTTTTGGAGGCTTCAGAGGAATAGAAATATAATCGAGTTAATGAGATACCGACGATGTAGAATATTGTCGCAGGTCGTCTGTAGTGTCAATGAGGTGATTTGGTACTAGCTGTTCTGCGTATAGGCACTTTGTTTTGTTACAAGGAGTTTCGAAACGAGCTTGATTCACGGAACACATTAAATGAAACAAAATATGCCTCATTTAGAGAGGTTAGTAACCGTTGAAGACTCCACTATTTACAATATGCATACATCATCAAATCAGCTCGATGGCGTCAAATTAATGTAAACTCCTTGATATTGATGTTGAGGGGGTCCAGGAGTACACATTTAAAAGATGAATAATTTACATCCTTAGACTTGATAAGCTTTAAAGAAAAAATCCAGGATCCGTACCGAAATCGGAAGTAAATACAGACAATCAAGACTGGATAACTAAGTTCAAGTCTCTTTACGTCAATTATAATTAATAGCTTAATGAAGTTTGTAGTCCCTTATTATTAAATTTACTGCGAGAATAGAAGAATGTCGGAGGTTCGTAATCAGATTTGAATCCCATACAGCGAACATAATTTAGCTCAAATTTTGACAGTAACAAGGATACTGTCTAATTAAATTTCTTCGAGAAGAACAAAGGTTATATTGTCACAAAGGCGTAGTTACACGAAACAAGTAAATGGTCCAAGGTTAGGTTATCAGCGCTAGCTGCTAAGAATGCTAATAGGTCTTCTTTACCTTTTTTAGGGTTCCGTAATAAGGTTAAAACTGGCGAAACGTGGGTGCTAGCACCTCTGCCTACCCCTTGGGGGTAAAAGGCGTGAGTTCATGTATGTAAGTTCATATATGTAATAAGGTTATTTTTGTTACCCTCCGGGATGGTAACAAAAAGAACCTTATTACTAACACTCCGTTACTTGTCCGTCTATCAGTGGGCTGTAGGTACAGTCAACGACAAAAGTGGATAAACACTTAACTATTTACACACGTTTTTTACATTGGAATATGAATATACCTTATAACTAATATACATGTAGTTTTATAATCTCCAGAGGACAAAGTTAATTTATGCCATGTTTTGTTCATTATTTAATTTTTTTTTATATTTATTATACACTTATAAAATGTTTAAGAGCAAAAGTGATTAATAAATTAGAATTTGTTAAGCTACATTTGTCGTTAACTGTATCTATATCATAAGCCGCAATGTAATAATTAATATTTCACTTTATAGAAAATACATAGAAAAATACCTTGGATTATTTATGGGTCCAAAATTAATCTGCCATATTGAGGAATGACACACCAATACTTCATAATCATAGCGCCCAGAATTTTCTCACTAGACCAATGAGGTTGTTTTTGTGGGTTTGATTAAGTAAACATATAATCCTCATACATCGATGAGCCCCAACATTTACTTATTTCTTTTCCATTAGAAGGTGACACCTTTCCAAATGAACCTCATTTCTCCCAAGCAGAAACAAAACAAACAGCCTGATTAATTTTTATACATAAGTGTTCTGAACATACCTCAGACGTCGTCAGACCAGTAACTTTCTGTTGCGTGATGAACTTGCTTTGCGATCGAAAAATAAAACGACTTCATACTACAACTAAATTATATAAAATATTATAGAAACAATACATTTTCATCTCTCCTGCTCGGAAAGTTTAATTTTCATGGGTAGATAGCCGGGTGGAAAGTAGCTTATTTCATCCCTAGGGCGGAAAAGTTTTTTTTTTTTAATTTTAAGTTTTGCCTTGGAGTCCATGATAATAAGTTAGGTACGTCATAATGCCTTGTATCATGACTTTTTTTTTTACATGGCCGCTTAGTTGCACATCTCGTGACCAACTCGATTACAATGTAACCAATAGATTCGATTTTCAAAACTTTTCTAGGCAGTATGTACGTGAATTATAACTTTTTTTTCAGAATCAAAAAAAAACAATTTAAGTTTGCTAAAGAATTAGCGGGAAAACGAGATTAAATATAAATAAATATCTTGTGTTAATTGTAGTTAAAAATGGTTTCAGAAAGTGATTCTAGTGACTTGGATATTAATTTAACTCCCGATGAGATTAAAGAACAGGCAAAAGTTATTGTTAATAATCTATTTCAACAGTATATAATTTATTTAATCTATGTTAACTGATTATCAATATACCTGTTTCATTAAATGTGTGTGTAGTATTTTAATTTCCTCACATAGTCGAAATGAAAAGTAGAGTGTTATCTCAGGTGAAATGGCTAACTTTCAACCCTTGTGTAACAATCTACTATTTAAGGTCTTATGCTCAAATTACGAAAAAGAGGTTTGTTTATTCAACGCCAATTACCACGGACATTACACGTGTCGATTATTATCAACAACCGGTAGGAGACCTTAATGAATACTTAATTATACAGCTTTAAAGTTACATACTTAATATAGCAGTCGTTCCAATATACTATGGAGTTCTACCTTTTTCTAGTATAGCGGCAGAGTAATAAATATGTATGAAGAGTAATATTTAAACTTTTGTTCAGCAATATTGCACCACAAAAAGTTGCCCGTCTTCTGAAGAAATTGGGCACATTTCTTCACGCATTCAATTTCTTGTGTCAACATTCATGCGTGCCTCGACGTGTAATTATATTTCTAATGCTGGAGGGAGTAAAATAAAAGTACCTCACATAATATATAAAGACCCTTAATACATACTAAAATCTAGGGAGCGTTCGCAAATGTGTTGAAATTTTGAAAAATCCCGCACGTGTGAAATTGGAAAAGGATGCGAGGGGTTCTGAGTTGTCCTTCAGTGTTGTCGAGTGTCCTGTCACTCTGAAAGCGAAATTTGAGTTTAGGAATTGGGCGTATGTAAATTACATAATGAGAAGGCAAATTAAAAGGGATGATTCGATTTGCTAGAGATATATCTTCCGAGTGGCCATTGGATTTATTTTAGTTTTGACCACGATTATTACAGCAACATGGGGAAGGAATAAGCTCGTGGCATTACATAACTGTACCGTATATTTTGATTGCTTGATATATTATGATGATTCAAAAAGGATATTTTAATATCTTTTGACCGTTTATGTTCAATTAAATTTTTAAGCATTTTGTATGCTTACTTTTTCTAAAGATTTAGATCGGAAAAAGAGAACATCTAGAAAGGGACTTGAACCCGCGACCAGTCCCTTACAGGGGGAATGCTCTGACCAGCTGAGCTATCTAGACACGTCCCAGATATTCGAAATTCTCCGATATATTATATACGTCTTAAGGCGACGCTGGAACTATCTACCGTAATTCTTGCGAACTACGGAAACAATGAAAAATTTTACAGTCATTGTTTTTTGATGGCTCCGCCTAATTAATTCAATTAAATTGTTAAGCATTATGTATGCTTACTTTTTCTAAAGATTTAGATCGGAAAAAGAGAACACCTAGAAAGGGACTTGAACCCGTGACCAGTCCCTTACAGGGGGAATACTCTGACCAGCTGAGCTATCTAGACACGTCCCAGATATTCGAAAATCTCCGATATATTATATACGTCTTAAGGCGACGCTGGAACTATCTAACGTAATTCTTGCGAACTACGGAAACAATGAAAAAAATTTACAGTCATTGTTTTTTGATGGCTCCGCCTAATTAATTCAATTAAATTTTTAGCATTATGTATGCTTACTTTTTCTAAAGATTTAGACCGGAAAAAGAGAACATCTAGAACGGGACATAAACCCGCGACCAGTCCCTTAAAGGGGGAATGCTCTGACCAGCTGAGCTATCTAGACACGTCCCAGATATTCGAAATTCTCCGATATATTTTATACGTCTTAAGGAGACGCTGGAGCCATCTACCGTAATTCTTGCGAACTACGGAAACACTGAATAACTTAACAGTCATTTTAGGTAGATTCCGATGAAATCGATCTACCTATTGGTTTCTTGACTACTGTCAAATTTAAAAAAAAATTCTTCATAGGAGGTCTAGTTATGACCCCCTGAGTCCGAAATGACCACTGGTCAAAAAGTTTATATATATATATATATATGTATGTATGGTTCCACTTCCCAAAATTTGCGGCACTCTCACGGTCGCATTTTTGCCCCGATCGCTTTCAAACTGCGGTCAAAAATTCCTTGGGTGTAAACTTAGTTTAAGTTCGTGAACGGGTGGAATCCGGCCTAAGGGGACGGTAGGGCCTCACTTTTTGTGAAATCAGTTTTTCCTCAAAATTTCACGTTCCATGAAAGATATTCGAACTGTTCTAATTTTATCCCATAGTATACATGAATACCAACAACTTTTAATTATAAACCTATAAGATTAAAACTTTAACTAAAAGTGGAGGGGGGAAAAACCAAAATTTTTCGGGAAAAAAATTATAACTTCTAAAAAAATTAAACATGTTAAAAATAATATTAATTTCTTCACGAAATCTACCTGTGCGTTCCCCCTGCGGGAACGGATTTTTTAAACATTGTTTTTTGATGGTGTTGATGTAGTTGACTTGAGCAGGACACCGTGCGGTTTTGGTCGATCCACGGCATAACTGCCCCCGCTGACCGGCGGGGGGGGGGGGACCGAAGGGATTTCCGCACGTAAAAAAAAACCTTGCGAGGGATTCATTTTGATCGTGTATCTTGGCATTCGGCAGCTTAATGGTTAAGGAGTCAGCCTCAACGTTCGAATCCCGGCTATTACACTAGTAACGTGAACCTGCTCCTTCCTAACACCGCGATTTAGCTTAGTTAGCGAAGTAAGAGAAAGTACTAGTCATTTCGGTTACAATATTTTTTTATGAATAGTTTTCCAAATCCGACAGAGGGCGCGGGTTCGATTCCCGCTCAGTGCAAATATGTGTATAAATGAATGGCTATTTGCATTGGTCTGGGTGTTTCTATGTTTAATATGTATGTATTTACAAAAAAAAAATATACGTATGTTTATCCGCATTCTGGAACCCATAACACAAGCTAGTTAAACTATGCTTACTGTGAGTCTAGAAAGCGCTGTGTAGAATGTCGTAGAATATTTATTTATTTATATTTAGTGCGTCAAAAAGACTTAGAGGCATTTATTCAAGACACGCACAAAATACGACATTGACCTTTATTCAAAATGCCAAAACGCGTAGAGGGAATTCTGCCTCTAGCAACATTATACATGGTATTTACTTAGTAAACAGTATACCGAGACAGTCTCCAATTTAATAGTCTCCGACGGACTGGAGCTTCGAACGAATCAATAATTCTAAACCAACACGAGTGACGTCCTGACAATCAGCTCGCCAGAAATCACCCACATGTGGCTGCAAATATCACTATTAAGGCCTATTTACACGACGCCATTTTTTTGTACATACTAGAGCTATAATTGTATGCAACAAATTAAGTGTAATAATTGACCTTCAAGAATTGTAAGCAAGTGTTTACAAGTGCATACTAGTTAAAAAACTAATGCAATTTATTGAATGCAAATCTTGACTAGAAATCATCGCAGGTGTCTTTTGTTTACACACCATGCAATTAGGTTTGGGCAATGATTGCTTTCAAGTTTTGACTTATCTTAACAGAGACTTGCACGTGAGTTTGCAATTTGTAGGTGTGTTGCTTCAAGTATTGCACGTATGTGTTTTGGCGATTTTTTTTCAATTATTGAATGTTTAAGAAGAGATTGTTTATTAAAAAAAAAAGTTAGAATTCGTTCTGCCGATTTCATAAAAGTTATTGGCATTTATTGCAGCCTGAAAATGTAAATTACAAAAATTGTGATGCATGTAATACTGCATTTTCGCAGAGAATTTGGAGTTGGAAAAGGGAGCTAAAGAAAAAACTTCGAGATGCCAAAGCCTTGGGCGATTATCATCTTAGTCACCAACTGTCTAGGGCATTAAGATCAATTCTTAAACTAATACAAGGTATATCGCAACAAATAGCAAACAATTGCGATAGTTACGATAGGGCAAGGCATGAAGTAAATTTTGATAAAAACCCTTTTCAGTACTCAAAAAACATCTTTAAAAGCCAAAATGGTAAACTTCTTCTGACCAAAGAACAAACTTACGAACATTACAAAAACACTTATGAAATACTTAAATGCAGAACACCATACAATCAACCGGAAACCCAAAGACCTCACGACCCTCTAGTACAATTCCAAGGGAATGCACCTACCATAGAGGAAATAGAGATACAAATAAAAAAGAAATCATCTAAATCGGCTCCGGGCCCTGATGGGGTTCCATATATAGTGTATAAAAAATGTCCAACAGTTCGTAAACATCTCACAAATATATTCAGTAAAATCTGGTCAGAAAAGAATATACCAGTCGCATTTGGCGAAGCGGTTTTCGTTCTCATTCCAAAAAAACATGAAGTGACCCATCCTAAAGATACTAGACCGATAGCACTAACTAACACAATTTCAAAAATATTTTTCTCAATTCTACAAACAAAAATGTGTCATTTTATGATTAACAATAGGTATTTCGGACCTAACCACCAGAAAGGGTTTTTACCCGGCATTTCTGGTTGTCTGGAACACAATAGTCTGTTAGCGGAAAGCTTAAAAGATGCCAGAAAATACGAAAGACAGATAACGGTATGTTGGATAGACCTAGAAAATGCATTTGGCTCAATTCCACATTACCTTATGGTATACGCGTTGCAATGGTATAACTTTCCGCCCGTGGTCATAGAGATAATCGAGTCGTATTACTCCCAGCTAAAATTTCCTATAAGCTTCCAAGAAGTACACACAGGACCATTACGGTATAATGTGGGACTGTTTCAGGGATGCTGCTTGTCACCAATAGCATTTAACATAGTAATTAATATCTTAATTACCAAGTTAATACGTCACGAAAAGAAATGGGGTTATCGGTTTAAAGTAAATAACATATACTCAGAGTCCATCTTAGCTTTTGCTGACGATCTCGCAATACTGACGCGCAATCCAAAACAATGTCAGGAACTATTAAAGGAAGTCGATGAGTTCTGTTCGTGGACAAATGGACTGAGGACGAAGCCCAGTAAGTGTCACTGTCTATGTCTGGGTAGACGGGACACTAAATTTACCTCTTACGACCCGGGACTCTTCATTGGGGTAAACCAGTTTCCATAGTCGCTGAATCGGTGCCATTTAAATTTCTTGGGAGAAAGATAGACTATAAAGGACGCACACCATCCTTAGATGAAGTTGTCGATACGTTTATAAATGACCTAAATAAGATAGATCAGATACCATTAAACAATATCAAAAAAGCTTGGATATATGACAACTACTTAACATCACGTCTGACTTGGCCTTTTCTGGTGTATGAATTCGGTAAAACCTTACTGGCGAAAATAGATGCAACTGTCATAAAATCGCTAAAATCGTGGCTTGGACTAGCGCACTCTGCTGATTCCTCTGCTCTATTTAGGGATCAAAATAATTTTGGGATGAAACTTAAGAAACCATCGGAGCTCTATAAACATCTTAGAGTTACCAAAGCCCACATCTTAGGAAAATCCCAAGATGTCACAATCAGGGCACTCCCGAAAGATAATAACGCGTCCGAGCTTGAATCTAGACTTCTATTCCATAAACGATTTATGATAGGGGCCCAGTCAAACAGAGTGGGGTTGGGAGTACGAGAGCCAGAAAGGGACCAGGATATACTTAAGTCCTTTCTAAAACAAGACGAAAATGATAAATATCGAGTGCACGCGATGAATTTGGAAATCCAAAATGAATGGTTGACAATGGGAGAGTTCTGCATACCGATGGCCTTAAAGTGGCGCACCTTGATCTATGACTGGTCGCCGGCCCTGTTAAAATTTTATCTTAACGCCTTTCAGATGACCCTCCCAGACCAGAGTAATCTGGTAAGGTGGGGGAAGGCCACAGAAAAACAATGTTATACTTGTGGTGAGGCAATAGGGACGGCTAGACACATATTAGTAGGATGTAGGGTGCTTCTCGATAGAGGCCATTACTCACGCCGCCACGATAAGGTGCTTATCATCATACGTGAAGCAATGAGTCTGGCAGTAGCTAGAGCCCAAAAAGGATTGACTACTAACAGACGTCATATAACTTTGTGTCTGAAGGTTCATCCATAACACCCAGGAACAAACCTTATTCAATCTTAGATACTGCCCCAGATTGGACTCTCCTAATCGACACGTATGAAAAGCACTATAAAATTCCGGAGGATGTTGGGGTTTCGTCATCTAGACCTGACATATTCCTATATTCTAAGAGGTTAAAACATGTGGTTCTTGTGGAACTTACTGTACCGTGGGAAACAAATATACCGAAGGACCACACAATAAAGAAAAATAAATACTATGATCTCACAAACGAATTAATCAAAAACGGTTACGTGGTTAATTTGTATGCAGTGGAAGTGGGAGCGAGAGGTATACCAGCAAAATCTCTCTATAACCTACTTAAAGATCTAGGCCTATCGAGAGCTACAATAAGCTCATTACTAGGACGAATGTCTAAAGCGGCACTAGTAGGTTCGTATCAAATTTGGTTAGGCAGGGAGGGGAACTTGGGTAGTGAAGGTGAGTGTTGATGTACATCAACAAAAGGGGCCCCTTCTAAACCTACACTTGGGTCGCAAGTCCCAGGCACTGTCCCGAGTTCCCAACTCAGCAACGCGATGGACCCGGCACCCGCACGGAGAATCCATGGATTGCTAAGATTACGGTCTCGGACCTAAGGAAACAATAAACAAAAAAAAAATTTTAACTCACAATATCATGGGGCAAGAAAAAAAAAAGAGATTCTATGGGTACGAGTTACGGTTATGAAGTTTGTAAAAGAAGGGAGTAGTCATGTTGGAAAGAATAGTCTAGCATGGAAAAATTGCCTAGTAGAGCAAGTATGTGACATGTTATATAGACGATGCAAGTCATTTCATGCTTCAATTTTATTGTATGCAACAGGCAAGAAACTTGCATCGTGTAAATGGGCCTTTAGTTTAGAATCAAAAAGTTCTTATTCAAATTTTATTGCAAGCTTTTATTTCACTCGCCTAGTTAGGTCGCATTTCACCAGTGAGAATTATGTTCAAAGAGTCAAGTATAATAAAATAAAATAAGCTAAGCTAAATTGCTTGTGTTAGGAGTGGATTCACGTCTGTAGTGTTATGGCCAGGATGCGAACCTGGGTCTCATGATCGTAAAACTGACTCATTAAACATTAACCTACTGATGCTTCGGGACGTGGAAAGTAGTGGTTCCCTACTTTAAATCGAATGACGCGAGATCGAATAACACTTGCTCGAAAACTTTTACTCGATGGTACTTGAAATCGATAAATTATGAGCTCGACAGTTCACTCCCTCGATGCATCAAAATCTTGAATAACAATAAGCTCGAATCATCGGCAGACTGAAGGCTCATTATCATTCAAACATAATTTCTCGACCGACCATCTAATCGATTTATAGAATATCTCGAAAACGGTATAGTGGTTCCGGCGCTTCTGGGTTAGGTTACGTTAGAACTGTGACCCTAACAGAGCGCGAGCCGAGCGAGAGAAGCGAGCGTACCGCGGCAGCGGCCGGCGAAGCCACTAGGAACCACTAGTTACGAGGAGGAACTTACGAGGTACATTTTAGGTGTGAATTTTAGGTGTGTAGGGGAATAAATTACCTACGTTAAACAATCTTTGTACTAAGTACCTTTGTACATATTTTTATTTAGCCAAAAAAAGAGGGTCGTTTTAACCACAATGTCAACATTATATAAACGTAGTATTTGTATCGAGAAGGGAACACCCAAAAACTCCGAAATATTTTATTACGAATTTCATATATAATCGAAGAAATGTGATTTTTTTATGGTATTGATTGAAACTTTTCATTTCTTTTTACCTACATGTTGAGAACTACGCGGTAGGGCAGGGCAGGGCGGTTATTAAGGGGGAATTTTTTTCATAATTTTTGCGTTAGGACGCACCGTTTAAACGTAAACTCGTAAACTCACGCCTATATCCCCGAAGGGGTAGGCAGAGGTGCTAGCACCCACATTTCGCCAGTTTATGTTTAGGTCCCAATGTCATAGGTGGCGAGCCTATTGCCATTAACCGGGCACTTATAAACCTGCGATAAATACACACATAACTTCGAAAAGAATTGAAAAGTCATTGGTGTGTGCCATGGTAAAACCTGGGATCGAACCCGAGACCTCGTCTCAGCAGTCCATTACCCATACCACTAGGCTACCGCGTTTAAGGTGGAGAAATGATGTTTCAAGATAATGAGCCTTCGCGCTGCCGATGATTCGAGCTTATAGTTATTCGAGATTTTGATGCTTCGAGGGAGTGAACTGTCGAGATCATAATTTGTCGATTTCAAGTACTATCGAGTAAACGTTTCCGAGCAAGTGTTATTCGATCTCGCGTCATTCGATTTCATGTAGGGAACCCAGATAGTAGATATTCAACAGCTATTAGTAAACTATAATATTTACTAACTCAGAATCCTTCACACATGCAAAATATTTCAACTTTGCAATCAAATCGAACTAAATTTCGCAATCGGCTCAACATAACGGCAATACGTATAGAATAAGTAAACAAAGGAACATTCCTTCCTATGTAACACATACGCTTACAGAATATTAAGGATCACTGTTTTCATAGACTCAACAGAGCAATTACTAGGATGGTTACCAGCTTCGCAATCAACCCAAACTTAAGCGTAGCGAGATTTGCCTATCCAACAATAGGCCAACGTGACCGGTTGACTTTTTCCATTGTTTTGGTTTTTCGGTGATTATTCCTCGATGGTAAGACCGATCTGGACATTCGACCCCTTACGACACTCAGTAATGTCTACTTGATCACCGTGGCAAATTTGGTCGAGATCGGTCAAACGGTCTCGGAGGAGTATCATTTGTTTGAAATGCAACTTTGAAACCAAAGACGCTTCGCTCGCCTTCGGCTCGCTACGCTTAATAAACCTCTCGCTTAAATGGCATTACGCTACATTTCGAACGCTTTATTATCTCAAGGCTATAACTTCCCATACTCTTTTTTCCAGTTTCCATTTTGTTGGCCCAGTGGCGTACGTAACGGACTGCTTTGACGAGGTATCGAGTTCGATCACCAGTCGCTTCGGGCACACACCTCTGACTTTTCGTAGTTATGTGTGCATTAATAAATGTTAATTATCGCTCACTTAATAATGTGCCCGGTAGATGGCAATAGGCTCGCCCCCTATTATATTGGGACCTTAACATAATTGGCGAATCGTGGGTGTGTAATACACCTCTTCCCCCCCCCCCCTTCGGGGATACAGACGTGAAGTTATGTTTATCCATTTCACCGTATATTTTCAATTTTACAAGTATTTGCACGACACTGTTGTTATGAATATCCAAAGTCCACGGTATCGTTAAGTGCATCACGTATTTACTACTTTAGTATGAAAAAAATGTAAATAACCAATCTATTTCCTTTTTTTACGTGCGGAAACCTCAACGGATTCACCCTACCGGAGCTAACGGTAAGATATGTCGGTATGTCGGACATGAACCGACTAAAACCGCACTGTGTCTATTGTTTCAGCCATGTGGTACGGGGAATCTCGTGTGCCATCTTCATCTCCTAAAAACTTCCCCATTAATTTACCATTTGCCAGCTTCCAGTCGAAGTAACACAAAATAAACTTTGCAAGACGAAATGGGAATCCTCTTACCTGAAACAAAGGACAATATCGTGAATTTTCATAACTTGCATATAACTTTCGTTCAAAGACGAGAAATTGATTAAAGTTCACTGTGAACGTGGCGTATATACTAAATATGGTATATATAATATAACTGGGACATAGTACACAGTGCCATCTAGACACAAACTGAGCTAATATGGGTTCTACAATACTGATAAACATACCAAGATACGTTTTTTAACCGACTTCAAAAGCAGGTTCACTATTTAACCTGTATGTTTGTTCGTAAATTTCTCGTGATTGGTTGGTCCGATTTTGATGCGGTTTTCAGAAAAGTATTTGTTACATTCTGGAAAAAGTTTTAGTAAATTTAACCGACTTAAGTCGGTTCTATTTTATGAGGTGTCTGGTCGTCTATATTTAACTTGTCTATGTCGTCTTTTGGCTAGATAGTAATTTGATACGTCCGTACACCCGGACGATCAAAATTATACTGGGACCCGAGACACGGCAATGCCTTGTTTCGGTAATGCCTTTCAAATTTAAGATTAATCATTTTATTTTTTATTTATTTATAACAAAAGGTACATTATAAAGTATTCACTTACATAAAAATGCCACATAAACTCATTCGAGTTTTACTGTGCATTTTAAGCCGTCAATGGGTAAATAAAAGTAGGTTAAGAAACACAAGCGATCAAAAATTAACTAGAATAGGAGGTAGACTACAAAAAAGTAAGAAAGCGCTTATCGGTGGCCGCACTGATCCAAACGCAACCGTGCTTCGGTGAAGTGCATGATATACAGGCTGCTCCAAGGAGAGTAAATGATAATTTTACTAATTAATTTTATTTTGTAGGAAATGTTTTTTTTAGTTTGTTTTTCATATTTCGAACGGTTATCAAGTTTTTTAAGGGTTTAGGTAATTGATTTATTCCGTACTCCTCTGCTTTCAGAGGAGACAGGATGAGCGATGCTGTTAGTGGTGAGATGGCCCAGGGTCAGTCGGGGTGCGAGGGATATGCTCTATGGGTAACCTTACACCCCGGCGTCTGAAGACCCGAGACGGCGTGCGGTTTTAGTCGGTGCAAGCCCGACATAACCGCCCCCGCGGGGCGGCGGGGGGGGGGGGTATCCGAAGGGATTTCCGCACGAAAAAAAAAAAAAAAGGTATGGTACAATGTATTTTAGTGTTCTTTTTCCGTATAAATTGGTGTATCTGGGAAGTAATAATTTTGCATTAATTACACTACGGGTTATTATATCGTGATTATCATTGGATTTGACATTTTTTAGGTCTTCGTTAAAATACTCCTCAGTTAATAATGTAAGTTGTATTTTCTGGTGTACAGGGATAATTTTGCAGAAATTAAATAGTTGGTGGTAATCGTTTTTATATATTATTTTTATATTAAATGAAATTAAATGAAAGTCATATCTAGACCAAATTGTATATATTGTGTTGAATTCAAGTAAAAACTATTTGAGATAAAGTGCAAAAAAGCAAAAATGATCGCTACAGTAAAATGTGTTTTTGTTTTTTGTACTAGCAAATTGGGAATCAGCTCATTCTCTAGAAATCGGTAAAAAGCATATTGAATAATATAATGTATTTGAACCGTAACTGAACAAAAAACCGGTACTTATATTTAAAAGCAACATTATTCCAGGTAAATGATACTCGTATCCAACAGCCTTTGAACTACCTACGCAACAGTACACAAATTGGAACCTCTATGAGAATTCGCCAATTAAATAAAAAGTATTCAAATAAAAGCTCTACCCGTCTAGAAAGTTGAAATATTTTGTTCACGTACAACAATGACGTAGGTAATTGCAAAAAATCGAACTTAGGCTTTAGACGTCATAAGCTTTCTCGACGAATTTTAAATGTAAAGGAATATTCACAGACGACAGTTTTCTAATGACAGATTCGTTAGATAATAGGCTAATTTGTTGCAAAGTCACGGTGAAAATTCCAAAAACATTCTATGCCATTACTCCCAAAAAGAGTATACAGGTGCTTGTATATAAAATACTAGCTGACTCAGCAAACTTCGAACCGCCTTAGAATCAGGTTACGTTGGTTGTCTTATCAGCTGAATTTATTTCGTGAATGTTCTTGCACCCCGGCATTAAAGACCCGAGACGGCATGAGGTTTTGGCCGGTTGGAGTCCGACATCACCTCCCCCGCTGGCCGGCGACGGTGGTTATGTCGAACTTTAGGTTGTGTAGTGTGTTGTAGAATATCATTATTATTATTTCCTTTATTAAATTTTAAATACATTTAAATTATATTTTTAAATACATATATAAAAAAAAACAAATATATTTAAAAATATGAAAAATAGTAGCCCACCGGCACCGGGTACAGGGACCAAGCTACCGGTGGTTAGGGCTCCAGAGAGAGGAATACATTCTTTTTCAATTAAAAAAAGTATCAAATGTTAAATTTTCAATTCCTAAAATGAATGTTAGTTTTTGAATAAAAAAATTACTGTAAAAACTTTTAAACGGTTATCCAAAAAAGCGTAAACACCACATAATTGCGTGCAAAGCAAAATTGGGACATATTTTTGAGAAAATTCCTAATTCAAGCAATTCGCCGCAATTAAGTGGGGCCGAAACACTAATGAAGAATTAATGTGGTTGTTATTAAATCCCTGCCTACCCATTTAGAGATATTATACAGGCATGGGTACATCCTAACTAATATTATAAAGAAGCTGGCTTCACCCCGGTGCCATTATAGCGCCTTACCCGTGGACTTTCCAAAAAATATTTAATTCAATCCTGACAATAATGAACATACATTTTTTATTTCTAATTTTTTATCCAATTTGGTGCAGTCGTTCGGAAGTTATTCGCACGTACATACATTTCGGCGATTTTTTGTTTATTTATACGAGTACAGACTGATATGTAAGTTTGTTTGATACATTTTCACAAGGTAACTACTGATGCGATCATTATAAAATTTTACTTTAGAAATTTTTATTTTCACATATTTCAGACCTACAAAAGAGTATTGTTTGCGATAGAAATAGTAGTTTATGCAACTGTCATATAAGAAGGGGTATTAAAACACGAGAGTCTGTTTATGAGGCGAAGCCGAATGCGATAGTAGGTTGACTCGAGTGTTTTAATACCTTTTTTTTTTTTTTTTTTTTTTTTTATCGTGCGGAAATCCCTTCGGATACCCCCCCGCCGGCCAGCGGGGGCGGTTATGTCGGGCTTGCACCGACTAAAACCGCACGCCGTCTCGGGTCTTCAGACGCCGGGGTGTAAGGTTACCCATAGAGCATATCCCTCGCACCCCGGCTGACCCTGGGCCATCTCACCACTAACAGCATCGCTCATCCTGTCTCCTCTGAAAGCAGAGGAGTACGGAGAGTGATGTGTTCCCGCCACGTTGGGTATTGGCCGACGATCAATGCCAACCCTATAAAGGGGTGAAGGGGAAGCCATTGACCGCCGCCCAGGGTGTACCGGCCGCGCTCCGATTCCGTTCCCCCCGGACTGCAGCAGGATCGGAATCGGAGCGACACTCGAGGAGGTTACCCAACACACACCCCTTACCCAACACACACCCCAGTGTTTTAATACCTAAGTTATATGCAGTTTCATACACTACTTTATCTTCACTTATAGGAAAAATTGAAATTAAACAAAGTAGGTAGGTTACAAGGTCGCCATTTTTTTCACTTTTCGAACTGCGTGCGCCTTTTTTTCATATTCGGCCTAAAACCTTAGACTAAGTTTAATGAATAAAAAAAGATAGCGATACTATAATGAGTTTTATGATACAGTTGGCGGCGGTACTATAATAATTTTAATTTTTAATTTTATGTATATGCGTTTATAAAGTGCGTATGTATAGAACCGTCTTTGAATTCGTAATTCGAATTTTTCGATTTGAGTGTAGATAAAATAAATTTTAGACTGCCATGCATCAACGTCAGCGAAGCCGAGGGCATAAGCTAGTACAAATATAATTGCGTCATTATTCTATTGGATGAGCGAAATACTATCTGTACTTTATCAAATACATAAACCAATTGCAGAGTTTTAACATAACATAACATAAACTCACGCCTATGTCCCCGAAGGGGTAGGCAGAGGTGCTAGCACCCACATTTCGCCAGTTTATGTTTAGGTCCCATTGTAATAGGTGGCGAGTCTATTGCCATTAACCGGGCACTTATAAACCTGCGATAAATACACACATAACTTCGAAAAGCATCGAAAAATCATTGGTGTGTGCCATGGTAAAACCTGGGATCGAACCCGAGACCTCGTCTCAGGAGTCCATTACCCATACCACTAGGCTACCGCGGCTATTTTACTGCAATATATTTATATTGCAGAGTTTTCATTGATAATAAAGTGTGAAACAATTCGATTTGCAATTCCGTTGCCGAGTCGGTATCCCAACGCATTTGGCAGCGGCCGATAGACTAAATTCAGAACTATTCGACGGCTAGATAAATAGGATTTTGTTAGCTCGACAACTGGCGAATACGTACTGGAATACTGTAGTGTTAGGATACAGAATGTCTACAAGTGGTTTATTATTTTCAATATTAATAATAAATATATTTATGTAATATTTGTTAAGGGTTAATCACTACGATAGCCTAGTGGTGTACGTAACGGACTGCCGAGACGAGGCCTCGAGTTCGATCCCCAGTCGCCCCGGGCACACACCTCTGACTTTTCGTAGTTATGTGTGTATTAAAAATGTTGATTATCGCTCGCTTAGTAATATGCAATAGGCTCGTGGGTTACATCGAATCGTGGGTTACACACCTCTGCCTACCCCTTCGGGGATACAGGCGTGAAGTTATGTTATGTTTGTTGTTTATGTGTTAATCACTACATAGTATAAAACAAAGTCGCTTTCTCTGTCCCTATATCCCTATGTGTGCTTAAATCTTTAAAACTACGCAACGGAATTTGATGCGGTTTTTTTTAATAGATAGAGTGATTGAAGAGGAAGGTTTATACGTATAATAACATCGATTGCACCCGTGCGAAGCCGGGGCGGGTCGCTAGTAATTAATAAATTACTAGCGACCCACTTCACAAGGGTGCTATTTGATTTCCCGTTCTTCTTAGGATAAGCATAATATTTAATCCTTTTAGATTTCAATTTATTTCTGAACAAACATAATTTATGTCGAAATTTCAATTCTAATAAATATATGCAAATCAAGTATATGAAAATGACCATATTATTATAAAATGTAAACAAAAATAACTGTTCACAAACTGATAATTAATAATAACTAATGTAAGTAAATAAATAATCAAAAATGACGATGCGTTGCTTCGGTTACGAACCTAATTAAGAAGATCTAAGAGCACTAAGTTACAGAAAGCGGGACGCACACATTATTAAAATTATAAAAAAACCAGTTCATAAAAATTATTACATCAAAATTTGCAATAATACCTTTTTTTTTTTTTTATCGTGCGGAAATCCCTTCGGATACCCCCCCGCGTGCCAGCGGGGGCGGTTATGTCGGGCTTGAACCGACTAAAACCGCACGCCGTCCCGGGTCTACAGACGCCGGGGTGTAAGGTTGCCCATAGAGCATATCCCTCGCACCCCGACTGACCCTGGGCCATCTCCGGTTTCGAGATGGCCCCCTCGGGTTTGGGAACCACGGTGTCCCCAGTTTGGGGGAGGGGCGCTAGTCGCCCCACCGTCCCGGCCTGCTTCTGCTGGGGTGACAGGTGGCCTCACCTGATACCTAATCCAAATTGTTAAAATAATTAAAATGAAAAACAAAAAAAATGAACAAAAAAGATGAGATATTGACCACCATAGTTGTTGCGACAAACTTGTCAATTTCATTAAAATCGATACGCAGGGTTTAACCGTGACAAGGTAAGCAACAGACAGAAAAAGTTTACTTTCGCATTTCAAAAAAACCGACCAAGTGCGAGTTGGACTCGCCCATGAAGGGTTCCGTAGCAGCAAGTAAAAAGTTTATATTTGACTTTATTGAATGAAAGGTAAATTGCGGTTTTCGATTTATGACGTATTCAAAAAAACCTTCTTACTAGATCCCGTTCAAACCATTTTTCGGTGGAAGTTTACATGGTAATGTACATCATACATTTTTTTAGTTTTATTCTCTTATTTTAGAAGGGGGGGGGGGGGGGGACACTTTTTACCACTTTGGAAGTGTCTCTCGCGGAAACTATTCAGTTTATAGAGACCTCAATGTCATTTTGAAGACCTATTCAAAGAACCACACACGTATGGGTTTGACGAAAAAAATATTTTTTTGTTTCTGTTCTAAGTAGGTATGGGGACCCCCAAAATGTATAGTTGTTTTTCTATTTTTGTGTGAAAATCTTAATGCGGTTTACAGAATACATCTACTCACCAAATTTCAACAGCATAGTTCTTATAGTTTCGGAAAAAAGTAGCTGTGACATACGGACGGACAGACAGACAGACATAACGAATCTATAAGGGTTCCATTTTTTGCCATTTGGCAACGGAACCCTAAAAAGAATGTTGTTCAATGGATGCCATTTGTTTTCAGAACCCAGTTTCTTTTCGGTTAGTGTTACAATTCTATTTTGCAGATAATATTTTTGTAAGCTGTTCGAGTTTTGAAACAGGTGAGGGCAAACGTTTATCTTTTCTTATTAAAATTGTTCAACAATTTACAATTTTATAATGGTAGGTTACGGGGGCCATCTGGGGTGTGTGTTGGGTAACCTCCTCGAGTGTCGCTCCGATTCCGATCCCGCTGCAGTCCGGGGGGAACGGAATCGGAGCGGCCGGTACACCCTGGGCGGCAGTCAATGGCTTCCCCTTCACCCCTTCATAGGGTTGGCATTGATCGTCGGCCAATACCCAACGTGGCGGGAACACATCGCTCTCCGTACTCCTCTGCTTTCAGAGGAGACAGGATCAGCGATGCTGTTAGTGGTGAGATGGCCCAGGGTCAGCCGGGGTGCGAGGGATATGCTTTATGGGTAACCTTACACCCCGGCGTCTGAAGACCCGAGACGGCGTGCGGTTTTAGTCGGTGCAAGCCCGACATAACCGCCCCCGCTGGCCGGCGGGGGGGTATCCGAAGGGATTTCCGCACGATAAAAAAAAAAAAAAAGGTACGGGGGCCATCTCAAAACCGGAGATAACCCAGGGTCAGTCGGGGTGCGAGGTATATGCTCTATGGGCAACCTTACACCCCGGCGTCTGTAGACCCGAGACGGCGTGCGGTTTTAGTCGGTTCAAGCCCGACATAACCGCCCCCGCTGGCCAGCGGGGGGGTATCCGATGGGATTTCCGCACGGAAAAAAAATAAGGTATAGATAGTACCTACACTATCTATTATCATCATCATCATCATCATCATCATCAACCTATTCTAGTCCACTGCTGGACATAGGTCTCCCCTAACACTATCTATACTATTATAAAATTGTAAATTGTTTGTGTCTGCACATTGTAGATATTTAAAAAAAATACTTGGGTTATGTTAAATGAACAATTCGGAAAACAAAATATTCCTTTTGGAACTTTTGTACGTTTGTCTGTTTGTTCGCGATGGACACAAAAAATACTGAACTGATTTTAATGTTTTTTTTTTGTATTATAAAAGTCTTGGTCAGACTTAAAATCTGTTGTATGTTTGATTGCAATTAGAACACCAAAGAACGAGAACCGACCTCGGCGCGGGCGGAGCCGCAGACATCAGCCAGCTATTGATATATTCAATTTTAATAATTCGCTGGCACGCGGGGGGGGTATCCGAAGGGATTTCCGCACGATAAAAAAAAAAAATCTCTATAAAGGGACTGACTTTTGCCGATTGAAATTTGTAAGAAAAGGTTATATAAGGTATTTGAGCCCGCAACATGCTCGCCGCACGTCGCAGGCGACTCAGGCGCCGGAGGTCACTCAACGACCTCCGTCCTCCATGAGCGCAGGCCTGGGGGTGGCAGGTGAGGCCGCCTGTCACCCCAGCAGAAGCCGGCTGAGACGGTGGGGCGACTAGCGCCCCTCCCCCAAACCGGGGCAAGACGGGGACACCGTGGTTCCCAAACCCGAAGGGGGCTATCTCGAAACCAGAGATGGCCCAGGGTCAGTCGGGGTGCGAGGGATATGCTCTATGGGCAACCTTACACCCTGGCGTCTGAAGACCCGAGACGGCATGCGGTTTTAGTCGGTTCAAGCCCGACATAACCGCCCCCGCTGGCCGGCGGGGGGGTATCCGAAGGGATTTCCGCACGAAAAAAAAAGGTATTTGATTAGTCATTAAATATATGCCGCCATATATCATCATGCTGTTGTAGATGTGATGGATGTATGGGCTCCAATAAGATCTTAAGGGTCCAATGTAACCTCACATGCAGGCCAGCACACATGGTGATAACGGCTGAGGATCTAGCGCAGGTTTTCCTCTCGGGGCCGGGAAATAAGACGGCAGTCGCTCCCGTTGAAGAAAATTTATCAAATCATAGAGAGGAAATGGTACAAGCTTCGAATATAAGCGGAATTGGCGATTGGCTAAATATTCATAAAAAATCACCGATTACTCCGAACCTGACCCGAAAACCTGCCCAGGTCGCGGGTTAGGTCAGAAAATTGAGAAAAAATGTAATATTTGTTCCGAACGTAACCCTCTTCCTAACCTGACCCGACGTCTCGTTCCTATTATAACCCGAATCGCGCAGATACGTTTAATTACTTGCCTAGCTATTTAATCAAACAGCTTAGAAAATGACTTATTTCTGCATTTTTTTTTTTTTTTACGTGCGGAAATCCCTTCGGATACCCCCCCGCCGGCCAGCGGGGGTGGTTATGTCGTGTCTCGACTAAAACCGCACGGTGGTATGGTAGGTACCCGAAACCTTGAACGTACAAACCCCAAAATCTAATCAGTTCTTCCCATTAACCAAACAAGATGATTGGCGAAAGATTTTTTTTAATCGGATAAGTGGTTCTTGAGTTATTGCGTAAACAGACATCCAGACATCCAGACATGCAGACCAACAGACAGACCGACACAAAAAATTTTTTTGCTTAATTAGACTTAGAATCATGTGAAACGTCGAGAAAAGTGATAAAAAGTGAGTGTAAGATTTTGATTTTTTTGCGTGATTTTAAGACTTCGGTGTCCACCTAGTTGGTGGCCCGAAGTAAAAAAATAACCACGAAGGCTTATGCGGGAGCTACGCTCCGCTCCGCTACCGCATTAGCCTTCTAACCTAACTTATCCAAGTCGGATACTAAATATTAAATACTGATTTGACACATATGTACTTTTTATTTTGAGAAAGATTAGAGAGAATGACCAATCTGCGCAATTCGGTTTATGATAGGAACGAGACGTCGGGTCAGGTTAGGAAGAGGGTTACGTTCGGAATAAATATTACTTTTTTTTTTCAAGTTTCTAACCTAACCCGCGACCGGGTCAGGTTTTCGGGTCAGGTTCGGAATACACCAAAATCACACAATACTAACAGATATAAGGTATATTCCTAAGCACTGGTAAAAAATTGCTCTAATAGCGTCTACATATCATTTCATAGTAATAATACATTAGTACCATAGTTTACGAAGGCATAAACTTTAAATAGAAGGGTTATTGTATCTATATTTCCGACCACATGCCACTAAACAAAACTAGGCCTCGCAATTAATACGAGGATCACAATTAGCTAGCGCTTAAAAGTATAAAACATGGAGGCCTGTCAGGCCCCATGTAGCCACAATTTAGTTAACACGTGCTTAAAGGCTGAAATTTCAGGAAAATTAAAGCATGTTCGTTAGTCTCGCTAAAACTCTAGAACGGCTGGACCGATTTGGCTAATTTTAGTCTTGAAATATTTGTGGAGGTCCAGAGAAGGTTTAAAAGGTGAATAAAAATGGAAGTTTTTATCGATTGAGGCAGTACGAAGTCTGCCGGGTCAGCTAGTATAGTATAAAACAAAGTCGCTTTCTCTGTCCCTATATCCCTATGTATGCTTAAATCTTTAAAACTACGCAACGGATTTTGATGCGGTTTTTTTTAATAGATAGAGTGATTAAAGAGGAAGGTTTATATGTATAATAACATCCATTGCACCCGTGCGAAGCCGGGGCGGGTCGCTAGTTAGTATTAAACTAAAACGTTAACATCATACAATTTTGTGTCGCAGTTAGATACGTTGATACATCAATTTCGGTTGGGTATTTAGGGCCACAGCAAGATCTCCGAGGCCCAAGTCAACTTAACCTGCAACCCGGTGGACCTTCTAATTGACGGAGGAGGCTATAGCAACAAACAATTGGAAGAAAAGGAGGCTATAGCACACCAGGGTCTCTGTGGCGTAGCGGTAGTGCATTCGACTGCTACGACAGGAGGCGCGGGTTCGATTCCCGCTCAGTGCAAATATTTGTATGCATGAATATGTCTATTTGCATTGGTCTGGGTGTTTCTATGTATAATATGTATGTATTTACAAAAAAAAAGTATATAAGTATATTTATCCGCATTCTGGAACCCATAACACAAGCTAGTTAAACTATGCTTACTTTGGGACTAGAAAGCGCTGTGTAGAATGTCGTAGAATATTTATTTATTTATTTATTTATTATTTTCCTCTCGTGGTTAGGGGTCAGATGGCAGTCGGGCTCATATATATATATAACCAACTATAGAAAGTAGGTGATTGGGATTGGCGCTCGGATAAAAAAGATGCAAAGTTGAGATAATTCCCTAGTCGAACTGTTTTAGTAAATGGTTACCGGTGGTTTAAATACTTGTAATAAAAGTGTCGCATTGCCTTTCCTAAGTGATCAATCTTACTCATGAGCAGGAACATGGCTCTTTATAAATTCTGCTTAACTGCTTAAGAGGAGAAAGTATGTTGCTAGTCGATAGGGTCTAAATGTGTAAGATAAATACCTACCATTATGCACTACATCATCAAGTATTAAGTTTGTTTTTACATTAGGAATTTACTATAACAACTGATAGCGCAACTAAACTACAGCATTTAGCCACCGGTAAGCATAGCTGTAAATTTGTTCAGTGCCAAGCTAAACCTGTTACAGGAAATTTAGTTCTTGTTACTAAAATTTCTGAATAAAATAGCAGCTAATTTCCCTAAATTACAATTGCTGCTTGCTTGATTGTGAAAATGGTAATATTTGGAATTTTATTAGTATTGTTCGGCAAATACAGTGCGTGCGGGAAATGGGGACAGTTTGACGTTAAAATTTTACCGGAACCCTTTTCGGTGTTTTATCTTATTTCATTCCTTAATTAGGACACTAATTGGAACTAATTGCAATGCAAACAAAAAAAGTGTAATTATCTTCCATTTTTAATTCTATATAGTAGGTAGTAAGTAGTATTCATATTTTACTGGAGTGACCTTGAAAACTTAGGTGGTCCAGGGTTGCAATTTGAGAGATGATCAAATAAAACCGATTTAAGATCTACAGTCTCATAGCAAAATATATCTACACATAAATAATTACTTGTCCTAATCGATTGACAGACCTATTCACCAACGTAGAGCCTAAACCGCTAGGACTTCAAACTTGAAATTTTGGCCTATTATGTTGTTAACATCCACTACGGAAGGGTTTTCTTATTTTTTCTTCTTTAAGTGTGTTAAATAAGTATTGAAAGGTTGTATGAAAGTCCATAATTTTCAAAATTACAAGGGCGAAAGTTCATGTGTTTGCTTCAGGTACAAAATGAATGTAGACGTATATCTGCGTTTTTCAAAATTTCACCTCTAAGGGGGTGAAATGATGTTATAATTTTTTTTTCTATATTTTCAAAGTAAGAAGCACAAAATTTCATATACCTGAAACTGCATAGAAATGAAAGCACGAATTATATGGTAAAGTTCATGAAATTTGGTGTGTGTGTGTGCTTGAGTAGGGTCTTGGATGGTTTAGATTTATAATAGATAGATGAATTAGTTTATGCAACGGACCTTTACCCCTCAGTCCGGTCAACATAGACATAAAAAATAGTAATTCCCACACAGCTGACAATTGGTGGAGCTCTAGAGCAAACTATAATAAACATAATGTTAAAAGTACCCATCGACTCCAGTCGTGCAAAAAAAAAAACCAAGATCGAAGGTCCAAAATTTTTAGGTTTTTGCGTTTTTCTCATAAACGGTAAGTTTTATAGTAAATATAAATTAGACATTAACTACACAAATAGTTTTTAATCTTTTTTCTACGTCTCACCATTCGTGCGATACAGAGATTCTAAAAGTTATGGCGTCTGTAGACCCGAGACGGCGTGCGGTTTTA
This sequence comes from Cybosia mesomella, assembly GCA_946251805.1. Classification (NCBI taxonomy): domain Eukaryota; kingdom Metazoa; phylum Arthropoda; class Insecta; order Lepidoptera; family Erebidae; genus Cybosia; species Cybosia mesomella. The sequence goes on from OX276389.1 coordinate 6,703,335, forward strand.
GTCGGTTCAAGCCCGACATAACCACCCCCGCTGGCCGGCGGGGGGGGGGGGGTATCCGAAGGGATTTCCGCACGAAAAAATAAATAAAGGTATGCCACCCCCGCTGGCCGGCTTACTGAAGGTACGGTATCCGAAGGAATTTCCGCACGAAAAAAAAAGGTATGGAGTTTCTTTGAAGGTTAAGGTTAAAATTTAAATTTAAATGTAATTTAAAAAGTATCATTATGTATCAGCAACATTTTAGTTACGAATGATTTAACACATACCCATTAAACACCAATTTTTACTAAAATTATGTGATTTAACCAAATAGCCCTTTTAGGTGCTAACAAGTTACAAGCAGCAACATCGGTTATATTGTAGCCTGGGATCACTACAATAGATTTACATAACATAACATAACTTCACGCCTGTATCCCCGAAGGGGTAGGCAGAGGTGTATTACACACCCACGATTCGCCAGTTATGTTAAGGTCCCAATGTAATAGGGGGCGGGCCTATTGCCATCTACCGGTCACATTATTCAATAGATTTCAGATATCAAAATGCGGTCTGCACATTTTTCGAGCGGATTAATTCTTGGCTCCTCCTCTATAACTGTTGGCAGCATAATATACTTTAGGCACCCTCAGAAGTTGCTGAACTTTAACCAACTTACAAACGATCTCTTCTTTGTAATAAATCAATCAATAATTAATGTATGGTTAATTTTATAATCTTTAGCGGACGAATTTAACATTTTTTAATTTTAGTTTATTATCTATACATACATACATACATATAAATAAAATTAGAGTGTCCGTTTGTAATATTGAAATAACCGCTTTTTACAATTTCTGTCTGTCCGTCTGTCTGTCTGTCTGTTTGTTCCGGCCAATCTCTGAAATGGCTGGACCGATTTTGACGGAACTTTCACTGGCAGAAAGGTAATATAACAAGGAGTAACATAGGCTACATAAATTTTAGGAAAATAATTAGGGTTCCGCGCAAAAAAACTAAAACCCTAAAAATCTTAATCCACGCGGACGAAGTCGCGGGCACAGCTAGTTTTATATAAAGTTTTAGAACCAAAGGTGGTCGGTAACATAGAACGTGTTAAGCTGATACCGATGGTGAGTGTACAACACCCACTTGAATGATAGCTTTAGTCATTTTCTGCATAATATGGTTTATCTTATTTCATTAAGAAACATGTTACCGGTCCTATAGCCTTTTCTCTTTCTTCTGCGTAGAAGAAAGAGAGAGCGCGATATTAGCGGACCCTGGGATACGACACCATTATTCTGCAAAAACTGAAGCTAGAGAGAAGAACGTAAGCTAGCAATCCATAACATGTAGGCAGACGTGCTCTTCTAGCAAAAACTGAATCGGCTACTGAACCAGCATTCACGCTTAGTAACACCATAACCATTACTCTTTGAATGGAATTATTCTATGGTTTAAGTTATAAGCGAAGGTAATACATATTAACAAATTGTAAACTAGGTATTCCTTCTTGGGGTGTGTGTTGGGTAACCTCCTCGAGTGTCGCTCCGATTCCGATCCCGCTGCAGTCCGGGGGGAACGGAATCGGAGCGGCCGGTACACCCTGGGCGGCGGTCAATGGCTTCCCCTTCACCCCTTCATAGGGTTGGCATTGATCGTCGGCCAATACCCAACGTGGCGGGAACACATCGCTCTCCGTACTCCTCTGCTTTCAGAGGAGACAGGATGAGCGATGCTGTTAGTGGTGAGATGGCCCAGGGTCAGCCGGGGTGCGAGGGACATGCTCTATGGGTAACCTTACACCCCGGCGTCTGAAGACCCGAGACGGCGTGCGGTTTTAGTCGGTGCAAGCCCGACATAACCGCCCCCGCTGGCCGGCGGGGGGGTATCCGAAGGGATTTTCGCACGATAAAAAAAAAAAAGGTATTCCTTCTTTTTCACATTTTATGGTAATTTGTAATGCATATATGAGTAAAACCTGGGTTACTTTTTATTGCTCCGCGTTACTAGGCCACAGTATATTATCCATACCATCTCACAAATAAACCCTCCACACACACCCTCCCTCACAAACACACACACAGCCTTTTACATCTATAATTTTAGTGATATTAGTGGGATTTACCAAGCATGATGAACAATACTGTACATCTTATTTTATCCGTTCCACGGATATAACGTTTATATACGTTTTCAACCGGACATCAACACATCCAATCTCAGGTTGCTCGTAGCTCAAAAACGGAACTCGACGTCTTGTTTGTAACATTTGAAGGAACCGCCCTTAACTTGGGCCATATAAGTCCACTTTGAAGAGTTAAGTCCGCCGGGAGGCAGGATTTGTGGTGGAAAAACTTTGTCCATTAAGACTTGCCGGTCATCAGTTTAGATGTACGTTTGTTTACTTGTTTCTTACGCAAGCATGTTTTAGTTCGAGATTGGAACATTTGCTTGGATGAGTTAACAATGATTACTTACCAATGTATTGAGTGTTGGAAGACTACATCATGTTTGTGTTATGTTGAAGAGTAACCAGGATTACAGAAGTTTAAACATGTTATTGTTTGAAATTGGTAGATCGTGCATGTTTAGGGTACAGATGTTCTGGCACGAGTGGGTCACTGATGTGATAATTAAACATACTTTTTTATTAAAATTAGATAATAGATATATAGATATAGATACATATTACAAATGACACATTGTAAGAGATTTTTTCATGTACTGTTACGTATATATTCTCGAATAGATAGAGATGTATGTTAAGTGTACAGGCTTGCCGCTCGGGTTTGGAGAGAGGGGGAGAGAGAGAGAGAGGGAGAGGGGAAGGAAGGTAGAGGGGGAGAGAGAGAGAAAGAAAGAGAGAGAGAGAGAAAGAGAGAGATAGAGATAGGGAGAGAGAGAGAGAGAGATAAAGAGAGATTATACTCTGGACTATCTTATAGGCTACTTTCTATCTCTGGAATAGATTCTCATGGGTTAGGGGAATGGGACGACTATTCCACGCGAGTGGAGTCGCGGCATTTTAAATCTGATAATCTTAATAATACTTTGGCCTATCCGAAAACGAGCCGTTAAAAGCTTCTGTCGGGAGACCGTAGTAACTAATCCAAGATTAAACTAATTAAACTGAATGAATAAAAAAATGGTGCTTGACAAATCAGTTGTACCTCAAATAAAACTAAGAGCACAAGGGTGTACACATAATGTAATTATGTCGGAATTCTACCGTGTAAAACCCAGTACAATGTGGAATTACAACTAGAGGAATCTGGCTCTCAACTTCAAACCCTGCAATTATGAAGGAAATGTTTATGATACCAATTGTTTGTACACAACACCAGCTTGTTATGAATTCGTGAACCAGTGCTTTATTCGTATGAATGTCAAAAGCAGCCCACTTAAACGTAATTAATTTACAGTACAAGTAGCGTTTGTGTATAAACTGAATATTTATTAAGTGTAACCGTTTTGTTCTTGACTTGTTAGCTCATTAGTCAGAGTAGGGTCACCAGGTTAAATACAGTTACAGGATAATAGTTCGGCTAATACTCTTTTACGGGAGCGACCGCCATCTGACCATCTATCACGAAGATCTTGGTGAGGCCCCATATCTTACTATGTGGTAAGAAAATATTTCGATCCGCCGAGAATTGCGTAGTACAATGCTACTTAAAACCGACCAAAGTAGTTGTTACAAATGTTAGCTACAACATGACTCGCAAATATTCATAACAGTATTGTATTTTATTTAATTATTCACTTCACCATCAAGGCTCAATAGTGTCATTATTAAATACACAAGTCAAATTCGCATTCAGAATGAAATATCATAAATCAGGAAAACCATGACGTCACACTTTCTATTCGTGCAACCTACTGTCATACTATATCGTTTAATCTAGTTATATCATCAGTTTTAGCCTACATACGTGATTGGAAACCACAATGAAACTTTCATAGGGCTTACGCTGACAGCCAGCACGGCACGGCAGAAGATTTTTATGTGACGAATAGAAATAAACCTTATCTACATAACTATAAAACTTAAATTACAATGGTGGTCATACTGAAGCTTTATTTTTGTGCCTACGATGAAGTATATAGTGAATCCAGCGAAAACACAAATAGTTGTAGTTGGCAGCTCAAGAACTTTAGCAAATTTAGACCTGACACAGACTCCTCCGGGTATATTTGATGGCACTACGATTCCTGTAAGCACTCAGTTATCATTTTTTGTATAATAATTGATTTCAACCTATCTTGGGATGTAAGACACTGGATGATGTGAGACAACTTCAGGAAGTAAGTAGAAAGGAAAGGCTCTTTACTTCTTTCAATCTTAGATAATGCGGATTCTAGCTACTTGGATTTGACAGAGAACCAGCTTGACAAACTTCAAAACGTCTGTATTCGTTTTATATTTGGTCTGCGCAAGTTTGATCATGTATCAGAGTTCCGTACCCAGCTTAAGTGGTTACTCATAAGGTCTCGTCGGAATGCACCTACTGTCCTGCTATACAATATATTGTTCAGCCCTACAACACCTTCTTATTTAAAAGAACGCTTTCAGCTCCTTTCTGATACGCATGAGAAGTGTTTACGATCATCAGTGAACCTAATTTTTAAAATGCAAATGCATTCCACAGGCTTTTTTGATAATTCTGTTTTTACTGTTACAGCAGTTCGCCTGTGGAATAAATTATCGGTTGAAATAAGACGAGCTGAGACGTTAATGAAATTTAAAAGAATGGTCAAGGAGCATTATTTGTCCAGTGTTTCACGTGTAACATAGACAATATCCTATGTAAAAGTATGTATATTATGTTATTATATCTGTTTAAGTTTGTATATATTTAAGTACCTATGTATGTTTATAATTATGTATTTATATAAGTATGTTTATATTATAATCATACAATAGCACGCCAACAAAATACCGAGCACTCCAACCAATATTTCCATCCAAAGGTTGCCTGTCAGAAATTGCGTTAAGCGATAAGGCCGTTGTACAATTGCCAATTGCCAATTGTAATTTTCTTTCTTTTCAATTTCTGTTGTAATTCTATTGAATTGGCATACAATAAAGTATAAAATAAATAAGTAAATAAATAAAAATAAGTACCTATATATTTTATTACTATTTACTTAAGGTTTATTTTTATTTGTCATATAACAATCCTTTGCCGTCCCGTGACAAAGTCATTGTGTAAATTATAGTTAAGAACCGTCTCGATCAGTTTCAAACAGAAAAATCACATGAAAATCGGTATCGGTTCGTTTGGAAATTACGATACCACCGTCAGATACACAGATGCTTAGATTTACACGCTAACTCCTCGCTGCCTTCATTTTCATCAACCTTTTCATGCATTGCCTTTTATTTCTTGTACCATGAATTCCAACTTCTCTGAGAATGTGGCCTATTTCGCCCGTGAACGTTCTTCACGGACATCAAGTCCATATTGATTTCTTGCTGTATCTATGTTAATTAAGTACGTTATAAAAAAATCGTGTTCTCATCGCGTTGCTAACAAAGCCCCTCCCTCCCCACCCACCTCCACCCTATAGAAGATCACAAATTAATTAAGCTTGTATTATATTTCTGTAGTCAATAAGGTGTCCAAAATTTATTTATTACAAGGATATTATTTTTGACAGCAAAAAGTGGAAATTTCCAAAAAAAAATGGAAAATCCAACTGCAATAAAATTATTAAACTTTTTTCTGCAACCCTACCTTAAAGGGGCGAGCCTAGTGCCTTCGACGAGGCAATTTTTCATGGGTTATATGCGTTGTATCGGTATAAATATTCTTTTTTTATAAATATTCTACGCCATTGTACACAGCGCTAGAAAGCGCTGTGTAGAATGTTACCCAAAGTAAGCATAGTTTAACTAGCTTGTGTTATGGGTTCCACAATACGGATAAACGTACTTAAATACTGTTTTTTTGTAAATACATACATATTATACATAGAAACACCCAGACTAATACAAATAGACATATTCATATATATAAATATGTGCACTGAGCGGGATTCGAACCCGCGTCCCCTGTCGTAGCAGTCGAAGGCACTAACGCTACGCCACAGAGGTCGTCAAACAGCTACTTTTGTGATTTTAGAAAAACCACTGAGGAAAAGGGTGAAGGAAGTGACGCTATCGTAATAGTAGCGCAAACAATAATTATATCTTCTTATTAACTATTTTTTATAAAGGAATACGTCGAACTTTTGTTTATATTATGAATACAATCTGGAGAATCCGTCGTCATATTTTTGAATAGAAAGTGGTAACAATTTCACATCTAGTTTCGCAAGTAAGCTATTGCATCACAAAAAAATATTTGATGGTGACCCTACAATTTACGTTAAGTTGGAACTCTGCAAGTTATCATTTAAAGCCTTAAGAGTGCTCTTTCACGATTAAAATGAGAAGGGAATTATTCTTAATTTGTTAGCGTATTTTTGGAACATTGTTCTGTACAGATTACCAACTTCGGGTGCTTTTGATTTATGTCAAAAACAGATATATAATGAGTATATTTAGTGAATTAAGTCTCAGATGTGGATATTTTATTATTGAGGGTGGTAAATTTTGTTAGCGTAACTGAAATAATGTCACAGTCGCCTTTTTTCGTCTGAGAGAGAGAAGGTAAAAGGTAGAATGCGACAAAAGAACCTCAGTCACAACAGGTTCAAAACGAATCAAAAGAAAGCATGAATCTTATTAACACTAAGCCAATCTGATGAAACTGCTAAATCGATTAACAACCGTAATATGTAAATCCATTACGCTAGTCTTACAGCAATACCAACAGTCCTAAAATATACCTGAATTCAATTTGAGCTTGAAACCATTCAGGGGCCTGCTCAAGCCAAACCAATGACTCATAAAAATACCCAATTACATAAAATGTTATGTAAAGCAATCAAATTAGTTTTTCGGCAATATCAGGAGACCTAACGAATGCCCAATTATTTTTCAAATTGAAACCATACAGGCGACTTCTAATAATCAAATCAATCACTCCGTCATGGTAAAACCTAACCCAACAAACGATCTAGACAAAGCAATCAAATTCGATTGCCGAGATTATAAGGAGGAGAAGTTAAGAATGCAGGAGTATTAATATCTAAGAAAAACGTTAAGAGCTGACCTTTCCCTCCTATAGTACATGTGTGCGCTTTATCAAAAATTCCAAAGCGTCAACAGCTCCAGTTCAACATGGTCCGCGATTTTTTCCGGTGAAATTCACAGGGCTACCGACAAGCTTTAGGGATGAAGATATTCAAATGTTACTCGCTTTTATTAAAGCTATTGGTAACGTGGGATACACGTTTTCGTGGTTTGAAGAAATATTTGAAGAGCACCTGATGATAATCAGATAGTTGGTTGGTTGAGCTACAGGGGGTGAAACAGATAGGAAAGAGATAAATGAGAAGCAGTAGAGAAAAGAAGGTGAAGACATTATTCTTATAAACCGTATACAATGCTGATTAAAGTCTATATTCGAATATGGAACTTTTTCGGTCAATCCCGTCCATTCATTTTTAAGTTCGTTAAAGTGTGGTTTGTAGGTTATTAAACCATTTAAACATTTTTATTATGGGCGCTCTAACCGTCATCGACTACTATTATATGAACTAGCTGGTTCTTGTAATAAAGTATTAGTATACACATAGCGTCTTTCTATAAGACCAACGCTGCTTACAATATTCAAAGTCGCATACGATATGAGCGAAAATCCAAGGAATAGTAAAACATTTTTGACCTGCACGATATCTTCCCTCTGTACCTAATTGGATACTAGTTAGACAAATAATGAACATGAAGCTAAAGAGACTAAAACAGTACAATTCGAAACTATACACATTAAAGTACCACTAGAAGGAAATAAATAATAATAAATAAATAAATATTGTTGGACAAAGTACAAAAATGCAGTTTTTTTTTTGTAAATAAATACATATTATACATAGAAACCCCCAGACCAGGAATCGAACCCGCGAACTTTGGCTTAGCAGTTAAATGCACTACCGCTACGCCACAGTGGTCGTAGGGAAAAATACCGTGCCAAAATAGTTAAAACAGCAAACGGAACAGCCCTATGATGCGTAAAATACACAGGGAACTTTGCTCTATTCCACAAATTGTACAGAACAAATTGAAGCAGTAGAATAAATTAATATAATTTTATAATCTATATGTGTTGGGCCTCAAAGTTAGAGTCTTTCTACAAACGAAACTTCTGCAAACTGGGATGTCCCGCGGGGATTTCGAAAATCTTTTAGTTTCGGATTAATATGTGAATATTAAACTCTTGAACAGCGTAGTTTATTGTATACAAACACTACTGTACTTGCTAATACAGAGATTTAGAATAGATTTTGCGACGGCTGTCTGGCTATTTAGGTAGGTAACTGGCCATGCCGCTAACACTGGGCCCCGGTAGGAGGGCTAGATTTACGAGAGCCTGAGATGCGACCGGGACCGGGAAGTAAAGCTAAGACGATGATGATAACTTAAAAAAAAAATAAAGTCCATAAAAGTGAATTCCTACTAGAAGACCTTAATTCTGTTGATAATATTATTGATACACTTCTTAAACACTATGACAAGCTAGATTACTTATTGAAATCTTCATATCTCTTAAATAAGTGCATTATTATACGACGTATTCATATTATTTATAAATAAATAAATATAAATAATATATTCATATTAACTATCTGATAACAATAAAAAAGCGGTGCGATTATCGTATTAAAGAAACTCTGTTCGTCATATTCTGTTTTAATAAAGACTTCGTCAGCAGAAATACCATTGATATCTTGAAATCTTTTTACATTTCAAAGAGACCAAATTATTTTGCGATTACATAATACACGTTTTAATTGTCAATTTTAAGTTATTTTTGTTTTTTACTAGAACACTTATTCCTTACCGATTTCTTCTGCAGGTGGCGCCCGAGTGACAAGTAGAATACTAGGACGGTTACCAGCTTCGCAATCAACCCAAACTTAAGCGTAGCGAGATTTGCCTATCCAACAATAGGTCAACGTGACCGGTCGACTTTTTCCATTGATTTTGTTTTTCGGTGATTATTCCTCGACGGTAAGACCGATCTGGACATTCGACCCCTTACGACACTCAGTAATGTCTACTTGATCACCGTGGCAAATTTGGTCGAGATCGGTCAAACGGTCTCGGAGGAGTATCATTTGTTTGAAATACAACTTTGAAACCAAAGACGCTTCGCTCGCCTTCGGCTCGCTAGATTAATTATTTTTTTATTTACCCTGGAAAGATTTCACAAATTTCTGTAAACTATTTTACGCGCGGGCTGTCAAGGAAGATTTAATCACAGCAGAGGAAATTCGTGAAGTGTGTAAGGGAATAGGAAAGGTAGTGAGTTTATTAATTTACTTACTCATATATGTATGTACTAAGGATTATTTTTAATAATAAAATCTTTGGAAATACGATTGCAGTTGCAATTGTATACGAGAATATTTTCAAATATGTTCATCGTCGTTGTACATTACCAATCACTGAATAATTGATTAATTTTGGAATCCACTGATTATAATGTTATAACATTTCATGTTTTTTTCGTTATTTTATGAAAAGTTTAAGAGCTCTATTCTTTTTTAACGTGCGGATACCCCCACGGGCTTCACTCCATCGGTGTCAACGATGGGGTGGGCGTGTCGGAATCGGACCGATTAAAACCACACGTTGTCCTTACCAAGTGTCCATTGCCGGGCACCCCGGGTAAAGAATAACCCCAGGGTTACCGACGGACTTTGGCCGGCACCGCGGCCTTGCCTGGTGGGGTCGGGTTTTATCCCGCGAAGGTGAGTTGGCATGCGTGTGTAGGAACACACGACACGCCTCCGTCTTGGCCTGCTTCTGTAAGGGCAGTGAGTCGACCAACTGCCGACAGATTCTTACCGAAGCACCCATGTCCGGTAACCATCTGGGACATCCGGTAGGGACACAGGGTGGATTCCCCCCATCTTCGATACCCAAGTCGTACCTTCCATGTTTCGCTGAGCCCAGATTTCTCGGGGCTCCGGCCTATGGCCCCGCTCCAGCGCCTCCTTGCGCCATTAATAAAACGACGCAAGGGCCCTTCATTATTTTATGAAAAGTTTAAGAGCTGAAGTAATCAATGGTGTTAAATTTCTCAAGCTACTAGTGTCTTTGATTATACATGTAAGTTTTTTTAGAATAAATGTTTTCTTTCATCATTAATAATACTTCTTAATTGGAACTAGAACTTGATTGATTGATTGATTTGTCAGAAAAATCATATCTAAATCAGTATTGTGAGGATCCTACATTACAAAGGAACGCATATGAAACTGCGAATGTCGGCCAGGTCGCAGCCGTGTCCCGACAGGCGGAGGAGTACGCCGGCATACCTACTAGTATTTAATCGTGCACACGCTCTGTAATATAACGTATCGAAGAAAGTAGGAAATAGAATTATACTAGTAGCTACCCGTGGCTCCGCTTGCGTGTTATTCTGATCCCGTTTCTGCAACCCATGGGAACCACATAACATAACATAACTTCACGCCTGTATCCCCGAAGGGGTAGGCAGAGGTGTATTACACACCCACGATTCGCCAGTTATGTTAAGTTCTCAATGTAATAGGGGGCGAGCCTATTGCCATCTACCAGGCACATTAGGCACATCTACCAGGGTACATTATTAAGCGAGCGATAATTAACATTTATTAATGCACACATAACTACGAAAAGTCAGAGGTGTGTGCCCGGGGAGACTGGGAATCGAATTTGAGACCTCGTCTCAGCAGTCCGTTACGTACGCCACTGGGCTATCGCCGCTTCCAACCAATTCCAGGAATAGAAAGCCTATGTGTAATTCCAGAGTATAGTCTCACCCTGTATCAAATTTCAGCCATATTCATTCAGCCGTTTGAGTGTGATTGAGTAACAAACATTCAAACTCCACAAAAAAAGAACACACACTGATCCCGTTTCGGTTACATTTCAGCAGCCAACCTGCTTTCCCGTAACCATGGCTACTGAAAAGCAACTGAAACGTCGAGATCAAAGTAAATAATAAAATAGCACCAAATGAATCGCGACAGAATCCGGTAAAATAACTTAATGCCAATTATATTGAACACTTGCTATTGTCAGCGGTTTCGCCCGCGTGAAATTCGGATCCCGTTCCCGGGAGTCCATGGGAACCTATTCTAGGGATATAAAAAACCTATGTGATATTTCAACTTTTTTAACTGCAAAAATATCGGTTACATTCTGGCTAAACAATCTTAGCTATGAGGCAACAGAGTTAATTCTTTATCCATTGCTATAATGCTAATTTAATACAATATTTATACTTATGTGTGAATGTGACCAATTCAATTGATTCATCCAATATTCTCAAATATTACCCATACACACACAACCTCACACATTCAAGATAACTAAAAATATGAGACATTCTCGAAATAAATTCAGCTGATGAAGTTAAGCGTTAGTTGTTGGCTGAACTCCTCCGTAACCACTCGCGCGATCTTGAACAATTTTACCACGGTGATAGCGTTGACACTGAGGAGTGTTTTGAAGCGAGATGGTTCATGTCCGATGTATTGAGGAATAATCACCGAAAAACAGTTTCACGAGCGCGCGACCGTAGTAAGATGTCTTATTTTCAAGTAAGAGTCCTGCTCGCTCAGCTCAATTTATTTCAGTCGCACTCTGCACTGAATTAGTAGAATCTTCACGGCATTGTGGCAGAAGTCATTGTTGACAACAGCACTTTCACCTCGATGCGCAAATGCTTAAAGCTGTTCTTACGCTGTCACATTACATTATGTTTTCGCTAAGTCACTTGCAAAAAAAACTCATCTAAGCGTAAAACAAACTGACAATATTTCTCCTCAGATACAAGGCAACCCATTTCATCGAATAACCGTCTAAACCAATCGTTATGTTATAGATAGGGTGTACAGGCTATTGAGTATGTAAAATCCGAGGCCCGGCAACTATGACCGGATTTTATACCTGAGACCACAAACGCTTACAAAACAAATCTTGTTGCCAGGTGTGATGGTCCCTTCCTACCTTTTTTATTTCAACTTTTTCAATACTTGCGATTGGTTTACAACGACGATGAAAAAGTTGAATTAAAAAACGGCGGGAATAGACCTGGGCCTGGTGGCAAGATGTGTTTTATAATTATTTGGGGACTCAGATATAAGAATCCAGTCATAGTTGCCGGTCCTCGGATTTCGCATACTTAAAAATCGGTAGCGCCTGCACTATTAGTCTGAACAAAGAAAATCCATTTCAAGTGTACTCGACTCCGGCCTGTATACATTTTGTATGTATTTGTTTTTAGTAATAAAATATCTGGTGAAGGTGAGTGCTTTAGTGACTAAGAAGTTATTTCACGAAGTTTGATTGAAATTATTGAAACAGACGACCTGTGTTGCGATGGCGGTAGATTACAGTCGAACGTCTGTTAGGTTGGAGGTCATGAGTTCGAATCCCACACGGTGTAAATATTTGTCTGTACGAGTATATATTGTTTTTATGTTAAGTCCGTTAATTGACTGCACGCTGCTGAATGGCAAGAAGCTAGGGTGAAGTCGGGAAGGTACCGGCCATCATTCCAGATACTGTCGATACTAAAATGGTGGCCCCTTGACCTTGATGATCTCGGCAGATGCTTCTTCGTGGCTTACTTAAAGAACCCGTCAATGTATGAAGACGAAAACTCAAGAGTAGTATTAGTTTACCGTTTACCGTGCGACAGAGAAATTAAGAACCTTATCGAACAATAAACATGTATCTGATGTATGTTTGTCCGCATTTTAGAACCCGGAAGACACCCAGACGCTATACTTAGTATGGGTCTAGATACGACTGTGAAGTGTGTCCTAGAATATTTATTATTTATATTGAAAAAGAAAAAAATGTTATCCCAAACACACAAGTAGTCAGTGAACAGCCCACACCGATCGAGCTCCCCTCTTTTCCGTGGGATGTTGTCAGTTTTCCTCATATTTCGCCCACGGGGATGATCGAAAGGGTTTACCTAACACGTGTACGTATTTATGTGAAGGGAAAACTTTGTTTATTTTTGTTCGAGAATCTTCTTTGAATTCATTATGATGTGTGTTTTGAACGGCCGTTTGAACAGCAGTTTCTTTTGTAAAAAAGAAGCTGGGAATATGTATAAGTTTCATCATCATCATCATCATCACCTCACAGCGTGGAGTGCCAGTCTCATCCGAGGCCTTCACCTCTGATTTCGGGGTCCGCTTGCCAGCTTTTCCTTCTCCACTTAACACGGTCTTGGGTATCCCGAGCAGTGAGACCATTGGCATGCATGTCGTCTTTTACGACGTCGAGCCAGCCCTTCTTGGGTCTACCCCTCTTACGGAGGCCTATCGGAGGCGGCATGGACAGATATTTGTTCCTAATATTTGTATGTTCCATATTTCTATATCTGACTGTTGCCTTCCAAAATACAGGCATAAGCTTAGTGTGGAATACAGTTTCAGTTTTTCCGTGTTCCTTTCTGCTTGACTTTAGAGTTGAAAACATCTGTCATATTTTTTTTTGTGATTACAAACTTACATGTGTAGTTAAACAATTTGGTAGAATATTTTCGAATGTCCTACCACCACAACACACATTTCGTCAATTACAAATGTTAAATTGTTCAACAAATTTATTTAAACGTGTATTTACCCTACAGATTTCTACAACAATATATTTACAGAAGGAAACTTTCGAGAATTAAGGACGGATCTTGTCCCTACAATTTATATCAACGGATGGACAAAAGGAAACCGTTAACAAATGATATGGGTACTTGATTCTGGATCTTACTAAGTTTTGTTAGTACGAATTCCTACTAAGAACGTATGTAGAAGGAATATTTCATTTAAGAATTTTAGTGCGTTACGAGTTAGTGATTGGCACATGACATTCAAGTTCACACTATGCATTATATTCTCCAGAAATTGTATTTATAACAATAATTAAACGAAATGTATGGGACAAAGTAAATGACCCCTTATTCATGGAGTGTACTAAAACCCTTACGGCAAACTCTACGAATTTGAATTTTAACTATCCACATCCAGATTCCATTAAAAGATCAGTTATATAATACTAATATAATTTATGAATTATCGGTACATTACATGGAAATTATGATTATATACGAGTTGGTTGATTTAGACTTCCAAGATTTGTAATCTATACGTAGTATTATTAAAAGAATGTTGAAAAAAATATACCAATATTACTACCATAGAATGTATGGAAAAAACATACACTTTTTTTTTTTTTTTTTTCGTGCGGAAATCCCTTCGGATACCCCACCGCTGGCCAGCGGGGGCGGTTATGTCGGGCTTGAACCGACTAAAACCGCACGCCGTCTCGGGTCTACAGACGCCGGGGTGTAAGGTTGCCCATAGAGCATTTCCTCGCACCCCGACTGACCCTGGGCAATCTCCGGTTCCGAGATGGCCCCCTCGGGTTTGGGAACCACGGTGTCCCCGTCTTGCCCCGGTTTGGTGGGCGGGGTGCTAGTCGCCCCACCGTCCCGGCCTGCTTCTGCTGGGGTGACAGGCGGCCTCACCCGCCACCCCCAGGCCTGCGCTCATGGAGGACGGAGGTCGTCCAATAAATTGATATTCGAAATCATCCGTTACTAAAACCATAAAATAAGTCAGATATATTTGTGACAGATGAAGTTTTTGATGTAATCGCACATCAAAAAGTTCAAGGACGAAAATAATAAAAGGTGAAATTGACATGTTACTTAACCTTTCATTTCTTGCTTTTAAAGACACCTGTATGTTAGTACTTTGACATTTAAACTACTTTCACCTGCTTTGTGTTATAAAGTAATAAAATTGCGATGTCCGTTGTTTACGACAAAACAGCGTATACGACGTACATTCTACTTCCTTATTATTAATTAACATTTTTTGTAGTACAGTGTATATTCTTACATACACATGTGTTGACTGACAATGCGACTGAATTAACTGATAAAACGCATCATTAATAATAATAGGGGGAGCGGTCCGCAGAAAAAGTTCTGGTTGTTATTTCAGCTAATGGTTTAATCATAAGGAGCCTCTCAGTTCATCTCCTTAGATGAACTGAGAGGCTCCTTATGATCAAAGCTCGGGATTAGTGGGAAGTCAGTGGCAGTCACGATGCAGAGAGCGGTCTTGCTTGACAATGCCCGAATAGTTCGGCGGTTCCTCTGCCAATCGTCGTAATGCCCTGGCCGACTGCTGCTTGCCTCGCCGGGGTTATCTCGCCGCCTCTCCCTTACTCTAGGGTGAGGCGTGATATAGCTCGATCTATAATAATAATAATGATTATTCATGCAAACAAAAATATCATACAATATAATATGAGATAGTGTCACAGTGCAGGTATTGGTTTTAGTTACATAACAATTGAGTTCACAACTTTTTATTAAACATGATTAATGATGCGCTTTATCAGTCAATTTGAGAGTGAGATTAACGAAACGAAAACATGAAGTGAAAAAAAGAAATTAAATGTCGATAAAATTCCAGTAAAACAAGATGTATTTTGGAGATTTTGCGATTTAAAGCATCTATCGTGGTACCTAAAGTAGGTTCAATATTTCCCTTTTATAAAAACTGAAATCAACTTCGCTTACCTACCTGACGGTGAGCGGTTAAAGTAACCCTGTTTTATTTTTCTGTTTGAAAAGTGACCTATGAACGCTTACTATACAGAACTATCACTCGTCTATAGCCATCTATAGGGATATAGAGGGCAAAAAAAGGGATCATCATTACCCATACTAGTCTCCTCTATTGAGCGCCATAGCGCCCTGTCTTCAGCTTGCCGCATCCAGCATCTGCCCGCAGTCTATCTCAGATCGTCCCCCACCTGGCCGGAGGGCGTCCTACACTACGTTTGCCGAGTCACGGTCTCCACTCAAGAATACGTTTACCCCAGCGGTTGTCGGTTCTTCGCGAGATATGGCCGGCCCACTGCCACTTCAGCTTGCTAATTCTTTGAGCTATGTCGATAACCTTGGTTCTCTGTCGGATGTTTCGTTACGAATCCTATCCTTCAGAGAAACTCCGAGCTTAGCTAACTGAGCGACTTTGAACTGGTGGACCAGCCCTTCCGTGAGTAACCACGTCTCAGTTCCGTAAGTCATTACAAGGTAGGATGCCCTGATTGAAAACTTTCGTTTTCAAACACTGCGGCATGGATGACGAGAAGAAAGTAACATAAGATTTCAAAAATGGCAATGAAAACTTCATAATAACTAAAATGTTCTACTCAATTAATAACAGCAAGTTCTAGTTTGGTCCTTAAATGTAATAACGAAAAGTTACTTGTTATTAGTTTACAAGGAGAGTATATTAACGTAAAATATCCTGCGAAATATATCTTGGTAGTTAACAAGTACTTAGTATACTAGTGTGGCAACTTGGAAAGCAGGGCGTCTCAAAATTTCAAAGACGTGCTTATCATTTTAGTTATTACCATCACAAGATACGTATCGGGGAATTAGTATCATTTAATTAATGAAATGTAGAAGCAATTAGTATGCTATCTTTACCTTTAAATTTAGCATCGCCTTAGAACGTATTTATAGGAGAATGTCTAGGGCATGCCACCATGAATGAAATTTATCAGTGCAGAAATATGATAGGGTTAATTCATTGGGGTGTGTGTTGGGTAACCTCCTCGAGTGTCGCTCCGATTCCGATCCCGCTGCAGTCCGGGGGGAACGGAATCGGAGCGGCCGGTACACCCTGGGCGGCGGTCAATGGCTTCCCCTTCACCCCTTCATAGGGTTGGCATTGATCGTCGGCCAATACCCAACGTGGCGGGAACACATCGCTCTCCGTACTCCTCTGCTTTCAGAGGAGACAGGATGAGCGATGCTGTTAGTGGTGAGATGGCCCAGGGTCAGCCGGGGTGCGAGGGGTATGCTCTATGGGTAACCTTACACCCTGGCGTCTGAAGACCCGAGACGGCGTGCGGTTTTAGTCGGTGCAAGCCCGACATAACCGCCCCGCTGGCAGCCGGGGGGGTATCCGAAGGGATTTCCGCACGATAAAAAAAAAAAAAAGGGTTAATTCATTAAGTAATTTATAAAATTGTATCAGACGAAAAAAACGCTCTGACATTTCAACTACCTTCAACTTTTTTTATTTCACAATATAAATTAACTAGTGATGCGCCACGTAATAACTATATAACCGCGGATATAACACTGACTGAGTAATAAATCACATCCTTATATAATGCAAACGGATATATTGAAGCGCCAGCGTCAAGTTCATTGCGTTATATTGTTTTGAAGATCATAAATATGACGACATATAAGTATGCATATTTTCAATAGGTACCACAATAGGCATTTTGACTATATTTAAAATATTGTACGAATTGTTGTCATCCTAATAAAATGTACCGTAAGAAACAAATTTTATTAATTTTCAATATAAAATAAGTTTCTTTTTTGTTAAAAAATCAAGATTAAAATCTCACTTTTTTGAGATTTGATCACGTGCTTATAAACGCTCTTTGACGTCACACATAAGTAAACAGTTTTTCAATACAGGCTGTCTACTTTCCTAGTGTTAATCGACAGGTTCAATTATTAATTACTAATAATGTTTCACTTTCATCTTATATATCTCAAAATAAACCATTATTTTGGCAACTAATTCCAATAATTATATAAACGTCTAAGTCGCTTACTGTTTACTTTGGTGTGACGTCACATGTCACGGGATCCGTTATGGCGCGTACTTTTTTTAAATCAAACTTTAATATCGATTTTTAATCGTAAATAAAACAGTTCTCAAAAAAATATTGATGCCATCTGCATTTTTATGTTGTAATACAGAACTATTTTTAGCAGTAGTCAAATACCCTATTGTGGCTAAAAGTTGCAGCTAGATGGTAAGCACCGAACTATGACGGGTTAATTCATTAAATATTTTATAAGATTGTATCAGACGAAACAAAGCTGTGACATTTCAACTACTTTCAACTTTTTTTATGTCACAATATAAATTAACTAGTGATGCGCCACGTGATAACTATATAACCGCGGATATAACACTGACTGAGTAAATCACATTCTTATATAATGCAAACGGATATATTGAAGCGCCAGCGTCAAGTTGCGTTATATTGTTTTGAAGATCATAAATATGACGAGACATAAGTTTGCATATTTTAAATAGGTACTACATCGGGGTGCGAGGGATATGCTCTATGGGCAACCTTACATCCCGGCGTCTGTAGACCCGAGACGGCGTGCGGTTTTAGTCGGTTCAAGCCCGACATAACCGCCCCCGCTGACCGGCGGGGGGATATCCGAAGGGATTTCCGCACGAAAAAAAAAAAGGTACCTACTACCAATGTGGCTAGAAATTGTCTCTTGATGGTAAGCACTGTAAGCAGTTGTGTTGTGTTGCAGTTGTTGATGTGACACTGGCAGGTTGCTAGCCGCGTATAACAAAGCATACTACTACTTGAAGTCAGTATTTAGTGACAGATTGTACCTTTATTTATTTTTTTCGTGCAGAAATCCCTTCGGGGTATACGAAGGGATTTCCGCCGGCCAGCGGGGGTGGTTATGTCGGGCTTGAACCGACTAAAACCGCACGACGTCTCGGGTCTTACTTACCAAGTATAGCTCGAAAACCAATAGAGCAGAGTACATGCAAAACATTAAAAAAAACTTCCTAATATATACCATTGAACCGAAATTGAAAATCAATCTTCTCACAAAAGTCATGTTGACTAAAAAATCTTTTAATTTCTTTTCTTATTGCTTATTTCTACAGGAATATTAAACAAATATACATTATTCGGATACTCGGATATAGGGATATACAAAACACATATGGCAACTCTAACCACCTGGCACGGATATTAACCGTCCATTGAGGGGACCGAGCCAATTTATTTGCCACTTAACTCAGAACCAGGCAACCACATATTCGTGTTCGTGTGGTCGTTTCAAGTGAATTAGTACCTGATAGTGAGGTGACCGGTACAGTACGTGCATATAGTCAAAATTGCAGTGCTTGCGGTTGTTTAGAAATAACTAATCTCATAGGCAAAACCTCTAGAAACCAGATAAAATGCTTCGAAAATAGTAATAAAAATTATGTACATGTGCTAAACCTAAAAAAAAGTTAAATACATTATTCTTAGTTTGTGTTGTTTTCTTTCACCACTGTAATTTTTTTCGGCCAAGTTATACTTTCCAAACTCTCAAATTATTTAGAAAATACAGTTCCAAGTATCATTTGACAATTTTGTAAAGCCGGAACGTAGATAGATCTTAAAAAAAGGATCTCGAGGAATGTTTAGCAGCTGGCATTCACCAATAATAATATCGGTTAATATGTCATCTAAAAGACGAGAGAAAATATTTTGCAAGTTTATTTTGGCAACCAATGGAATTGATAAGATGTAAATGATTAATGGCGGGCAAGTTTTATTTATTTTTATGTTACAGCTAAAACGCTTAATCGGTCAGGAATAATTTTAACTGAAATAAAAAGCTAAGTGCGAATCAGACTTACGCATGAAGGGTTCCGTATCATTATTTATTAAAATCGAACGAATAATTCCTATTTTCAATTTTTTTATTTTTCGGAATTTTACCTTTATTTGTTGTACCCAGCGAGAGGACTCCCACTCCGATGGCTGCCATGAGGTCACGCCTCGGCACCTCCCACGCCGGGTAGTCCACCAGCGTGTGCAGCCCCGAGTCCTCGCTCGCGTCGCAGTGATGGCACTCAGGCATTGGCTCCTTCCTGATCCGAGGCAGGTGGACCCCGTACTGGAGATCACCTGCGTCAGTCGGTACGAGAGGCTTCCGTGTCGCCTCTCTAGCCAATCCTCCATTAGCCTTACCGCCGCTATTGCGGCTTGCCCTGCGCTTGGTCACCCTAGTCGTTCCTTCCAGTCCACCACGATGACCTGGCGGAGCTGGGACTGCACGGCCTCGATTTCTCGAGGCTCGGGGTTCCATCCCTCTTCCCGCGCCTCCTTTCACCACTGGTATAGTTGCGAAAAGGCTCTCGCCTCCAGGTCCCATGGCGGAATTCCGGCCAGGAGACTCGCCACCTCGAAGAAGATCGTGCGGTACCCGCGAATGACCCTGTTGGCCATCACCCGCTGCGGAGCACGCAGCATCGCACATTTCTGGCCTTCAGGGCCTCCGCCCATATTGGGCCATGGACCGCACGATCCCCGCGTAGAGTCTCTAGCAGGATTCATCGGGCCCCATCATATAGGGCAGCAGCCGTGCCAGAGCGAGAGCTGTGCCCTTCAATTTGGGAGCCGGATTTCGGATGAGCTCTACGAAGTCCCATCGGCCGTCGAGCACGAGCCCCAAATATTTTATTTGGGGCTTGATGCCGATGCGATTGCCTCCCACGCTGAGACTGGATCCCTCAGGTGGCTTGCTCCGAGGCCCATGAAAGAACAGGGCCTCGGTTTTATGCAGAGCCACCTGGGAATATAGACCTCAGTATCTGGTATAAATTTGATGACACACTGACAAATGGACAGACGGACAAGAGAGTGATCTTATCTAGCTCCTATCTGGGCTCTAAGCCCAGGTAGGAGGGGGGAATACATGAAGAAATCTCGGTGATCGCTGCTCAATAACCACGAAATGATCTACTCTATTCTAATTCAATCAGTTAGTAAAAACAACTAACAATCATCACCATTTGGTACAACTCTTCTGGTGGTAGAAATTTGATGACACAAATTTGTCACAAAATTCGGCCGGGTAGGTACCACCGTGCACGATTGCGAAAAACCCTCCATAGTAATCCAATTTCGGTTTGATTGCGTTCAGGGGTCGGCAAGTGCATAGCCGGGCAGGGGGATTGTGGTCGCAGCACTAGTGGGCCCGGTGGGGGTCACGCGGTGCTGCGACGACAATCCTCTTCTGATGAGGCCGTCAAGCTGAGTGCCACCATTGTTAACATGGTATGTGTATGTAATGGTGACCCTCTTTCCTGAGACTTTACCTTCAGCTTACCATCAGGCGAGGTGAAGTCAAATTGACGTGTCCTAAATATAAAAAAAAAAAAAGATAACTCCTTGATAGTAATTTCAATTGAAAGTAATCTATAAGATCTTGCGCTCAAAACTATTGTTGAGTATTGTTTTTTCAGTTTTACGTATATTTGACAGATTAAGAGTTCTGACTGTAACTTATACAAACATGAAGTAAAAATAAATATTATTTTCCCCGCGGTTCAGGTGGAATTGTTTGGTCTAGCACCACATCAGTTGATTGTGTTTGTATCTAATTTAGTTTGCCAATCTTTTTACCAATATCGTTTCGTAGAAGGAAAATAAATAAACCACGTGGGCATAGAACGTGAATCTCGCAGTTTCCATTAAATTATTATGTGTTCTCGTAACGTCAGGCATTTCAAAGTTATTACACACATTTTATTAAACTTGAATAACTACTAAGTACTGTTCTCATTTTTTCTTCCAATAAAATGAAGTGCCGAAGTGCTAAAGTTACCTGATAAAAATTCATGAAATGTTTCATTTTTATGGAGTCCCACATTTAACCAAAAATGTGGTATGCCTTTGTTTCACGATATAAGACCTAAAAGTTCCCATCAGGAATTCGCGGTGAAGAAGAGATATCACTTATACTGCGACGAGCTGCTGACTGTGCTGACAGTGCTGACCAAGCGGCATCGTGCCGAATATCCTTCCAAATCAAGAACTAGTGCCACCGATGACACCTATAGAGGTCCAGAATGCTCCTCGCCGCATGAAGAATCGGAAAGCTGTCGGATTCCTATCCTATTCGGAGCCCTATCAATCCATTAAACATGATTATGTAAATTCCCGTTAACATAATTGTCTAAAATATAATGGCCAAATAGAATTCTGATCCTGTCCTCCCTGAATTTTGATCAAAACTAAAAACCCGGCCCGCAACTGAACTGTTTGAGTTAATTACTTATATTTTTTTTTTTTTTTTTTTTTTTTTATTAGGTCTACCAACAATGTTTTACATCAAAACATACAATAACAGTAAATTAAAGCTTAGTTATTACAATGCAAACATCACTTAAAGGTAAACACCGCATACGAAGAATGACAAAGAGAAACTTATACTAAGCTAAAATAATATAATTGAGACTTAAAACTAAACAACTTTACATAAAAATATATGAAAAAAGATGGGAAAAGGAAAAGAAACAAGCTTACTACTAAATAACACTAATAGTACTTAAAATACGTTTTTGTTTAGGCTGGGTATCAAAGTGAAAGTCAATCTTGTCACTGAGACTGTTCACTACTCTAGACAGTCTCGCGCGTGGAGAATTGGAACCTAAAACTGTCCTTCTTAGAGGTGGGCAGAGTGGTGTGACTGGTTTGCGAGGGATCCTAGATGGAACATTGAATCTTAGCAAAGCCAGCAACCTTGGACAATCAATTTTGTGTTGGAGGATCTTGGAGGCAAACTTTACCTCATTAATTTTTGTGCGTTGTTCTAAAGTTTTCATTTTAAAACGCTCCAAGCGGCAGTTGTAAGAACGTATTTTTTTAGTAAGACCATTTAAAAATGCTAAGTGCCAGACAAACCGTTTTTGACATTGTTCTAGGCGCAGAGCGTGGGTTGCATAATGGGGACGCCAAACAACACTACAATATTCTATAATACTCCGTACCAGGCTGTTGTACAATAGTATTTTAGTGCGATTATCGCGAAAACCTTTACTATTTCTAAGCATGAACCCGTGCATTTTGGATGATCTTTTAATTACACTATCCAAGTGTGGTACGAATGTCATTTTTTTGTCGAATGTTACACCGAGATCTCTTACATTTTCTACTTCAGATATTTTATCAGAATTTATGTAATAGTCATGACTTAGGGCTTGCGTTTTTCTCGTAAATTTTACGTGGTAGCATTTTTTTGCATTTAGCAACATTCCGTTGTTCTTACACCACAAAATTAATCCATTAAGATCATTTTGTAGATTCCTGGCATCCCGATCCGATTCAACTATTTTCACAAACTTAAGATCGTCAGCATACATAAAAACTTCAGAAAATTTAAAACATTCTGGAATATCATTTATGAAAAAGTTAAACAGGATCGGGCCCAGATGTGACCCTTGGGGAACACCGGAAGAAATTGGTTGCAAACTCGACTGATACCCATTAACTACCACAGAATAAACTCTGAACATCAAATAGGATGATATCCAATCAAGCAAGGATCCTGATATGCCATAAGCTCGTAATTTATTTATGAGAACTTTATGCGATACTCTGTCAAATGCCTTGGAGAAGTCCGTGTAGATCACGTCAGCTTGATGTCCCCGATCAATGGCATGTATTAGTAGTTCAGTGAAAGGAACTAAATTGGTATTTGTGGATCGGCATGGAACAAATCCGTGTTGGTTGTCACTTAAATACAATCGTAAATGCTTCTGGAAGTATGGACTGAGTAGTGCTTCAAAGATCTTAGCAAATGCTGACAGTATCGATATGGGCCTGTAGTTGCTTATTGATGTGATATCTTGTGATTTATAAACTGGTACTACTTTAGCCATTTTCCATTTTAGAGGAAATATACCTGTCTTAAGGGATTTATTGTAAATCAGCATTAGCGGTTGGGCCAGCTCGGAAAAACAATTGGCTATAAATACTGGATGTATTCCATCAGGGCCTGCACCCTTTCTGGTATCTATATTTTTTAGCTTCGATAGCACACATCTCTGTTCTATAAGAGGGCAGTTGAGGCACAAACTGTTCTGGTCCAGGACAAGTAGATTTTCGGACATGTGCTCGGTGCCAGAAAGCACATCATCACAAGTACTGTATACAGATGAAAAGTGTTCTGCAAACATCTCACATATTTGTTTTACATCAGATGAATTTACTGAGCCATTTGTCATTTCCTTAGGGTATGCGCTTGACCCACCTCGTCTAGCTTTTAAATAAGACCAAAAAAGCTTAGGATCTCTTCTAAGCTCACTTTCAAGACGTTCAATATATAAATTGTAACAAACTGTTGATAATCTATCACAACTTTTGCCTATATATTTCAATTCTACACCATTTATCGGATTATTATATTTTTTATAACGTTTCCTAAGCTTATGTTTTTCATTCAATAATTTAATTAATTTCTGATTGAACCACGGAGGAAATTTGTTGTTTTTGGGTTTTTTATGTGGAACAAATTTTTTAATAGCAATATTGATGTGATAGTAGAACACCTCGAGCATTTCATTCACATCGCTACAGACCCCAAATACTGCAATCCAATCGAGTTTCGACAAGTAATTGCGTATTGATTCGTAGTCTCCTTTAAAAAAATTTGGTCGAAAATTAATTGTGTTATAGGGAAGTCTAGCATCTGTTTTTAGTGGTACTGTGATTTCTAACGGAGGGTGAGGCTTATGAATATTACTTATGGGAGTGAAACATTCTGTAACATTGCACAAAGATATGGTTGAAAGAAACAGGTCAAGTGTGCGTTCCATATAGTTTTTAATAAAGTTTAACTGATTTAGACCGTTGACGTGTAAAAAATTTAGCATGAGCTGGATTTTACCACTTAATCCAGAGTTATCATTTTGGTTCGTAATTTTCTCCCAGTCGATTTCCCATAGGTTAAAATCGCCTACAATACAGAGTTCTGAGTCTGCCATCTGCTCAATCGCAGAGTTACAGCTATCGACAAAAAGATCTAAAGAGCGTATTGTTAAGGGCGGTGGTAAGTATACTGCACAAAATATTATTTGAGGTTTACCATGTAATCCAGAATTACCCACAGATCCTCACAGCTACTTTCCCAAGCTCTGATGCGTTTAGATTTTAAGCTACTTTTTATTGCGATCAACACCCCACCACCCTCCTCCTTACAAGAGCCAGATGTTTTTCTATCTCTCCTGTAGACAACATAACGATTGTCAAACAATTCACTGCTCAATACTGAATCTTGTATTATTAGTTTACTAAATACATAGAAATAAATTGCATAGTTAAATATATATGTTTAAAAAACCAACTAAGTGCGAGTCGGAGATTATCTATAAAACGGCAAAAATGTCATGCCTGTTGTATGGGAGCCCCCCATAAATATTATTTAATTTTAATTTTATTATTTATTTTTGAAGTAATAATATAAGTCAATAGTAGTCCTGTGAATATTTCAATCGGCCTTCCTGCTGCCGTCATTGATATCGAGCAAAAAACGGCAAAAAAATCACGTTTCTTGTATTGTGTATATTGCCCCCCTTAAATATTTATTGTATTATGTTTTGTAGTATTTGTTATTATAGCGGCAACAGAAATATTACATCTGTGAACATTTCAACTGTCTAGCTATCACCGTTCATGAGACGGTGCCTGGTGACGGAGCCTGGTGACGGACGGACGGACCGCGGAGCCTTAGTAATAGGATCCCGTTTCAACCTTTGAGTACGAAACCCTAAAAAACGGCAAAGGAAAGTTTAACATATAGTCACCGTCGTAAAATGGGGACACTGGGTTCCTGGAGTATGACAGATTTCAAAACACTGTTCAATGCACAATTTTTTTAGGTACTTTTAAAAAAAAAAAAATTTTTTTGCCAGTAGCATTTTATTTTGCTTTTCTTACTTTCAAAAGCATGTTTAGAGTCAGGAAGCGTAAAAGGGTTAGTTTTGTATTTGTATTTTGTTGTGCGTCTTGAATATTAAACGGCATGACAGAGATTTAAAATCGCCATTTGTTATAGTTGTTTAAGTTTGATTTGTTTGTCGAACAAATGCCAGTTAAACTTATTATTGAATTTCTTTATAGATATTATACTATAGATACATAATTACACTTATTTTATTTTCTTTAAAATATAATCAAAGCAGGAAATCAGTAAGTGGACATAGAATTTTTAAATGTTCAAAAATTGTCTATGATATTTATTATCGATAACTATTCTACTCATTAGTTAACTATTGAACACAATTTAAACCACTACGAATTCTCTTTATTCCGCAAGGAAATAAACGCCAGTGTTCTATAAAGTCTGCAGCCTTTTGTTAGGGAGATAATTTAATGAAAATGCAGGCCCAAGTTTTCAGAGGTCTATAAAGAGGAGCCTTGAATATGAAATGTGAACCGCAAGGGAGTATAATGATTAACCAAATATAATGGTGTTTTATATACCTATGAATTTATCAGAATAATAATATAAATGGGAACGGAAATTTATAAATAATAAATACTTAAATATTTAAGGAGAACATCCAAAAGAATGAAGAATGCGGATACATATACGTAAGATACATTTTTTTTGTAAACACATATATATTATATAAAGAAACACACAGACCTATGCAAGCAAATATTTGCACTGAGAGGGAATCGAACCATGGACCGCTACGCCACAGAGAGAATTGAAAATTGTTAGTATATTAAAGAACATTTCCTCTCACAATGTTGAAGTAGATAGGTAGAATATGTATATAACTCATATACTCCGTGGCGTGGCGGTAGTGAACGCGACTGCTACGCAGGAGGCGCGGGTTCGATCCCCGCTCAGTGCAAATATTTGTGTGCATGAATATGAATATTTGCATTGGTCTGGGTGTTTCTATGTATAATATGTATGTATTTACAAAAAAAAAAATATCTAAGTATGTTTATCCGCATTCTAGAAACCATAACACAAGCTAGTTAAGCTATGCTTACCATGGGGCTAGTTGGCGTTGTGTAGATTGTCCTAGAATATTTATTATGCATAAAATATACATGTATGAATGGATATTATTTTAGTATACATATAGTAAGTATATTTACCTATTGAATCTATAATTTATGTATGTCTATTGTTTTTTTTACTATCTTTCGTTTTCATTGATCAGTTTACACTTTTAGTTCACTATACTATGTACTACTCTGACAAGAAAGTATCGGAAATAAGTCAATAAAACTTAAAATATGTATTATTCGTCCAAATTTTTTGTATCACCTTCGAAAGAGTCCCCAGTCGAAATATTTCTCATACGCCAACGAACTACTCAATCAGCAAAACCATTTTTTAAACGACTTTTTAGGGTTCCGTTGCCAAATGGCAAAAAACGGAACCCTTATAAATTCGTAATGTCTGTCCGTCCGTATGTCACAGCCACTTTTTTCCGAAACTATAAGAACTATGCTGTTGAAACTTGGTAAGCAGATGTATTCTGTGAACCGCATTAAGATTTTCACACAGAAATAGAAAAAAAACACTAAATTTTGGGGGTCCCCACACTTAGAACTGCTATGGATAGCTCTTCAAAAATGATATTGAGGTTTCTAATAAAAAAAATTCTAAACTGAATAGTTTGCACGGGAGACACTCCCAAAGTGGTAAAATGTGTCCCCCCCCCCCCTGTAACTTCTAAAATAAGAGAATACCATGTAAACTTCCAACGATAATTGGTTTGAACGAGATCTAGTAAGTTGTTTTTTTCTAATACGTCATAAATCGTAAAACGCAATTTACCTTTCATTCAATCAACTCAAATATAAAAATTAAAAAAAAAACATTATTATATTACTTGCTGCTACGGAACCCTTAATGGGCGAGTCCGACTCGCACTTGGCCGCTTTTTTTGGAGTCGCCGCGATCGATTTTTTAAATGACATCTATTGACTGAAAACGGGTGCCTTAAAGTAGTAATTTGGGTTTCGAAAAAGAAGAACGTCAGCCGGAGCTATATCAGAGAAATATGGTGGCTGTTCGATATGATTGGTAGAGCTTTTGACCAGAAATTCGTTCACAATGATAGCCTTGCGAGATGGTGCGTTATTGCGATACTAAATTCATGCATTTTCTTCTCGCAAGTCTGCCCTTTTCCGACGAATTAGCTCTCCCAAACGCCTTATAATGTTCAGATACTATTTGGTTGAGGCAAATGTTCCACAACATCTCGTTCGTATTTTAATTTGCTGGTCCACACGTAGACAGTTAAAAAAAATAATTAAATCGCTTCATCATCATCCATATTTATCATATTCAGCACTTTGAAACAAAAAAATCCATTTGCAAGGAAAATTTTAAGAAGGATGCAACGTGCAAAATTTTCGTCCATTGTGAAAATCGCAAAACACACTTGAGATGAACTTACTAAATGTCGCACATTACACAAACTAAATGACTAGTGACACTCAAACACCGTGTGGACATAGCGGACAGTTGTACTCACTTAGCGAAAAAAAGATCTTCTACGAACACTTCAAGCAGAGTTTCTAAATGATCAATTCCCGGTAGTTTTTTGACAGTATGTATGTACGCTTTGCTTTCCTCTGTTATTTTTGTCAAAGGTTTGCTGGTAGTTAGTTAGTAGGTAATAGTACAAAGGTTTGCTGGTAGTTAGTTAGTAGGTAATAGTAGTTAGGGGTGTGTGTTGGGTAACCTCCTCGAGTGTCGCTACGATTCCGATCCCGCTGCAGTCCGGGGGGAACGGAATCGGAGCGGCCGGTACACCCTGGGCGGCGGTCAATGGCTTCCCCTTCACCCCTTCATAGGGTTGGCATTGATCGTCGGCCAATACCCAACGTGGCGGGAACACATCGCTCTCCGTACTCCTCTGCTTTCAGAGGAGACAGGATGAGCGATGCTGTTAGTGGTGAGATGGCCCAGGGTCAGTCGGGGTGCGAGGGATATGCTCTATGGGCAACCTTACACCCCGGCGTCTGAAGACCCGAGACGGCGTGCGGTTTTAGTCGGTGCAAGCCCGACATAACCGCCCCCGCTGGCCGGCGGGGGGGTATCCGAAGGGACTTCCGCACGATAAAAAAAAAAAAAAAAAAGGTAATAGTAGTTAGGAGTTAAGCTCGCCTTTGTAGATAATTTATTTTACGTGTCACATATTTATTTATGTATTTTTGGTGAAAACAATAAAGAATTCAGAATTATTGTTATGTCGATTATTAAGGTTTGAAATATGATGTCCAAATTAACTCTTCTTAAAACAAATCACAAAACATACTATATGAATTAGAAAGTTAATATTTACAGTGTAATGTGATGATAAAGAAGACATACGAGAAGGAAGAATGCCAAGAAGATAGTAGCTTAGTTTAGTTGATTATCAATACTAGTATTTTTGCCATAAAGAGGCTATGGATGACAAAAATAAGAAAAAATAACATTTAAAAGAATTTAAAAGTTAAATTTAGAATTTATAGAAGGTAGACAAAAGAATACAAATTTAATTATTTATTTTAGTTTAAGCATGCTGGTTAGACAATGATTCAATATTGAAACAACGGACTCTATACTCATATTATAAAGCTAAAGAGTTTGTTTGTTTGTTCGGTTGAACGCCCTAATCTCTGGAACTACTGGTTCGAACTGAATTTTTATTTTATTTCTTACTTCACACTACGACCATTAGGAGCAGAGCATCGTTGAAAAATATTGTAGAAACGGCAAAATAATAATACTTTTGAGAGATTCGTTGGGTGCGCTGCGTAAACGGTTAAAGTTACACGGAATTGTTCCCTTTTAAAAGTTATAAAACAATGTCTGCAATAGTGTATATCAATCTTTTAAGATTAACTCACTATAATTTTTTTATGGTACTCATATTTGTTGTAAAATTAATACATTATCTGCGAAGGCGTATTTATAAACATGGTATCTATCCATATCCAAATAAGTACTTCATTCATCATAAGTATTTTACTTTGAACGAAATTGCGTTTGACAACATTTAATTTCAACGAATATCTTAGGAGATATAAGTAAGAATAATATTCTTTTTTTTTTAAAGAATTAGGGCTTCGCTTATGTTTAACTAAACCCATATCTGAGTCCACGCCAGTCCAGTACATAGGATAAACACGAAGCAATGTAATCTAAACACATATCAGATATATTTTTTTACGACTATAAATAATTCTACTTCTTTTACCTGATAAAATTAATAAATTTCATGTTGGAGTATTATAATCAAACAATTTATGTTAATATTACATACCCGTAATTTATTTTTATTTCTTTCATTTATATTATAAAACGTGTAAAAATATTTTAGTAAGCAGACAATTTTAAGTTGTCATATGTTTGTAGCAGTCTTATGAAAAATATAGTAGCTAAAATCTTTATAATAATTCATAGTTACAAAAATAAAACTGTAATTGTTATCATCCACAAATTTGATTTCAAATTTTTCAGTTAATGTAAACAAATGTATAACCTATGTCATCACATTTACTTATATGAAATAGCAAAGTGAATATGAAGTTAAATAACTTGACATGAACTTAGTCCCTAGAGATAATAAACGGTTGTAAAAGTCGCCGACGTTACTTTGTCCTAAACTAACATTCATAACCTTTTGAGTTTATGTTTTAAACAATTGAAAAGTAGTCGATCTACGACATGGTTTTCAACAAATTGTTGTGATGAAATAATTTATTTTGATGATGTTTTTGAAAACCGGCACTATATATTTTTTGTCATTTTCATGGTTATCAGTTATCAACCTTTGTTAAAGAAAAACGAATACTGAAAGTGTGTCATTTTTCCACTAAACAGATGACAATGAAATCGACAATCGGCTGTAATATTACTATCATTAAAAATATATACATTTTGGCATCATAACCAATGTAAACAAAAGATTAGATAAGGTTTTTTTATGAATAAGGAGTTGACAAAAATAATGTGTATACGAACCTTAATGTAGTAATTTAGACTTGAAACACAACGACAAACACACAAACAGGCACGTTCACGTCACAAACACGCGGTGGACTGGCAAGGCGGACGTGCGTCCGGGGCGGTGGTGTGTCGGGCACTGTTAGGGCGGGCGGCAGTGTTGCCAGCTGAAGTGCGAATTATGTTATTATTGTATGTTTAGGGTTTGGGGAAGAAGGCTTGCTAGCGTGGATGTTCTGTACTACTAAGTTGTACTATATTTATTACAACTTAGTAATACAGAACAGCATGGTTGCTTATTATGTTAATTGTTACATATATATTTATTCTAGCTTATGCCCGCGGCCTCGCCCGGCCGGAGGTCGATTATCGTTTTTGGTCATATCTCCGGTTCTACTTAATGGCAATTAACATACGGTAGATTTTAAGTCTGACAAAGACATTTCTAATAGAAAAAACTGCATCAAAATTCGTACAGTAATTTTTGCGTCACAAACAAAAAGACAAAAAGATGAATTCCAAAATATTGTGTCACGAATCGTTCATTTAACATCACCCAAGTATTTTTATCCAATGTACAGACACAACTAATTTACAATTCTATAATAGTATAGATAATATGTAAATATATATGTGTATCAATATACATAATAAGTAACCGTACATATAAAGGCTTACAAGTAACTTATTACACCCTTTATTAAAATCTTAAAATCAACGTCCGTTGTATGAAGTCTGTGTTCCTTCTAGTGTTAACAATTTAACAATTATTACCAATTTAAAATTGTTGTTGACTATTATTACTTAACTGTAATAAGATCTATTTTTAGATAGTTCCAGGCATATTGTGACACCTAGTATGGGTTGTCACTTAGGCTGCTATTAGGAGGCTATTCAAACAAACATGCCCTTGTAAAATATTATATTGTTTTTAACATAAATGCCGCCAATAGGTTGTGGACGTCATATGGAAGTCATTTCAAGGAAATTATCGCAGTGCGGCTGTTTCGTAGTAAGACTGAAAAGTAAAGGGCTCGGAGGATGATTGTTTTCAACATAAATAAAGGCCAATTTCTGTTAAGCTCTTTTCGACAACTGAGATGACGGTACGTCGTCTTATTAACATTGAAACCGCATTATAGACTGAAGTGGCTAGATAACACACCGTGCGTAGTGAATAATTTATACACGTGACAATAGTATCACTAACTTGCACATTAAAGTTTGATAAATATACAATAGCTCAATGAGCAGCATCCAAATTAAATGAAGTATATGTTATGTCTGCAATATGGTCTTCTCATTTCAATTCTGAAGAGTACCTATATCCAAGTACATGTTTGATGTCTAACCCGATTACCTAGTGTAAAGTATGTTTGCTCTATTGCAAATTCAAATTATGTCGAAATATTTTAGAAATGCTTAAATGTTGCATCGTCAAAATATTCCAATTGTATTTTTCTTAAACCAAGACTACACTTTTTCTATGTCATTCGTATTATCAAATAATTATTTAACCTTTGTGTATTAAATTTACTCCATGAAAAAATATTATCATATTATAATTCTAAAGCTATATAATTATCATGAGTAATGACGAAACTTTTCCCTCATGTAACGCAGTTCTCCCCTTAACTTGCAACACTGTAGGGCGGGCGGGCGCCGTGACGAAAGACGGTAAACGTTCTAGGTGTATTAGTATTCGATTGGGGAATTTGAGGTTCAACCCTGATCGCTTCATAAGACCACCGATGTGGTGATTCAATAATGGATTGGATTAAATCATTTCTTTGTATGAAACAACAGACAAAGAAAACATGCAAAAGTTAGGTAAAGAATATTAATGGTGTAGAAAAAGTTCTTTGTCTTAGATTCGAATTGGACATCATGTCATGGTGACCTTTTCGCATTGTTAAAATAAATCCTGGACAGAAAACGTAACAAAGGTTAAATTATTTTTTTATGATCTATAAATACAGTGACGTTTATTCTGTAAGAAGAAATAAAAATAATTTTAAATTAACATTTTTAGCTATAGGGACGGTACTGGAGAAGAATTTTAATGCTGTCTGCAAAAGATTGCACCATAAACAATCCAGAGATTTTTGCCACTAATGGACAAATCGCTTTTTGGCTTTTCATTTCCAATCTGGGAACTTTGTAGAAACGTTTTGAGGTATTATACTGGGTCAACAACGAAAGGGTGATGCCCCTGGTATGGCAAGCGTCTATAGGGTACGATAACAATAAGAATATACCGTAAACATTTGAAGTGAAATAGCATGTTTTGTGAATTGATGGTGTCTTTACATGCTTGTCAGAATGCAATGAAATGCCCGTGAAGGTTCGAGGTAAAAAAGAGAGGAGAAGAAGAAGGTAAAAAGTAAAAAAAAGGCAATGTAACCCAGGCATTAGCTAAATAAATGCAAAATAAATTTAATAGGTCATAAATGTGCGGTCCTTTAAGCGGGGCGTGAAAAAGCATCTAACAAGACAGTCAAGCTGAGGGCCACCATTGCAGCATTATCGGTGTCTATAATGGCGGCTCTCCTTCCAGAGACTTTACTATACCACCAGGTGAGTTGAAGTCATATTGACGTGACCAGGCTACAAAAAAACTAGACATTTAGAATGTTGCGTGTTGTAAAACGAATGATCATTCGTCGCTGAGCATACATAAAATCTTATCTACTACTATAAATCAGTTAAAAGACGTAAAGGAATGTGAAACTCTACTACCAGTACAAAGTTAATTCATCAGCGAGTGTTCTCATCTTTTGTGAGTACGTATACTGTGACAATAATAAACGAAAATCAAACATTTGGTCGCCTTATTCGCTATCGATATACCATTAAGCCTATCAATTCAATTATCGCGGAAGATGTATTAGCTGTTTCATTGATATTTACTGAGATTGACTGTGTGTATGTAATGAATCTTACCGTAACGCAGGAATGAAAGCCAGGATCTCACGATTTTACAAAATCTACGGAACCAATTCAGTGACAAATGTTCTTTACAATTTTACAATGAGAAAGACATCTCTCTGTAGTTATGCTAAAAGAATATGACAAGCCATTACCTTAGTCATAAAAACGACTAAGACATTTAATGGTGCATTGTACACCTGCGTTCTTCAGATAATTGTCATAAAACACTTTCGTAGATCATTATAATACTCTCCAGTAGTTAATTCCGGTGGAGCCATCTTTCGCATGAATAAATTACTTATTACCTTTTTAAATGTCTACATTAGTGATGACTCCTTTTATGTTCTATGCTCGCCTTATGGTTCCACGCAAGGGGCGAGTCTATTTTATTTTTCATATTCTGATCTGCTACGGAGAATTTCCTAATAGAAAAGAAAACCGATTAAACTTTGTTCGATCTCAGAATCAAAGACGAAAACTACCGAAGTAAAAAACGTGGACTATCGTATCTTCTTTCATAGGTGTTGCACAAGATTCTCTAATCGACAGTAAACATACAAGCTACAAAAAAATGCCTGATTATCGCCAACAGAATAGCCCTTAAAGATGTGAAACCGAAGAGCATAGTTTGCGATATGGGTATTTTACAAATGTTATGTTATAGACTGAACGAGACCGGTGTTCCGTGCATTGTGTATATGCACGGCGAGACTGGCGGGGGGAGTATTGGCTGTCAGGACAGATGGGCTTTTTCGTAAATTTTTGTCATCGATGCACACTGATATCGCGCTAAAAGCATCCGTTATCGGCACCGTTGTTTTTGGCAACGGAGTCGGCCAGCGTAAAGACAATAGAGGCTTATGATGTCGTTGCCGATACCATTCTTTAAGCACTTCGTTTTTAAGGTTTAGTACCTGAAAAGGATAGGATGGAACCCTTATAGGATAACGTCGTTGTCCGTCTGTCTGTTGTGATTAAATGAATTATTTAGGTTTACTCATTTAACTAATTTCCTATCAAATTTTAAATTTAATAATACGGCTGGCATGTAAAGCTATAAAATATAAAAACTGGGAATTTTAATAATATCAAGCCTTAAAACTGTTAAATGATATCGTAAGATCTGTATGGCAATATCTATATATCTCTTTTCTACCCCGTCCCTTCCAAGCCGCGCGTTCCTGGGAACGTTACAGTGGTACCGGTCGGTCTCTAATCAAAAACACTCTGTAATTTATACATATCTATAGATAATACATTCACTCATCTCTGCGTACCCTTAACGTGTTCTAGTGCGATGGTAT
Organism: Cybosia mesomella; assembly: GCA_946251805.1. NCBI lineage: Eukaryota > Metazoa > Arthropoda > Insecta > Lepidoptera > Erebidae > Cybosia > Cybosia mesomella. Next base: position 6,738,295 of record OX276389.1, read on the forward strand.
CGCTGCACGCAACCTAGTAATAAAAATTGATGGACGACCACAATTACACCTTTTGTGGTTACTGCACACTTTAAACAGTGTGTGAATTATGCTGTGAAAGTTTTACAGTAAAAATGGATTATTTATGACTTTTATGTAACTCCTTTGTAGAGAAAATCTCGAGTCTTCCAGCTCCCTTTGTTAGCTGACATAACATCACACGCGTATTACCCTAAAAGGTAGAATAGAAGTGTACGACCAGCAAAAAAGGTTTAGCGGTCTGAATAAAATAATGTTGTTATCACAGAAAGCGTTCGAAAACCTTTATTGGACAACAAAGATTTTTGTATATGCGTGAATAGTTCTGTGTGAAAATGAAATGCAATGACAAGTTTATCCCAACCCAGTTTCTAGAATTTAATTTCTTTTGTAAAAATAAATATTATATTACACATATAATAATATAGAAGACGTAGAAACTAAGCAGTTAAAAAAGCATGCTAAGAAGTGAAGAAGTGCTGAACAGGGTGAGGCGGTTTTTCACACCGGGGCAGCGGTGTCTTTTATATAAGACTCAGATTCGTCCCTCCGTGGAATACTGTTCTCACCTGTGGGATGGCTCCGCTCAGTACTTACTAGACGCTCTCAATAGATTGCAGCGACGGGCAGTCCGGATCATTGATAGTCCTGAGGTCACCAGTTCTCTAGAGCCTCTGCAGCTGCGTAGAGATATAGCCTCCTTGGCAGTATTCTATCGCCTATACCATGGTGAATGTTCCGATGAGTTATTCCAATTGATTCCTCCTTCTCCCTTCTTGTCCCGAACAACACGTGCAGGACTTAGGTGTCATTCTCATACAGTGCAATCGATACCATCGCGAACCAAGCGGTTTGGTGACTCCTTTTTTTGTCTGACCATAAAGCACTGGAACGCTTTACGCACACACGTGTTCCCTTCTACCTACAATCCTGGGCTCTTTAAGCGGGGCGTGAAAAAACATCTGCTGAGGCCGTCCAGGTAGGGGCCACCATTCTAGGGACAATCTCTAGAAATAGTGGCCACTACTTTTTGGACTTCATCTCAGCTTACCATCAGGCGGGGTGCAGTCAATTGGACGGACTAAATATATATTAAAAAAAGAAGTAAATTTGAATCGAATTATATAATCAACAGACTTATATAATGCCACTACAAAGTCCACGCAACAAGATGTCTTCACTTTATATCTACCCCACAACAACATGTCCAGTGCATATTCGAAATGCCGTCACAAATTGGTTCAATGAACATTGTGATATTAATGCGATTCCATGATCAGCAAAGAGCGAGGATTTCAATGTGATTGGAAGCTCTCTATACTGGGACAACGAAATATGGGAGTGCATGGGATGATCACATATTTTTATTCGTTTGTTTGATTGGTTCGTGAATCGTTTGTTTGGTGTGTTTGAGTTAACATGCATAGGTGACCGAATACTTGGTCGCGTGGAGAAACGGTGTGTGATGTCCCTCCTTCAGTTCGCGTAATTTATAAATCTGGAATCTAATGTTCGAACATTTTCCAGTTCATTCCTTCTTTTTTTTGAATTCAGTCCGTCAATCTTTTTATTTTTCAAAAGATTGCAGCTTCGCAGTGACCGCGTGCCATGTAAAAGAGCCAACAGAGCGTTTTTAAAACAACCTGTAGTTCATAAACCCCTTATACCTAAAACTTTACCTTTAGCTCAGGCGAGATAAAGTCATTTTGAGGTGGCAATTTTAAAAAAAAACCTAACGTAATAATAATTTACAATAAACTAATAACTACTTGAAGCACGGTCTGTTGCAATGAGGTTAATGAAACAAAAATTGTCCTCAGTATAAACATACTGAGGACAATTTTTCTGCATTCAAAATTTAACCGAATATATTTGAGAAAGATAAATTGACATTAGACATTTTTAAATTACTTATTTTTTATAATACAAATCTAATAATGTTTAAAAAAGGTTGTAACATTATTCATTATTTCCGTTACCTTGTAATAATTTATAGATGGCTCTAACGTCCAGCGCCCGAAGACGCATTGAGATGAGAATTCTGTCTAATTGTCTTACAGTCCCATAGTGTTACGTTAGTCTTATGAAGACATAAAGATTGTTATTATTATCAATCACAACTTTAACTCACTTCATACGTACCTAACAGCCAAGTAGCCATCCTCAGGATAGTATTCTCTGGGCAATATAATAACGTTCACGTCGTAAATGGACTTACTACACGGTTTGCACTGGACAAGATCTGCAGGTCTCCCTTGGGAATCATAACGCCTAGACACAGTAGATATAGAGTAGTGATTTTTCTTCACACAATGAGAGTAGCCAGACATAACGTTTGTCGGTGTATCCGGGTGTACGCACACATGTTTAGTTTACCTACTTTTTGATAAAAGATTAAATTCACTCTAAAGCCATCGTCATTCACGTCACATCACGGTTATGAAACCTCACACCACAACGAGATACCTGACATGTGCCCCACTATGTGACTAAACTCAATGCACCGTCGGAACTGCGGTATATAATATCAACGGCCCACTCATTCGATTTTCAGTAGAACATTACTAAATTTAGATTCTGAGTTCTTTCTAAGTTTCTTCTTAGTACCTAACGTCAGTTAAGTATTCTTGTTTTTTCCTTAACGTGCAAGCGTTCTTAGAGTACTAATCAAATTATTATTCCTTTCTTTATTATTTAATTACACAATATCCGGGTGGGGACCGAGCATTGCTCGTTTTTCTTTCGACGTTTTCTTAAAATGAAACCTAGCTAGATCGATTTTATGCCCCCGAAACCCCCTGTATACTAATTTCATAAAGACGTTAGAGTCGTTTCCGAGATTCATATTCATATATGAATATATTCATATTATATATACATAAGAATTGCTCGTTTAAAGGTATTAAATTAATAATAATGGTGTACAAATAAAGTGATATCTATCTATCTATGCCGTGGAAATACAGGCAGCTTACATGTTCAAGAAAATAAAAACGACGGGTTGCACTCCGGGAGTAAAAAAAAAAGTTTATCTCTCAGAAAAATCAACTTCCATCCATAATTTCAACGACTTTTTCACCATCATTATAACCAGAACCATCATCGCCAATATATTTATAAAGTACTCACTCATTTTCTATTTCGCTATTTCTTCGTCACTTTTTTCATTAATAGATGCACTTTGTTTAATTTCCATTTTATATCAATAGATTTATGTATGGCACAAAATAGAATAAATATTACAAAAAGTTATATGATGACAAAAACTGTTTCTTGGGCCTCGGTCGGAATCGATCTCAGTCTTGACGAAGTCAACGACCACTCATTAGACGAACGCGCCACCAAGGTTGTTAAGTACAGTGTGTGTGCGCTTCTATATTTGATGTATTACGATCAGGTCACGTGTTTAATGACGCGAGTTTAACCTTTTTTACCCATTACTAAAAAAGTGCACAATGCCGCTAAAGAAGTTTTCACTTCAAAAACAATGACAAAAACTATTCTAAACAAAATGAATGGATATATAACATCTTTGAAGGTGCCATTCCGAGACCGACCTCAGACCGCAACCACAGGCGGATCGTATAGAAATACCTGCAGTCGACCGCACAACTGATTCCTATGTATTTCGCCTGCGGTTACGGTTTGCGGTCGGTCTCGGTACCTTTATTGTAATCAACTTTACATTGAAAAGTTCTAGGGAGCGAGTACGTTTAACTAAGTTTCCCGAAACGAGGGAGGCGCGTAGACACTATTATTAACATCCTAGCTTTTTTTTAATTTAGCTACCGAAACGTCGGGTTCGATGTAACTAATAAAATAATATCAAATAAATCGCGATAAAATCTGTTCAAAATAGTTTTATTTCAATGTGTGACATTCGATTAAACTTCCAACAATATTAGTATCAACAACTAAAGTTTCATATTGCGTAAAAGCATTAATTTTGAATGAAAAGTAAATTTGAAAGCAAGAAAAACTACTTTATTCTTGTTGGGTCTTGCAAGAATTTTTCAGAAAAGTTTTTTACATTATTTAACAGTTTGAATAATTATTTCAAATAGTGTACTAAAATATCTGTTTATGACGTCAAACGAATTAAATTTCCTTCACTAATATTCGAACAACTTTCAAAAACCTGCCTCATTTTAACGTTGACTGGGACAGTTGCAAGGAAATAGAAATAAAATTTATTTATTTATTATTTATTTATTCATTCAGTTTGCAAATGTAGGTAGAGGGTTGTTGGAAGAGTATCACTACATTTGGCCTTGCGGCATGCAACAATAACAGACATGCATTATACTATACATACTAAACAATTAAATTATCGTTACATACAATAGCATAATAATCAGAATAATCAATCAAATTTCAACAATAGTAATTAGTATTCATTTAGACAATAATAACATGATTTCCGCATAATATAATAAAATAAACAAACATAAACTTAAAATAATAATGAATAAGTGATCGCAATTTCAAGTCCACCTTTACGGAAAATTCGAAGAAGTAAATTTGAAAACCACGGTATAGCCTTAAAGAAATACACTTAATCAAACCAGGTATATTTTAAAAGATTGCAGGCTCGCAGTGGCCGCCTGCCAAGTAAAATTGCCAAGAAAATGTTCGGTACATTCATCTTAATGTTAAGTCAACCACACTTTGCTACTTAATACTTCTTTAAGTCGCCGACAGTACGTTTTTAAAACAACCTGTAGTTTAAAAACAAAAAGCGGCCAAGTGCGAGTCGGACTCGCCCATGAAGGGTTCCGTAGCAGCCAGTATCATAATAATGTATTTTTAATTTTTATATTTGAGTTGATTGAATGAAAGGTAAATTGCGGTTTACGATTTATGATGTAAAAAAAACTACTTATCTCGTTCAAACCAATTTCCGGTGGAAGTTTACATGATAATGTAAATCATATATTTTATGTAGGTTTATCATTCTCTTATTTTAGAAGTTACAGGGGGGCACATTTTACCAATTTGGAAGTGTCTCTCGTGCAAACTATTCAGTTTAGAAAAAAATCATATTAGAAACCTAAGTATTTATTTTTGATGACCTGTCGTCTATAGACACGTATGTTTGGGTTTGATGAAAAAAAACATTTTTGAGTTTCAGTTCTAAGTATGGGGAACCCCCAAAATTTATTGTTATTTTTCTATTTTTATGTAAAAATCTAAATGCGGTTCACAGAATACATCTACTCGCCAAGTTTCAATAGCATAGTTCTTAAAGATTCGGAAAAAAGTGGCTGTGACATACGGACGGACAGACAGACAGACATGACGAATCTATAAGGGTTTCATTTTTTGCCATTTGGCAACGGAACCCTAAAAATGATTTATATGTTTACTACAGTACCGCTTGTAAAATTTGATCACTAACGTTTTGCTAATTCAACTTTATTAACTGTCATCCCGCATGATCATCATTAAATAGCGTTGATCCGGTTGCATCCAAAGCTTGTACTTTAAAGTCCTCTCTACTTTTCGTGATTTGACTCATCTTGGCTTTTTCGGGAGCGACTGCCGTCTGTTAACCCCGAGAGGAGTGCGTATACAAGAGCCCCGTCAAGATTTTTCTGTAATAACACGCGAGTAACACAAAGTATAGGCCCAGTTAGCTGTTTACCATCAGATAGACGATTTAGGTACTTAATGCTACCTTAAAAGTATCAAATGATCCAACTAAAATTTAATCCCTACTGTCGTCTAGTCTAAAAGTTGTGAGATGAAAACTAATAAGAGAACTAGGAAATACCGAATATTTTGCCGAGTGCTCGAGTGTCCAGGAATTCAAAATGAGACTGAAAAAAAAAAAGAAACATCTGGAGTTATTTGTAAAGTTCGACGCCACCGTCTCCGTTTGTGGGAATTAAATTTCTTATAGATCCACAAGAACTGCTTTTCCGTAGCCGTATTTATTACCTTTATTTCAGCACAAATGTGTATTGTATTTACACAGTTTTTTTTTCATAATGACGTGACAGAATAAAGCTATTTATGAATAGCATTGAAAAGAAATAAAAAATCTAACACGTACAGTCACAACTTTCCTCTTCCGGGGTAGGCAGACACAATAGCCCACCATTGTTAATTGGATGTCTTGAGGTATCTGCTAAGACGTTTGTGACCTTGCGTGATTCATTGACCTTCAAATAAACGGTAAAAAAAAGGTTAAGGAATCAGCCTTACGAATGACAATCGAAAGGTCCTAGGTTCGAATCCTGGAAACCACTCCTAACACAAGCAATTTACCATAGTAAGAGGAGTTAGGAGGATTACTGATAATTTCTGTTACTAATAAAAAAAAATTGACACCGAACGGGACTAGAATCTGCGACCTCTAGAGTTAAACGCTATACCACCACAGCACACGGGTAATCGAATAACAATAAATACATTTTTGATTAAGTCAATAGACCAGAAAACAGTTTCTTCATTCACTGGTTAAGTGGGTATACCCATCCGATTACCGGATGGGAGAGTCCCACACACGATCTCCGGCTACCACTCCGTAGCCAGCGGGCCGTGCGTAACAGCATTCCCCACGTAAAAAAAGGTCAACCCTGGCACTAACTTCGGCACTAACAGGGGTTATTCGTAATCATTCAATCAACATCGGTAAAGTGTCTTAGCCAGCCAATTTCCTCACCATTCCCTGAATAAGCACCTTTATCTATAACAGTTCGGACAAAACATATTAATGAGAATTGTCCCTTCTCAGATCGTAGCCTTTATTGAAAGTGCCCTGGTATTGACAGACGTCTTAAATTTTCAACTGTTGATAGCTTTGGGTTTACATTAGGAGTTAATAACTTCGGCTGGAATGGTGACCCGCGTCTCGAAAGGATATTGGTATAGGATCCGTTAATATTTGATTTTATTACCTGACTGTTTCATGGAACAATGATAAGGTTGGCATTTTATGGATAGGCTCTGGTGGGTGTAAACTTGATAAAAATGTATTTGTTCTGTGTTTACTATTACGTGATGTGTCTGCTCAGTAGTTAAGAAGTCGGCCCTACGATTGAGAGGTCCCGCGTTCGAATCCTGGTCATTGCCTAATAAAAACAATTTAGATTAACGAACATACTAGTAATTTCGGTTACTAGGATTCTTAAAAAAAAAGGTCTCAAGCGTACCTTTTTTTTCGTGCGGAATCCCCTCAGATACCTCCCTCGCCGCCTAGCGGGGAAGGTTATGTCGGGCTCAAACCAACTAAAACCGCACGCCGTCATGCGTCTTCAGACGCCGGGGTGTAAGGTGGTATTTCTCTCGCACCCCGACTGACCCTGGGCCTGTCTCGAGCATACCTTTTTTTTCTTTTTTTCGTGCGGAAATCCCTTCGGATACCCTTCCCCCCCCCGGCCAGCGGGGGCTGTTATATCGGGCTTGAACCGACTAAAACCGCACGCCGTCTCGGGTCTACAGACGCCGCCGGGGTGTAAGATTGAATAGATTGCGTATTTTAGTAACAATTTCTTAATTAACATCAACTCTAAGCAATTACTTAACTATTTACACCTTGCGGCGTGCGGTTTTAGTCGGTTCAAGCCCGACATAACCGCCCCCGCTGGCACGCGGGGGGGTATCCGAAGGGATTTCCGCACGATAAAAAAAAAAGGTATATAGATAATATCACGTACAAAGAGTTCAGTCCAGTACTTAGTTAGTCGTAGTTAGACTGAAAAGCCGACCCAAACTGAGTTGGGAAAAGGTTTGGAAGTTGATGTCAAATATAGTAAAATATTGTACAAACGGATACTATCACTATAACTAGCGACCCGCTATGATGGCCGTCTTGACACGTTAAAATAGTGGTATGAAATGTCAATTTAAAGAAAAAAAAACAAATCAAATGCGAGTCACATCATCTATAGGTTCTGGATATTTAATTCATTTTTAGGTTCTGGATATTTAATTCATTTTTTGAATTTCGAATTTCGAAAAACATAAATGCCAAGTTGTATCGTAAATTAGTACACTGCACCTAATTATCGACAATCTTCAAAATTTTTATTTATTTTTGCGAAACTTCATGAGCGGGCAAACGTCATTGGTTTAAGTAAATGTAAAAAAAAAAACTCTTTGTATAGACGCACAAAGTAATCCGAACTTAGCTTTCATTTCATCTTGATAATCTCAATTAAAAAGTTTCACCCTCACTGATCTTAGATAAGCACTTAAATTAATACTTAAGTTCGCCAACAACTTAAGGATACACTTCTAAGTTGCGCTCCTTCGTACAAAGTGAACGAATTCTAAGAAAAACACAAGGTTTATTCTTTGTTAATTTCTAGATCTTTGTTGGTATAGTTTGCTGCCCTGGTAGCAAAAAAAAAATGTGAATGATTTGAAAACTTCAGTGCAAAACAGTAAATCTGTAACATTTGCAAAAGCGCTTTTACTATGAATTTTGCATATCAGTAGGTGCCTCTATTACATTGGGACCTTAACATAACTGGCGAATCGTGGGTTTGTAATACACCTCTGCCTACCCCTTCGGGGATACAGGCGTGAAGTTATGTATGAAGAAGTAGGTGCCTGGTGTTCTCAACCCAGATATTATAATCGGCAAACATCTTGACAATGTAGATTTAGATTGGAAAAAGAGAACATCTAGGACGGGACTTGAACCCGTGACCAGTCCCTTACAGGGGGAATGCTCCTGACCCACTGATCTAAATTTATAGGAAAAGTAAGCATACTAATTGCTTAAAAATTTAATTGAATCTTGACAATGTACTGAGCAGAAAGCGTTTTTAGGCCTTTTTGGTTCTTATGCGGCCAAAGCACGCCAAGTAACCAATCATAAATTACATTAAAACCAATCAAGGGCTCAAAGGGCTAAAGTTGAAATAATCTAAGAACTACATTTTGACAACTGTCGTTTAGTGTTGGGTGTCTACTAACCAATTGTGAGACTAACCGATTGCAGTAGATTTGCCTCCGACAAACCCCGCCGGTCCAACGTTATTTTCATAGTATTAACGTATGAAATGTGTCTGGAATGAGTTGAGCCATACTCTAAGCCATAAGAACACTCGTAGTTAAGTAACTTACGATATGTCATGTGAACCGATTAATCTGTAACACCGTAACGATTCAAGTGTAACAACACTAAAATTCCAAAACCTATTTATGACGTCTCGCAGGAATAAAGAATCTCGTCATATTTTTTTTATTTTTTTTATTTTTTTTTTATTTAGGACACGTCAATTTGACTTCACCTCGCCTGATGGTAAGCTGAAGGTAAAGTCCAAGAAAGAGGGTCACCATTACATACACATACCATGTTAACAATGGTGGCACTCAGCTTGACGGCCTCATGAGAAGAGGATTGTCGTCGCAGCACAGCGTGACACCCACCGGTCCCACTAGTGCTGCGACCACAATCCCCCTGCCCGGCTATGCACTTGCTGACCCCTGAACGCAATCAAACCGAAATTTGATTACTATGGAGGGCTTTTCACAATCGTGCACGGTGGTACCAACCCGGCCGAATTTTGTGACAAATTTGTGTCATCAAATTTCTACCACCAGTTATTATATATATATTAATTGTAAAAATTTTAACTGAAATATGTCGCATTCAATTCCTTCAACTCAATACTATACATTATTACTCATTTAAAAATTGTTTTACTAATAACTTCTAATTGTAGAATTGTTTTATTTTCGTTCGAATCGTGCAAGGTTTACGTTCTGTGTTTACCTTGTCACAATGCATTATTTCATTGGTTAATCAGTCGTTTTGTTCCAGTTTGTTTTTTTTGGTTGTTCAATAAAGTGCACATCCGACTTTGGCTCAAGATATTTGCGGGCACTTATAGGGCGATGGAAATCAGTTGAAATTCCCGTAATTGCCTATAGATATATGTATAACCGTGTGCGTGCATTTACGATCGTTCTATAAAGCTGTCGTTCTGTTTTGATGACAGACTATGAACTTTTTTTTTTAACGAAGGTGAATGTGTGTCATTTCTTTTTAAATACTAATTAAAAGATCTGACGAGTTTCGACACCGGACAACCGCGCACATTGTTTTAGAGCCCACCCAGACGAACCGGACAATCACAAAATACCTCGAAAAAATTGGACCGAAACGTCTCGTCTCCGAGAGTTTAAAATAACAGGTCAGTGTAGATACAATCTAATAGCAGGACTGAAGCGTTTCGGACTGGCTGAGACGTTCATTGAAATGATGTTCCTATCGCCAATACGATCTTTACTGGACCTTTTCAGAGGCATGAAATTTAATTTAATGAGCGGACTTAGAATTTATTTTATACTAGCTGTTGCCCGCGGCTTTGTCCACATGCATCACTTTTTCTGAAGTTATAGTTCTTTTGGCGCGTTAGGGAAAAATGATAAGAGTAAATTTTTGCGATGCGCCTACACCGTCACGAAAAATCAACACCATGAAGTTAGCTAGAAAACCGACTCCTTGAAGTTAGCTAGTCAACATTTTACTTTGTGTACGTTTGTAGAATTTGAGGTTGGTCGACTGTATGTAATATTTATTTACATCATAAACTAAAATATGATTTTACATTATTATTTCTACAAAAATATCCTACCTTTGTAGAAATAATAATGTAACGCGAAGGATAATATTTTTAGAAAGATTTCTATCTTGGTACATCAAAGAAGTATAACTTCTTACGTGCATGCGTTACTTTTTTTATTTATTTCTCTCCGTAAGAACAAAGTATTAGAAAATTTACAAAAAAAAAAGAATGAATTCAGTATAGTTTTTTCTGTTCTTTAAGAATATTAGTTTCATCATCATCATCAACCCGGGTTCCATTCTCCCCCTTTCTAGTCTGCACCCCTTACCCTGAAAGGAAAGCCTGCGCTAGAGTCTTGTCCATCCATCAGCAGGTGTATCGGTATGCAAGGGAGGTCGGCTTGGGCGCCGAAGACCTTGATATTTCCCATACACACAGAAAATATTACATATACTATTAATTATATCCTTCATGCTTAAAGAGCGTATATAACATAACTTCATGCCTGTATCCCCGAAGGGATAGGCAGAGGTGTATTACACTGTTACACAGCCACGATTCACCAGTTATGTTAAGGTCCCAATATAATAATAATAGGGGGTGAGCCTATTGCCATCTACCGGACACATTACTAAGCGAGCGTTAATCAAGCTCCACGGCAAATTCAATAATCTTATAAGATAACTTATACAGAACTAATCTAATCTTAGTAGCCGTGTACTAGACCATTTACAAGCCTTCGTAAATTAAATGTCTTCACGTGGAATGAATGTTGAATTGAATTTAATATCCAAGCATAAAGCGCAATTTACTAACCGAGCATGTTCAGTGAATCTCGTTTGATTGGGTAAACTGAATACTGAAACTAATAAATTGAAAAATACTGATATGTAACAAAACTATTGTCCGAACCTTGAAGGTGTATATGGGTATATATGGGTTAATTAAAAAAAACTATTCTACAAAAACTGCAATAAAATTGACCTCGATGCGGAAACTTACATGGCAATACAGGAGGGCCACTTCGAGAACACACTCCCTTAAAATAAAAATAACAAAAACCCCAAGAGGGCATGGCGGTGCAGCCAGCGAGGGGAGGGGGAGGGGTTGTTGTGGACCGCCGCTTAATATTATTGGATATCTACTATGTGGTGTAGTCATATTCTTAGATTTTAGAAATATTTACAATAATACCTAAGTAAACTTGTTTTCATTAATACTCGTATATTATTTTTAATTTCAAATATGGTTATGTATTTAGGATACCTTTTTTTTCGTGCGGAAATCCCTATGCGCCCCTTATTGATCGGACACTAGTTTTGTTACATATTGTAGAAAGAGAAAACATTTAATGTTTAAATAGTAGAAAGCTTAAATTGTGCGGTATCTGCTACTAACTGACGTTAAACAAGAAGTTTGTAAAAATGTTTGGATGTTAGTTACTCAATCACGCTCAAACGGCTGAACGGATCTGGCTGAAATTTGAGCGGAGTGAAATAACACAGACTTTTTTGACTTTGACTTTTATTCCTGGAACAGGTTCCCATGGGTTCCGGGAACGGGATCAGAAGTCCACGTGGGAGAAGCCACGGGCAACAGCTAGTTAAATATTAAAGTAATAATATAAGTAGGAAGCTGGTTGTTTGATATTCACAAGTGGACCCGGATGTCATTAAGTGATAGATTTTTTTGTACGCATGAATATGTCTATTTGCATTGGTCTGGTTGGTTGTTTCTATTTATAATATGTATGTATTTACATAAAAAAGTATATAAGTTTATCTTAAAAAGTATAAAAGCGGCCAAGTGTGAGTCGGACTCGTCCATTAAGGGTTCCATAGCAGCAAGTAACATAATAATGTTTTTTTTATTAAGCGTAGCGAGCCGAAGGCGAGCGAAGCGTCTTTGGTTTCAAAGTTGCATTTCAAACAAATGATACTCCTCCGAGACCGTTTGACCGATCTCGACCAAATTTGCCACGGTGATCAAGTAGACATTACTGAGTGTCGTAAGGGGTCGAATGTCCAGATCGGTCTTACCATTGAGGAATAATCCCCGAAAAACCAAATCAATGGAAAAAGTCGACCGGTCACGTTGACCTATTGTTGAATAGGCAAATCTCGCTACGCTTAAGTTTGGGTTGATTGCCAAGCTGGCAACCGTCCTAGTGAATTTGTATATTTGAATTGATTGAATGAAAGGTAAATTGCGGTTTACGATTTATGACGTATTAAAAAAACTACTTAGTATATCTCATTCAAACCAATTTTCGTTAGAAGTTTACATGGTGATGTACATCATATATTTTTTTTAGTTTTATCGTTGTCTTATTTTAGAAATTACAGGTTACATCTTACCACTTTGGAAGTGTTTCTCGCGCAAACTATTCAGTTTAGAGAAAAATGATATTAGAAACCTTTATATCATTTTTAAGACCTATCCATAGATACTACACACGTATGGGTCTGATGAAAAAACAATTTTTGAGTTCCAGTTCTATGTATGGGGACCCCCAAAATTTATTGTTTTTTTTTTCTATTTTTGTGTGAAACTCTTAATGCGGTTCACAGAATACATCTTCTTACCAAGTTTCAACAGCATAGTTTTTATAGTTTCGGAAAAAAGTGGCTGTGACATACGGACGGACATGGCGAATCTATAAGGGTTCCGTTTCTTGCCATTTGGCAACGGAATCCTAAAAAAGTAGGTATATAAGTATTTATCCGCATTCTGGAACCCATAACACAAGCTAGTTAAACTTGCTTACTTTGGGTTTAGACAGGGCTGTGTAGAATGTCGTAGAATTTATTGATTTATTTATCTAGTAACATTGAAAAAGTTATATTGTAATGGTTCAACTAATGACAATTAATGAATTTATCATTGAATTTATAATCATCCATGGCTATGAATCTATTTTATAATCTCATACGTCACCAGACTGTGCTAATCAGACAGCCAGATTGAAACAATAGCTTATAACATCTCAGGTAGGAATCGAATGCGTGCCAATCGATGCGTGTGCCAAGTCGGTCGAATTACGAATTAAATATAAATGACAGGTAAACAAAGATAATATGCTTATTGCTAGTATTATTAAATAATTGAGATAAATGTAAGACGAGCGTTTGAATTGTATTACATTTCCCCTGGGGTTATTCTTTCGAGGGCTTACCCGGGGTGCCCGGCAATGGACACTTGGGAAAGACACCGTGTGGGTTTAGTCAGTCTGATTCCGAGACGCCCATCCCATGGTTGGCACCGATGGGGTGAAGCCCGTGGGGGTTTCCACACGTTAAAAAAAAGGGTGTTACATTTAATCCAAATTATTATTTTACATATAATGTAGTGTGTCGATAGTAATATCCGTCTATAGTAATATTAGTCTACGGTACAGGGCAAAAATATTTGTTTGTTTGTAACCGATAAAGTCTGAAGCAACTACCCGTGCACGTATGTCCTTCTTCATACAGTCCCGGGTTCTTCAAGCGGGGCGTGAAAAAGCATATGTTGAGGCCGTCAAGGTAGGAGGCCACCATTTTAGGACCGTCAGCATCTGGGATGGTAGCCCATATCTTCTGGACTTCACCCTAACTTCTCACCATCCAGCGGGGTGCAGTCAATTGGCAGATTGAATATAAAAAAAAATTTTTCCACAATTCTTTCATCATTTAAATGCTACATTATCCCTGATTAACATAAGCTAGCCAGCCGGTAACTTCTCCTTTGGAAGAATTACCCGGGGTGCCCGGCAATGGATAATTGGGGATGACACCGTGTGGTTTTAGTAAGTCCGATTCCGACACACCCATCTCATCGTTGGCATCGATGGGGTGGAGTCAGTGGGGTTACTACACGTAAATAAAAAACATAGGCTTTTAATCCCGATATTCTCATGGGATCAGGGTACATGAGCAACAGCTAGTATATATGATAAATAGGTTCTACTCAGTAGGTTAAATAGTATGTGTATGTAGTTTTACGAAATTATGCAGACATTTATTTTTAGTTTCCAAATCATCAATCCATCGTATTAATACTGTGCTTGCGTGCTTGCTCTTGCTGTACGCTAACGGCATTTATTTCCGAACATACGCTTTTTTTCGCTGTTTCACAATATCTAAATAAAATAAGAAGTATTTAGCAGCTCAGTTTTGAGGTATCTGTTTTAATTGATTTCAATTTAATTCAAAGAATAAATCGAGATAAATGAGAAGTACGAAAAGATACAAACCAATACTTACTTCCTCATTCTATTCGTGAACTAATAGTAATGTCAGCCCTATAATTCACAGCGGACGTAAATGATTTGAGATGGAGACGGTAGATAAGCGTCTGTTGCTATGTTGGTTGATTGGAGACGGCAAGTCGTGGTGTCGTCGCAATGAATGCGTACAACTGTGCGACACACATTTTGTAGTTTGTGAACGCTTCCAATATCGATGAGTTAAGATTAGCAACTCGGTGTTAGGTATTTTTTAAGGGATTAATCCTACCCACACTCTTCATTACAGGTCAGGCGAAGCATTAGATAAAACGACACGCCGAGATTATCATATATCGAGATAAATCAGACTTACAAAAAGATACAAACGAAATAGTTACTTCCTCATTCTATTCGAGAACTAATAGTTGTGTCAGCCCTATAATTTATAGCGGACGTTAATTATTTGAGATGGAGACGGTAGATAAGTGTCTATTGCTAAGTTGGCTTAGGGATCGGAGACATGACGTCGCCGCATCGTCGCAGTGAATGCGTTGAACTGTGCGACACATTTTGTAGTTTGTGCACGCTTCCAATATCGGTGAGAGGAGATTTGCAACTCGGAGAACCTGCTCGTAAAAATTGCTTGTAATAACGTGTTTCGTATTTCTAAGGGTCTGCGCTGCGATGTACGTATGCTCGCTTGAGGGCGCCTGTTACGTGTAAAAATATATTGAGCTAATTACGTGTAGATAATTTACGCAAAATTGTGCTTATAAATCCATATAATTTGCACAAAATCGTGCAAAAAAACTTGCAGTGCCAGAAAAAAATTAATGAAATGTAAGTGGATCCATGTAACTAGAAATAATGTATTTCCTATATTATTATTAGCTTAGCTCGTTTTTTTTTACGTTTTCTAAAAATTCAACATAGATCGATTTACCATCTGCATACTAAACTTCGTGAAAATCGTTAAAACGTTTCTGAGATTCAGATTTTATTTATATATAGAATATATACCTATATTATAGATAATCATCGAAGAGTTCACGTGATCCATTGATGAAGCATAGAAACAGTTTCAGTTCGCAGCGGTTCCGCTACTAGAATGTCACTGCCTATAGGCCTTGGGAAGTTTTACCCACATACGTTGCCTTATCTGGGCGATAAGCCTATTATATTTGTATTTTTGTATTTAATTGTTTATTCATAAAAATAGATACATATGTTCTTAAAAGTTATCTTCGCCAAACTGCTGGGGCAGTTTGTAGGCGTTCGCTCATACATTTTTATATACATACCTACTTATATCTACTTTAAGTCTACCCATCCACCCAATTTATATAATTATATCTTGATACATTCAACATTTAATTATTATCTCCTTGCATTAAAATTATTATCTCGAATACATTGTACTATATACCTAACTATGCTATATTTATCATTTGCATTACAAATAATAATCAGCACAGGCCAGTTATTAATTGTTTATTATTAAATCATCATTATTACATATATCAATTTATAAACATATTTTTTTTAATGTAGCTTTATTTTTTATTTTTACATCATTTCTTAATAGTATATACTTGTAATAAACTCTTGGCACTATCTCAGGCACTTTCTTCAGAATTCATCTGAAAATAATTTCTTAACAGAAAACCCCAATAGTACTACTACTACAGTAGATTCTTCGAAACCCAAAGTCGGAAGCCGGAACCTCGTAAAGTCCTACTCGGTAACGCTGCGCTGAACGAGCTAATGATTCATCTAGAAGTAATGAAATCAAACGACACGTCTAGCAACGAATCTTTCACCAAGTAATAAATACTTGTGGGAGTATTCTCATTGCGGCCGAGTCATTCGACCTCTTTTAATAGAGCCGATAGACGATCGTACAACAAAGGTAATTATAATTAGATCTTGGCAGACCGCGCGCTTCACATTTAATTTATTATCGAACAACTCAACGGATATACGGCGATTCTTGTTATTTTAGTAATAGTTCATTAGGGTTCTGTTGCCAAATGGCAAAAAACGAAACCCTTATAGATTCGTCATGTCTGTCTGTCTGTCCGTCCGTATGTCACAGCCACTTTTTTCCGAAACTATAAGAACTATGCTGTTGAAACTAGGTAAGTAGATGTATTCTGAGAACTGCATTTATATTTTCTTACAAAAATAGAAAAAAAAAACAAAAATTGGGTGTTCCCCATACTTAGAACAGAAACTAAAAAAAAAATTCTTTCATCAAACACATACCTATCTTTGTTTCTATGGATAGGTCTTCAAAAATAATATTGAGGTTTCTAATATCATTTTTTTCTAAACTGAATAGTTTGCGCGAGAGACACTTCCAAGGTGGTAAAAAGTGCCCCCCCCCCCCTGTAACTTCTAAAATAATAGATTGATAAAACTAAAAAAAATATATGATGTATAATTACCATGTAAACTTCCACCGAAAATTGATTTGAACGAGATCCAGTAAGTAGTTTTTTTTAATACGTCATAAATCGTAAACCGCAATTTACCTTTCATTCAGTCAACTCAAATATAAAACTTTTACTTGCTGCTAGGGAACCCTTCATGGCCAAGTCCGACTCGCACTTGGCCGGTTTTTTATTTTATACTAATCACACTTGATCTCTGCAGTTATAATCCCGGGTGCGTCTGAAGCTTGCATTTGAGAGTCCGAGGTCCACTCTCCTAATCGTTCTCCTTCATAATTAATTCAGATTCTCTTGGCTTTTACGGGAGCGACTGCTGTCTGACCTCCCAAACGTAAAGACTCCGACGAAACATGTTACATACAAAAAATGTATACTTAAAAAAAAACACTTTTTATCCAAATGCTAGTATGGGACTCGTTAAAACTTACCAGTCCAGCTCCATTATTACTAACTGTAAAAGAATCATCAGATGGTATCAATTTAATGTACCTTTTTTTTTTTTTTTTTTTATCGTGCGGAAATCCCTTATTTTCATTCCATTGTCATGGTTATAAAACTTCAAACCGAGACGTCATAGAAGTTGGTTTAATTTGACTTCCCAATTTTATACAAATGGTAATGGTAGAAGTTAAATGGCAGATTTATGCTAGGATCGTACCCATCTCATTGTTGGCACCGAAGGAGTGAAGCCCGTGGACCGCCACGGGCTCACGGGCATCTATCCAAACGAAAAAAAAAACATCGTTACAAGTGAATACATGTGGTATCAAGGTTATCCACATAGCTCAAAGAATTAGCAAGCTGAAGTGGCAGTGGACCGGCCATATCTATAACCTATATATAACCGACAACCGCTGGAGTAAACGTGTTCTTGAGTGGAGAACACGACTCGGCAAACGTAGTGTAGGACGCCCTCCGGCCAGATGGGATGACGATCTGCGAAAGACTGCGGGCAGATGCTGAATGCAAGCTGAAGACAGGGCGCTATGGCGCTCATTAGGGGAGACCTATGTCCAGCAGTGGACTAGCATAGGTTGATGATGATGACATGTGGTATGCCTACTCCATTGGGAAAGGTGTGTGTATAAAGCGAAATAAAAACTCATTAAAAACTCAACAACTTCCATCACATCAAAACGGCTTAGTATGCCAGTACACAGTTCACACGTAAGTACCGATGCTTCTAAATAAATAGCAAAAAAGAGTTATTAATCATTATTAACTGCAACTACGAAACCGCACAGTATTATCAAAAGCTTAAGTTCATAAACCGCTTATTAATACCCCACTGGTCGAACATAGTGCCAAAAGGTTGGATTTATCGCAGTTGTTGTTCAGACACGAAAACTGTTCAAACCGCATTCTCGGATTCGAGAAATATTGATAGGGATGTTGATGGGAATAATGATTTTAAATGCTGGCAATTTAATCGAGTGTAATGTCGTTTTACAGGCTTGTAAGTTAGTAATGAATACAATCTATACATTATCTACATTTTCACTAATGAAGTAATGATATTATAAAGAGGTAAGATTTGTATTTTTGCATTTTTGTATGTAACAAATAAACTTAATTAAACTACTGAACCGATTTCAAAAATTCTATTACCGTTAGAAAACTACGTTATCACTGAGTAACATACGCTATATTTATTACTAGAAAAATTTGAGATTCTGAGACTAGAGCTTGGGAAAGGCCAAAGGCAGGCTTTTCTTGTCGCGAAAGCTTGAAGCGGTTCAAATAGCGTAAGCAAGTTTGTATGAAAGTTCTTCATGCTCGAAGATGTCGCCATGAAATTATTATTATGAGCACTTGATCTATACATATAACTGTACATTGAATATTTTTTTCAAAAATATTATTATTATGTGTTCTAGGAACGATACCGATGCCGATGCCAAAATGTGATTTTAGAATTTTTGTCTGTTTGTCTGCTTTTTATTATCGATGTCCGATCATTACTTGAAAATGGCTAAACGGATTCAGCCTAAATTTTGCATAAACATTCTTCTGGGGTATGGTCATAAACTGCGCTATATATCATCACGCTATTATAAGTGTGATAGGAGTATCAGGGTAAAATCAACCAAATTTATTATTGATCCATTCCTTTATCATTACAAAGCAGATCACGAAATTCTGCAGATCGATAGAACTCGGACATGGTCAACGATCGGACTATAAATTATCGCGCTATAGCTAAAATATGCTGAGCAGTAAAATATGAAATCTCGAAACTACAGAGTTATCTACGTGTAAAAGATATTTGATTAGAAACTCAACCGTTAAAAAATATATCATCACGCCATTATATTAGGGCACCGGGTAGAATTTATTTCGATGATACATTTAAACATCTATTTCTTCATGATAATTGATTGAAAATATAACGATGAAATAGGTAACCTAATACATGTTGGATTCGAAACTGCAGAAGTAAACATACCTTGATCTATTCTGAATTTAAAGCGGACGAAGTCGCGGGCAACAGCTAATACAACAGGCAACAGTAATAAATAAAAACTTTATAGTGCATTTATTAAATTACGAACTGAGGGGAGAGGCTTGAAATAGAGGATTTTAGTTCGAATGAACCCCCACGCGCGATAACCGACATTCACGTGGGCGGAGCTGTGGCCAACAGCTAGTTTCTTATAAATTTTTGAAAGATATTGATATGAACGTGGGTAGAAGGAAATATTTATCTGAAATGAGTGAAAATTGATTTCGAGTTTCTTTAAATCAATCAAATATTGATATCCCATTCTACAAAAGATATTATGTGAAATGACGCCAAGACAAGTCTCCATATTGCTTGCTCTGTAAAAAAATTATCAGATCTTATGGAGAGCTAAGAGTCTAACTCTACACTCCCTAACCTAACACTCTGAATCGCGTCATAGCCTATAGTGTTCTGCGTGAATTCTAGTTTTGAGTTCTCTACAAATCCTACACCTTAGTCTAAATGTACGGCTTGGCAGTTTCTTGCAAGTTTTCTGCAAGTAATCATCTTGGCATCATTTCACATGATAATCTCGAATATTGATTTTTTTTTGTTTTTTTTTATATTTAGGACACGTCAATTTGACTCCACCTCGCCTGATCGTAAGCTGAAGGTAAAGTCTCAGGAAAGAGGGTCACCATTACATACACGTACCATGTTGACAATGGTGGCACTCAGCTTGACAGCCTCATCAGAAGAGGATTGTCGTCGCAGCACCGCGTGAAACCCACCGGTCCCACTAGTGCTGCGACCACAATCCCCTTGCCCGGCTATGCACTTGCTGACCCCTGAACGCAATCAAACCGAAATTGGATTACTATAGAGGGATTTCGCAATCGTGCGCACAAAAAAAAAGGTACACCCGTACAACGATGCACGTTAGTGCGAAAGTTCAGTAAAAGCGAAATTTTATTCACTATTTTACAAATAAAATTTTGCTTTTTTTATTCACCCTAATATGTTTAATTTTTATATTAATTCAAGTTCCAATTATTTATCTGTTTCACTGTAAATATATCTGTATTCCAGTTCCAGTAAATTTTTTTTAAACAGTCTTACTAGTCTTACTAAAATATCGATTCATCGATCGTCTGTTCACAACATCGCTGTGTACTGAACTTTCGCACTAACGTGCATCATGCTGGAATACATTCCATAATGTTTGAATCTATGTGGAATACTTTTTACTAAAGTGCATCGCGGTGAAAAATATTATTTATAGATATATATGCGCACTTTCACATTAATGTAAGTCGCGTTTCGGTACTTTAGGGTTATGGTTTATCGTTATTTTGAACTTCGAAATTCAGTTTCCAGTCCAGAAAGGTCATAAGCTTTGTATCAAAAATATTTGTGAGAATTACTAATAGATATTCTTACACCTAAGCTATTACAAGTAATGAATTAACGGTGCAATTCAATACCTGACCCCAAACTCCTATTACTATTCAATCGGTACCCAATTTCAATTTCCATTTAATGATGGTACGCGATTCATTGAACATTGAAGACTCAATTACAATGTATTGATTGAGACGTAAAGATATCGTGTCTGTGGTCGCTGTACACGCTATATCTTATTTACACACGAACATGTATAAATAAGTAATTTGAATATGATGATGTTCTAGGTAGCGTCCCGTATCTTCTTTTTTTATTTTATTTTTTTTCATGCGGAAATCCCTTCGGATACCTCTCTTCCCCGCCGGCCAGCGGGGGCCGTTATGTCGGGCTTGAACCGACTAAAACCGCACGCCGTCTCGGATCTACAGACGCCGGGGTGTAAGGTTGCCCATAGAGCATATCCCTCGCACCCCGACTGACCCTGGGCCATCTCCGGTTTCGAGATGGCCCCCTCGGGTTTGGGAACCACGGTGTCCCCGTTTTGGGGGAGAGGCGCAAGTCGCCCCACCGTCCCGGCCTGCTTCTGCTGGGGTGACAGGCGCCCTCACCTGCCACCCCCAGACCTGCGCTCATGGAGGACGGAGGTCGTTAAGCGACCTCCGGCACCTGAGTCGCCTGCGACGCGCGCGAGAGTTCTAAATCTCTCCCGGGCGCGCTCCGCCATCTCCTTTGCGAGCATTACATGCTCGCAGAAGGAGGTGGCGGCGGCCCACGCGCTCGCGCTCCGCACCACTGCTGCAATCATGCTGCCGAGCGAGAGGACTCCCACCCCGATTCTGATAAATATTTTGTCAATCGATTAATGCTAGTTTTATTTTGATTGTTCTTATTATCAATACTTATGTTTTATAGATCAACCACCATTGATTTACGTCTTGAAATAATATCTAGTTACTGTAAATACGATACTGGATAGTTGTTATAATCTACCATCTGCTTGAGGGCCTTTTAACGGTTTGGCCCCCTTATTTATTCAAATATATTTTATTTCTTCGTATGGTGTCGTAACTAGTGTATTCTAGGACAAGTCTTGCTGTATTGAAAATAGACAAAAAGGTTTAATTGAAGGCTGTTTAGTCGCGTACCTATTATAAAACCAAGAAATTCGTTCTGTGGTAAAAACTGCCCCAGACACAGAAGGTAGGTAATAAATAATTAGAATAGAAAATATTGGACTTCAAAATCATAACAAAAATTAACATTGACTTTCCAAATAACATGATTCTGTTATATACAACTTTGTAATTTACAACAACAGCTTATCCATTGAATAATATTTTAAATATTTGGCAACGCATAGTGTATTATCACCATACTTCTTATCTTGTACTTGCGAATCTAAGTGTATATACAAATGGAATGAACTTACGCACTATTTTTGGCGAATAATAGTAAAAGAAATAAGGGAAAACAATTACCCATATAATTTACGATATATTGTGAAAACATTTGTATGAAAAAGTACTTTGCTAAGCTCGGGGTTTCTTTGTACGTTAACAGGTTGAGATGGCAGTGATTAATTTCGGTTGGGGTTTGTGGGATACATGTATCATTTGAAAATATATTTCAGCTTAATTGTACAGTTAAAATGTAGTTTGAAGAAACAACAGATTTATGGCGCGATGGTAAATAGACAACCGATTAAAGGTCGACTTAGATGTTGTTATGTATGTCAATCAGATCGAGGACATTTTAATGCCAGGCCAGATCAAGACGGTTGTCGTATGTAGTTTCGAACGCCGCTGTGGCGACACACGCTGTTGCGAATTATTTTTCCACTGCCTCACAGGTTCGAAAGCTTATGGACTCGAATGAAACAGTCGCGAAAGACGCTGTTACGAAAAACATTTTCACTGACTCATACGCTCGAATATAGTCACGTTATCGAAATCCAACTTTCCGGACTAGTGGTACCAGCGCTTCGCCGGCCGCTGCCGCGGCACGCTCGCTGCGCTCGCTCGACTCGCGCTCTGTTGCGTTCACAGTTCTAACCTAACCTAACCCAGAAGCGCCGGAACCACTAGTCACTCTAATAGGCACTCTAATCGCAACAATGTTTTTCGAAACAGCGTCTTTCGTGACTATTTCATTCGAGTCCATGAGCTTTCGAACCTGTTAGCTTTTTTCAAACTATAGGTAATAATTATTTAAGGACCCTTTTAGTGCGATAACAAACGTTTATATTATGAAATGAAATGGAAGTATTCAGTCTTTCATATTATGAGGGTTTGACGTATTTCAAGTCGCAACCAACTAGCACATGTAATTAACGTGCGTGGAAGAATGAGGTTAAGTAGTTTGCGGATACCAAGAATAATGAATGTAACCCTAGTTTAAGAGGTAGGGTAATCTATAATTGTAACGATCTCAATATTCTTAAGTAGGTATAACAAGTTACGTCAGACTATTGGATATATATATTACCTCATGTCAATGTCATCCACTGTAATGTTACACTGTACTTCTTATGAAAATAAACATTATTATTATTATTATTCTCTTTATTACAAATAAAATACATATAAATTATATTTTTAAATACATTCTATATAAATAAAAAACAAATATATTTAAAAATATAAAAAATAGTGGCCCACCGGCATCGGGTACAGGGACCAAGCTACCGGTGGTTAGGGCTCCAGGGAGAGGAACCTCCTCACAATACGTGCCGTATCGAGGAGCACTGCCTTCTGCATCAAGCCCTTGACCCAACTGCCTAACGCGAGCCTCTGGAGATGTTTATCGAGGCTCTTGGCAATCAGTCCGTGAACCGATACGACTATCGGAACAATAATTGCTGAATCCACATCCCACATGTCGACAATCTCGTGAGCCAAGTCCAAATATTTTATTTGTTTGTCTTTTTCGGCTTTCACGAGATTGTCATCATGGGGGATGGTGATGTCAACAATTATTGCGAGACGCTCTGATCGATCAATCACCACTATATCAGGCTTATTGGCTACAATAGTCCTGTCAGTGATGATTGATCGATCCCAGTACAACGTGACACGACCATTTTCAAGAACTGGGTCGGGCACATACCTGTAATACGGTACTTCCGAATCTACAAGATCATACTTTAGAGCAAGTTGTTGATGAACGATTCTGGCTACTTGGTTGTGTCTATGCAAATATTCTCCGTTGGCAAGACGAGAACAACCAGAGATAATATGTCTTAGGGATTCTCCGGGACGGTGACACGCCCGACATATGTCAATCGTGCCGTCCTTAAGGATATACCTCCGATAATTATTCGTCATGACAACTTCATCTGTAATTGCACAGACAAAACCTTCGGTTTCTCCAAAGAGATCACCGAAGCGTAGCCAGAACACTGATGCTTTTATATCTACGTCGGGCCCATTTAAGGCCCGATAAAAACGTCCATGCAGCTCTTTGCTCTTCCATATTTCCTTGCGATCAGCGATGCTAAGTATTACCGGTTTGTGCCAGTTCTCTTTTGCCAGAGCGAGAGGGGTTAGTCCGTTGTCTATTGCCACTACATCTCGGTGCACACCCACGTCAACGTGTAGGAAATATTCCCTAAGGTTGCATATCTCACGGTTGTGGAGAGTCTTGGCGTTTAAAAAACCACGACCCCCACATTTCCGTGGGATATACAACCTCATTACTGACGAGCGTGGGTGGTGCATACGATTTGCAGTTAGCAACGTACGGACTTTCCTATCCAGGGCATCTAATTCGGTCTGAGTCCATCTTAGTATGCCAAAGGAGTATACTAAGACTGGCATGACCCAGCCGTTGTAGGCTCGCACTTTGTTACCGCCCGATAAAAGACTCTGAAGTACTTTTTTCAGGCGCCCAAAGAAAAGATCCCGCAACGTCTGTTTCATGGCAGTCTCAGTAATACCTAGCGCTTGTGACATACCAAGATATTTATAGGTTTCAGTTGCCGAGACAGATTTCAGTTGTGTAGAATTATATTATAATTATTATTATTATTTCCTTTATTTAACTTTAAATACTTATCAATTATATTTTTAAATACATTCTATATATATAAAAAAAACAAATATATTTAAAAATATAAAAAACAGTGCTCCACCGGTATCGGGTACAGGGACCAAGCTACCGGTGGTTAGGGCTCCAGAGAAAGGAACTTCCTCACGATGCGCGCCGTATCAAGAAGCACAGCCTTCTGCATCTGGCCCTTGACCCAACCGTCTAACCCGAGCCTCTTCAGGTGTTGGTCGAGGCTCTTTGCTATTAAACCGTTCACTGACACAACTATCGGCACAATGATTGCTGAGTCAACACTCCACATGTCGACAATCTCGTGGGCCAAGTCCAAGTACTTAACTTGTTTATCCTTCTCAGCTTTCACGAGATTCTCGTCATGAGGAATGGTAACATCAGCAATCAAAGCTCGGCGTTCGGATCGGTCTATCACCACAATGTTAGGCTTGTTGGCTACAACAGTCCTATCAGTGATGATAGATCGATCCCAGTACAATGTGATATGACTATTTTCTAGAACCGGCTCAGGAACATACCTATAGTACGGCACTTCAACTTCCACAAGGTTGTATTTCAGAGCAAGTCGCTGGTGGATTATCCTGGCTACTTGATTATGTCTGTGCAAGTACTCGCCGTTAGCAAGACGAGAACAGCCGGAAGTAATATGCCTGAGGGATTCACCAGGCTGGTGACATGCTCGACAGATGTCAATTGTGCCATCCCTCATTATATACTTCCGGTAGTTATTCGTCTTGATAACTTCGTCCGCAATCGCACAGACAAAACCTTCAGTTTCCCCAAAAAGGTCACCGAAACGTAGCCAGGACACGGATGCCAGTAGGTCTACTTCGGGCCTGTGGAGGGCCCGATAGAATCTACCGTGTAGCTCCTTACTCTGCCATACCTCCCTTCGGCTGTCAGTGCCGACTACTATAGGTCTGCGCCAGTTCTCCTTAGCCAAACCGAGCGGGGTGAGCCCGGTATCTACGTTGACTACATCACGGTGCATATCCACGTTCGACTTAAGAAAATAATCTCTGAGATTGCACACCTCGCGATTATGAAGGGTCTTTGCATTTAAAAATCCCCGACCCCCACATTTCCGCGGGATGTACAATCTCATGACTGACGACCGCGGATGATGCATTCGAAATGCAGTCAACTGAGTCCGAACTTTCCTATCAATGGTATCGAGTTCAGTCTGAGTCCACTTGAGTATGCCAAAGGAGTACATCAAGAGTGGCATGACCCAACTATTACAGGCACGAACCTTGTTACCACCTGACAAAAGACTGTTAAGTACCTTTTTCAGGCGGCCAAAGAAACGTTCCTGTAGCATTTGTTTCATCCCGGTCTCATTGATGCATAACGCCTGTGACATACCCAAGTATTTATAGGTCTCAGTTACGAGGAGCGATCTCAGGTTAGTGGAATCAGAGAGCTGTATACCCTGCGACTCCACCACCCGCCCTCGCTTTACATGAATGACTGCGCATTTTTCCACACCAAACCCCATTTTAATAGAATTACTGAAATTTTCGGTAATCTTCAGTAAAGCTATTAATTGAGGATAAGTGTGAGCAAACAACTTCAAATCGTCCATGTAAAGCAGGTGGGATACCATCTGACCCTCTCTTCGTAACCTATAACCTAACCCTGAATTCACTAGTAAAGTACTAAGTGGGTTCAGGGCTAAGCAGAACCATAGGGGACTCAGACTGTCCCCTTGAAAAATACCCCGCTCTATTGTTATCGGCTCGCCATCACCCAAAGCCCGACGACACCCTGGATGGAAAAGAACAGTCCTCCATTGCCCCATACATGTCCTTAAGAAGGTACATAGAGTTGCATTCACTTTATACAACTCCAGCACCCTCAAAAGCCATGTATGTGGCACGGAATCGAACGCTTTCTTGTAATCTATCCAGCATGCTGCCAGATCCTTAGTACGACGGCGAGCTTGTTGGCTAATAGCCATATCAATGAGGAGGAGCTCCTTAGTACCCCGGGCCCCATTCCTACATCCATTCTGAGAGGCACACATAATAGAATTATTATTTATATGATTGTTAATTTTAGCTCTCAGAATGGATGTAAGAAGTTTATAAACCGTTGGCAGACATGTAATCGGTCTATAATTATTGGGCTCCAGAGTACTACCTGTTTTATGGAGCAGGTGGGTAACCCCGGTTGTCATAAAAGCTGGTAGCGTCCCAGATTCTACAGCAGATTGAAACTGTGAAGCCAAAAGAGCGTGCGAACTCCGTAGCCATTTAAGCCAGAAATTGTGCAATCCGTCCGGTCCCGGGGATTTCCAATTAGACAGCGGACGGACCGCACAATCTACATCAATGGCATCGATATATATATCTTCCATTTCAGGAATGGACTCGCACGCTCTCTCTACCTCACACATCCAATCACCTTCAATGTGAGTAACGGGCACCGACCAGATGCTGCGCCAAAACGCATTTGTGGCTGCAGCCTCCGGCCGTCGCACGTCGTCCACACTTTCATCTGGTTGCTCCCAGTTTCTATATACCCACCTCTGGTCTCTTCGGAACATGCGATTAACGGTAAATCGATCGACGCGTTTTCTGTATCTGCGAATACGGTTTGCCCATGCACAGACTTTCTGCTTCAGGAAATCAATGCGCTCTGTGATCCGAGACGTATATTCTTGGGGACTGATACCAGTTCCCGCAAACGCTCGGGTCACATAGCGCATCACTCTCGGGCGAGTATTACCCGACCTGAAGCAGATTAGCTTACTGATGAGCACCCTTGCCTCGGCCACACGTCGCTCAATCCTGCATTGCCATGCTGGTATGGTAGACTTAGGTCGTATGGCAGGATCTTTGTTAGGGAATTTAACACCTGCCATACGACATGCCGCTACAGCAGTACAATACAGGATTGAATGAGTGTCCCCGAGATTTTCGCTGTTATCTAGATAACTAGGTAATAGCGAATCAAGGGCGCTCACCAGAGCCATATTTCGTCTGTGTATAGGTAAACGAGGCAGACGTGGCCTGTTATTCAGGGGCATCGATCGATATTCCCGCAACGCACATTCCAAAGCCTCCTTAATATGTTCATTGTACTGAATACTTACTGGAATAAGTGTGTCATCCCCTGTCTCTTCATTCATTTGACTTACAGGCACTGGTGCAGGTGTTGAAGCAGGAGCCGGGGCGGGGGTGACACAGATATTTCGCAAGCATTCTTGCCGTAGAGTCTCAAGTACGGTTTCATTCAACATGCGATTGCGTTGAATGACCCGCACTTGGTCCGATAGTCGTTGTGACGATGTGTTGACGGAAGGTTCAAGCGCTGAAACAAAGGAAGCATTCGGGTACGGTACGAACTGAGGTTAGTTCCCCCCTCTGTAGCCGCAAAATATGCCCGCATGACATTTTCGTTTATTGATGGTGTCCATCGCATGCGGTGCACATCACCACCGGCAGCAGGGGCCCTGTTCGAAGCCGGAGGGCGTCGGGGTCCCAAGCATATCGGTGGCCGGCCTCTCCCCGGCCGACGTACAGGTGTTGGCGACGTCGGCGGGGAGAAGAACTCGTCGCTCGAAGAGGAGCTCGACGCCGCTGGTTCCGTTGGTGGGGGCAGCGCGGCGGAGCTTAGCGACGAGTCCGGAGGTGTAGCAGGTGCACTAGCGTTCCTCCTAGCTTGTGCGCGGGTCAACATACTGTCCTCGTCATTGATTGATTTTGCTTATTTATTTTCGTATTTCATTAGTGACATCTGTCAGTGCTGCGGAACTTTTGTTTGTGGTATAAAATATGGTTAAAGGATACATTTTTACAAATAAATTAATTCTCTTTTTGTTATGGTGATCAATGCCAATATAGTATTCAAAATCTGCTAATACTAGATACGGTAGGAATATTAAAATAAATATATTTATTCAGAGCAAAATAAATCTGACATTATATGTTGTAGGGTTGCCAGGGTTATTATTATTATTATTAACGTGTACATTATTTACTTTAGCACCGCTGTGTTGTGCTGAAGTAAATAATGTAATATTCTGCTAGAAACTCTAACATACATATAAATAAATAAACACAAATCAATCGATATGATGGTATCGTCAGACTAATTACTCACCGTATCTTAACTAAACTAGGCTAGAATTTCACCAGAATTTTAAACCTTAAAGTAAAGAAATAAGGTTCATAACATTCTCATACTGACGAGATGATTACATACTCCACCCCTTCATCTACAAATTAATTGTATCTAATGAAACACACGCTTGAAAGCACAGTGATCACATATTCGTCCTTATGCAAATTCATAGAACTTATAATATATCTACTAAAATGTATTCTAGTGGGTGTAAAGAAATATGCCAACAAATTGTGATCCTCCCTCTTAAATCAATTAAAAATAAACTTATAGTTATTTATGCAACTGTGGTATAATGAGGGGTATTAAAACATGAATGTGGGTTTATCACACGAAGCGAAGCTGAGTGTGATAATAGTATCACATGAGTGTTTTAATACCTAATTATACAGTTGCATACAAGACTTTATCTACACCCATGATGTGTCCTTTCGTAAGTAAACAAAACAATTTGCAAAAATAATAGCGAAGAAAAATAGCGGGAATTCGAACGAATAAGCTTTAATTTTTTTTTTACGGCGCGCTGCCTCTGTGGTAGTGCAATGCAACGCGCGTGAATGACAGTTCTTTTTTTGAAATTCATACAGATTCCACGCATCGAGCGGTAAGAATTTGGCTGTCTGATGAGTAACCCTTTGCGCGGAAGAGATTGAAAAAGCGAAAGGAGTGTTATTATGAAATTTCATACAACATAATAACACCCGTTCGGATGATATTATACTTATTATGACATTGGATGTATTAATGTTGGCAATAAGCTAACTGTTTCAGAATCTTTTATAGAGGATTTAAAGCATGGGTGTAGATAAAGCAAATAATACAATGATTTTCCAATTCAAAATACACATGATATTGTCGGAAGTTTACTCAAATGTCACACATTCCTTTCGAGGGCTTACCCGGGGTGCTGGGCAATGGACACTTGGGGAGGACACTGGTTTTAGTCGGTCCGAATCCGACACGCCCACCCCATCGCCGGCACTGATGGGGTGAAGCCCGTGGGGGTTTCCACACGCTATAAAAAAGGTCACACATTGAAATAAAACCATTTTTCAATCGCGATTTATTTTAGGTTATTTTATTATTTACATTAAACCCGACGTTTCGGTTGCTTTTAAGGAAACCCCGTGACCATGGCAGCTGAAAACCGTCGGGTTCAATGTAAATAATAAATAATAAAATAACATCAAATAAATCGCGATAGAATCCGTTAAAAAATAGTTTTTTCAAAATACACAATTCGCATAGATGAGATAACGAACCAACATTATAATTCACATCTGTATTAAGCTCCTTTTTTTTTTTGTTTTTTATCGTACGGAAATCCCTTCGGATACCCCCCCGCCGGCCAGCGGGGGCGGTTATGTCGGGCTTGCACCGACTAAAACCGCACGCCGTCTCGGGTCTTCAGACGCCGGGGTGTAAGGTTACCCATAGAGCATATCCCTCGCACCCCGGCTGACCCTAGGCCATCTCACCACTAACAGCATCGCTCATCCTGTCTCCTCTGAAAGCAGAGGAGTACGGAGAGCGATGTGTTCCCGCTACGTTGGGTATTGGCCGATGATCAATGCCAACCCTATGAAGGGGTGAAGGGGAAACCATTGACCGCCGCCCAGGTTGTACCGGCCGCTCCGATTCCGTTCCCCCCGGACTGCAGCGGGATCGGAATCGGAGCGACACTCGAGGAGGTTACCCAACACACACCCCTCTGTATTAAGCTCCTCATATAACCCTGTTAACATTAGGCTTATGGTAATACGATACACATAATCACAGCCATTACATTGACGAATAGGGCATTTGGATGGATCTTGTGTAACCAGATGCGTTTCGATATTATTAGTGAACGGTGGTGTAACGAAAGCGGAGATTTCAATAGCTGTATTGTAGATTTAAACCTTATACACTGTGGGACTACACCCACGACTTACTATGGTTCCGAGACTCCAGCGCAGACCCCAGACTCCGAGGTGATGGCCTAGGATGCAACCGGGACTAACGCAACGATGATGACTATGAGGGACTACGACGATCGATGGAGGAACAACGAAGAGCATTTTTTTATATATCTAGTCCTTCAATTGGCTGCACCCCGCTGAATGGTGAAAAGCTAGGGTGAAGTCCAGAAGATATGGGTAAGTATCCCAGATGCTGACGATCCTAAAATAGTGGCCCCCATCTTGACGGCCTCAAATTATGCTTTTTCACGCCCCGATTGAAGAACCCGGGACTGTAAAAAGAGTGAAACACGTGCGCGGGCAGAGTATTCCAGCTCTTTATCATGCGACACAGAAAGGAAGTACCAAACCACTGAGTTTGGGATCGTATGGTTTCCACTGTGTGTGGATGGCATTGCAGTCCAGCACGTGTGGTTCTCGATTGAAAAGGAAAAGGTGTGATTAGTTGAACAAACTCATCAGCAGCAACTCCGATAGCATCGCGTTAACATGCAGTAGAAGATGCAAAATCTATTCTTGGTCCTTTTTTTCTATAATTGTTTCCATACATGCTCGTTGATTACCCACCTCCTTTTGCGAGCATGTAATGCTCGCGAACGAGATGCCGGAGCGCGCCCGGGAAAGATTTAGAACTCTCCCGGCCCGCCGAGCCCGCAACATGCTCGCTGCGCGTTGCAGGCGACTCAGGCGCCGGAGGTCGCTCAACGACCTCCGTCCTCCATGAGCGCAAGCCTGGGGGTGGCAGGTGAGGCCGCCTGTCACCCCAGCAGAAGCAGGCCTGGACGGTGGGGCGACTTAGCGACTAGCACCCCTCCCCCAAACCGGGGCAAGACGGGAACACCGTGGTTCCCAAACCCGAGGGGGCCATCTCGAAACCGGAGATGGCCCAGTGTCAGTCGGGGTGCGAGGGATATGCTCTATGGGCAACCTTAAGACCCGAGACGGCGTGCGGTTTTAGTCAGTTCAAGCCCAACATAATCGCCCCCGCTGGCTGGAGTGGGGGTATCCGAAGGAATTTCCGCACGAAAAAAAAAAGGTACTCTTGACCTGGCCTTACCTCAAAAAATTCACAATACCATAACCACAACACCATATGACATTCTTACGTATTATGAGATTCTCGAAACAATCCTCGCTGCTCAAAAAATGACACTCTTTTATTTCAAAGTATGCTAACTCAAATCCAGAAATCCAATTCAAAACAAGGGTCACTTGAATAAATTATCTAAAGGATAAATCATACTTAGCCGTAAAATTTCACAGCGGACGAATTTATAATACGTACCTTGTCCTGCTATGTTTCACACTGAACCAATTTATAATCCGTCACCATGGGCGTGAATGTTCATTGTGAAATAAAGTTTCATCGCCGAATAAATGTTAAAAATAATTGTTACTATATAACTCATAAGCACGAAATGTTTTGGCGACACATTAATTATGCGTACATCTAATAAGGAGTCGACATGTCCACTTGATTCTGGGTTTCCGAAAAACCTGGGAATCTTCAAGTTTCGAGTGAATACGTTCCTTCTAGAAAAAAAAGTGTTTTATCGTAGACCATATCATCACTTACCAGCAGGTGAGATAGTGGTCAAACATGAGCCTATCAAATTTAGAACACAGAGAAAAACTTTCATAATACAAGCGTTTGAATTCTGCACAACTAAAAAAACTGTTTACTTTTAGTACAAAAGATTTTTCGACAAAACCTTGTTTTTAAAAGTTCTTTTTTAAATTTATTTCGAGTAATCCACAACTGCCGAGCTCCAGCAATATACACGACACATAGCACACATCACAACAATCAACCAGTTTTTGAGCTGACAACTTCAATCAAAATGGCCAGCATTCGAACAGTCTCCACGAAACAATTGAAAACAATGGTGCAACAGTCATTGAACATTCCCAAATCAATATCCTCTGTCCTTAAGGGTCCTTACACACGACGTTTTTTAAACAAGCTGACGACGCACGTTTGACGTGATTAGCACCCTCAGAAATCGCAATGTTATTGGGAAGGTGTTACATTTGCACAAAATTTTCGCGTTTGTATCACTTTTTTACACGCCTACTTCCACAGCCCACCGCTTCGCTTCCTTCGGCTGTTTGCAGAACGTCCGGTTGTATCGATAAAAACGCACTCTGCTGATACGCGACAGATCGCAATGTTATTGGGAAGGTGTGACATTTGCACAAAAATCTTCGCGTTTGTATCACTTTTTTACACGCCTACTTCCACAGCCCACCGCTTCGCTTCCTTCGCTTGTTTGCAGAACGTTCCGTTGTATCGATAAAAACGCATGCTGATACGCGGCTGATGACACCCAGAGTATTCACTCATTGAAAACGAGCGGTGTCAGCTCGCTTAAAAAATATCGTGTGTAGACGCCCTAAGCCTACAAAGTCTGGTATCAATCATTTATAGCTGGTGGACTGCGTACCAACCAGATCTATCAATATACATGTCATGACGTCACAGTTTCGAACTGAACCCAGACACGTCGGCATTTCCGCAATATTCACAGAATGACGAATTAATTGCTGTTCAAGCGCGGGTGTGTGCTGGCGGAATACGAACGATCTGTGTGTGCTTGCCATAATTGTGGACAGATATAGTTATATATCAAAGAATGGGTTCACCGGCAGCTGGCCGTAAAGCTTTGTGGTCATTTAACTCCAGCTGGGATAAAATTATACGCCATCTGAATGAATATTTATATTAAAAAGAAACTTAGATTGATATATAAATATATAAACATTCTACGACATTCTACACAGCTTTCTAGACCCAAAGTAAGCATAGTTTAACTAACTAGTGTTATGGGTTCTAGAATGCCGATAAACGTACTTATATACTTTTTTTTTCAATCGAAAGAAAGGTAACTTAATATATTCGAGTAAAGAGATCGCTCCCGACCCCGAAGATTTTAGTGGGGCTCAATACACCTAATTTTATGATTAGTTAGTTGGTGAATCTCGTAAACACGTTGTGATGTTGACTTCCATAGTGGACTCAAGCACTATTTATGAATTTAATTGCAGCTAGCAAGCCATCTTTGCTTCATTTCTTTCTCTTTCTAGTCTTTTTTAACTCAAGCTATTATAATTTACCTAACATAATATATAGCCTATGTCCATCGGGGATAAGCGAGCCCGGGAGAGATATAGAACTCTCCCGGCCCGACGAACCCTCAACATGCTAGCCGCACGGCGCAGGTGACTCAGACGCCGGAGGTCACTCAACGACCTCCGTCCTTCATGAGCGCAGGCCTGGGGGTGGCTGGTGACGCCGCCTGTCACCCCAGCAGAAGCAGGCCGGAGAAGCAGAGTGAAAAGCGCCCCCCCCCTCTTTTCCGGGGCAAGACCGGGACACCGTGGTTCCCAAACCCGAGGGGGGCATTTCGAAACCGGAGATGGCCTTGGGTCAGTCGGGGTGCGTGGGGAATGCCTTGTGGGCCACCTTACACCCCGGCGTCTGAGACCCGAGACGGTGTGTGGTTTTAGTCCGTTCAAGCCCGACATAACCTCCCCCGCTGGCCGGCGGGGTGGTATCCGAGGGGATTACCACACGAAAATAAAAATAAAAGAGAGTACCTTTCAAGTGGTGAAAGGTTTTCACCAATACGTGCAGTGGTTCCGAAGATTACCCTAAGCATAAAAACAAACTCACAAATTTGTGCCTCACTCTTTATAATATTAGTCTAGTAGTATATATTTGCATTTAGTGAAGGTGAAATACGAACACGTTGCCTAGTACACGTCACTCGTAGCCATTTGACCGGCATAGCATTTACATAAGTATTTCAATTAATTCCAATACCACCAGCGTTCAGAACCTCTCTTTGATTCTGTAGTACGGATTGTCATATTGAATTCACATTGGAATTTGTTGGTACTCTGTTTTCCTTCAGATTTTATGAAAGATTTCATCAAATCAATATTTAAGTCTAGGTTTTATTCTTTTTTTCTTCTTCAAATCACTTCTTTGACGGCCGCTGTGGAGTAGCGGTTGTGCATTCGACTGCTACGACATGGGACGCGAGTTCGATTCCCACTCAGTGCAAATATTTGTATGCATGAATATGTCTATTTGCATTGGTCTGAGTGTTTCTATGTATAATATGTACGTATTTACAAAAAAAAAAGTAAATAAATATGTTTATCTGCATTCTGGAACCCATAACACAAGCTAGTTAAACTATGCTTACTTTGGGTCTAGTAAGCGCTATGTAAGTAGTTTTTGATAACTTCAAAATATGAGACAACCACCATCGTAGTCTCATGACCATGGCAGCTGGAAATCAACCAAAACTTCGGAAACAGTCTAAATAATAAAACACCACAAAATAAATTGCGACAGAATTCATTACCAGTAGTTCTATTACAATTAAAATTCAAAATTCGATAAAATAAAATCGTATTCGACATTACCAATGACCACTAGTTTAAACAAAAGATTTGATTCAAAGCTTATTTAAATCTAAACTGAATCAGAGTTTCTGCATTCAAGAAATGTTGCAGCACTAAAATTAGAAGCGAAACGCAAACATACGCGGTGCTTCTACCCGCACAAACAATATTAAGCTAGCAGACAGCAGGCGCATCAGACATCGGCTCAGTTTAATTAGAGTGAAACTGACATACGGATGCTGGGGGTCGTTCAAATGAACGTAATATGTTCATACATACATCACGTATGCAGATCTCTGAGGGAGAAAGCAGAGGTGTACAAGCCAGTATTGTTTTTGGGTCCAATGTAATAAAAGTCAAGTCATTAATCGTCAATCTGGCATTTACGGATAAAAATAAGAGTAAATAAGGATTATACCTAATATTAAAAGGGCAAGGTAAAATCCATCGCATAGATATGTATCACCATTTGCTTTACAGAATACTCTAAAACCTGTGTCTCAATATCTAAGATAAGTTTTTATTGAGGAGAATCAACTTCAAATCAAAGTTCTGCATTAACTGAGCTTTTAAGAATTTTTACACGGTATATAAACCCGCTTCAAAGATGGTTTTTGTAGGATTATTCTACGAATTTATTCCCGGGCGAAGTCTTGGTTCTTCTTACTGAAGCTTAATACATAAAATGTTTCACTACACAAAGGTACACTGAAAATTGTCAAAAACTGAAATATTTCAAACGTAGTGATTTGGAAATAAAATAGCATTTTATTCTTAGACGTCTCGCATAAATAAGCAATATTTCCTCTAAAGGATTGCGCTACTTTCTCGAATGGAGTTCTGAAGCCAGACACGGCTTAGATGCTGTTCGTGCTTGTATTGTATACTTTACTATCCCTTTGCTACTTTTTATACCTTGATAAGTACATATTTTCATGAATAAGCCAGGTCCATACATCTCTCTCTGCCTATATTGTCAGTTTAAAGGCAGAAAAAACAATTTCAATGGTGAATGTTACTGTGTGACTTTTGAATTTTGAAAGTAAATAGAATTCGAAATAAATTATCCTACACCTAACAGCCCCGACCGCCATTTTTATTCCGTTCTCGGTACAAACAGGTACATTTCCCGAAAAAAAAAGGTCTTTCTCATATTCTCTGTTGTATCTTATTACCTATTAGTAAAATTTCAGCCGTTTTGGCATGAAACTAACAAAATGATCAAACTCACTAGGATTATATTACGCTTTGAGTAAAATCTGTTAAGCATTATCGATTTACAGATTCTGCATCCGCAAGACATTCCAATCAACTGATTTCAAAGTTGGAATAGCTTATATCTCTCTATAGGTACATATTCAACATACGTGATCACAAAGCGAGCACAACGGTGTTTGATCAATTAATGTTCTGACGAAGCAGTCAAATGGCGCTTCGAGGCGAAGCTTAATTCGCTGTGACTGTGATATCAAATATGTACTCGGTGTGCGTCATACGTATGTTTAAATACCAGTGTAATTAGTATTCTGGTTATTATGTTAGCATTGAGTGCTGGATCAGTTACAGATATAAACGTACAAACACACAAGGTGTAGGTACAGTTATCATCATACTCATAGCGATTGCCCAGTCGTGCCCAATGTTTGCACTTTGAAGCCCAGGGTCCGCATATTGTTATTGATTGGTATATCGGCATTGTCGGGAGCAACTGCCGTCTGACGTCCCAACCCCGAGAGGAAAGGCTGCGCCAGAGCCTCTTCCGTTGTTTAGCAGGTGTACCAAATAGCAGGTTTTATATATTTATAGGACACGTCAATTTGACTTCACCTCGCCTGATGGTAAGCTGAAGGTAAAGTCTTAGGAAAGAGGGTCACCATTACATACGCGTACCATGTTAACAATGGCGGCACTCAGCTTGACGGCCTCATCCAAAAGAGGATTGTCGTCGTAGCACCGCGTGATACCCACCGGTCCCACTAATGCTACGACCACAATCCCCCTGCCCGGCTATGCACTTAGGCTGGCTTAGGCCCCAAAGGTGTTGGTTATCTATATATATAAAACTAAGTCGTGTTAGCGATGGCCGGGATAAAGTCAAGAACGGGCGGACCGATTTTCATAATCTTTGTTTTTTTTAGATTTTTCTCCGCCTATTCTGTGCCTTTAAGCGGTTTTTTTGCGGAAATCGCCACGGTCACGAGTAGCGGGGTGTTAATGTCGGACGTCTCGGGTCTTTTATGCAGGGGCGCAAGGAAATAATAATAAAAATTTGACCAAATAAATTCAGCTGATAAGTTAACAAATATAACTTGATTCTATGGCGGAACGAAGTTTGCAGGGACAGCTAGTACTGGATAAAACTAAACTTGCTTCACCTGAACAATAATAATTTTCCCCTTTATAATGTTGTTTAAGTAAGCTTAAGCTTTTTAATAATGTATGGCGGTGTGGTGCCAATGGCTAAAACTTATGACAATAATACATGTTGAATTATTGTCATAAGTTTTATATTGTCACAGTGTATATATTTACAAGGCACATCCCACCTTAGAGAAGCAGGCGAAGACGGAGGCGTTTCGTGTCCTGCCTGCCAACTCCCGAAGCGGGATCAAACCCGACGCCATAGGCGAGGCCGCGATGATGACCAAAGTCCACCGGTAACCCTGGGATTATCCTTTCAACGGCTAACCCGGGGTGTCCAGCAATGGACACTTGGGGAGGACACCGTGTGGTCTTAGTCGGTCCGATTTCGTCACACCCATCTCATCGTTGGCACCGATGGGGTGGAGCCCGTGGGGGTTTCACAAGTTACCAAAAAGCACATCATCATAAATCTGACACAAACCTTGAATATTTATAGATATGGTTCAAAATGTTTACCCTTTTTTTTTAGCGTGTGTGCTGCCGCGTGCCGTCGATGGGGTGGGCGTGTCGGAATCGGACCGACTAAAACCACACGGTGTCCTTCCCAAGTGTCCATTGCCGGGTACCCCGGGTAAGCCCTTGAAAGGATAACCCCAGAGTTACCGGCGGACTTTGCCCGCCACCGCGCGCCCATACGGGAGCCCCGTTTAACATCATCATAGGGTTAGTCCCGGCTGCGTACTCTCATAAACTTTCTCTTGATTATGTTGCCTTTTGCGCAAGCGACAGCCATCTGAGCCTTCAATCCCGAGACCAAAACCCTGTGCCAGAGCCTTACCCTTTAATCCAGAGGTGGTACCGGCTTGCAGGTGAGGTTGGTTTGGGCTTCAAAGATCTTTGTTTGGCCAAATAGACCCAAGACTTTAATAAGGTTCAAGGAATGAGGTTCAAAATGTATAGTGGTATTTAGATAGGAAAAAGAGAACATCTCGGACGGGACTTGAACCCGCAACCAGTCCCTTACAGGGTCTTTTTACGATCTAAATCTATAGATAAAGTAAGCATACTAATTACTTAAAAAATTATTTGAATATATAGTGGTAGTTAAATTTGACTAGACATAATTTATACCTCTAAAGCAATTCCCCTGACCGAAATCAACGTTTTTAATTCAACTTACAAATTTTACGAATTTCAGAAAGTTTAGGTTCTGACCCCGAGTAGTTCTGAAGTAACAGTGAATAACGTGAAAAAGAATGAAAAGAATTAAGAATGAATGAAAGAAGTTCAAATGGCATTTTAATTATTACGAGATTGAGAAGCCTCCTTTTTGAAGTCGGTTAAAAACTAGATGATGCCCGTGGCTCCACCCGCTTGGATTTCTACTTCCATTCTTGTTACCAATGGGAACCTAAGCCGGAATACATTATATATTATTCCAAACTATAATATATCCCTGTACCAAATTTCAGCCGGATCCGTTCAGCCGTTAGAACGTGATTGAGTAACAAACATCCAAACACCTTTTTTTTTTACGTGCGGAAATCCCTTCGGATACCCCCCCGCCGGCCAGCGGGAGTCGTTATGTCGTGTATCGACTAAAAACGCACGGTGTCCTCCCCAAGTGTCCGTTACCGGGCACCCCGGGTAAGCCCTCGAAAGGATAACCCCAAACTTTCACATTTATAATATTATTAGGAGTAGGATTTCGTACTAATGCTTAGACACTTTCATTACTTAAGAGTTTACACCTTTTTAAACAAACGTAAAGCTGAAGAAGACCTAGCTTCTCAAAAAAAAAATTCTCAGATGAAATCTCATTTAATATAAGCATTTGACATACAATACAAAAGTATGTTAAAAACGAAAACTTTTGATGCGAGTATAAATATTCAGTTCTGTGATATAATGATACAATGTTTTTATATTCACGCTATTATTATAGCAGTAATAAATCTAAGGTACTTGAGCTGAGAAGAATGCAAACACACACAAGTACCATTTCTTAGTCAAAAACTTCTGAAAAGGATAGAAGAGTTAGCATTTAGTGTAGGAAGTGCATAAATACATGATGTTACAGGACAGTCCTTAAAGAATACATATTTATTATTTATTTTAGATTATTTTTGATGGGACAGGACAGTCCTTAAAGAATACACATTTTTTATTTATTTTAGATTATGTACATACATATTCAAATATAAACAAAAATTAGTGGAGATATAAAACTTGTTGATGTTTATTGAGGATAGGGAAGAGAATTTAGGGGTATGCTGTGAAATAAATTAGCAAAAAAGCAGTGTTATGTAAATGTGAAAGATATGAATAAGATCAAGTACAACCATATGAAAAGATATGAAAATTATAACATACAACTAAAACTTTTCAAATCTAAAGATTAAGTTTGATATTCCATTTTAGTGTTTAAAATAAAGGAAATTTACAATAAAAAGTATTATAATCTAATACATAAAATAACAGTTGAAAACGAAACTATTTCGAAGTTTTCTCCATCAAAAATGATTTGAGAAATTTTAGAACGAATTTATAGACGAATACTTTTTGGATATGGCATGCAGCCTAAAACATAACTAAATATTTTTGTAGACGTTGTTTAAAACTGCTACGGCGTAGACTTAAAGTGCTACGGTTGTAGACAAATTCAACTTCTTTTGGAATCAGTGGGACCAATTCTCCATACAATCTGTTTTAATTTTTTTTTACAGATTCATGGTCTTATTTTGTGTATAGAAACTGGACACCAACTTCCCAGGGACTAACAATGGGATGACCATGGCAGAATTGAGTCTAGTGTAATTCATAGTTGCGAAGTTCAATATCGCGATGTACGTTACAGCGAAAGTTTACTATTCCGACGGACGTTGTTGCGAAAGTTCATTATCGCAATGTACGTTACAGCGAAAGTTTACTACTGCGACCGACGTTGTCGCGAATTTTGGTTGCTACTAAAGTGGGTTAGGTTAGGTTAGGTTAGAACTGTGACCCCAATAAAGCGCGAGCCGAGAAAGCGAAGCGAGCGTGCCGTGGCAGCGGCCGGCGAAGCGCCGGAACCACTGGTATTTTTCTTTTTAGTATAGAACTTTCGCGACAACGTCTGTCGCAGTAGTAAACTTTCGCTGTAACGTACATCGCGATATTGCACTTCGCAACTATGAATTACACTCAATTGAGTTAGCTAAAATCATAGATATTTCCAACACGGGGATATCCCAGAAAAAAAAAGAAAACTTCAAAAACCATAGCAGATCTTGACCACTTGTCGCTCAACTGGCGGTAACAATTTATATATATATTTAAATAAGTTGCTAAGTTACTTGAAGGTGTTCGAGAGAATATAAATCGATGGGCTTATGTGCTTGTCGTAACAGGTACTAAATAGAGGTGGGGTGTGTGTTGGGTAACCTCCTCGAATGTCGCTCCGATTCCGATCCCGCTGCAGTCCGGGGGGAACGAAATCGGAGCGGCCGGTACACCCTGGGCGGCGGTCAATGGCTTCCCCTTCACCCCTTCATAGGGTTGGCATTGATCGTCGGCCAATACCCAACGTGGCGGGAACACATCGCTCTCCGTACTCCTCTGCTTTCAGAGGAGACAGGATGAGCGATGCTGTTAGTGGTGAGATGGCCCAGGGTCAGTCGGGGTGCGAGGGATATGCTCTATGGGTAACCTTACACCCCGGCGTCTGAAGACCCGAGACGGCTTGCGGTTTTAGTCGGTGCAAGCCCGACATAACCGCCCCCGCTGGCGGGCGGGGGGGGTATCCGAAGGGATTTCTGCACGACAAAAAAAAAAGGTACTAAATAGAGGTAAAAGTCTGCTCTGTATCCTTAAGTCAATATACAACCTAGCAAACTTTTTGAGGGTTATAAATTCGAGCCCAATTACGTGGAACCAAACTGTCTATGACCTCTGTATTAACTATCTGAAAAGTGGCCTTGTGTTTTTATTACCAGGTCCTTGTCTTACAGGCTTAACAATTGTTTTGCGAATCTCGGAGTAAATTTAAATATTGAAGCAAATGATCTTGTCGTTCCTTAAGTTTCACTTTGTGACCGTTTTGATTATAATTGATTTGATATCCTATTTTAAAAGTGAAATCAATGTCACCCTACAAGCTTCACAACTTTTGATATTTACTGTACTCAATGTCATTTAAAAGTTTATGATTTATGTTTTAGTCCCATAAGGATGTCAACGTACATTTTCACGAACACGATAATAGAATAGTATGTCAAATTTATCAAGTTGTCCTACCTTTGTGCTAGATTCATTACAACATATTGTCACTGAGATCTTTATAAATATGTGAATAATTTGAACTATGCGTGTTTATGGGATGATAATAAAATCTTCGGTCCTTCTCTCTTGTTCCTTCGTGTTCCTCAGTCAACTATACCTTTTTTTTTTTTCGTGCGGAAATCCCTTCGGATACCCCCCCGCCGGTCAGCGGGGGCGGTTATGTCGGGCTTGAACCGACTAAAACCGCACGTCGTCTCGGGTCTACAGACGCCGGGGTGTAAGGTTGCCCATAGAGCATATCCCTCGCACCCCGACTGACCCTGGGCCATCTCCAGTTTCGAGATGGCCGCCTCGGGTTTGGGAACCACGGTGTCTCCGTCTTGCCCCGGTTTGGGGGAGGGGCGCTTACCTGGGAGCCGATTCACCTGATGATTAACGGACAAGGCTTTGTCGCAAGATTTCCTCTCGGGGTTGGGAAATCAAACGGCACTAGTTCCCGTGAAAACCAAGATGAACTAATCCATAAGAAGAGGAGGAGTAGGAGAGTAGTCATCTCCTCAGTCACACCCTTCCTTGCGCTCTATATTCATAATTTTATGTTCATTGGTAATAGGCTCGCGTTGGTCCACTATCTCACCTGTTAGTAAGTAATGATGTGGTTGAAGATGGAGCACGCTTGCCTAGAAGTAACCTGTTCACTCTAGACATGAAGACTCCCAGGTTATAACTTTCTGGAAAAACAGGCTCATGCAGAGCATTCCACTTTTTAGCAGTACGCATGATGAATGTATTGTGAAAATGTTTTCTGCGTATGAGTGGAATATCCACCATGTATCGGTAGCGTGTCACCGTACGCCTAGTCGTTCGGTGGTGGAAGGGGCTTAGAGGAATAGGATTATACAACTTTAGTGCACACTCCCCAATTTAACTTTTTAACAAAAAATAAAACTGGTCAAAAGCGAGTCGGACTCGCCCTTGAAGGGAACCCTTCATGAGCGTTTTTAGGGTTCCGTTGCCAAATGGCAAAAACAGGAACTCTTATAGATTCGTCATGTCTGTCTGTCTGTCCGTCCGTATGTCACAGCCACTTTTTTCCGAAACTATAAGAACTATGCTGTTGAAACTTGGTAAGTAGATGTATTCTGTGAACCGCATTAAGATTTTCACACAAAAATAGATAAATACATGAAATTTTGGGGGCTCCCCTTACTTAGAACTGAAACTCAAAAAAAAAAAATTCATCAGACCCATACGTGTGTGGTATCTATGGATTGGTCTTCAAAAATGATATTGAGTTTTCTAAAATCATTTTTATCTAAACTGGATAGTTTGCAAGAGAGACACTTCCAAAGTGGTAAAAGGTGTCCGCCCCCCCCACTGTAACTTCTAAAATAAGAGAATGATAAAACTAAAAAAAATATATGATGTACATTACCATGTAAACTTCCACCGATAATTAGTTTGAACGAGATATACTAAGTAGTTTTTTTTAATACATCATAAATCGTAAACCGCAATTTACCTTTCATTCAATCAACTCAAATATAAAAATTAAAAGACAAAACATTATTATGTTACTTGCTGCTACGGAACCCTTCATGGGCGAGTCCGACTAGCACTTGGTCGCTTTTTTACCATTTGGGTACGGAACCCTAAAAACGGGCTTATTTCATGACATGGATAATGTATTCCATTAGACCATGTGTAACCAACACTATTTACTTCTTCGTAGCTATATTTATTTATAGAAACATCAGACTTACTAGAATTTCTTACGGTTGCTAGCATCACGAAGTTATTACCTGCAAATAAAATAAACTTGTTATGTTTGTGTGTTATATGAAAGTAAATTACATTGAGTGGCATACCGACAAAAGAATTTTGGGCAAATTTGAATCGCGGGTTTCATGCATGTTATCTTATCTGTCTATAAATAGTCTATTCTTAGTGCTATCTAGAACTTATGTGAGTTCTGGAATGTGGATAAATTCATTTTTATTCATTAAAGACCTCTGTGGCGTAAGTGCGTAACAGTGGTGATTCCCCCTGCTAAGTCAGAGTTCGCGGGTTCAATCAAAAATCTATAAAATATGTATAATATAGACCAATACAAATTTATACATACAAATATTTGCACTGAGTGGGAATTGAACCCGAGACCTTTATTTTTTAACCTCAACGGTGCCAACGATGGGGTGAGCGTGTTGGAATCAGACCGACTAAAACCACACGGTGTCCTCCCAAGTGTCCAGTGCCGGGCATTCCAGGTAAGCCCTCGAAAGGATAACCCCAGGGTTACCGGCAGGACTTTGGCCGCCACCGCGGCCTCGCTGGTGGGGTCGGG
Source organism: Cybosia mesomella (assembly GCA_946251805.1). Lineage (NCBI taxonomy): Eukaryota > Metazoa > Arthropoda > Insecta > Lepidoptera > Erebidae > Cybosia > Cybosia mesomella. Next base: position 6,782,875 of record OX276389.1, read on the forward strand.
TTTTAACCCGCGTCGGTGAGTTGGCAGACTTGTGTAGGACACACACGACACGCCTCCGTCTTGGCCTGCTTCTGACCCGAGACCTCTAACTTAGCAGTCGAACGCTCCGCTATAAATATCATTCTAGTTATTTTTTATCAATTTTGTTGTAAAAGTACTGAGTTCATGTCCCGAATTTGTAAGAAAATCTTAATTGTAAACGCTAAAGTTTGGATGTATGTATGGATGGTTGAATACTCAATTCATGCCAGAACGGCTGAACAAATCTGAATATTTGGTACAAATGTTGCGCGGCTCCACCCACGAAAAATACTACTTCATACCCGTAACCCACAGGAGCCCATTCTCAAAAATAAATAAACATAACATAACATAACATAACATAAACTCACGCCTATATCCCCTAAGGGGTAGGCAGAGGTGCTAGCACCCACATTTCGCCAGTTTATGTTTAGGTCCCAATGTAATAGGTGGCGAGCCTATTGCCATTAACCGGGCACTTATAAACCTGCGATAAATACACACATAACTTCGAAAAGCATCGAAAAGTCATTGGTGTGTGCCAATGGTAAAACCTGGGATCGAACCCGAGACCTCGTCTCAGCAGTCCATTACCCATACCACTAGGCTACCGCGGCTAAATAAAAAAAATAATAAAAAAATAGCCTATGAGTTATTCCAGACGATAATGTATGTGTATTATGTAAGTATATTTATTTATATATAAGTACCTTTTTTTTTCTTTCGTGCGGAAATCCCCTTGGATACCCCTGCTGGCCAGCGGGGGATGTTATGTCGGGTTTAAACCGACCAAAATCGCACGCCGTCTCGGGTCTTTAGACGCCAGGGTGTAAGGTGGCCCATAAGGCGTGTTTATCTTTGTGTGCCTAATTCGCTTTGAGTCTAAGTCGCGTTATGCCTAGACCAAACGCGAGTAAGACCGAAAACGAGTTAGGCAGAAGGCGAGTTAGACCGAAAACGAGTTACGCAGACGGCGAGTTAGACCGAAAACGAGTTAGGCAGAAGGCGAGTTAGACCGTATACGAGTAGTGGTTAGTATCGTTTCGCCTGTTGCTCACACTCTTCTCACAATATAGCTTCTGGGTTAGGTTAGGTTAGAACTGTGACCCCAACAGCGCCGGAACCACTAGTCCGGAAAGTTGGATTTCGATAGCAAGCTAGTAACCTATTGCGATATAGACGTATCGCTAAATGGGCAATATGAGAATTAGACCTATCGCGACATAATACAAAGCCGTACTTAGTTGAAACGCTCATTTTAATTGACATTTTGGCATTACGCGAAATTGACAGACTTCGTTTTAGGTACTTAGCAACTCGCCGCAATAGCGGCGGTAAGGCCCATCATGGAGGATTGGCTAGAGAGGCGACACAGAAGCCTCTCGTACCGACTGACGCAGGTGATCTCCGGGAAGGGGTGCTTTGGGGATCACCTGCATCGGATCAGGAAGGAGCCAACGCCTGAGTGTCATCACTGCGACGCGAGCGAGGACTCAGGGCTGCACACGCTGGCGGACTGTCCGGCGTGGGAGGCGCCGAGGCGTGACCTCGTGGCAGCCATCGGGGTGGGAGTCCTCTCGCTCGATCGGCAGCATGATTGCGGCAATGGTGCAGAGCGCGAGTGCGTGGGCCGCCGCCACCTCCTTCAGCGAGCATGTAATATATATATATATATATATCATACTATACGTATCTTACGGTAGGTATGTATTTATTACTTTACAAAATTATTGTTCTGTAAGCATACCGTTCATTCCATCTATAAATGTTGCTCTCAATTATGCACCTACTGAGTTTCTAGCTGCACCACCTTTGGTTAACTGGTAGAGAATGACTGTGGTATTAAGTCCACCTATGTACTTGTACATAAAGTTTAGTAAATAAATAATCTCTGAACTAGATCTAAAGATTTAGATCGGAAAAAGAGAACATCTAGAACGGGACTTGAACCCGCGACCAGTCCCTTACAGGGAGAATGCTCTGATGCTCTCTTTTTCCGATCTAAATCTTTAGAAAAAGTAAGCATACAAAATGCTTAAAAAATTTAATTGAACTTCAACTATATTTCATACTGACTAGCCGATCTAGCGATATTCATCCATCCATCCAAACTTTCGCATTCATAACAGTAGTAAGAGTAAACTTTTATAAGCATTCAACTGCAATATCATGTGCAATAGTATTCTGGAAGAACATTTCACATAATTCCGCAACATATCTGAAAAAATATAGGCATTATATTTGGTCGTAAACAGCAATGCGCACTACAAAACTAAAGATTTACAGATGCTCTGGGACCACTTCATGTTTGAAACTTTTAAATAAATGTATTTATTGCTACTACTAGCGATGTTTCGTATAAATTCAAACATCGTCTACATTATGAAAGGCAATGTCGTTACCAACCCAAAATGCGTAAAACATCTCGGCAACAATTTGCCACTATTTACAAAAAAGCAAGTTGAAACTGAAATAACACGTTTTCGCGATCCCTCAACCCGTACAGAAAACTTCGACAAGTAAAGGACAATTGAAATATATGGTCCATTCTGTGTCTACTCTTATATTATTCAAGATACGGCTGTTTAGGGTCTGTATAATGGGCACGCCCTGCCCAAAGTGCTTGTGCTGTTTTCGTCGGTGGATTTATAGAGGATATGTGAATTATGATTCTACCAGTATGTACATTTGTCTTCCACGAATCATGGTGTAAACATGGATTCTGAAGGTGTTACGGAAATTGGGAGTTGAATATTGATAGGAGAGAAGCTCCAAGGGAAATTGATATAGAAGCTTTTGTGCTGTGGTTGTTTATGCTGCAGAGTGCTAGAAATTTATTTGCTGCAGTTCCGGAAAATCTGATTGGAGGTGTGTTATATCACTTGGTTTGCTGAGTAACGGCGATTTGTGTTAATGTTATGATACGATTTAAGTCCAAAAAATATACATAACTTTAAAATGAGTCTGAAATGTATGAGTTTTGTTATATTTATAATTTTGTGTCTATATATAGTTATTTGTACTATTTTAAAATTGTAAATTAGTTCTGTTGTCTGTACACTGGAGATATTTAAAAAAACGCTTGGGTTTTATTAAAAAAACGATTCTGAACAAAAAACATTTTTTGTCTGTTTTTTCGCCTTGGAAGCCAAAACTACTGAACGGATTTTGATGCAGTTTTAAATTTCCATTATCTTTCAAATCTCATCTTCCAAATTTCATCATCATAAAACCAGCGTTAGTAGGTACCGGTTGCATCCAAAGCTTGTACTTTGGAGCCTGGGGTCCGATGTCGTACTTTTTATCTTGATTTGGCTTAACTTGGCTTTTGCGGGGGCGACTGCCACCTGAGACCCAAACCCTCAAAAGGTACCTCAATCATTATATTATCTCTTATCTAATTTTGAGGAGTTCTTTGGTGTATATTTGAAGTCCAAGACCAATGAAATTCATATGGAATCGTGTTGATGGTATACTGAAGTCAAACGTAAAAGTATAATTAAAATCACCTTTTTTTTTTTCCTGCGGAAATCCGGATACCACCCCGCCGGCCAGCGGGGGCGGTTATGTCGGGCTTGAACCGACTAAAAAAACCGCACGCCGTCTCGGGTCTACAGACGCCGGGATGTAAGGTTGCCCCATATTGAACAAAAAAGTCCTTCGCGATAAATTCGAGACTTTTGAGAAACTTTAATGTATGAGCATCTCTATTTTAGCTTTTAGTCTCCAAAATCACACTAGTTTTTTCAATTCATTCTATAAAATCTACATTTAAAGAAACGTATTCCTAAATTGAGATACATATTCCATCCAAGAATTTACGACGGTAAATAAAATGGATAGCAGTTTTATCACAATAGCTTTTTATATTCAATGTCCGTTCCGACTGTAGGTGCAGATGGGTAAAAATGGGTAGAATGAAGAATTCTGCATGTGATTCATGAAAATGAGGTGCTATGTTGAGTAACTGAAAATCATTTTTTGCGTGTGAGTGATGAAAGTATTTTGTTCCAAATAATAGGTTAGGTACTTCATTTATGTTGTTATGATAGTTTGTTATGTAACCTTGCAACTTCACGACACTAAACGTCTTATGGGCCCCACCTTACACCCCAGCGTCTGAAGACCCAAGAAGGCGTGCGGTTTGAGTCGGTTCGAATCCGACGTAACCACAGGTTGCAGGGAAATGCAGGTACAGGCAGGAGAAGGGATATGCTCTATGGGCAACCTTATATCCCGGCGTCTGAAGACCGGAGACGGCGTGCGGTTTTAGTCGGTTCAAGCCAACCGCCCCCACTGGCCGGCGGGGGGGTATCCGAAAGGATTTCCGCACGAAAAAAAAAATGTACAGGCAGGAGTATTAAAAAAACAAGCATTTATGGGTCAGAAGTCTAGTAGCACTTGGTTAAATGACCTCAAATGACATACGAAGAAAAATTATATTTATTATCATTGATTCTCGTGTGACAACTTTAAATGCCAATGCATGTACTGTACAGTAATGGCTGAGAAAATACAATTTATCCACTTTAAACAATGGTGGAGGGATCTCGTTGCGGTCCTGGGCGTGGACGTTCTCTCGTTGGAGACCAAGGTGAAGGCCGTGGTCTCCGACGGGAGCAAGTGGCACGCCGCCGCCTCTTTCTGCGAGCAGGTAATGCGCGCGAAAGAGACGGCGGAGAGGGAGCGGGAGAGAACCCTGCCCCCCGAGTTTCGCAGTCTGCGGCGAGGACGCCGCAGACTCATCTACGCCCGGGACTACCGACCTCCATGATCGGGGCCTGAGGACGGCAGTTGGCCGACTCGCCGTCCTTACAGAAGCAGGCCGTGGCGGAGGCGTGTCGTGTGTGCCCTACACACGCCTGCCAACTCACCGAAGCGGGATAAAACCCGACCCCACCAGGCGATTAGAGATCCGAGGAGTTTGTTTCTGAACACAAGAATTAAATCATGATTGACAAGCATTAAAAACTTAGGCTGTAACAATGATGTATGGAGTTCTGGGAGTTTAATAACAAAAGTTCACTTAAGTACACATCAAAGTAATACTCCTTCGATATTATGACGATTTCAACATCAATACGTCTGTATGGATTTACGCAGGCCCTCTAATTTTCTGCTTCAAGTTTCGGTGACGGAATTGTAAATTTTATAGTGTTTTAATTGTTTTCGGCTGGTGAAACATTGTTTCTTGCGAGTTTTGTGACAGTGAATAGGGATTTATTAGTGACACATGTCGTGTATTTTAAGCTATTGGACCGTCATACGGGATGCTGAAATTTCCTGTTCTAAAAACTTAAAAGCAATAGAACTCAGTTGTCGACATTCATCTTCTTTGCTCCCAAATTTTATTAGAAATGTTTTATTTTGGGTACCTTTTTTTTCGCAGCGTTGCGCCGGCCAGCGGGGGCGGTTATGTCGGGCTTGAACCGACAAACGACCGACGCCGTCTCAGGACTTCAGACGCCGGCGTGTAAGGTTGCCTATAGGGCATTTCCTTCACACCCCGACTGACCCTGGGCCATCTCCGGTTTCGAGATGGCCCCCTCGGGTTTGGGAACCACGATGCCCCCGACTTGCCCCGGTTTAGGGGAGGAACGCTAGTCGCCCCGCCATCCCGGCCTGCTTCTGCTGGGTTGACAGGCGGCCTCACCTTGGGTACCTAGTTGGTAAGTCAAAACATAATTTGCTAGGCGTAGCCGTAGCTATTATGTCACAACATCGCTCTTGCATTAGGTTGTAGCGACATCATAATTTACCACTAGCATCACCTACCGAAGACAAATATTGAAATAGTTCATAACTACGTCACCTGTATCGCACTATAGAAGTTCTCACCTGGATAAAAATTTAATATTTATCACGTTAAAAAAGCAACCGGCTCGGCTGCCATATTTACATAGCCCGGTAGCAGGATCCTCTCATTATGGCGTAAGAATATGACATTCTATTGCAACACCAAAATACACACAGTGTTTGTCTACACCTTTCCGAAGTCATTGGACAGAGTTGTAATAAATTAATTGTAAAATTTAATACAGCGTTCAATGTAAAGATGGAACAATATAATTAAAAGTCACCTCGCCTATACCTACAGCACACAGAATATACCTTATCGCTATTTACTTATAAAAAAATAAAACCATAGATATCTACAGGATGTGCACATGATTAATGCTTAGTTTTTGTTCCAGGAATTTATCAAAAGCTTGGTAAATATTAACAAATACAACGCCGCCGGACTGAACCAACACACCGACCACATATGCAATACAAGCATTTTGCGCTGGGCATACTAAAAGCTACAACTAGACGTTTGCATAGAAAGCAGATATGACGACACTTTGGAAACTGACAATCTCCAGTTTCAGAGTATGAGACATTGCGTAAGAAAGTAAAATAAAAATGGGCACAAAACTAAAATCACTTAACATTTATTTGGAAGTCGAAATAAATGTACAGTGATTGGTAAAATCGAGTATTTCTCTTAAATATTAACTAACCGTTACTAATAATTTCCTGATCCCGTTCCCGCTTTTCAGTTCATTTTGTCAGTGTGTTCCCCTGTACCTTACAGGGGAACACACTGGTCGCGGGTTCAAGTCCCGTCCTGTATGTTCTCTTTGTTTTTTATATATATATAGGAAAAGTTAGTTAGAATACCAATTGCTTCAAAATTTCATTGAATTTATTAAGATATATGTCATAAAAAATCTTTTGTGAATGCCATGAGGCGAAACCGGTCAGGTTAATTTAATAAATATAGTGGAAAGTACAAGTGATTTAATTCAAAATAGGTGTAGCAAGTTTCACCAAGTGCCATCAAATAATACAAATTGTTTAGCCATGTTGCATGAAAAGTAACAAACGTCCACACGCACATCATCCATTCATCCTCACAAATGTTCACATTCTATAATATTAGTAGGATGTAAACATAGTAGGTACACAAGCCCGACTTAACCGCCCCCGCTGTCCGGCAGGGGTTTATCCGAAGGGATTTCCATACGAAAAAAAAAACAAAGAAAGGTACACCCTAATGCATTTTATATCTGACTTTATATTTCTGATAAATTAAGTAATTATGACAAACCTCGGCTTGTCAATACCTCTTTCACCCTCAAATTCGTTACACAAAGCGCTATTTATTGCGTCCTTTAAAGAGCCGAGAATCAATACAGTCACAGATACGCACCAAACCCTTAAAAAACGCCCTTTACAATTCAGAGGCGATTACGTTTAACTGTTAGTCTATCATCGGACTTGGGTATTAAGAAAACGAATTCAAACGATTTCGTAATGTGGAATATCTTGCCGCAAACACGAAGACCGAGTAAATAATATTAGGGGCCGTATCCACAGCACGACATAAAATATATTATTGAATATACTATAAGCACAGTTTAGTTTTTTAGAGATGGACTGAAGGCAGATAAATTTAAATTCACCAATGTATAAAATAGGCTCCAGCTTAATCTGTGAGGTGCTAGAAATTTAAAAAAAACAGTACAATATGAAATTAAACTTAGTGGTTTTAGGTTTAGCAGCCAAAGCCTAATATTCTCGATCGATCTCACCTTTTATATACAAAAAAATCACAGTTTAGAATTTGTTCTAATCTGACAATGTTAGGCAATGGAATAATAATAATATACCTAACTACCCTACCTGAAAGACGTTACCCTGGCAAATTAGAAAAGCATCATCAAAAAATATTTCTAATAACTGTTTATGACATATTTTTGAGCAAAATTTCTGAACCATTCAAGGTCTATTCAAAAAAAGCGGCAGCAGCAAGTAACATAATAATGCTTTTTTTAAATTTTTATTTGAGTTGATTGAATGAAAGGTAAATTGCGTTTTACGATTTATGACGTATTAAAAAAAACTACTTACTAGATCTCGTTCAAACCAATTTTCGGTGGAAGTTTACATGGTAATTACATCATATATTTTTTTTAGTTTTATCATTCTCTAATTTTAGAAGTTACAGGGGGGGGGGACACATTTTACCACTTTGGAAGTGTCTCTCGCGCAAACTATTCAGTTTTCGGAAAAATGTAGATGTGACATACAGACCGACAGACAAACAGACATGACGAATCTATAAGGATTCCGTTTTTTGCCATTTGGCAACGGAACCCTAAAACACATTTCAGAAAAATTTGTTCAGTTTTAAGACAAGTTCAGTGATATACCCACGTACAGAAAGTGTTAAGGTGAGGCTAGACACCTGATGTTTAGGTCCAATATTTTTAGCGAATTACTGGCATTTTTGGTAGTCGTTTCAAGCCACTATATTTGAGCCATTATCGATGTGAGACCAGTTCCCACACGCATATAATTTAACATATTTAATCTTAGTTTATCAGCATGTTAACAATATTTTAACTATTTTAAGTATAACGCTGTGTCGCAACAGTGGAACAAACCCTTAATTGAAAGTGTTACATGCAATATTATGTTAAATGTTAATAATTAAAGCTTACTGGCAATCTAAAAGCGGGATAATGGTGCAAACACATTGGTATTAACGTGGTACGCGCCATTACCAGTGTCTCATGACATTGAAAGTACAAAGTACTTATACTAAGTACCTTTCATAATTAAGTAACAAACAACATAGATTTTAGCAAATATTTTATGTAATCTGGGCGCCACATTCCTAAATACTTAAGTTAACATTTAATGTATGTCTGTACGAGATTCAAAGTAACAATGAAATTCGATGCGATAAGAAATTACAGAATAAGCCAGCTGAAGGTCAAGCCAAGCGAAAGGTGACACCAAAATTGACTGATGATCTGAGAAAGGTAGCTGGGATAGACAGCATGTGAAAAGCTGAGGATCAGGTGCTGTGGCGCACATTGAGAGAGTCTTATGTCTAGCAGTGGACTGCAATAGACAATAGACAGTATCCTGTATCGCACTATAGAAGTTCTCGCCTTGATAAAAATATTATTACATTAAAAAAGTAACCCGCTCAGCTGCTATTTTTACGTAGCCTGGTAGCAGGATCCTCCCGTTTTGTCTTAAAAATATATACCTATGACATTCATTTCCACCACTAAATAACGAGTATTTATATAACGCAGTGTTTGACTGCAATAGACCATTTTTTAAAGAATACTCTCAACCGAAATAACTAGTATTCCCGTTCACCTTTCTGGTTAAGCTAATTATTTTTGTGCTAGCAGTGCGTTGACATCGGTAGTGTAATGGCCAGGATTAGAAACCGGGACCTCTTAATGCCGACTTCTTAACCACTAAGCTAACAACGTTTAATAGACAGATAATGAATTAATTGATTGAAGACGTTACGGACTGTAAGTAATTCCTTTTTTGCGCTAGAGCCATGCTATTCCAAGCATCAGTCGGTAGGGGAAGGCGTTCCCACTATTTTACTTGAATATACTTAAATGGCAGCTATTTTTAAACACGTCACTTTTCGGGAAAAATTTTAGTATTGGACTTCGCAGGCATCTGCTAACAAGGCCTCCGTCACTCGCTCAAGGCCGCGCGCTATATACCTAGCGCTCGCGTATCGTCGACGATACAAACAGGCAGAGGGCTGCCGAACGCCCGCCTGAGCGCTCGCATCGGACCGCACTGTACGTTTCCCGCGCTTACGCTTCGAAATGCAGAAACCACGTAATTATTGTGCAGTGGATGGGTGTAAAAGTCAAAAAACAAAGGAAAATTTGTCGTTTTTTTCTTTGCCGAGAGACGAAGAAAGGTGAGTAGTATTTTAAATCTTATCTATATGAATGTTGTCACCATTTATTTTTTTAAACATAAGTAGGTAATAAGCAGGTATGTAAATCGTAAATTAAAGGAGTTTTTTGAGTCAGTTATTATAAAAGTGTTGTTTTATAGGTAATTCTAATACTGTAGTTACCTAGTACTTACGCAATGGGTAATTTCCGTTAATTTTAGATTTTTTTGATATTTTAGCTATGGGTAGGAGTAAGTGTCTATATATAGGTATTTAAACTATCATGGTCATTCACATTCGTATGAAAGTTATCGGGATATTTACCATGTTGTATATTAGGCATTGCGACAGCTATATAGGTATATCTACTGTAAATTATTTCGTATTTTATACCAATGGTTGAACAAACTGACAAAATAATTAATCTAAATGCATTAAAATTTGAAAAAATCGTGCACCGGGATTACGTTATGTTTGGCTAACGCGCCAGGAGACTCATTGGCGACGACGAGCTAGTTAGCAACAAGCTCCAAAGCCTAGAACATCGCCGCAAAGTCGCCTGTATATCGGTGTTCTACCGGATTCATTTCGGAGAATGTGCTCAAGAACTGCATGACCTCATTCCCCCAGCTCCATTTCACCATCGGACAACTAGACGCGGGCAACGTTTTCATCCCTTCGTTGTTGATATTCCACCAATCCGCACCAAGCGCAACGCTTCCTCATTTATTATGCGGACAGCGAAGGAGTGGAACTCTTTGCCTGCGTCTGTGTTCCCCGATTCTTATAATTTGGGGACCTTCAAGGCGAGAGTGAATAGGCATTATTTGGGTTTGCGTGTACCATCCTCGACTGCATCGTCACTTACCATCAGGTGAGATGCAGTCAAATGCACTCAAATTTTCAGTAAAAAAAAAAAAAAAAAAAAGCGGCCAAGTGCGAGTCGGACTCGCCCATGAAGGGTTACGTAGCAGTAAGTAACATATTTTTATTTTTACGATTTATGGCGTATTAAAAAGAAGCTACTTATTAGATCTCGTTCAAACCAATTTTCGGTAGAAGTTTGCATGGTAATGTACAACATATATATATTTTTTGTTCTTTTTTTGTTCTATCATTCTCTTATTTTAGAAGTTAGAGGTGGGGGGGGGGGACATTTTACCACTTTGGTAGTGTTTCTCGCGCAAACTATTCAGTTTAGAAAAAAAAAGATTTTAGGAACCTCAATATCATTTTTGATGACCTATCCATAGATATATATTTTTTTTAGGGCTACGTAGGTACCCAAAGGGGAAATACAGAACCCTATTACTAAGACTTCACTGTCCATCTGTCTGTCTGTCCGTCCGTCCGTCCGTCTGTCACCAGGCTGTTTTTTAGGAACCGTGATAATTAGTATACCTTGAACGGTGACATAGTAAATAATGTATTTATGTTGCCGCTATAATGTCATAATGAATCGGAATGCACCGTATTACAAATGTTAAAAACCGTTGATTTTCCGTCGCTGGGCTCCTGTTTTACTTATGATTATTTGTTAAAATTATTTACGCGATTTAGGATATTTTCGACTATAAAATTCAATAACAGAGAATTCCGAGAAAGAAAAAAAACAAAATATAAAACTAAAACATATTTGATTGACAAATAAAAAACATGGTTGATTCGTAACATTCGTTTTATTACAATAATCACCATAGGTACAACCCTAGCACATTCTTACGATGGCGTCATTCGCACGGCGGGCAACACAGTCTCGACTCTATGAACGCGTGTTTAAGGTACAATTCTTCTCGTTCTGTGCAGCAGGTATTATTATTAAAATTTTGTAGGTGAATATAGACTAGGTATTTTCGCTTTTGTATGGGAGTAATGTATCTGTTACGTTAGTAACTATTTATTAATCTGTGGCTATACTAAGCTAGACTATGTTAAAAATATACATAGCCCTGTCACATTGAAATATCTTAGTCCTCTGTCTGTAATAACCAACTGTTTATAGAGAAATGAGTTGTCTATTTGTTAGTGACATTTCTCTTTTTAAAAACTTTTCATAAAAGGTTCTAGGCAGTGAGAAGGGTCCACTTTAACCTTTTTAAGCTAAATCGTATGAATCTTCTCATTTATTTAAGCAAAATAACAACTTAAAGTTTAAGTTTAGCTTCTTTCAATTAAATTTTGCTTACTTTTTCTAAATATTTTATATCGTCACGTGTCTAGATAGCTCAGCTGGTCAGAGCATTCCCCCTGTAAGGGACTGGTCACGGGTTCAAGTCCCATTCTAGATGTTCTCTTTTTCCGATATAAAATCGTTATAAACTTTTGTTAAACTATTGGATTTAAATTTAAATTTAAATTAATTTAAATACTTAAATTTAAATAAAATGAAATAAATTATTGAAGTTTTGAAGCTGTTAATACCTTTTTTTGCGTGCGGAATCCCCCTTGGGCTTCCGGGAACCTCACCGGAGCCAGTGGTGAGGTGGCCATTTTATTTTTAGCGCGTGGAAACCCCCACGGGCTTCACCCCATCGGTGCCCATGCGGTGATCGGTGCGGTGGGCGTTTCGGAATCGGATCGATTAAAACCACACGGTGTCCTTCCCAAATGTCCATTGCCGGGCACCCGGTATGTCGGTGTCGAACCGACTAAAACCACACAGTACCTCGTCACATCGGACTGTGTGACCCGGGAATCTGGTGTGCCCTAGAAAAGATATCCCAGAGACCCCGACCAGCCTCAGGACGCCAGCACTGGCGACCCCGACGTGTTGTTAGGCGTCTAATAAGTTAGGGCGACTAGCGGCCCTCCCCCAAACCGGGGCAGGACGGGGACACCGCAGTTCCCAAACCCGAGGGGGCCATCTCGAAACCGGAGATGGCCCAAGGTCAGTTGGGGTGCGAGGGATATGCTCTATGGGCAACCTTACACACCGGCGTCTGAAGACCCGAGACGGCGTGCGGTTTTAAAAACAAAAAAAAAGGTACGTTAACTTTTCTTATAAATTTAAATCGAACCAACTAAGACTAAGGTAGTTGGGATAGACTGGATGCGAAAGGTGGAGGATCGGGTGCTATGGCGTATAATAGGAGAGGCCTATGTCCAGCAGTTGACTGCAATAGGATAATTGATTGATTGATTGATTGAATTAAGACTACACGATATTCCGTTACGAGTGTTGCTGAAAGAAAAACTAAGAATGACCTAAGAATGAAGTAAATAGGCATCATAGCAGATCTACTAGACTTGTCTTGGTCCACTGATGGTCTAGACCCGAAGCAGCCTTGTCCAGTGAGTATCCATGCCTCGCACAAGCAACCTTGAGAATTTCTACTAGCTTACTATTACTAAATAAAAATTTTTCATTACCCTTTTAAACTTGGTACCTACCTACGCATACAAAATATAAATATTTTTTTCTATTTTTTTTTTGTTGTAGGTTAAAAAGGAACCCTTCTTGTCCGTCTGTGTGTCCGTCTGGGTGTCCGTGTTTCACCACCGATTTTCTCAGGACAGAACTCGAACAGACAGAACGCTGTGTAACTAAACCGTATTTTACAAATCAATTATCTGTCTGTGATTAGACATATAAAAGCAGTACAACCATTTTTAATTAAAAATAGGTCATTAGAATTTAGTTCAAATGTTTCTTGATACATCCAAGTTTGCTTTTGACGAGCTCGATGTGCAGTAAAAATATTTAACAGCTCATGAAAATTAAAACTACCTGAACACGAACAGGCCAGCAATTAAAGTAGCCTGGGCGCAATACGATATGAGTTAACTAAAATGGTAATGCTCTATTAAATTTTAGTAACAAACATATAAATGAGCTTATTCTGTAAGTAGATAGCTAGCTAGTAAGTAGGTAGGTAGTTTTTAGGGTTCCGTTGCCAAATAGCAAAAAACGGAACCCTTATAGATTCGTCATGTCTGTCTGTCTGTCCGTCCGTATGTCACAGCCACTTTTTTCCGAAACTATAAGAACTATGCTGTTGAAACTTGATAAGTGTATTCTGTATGTATTCTGTGAACCGCATTAAGATTTTCACACAAAAATAGACAAAAAAACAATAAATTTTGGGAGCTCCCCATACTTGGAACTGAAACTCCAATTTTTTTTTTCATCTAACCCATACGTGTGAGGTATCTATGGATAGGTCTTCAAAAATGATATTGAGGTTTCTAAACTATTTTTTCTCTAAACTGAATAGTTTGCGCGACAGATACTTCCAAAGTGGTAAAATATGTGTGGGGGGACACATATTTTTTTCCCCTGTAACTTCTAAAATAAGAGAATGATAAAACTAAAAAAATATATGATGTACATTATCATGTAAACTTCCACCGAAAATTGGTTTGAACAAGAAGTAAGTAGGTAGTTTTTTTAATACGTCATAAATCTTAAAACGCAATTTACCTTTCATTCAATCAACTCAAATATTTAATTGTAAAAAATGCATTCTTATGTTACTTACTGCTACGGAACCCTTCATGGGCGAGTCCGACTCGCACTAGGCCGCTTTTTTTCCAATAGGTGCAGTGGTTCTGGGGTGTGTGTTGGGTAACCTCCTCGAGTGTCGCTCCGATTCCGATCCCGCTGCAGTCGGGGGAACGGAATCGGAGCGGCCGGTACACCCTGGGCGGCGGTCAATGGCTTCCCCTTCACCCCTTCATAGGGTTGGCATTGATCGTCGGCCAATACCCAACGTGGCGGGAACACATCGCTCTCCGTACTCCTCTGCTTTCAGAGGAGACAGGATGAGCGATGCTGTTAGTGGTGAGATGGCCCAGGGTCAGCCGGGGTGCGAGGGATATGCTCTATGGGTAACCTTACACCTCGGCGTCTGAAGACCCGAGACGGCGTGCGGTTTTAGTCGGTGCAAGCCCGACATAACCGCCCCCGCTGGCCGGCGGGGGGTATCCGAAGGGATTTCCGCACGATAAAAAAAAGAAAAAAAAAAGGTGCAGTGGTTCTGAAGAACCAAACATATAAACAAACTCACAAAATTTGACCTCTCTCTTACTAATATTAGTATAGATAGTATAGTATAGACCTAAGTAAACAGAGTAAGGGTGGAAGGGGGGTGGGGGTATCTGTCTGCTATACCTTTGGAACAAAATAACTATAGTACAGTTTCCCTCATCATAACCATTCACTCTAACTCTGAAAGCCATACTGCTAGTAGAACAGACGTAAGTAACCAAAACCATGGATTTACATATACAAGGCACATTTATTAACATACTTCGGTCCACAGACTCTGCAGCACAGTGTGCACTGAAAGGTTCCACACGAATTTCATGTAGCACTATGGCATATTTCCATAGCAACTATCGCGATGTTGAATAGATTTCGTCACGGTGTGGTCAAAGACATTGCAGAATTGTGTTGGTAGTTATGGAGTATTAATTGGCTTGTATAAAATTAGGTGGTATTAAAATCCAAAATTTCGTAGGTTCATTTACCTTGATCGCTGACAGTTAAATAAATATAAATAATTATTCTACGACATTCTATACAGCGCTTTCTAGACCCAAAGAAAGAATAGTTTAACTAGCTTGTGTTATGGGTTCAGAATGCGGACCTCATATACTTTTTTTTGTAAATACATACATATTATACAAAGAAACACCCAGACCAATGCAGATAGACACATTAACGCATATAAATATTTGCACTGAGCGGGAATCGAACCCGCGCCCCATGTCGTAGCAGTCGAATGTACTACCACTACGCCACAGAGGCCGTCAACAAGTAGGATGATGAAAAAGATGAAAGTAGGATGTAGAAAAATAAAACATGTTGTTAAAAAAAAGTGTGTGTGTACTTATGTACGCACACACACAACACTCAACAAAGAATGTTGAAATCAATCCACTTACACTCTTTACCATACGTTTACATACACTTACATGTAACATACCTGATAACTTCTGCTGTGGATTAGGAGTAGCCTAATTATTGTCCACGCCTAGATTTATACCAAAAGCTACCACCTTTTGGGTATAAAACTAGGCTAATTTTATTAATTTTATATTAGTTAAGGCTAGATTCCCAATATACAGGCTTGCCTACATTGGGAACTCAGTAACTCCTATAGCTTTAGTACCCTTTGTCACTACTCCCATCGAGTTGCAGGTACGGAAAAGGAGCCGCTTTCCTGCTACCGTAACACAGGTTAATTCCTAGCACGGGGCTGGAGAGTGGTTCTGGACCCGCCCTGTAACTCGATATCTAATATCTTCTATCTAATATTGTACTACTTAACTTTAGGATACTTTAGCATTAAGCACAAATTGTTATTGGTTCCATAAAAGATTATTATTATTATTATTCCCATCAAAGTAATTCACGCCTCCCCCCTAGTTTGGGAGAGGCGGCAATTTAACCCCGGCGAGGTGGGCAACAGTCGGCCGGGGCGTTAGGGCGATTGGCAGAGGAACCGCCGGACTATTCGGGCATTGTCGAGCAAGACCGCTTTCTGCATCTTGGCCGCCACCGACTTCCCACCGATCCCGAGCCTCTCAAGATGGACTGAGAGGCTCTTTGGGATCAAACCATTGGACAATGACCGCAATATAACCGCATAATATTACTTGAGAGTTCCTTTTTACTTGTGGAAATCCCCACTAGCTCCACCCCGTTGGTGCGAACGATAACATTGGGTGTGGAATCGGACTGACTAGAACCACACGGTGTTCTTCCCAAGTGTCCATTGCTGGGTATTATTATTATTATTATATTTATAGTTGCAATCAAACATACGGTAGATTTTAAGTTTGACCAAGACCTTTCTAATAGGAAAAACTGCTTCAAAATCCGTTTACGCACTTATTTCGTTCTTTTTGGCCCGGGGTCCGCTCTCGTGCGCTCTGTTTTGGTTTCTATGGGAATGATTGCCGTCTGACCTGCCAACCCGAGAAGAAAGCCTGCGCCAGAGCCTCGTCCATCTATCAACACGTGTACCAGCTTGCAGGTGAAGTAGATTTACCCCACAGACATCTAGAAGGGGCTCCATATAACCGCATAATATTACTTGAGAGTTTATTTTTACTTGTGGAAACCCCCGCTGGCTCCCCCCCGTTGGTGCCATAGCAAACATGGGTGTGTTGGAATCAGACTGACTAGAACCACACGGTATCGTTCCCAAGTGTCCATTGCTGGGTACCCCGGTTAAGTCCTCAAAATTATAACTCCAGGGTTGCTGGCGGACTTTGGCCGCAACCGCGGCCTCGCCTGGTGGGGTCGGGTTCTATCCCGCGTCGGTGAGTTGGCAGGCGTGTGTAGGTCACACACCCCACGCCTCCGCCTTGGCATGCTTCTGTACCCGAGACCTCTAACTTAGCAGTCGAACGCTCCGCTAAAAATACCATTCTAGTTATTTTTTATCAATTTTGTTGTAAAATAACTTTAGAGTTCATGTCCCGAATTTGTAAGAAAATCTTAATCGCCTATGTGGTCGGGTTTGATTTCGCGTCGGTGAGTTGCCAGGCGTGTTGGCACACGACACGCCTCTGTCTTGGCCTGCTTCTGTAAGGACGGCGAGTCGGCCGACTGCCATCTTCAGGTCCCGATCACGGAGGTCGGTAATCCTGGGCGTAGGCAAGCGCGGAACTCGGGGGACCGGGTTCTCTCCCACTCCCTCACCGCCGCCTCTTTCGCGCGCATTACTTGCTCGCAGAGGGTCAGCGGAGTTCACACAGATATTACTCGGGCTTACAAAGCCCAACCCAATATATTCTTACATTTGGATGAAATAGTACAATACAATGTATAGACAAGCTATTATCATTTTGATGTTCTGAGCAGCTGGTGTAACGGGTGTTTAATAGAAACCCTTCGTAGATTGCATGTAGATAGATTATTTACAACATTGGGAAGGCCAATACCTTTCACATATTGGTCAGTTCTATTAATACGTATATACTAATTCGCTTTTTATTATTCTAGCATTTTTTTTAAGAGAAGTAGTAATCAAAATTACTAGTATACTGGTAAGTCCCTCCAGCTAAGCTAAATTTTTTGTGTTAGGAGTGGGTTCACGTCGGTAGTGTAAACGCCAGGATTCGAAGCAGAAATCATAAGGCCGGGTTCGTCCTTAATTAACTACTAATCGACCAATGCTAAAGTGTTGTATTAAATTTCATTCAAAATAACGCCAGTTAGTGAGTTGGAAACTAGGATACAAAGACAATAATCGAAAATTTAGCATTTTAATCCATGCGATGTAATAAAATCCGTGCAGTGTGAAAATAACTTAAAACGTGAAAAGAACGTCAAAGTTATTACAAACTTTTATAATATCACCTGTGGTACCTTTTTTTTTTTTTTTTTTTTTCTCGTGCGGAAATCCCCTCGGATACCCCCCCGCCGCCATGTCCGCAGAAAGTTCTCGGATAGAACGATTGAAGTTTAAATTCAAAATGCGAGGCAAGTGCCAGAGGCATCGAGAATGTTCGTCTGCAGTTAGTATTTGATATGCGACCCTTTAATACCCACAGATTCTTACTGTTATATATTTATTTATTCAGGCCTGTGTATCATGGAAGGGGTAGGCAGATTTTAGAGATTTACACCCATTTTCACTTTCGCTATGTTTACGTCCTACGTTTTGGACTAGGTGTTGTTGTTCAGAATCTCTTAATAATAACCCAATAAAAATTTGCTACGCCCCGAATTGTTTTAGTCGGTCCGATTCCAACACGCCCACCCCATCGTTATCGTTGGCACCGATGGGGTGAAACCCGTGAGGGTTTCCACGCGAAAAAAAAAACGTTCCGAATTGAACCAGAGACTTGATTCATAGCAATTGTACTTCTCTTAGCCGGGCGCTCCCAGGCCTGTGGGTGGCAGGTGAGGCCGCCTGTCACCCCAGCAGAAGCAGGGTGGGACGGTTCCCAAACCCGAGGGGGCCATCTCGAAACCGGTGATGGCCCAGGGTCAGTCGGGGTGAGAGGGATATGCTCTATGGGCAACCTTACACCCCGGCGTCTTAAGACCCGAGACGGCGTGCGGTTTTAGTCGGTTCAAGCCCGTAATAACCACCCCCGCTGGCCGGCGGGGGATATCCGAAGGGATTTCCGCACGAAAAAAATAAAAGGTACTGTAATTCCCGAGGGGGCGATCTCGAAACCGGAGATGACCCAGGGTCAGTCGGGGTGCGAGGGAAATGCCTTATGGGCAACCTTACACCCCGGCGTCTGAAGACCCGAGACGGAGTGCGGTTTTGGTCTGTTCAAGCCCGATATCGCGAAAGACCATTAATTGACCAGCAACAATGCGTAACTTTTTTGCTGACATACAGATGATATTACATAACGACGCGCATATCTATACTCGTACAGATAAGTGGCAAAATTCATTCAATCATATTTATCTAGATTCTGCGTGCCGTTCCAAATTCGATATTCAAAATCATTCAGCCTCACTCACGATCAATTTTGTTCTAAACAGCTTATCAAGTAGTACCTTTTTTTTTTTTTTTTTTTTTTTATCGTGCGGAAATCCCTTCGGATACCCCCCCGACTTAGTAGCGAAACGAAAAACAGTTTCACGAGCGCGCGGCCTAAGCTAAGCGCGCGACCGTAGTAAGATGTCTTATTTTCAAGTAAGAGTCCTGCTCGCTCAGCTCAATTTATTTCAGACGCACCCTGCACTGAATTCCTAGCCCTTTTCTTCTACAACATTAGGTACCTACATACATTCTTTTATATAAACTATGTTAATTTATTAATTATGTTTCTTACTTTTCGTTAAGACAGTTTAGTTAAAGCTTTGTCAAATTAATTCTTATAACTTTGCACTCCAAGTGCAAAGTTATAAGAATTAATTTGACAAAGCGGATGAAAGATTCACGAACAAAAAAGTTACGATTCTTCACTAATTAATTTGTCTGGAATAAACATCGTGAATCAGTGATTTTCTTGGAGTAAAAAAATGACAGTACGAATGACAGTCTTAATAGGGGGAGTGTTAGGGGTCAGTTCTCAGTCAGTTATCAGTTCGGCGCCAAGCCAACGTCACTTGCAAGCCACCTGCTGGTTGATGAATCAGTTTTTAGCGCAGACTTTCCTTTCGAGGTTAGCAGTTCAGATCATAAGAGCCGTACAAGCCAAGGCAAAAGGACCCTAGGCTCCGAGGTGAAAGGCTCGGATGGCTCTTCTCTCAACAGGGCCTTATTTGCTATCTTAGTAGTAGAGAAAAGTAAAGTATGTCGAAGAAAATACAAAATACAGTAATCCATCACACTTATACACGATTTTATCACGAGTCTCGGCCTTTGGAAACTTGAAATTAGGTAGGTACGAATTAAATGAAATAAATTTTCTAGAAACTGCAAATATGAAAAAGTCGCCCGGAGCCATATTCAGACGTCTCGTTTGATGGAAAGTTCGCTCCGCCGAAATTGCACTTTCATAAAAATATTACACTGGCTAAAAGTCATTGAAATAAACGTTTCTCGGAATGGTTTTGTACATTTTAGGTAGATTTACGAAATTTATGAAATCGATCTACCTATTGGTTTCTTGACTACTGTCGAATTTAAAAAAAAATTCTTCATAGGAGGTCTAGTTATGACCCCCTGAGTCCGAAATGACCACTGGTCAAAAAGTTTATATATATATATATGTATGTATGGTTCCACTTCCCAAAATTTGCGGCACTCTCACGGTCGCATTTTTGCCCCGATCGCTTTCAAACTGCGGTCAAAAATTGCTTGGGTGTAAACTTAGTTTAAGTTCGTGAACGGGTGGAATCCGGCCTAAGGGGACGGTAGGGCGTCACTTTTTGTGAAATCAGTTTTTCCTCAAAATTTCACGTTCCATGAAAGATATTCGAACCGTTCTAATTTTATCCCATAGTATACATGAATACCAACAACTTTTAATTATAAACTATAAGATTAAAACTTTAACTAAAAGTGGAGGGGGGGAAAACCAAAATTTTTCGGGAAAAAAATCATAACTTCTAACCGGTGAACATTCTTGCTGTAGGAAACATTTTTAATCGATAGGCCATTTTTAAGTCTAAAATAAATGTCTGAAAAGTTTTTCGCTAAAAGTTACCGTTTTCGAGAAAAAAAAATTAAACATGTTAATAAAATAATATTAATTGCTTCACGAAATCTACCTGTGCGTTCCCCCTGCGGGAACGGATTTTTCTATAGTAGTGTATTTGTATTGGATATTGTGCGCTCTATAATTCCATACAAAACCTATTTTCGAACTTCGTGGTTGGTGTGCCGATCACGGAAAGCTCAAATATGTTAACCTCAATTTTATTGAATAAACAGGAGTCAATGTCGTTCTATATTTACGCGTTGAAACAATGACTTCGGTGTAAAACCTCTGTGGCGTAGCGTTAGTGCATTCGACTACTAAGACAGAGGGCGCGGGTTCGATTCCTGCTCAGTGCAAATATTTATATGCATGAATATATCTATTTGCATTGGTCTAGGTGTTTCTATGTATAATATGTATGTATTTACAACAAAATCCGCATTTTGGAACCCATAGCACAAGCTAGTTAAACTATGCTTACTTTGGGTTTAGAAAGCGCTGTGTAGAATGTCGTAGAATATTGTTACGTAGAATATTGTAGTATAAAAATACACGCATGGCAAGACCTTTTGCAGTATTATCTGTATAACATAAAACGTGAACAGTGTCAAATTTAGAGGTGTGCGCGACAATGGACTCATTCGAGTTCTAGCAAATACAAATTATTTATACGTAAAGTGCAGAGTACAACAAGCCTGACCGCAGGCAAAAGTTAGTATTAAATAAACATGTTTTCTAAATGTAGCTTTTATCTCTGGATATGTTGCCAAAGGAAACAAAATGCCGGTCACGATTGCACAGTCACACAAATTGCAGTTTCAAATAAGAAAATAGTATACTCGAAGTGCCGTTTCAAAATAATCCAATGAAATAATATTTTGGGTCCTTCCACATTCAAGCTATAATTTATCTACCATTGACTATATTTTCTATTTTCTACTGATCAATAAAAACATTTCAATTTCAACTGGCAACTTACAAAGTGAGATGTAACATTAGCTGCAGAGGCTGCTCATAATGAGTTTGTGATAATAATAATTATAAATATTGTAGGACAAAGTACACAACGCCATCTAGACCCAAACTAAGCTGAGCTTGTCATATGGGTTCTAGAATGCGGATAAACATACTAAAATACTTTTTTTCTTGTAAATAAATACAAAATACCCAGACCAATGTAAATATGTAAATTTGCACTGAGAGGGAATCCAACCCGCGACCTCTGACATAGCAGTCGAACGCACTACCGCTACGCCACAGAGGATGATGTCCGACAATATGTTTAATACCCCGTTGAACAGAAAAGGACTAAGGACAGATCCTTGAGTACTCCGACGGTGATAGGCAAGGGTTTGGTGTCGTCCACAGTGGTCTGGACCACGGAATTGGAATCGAGGTACACGTCTCGGATTATGTATTATTCTGAAACCCCTCTGGACTGCAATGACCACTAGATCACCCTGCAAGGAACACAATAGAAGACGTTCTGCATGTGCAACAGAAAAGATAACTAGTATTTACAAAAAGCGATAGTTAATTACCTATAAGTTTTGTACAAAGGTTCGACTAAATTCTTATTACATATTTAGGTAATAATATGCAACCGCATACCAATGCGAAACTTTGCCAAAAAGGCTATTATAAAATGCAAGATTATTTAGACGGCAAACAAGTTCGAAAATGAATTGTTTGCTCTAGTAGGCTACTCAAACACAACAATATAGTTAATTAGATAAGGTAGATTTAGATTAAGTAAACATATTTGTAAATAGACCACAAAAAAGACCGCCGAGTGTATGTGTGTGGGACCGCGTTTTGAACCGGTGGTGGTCCATTTGGTCGACATTAATTCTAAACAAGTTATTTTTACAAATTTTTATTAACTTAAACTTTAACTTTAACTTTTATGTACTTTAAATTTGACATAATTCCCGGTTTCCGATTGAGATGAAATTTTGCACGCATAATAAACAAAGCTTTTTTTTAAATTATTTATTTATTTTCTTTGACGTTTTGTAAGTTTCATTTTAAACCATTCATTTTAAACCATTATTCAAAATAAATCATATAACTATAACTTCGACTTTAACAATAAAATATTTGGATTTATTATATTGATAAGCAAGGTATAAGTCAAAATAATTAACGTGAAGTGTATGCAAGAAGTGTGAAAGAGGTAGGAATATTAAACGTGCTCTCAGATATACTGCCGCTGGATATGAACGCAGAACGGTTGCATGTATGATTGAGGTGGGAACTATACGTATGAAATGTTTAAGGTTCAAGAGTGGTATATATCTCTTTTAAATCTTTATATATATATATGTATATATAAAGATTTGTAATATATATATTCATACAAAGCTTCACAAACATAAATATAAGAAGGAAATGAAAAGCACGTTTTCTGAGCAGCCTGTAGATGCCTCGTGCAAAACTGGTTTTGCTCGGTCACAGAAATCGCCCGCTCGCCTTATTTCGTTCACTTCCAACACCTATTTTAGGCACACTTTGTTTATTAATGGCACATTTTTTATTATTATTATTACAATTGGGGACACCGGAAGCCGGACGGACGATCCACCCACGAAGCTTGTGGGCCACTTCATCCATTTCCCCTGCCCTACCGTTGGGGAGAGCGTGGTTATTCCAGCATTCACGGCGCCCCTACAAACCTTTTTGTGTCCTTGCAGAATCTTACGATCTGTTCCACCCTCAGATCCTTCAACTCCTCCGTGTCCAGTGTGTCCGATCCCAAAAGTTCCCATCTGATTAGTGAGTACATGGGACATTCGGCCAGCAGGTGGAAACTGGTTTCTTCTGTCTCCATGCACTCCGGACACTTGGGGTCAGTCTTCACTCCGATCACTGTCAGGTGTCTGTTCAGTCTGCAGTGTCCTGTTATTACTTCAATGACTAGCCTCATGTTCCCTCTTGAGAGTTTGGTCAGTTGGCTTGTCTTTTTCTTGTCAATGCCCTTGATAAAGATCTTCGACTGTCTCATGCCTGTCGATGATCTCCATCGTCGGTTAGTGTCTGCTGTAATACTGCAGCTAATTACTCCCTTGGTGATCTTGTGCGATATAGGGAGCCAGGGCTCCGGCCCCACCAAGGTTTTATCGGCGCCGTCTCTGGCAAGTTTGTCAGCTGTCTCGTTGCCCATGTTGCCCTCATGTCCGGGCACCCAGGCGACTGTTGAGTCGACTTTTCTGGCCAGTTTCTCTAGTGACTCTTTACATTCCTTTACGATTGCTGAGGTCGTTTCCGCTTTGCATAGTGCCTTCAGCGCCGCCTGGCTGTCGCTGTAGATGGTCACCCTGTTGATGTTGTTCAGGTGTTCGACCAGCTCAGCACATTCCTTTATGGCGTATACTTCAGCTTGAAAGACACTTGCGTATCTGCCTAAGGATATTGATCTATTTATCTCTGATCCGTCTTCGCACTTAATGTGTATTCCAGATCCTGATAGCTTTGTTGTTTCCTTTCTTGAGCCGTCTGTGTAGCAGACCGTGCCACCGGCATCTGTCCTCCAGTCGTCTCTTGGTCCTATGTGTACTCTGTACTTCTTGTCGAAGATTCTCTCCTTCCTGATCAAGTCATTGTTAGAGAGGATCATCGACAGCCTTTCTTCGTAATTCTTGCTGATACTGGCATGGCCTTTGTCCATAATGGTTCCGGTCCATTGGCCAGTGCTCCTGAGTTTGAACCATTGTTCGGTTGCTTTTCTTTTAATTTCTAAGTCCAGGGGATTAAGCCCCAATATGATTTCGAGCGCGGCTGTGGGGGTTGTCCTCATCGCGCCCGTGGTCATCAGAGCTGCTAACCTTTGTACTTTGTCTAGTTCGGCTTTATTTCTCCCAATGGTAGTTTTATGCCACCATACAAGGGCACCATGTAGGATTCTTGGCAGCATAATTGCTTTGTAGATCCAAAGCACTATCGCTGGTTTCATCCCCCACGTTCTTCCTATTGCGCTTTTGCACTGCATCATAGCCATTTTGGCTTTTAGGCATGTGTTGCTGATGTGAGTCTTGAAGGTGATCTTGCTATCCAGTGTTACCCCTAGATATTTTACTTCCTTGACAGTTTCCAAGGCTTGGTTATCCAGGCGCACTGGCGCAGTTCTTCCTATTTTTCTTTTATTGGTGAACAATACAATCTTGGTTTTATCAGGGTTGAGGTTAAGACCTTTGCTCCTGCACCATACTAGTGTTTCTTTTATGCCTCTGTTCATGATGTCGCACATGACGCTGAGAACTTTGCCTGTGATCAGGAGCACTCCATCGTCCGAGTACACTTGTGTGTATATGTGCATCCTGTTAATCTTGTTTACTAGTTCGTCTATTAACAGGCACCACAGTAGTGGCGATAGACATCCTCCTTGTGGGAAGCCTCTTCTCGCTATCACCGTGTGTGTTGTTCCTGCAATCTCTGCTTTTATCAGTCGGTGTCTTAGCATGGCTTTCACCCATTCTGATATGTCTTTGTAGATTCCTTCGCGATCTAGTGCGGCCTCTATCGAATCTGGGGTGGCTCTGTCAAAAGCGCCCTCTACATCAAAGAAGCAGCCCAGTGCATATTCTATGTTGTCTATTGATCTCTGCACTCTTGTCACCAGATTATGGAGGGCCGTTTCGGTGGACTTGCCCTCCATATATGCATGTTGATTTTGGTGGAGTGGAGATCCATTCTTGTTTATTTGTTCTCTTATTAATCTGCCCAGGATTTTTTCTAATGTCTTAAGAAGGAATGAGGAGAGGCTAATGCACCTGAAGGATTTGGCCTCTTGATATGATGTCTTCCCGGGTTTCGGGATGAACACTGCTCTTACCTCTTTCCATTTTCTTGGGATATATCCGGCTCTGATACTACTGTTATAAAGAGCCAGCATATCTTTGCTTATGTACTTGCAGGCTACTTGTAACATTTTAGGGAAGATTTCGTCCGGTCCAGCCGCCTTGTATGGCTGGAATGATCGTATACTCCACTGTAAATGTTCTTCTGTGATAAGGGCCTTCGACTGTGAGTACTCTATGGGGGTTGAGTCAATCGGCGTGTTATCATCCTCATATTCTTCGCATTCTGGGAAGTGTGTTTCCAGCATGACCTCAAGTATCCTCTTGGGGTCCGTTAGTAACTCTTTCCCTTTCTTGATACTTCCTAGTTTACATGTGTTAACTTTAGAGAATGTTTTCACAAGTCGTGCCGCGTCAGGTTGTTTTTCAACTCCTGTGCAGAACGCCCTTCAACTTGTTCTGTTCTCCTTTCTACATTCTTTCTTGTAAATATTTCTTTCCTCTCTGTACGCGCGCCAGCTCTCATCATCGTCCTTCTTCAGAGCGTGTTTGAGAGCTCGCCGTGTTCTTTTCCTTTGTTTGCCTAGTGCTTTGGTCCACCAGGGTTGCCCTTTGCCTGGTTTTATCTCCTTGAGTGGGCATGCCTTGTGGTATGCTTCCCTAAGAGCTTCGTCTAGTCTATTAGCTTCTTCTTCTATTTCTTTTTTATCTAATAATAAGGTTTCACCTCCCGGGTTCCATTTCTTTATATGGTGTTCGTATGTAGCCCAGTTGGTCTTCTTCGCATTTCTTATCATAATCTTGTCTATCTTGGTCTCTAGACTGAAGGTGATTCTTCGGTGATCCGACATTGAGTCACTTTCGTCTATTTTCCAGTCCTTGATGTACTGGCTTATACTGTTCGTAGCGATAGTAATATCCAGCACTTCTCTTCTAGATTTGGTGACAAACGTAGGCGTGTTGCCCACGTTTAGAATCTCCATTCCTGTGGTACTTATGAAATCCAGGAGTAAGTCCCCCTTTTTATTGCAGTCCGTGCTGCCCCATACCACATGGTGGGCGTTGGCATCACAACCTAGAATAATAGGAATGTTCTTCCCTTGGTATTTTCTTGTTATTTCCTCCATTTCCTGGGATGGTGGCTCGAAGTCCCTTTCGCTGGGTAGGTACGCAGAGACAAAGAGCACTCTTACTTTATTTCCTGCTTCCGCTTGTACTGTCACTGCAATACTAGCGAGGTCACTGTAACAATCTGCCTTTATTAGTTCTAACGATCTCACTCTGCTGCTGGCGTAGATGCATGCCCTTGGTTTTGACTCACCATCAGTGTTCCCGCCGAAAGCGGGACGAAATGACATACACTCACGAGTGCTCCCGAGGCGAGCCGAACGCTGGCGAAAGATTCACGCGCCGGCCGGCGAACAGTGAGTACGAGTACCGGTACGGTTTAATGATAGACGGCGCGCGCATTTAACGGCGATTTAATTTCACGAAGCTTCTAGAAGCATCATCAGATCAGCTCTCAATCATACCGATCGGTGTTTAAGTGCAGTTAACTCAGCTCAGACATTACAGTGCGCGAGTGTATTTCCCGTTGGGCAGCCCAACATCAACGAACTACCATCAGCTCATCATACCTAGGTCATCGGAAGAACGACCTTCAATCAGCTCACTTCATCCACGACCATACAGCACCTCTCATCATCAGCACATCACGTAAGTACGAGTTTACTTCCCATCTCATACCTACCTATATTTCTCCACCTCACTCATAGCCGAGTGTATTCGCAACCCCACGAATACATCTTTTTGGTCCTTTTCGAGCCGGTAACGGCCTCACATTCCACTCATATTATTTACCTATGATATTACAGTCCACTTAATTCAGTTAAATTTCACCTAAATCCCAATTTTCATACGGCGTCGAAAATACCCACTTCACAAAAAAAATCTGCTCGTAATTTTCTGCTCATTTAGTACTAGAATAATCCTTTTCAAGCCGGTAACGGCCTCACATTCCATTCTCATTACCTATTAAAATACAGTCCATTTCATTCTACTTAAACTCATTTAATTTCATTAAAATTCCAATTTTCATACTGGGTAAAAACTACCCACCATCTGACAAAAAAAAAAATCTCTGCTCGTAATTCTCTGCCCATTTTGTACCAGAATAACAGTACAGACTAAGCTCAATTAAAATTCATAACAACTTTGTTTATACGCAAATACTTATATTACATATATATCCCAATTCATCAACTTTCACCGAGTCGGCTTCAAGTCGACTGTACCGCTTCGCGTCGCCTAGTAACATAGGTACCTAATTGAAAACATAATTCGCTCGCACGAATTCATTCAACATTGAATTGAATTTGTTCCCAGAACCAGAACTTACATTTGCTTGATTCAACTATTTGTGTGAACACTATTTTTTCATTGTGTCCAAAGCAAAGAAGTGTTGATTGCATCATTATTTATCGCAACTTTGTAGGTACTTAAGTGGTCCTGTGCCTTTTAAATAGGTACTTCGCTCACCGGCTAGCGTTAAGATTACCTACTTACTCGTTCGGCTCAATAGTTTTTATGCACACACATTTACTTAGTAATATTGTTTACAAGATTTTATAAGTTTTAGTGTCACAGTGCAAGTAAATAGACACAGTGCAAATAGATAGTGCAGAAGGCAATCTTTTTACGTCATTTTGATTAAACACATTAATTATTTTTTCTCATTATTATATCGCATTGGTGTTAATTAGTTTCCCATCAAGTTTTTTTTTTTTACGTAATTTCGTTTTGATGTCTCACGCATAGGTAATAAGGCGAAAGTAATTTCAGCACATCAATATACAGGGTGGCGAATTTTAATTTTTGTCATCCGATTTAATTTTATTAAATAATTTTCGTTTTCTCACATACCTAGTAGTTTTATAGGATCATATCAGCACATTTCTCAATATACAGGGTGGCGAATTTAAATTTTTGTCATCGATTTTTTTTTTAATAATTTTCGTTTTCCCTCTCACACATAGTAGTTTTATAGGATCGTTTCAACACATTATTATAATATACAGGGTGTCATAAAAAAAAAAAAAAAAATCTTTTTTTCTCGTTCGTTTCTTTTCTTACTCATCATTAGCTACTCAATTAATTTGAGTTTGTTAATTAAGTTTCAGCTCTCATATAGCAAAGTTATTTGCTACCGTTAAGCTGCCGACCGCTTAACTACATCCGCTCACTCAATATATATATATATTTCTTTATTTTTATTTAAAAAAAAAAAAACAAAAATAACAATGCCGACCAAATCTCAAGCTGCCATCTTCCGGGAGGCAGTTAAAGCAATTGCCTTGCTGAAGGAAATTGCCACAGCAGTGCTTGCCAAAGACACCCGTAAATATAAACACATCGACTTTACTGCTCGCTACCCGAAACTGGAGGAACACAAGTCCAAATTAGATAATATTTATCACGAGATTTTGGACGATGACGATCTCTCGGATGAGACGGAGGCGATGTACACTAAAAATTTCGAAAGTGCTCTCGCAGATTATGATGAGGTCTTAGTCGCATTCAAGCAGTTGAGTGTGACTCCAGCTCCCCCAGAAACTTCATCTGCTTCTTCCACGTCACCTAATGTTCTGCCCAAGATAGGGCTGCCCAAGTTCAGCTCAAAAATTGAAGACTGGCCTTCTTTCATCGCCATCTTCAGGAGTCTGACGGACGAAATGTCCAACATTTCGGATGCTATAAAGCTCCACTACCTGCTCTCATGCCTATCAGGTGAGGCGCGCAGCATGGTGTCCCATCTTCAGCTCACGGAGGATAACTTCGCCGTAGCCATGGAGATTTTAACCAGGCGCTACGAGAACCGCCGCGTCCTCATCGACCGCTTTGTGGACATCATCATGGGGTTACCACAAATTCATGCCCGCTCTGATATCCGCACACTTTTCCTCACTCCGCTCATCTCAGCTCAATCGGCACTGAACAATTTAGATCTGCCCATGAAAGACTGCGATTATGTCTTCGTGTCCATAGTGGTGCGAAAGCTTATGGGTGAGCTCAGGACGCTTTTCGAGCGAAAGTACGGATCGCGTCAAACTCTGCCCACCCTCAAAAATTTAATCGCGTTTCTCGAGGAACACGCGCGTTGTGTAGAGACCGAATGGTCTAGCCCCGGTCCCTCACAAACCAAGCAGCCCTCGCCACAGCCTAGCTCATACCGTAGGCAGTCTCCCATTGCTTCTCCGCGAGGCCCCCCTCGACAGCCCGGGTACCAACAATTTCGGCCTATAGCCCCCGTTGGCAGTCAGCCAGTTTACCGCAGTTCACCCCCAGCCCAGCAAAGGCCCGTCTATTCAGCTCAGCCCTCAGCTCAATCCACTCACACCCCCGTTTACTCAACTCAGCCTTCAGCTCAACCCGCTCACACTCCCAATATTATGCCCTGCCCATTTTGCCGTGAAAGAGGGCACAAGCTCATCGCCTGTCCACAATTCAACGACCAACCGATCCAAGGCCGTTGGGACTTCATTCAGGCTCGCAACCGGTGCCGACGCTGCTTAGGTCCCCACTACGAGAACGAATGCAGGTCCAAGGGGGCTTGCAAAGAGTGTGGAGACGATAGGCACCACACATCCCTACATCGTCCCGGCGCTTCTTCTCCACCCCATTCATCCGCTCATCTTCTACCTCCTCATCTGAGAGATCAGCCCAGACATCGCCCAGCTCAGAAGTACCAGCATCAATCCGCACACGCCTTACCGGTGGCACCACCACCTCCCAACAATCCACCCAATCACTCACGTTCACCCAGTAGGTCACGTGTAGGTGGTCAACAATGACTACCTACAATAACAGAACACAATGAGGACGAAATTCAGCCCACACACTCACACTCACACAAACTACATACACACTCAGCCCATACACAGACACCACAAGCCCACTTTGCGATATTAGATCCAAGAGAGGATCATAGTCACTGTAATTCTGCACAACGTGATGAACACGTCACTAATCAGCCCATTTTATTGCCTACCGTCTCGCTAAAAATAGCAGACGTACATGGCCATTTTCACATAGCGCGAGCCTTGTTAGACACAGGTAGCATGCTAACGCTTATAACTCAGCGCATGGCTCGGATTTTAAAATTACCACTCAACTCAACATCATTAAAAATCGCAGGAGTGGGAAACCACAACTCACAGGAATCAAAGGCATCAATTACAATAGTATGTCGTCCTACACACTATGACACACCTACAATTACGGCTACAGCTCATATTTTAGAAAATGTTACCGGTTACTTACCGTTACATAAAGTCCCACATATTGCACGGGTGAGAGGGCAACCACCGGTTCCGTTAGCGGATCAGGAATACGATACACCAGCTCCAATTGACCTCTTGTTGGGTTGTGATGTTCTCGGCCAAGTTCTGGACGGGAATAAGTTCTCGTTAGGCCGGGGGAAGCCCATAGCCTTCGGCACGATTTTTGACTTCACATTGATAGGCCCCATTCAGGACCTATGTGCAACACCGGCAAACCAGTGTAACCCAGCTCACATTATCAGCTCATACCCTGAATCAGACGTTTCTACACATGAAATTTGCAAGAGCCTTGAGAGATTTTGGGAGTCAGAAGAACCCCAACCTCATATACAGACCAGCCCATTACAAGAGCAGTGCGAGGAAATTTTCCGCACTACAACCACTCGTGACCCATCAGGTCGTTATATGGTAACTTTGCCCTTTCTACCAGATGCGCCGATCTTAGGCAACACTCATGCTATTGCGTTACGTAGGTTCCTCAATCTTGAAAGGAAGCTACAGGCCAATCCACCCCTCCGCTCAAAATATGTAGCCTTCATGAATGAGTATCTGAACATGGGACACATGGCACCATGTCACCCAAGTACCTTCGCGAATAAACCTCACTTCTATATTCCCCATCATGGCATCTTCAAAGCGGGATCAGATAAGCTACGCACTGTATTTGACGGTAGTAGTAAAAGCTCAAATGGCGTCAGCCTAAATGACTGCCTTCACACAGGTCCAGCTCTGCAACAAGATATTGTTGACATTATTATGTCTTTTAGGACACATCCCGTAGTTTTCAGTACTGACATCAGAATGATGTTCAGAAACATA
Organism: Cybosia mesomella; assembly: GCA_946251805.1. Taxonomy (NCBI): domain Eukaryota; kingdom Metazoa; phylum Arthropoda; class Insecta; order Lepidoptera; family Erebidae; genus Cybosia; species Cybosia mesomella. The sequence continues at coordinate 6,814,629 of OX276389.1, forward strand.
CTCATCCACCCAGACCAAAGACAGTATCAGCTCATTTTATGGCGGTCGTCACCTGACCAGCCTCTGCTCACATATTCACTTCATACCGTTACATACGGTTTACGATCCAGCCCGTACCATGCCATCCGCACTCTACTTCAACTGGCTGATGACGAAGGTCATCGCTACCCGCATGCTGCTCACATCATACGACGCTCAATTTTCGTCGACGATATACTTTCTGGTCACGACTCTGTGGAGTCTGCGCAGGCACTCCAAACAGAGTTGATTAACTTACTTGCCCTAGGTGGCTTTCAGCTCAGTAAATGGACCTCAAATTCTCCCCAGCTCCTGGAACGGTTCCCAGATGACCAATGCGACATGCCTAAAGACTTTGACCTCAGCCCAGAATCGAATTCCATCAAGGTCTTAGGTATACAATGGATTCCTCAATCAGACGAGTTCACGTATCGCATCTCTCTCCCCTCATTCAACCAAGTTACCAAGCGCTTCATTCTCAGCACAGTCGCATCGCATTATGACCCCAATTGCTGGGTTACCCCAGTTATCTTCCGCGCAAAGCTTCTCTTACAGAAGTTATGGCTCATGAAACTGGGATGGGACGAGCCCACCCCAGATGAAGTCCACACAGAGTGGCAACACATCTCAGAGGATCTTCCTCAGCTCTCAAGTCTGCGTTTACCTCGGCACATTTGCAAATCCAAGTCCGCGTCCACTTACTCGCTTCACGGCTTCGCGGACGCGTCAGAAGCCGGTTTTGGCGCTGTCATCTACCTTCATGAGCTCGATGCCAATGGACTGGTCAATGTACATCTGGTCATTGCCAAGTCAAAGGTTGCTCCTATTAAGAATAGACTCACAGTTCCCAAGCTAGAACTATCAGCTGCAGCTCTTTTATCACAGCTCATGGCTCGAGTGTCAGCTGATTTGTCGGCTCACCTCACAATAAGCCAACATACCTGTTGGTCAGACAGCACAATAGTGTTAGCGTGGCTCAACACGCCCCCTCATCGGCTCCAGACATTCGAGGCCAATCGAGTGTCTAAAATAAAGTCCGATCCGACCTGCTCCACGTGGAGACACGTTCCCACGAACCTCAACCCTGCAGATTGTGCAAGCAGGGGAATGTCAGCTCACGCTCTTTCAGCTCATGACCTCTGGTGGTCTCCCAGCTGGCTCAAAGAGCCCCCTCACACTTGGCCCAAGATGCCAGTGGCTTTAGGTCATCACGCTTTACTAGGTCTTAAGCCACAAAAGGTGCCTGCTCATATAGCGGTTCCTGATCTGGATCATGAGCTGCTTACGCGCTTCAGCTCTCTGGACAAGCTCGTCGGAGTGACGGCTTGCATGCAGCGCTTTATCTTCAATTCTAAACACACTCCAGACGAACGGCGCTCTGGTCCGTTGACAGCTGGTGAGCGTAGGGACGCTCTGTTGTTTTGGATCCGCTCCGTTCAGCAGAACGAGTTTGCGGATGATATCCATCGTCTGCAAACTAACAGACTTTGCACCAACCGACTACAGCGTCTTTCACCGTTTTTGAAAGATGGTCTCTTGAGAGTCGGTGGTCGTCTCTCTCATGCGTCAATTAGATATGATGCTCAACATCCACTCATTCTGCCCAGCTCTAGCCCACTCGTAGACCTTATTATTGACCATTATCACAAAATACACTGCCATCCTGGCGCTGATACTTTACATGCCATTCTACGCCAGCAATTCTGGATACTATCTGCTCGCCGTGTGGTCCGACACCGTGTATTTAAATGTATTCGATGTTTTCGAACCCGCGCTCAACCTACAGCCCCGTTCATGGGTGACCTGCCGGCGGACAGGGTTAACCCTCAACCGGTATTTAGCCAAGTCACGACTGACTTTGCCGGCCCATTTCACGTAAAGTCTAGCACGTTACGGAACGCTAAACTCTTGAAAGCGTACTTCTGTATATTTGTTTGTCTCTCAACGAAGGCCGTTCATTTGGAGGCCGTCTCAGCTCTTACAACGGAAGCCTTTCTTGCGGCGTTACAAAGATTTATCTCGCGACGCGGTGCTCCGGTCTTAATTAGATCAGACTGCGGCACAAATTATGTAGGTGCTAGGAATCATCTCATTGAAGTTCAGAACTTCCTAAATGCGAATAATGAGGCAATCACACACAGACTTGCCACTCAGCACATAACCTGGTTACTGAACCCCCCCAAGGGGCCCTGGTTCGGTGCTTTACATGAAATTAATGTCAAATCTACTAAACAATTACTTTATCGCGTGGTTGGTGAACAACACTTCACATTTGAAGAATTCAGCACACTTCTGGCACGAATCGAAGCCGTACTCAACTCTAGACCCCTCTGCCCACTTTCGTCTGACCCCTCGGACTTTGAACCCTTAACTCCCGGTCATTTTATTATTGGTCGTCCGCTCACAGCTCTGCCCGAGCCGTCCTTTGATGACAGGCCATTATCCGCTCATAGACGCTTTCAGCTCATACAAGCTCTTTCCCAGCGCTTTTGGACACTGTGGACCCAGTCCTACCTCCATACACTCCAAACCCGCTCCAAATGGCTCTCCCCTTCCTCACCTCCTCAAGTCGGCGAACTCGTACTCGTCAAAGAAGATGACCTGCCACCGCTGCAATGGAGACTGGGTCGAATTACCCGCACAATACCGGGCAAGGATGGAATGATCCGAGTTGTGGATCTGGACACAGCCCAAGGACATCTGCGCAGACCTGTGCTCAAGATAGCCAGGTTGCCGTTGGATTCAGCTCAAGAAGAGGGTCTTCCTCGGGCCCCCCAGGATGTTCCCGCCGAAAGCGGGACGAAATGACATACACTCACGAGTGCTCCCGAGGCGAGCCGAACGCTGGCGAAAGATTCACGCGCCGGCCGGCGAACAGTGAGTACGAGTACCGGTACGGTTTAATGATAGACGGCGCGCGCATTTAACGGCGATCTAATTTCACGAAGCTTCTAGAAGCATCATCAGATCAGCTCTCAATCATACCGATCGGTGTTTAAGTGCAGTTAACTCAGCTCAGACATTACAGTGCGCGAGTGTATTTCCCGTTGGGCAGCCCAACATCAACGAACTACCATCAGCTCATCATACCTAGGTCATCGGAAGAACGACCTTCAATCAGCTCACTTCATCCACGACCATACAGCACCTCTCATCATCAGCACATCACGTAAGTACGAGTTTACTTCCCATCTCATACCTACCTATATTTCTCCACCTCACTCATAGCCGAGTGTATTCGCAACCCCACGAATACAATCAGCATGATAGAAGATGTCTCCTCCAAGTGAGCCCAGCCCAGTCACGCGTCCGTTATAGACGTATGGTTCTTGCAGCAGAGCGATATCGATTTTCTTTTCCACCACATATTTGCACAGCTCATTCATGGCATCATGGCAGTGGTGGAAATTTACTTGGACTATTCTTATTTTTTGTGTGTGTTTTTGCGGTGTGTTTCTGGGTGTATTCATTTGTTTGTGTTGATGTATGTCTGCGTGTGTGTGTTATTGCTCCCTCCCTATTTGGTCTTCGCGTTGGGAGACTGCACCCCTTTCCAATGTGGTTGTAGCGATGCTACACTTGGTGGGGGTGTCAGGTCCTTCCGCGTCGTAGGGGGGGGGTGTGTGGTGGTGGGGTGTGCGGGGCTAGCTTGTCGGTGGGGCCTGCGACATTCAGTGGGGACCTCTTTCTGTGAGGTGCCCGCTTGCGATCCGTCTCCCCCGCCTTCGGGCTTTGGCCCCTCCGTGTTTTGTGCCTGTTGTGTGCTGTTGGGTGTTGTGCTCGGTCGGCTTAATCCACTCCCTGCGGTGGGGTTGTCGGCCGGCACCGCGCCCAGTGACTTTGTTGTGGGGTGCTTTGGGCAGACGTCTTTACAGATGCATCTGGCTTCTGGTTCGGCAGGTGCTTTGCCCAGAAGCCTGGCGTGGACCCTGGTAGCCTGGTAATGGAGCCAGATGGTTTCCTGCGTTGCGACTTCCTGAGGGACCCCCATCACAAGTCGTACTCCCAGGGGGAGTATTTCCCTGCGAATGAGGGACCACTCAGGGAACCGCAGCTCTTCCCTGTAGACGTTTTGCCTTCGCAAAAAGTACATTTCGTCTACAGGTATCTTCTCGGTGCTACCTGGGATCCAGATCGACATCCTATATTTGTCGAGCTTCCTGGGTCTCAGGGGTACTCCATCCTGGTCTCCGAAGTCGCAGTTTAATAACCAGGTCATCGCCTCCTCGGTGGTTGGTGTCACAAGGAAATATCCCTCTGCCACCAAGCCCGAGGCATCGAATGCCACGTTACGGCCGCGTTCATCGGCTTCCTCCTGTAAGGTCTTGAGGATCTTGTCTGTCAGTCTTGTCCTGATCTCAGCCGCGGTTGCTTCGTCCATCGCCACCCCGTCCTCCCGCTGGATGATGACCGAGAGATCACTCTGACCCGCTTTGGGTCTTTGTGTTCCCTCATTCCTTGCGGTCTTGGGTCGTTTTGGTGGACGTTGCTGGGTCTTCAAGTCAGGATCGGTGCTCTGACGTTTTACTTTTTGAGGTTTCGAACCGGCCCCTCCCTGAGGCACAGTCGTTGCCACAGCGGCTGACGAGCCCCGGGGTTTGACCTGGTTCGATAGCTCAACCTGTTTTTTCCTACGAGCCTTTAACCTTTTGTACATGGACTTGGTTATTGACTCCTTGGACTGAATATTACTTTGAGCATTGCTCTCTGCAATGCTCATTTGGGTCAGGTCGTCCCCGAGAGTCTCTGATAGAGACCTACCGGGACGTACCACCTGACCGCGGGGTTTCTTAGTTTTTAAATTAGATGGCGCACGGGTGTCCCCCCCAGAATACGAGGGACTGCCTGGACCTTGGGAAGGTCCAGGGGGGGATTCTCCAGCTTCGCCGGTACCCCCCTGGGGTATATCATCTTGTCTTTTATCCATTGCGCATTTAGAATTTTCCGGGGCTGCCGGTTTTGCTGGATGGGGTAGGAATATGTCGACGTCCCGGCACGCAGGCCTCGCAGCCCCACTCGTGATCGAGTGTGGCTGCCAGTCCCGCGCACCGATGAGTCGACATAAAGGATGGGATATTGGATGGGGGGAATTTTTAGCTGTGATTTTTGTTGCGTCTGTTTCTTAGGGAACCAGACCAATAACAGGCGGCACCACGTGAAGGTAACCACTAGCCTGGCTCTGGGGATCTTCGCGACCTGCGCTCCTCCCAGGCCTTAGCCAGACTCTACACCGGACAGGTGTTGAGAATAGGGGTTCACCAACCCGACGCGCATTTCCATCGGGTGGATCCGCCCCGCATTATGGCACATTAGACAAACCCTTAGTGGTTTAAGGTGTGCTAATGTGTAGAATGTAAAAATAAAATTATGTAAATAAATAATTAAAAAAATATATATATATATATTATCTGTCATTACGAATTTTTTTTCATTCGAGGAGTAAATTTACATTGATTGAATAATAGGCGACGGTGGGGCGACTAGCGCCCCTCCCCCAAACCGGGCAAGACGGGGACACCGTGGTTCCTAAACCCGAGGGGGCCATCTCGAAACCGGAGATGGCCCAGGGTCAGTCGGGGTGCGAGGGATATGCTCTATGGGCAACCTTACACCCCGGCGTCTGCAGACCCAAGACGGCGTGCGGTTTTAGTCGGTTCAAGCCCGACATAACCGCCCCCGCTGGCACGCGGGGGGGTATCCGAAGGGATTTCCGCACGAAAAAAAAAGATACTTATAATAGGCTACAAAAAACAAACGTCGGTAGCTTATCGTCGTAAGCTTTAAGGAGTCCCGGGCGTTAAATGTCCCGGGTTCGAATACACGATACGACACTGCATAAGCAACTTAGCTTAGCTGGAGGGGTCAGGGGGAATTGGGGGGAATATTAGTAATTTCCGTTACTAATATTCTTTATAAAAAAAAAACATCCACTTAGTTATTGGGTTATGAGTTTTACAATTTTGTTAATTGCTTGGTATAGTTACGAAATACCGAATTTCAACCTAAATAAGGGGTCATATCCAGTGACATTACGTCGGAGTCAGTCATGTGTGGCGGCTATCTCTGGCCCACACTCGGCCCCTGTGACGAAATATAATGCCACTGTAGACCACGAAGTACACACACATTAATTAACATACGTGAAACTTTGCTTGGCTGTTATTCAAAATGTGAATTAATCCTTTAAAGATGTATGAGACTGTACTAAATATCTAAGCAGTCTTCGGTTACGAGCACTAGCTAATTACCTAGGTATTTTTCAATAAAAGGATATTACCGCTATTGGGCTTCATACAAAGTGGACTACGTCTATTATCGCGATAATTAACGAAATTTTCCGGTAGTGTGGCCCAGCATTAAAAAGTAGATGGAAATGTATGAGGCGTCCGACTAAAACCACTTGTGGTTTGTGCTTAAGTTTGTAAACTTAAGCTCGCACACTTGAATATGTGTTTGTTTTCGTCAGTTGTCAGTGGATGAAGTAGACAAATTACCGTAAGTGAGCCATTATTCTTAGCCTCTTATACTTAGCCGCTTACAAACTCGGATACTCCTTTGCAACCACAAATCTGATTTCAACCAAATTTGGCATGGTCATAACGACAATCTGGGAGCATGTTTTGAGACCATAAAATTAAAAATCGAACATACCATTGAGGAATTATCACCGAAAAACAAATTTGCTATTGAAACTAAAGGAAAAGTTCGCGCGCGTAAAAATTGAATTTTTCAGATTTTGAAATAAAAAAATAAATGCTCGCTCAGCTCAATTTTCTTGCGATCGGCTAACTGCATCGCATCCCTAATTTATAACAAAAGTAAAGTGTCAGAACGTTTTATCTTTTCCATTCGTGACACATCATTTGAAACCGATATTAACTTTTAATGTCACGTTTTCTAAATTCAAAATTGTGAAAATTAGTTCGTCAGTAGCTTTTTTATTCGTATTCTACTATTTCTACTTTTCTACTAATATTATAAATGTGAAATTTTGTGAAGATGTTTGTTACTCAATCACTCTCTAACGGGTGAACGGATCTAGATTATAGTCTGAAATAACACATAGGGTTTTTATCCCGGGAATCGATTCCTACGGGTAACAAGAACGGGAGCAGATTTCCACGCGAGCGGAGCCGCAGGCATCAGCGAATGGTAAGTATATAAGCTGTTGCCCATCACCACGAAATATTTAAAATTAATAGGTCCCAATTCGAGGACCTAACTGGTACTGTCGTCATAAGAAAGAAGAACGTAACTACGACAACGATGGTTCCGAGATAATTTAACATACATACATATACTCACACCATTTTCCCTCCGGTCTAGGCAGAGACAACATCCCTGCATCTGCTTCTTACATAATTCATGAGCTTCCTCGAGATAATTAAGTTGAATGTTTTTTGCCTGAAGCTTATGCGAATGTTACACATTGAAATGAAACTATTTTCAACGGATTCCATCGCATCTTATTTGATGTTATTTACATTGAACCCGACGTTTCGGTTGCTGTCAGAAGCCATGGTCATAAATAATAAAATAACATCAAATTAGTTAAAAATAGTTTTATTTCAATGAATGTTTTTTGTTAGTGATTCTTATTTTATAAAGAGTCAAAAAATATAGGCTTTATTTTGAACTGTAATTTGCTCAAATTCATATTGGTATGCATATTTATTTTACATTTCTTTTTGTTTTAGCAAAAAAAAACAATGTGAAATACTTACCTGAAAAAGCGTTATTACAGATTAGTCCGACGGTAACCCTGGGGTTATCCTTTCGAGACCACTTGGGGAGGACACCGTGTGGTTTTAGTCGGTCCGATTCCGACTCGCCCACTCCATCGTCGGCATCGATGGAGTGAAGCACGTGGGGGTGTCCACACGAAAAAAAAGGCCTCTGTGCCTCGGAGAGCGTGTGAAATCATTAGTCACGATTGTCATACAAACATCTGTGGTATTCGTTATGAGTAGTTGGAGCCCAAAAAAGTCCAACATATTTTTTTTTAAGAAAGTATATTAGTAACCGAAATTACTAATATTCCCTCTAATCCCTCCAGCTAAGCTAAATTGCTTGTGTTAGGAGTGGGTTCACGTTAGTAGTGTAATGGGCAGGATGCGAACCCGGGACCTCTTGATCGTAGGGTCGAATCCTTAACCACTGAGCTACCAACGCTTTGTCTGGTTCTTCGCCCTTGACTGGACGCTTCGTCCTTAACTGGTCTAACTAAAGACCTTGGATATCGCCAGTAGGTTGTGGAGGTCAGATGGCAATAAGGTCGGAGTTGAGGAACTAGTAGCCGATAAAGACTTGGACATCGTGCTTCCATTTGATGTCAAACTTATATATTATCATGCGGATGCCACTACTTTCAAACCAGCAAGTTTCAAGATCAATACGATACGCGGCAGTTCGAAATTGATCGAATTCACCTTTTAAGATTTTTTTCATACTATGATGAAGCTAATAAACTCGCAATAATAACCTTATTTGTCTTATACAGTACGTGCACTCATTAAGTTGCTGTGTTTTTTTATCGGAATATAATTGAATAATTTTATCTTAACTAAAACAAACTAATATACAAGCCTGCCTACTCAACCATCTTTCCCTCATAAAGCCGTTAATGTAACGAGAGGTGCGCTATTATATCGCATCATATCGCTATAAAGCCGCTAGTGTGTAATAAGTAATAAACGTACAAAATAATGTTTACTAGTGGAAGTGTATGCAAATTTTGACGCCACTGTTCACCTATGAGGCAGTTGATATTAAAGCAGCTTATAATCCCACGAAGTAGAACTTCGTCTACATTTGTAACATCTTTTTTCATTTAGTCATTCCGTCAATTGACTGCACCCCGCTGGATGGTGAGAAGTTAGGGTGAAGTCCAGAAGATATGGGCCACCATCCCAGATGCTGACGATCCTAAAATGGTAGCCCCTACCTTGACGGCCTCAAAAGATGCTTTTTCACGCCCCGCTTGAAGAACCCGGGATTGTAAGAAGAAGGACACACGTGCGCGGGCAGAGCATTCCAGCTCTTTATCGTGTGACAAAGATAGGAAGCACCGAACCGCTGAGTTCGGGACCGTATGGTTTCCACCGTGTGCGGGTGGCATCGCAGTCCAGCACATGTTGCAACAATTGATACCTCTTTGAGATTGCCCCTGATATTGTAACTTCATTTAACACTTTGAAACAAGTGTATAGTCTAGTCTATTTAGTCTCTCCCCTGTATTGAATATCTCCTCTGGTCTCTTTTATATGAGCAAATAATAACACTAAGAAATCCCAGCAACAAAAATGCGATACGCCACAGCAATGCTGAACGTGACCCGGCTAGGAATCCTTAGGGATTACACCCTACATATATGGGATTCAAGGGATTCGCGGTATACCCCGAGAGTGACATGTTTCGATATTTCGTTACCGTGCACAAAGTGGAAAGGGATTTCAATTGTCTCGTATGATAAATATAGTTTCAGTTTTCCTTATAAGTTTATTTCTTTAGCAATATTTGTATAGCAATTTAATTTACAAGATGAATTGCCACAGTCGATTATTGTGTATGAATACTTTGAAAAGCTAGACATTTACCTAAACTAGGAATTCAGTGCAGAGTGGGACTGAAATAAATTGAGCTGAGCGAGCAGGACTCTTACTTGAAAATAATAGACATCTTACTACGGTCGCGCGCTCAGCTAAGGCCGCGCGCTCGTGAAACTGTTTTTCGGTGATTATTCCTCAATTGCATATACATCGGACATGAACCATCTCGCTTCAAAACACTCCTCAGTGTCCACACTATCACCGTGGTAAATTTGGTCAAGATCGCGCGAGTGGTTACGGAGGAGTTCAGCCACCAACAAACGGCTATACCGCGTATAAGAGCTTCGCTCGCTTAGCTCAATTAAGGCATGTGGATTCCATCATCATTTCAGCACCAATCCTGGTTGAACCCAGGGTCCGCTCTCCTACTTTCATTATTTTGTTTATCGCGGCTTTTATGAAAGATACTGCCGTCTGAGCGCCAACTCCGAGAGCTAAACCCGCTGTGTACCGATTTGCTGTGGTAAGGTTGGCTTAAGCCCGAAGATTTTGGCGGTGTGATTCACCAAATTAAGGCATATGATTGCCTTAGAGGAATCCAGCCTTTAAACCAGAAGGCCCGTCAGCTATAACCGTTGTAATTTATAAATACCAGAGTATATATCCTTCCGAACTTAATCTCTTAAATCACGCCTGAAAACTTCCCTACAAAACTTTCACGTGTCATAAGTATCCTTTACAGTTGTAGCAAAGTACGAGATCTCGAATAGCAAAATAAGAACGCCTGCCAAGTTCTCGGTGCATTATGAAGGGATATGTGCAGGGAATCGGCGATGTACAAATAGTTCTGTGAATAAAACGAGCAAATATGAGAGGTATTAGTGCGAAGGTTTTGACCGCATGGATAGTGATAGATACGGGTAAACATCGAAATTAGGTGAACTTGCAAATTAAACTATTTTTAACGGATTCTTCGGCGATTTTTAAAGTGTTGTTTTATTGTTTACACTCATCATTATCTTTGCATTAGTTCCTGTGGCATCCGGGGCTTTCATCTCGGAGTCTGAGGTCCGCTTTTCAAGTGACGGTGTGTGCGCGCATCGTTAAAATTGACTCTTACTATTTTTCCCTGAAGCGCCAAAAGAAGTTTTTAGTTTTATTTCAATATGTCACATTCGCGTAAACTTTCGACAACTTTGATATTATACTAGTTAATCTATTTATGATATTTCCAAGCAAATAATTATTTATGTTACATATACATAACATAACTTCACGCCTGTATCCCTGAGGCATATTCCACTTTGTTCACCTGGGTTATATTACCTAGGTGAACAAAGTGGAATTGATTAGTCTACTTTGATCGCCTCGGAAATAAATCACCTGACCCACGACGCCTAATAATGACGCGAGATCGAATAACACTTGCTCGAAAACGTTTACTGGACGCTTTTGGGTTAGGTTAGGTTAGAACTGTGACCCCAACAGAGCGCGAGCCGAGCGAGCGTAGCGAGCGTGCCGCGTCAGCGGCCGGTGAAGCACCGGAACCACTAGTTACGTGGAGGAACTTACGAGGTACGTCATTATTAGGCGTCTTGGATCAGGTGATTTATTTCCGAGGTGATCAAAGTAGACTAATCAATTCCACTTTGTTCACCTAGGTGATATCACTCAGGTGAACAAAGTGGAATAATTCACCCCCGAAGGAGTAGGCAGAGGTGTATTACACACCCACGATTCGCCAGTTATGTTTAGAAACATAACATAAACATAACATAAACTCACGCCTATATCCCCGAAGGGGTAGGCAGAGGTGCTAGCACCCACATTTCGCCAGTTTATGTTTAGGTCCCAATGTAATAGGTGAGCCTATTGCCATTAACCGGGCACTTATAAACCTGCGATAAATACACACATAACTTCGAAAAGCATCGAAAAGTCATTGGTGTGTGCAATGGTAAAACCTGGGATCGAACCAGAGACCTCGTCTCAGCAGTCCATTACCCATACCACTAGGCTAGCGCGGTTATTTATGTTTAGGTCCCAATGTAATAGGGGGTAAGCCTATTGTCATTACTAAGGCGAGCGACAATAAACATTTTTAATACACACATAACTACGAAAAGTCAGAGGTGACCCGGGGCGACTGGGTATCGAACTCGAGTCCTCATCTCGGCAGTCCGTTACGTACACCTCTGGGCTATCGCCGCTTATTTATGTTGTATAAATCATTACCAAACATTATACTATAAAATTATTCAAGCTATTTTTTTATTATGATTAATAGGTCCGCGGTTTACCTGTGCATGAGATAATCAAGTGATAAAGTGGACGATGAATGAGCACGCTTGCCTATTCATTAAACAGAAACATTTTATAAAGAAAGAGTCACAAAGAAAGTAACAATCTTCGGTAATCTTTCAACAAATATTCTGAGGTGATTTAAATTTCAAATTGCTAATATCCTTTTAAAGAAGAATTTCTCAACGACGATATTGAATAGAAACCTACCAAGCGCAACGATATGATCTCAATTTCCGAAGCGTACGCTACCAATATAGCTAATTGTTTTAGCAGAAAGCAAACGGCTTTGGCGCAAGGCTACAGTAAGTACTAGGCTATTGTCATTGCCATGAATAGGAATCGATCCTGAATACCATTTTCTGAGAGAATTTTAAGGATCATAGTAATCTGGATATCCCTTTTCATTTCCAAGGATTATTGTTTGACAGGAAGTTATGAATGAAGGATACAATGTGAAAGTTTTTGAAGATGTAGGAAGGTTGTTGCTCAATCACACTCAAACGGCTGAGCAGATCTAGCTGAAATTGGGTATAGGGATAGTTTGTACTCTGATGTAGTTTCTCATAAGTTGCTGGAACGGGATCAGAATTCAATGCGAGCGAAGCCGCGGAACAGCTACATACACATTGATGTGATACAGCAACTTAAAATCAAAATTAAATGATAAGCTGGTACTTCTCTAGAACCGGTTCTAGAAGGCACACAATGAACGTCAAATTTATTTAGGAACCGAAAATATAACGAAATTTATAACGTTTTATATAGCGATAAAAAATTGATGCATCCCTAAAGGTGCCATTCCGAGACCGACCGCAGCCTCCGGTGGATCGTATAGAAATACCTGCCGTCGACCGCGACACTACTGCTTGCTATGTATTCCGACTACGGTTGCGGTCTGTGGTTGGTCTCGGAATGGCACCTTAAGGCACTGATCTAGTAATGCCGCAAACACACCAAGCGAACGCTGGATAACTAACGAAAAACAAATGAACCAGTATGGACGTAACGGCAAAGCAAAAGCAAAGAAATGGGATTTGTCATCAATAGGGCACATTCCACTCTGGTAGGTATATACCTACTACAGTGGTACCTACTTAAGCATAAGGTTCTGGGTAAGTGTTCTAGGTAAGAATGAGAATCGGGGTGGGAGGGATATGCTTGGGGTGCGAGGTATATGCTCTATGGGCAACCTTACACTAAGACCTGAGTCGGCGTGCGGTTTTAGGCGGTTCAAGTCCGACATAACCGCCCCCGCTGGACGGCAGGGGTATCCGAAGGGATTACTGCACGAAAAAAAAAGGGTGAGAATGAGAAATAACAAACGGGAGTCAGACGCATGATCCGCATCCGCATCCGCGAGCGTGTAGACGTGCCAATTGTGCATTTTTATAACATTTGCTTAAGTTATAAGTTGCATAACATAACGTCACGCCTGTATCCCTGAAGGGGTAGGCAGAGGTGTATTTTACACACCCACATGTTTAAGGAGAATGTATTAAAAAATAATTATTAAAATTTGTGAAATATCAGTTGTACATTTTTGCCATGTTTTATAGAGAGTGGATTATTAAACATTGTGTTTCTATCTACACACTTCTATACAGGATCTGATTGGAAACATATTAAATTATTGTAGGTACTGTCATAACGACTCCTGCAGGAGACTCTACGCGGGGATCATGCGGTCCATGGCCCTGTATGGGTGCCCAATATGGGTGGAGGTCCTGAAGGCGAGAAGAGTGCGGATGCTGCGCGCTCCGGAGTGAGTGATGGCCACCAGGGTCATCCGCGGGTACCGCACGATCTCCTTCGAGGCGGCGAGTCTCCTCCGGAACTCCGGAACTCCGCCAGGGGACCTGGAGGCGAGAGCCCTTTCGCAACTGTACCAGTGGCGAATGGAGGCGCGGGAGCAGGGACGGAACCCCGAGTCTCGTGAAATCGAGGCCGTGCAGTCCAAGCTCCGCCAGGCCATCGTGGTGGAGTGGAAGGAATGACTTGGGCGACCAAGCGCAGGGCACGCCGCAATAGCGGCGGTAAGGCCCATCATGGAGGATTGGCTAGAGAGGCGACACGGAAGCCTCTCGTACCGACTGACGCAGGTGATCTTCGGGAAGGGGTGCTTCGGGGACCACGTGCATCGGATCAGGAAGGAGCCAACGCCTGAGTGTCATCACTGCGACGCGAGCGAGCAGTCTGGGCTGCACACGCTGGCGGACTGCCCGGCGTGGGAGGCGCCGAGGCGTGACCTCGTGGCAGCCATCGGGGTGGGAGTCTTCTCGCTCGGCAGCATGATTTCGGCAATGGTACGGAGCGCGAGCGCGTGGGCCGCCGCCACCTCGTTCTGCGAGCATGTTATGCTCGCGAAGGAGATGGCAGAGCGCGCCCGGGAGAGATTTAGAACTCTCCCGACCCGCTGAGCCCGCAACTTGCTCGCCGCGCGTCGCAGGCGACTCAGGCGTTAACGACCTCCGTCCTCCATGAGCGCAGGCCTGGGGTTGGCAGGTGAGGCCGCCTGTCACCCCAGCAGAAGCAGGCCGGGACGGTGGGGCGACTAGCGTCCCTCCCCCAAACCGGGGCAAGACGGGGACACCGTGGATTCCAAACCCGAGGGGGCCATCTCGAAACCGGAGATGGCCCAGGGTCAGTCGGGGTGCGAGGGATATGCTCTATGGGCAACCTTACACCCCGGCGTCTGAAGACCCGAGACGGCGTGCGGTTTTAGTTGGTTCAAGCCCAACATAACCGCCAGCGGGGGGGAAACCGAACGGATTTCCGCACGAAAAAAAAAAAAAAATTGAATAGGTTGACATAATCATCTCCAAAATGTCGGTTAATCCGACATGTGTGAGTGTGTGATTAAACACGTCCGTATATTCATATTCAGCAGTTATATTCGTAGTTTTGAAGTTTGGTTTATTCGTTTTGCAGTTTCATAAATCGTGTTTTTAGGTTATTTTTTACTTTTCATACAATTTGAATGATTATAACTATTGCATTATATAATACATCAGCTAGTATTATACCGACCGCACGGAGGTCGGTTATCGTTTTTGGTTCCGGTTCTACTGAACCAAATGCAATCAAACATAGGACACATTTTAAGTCTGACAAGACCTTTATATGTATAGAATAGAAAAAATCACATCAAAATCTGTTTAGTAGTTTTTGCATCTATCGCGAACAAACAGACAAGAATTCCAAAAAAGAAACATGTTTTGTGTTTAAAATAGTTAATTTAACAAATAAAAATGAATAAATTTAACCCAAGTAGTTTTTTAATATCTCCAATGTACAGACATTGGAGATATTAAAAAACTACGTGGGTTAATATTTATTAAAAAAACGATTTTATAATAGTATGATCAGTAGAGATACAGATGTTCTAATAAATGAGAATTACTAGAAGAACGTCTTGAAGTAGATATTTATAGGGGCAAGCGAATTGTGACGACCAATGAACCTCGACTTAAAATTCTTAACGGAGCCCCGTGGGAACTTTCACTTGATTAACTTTAAGATTTTCTCATTAGATTACAACGATTTGCAGAAATTTATCCCCCTTTTAAACTCTATGGTTTATAAAAATGTAAGATTGAGTATTAACTTCAGGAGAGCCACAGATAAGAGACGATAGGTTTATAATGTATCGTCTCTGTAAACTGAAGGATGGCATCACCATCGCATTAGTGTTGCTTGTTGACTTTGATTTGCAATAAAATCGGGAAAGTTAGCAAAAAATATTATTAGTCTTAGTAGTTAATATTTTTCACATGACACAAAGTTAGTAAACTCACCTAGTTATCTCGCCAGTCTCTAAGAAGTACCTATTGATCTACGTAACTACTGATTAGGTATACAATATAGTTAACGGGAATTAACGCGACCATGTATACCTTACACCCCGGCGTCTGCAGACCCAAGACGGCGTGCGGTTTTAGTCGGTTCGAGCCCGACATAACCGCCCCCGCTGACCGGCGGGGGGGTATCCGAGGGGATTTCCGCACGAAAAAAAAAAAGGTACATACATACCTTTGGATTGCCTGAAGTTTCAACCGGTTACACTGGCCGTGGTCACAGACTGACTCAGTCTGACAGCCGCGTTAATTCCCATTAAATTATTGTGTATCATGGAACGTGAAAGTTTAAAAATTATTTTTGTCTGATCAAAAACAGTTTTTTGGCACGATACGCCGATACTTATCTATCTGCTATAATATCTGCTGTAGCTCTACAAGCAGTAGTGAAAATTGCTGATAACTTTCCAATCTGTATGCTAATGCCACTTATAAATTGAGGGGCTGATTCGAGGGTACAGTGACGAGGGGGAACGGGGGAGCGAACTAATTAATTGCCACGATAGTTCCTCCCGGTGTTATTGAAAGAAGGATTTATGAAGGGGTAGGTATAGATTTTCTATTGAATATATTGTGGTTTGGGGAATGAGAACTAGGGTTTTTTAAATAAAGTAAGAACGTGAAGTGAAACGTACTTCCACGGCCCTTTCTATTTGTAAGGACAAAACCAAGGGATTTTGATCCCTAAAAACATGTTGGAGTCACCTATGGAGTTCAGAACGAAAAAAAGGTACCCCAGATTCCCTGACCACACATGCCGATGTGATAAAAGACGGTGCGGTTTTAGTCAGTTGGCTCCGGTGAGATAAAGCCTAGGGGGTTTCCAGAAGCCAAAATAAAAAAAACCGGCCAAGTGCGAGTCGGACGCGCCCATGAAAGTTTCTGTAGCAGCAAGTAAAATTTTTATATTTAAGTTGACTGAATGAAAGGTAAATAGCGGTTTACGATTTATGACATATTAAAAAAACTACTTACTGGATCTCGTTCAAACCAATTTACGGTGGAAGTTTGCATGATAGTGTAAATCATATATTTTTTTTAGTTTTATCATTCTCTTATTTTAGAACTTACAGGGGGGCACACTTTTTACCACTTTGGAAGTATCTCTCGCGCAAACTATTTAGTTTGGAAAAAAATGATATATATTATATATAAATATTATTTTTGAAGACCTTCGAAACCCCACACGTATGGGTTTGATGAAAAAAATAATTGAGTTTCAATTCTAAGTTTGGGGAACCCCCAAAATTTACTGTTTTTTTTTTTTCGATTTTTGTGTGAAAATCTCAAAGCCGTTCACAGAATACGTCTACTAACCAAGTTTCAACAGCATAGTTCTTATAGTTTCGGAAAAAAGTGGCAGTGACATACGGACGACAGGCAGACAGACATGACGAATCTATAAGGGTTCCGTTTTTTGCCATTTGGCTACGAAACCCTAAAGAACACGACTACCACATTTGTATACATACAATGTGGTTGTAAATTTCTAATTCACGAAAGAAAATATGATAATTATTTCTGCAGTAAATGATATTTTTAATCAATAGATTGTACTCGTCTAAGTGTACCTTTTTTTTTTTTTTTTTTCGTGCGGAAATCCCCTCGGATACCCCGAGTTTTAATAAAGGCTTGTTTTTAGAAAAAGTATTTTCATTAATTACCATCTAGCATAATCTACTTAAATGTCAAGTTGAATAATTTTCTTTTTGTTAAACGTTATAGTCCAATAATTTACTTTTATGGTTGGGTTGATGATTAAAACTACTTACGATAAAAAACGTTAATTTAAGAACGGGCGTAACTTTTCCAGCCTTTTAAAAATCTTTGTTTAAACATTCTTTATTAAAACTTAGTTGAACAAAAGTAGGTACATACCTAATTCTTTTTTAATTTAAATTGCCAAGAATATATTAGGTTACTCCCAGATGACGGAGCGTTACTTGCTTTATTTTTTTTGGACGTTTTCTTAAAATGAAACCTAGTTAGATAGATTTATCACCCCGAAACCCCCTTTTTTTTTTTTTTTTTTTTTCTTTACGTGCGGAAATCCCTTCGGATACCCCCACGCCGGCCAGCGGGGGTGGTTATGTCGTGTCTCGACTAAAACCGCACGGTGTCCTCCCCAAGTGTCCGTTGCCGGGCACCCCGGGTAAGCCCTCGAAAGGATAACCCCAGAGCTTACTAAATTTAATGCAAATCGTTGGAGCCGTTTCCGAGATTCAGATTTTATATATACAAGAATTGCTCGTTTAAAGGTATTAGATTAACGTGATAATGCTAGGTATTAAATTTTGCCAAAGCTAACAAAGTTTCGTATTATGTTTACCGCGTAGGTTATTAACTATTGGCTATCGATTTCATTATGTAACTTATTAGGCAAGTATTCTAAGTCTCGATACAGATTCAAAATCGGAATCGGAATGTTAATTACAGTTAATTATTGAATTAAGTATTTATTAGCGAGAATTTATCAATTTCCGATTTAATATTTATTATTATAAATCACAGTGTAATGTTTTACTGATAATTTATTAGATTTAATTAAATTGATTTTAATTGCTTTAAAGGTACACTTAGACGAGGGCCATCTCGAAACCGGAGATGGCCCAGGGTCAGTCGGGGTGCGAGGGATATGCTCTATGGGCAACCTTACACCCTGGCGTCTACAGATCCGAGACGGCGTGCGGTTTTAGTCGGTTCAAGCCCGACATAACCGCCCCTGCTGGCTGGCGGGGGGGTATCCGAAGGGATTTCCGCACAAAAAAAAAGGTACTCCATACCCCGGCGTCTGAAGACCCGAGACGGCATGCGGTTTTAGTCGGTTCAAGTCCAACATAACCGCCCCCGCTAACCGGCGGGGGGGGGGGGGTATCCGAAGGGATATCCGCACGAAAAAAAAGGTACTCCATGGTACCATATTAACGCATTGTCATCAAAACAAAACGTGCATACAAAATTTCATCTCAATAGGTTGAGGATAACTACCTCAAAGCTAACATATACATATACATACTCACACATACAGAGCAGGTTTAAATAAAAGCTCGTAAAAAAAAGGTACGCTATTACAATTCGAATGAGTATCTAAATATCCTTTACTTCTCTCACAAAACCTGATAACGGGATTACTCATGTACAACCAGCGATAAAAGTTCTTCACAGTAATTACAATTAATATGGAACTTTAGTGTTTATTTCTTTAAACTCAGGCCTAAAGGAGATGGCACTGATCTCGATAGCAGTACTTAAAGCAAATAAAAAATATAATTGCGTATATCGTAGGAACAGAATCTATATTAACCTACATCAACTGCGATGCAGCTAACCTATGCAACTTGGTTTGCGTGTCACACGCTAAGTCCAAAACACGTTAAATTTTTATTGTAACCACCGTACTTTACTCAATAGCATTATCGACTTTAAGCTCAACAGAAATAAAGTGCAAATTTAAAATGTTTAAAAAGGTTGATATAGTCGTTTTGCGGTAGTTTTTTTATTGGAGTCTTATCAAGTTACTCGTACGATTCGCAAGTCGTGAAGGTGAATTAAAACCAAAACGTGAGTCACAAGATATCCAATATCCATTTCTATTGTAGTTTTCAAATTCATTTTATGGTATAAGAATAACATAGGTTACGTCAGAGAGCATAATATCTGCTTCTGTAATTGGATATCGGGTCAGGGTAGCAAACGAGTAATATCGTCGTCAGAAGTGTTGGTAGCTTAGTGAACGAGTCTGTCTTAGGATCGAGAGGTCCCGTGTTCGAATCCTGGCCATTACACTACTGATGTGAACCCACTCTTAACACAAGCAAAAATAGCTTAGCTGGAATGGATAGCGGGAATACTAGTAATTTGTCTTTAACAAAGAAATTGTATTTCATCAGTAGAAATCAGACTTTAAAGCTGGTTAGAGTGATAAACTAAGTCAGTTCATATTATAAAACAAAGTCCTCCGCCGCGTTAGTCTGTCTGTTTGCGATGAACTCAAAAATTACTGCATCGATTTTCATGCTGTTTTCATTAATGGATAGAGTGGTTCTCGAGGAAGGTTTTAGTATATAATTTGTCAAGTGTTTGTATACATTGACTAAAATAAATATTGATATTTGTTGGAGGTGTCGGAAAAAAATAAGTTGTTTTTCAATGGAAACGCTGCCTAAACCATTTAATATACAACAAAAATGATGTGTGGCGGAATTGTGTAGGTATCTTATATAGGTTGTGGTGGTGGAATAGGTTCCCATTGGTGAAGGGAACGGAATCAGAATTCCACGCGAGTAAAGCCGCGGGCAACATAACATAACATAACTTCACGCCTGTATCCCCGAAGGGGTAGGCAGAGGTGTATTACACACCCACGATTCGCCAGTTATGTTAAAGTCCCAATGTAATAGGGGGCGAGCCTATTGCCATCTACCGGGTATATTATTAAACGAGCGATAATTAACATTTATTAATGCACACATAACTACGAAAAGTCAGAGGTGTGTGCCCGGAGCGACTGGGGATCGAACTCGAGACCTCGTCTCAGCAGTCCGTTACGTACGAACTTTGGGTACCAGTTACCTGGTCTTTGGCTTGCGTGAGGATATGGGTCCGACACGCAAAATATGTAGGATGGTTCGGATGGTACCACCCACGAGAGGCAATTCACGTCAGCATTGTATAGGCTTCCAATCAATTGGCGATATTTAAGAACCAACCAATATCGACCAAGGCGAACATTGCTTTAGATTATTAAGTGTGCAATGAAAATAACATCTATGAGTATCGTTGGCTCGTGATAGTTTTCATAAACAGCGTTGTGTTTTAGAAAGTTCGGCATCTAAAGTTTACTTAAACTATGAGGAAGATCTTCATCATAAATATATACTTATAGTGCGACCGGCACCGCTGTACTGCTCCCTAGGAATACGCGGCGTGGTGGGGGACGGGGTGGGTATGAGCATAAGTCTATGAGAACGATATTCAGATATCTGTCTGGCAATATCGATATTGCCAGACAGATCTAACGATATCACTTAACATATGTACTGATATTATTACAATTCCCTTTTTAATAATTTTTGCCACTACGCGCCAGTCCTATACATGTCTTAAATTTTAAATTGGATAGGGAATTAGTTAAATGAGTATACCTAAATAATTAATTGAATCAGGACAGACAGACGGACAACGAAGTAATCTTATAAGGGTTCCGTCTTTTCATTTTGAGGTAGGGAACCTTCCCAGGGTCAGTCGGGGTGCGAGGGATATGCTCTATGGGCAACCTTACACCCCGGCGTCTGTAGACTCGAGACGGCGTG
Source organism: Cybosia mesomella (assembly GCA_946251805.1). Taxonomy (NCBI): domain Eukaryota; kingdom Metazoa; phylum Arthropoda; class Insecta; order Lepidoptera; family Erebidae; genus Cybosia; species Cybosia mesomella. The sequence goes on from OX276389.1 coordinate 6,835,665, forward strand.
CGGTTTTAGTCGGTTCAAGCCCGACATAACCGCCCCCGCTGGCACACGAGGGGGTATCCGAAGGGATTTCCGCACGATAAAAAAAGAAAAAGGTAGGGAACCTTAAAAACGAAGTACCTACTTAAATAATGGTTTCGGCAACGACATCATGAGCTATTGTTTTTACGCTGGCTGGCACCGTTGCCAAAAACAACAGTGCCGACAACGGATGTTGTTAGCGCGATATCAGTGAGCATTGATGTCAAGAATTAATAAGAACCCATCTCTACTGACGGCCGATACCCCACGGCGTATGGCGGTCTCGGTGGGTCTATACCCAAAAAACCGGCCAAGTGCGAGTCAGACTCGCACACCAAAGGTTCCGTAAATTTTTTACTAAAACATTTTTTATTATATGATGTAACTAAAAATTTACGGTTTTCGCAATTTTTCCTTTATCTGTACTATAAGACGTTACTTTGTACCAAATTTCAAGATTCTAAGTTCACGCAAAGTACCCTGTAGGTTTTGATTACCGTGCGAGTTTCGAAAATTTGCGGAAATTTGCAGCATAAACGGCTGTATCTTTTGATTGCTTTGGCTAAGAAGTTTGATTTTTTCACAGCTCTAAGGGACAGTAGACCTGAGTATTAGATATAAATTTCAGTTTGATACCTCCACTCGTTCCTGAGAAAAACTGTCTTGACAGACGGACGGACGGACAACGAAGTGATCCTATAAAGGTTCCGTTTTTCCCTTTTGAGGTACGGAACCCTAATAAAGCTGAGATAGCTGTGGAAAAGATGAATGGATTGTGTGAAAGAGGACATGACAAGAGAAGGGGATGAAGTCTGACAGGAAAATATGGAAAAGGAATCGCTGATCCCAAATAATTGATTTAGGGAAAGGCAGATGATGACGATGAAAGTGAGGATGGCTATAGTGATTTAGTGTTGTATGAAGACCAGCTCAAACTTTTAGTCGCATTTTACGACAACCCAGAGAAGAGATGTGGTGGTTCTTCTTCTATTCAACTTAGTCTAAAGTTAATAATGGACGAAAGGTGGTACAATAAGCCAGTCCTTTCATAAAGGAAAAACTATGACTCCACCACCGAAGAAATAAGATTTAGTAAAAACGTGCACCCACAACGTATTGCACCGTCAAAACACAAATTGCACCCGCAGTAAAAACCACATCTAGTTCGTACTGCAAAATAAATTTCAGCTTGAATTTTTGATGTAGCGCTAGTCCACACAAATACTTCGAATACGGGTGGTATATTGTACTTGTTGTCCTGTCTGTAGCGGTACATTAATTCAATAACGCACCATGACATGGCAAAATATATGCATGTTACTGCCCACTTAGGGTACGACAGTAATTGTATTATGCAATACATGCAATTATATTATGTATATTTAAACATGCGGCAGTTTACGCGAATATTACACAATGCAATTAAATGCCAGCGACGGGATACGCGTAAATACAAAAGAATGTATGCAGAATGAGCTCAAACTACGTGAAAATCTTGTTGTATTTGCTTATTTTTGGGTTTGAGTAAGTGAAAGTGGATTCAAAGCTGGTTATACATTTTATCTGCTCTATTGGTGTTTTTATGGTTCTGTACCTCATGTAAGTTCCTTTTTACCTCAAAAGGTAAAAAGGAACTTACATGAGGTACAGACGTTCTTTTCCTTTAAGGAACCCTTATAAGATCACTCTCTTATCCGTCTGTCTGTCCATGTATCACCACACTCACAACCGATTTTCTCAGGAAAGGATGAACTTTGGAAGTTGAAGTTTATACCAGATATTGAGGTGTATAAGTAGGGACTAACACCTAATAGGGATGAGGTGTATAAAAATTATAATAAAATTATGTTAGTTGCGAAAACTTGTAAGTACCGAAATTTACCTGAATTTTCAACTTTTTATTTTTCGGAATTTTTCCTTCACTTGTGCCGAAAGACCTTGCTTTTAACCAAAATTAACAATTCTAGGACACCATGACGTATCCTTTTGGGTTTTGGGTCCAAAACCTATAATGTTAGTTCCCGTTGAACTAGAATATCGAAATTAAGCACAAACGCAAATTAAGAAAATATTCCAAAAACTAAGAACAGTTGAAAATTAACGTGAATTTTGCTACGTACATGTGTTTATATATAATGTGTACGGAATCCATCAGGCGCGAGTCCAACTCGCACTGGACCGGTCCCATGCTGCATGTGTAGATATGCAGCAAACTTCATGTTTTTTGACGCTATGTAATGCTTCACCTTTAACTAATGTATCTATGAACAATCCAATAAAACTAAATTCATTTCCATTAATTTTTTTAAGTTTTCACAATTCTCTATTGTATCTCGAGGGCGATGGGTGTATGGGGCTTCATCAAAATCTTAGGGGTCAAAGCCTATATCACCTACTAGCGATATACCTACCGTACAAAGGACGAGGCTTTAGCTACAGGCTTTTTCAGGGTTAAGGTTAATAACAGCTGTAGCTCCCGTCACAGCCAATACACCAAATAAAAATGGCAAAAGCGAACCCCGGGTCCCAAAATGGAAGCTTTGGAAGCAATCTGGACAGCACTAAAATGAAGAAGAAGACTGTATCTTGGTGGCTATTACTAAAATTATACTAATGAACAGTAAATTCGATATTAAAAAGGCTGAAAAGAAAGTCCCTAAGAGATTTGAAGGGCGCATGTATCTGAACTGACTGCCCTCCCTACCAATTGATCAATTCCGCCCCGCCAAAACAATTGATCAATTCTAACCCTAAGTTAAACGTACGCACAAAATGAATTGCAAAATTTCTATCGAAAAGAAAACTACAAAGCTTCCAACTTAACCTTCCACTAATAATTCGATAGTTATTTTCGACTCTTTCTGCAATAAGATTACTTATATTTTCGTAAGGCATTCGCCTCACAATCTGAGATAGGTATCGCTCACGCAACACCTACAAATGCCTTACAAATCATTGAGATCCAAGACATTCATTAAGCCTATCGCGAGAACTAGCCTCTTTTATCTTATGAAGTGTATTCGTAGGTCTTGGGTGGGTTTTCGGCGAAGTTATGTATAAAAATTGTTAGGTAGAATGTCATTTATATTTCGACTTGAAACTAACTTAGTTACTCTATGTGGTTTTTTATTGACAGCTAACCGACAAGTCCAACTGATGCAGTTGCTTTTCGGTCAAAAATACTTTGAAAAGTCAAAGCACTTATTGCCCGGAGGCCATTTTGTCCATTCTTCTACGAATGCAATTGTTTCGATGTGCGGTTGAGATTCAAAGCAGTAGGCTCCAGCAGTCTTATGCTCCATAGCAATGGTGTGAAGCACGTAATATACATCTATTTGCATCATATATCAAGTTCAAGAGCAATCGAATCGCAGACCTTGAATCCCGTCAGGCTTGCAATTTAGATACCGAATGGGAACTAGCAGACTACGCATTCTCACAAATAACACGGGTTTTTGGTACCCCAGAATTTGACTTATTTGCAAGTATTCAAAACCACAAATGCCATAGATATGCCTCATGGAAACTAGATCCCAACTCAGAAACCGTTGATGCCTTCACTATCAATTGGGAACATCTAAAATTCTATGCCTTTCCACCGTTTAGTATCATAGTAAAAGTCTTACATAAGATCAAACATGACAAGGCAGACGGAATAGTAGTGGCACCATAGGGGCCCACACAGCCCTGGTACCCTGTCTGGTTAAATTTATTTAATTCAGAAGTATTATACTTCGAAGTAACGGGGGATACCCAGTCCATCTCTTGACATAATGATGGCCTCATTTTCTCAAAATACAGTAAATCAGTATAACACTTCTTTAAACTCATGGTGGCTATTCTGTAAAGACAACGGGATAGACTATTGCGATTCAAACACTACACAATTAATCGAATACCTGACAATAAAGTTTAATTCTGGTGCTAGCTATAGTACACTCAACAGTCACCGCTCCGCCTTGTCAATATTACTAGGTCAAGAGGTTACTTGTAATCATTACATAAAACGTTTTTCAAAGGTATATACCGTATAAAACTACCAGCACCAAAGTATAATTCTACATGGAATCCTAATGCAGTCCTAAATTATCTATCAACACTCCTTAATGAAAAAATTGCATTGAAAGACTTGTCATAAAAAACTATTACTCTATTAGCGTTAAGAATACTTACAGACTAAAGTCTGTAAGTATTCTTTGTGCGGGTGCTTAGCTTAATAAAATTAAAAAATATCTCTTTACATCCTGCAAAAATTGTTATCAAAGTTGAAGATTTAATAAAAACCTCACGACCCGGCAGCTATCAACCATTAATTACATTACCATACATCATAGAAAACCCTGCAACGTGCCTAGCGTTAGCTATTAAACACTATATCGATGCTGCTTCTGGCTTACGACGTCAAGAGGAATGCCTTTTTATTAGCCATCAAAAACCACACAAAAGAGTAGGCCCTCAATAATTATCTCATTGGGTAAAATCAATATTAGAAAAAAGTGGTATTGACATAAATACGTATAGCGCTCATAGCACTAGACATGCCTCGACGTCGCGCGTCGGCTGCGTACAGAGCAGGCGTCAACCTGGAAATTATAAGGAAAGCGGCAGGTTGGACTTAATCTTCCCATGTATTTTTAAAATATTATAATAAAAATGTATCCAATCAAGCAGAAACCGAATTTGCAGATGCATTACTTAGATGAGTAACTAAGTACAATTGTATATGAGGAGCTGCTTAATAAGTGTTGATTATGAAATTAAATATTATACCTATTACGTTCATAAATGACTTCAATGCTTTTTCACTCCTTTTTGGTTCCTTTTTTCTTTTTTTTGATGCTCTAAACATCTGCATGTAAACTGTAATCGTCTTCGGGAGAGATACGAAGTATAATTAAGAATCAAACGAATTTACCTAGTGAAGTTTGATATCTAATTATACGAGTCTCTTGACCGAAGATGATTATACTCCCAACCCTCCCTAAAACCCTTAGACCTATCAAAAAAAATTACTCTGAACAATGACGAACGCAAGCACCATCCAAGATGGCGTTGGCGGGGCGCGCTGTTTTAGTCAATAAAACAACTTTTATTTTTGAAAATAGAACTAAATATTTCTATTTTTTTATAACTTTAAAAGTGTGATTGGACAGCATGAACTGGCGTACTGCTGCATGTAAACTGTAATCATCTTCGGTCAAGAGACTCGTATAATTAGATATCAAACTTCACTAGGTAAGTTCATTTGATTCTTAATTATTATGTCCTATATTAAATTTTAAAATACATATAAATTATATCTTTAAATACATTCTATATATAAAAAAAATTACTTATTTATAAATATAAAAAATAGTGACCCACCGGCATCGAGTCTAGGGACCAAGCTGCCGGTGGTTAGGGCTCCAGAGAAAGGAATCTCTTCACAATACGTGCCGTGTCGAGGAGCACTGCCTTCTGGGTCAAGCCCTCGACCCAGCTGCCTAAGCCGAGGTTCTTGAGATGTTGATCGAGGTTCTTGGCAATCAGTCCGTGATCCGATACGACTATCGCAACAATAATTGCCGAATCCACACTCCACATGCGAGAACCTCGTGAGCCAAATCCAAATATTTTATTTGTTTATTATTCTGTACAACGGTGATATCGATAATTATTGCGCGGCGCTCTGATCGATCTATCACCATTATATCAGGCTTATTGGCTGCAATAGTCCTGTCAGTGATGATAGATCAATCCCCATACGACGTGATATGCTCATATTTGAGAACTGCGTCAGGCACATACCTATTAATAGTAGGTACGGAAGGTACCTCTGATGCCACAAGGTTGTACTTTAAGGCTACTTATTATAATTATAATATGAGTCTAGATATGTTTTAAGGGTCCCGTAGCCAAATGGCATAAAACGGAACCCTTATAGATTCGTCATGTCTATCTTTCCGTCCGTTTATCACAGCCACTTTTTTCCGAAACTATAAGAACTAGGCTGTTGAAACTTGGCAAGTAGATGTATTCTGTGACACCGCATTAAGATTTTCACACAAAAATAGAAAAAAAAACAGTAAATTTTGGGGTTTCCCCATACTTAGAACCGAAACTCAAAAATTTTTTTTTTCGTCAAACCCATACGTGTGGGGTATCGATAGATAGGTCTTCAAAAATAATAGGTATAGAGGTTTCTAATATCATTTTTTCCAAACTAAATAGTTTGCGCGAGAGACACTTCCAAAGTGGTAAAAAGTGCGTCCCCTCCCCCCCTGTAACTTGTAAAATATGAGAATGATAAAACTAAAAAAAATATATGATGTACATTACCATGTAAACTTCCACCGAAAATTGGTTTGAACGAGATAGTAAGTCGTTTTTAGGGATTTTCTTTAGAAAAGCCCTATTGCTATCGAGTTGTCGTCGACGTCGTCGTTGCCAATTTTCTGTCACGGTTTTGGGTATGAAGGAGATGAGCTATCGAGTTGCTGTTTTCGGTAATAGATTCGTGCCATTGCAAGATAAAGAAAAAATCGCTCAAAGATAAAATAAAAGAAAATCCCTTGTATTCGGCTGAGCTCGTCTCAGGAATTCAACTTGTTTTTAATACGTCATAAATTGTAAACCGCAATAAAATTTACCTTTCATTCAATCAACTCAAATATAAATGTTTTACTTGCTGCTACGGAACCCTTCATGGGCGAGTCCGACATGCACTTGGCTGGTTTTTTTTTTTGTATTACTGGTGTACAATAAAGTGTTTTATTTTATTGTACTTTTATTTCTTGTTACAGCCTGTATCTATTGTAATGAAATTAATCGACTCCCATTCGTATAAATTTCGTACCTAGTCCCATTCCGTGGCGCTGAAATATGCGCCGATTTCCGGCACCATTATCTTAATTAGTTTGGGATTCATATTCCGACCGAATTTATATGAAGGTATCATGATAAATCGGTGCGGATAATTATTGATTTTTCTGTTATTATTAGGTTTGTAAGGTATAAAATAGTTATTTATGCAACTGTGGTATAATGAGGGGTATTAAAACATGAATGTGGGTTTATCACACGAAGCGAAGCTGAGTGTGATAATAGTATCACATGAGTGTTTTAATACCTAATTATACAGTTGCATACAAGACTTTATCTACACCCATGATAAACTAATAATACATCTTCAGAGAATGATGTACTTTGATATTTTCCAATTCATGAAAACTTGGTACGCCTTTTCATACTGTTTTCTAGATTTTTCGGGTAGTAATTTGTTAGAAATGTTATTTGCTGCATTCGAAATGTCTGGAGGTGTGTTATCAAAACTTGAATCGCTCATTTTCGTAAGTAAACAAAACAATTTGCAAAAATAATAGCGAAGAAAAATAGCGAGAATTCGAATTCGAACGTTATTCGTTCGAATTCGACAGTTATTCGTTCGAATTCGACAGTTCTTTTTTTGAAACTCATACAGATTCCACGCATCGAGCGCTAAGAATTTGGCTGTCTGATGTGTAACCCTTTGCGCGGAAGAGATTGAAAAAGTGAAAGGAGTGTTATTATGAAATTTCATACAACATTATAACACCCGTTCGGATGATATTATGGTTATTATGACATTGGATGTATTAATGTTGGCAATAAGCTAACTGTTTCAGAATCTTTTATAGAGGATTTAAAGCATGGGTGTAGATAAATAGTATTATAATAAATCATTTATTTTAAGTAACCAAGACTCATTTAGATATTTAGGGGTTCTGCGCCCTACTTAGGGTTCAGTTGTAAAGGGAATTACCGCAAATAAAAGAGTTGATTAGCCTTGATATAAACGTGTCGTTTTTTAGGTAAGGTACCCCCAAAAGCTCTAAAAGTTCTAAATCTCCGTCCTCCATGAGTGCAGGCCTGGGGGTGACAGGATGAGGCCGCCTGTCACCCCAGCAGAAGCAGGCCGGGACGGCGGCGGGGCGACTAGCGCCCCTCCCCCAAACCGGGGTAAGATGGGGACACCGTGGCTCCCAAACCCGAGTGGGCCATCCCGAAACCGGGTATGGCCCAGGGTCAGTCGGGGTGCGAGGCATATGCTCTATGGCAACCCCGGCGTCTTAAGACCCGAGACAGCGTGCGGTTTTAGTCAGTTCAAGCCCGACATAACCGCCCCCGCTAGCGGGTGTAGCCGGGGGTATCCGAAGAGATTTCCGCACGAAAAAAAAGGTACCCAAAAGCTAAACCTATCTTGCCGAGCAGCGCTCAGTGACTCACTCGGCTCTCACATACATCGCGCTAGCTTGCGAATCGCTGACACTACAATCTTTCATACCTACTACAGACAGAGTCCCTACAGATACATTATATTAAATTAAATTTCAGTCACATTATTATAATTATTTGTCTTAGTCCTATTAGGTATTTATCAACGAAATTATTAATTCAAAACATGCATGGCTTTAATAGAATAAAAAAAATGAATTATAAATTAGTAAATTAAAGATATGCAAGTCAATAATATAACTATATAGCTACCATAGTACCGTAGTTTAAAATGTACAGAATGAATATAATGTAATGTTACCTACATTAACAAACGCTTAAGGAATGCCAGGTTAAGAGTACCACCGTAACCAGTGAGCATGTATGAAAACCATTATGAAAGAAGAATACGCGAAAGGCGTGTGCTAGAATCGTAACAAGTGGAAGGATGTTGTATCTACCTACCCCGAAAGGAAAGGGGCGTATGTCTGTTAACTACATTTCATAAGCATATCAAATAAAGATATTACTAGGTCTGCAAGGCGAATCGCTGCTTGTAATGTTGAGCTGAGTGAGAAACCAGATTTTGAAAATTTTTAATAGTGATCATTCCTCCGTGGCAAGTCCGATTTTGAAAATTCTTTTTGAAAGTCACAACTCTGGACATGCTTTCTGAGCGTGTAAAGTTTGGTCACAGTGTCTCGAGCGGTTATTATGTAATTCCATCTGGAATTTTTTTAACGGTGATCATTCCTCTGTGGTAGCATTAATTTTTTCAAAATATATCCATAAACCTTCCTCTTTAATCATGCCAAATTTGGTTCTGGTTGGATTAGTAGTTTAATCCTAGTAGATTAATCCTGAAGTCTGGTGTGAGGAGCTTTCGCTCGACTTCGTCTCAATCAGCTCAATAAAGAGATATTGCCAGGAAGGGAATAAGTATTGAAATGACTGCAAGCAGAGTTCAATGGAAAAGGAAGCACACATCATATTGCGCCGACCGCAAATAAATATACGTGATAAGGACAGGAAAATGATAATAATGATGAATATAAAAAAGCGTTTCGAAGTTGAAATCTGAAATATTGAGTTCTGTTACAAATTTAAGCTTTCCTATCTAAACAAAATACGGACCAAAGGACCTTTTGAACAGTAAGAGGGTACTTGAATTTGATTCAAGCCCGCCTGACCCAAACATCATCAAAAAGACCGCTAGCGGCGAATGAACTCAAAACAATTTAAATAAATAAAACAATTTAATCAACAACTCAAAAAACTCGAAAAACTTTTATCTAAAATTGTTTGTCTCTTACTGAACGGGTCCTACGTGTATGATGAAGAATGTACCAACAAAAGTATTAACAAGAAATCTTTTAACTTGACGAAGTCGATCCGCTTGTAACTTGAGATCTAAAAGGAAAGGATCTGTTAGGAAGGTTAAATTCAAAAAGATTTATTTTATTTAACGTAGAGAGTATGGTATCACTATCACTACATTTTATTATCACTATCACTACATATTATAACATAAACTTTTTTTTTAACTCAGGCAAACATATCTTGGCTGGAGGGGATAGTGGAAATACTAGTAATTTCTCTTTAGCAAAGAAATGTATTTTACCAGTAGAAATCAGACTTTAAAGCTGGTTAGAATGATAAACCAAGTCACTACATATTATAAAACAAAGTCCTCCGCCGTCAGTCTGTTTGTCTGTTTGTGATAACCTCAAAAAATACTGCACCGATTTTCATGCTGTTTTCACCAATAAATAGAGTGGTTTCCGAGGAAGGTTTCGAATATCTGGGACGTGTCTAGGTGGCTCAGTTGGTCAGAGCATTCCCCCTGTAAGGGACTGGTCACGGGTTCAAGTCCCGTCCTAGATGTTCTCTTTTTCCGATCTAAAATCTTTAGAAAAAAGGTTTAATTGGCTAAAGAGGGAGAGGGGAGGGAGGTGTCGGAAAAAAATAAGCCGTCTGAGAGCTTTCAACGAAAACGCTGCCTAAACCCTTTCAGATATAACATTTGATGTACGGTGGAATTGTGTACCTCACTCGTATATAGGTTGAGGTGGTGGAATAGGGTCCCATGGGTAGCGGGAACAGTTCGTTAATTGTAAATTAAAAGCGTGTACGGGACCCATCAAGATCTTTGGTCTTGGGACCACCTGCAAGCCGGTACACCTGCTGTGAGTCACCGCGCAACGTAGTTAACACATAGTTTCACTGTACCAGGTGAGGTTGGCGTGGGCCCTAAAAATCTAGGTGTCGCCATATACACCTCAACTATTAGGTATTACCACTACTTCCCGCAGGCCTGGGGGTGGCAGCTGAGGCCACCTGTCACCCTAGCAGAAGCAAGGCCGGGCGGCGGGGCGACTTGCTGACACCGTGGTTGCCAAGCTCGAGGGGGCCATCTCAAAACCGGAGATGGCCCTGGGTCAGTCAGGGTGCAAGAGAAATGCCTTAGGGCTACCTTACACCCCGGCGTCTGAAGACCTTAGACGGCATGCGGTTTTAGTCGGTTAAAGCCCGATATAACCACCCCCGCTTGCCGGCGGAAGGGGGGGGGGAGTTTCCGAGGGGATTTCCGCACGAAAAAAAAAGGTATTGCCACTACTAATCTACAATATTTACAGGCCATACGCTTGTTTGCCGCCTCAGTGGTATGATAAAAAAAATCACAATCGATTTAGAAACTCGATTTCTGAGAGCAAAATGTTTAGATTTTATTCACCTTATTTTGGAATTCATAAATTCATTTGAGACGGTAATATGAAGAGACTTAATACTTGAGTAAGTAGCAAATGTATTAAATTATAATTTCTAAAAAGTTAGCTCAACGATGTAATCGCCAACAAATACTTAAGTTAATAATGTTGTTTCTCCACCCTCGTCCTTATATTTTGAACAAAATGAGATTCAAGGAATCGAAATACATAACAAATGGAACAAAGAACAGTTATAAAATAAATAGATACAGAAGGCCGGTTTCCTTAAATCAGCGTAATCGGACGCACACACACAGGCAGTCACGGGCTTCGAAAAACGAGATCTTAAACATTATTACTGCCGTGGTTTCAAGTTCTTACTGTCTACGTACTGCCTTTGGATGCAACCGGAATCAGCGCTTTAATGAAGAAGAAAAATACGAGTGTATTTGATTTTTCAAAAATTAAATATCTTGCGAATTTATGAACTTTCTGCTATCTCGATTACCATGGCAAAATACGAGTTAAGATCCTCGTAAGTAGATATATCATGTGTCAACGTGTGCGTGCATTTTCAGTAGGTACTATAGTTATATAATAAGTTAACCCCCTCGGATACCCCCCCACCGGCCAGCGGGGGCGGTTATGTCGGGCTTGAACCGACTGTACATATACATTTTGTGGTACAATGCCCCATTGATGTTTGGTGACATTCGCCAATGATACCTATTACTTCTAGTATAGCAAGCTTGCCACTTGCTGCCCGGTGATACGAATGCTTACGTGATATTTTGGGTAAACTATTCACCCGCAGGTTTGGCTGTGGTTTACCGTGAGGTTGGGGTTTCTCGGTTGGACAGGTTCAAATAAGAACAATGATACCAATACAACGATCCATTCTCATAACTGCTCTAGAATTTTATCCATATTTGATGAAGCTTCTAATCTATTAAAGAACTTCATAGCATTTCGATGGTGATAAAGTCAGATTCATCAACTCTCTTCTGATTATAATATTTACTATATTTACTCAAAGATTTTGTCAAATTTGTCACTAAAATATTGAAATTTTCATTTGAAATACACGATGTTTTGGAAACACTTCTTGTTTTCATTCAACAACGTTAAAGCGAAAATCAAGAGTCCACTTAGAGTAATTTGCAAGTCGATTCGTGAGAAATACCAGTATCAAAGGAATTGGAGGAAAGAGGAATTGTTAAGATGAGGTGAGCGACCCACTTCGAAAGATATTAACTTTAGATTTGTTCAGCGTATAAAAAAAAACTGTAGAAGACATTTTAAAAATTACTTTATTAAAGGATTCAAAACAGCTGGTTTGTCTAATTCACTTCATGCGAAAGGTTAAAACTCAAATAAATATGAATAAATTTGAATATAATACATTGAAATTAAACTAAATTTGACGAATTTCATCGCGATATACTTGGAATTATTTTTATATCTAAACTAGACCATCGAAGTCTCCACGTAACAATGGCTGATGAAAAGCAGCCGAAACTTTGGGTAAAGTAGGGGGCAGGATGCGCATATCCTTCGCACAAAATGCAAGCAATAAGTTGACAAAGTTTTATCGTAATCCAATGAACGGTACGGCAGCGCATAAAATACGCACAAACAAAAAAAGAACAATTTACGTTGAAGCTTCTAGATACAAAGTATGCTCAAACACAGTTGGGTAAAAATGTAACGGCCTGTCAAAATTTGAAGTCAATCCATAGAGATTTTGAGAGAATTTTGGAGTTTAAGCCACAAACATACAGAAACAAAAATATAAATACGAAGACATGCAAACGAACATTTAAACTGAGCAGGAATCGAAACAGCCACACATGACGATGCAGTTGAACGCTCCATGTACCTTTTTTTTTTTTTTTTTTTTTTTTTTCCGTGCGGAAAACCTACAAGACAAATACTACGGCTTTGTATATAATAAATAGCGATAGATACCTTTTTTTTTTTTTTTTATCGTGCGGAAATCCCTTCGGATACCCCCCCGCCGGCCAGCGGGGGCGGTTATGTCGGGCTTGCACCGACTAAAACCGCACGCCGTCTCGGGTCTTCAGACGCCGGGGTGTAAGGTTACCCATAGAGCATAACCCTCGCACCCCGGCTGACCCTGGGCCATCTCACCACTAACAGCATCGCTCATCCTGTCTCCTCTGAAAGCAGAGGAGTACGGAGAGCGATGTGTTCCCGCCACGTTGGGTATTGGCCGACGATCAATGCCAACCCTATGAAGGGGTGAAGGGGAAGCCATTGACCGCCGCCCAGGGTGTACCGGCCGCTCCGATTCCGTTGCCCCCGGACTGCAGCGGGATCGGAATCGGAGCGACACTCGAGGAGGTTACCCAACACACACCCCAGCGATAGATACCTATCGCTATTCAACAAAACAAACAATATCGTTCCATATTGATAAGCTACAAAACAATTACTCCAAACAGGTGAGGCGAGGCATACAAAAACACCAATTACACTAAAACTTAACAAATTGCTTTCAATACAGTCAGACAATTGGTATAAATTGTCTTAATTGCATCTTTACGTAGTACAGTTGTTATCCAATTTCTAAAATTAACAGCGAAAGAGAAAGTTATGGGTCCTTAAGCGGAATTAGTAATCGTTTCAGTTGATGGTCCGTTGCTGTGCCATGTTTTGTATAGAACTTTCTGTTGCTATTAACTGGATCAGATTTGTTTTGTTTTATTTTATTTAGTTTTTTATTATCATGGGTTGGACTAGATTATTTCTTTCTTTCTTCTAGATTTAGTTATATACATTACATTTATAAATCGCCCCATTCTCAAAAGGTCTTAAATTATTAATAAACAAATGGGTCGAATTAATGGATGTATTCTTATAATGGACACTTGGGCAGGACACCGTGCGGTTTTAGTCGAAGCACGACATAAACGCCCCCGCTGGCCGGCGGGGGGGTATCCAAAGGGATTTCCGCACGTAAAAAAAAAGTCATCACTATTATCTACTGCTGCAGGTACTCTGTTAACAAATAAAACAACATTAGAGCTTCTTAGAACCCAAATGTGGATTGTAGGCGTCATATATTATTTCTGAAAAAAATTGATAAGAACTATATAATAAACCGTAGTAACCGATTTTTACCATTCCGTCACAGTCTAGTGGGTACTAGACTGTGACGGAATGGTAATAATCGGTTACTAAATTAAAAAAAAAAACTTGAATCTTTATTTTTTCGAAATAGGTAGGTACGTTGATCGGGGTGCGAGGGATATGCTCTATGGGCAACCTTACACCCCGGCGTCTGTAGACCCGAGACGGCGTGCGGTTTTAGTCGGTTCAAGCCCGACATAACCGCCCCCGCTGGCACGCGGGGGGGTATCCGAAGGGATTTCCGCACGATAAAAAAAAAAAAAAAAAAAAAAGGTAGGTACGTTGAAATAGGATATTATTGCATTGTCCCTAAGTGTGCACGACACAAATAGACTATAGACACATGTGCCAGTGACACGTAGATTAAGTAAGCGTGAATATAATGAATAAATTATGAAAAAGTTAGGTTTACGTAAATTAAAACGTAATTATGTAATAACTTTGATATTAAGCTAAGATAAATAGCTTACTACTGTTAGGAGTTAGTTTTCTGAGTAATTAAGTATGTTAGAGCCAAATTTAATAAAGAAAGTACATTCCCCGAACAGCATAATTGCAAATATAATTACGTAAATGCATTACTCAGAATCTAACATAACTTCGTATAAATAGGAAATACGACTTTGTATATTAGTATGTAGGTTTAATTACACCCCGCGACTGCCTCCCACGCCGTAAGAAGCGAATATGCGCTCCCCCGGCTGGTGCCATTTTATTATATAGTAGCTCGCGGGAGGCAGGGCCCATATATAAGCCTGAGGGGTCAATCCGCCCGTCATTCAGTAACCCGACGTCGCACGGTACAGATGTAAGTACCTATCGTCGTGCAAGTCTTATCTCTACCTATGTACATATATGCTATGTAATTAATATGTAAAACATAAGTTATATAAATAAATGGAAATGCGGAGGTGAGGTAATTTGGCTCGCGGGCCAGCACTACAAAAGACTATAAAAGCAGGGACTATTTGGTAGGAAATTATGGACATTGAACAATGGACATTGGGCAACAAGTAGACAACAAGAGTCTCTCAAGGAACAAGGAAGCTCAACAGGAAGTAGTAGATCAAGAGTAGTGCTGGGCCAAGTACATCCGATGCCTCACTGACGTCAATGAAGTCCACCCATCCAAGTGTTTCATTCTTCGACTCAACATCCATCAAATACAGTCCACTGAAGGCGACCGCGAAGTAGTGGCAGTCTATTTGGAACCTTATCAGGTCATAGTCTGTTACGAACCACGGTTCTTAACATTGGTCCTTCGGAGCCGAATAAAGTCCACGGTCCTTCGAAGATCCAGGTCAACTTCAAGTAAACTGCCAGCCGTAGACGTTTCATCGTTCTTCAACTAAGGGAGAAGTGACAGTCTATTTGGAACCTTATCAGGTCATAGTCTGTCACGAACGTCTATGGTCCATTGGAACCGGGTCGAAGGGTAGGAATAAAGTCCACGATCCGTCGGAATTCCAGGTAAGTATAAACTTGAAGAAAGAAGAATGGTTCTCACCAGGGATGGAGGAAAGCGCCGTCAGGAAGAGGAACCGGCATCAGCATCAGCACCAGTACCAAGATCAGTACTACACCCTGCGGCCGCGGAAGAGGCCAGAAGTTATGCGGACAGTGGTGCGTCGGAAGCCACAGCCAGCACCGAGCAGACCACGTCCAGCACAACTGTGACTACTGAAGAGTCAGGGACGACAGAAAAAGGATCGTCCCACTCCCGCGCTGTTGTATATGGAGAGCCTAGCTCACAGCGCACCATGCGGCTTTTGGACACGAGGTCACGCCGCTCCACCAGTTCAAGAAAGAAGAAGGAACTGGAGGTCAAACAACGCTTGGCAGAACTGAAGCTCAAGCAAATACAAGCCGAAGCAGAGATAGAACAGATCCGTCTACAGCGGCTACTGCAGGACGAGAGCAGCGACGACGGGTCTGAGGAAGATCTGGCATCGGTACACGTGGCTACAGAAGGATGACGCTGCGGCACCCAACCTGAAGGAAAAGGGGCAAGACATCGAGGAAAACACTCAGACCTGCCAAGATAGGGGTCAACTAGTGGAGAAGTGTCAAACCCAAGAAAAATCAGAAGGAAGTGCACCAGTGAAGAACTCCGTGATCGATGTAGCTACGCTCACCGCGGCCCTATCCCAGGCTATGAGATGCAACAGGGAGCCGCCCAAGTATATACGAGAACTACCGATCTTCAGCGGCAGCAGCACAGAATGGCTCGCCTTCAAGACTACGTATGAAGAATCGGGTATATACTTCACGAAGAACGAAAATATCGCAAGAATAAGGAAAAGTTTACGTGGACTCGCACAAGAAGCAGTCGAGTGCCTAATGCTGAGTCAACCTGACCCCGAGGTGATCATAAGGGCCCTCGAGAGAAGATTTGGTAGACCAGAAGCACTCATCCACGTCGAGATGGAGAAGCTCAAGACTCTTAACAAAGTGACCGATAACGCCAAGGACATCTGTATCTTCGCTGGGAAGATAGCAAACATCGTGGGAACCATAGAAGCCTTGAGGAAGCCGCACTACCTACACAGTCTAGAGATGTGCAGAAGTATCATCGAGAAACTCACACCTATACTCCGAAACAAGTGGTACGACTTCGCTGCAAAGAAGAAAGAAAACATACCAGAACTGAAGAAAATATCTGTGTTCCGGTGAGAAGAGGCAGACAAGTGCAGCTCCTACGCGCTCCCAGAGGTGAACCACACAGAAGACAACAGAAGAGTCAGTTATCGTCCTCAAAGAAGCAGAAGAGTTGAACAGACGCTCACCATCAACAAGAAGACATCAGAAGAGAGATGTCCACAGTGTAGCAAGGATCATAAGCTACCTGACTGCAAGCAGTTCATCGCCCTAGACAACACCGCGAGATGGGAAACAGCCAAGAAGAACAGAGTCTGTTTTCGCTGTCTTCGAAGTAACCACCGACGCGCCACATGCAGAGCACCAGCCTGTGGGAAGAATGGGTGCCAGATAATGCATCACCGACTACTGCATCGCGATATGCCGCCAAGAGACCGTGAAGAACAGAAGGAAGACATCACGACCTCAACGGCAGAAGTAGCCACAGCAGCAGTTCCCCGCAGTCAGCGCAAGGCCTACCTCAAGATGGCACCAGTAACACTAAGAGGACCAAGCGGTAGCGTAGATACCTACGCCTTATTGGACGAGGGAAGCGCGATCACGCTGATAGATGAGACCATAGCCGACGTCATCGGGGCAGATGGACCAACCAAGGAGACATGGATCCAAGGTGTCAACAGCGACATGAAGCACGAGAGCAAGACAGTCAGTCTACTCATCAAAGGGAAGTACGCCGATGAAGAGTACGACTTAACCGCCCACACCATGGACCGACTCCGCCTCTCACCCAACACCGTGCATGAAGAGCACCTCAACGGCTGCGAACATCTGGAAGACATACGGGATAAGATAACGTATAAAAAGGCTTCACCTAAAGTGTTATTGGGACAAGACAACTGGCATCTCATCGTAACCCGTCAGCTGCGCACCGGAAGCCGTAACCAGCCTGTGGCGTCGCTCACTCAGCTGGGATGGGTGCTTCACGGATGCAGCAGTTCAATGACTGCAACAGTGTCATTCTGCGGTACGCTGCAACATTGCGTAAAGGACTCCATTGAGGACACAGTGAAGAAGGACCTCAAGTTGGAGTCACTGGGCATCGAACCCCGACGCCCCCGAGAAGATCCCGAACTGCAAGAATTGCAAGTAAAAGGTCGGCGGTTACCAGATGGAAGATATGAGACCGGACTGCCGTGGAAAGAAGAAAGCTACAAGGAAGCTGAGAAGAGTCTGCTTACGCTCGAACGAAGACTTGATAGGGATGAAGATTTGGAAAACCTACTCAAGTCAGGCTATGCAGAATCAGCTCCTATGCCACCGCAGAAGGGAAGGACGTGGTACCTACCTCACTTTCCGGTCGTCAACCCCGCCGAGCCGCACAAGCCGCCTCAACTGATACACGACGGCGACACCGAGATTGAAGAATTATCACTGCCACAAGACAGCAGTGCAACAGTGGAACTCGGCGGCCAAGAGACAGAAAAAACATTGAGTCTAACATGGCACGTCAACGAATATCATCTCGGCTTTAACGCGAGCAACTTGAAGATCCAGCGCGAAGTGGAAACAAACACGCGACCTCCAACGAAGCGAGAGGCCTTATTCGATCCGCTCGGCCTTATTGCACCAATAATAACTCCCGGTAAACGTATTTTTCAGGACACATGGCGCTATAAGGCGCAATGGGACGACCCATTCCCAGCTGAGCTACGGGAACGATGGAACAAATGGTTCGCCCAGCTTAACAACATACACCTGCTGAGAATACCCCGCTGCTACGATCACCTGACGACATCAGTCGCCTCACGCCAACTGCACACTTTCGTCGACGCAAGTGAAGAAGCCTACGCTGCAGCTGTGTACTGGCGTACGCAACACACCGACGGGTCAGTAACCGTGTCATTAGCAGCCGCAAAGAGCAGAGTGACCCCGCTGAAGCCCATCTCCATGCCGAGACTCGAGCTTCAAGCTGCACTACTGGGAGCGCGCCTGGCTCAAACCACCCTGGAAGAACACGACTACGAGTCAACAGAGAAGACCTATTGGAGCGACTCGCGAACCGCACTCACATGGATAAGGTCGGAGCCGCGTGCATACAAGTCATTCGTTGCACATCGCCTCGCCGAGATAGAAGACACCACGAAGAAAAATTAATGGCGTTGGGTGCCTACTCGACTCAACGTGGCAGACGACGCAACTCGGGAAACCCCCGACAACTTCCGGGCCGAACACAGATGGTATAACGGCCCCGATTTCCTGCGCCTGCCAGCAACCGAGTGGCCCACAGAAGAAAAGGTCATTCGTCACGACACGGGCGAAGAAAGACAAGCGTGTCACACATCGCAAGATGTCGAGCAGCCCAGCACAAGTCAACTACTGCGTATAGAGAAATACTCAAAATGGATGCGACTCATACGAACGACTGCACGAGTACTCCAGTTCATCGATTTGTGCCGGCCGAATAAGTGTAAAACGTCAGCTGCTCGAAAGCGAACTCGTAAGATAGAGAAAGCTAATCCTGATTGGCGTACGAAGAAAGCCATACCAGTGCATAATAAGAATAACACAGTGATACGCGATGAACAGTGCTACATAAACATACCAGGTGAGTACTTGAACCGCGCCGAACACCTGTGTGTAAACGCCAGTCAACGAGATAGTTTCGCGAGTGAAATAGTACGTATGACAAAAGGTCAATCAACTCTTTGCGACAACCGACTGAACAATGTAAGCGTGTACCTGGACTCACACGGCACTATGCGCGTGAGAGGACGCATATCAGCTGCGAAGGAGCTGGGAGAAGACGCATCGGACCCTGTGGTGCTCGACGGCAAACACCCGTACACACGCCTCTACATCAAACATGTTCATGAGAAGCTACGACATGGTGGCACCGAGATCACGGTCAATGAACTCCGGCAGCGGTTATGGATTACCAAGATACGTCCCGCAGTGAAAAATGAGATAAAGAAGTGTGTATTGTGTCGCATAAGAAAGGCGAAACCAGCGTCACCGGTCACAGGCAACTTACCAGCCGCCCGGTTAGCTCACAACACACGTCCCTTCACGTTCACCGGTCTAGACTACTTCGGACCCATAGAAGTTACAGTCGCACGCCATCGAGAGAAGAGATATGGAGCCTTATTTACGTGTATGACCTCTCGAGCTATACATGTAGAGGTCGTTCACTCCTTAAGCGCCGACTCAGCCGTTTCCGCCCTAAGAAGATTCATCGCCAGACGTGGTTGTCCCAAAGAAATATGGAGTGACAACGCTACGTGCTTCAAGGCAGCGGAAAAGGAGCTAGCAGAGGCCGCACTCGACGCGCTCGAAAAAGAAACTACAAGTCAACACATCGTGTGGAAGTACATACCCCCTTCCGCACCCTTCATGGGGGGGGCATGGGAGCGAATGGTGAAAGCAGTGAAAGAAGTGCTTCGTGTCACCATGATGGAAAAGCATCCCAGCGACGAGATCCTGTTAACCTTATTAGCAGAGGTCGAGAATATCGTCAACTCACGACCCCTCACACATGTTTCGGTTGATCCTAACGATCCCGAGGCCCTCACGCCGAACCACATCCTCATCGGGCCCAACTGCCATGTACCACCACCAGGGCACTTCTCTGCAGACGACGTGACTGCTCGCCAACAATGGAAGCGAGCTCAAGCCCTGGCGGACATCTTCTGGAGGAGGTGGGTGAAGGAGTACCTTCCCCTATTGCAATACCGGCGGGAGCCCACCAGCACCGGCGTCGCCCTGAAGGTCGGGGACGTCGTCATCATCTGCGATTCCAATCTGCCGCGCAACACCTGGCCGCGAGGACGCGTCAGCCGGGTGTTCCCAGGAGCCGACGGCGAGGTACGAGTCGTGGACGTCACCACCAGCAGCGGACACGTGCTGAGGAGGCCTACGAAGAAGATCGTCGTGCTACCAACGGAGCTCGCAGACGAACCAGGGTCAGCGACGGCGGGAGAATGTGCACGACACAAATAGACTATAGACACATGTGCCAGTGACACGTAGATTAAGTAAGCGTGAATATAATGAATAAATTATGAAAAAGTTAGGTTTACGTAAATTAAAACGTAATTATGTAATAACTTTGATATTAAGCTAAGATAAATAGCTTACTACTGTTAGGAGTTAGTTTTCTGAGTAATTAAGTATGTTAGAGCCAAATTTAATAAAGAAAGTACATTCCCCGAAAAGCATAATTGCAAATATAATTACGTAAATGCATTACTCAGAATCTAACATAACTTCGTATAAATAGGAAATACGACTTTGTATATTAGTATGTAGGTTTAATTACACCCCGCGACTGCCTCCCACGCCGTAAGAAGCGAATATGCGCTCCCCCGGCTGGTGCCATTTTATTATATAGTAGCTCGCGGGAGGCAGGGCCCATATATAAGCCTGAGGGGTCAATCCGCCCGTCATTCAGTAACCCGACGTCAATGCAGGTAATGCTCGCGAAAGAGACGGCGGAGAGGGAGCGGGAGAGAACCCTGCCCCCCGAGTTTCGCAGTCTGCGGCGAGGACGCCGCAGACTCATCTACGCCCGGGACTACCGACCTCCATGATCGGGGCCTGAGGACGGCAGGTGGCCGACTCGCCGTCCTTACAGAAGCAGGCCGTGGCGGAGGCGTGTCGTGTGTGCCCCTACACACGCCTGCCAACTCACCGAAGCGGGATAAAACCCGACCCCACCAGGCGAGGCCGCGGTGGCGGCCAAAGTCCGCCGGCAACCCTGGGGTTATCCTTTCGAGGGCTTACCCGGGGTGCCCGGCAACGGACACTTGGGGAGGACACCGTGCGGTTTTAGTCGAGACACGACATAACCACCCCCGCTGGCCAGCGGGGGGGTATCCGAAGGGATTTCCGCACGTAAAAAAAAAAAAAAAAAAAAAAAAAAAAAGGGGTCAATCCGCCCGTCATTCAGTAACCCGACGTCGCACGGTACAGATGTAAGTACCTATCGTCGTGCAAGTCTTATCTCTACCTATGTACATATATGCTATGTAATTAATATGTAAAACATAAGTTATATAAATAAATGGAAATGCGGAGGTGAGGTAATTTGGATCGCGGGCCAGCACTACAAAAGACTATAAAAGCAGGGACTATTTGGTAGGAAATTATGGACATTGAACAATGGACATTGGGCAACAAGTAGACAACAAGAGTCTCTCAAGGAACAAAGAAGCTCAACAGGAAGTAGCAGATCAAGAGTAGTGCTGGGCCAAGTACATCCGATGCCTCACTGACGTCAATGAAGTCCACCCATCCAAGTGTTTCATTCTAAGACTCAACATCCATCAAATACAGTCCACTGAAGGCGACCGCGAAGTAGTGGCAGTCTATTTGGAACCTTATCAGGTCATAGTCTGTTACGAACCACGGTCCTTAACACTAAGTATGTAACAGATATTGTGGATGAATAAAAATTCAAGAGTATTATTTAACAGCGATTTAATGAGGGCTTACGCCCAGGTGACTGACGACCCGAGACGGCGTGCGGTTTTAGTCGGTTCAAGCCCGACATAACCGCCCCCGCTGGCCGGCGGGGGGGGGGGGGGGCGAGGTGATTTCCGCACGAAAAGAAAAGGGCTTCGTCAAGTATTGTGAAAGACGTCTAAAATAATGAACTGTATTATGCAATGAAGTGTGTAAGGACAGGAGTAGACGGCGGGTTATTGTCTCTGCCTACCATAGAGGGAAAAGGGCGGGATTATAACATGCATGAACTAGGTCTGAAACGAATCTTTAACAACAAACCACCGAAATAATATTGGAGATCATAAATTTTACTATCTACTACTAATTTTACTACTTTTACCTATCTCAGAGAGTGCCTGTGTAATCGGAGACTACCCTCCTCTGGTGCCTACCTGTGCATTGAGAGACGTCAAAGACACTTACCAGACGGTACATCAAAATCATTCTCAAGGAAGCAGAAAGGGGAGAGAGAGATAACGAAGGAAAGACAAATTGAAAAGACTTCCAAACTCAGATTAACAACACTTTTGTATATAGATAGAATATCGTACATCCAACCTAATGTTCACGGTTTAGTATGGTTAGAATTTAGCGCGCGTCGTGGTCAGTTAGAACTAAGGCTGGCACGTTACGTATTGTGGAATTTCCAAATACGTTGGCACGTAATAATACGTTAGTGCCGTGTTAGTCCAGCCGATAATTGAACTGCTTTTTTTAACATAACATAACATAACTTCACGCCTGTATCCCCGAAGGGGTAGGCAGAGGTGTATTACACACCCACGATTCGCCAGTTATGTTAAAGTCCCAATGTAATAGGGGGCGCTGCTTTTTATATGGGGTGCATGAGAGAAGCCTCTTCGAGCGACGTCAATAAAGTGAATCCGATTCCCAACGTCCGGCGCACCCCGGACACCTAGCACTCGATATCGCAGAGTATAGGTGACTAATCCTCTCACCACGATGGCAATAAACAGTCCTACAAAGGAAAAAAAATTGCCATCGACACGATGAAGAAGCTGCTTTTTATAGTTACCATATAAACTACCATACAGGCTCTGATTAAAAGTTATTCTTATAGTCTGATACAAGATGGATTATTTAATCTTAACCGTTACAGTTACAGGAAAACTTTGCTAGGAGACCCTTTTAAGATATTCTGACCAGCATTCTCAAATGGAAAAATCTTGTTGTTTGGCTGGCTGAAAAAATAAGTAAAAAAGAAGTTTTTACTTTCAAATTTAATTTAAAATTCGATTCGAATATCTCCACGTTATTTTTTAGGATTTCGTACCCAAAAGGTGAAACAGGAAACCTAGTACTAAGTCGCCGCTGTCCATCCGTCCATCGTTCTCCAGGCTATATCTCATGAAGCGTGATAGCTAGACAGTTGAAAATTTTCACAGATCATGTATTTCTATTGCCGCTATAACAACAAGTACTAAAAAAACAATAAAATAAATATTTAAGGGATGCCCATACAACAAACGTGTTTTTTGCTCGTTTTTTTTGCTCAATATTGATAACCGCAACAGCTAGGCGCTTGAAATATTCACGGAATATTTAGTCATATATTCACTTAAAAAATGAATAATTACAGTAAAATAAGATAAACATTTAAGTGGGGCTCCCATACAACAAATGTGTTCTTTTTTGCTCGTTTCTGCGCGACATTAATATCGGCAACAGGTAGATAATGGTACGGAACCCTTGTTACGCGAGTCCGACTTGCACTTGACCGGTATTATTATAATATTTGTGCTGAGAAAATTCCCGATTGTTAGATGGTATTAATGAGCTTCTTTATCGCCAACTAAAGATGGAATGTAAAAAAATATTATAAACGTTAGGAACACGAAAGTTTCATAAGCTTCGTGCGGTTTTAGTCGAGACACGACATAACCACCCCCGCTAAAATAAATAAAGGTATTTTTGCGGGGTGCGTGGGATATGCTCTATGGGCAACCTTACACCCCGGCGCCGCTGCCCGGCGGGGGGGTATCCGAAGGGATATCCGCACGAAAAAAAAAAGGTATTTTTGCGGTTGTGTGTGAACATAACATGTTATGTTATGTTATGTGTGTGATTCAATTTACGCGTTATTGCAGCTTTACCTAATAAATTCGTCCTGCCACCGGGTAGTACAATGCAAGGGCCACCTCATATCTCCTCCGATTGGAGTCGTACGAGGTGGTTAAGGGATAGGACAGTTCTCCATTCGATAGTACACACATAGCCCTTTTTTACGTGTGGAAGCCCTTTACGGGCTCCACCCCATCGGTGGTGCCATGATAAAATTCCCGGTTGACGGTAATAAACTTGCTGTCTAATACGTGGGAACGAAATACTTTCATAGTTGGTGAAATGTGGGTGTTATATAACACCTCTGCCTGTCTCTTTGAGTATATATATAGGTGTGAGTATATGTATTGTTGTATGGTTCATTAGTGTTGGTTATGTCGGACTCGAACCGACCAAAACAGCATCCCGTCTTGGGTCTCTAATGCTAGGGTGTAAAGTTGCCCAATAAGGCAATTCCCTCGCACCCTGGCTATCCCTGGGCCATCTACGGCTTTGAGATGCCCCCCTCAGTGTCCGTCCGTCCCCATGGTATCTCAATCTTGCCCCACCGCCCCGGAGGTTTTGTACCGATCGTACTGAGAGCAACATCCATACTAAAATATTATAAATGCAAAAGTAACTCTATCTATCTATTACACTATATTTGTCTATTTTTATATTAATTATATATTTCTATCTATATTTTAAATTATATCTGTCTATTACACTTTCACGCCTAAACCACTAAATCGATTGTGTTGAAATTTGGTACGAAGATAAATTAACTAGGACGGTTGCCAGCTTGGCAATCAACCCAAACTTAAGCGTAGCGAGATTTGCCTATCCAACAATAGGTCAACGTGACCGGTCGACTTTTTCCATTGATTTGGTTTTTCGGTGATTATTCCTCGATGGTAAAACTGATCTGGACATTCGACCCCTTACGACACTCAGTAATGTATACTTGATCACCGTTGCAAATTTGGTCGAGATCGGTCAAACGGTCTCGGAGGAGTATCATTTGTTTGAAATGCAACTTTAAAACCAAAGACGCTTAGCTCGCCTTCGGCTCGCTACGCTTAATTATAAATAATACAAAAAAGAAGCTATAAAATTAATAACTTTCACATGTCTAAGCTAATATGTATATTTACATAATTATGTATATTTGTGCATAAAAAATACTACTATATTCACTTTTTTAACTTACCAAACTTAGCTACATTGACCACATCCGTCAAAATAATAAAATATTAAACACAAAAAGTGAAAGGTTCCACCGAGATTTGAACTCGGATCGCTGGATTCAAAGTCCAGAGTGCTAACCATTACACCATGGAACCGTCGAAAGAATGATTGAAATAAGTATGTACATGTATACCAGTAAATGTATCTATAATGAATATTTGATTCATTGTAATGAGTTCATATTGTTTTACAATAGAATAATAATTATTTTTATTGTTTTATAGATAACAATATATAATAATTACAACTACGCCTGCGCCGAACTAGTGCAAACTTATCTTGATGTATTAAGGTAGATGCGTATGTTTCAAAATTTTAATGGATCGAATTACATCAAACATTTTATTAAATAGTATCGTGTTCCTCAGTTTCACTCGCATTATGGCTGCTTTTATTTGACCGTGCATGTATTGCCAGTGCAACCCTTGTCAGCTCATAAATATTTTTTTTATATAAATCTTTATTTTAAAATATATATTATAATAAAATAAAATGTAAAAATTAATATTTTTATATAAAGCTTTCACGGCCGGCGGCGTTGCATGTAGAATACACTGCTTCCGGGCTGTTTGGCCCGTACCCAAACGTTTGGAACACAAGTTTCCTATGGACCACGGCGAATCAGCCCGGAAGCAGTATATTCTACATTTGTTTCATAATACCTAGGACAGTAGTTTTTTGGGTTCCGTACCTTTTTTTTTTTCGTGCGGAAATCCCTTCGGATACCCGGTTATGTCGGGCTTGAACCGACTAAAACCGCACGTCGTCTCGGGTCTTCAAACGCCGGGGTGTAAGGTTACCCATAGAGCATATCCCTCGCACCCCGACCGACCCTGACCGCAACAGCAAAATATAAACTCTTATAGGATCCCTTCATTATCCGTCGTCTATCAAGGCCTTTTTAGGTTTATTCCGAATTCGCCAAACGAGTTTTGCCTCGAACACAAAATTCCTTATTCGCCCCAAATCCTATTCGGCTTTCGCCTCGAAAATAATTTTGTTTTTTTCTTCAATGAGCTAAAGTCAATTAAAGTACTCTGCTCAAGTATTTGCCAACCCTAAAATTGTTAAGTAAATATCCACTAGACCGCTACTCTTTGAGCAGGTCTTTATTCAGTTTAATTCTAGTAATTCACTTTACGTAATATTCATACTAGGTCTGCAAGGCGAATCGCTGCTTACAATGTTGAGACATCGTGAATCAGATTTTGAAAATTTTGAACAGTGATCAATCCTCCGTGGCAAGTCCGATTTTGAAAATTCTTTTTGAAAGTCACAACTCTGGACATGCTTTCTGAGCGTGTAAAGCTTGGTCACAGTGTCTCGAGCGGTTATTATGTAAGACCATCTGGAATTTTTTTAACGGTGATCATTCCTCTGTGGTAGCATAATTTTTTTCAAAATATATCCATAAACCTTCCTCTGATTGACCTCTTTAATCATGCCAAATTTGGTTCTGATTGGATTAGTAGTTTAGGAGGAGACCTGTGACAAAGAAAATCCTGAAGTCTGGTATGAGGAGATTTCGCTCGACTTCGTCACACTCAGCTCAATCATACGTCAACTTCGCTACTAAGTTCATAGAGTTCACATACTTTACAGATAAAGTTTTAATGCATTATGATATTGTAGATGCAATTCGATACCTTATTGCCACACATTAGGATAAAGAGTAGCGTACATTTATTTAATAATTGACAGTGCATACATGGTTGAAAACAAGAGCGGTTGATAGACCAAAGTAAAGTAATGTATCTGTTTCTCTGGGGATATATAGATATGGGGATCCACCGGACCGGTCAAGTGCGAGTCGGACTCGCTCATAAAGGGTTCTGTAGCAGTAAGTAAGATGTTTATATTTGAGTTGATTGAATGAAAGGTAAATTGCGGTTTACGATTAATGACGTATTAAAAAAACTACTTACTAGATCTCGTTCAAACCAATTTTCGGTGGAAGTTTACATGGTAATATACATCATATATTTTTTTAGTTTTATCATTCTCTTATTTTAGAAGTTACAGGGGGGGGGGACACAATTTACCACTTTGGAAGTGTCTCTCGTGCAAACTATTCAGTTTAGAAAAAAATGATATTAGAAACCTCAATAGCATTTTTGAAGACCTATCCATAGATACAGGTATGGGTTTGATGATAAAAACAATTTAGAGTTCAGTTCTAAGTATGGGGAACAACAAAATATGTTTTTTTTTTCTATTATTGTGTGAAAATCTTAATGTGTTTCACATAATACATCTACTACCAAGTTTCAACAGCATAGTACTTATAGTTTCGGAAAAAAGTGGCTGTGAAATACGGACGGACAGACAGACAGACAGGGTTCAAAACGGAACCCTTATAGATTCGTCATGTGTGTCTGTCTGTCCGTCCGTATGTCACAGCCACTTTTTTTACCGTTTTTTGCTATTTGGCTACGGAACCCTAAAAAGGACCCTTAACTTAAAAGGAAACATCTCGAAGATTCTTAAGTTAACTTCTACATAACAAACTGACCACATTATCACACCAAAGAATGCAAATAAACTATTTCCCCATTCCTTGAACCTTTGAATTTCGCCTAGCAGTAAAATATTTTCCTCTCAATCTAAGATCACCATAAACACACATACATAACTTCACGCCTTTATCCCCGAAGGGGTAGGCAGAGGTGTATTACACACCCACGATTCGCCAGTTATGTTTAGGTCCCAATGTAATAGGGGGCGAGGCTATTGCCACGTACCAAGCACATTACTAAGCGAGCGATAATTAACATTTTTAATACACACATAACTTAGAGAAGTCAGAGGTGTGCGCGCCCGGGGCGACTCGGGATCGAACTCGAGACTTCGTCTCGGCAGTCCGTGACGTACGCCACTGGGCTGCCACCGCATTACATACTTATGTAAAAAAGGAGCCTTTTTTTTTGTCCAGCGGGGGTGGTGATGTCGTGTATCGACTAAAACTGCACGGTGTCCTCCGTTGCCGGGCACCCCGGGTAAGCCCTTGAAAGGATAACCCCCAACTTAAAAGGAAACATCTCGAAGATTCTCAAGTTAACTTCTACATAAGAAACTGACCACATTGTCACACCACAGAATGCAAATAAACTATTTCGCCATTCCTCGAACCTTAGAATTTTGCCTAGCAGCAAAATATTTTCCCCTCAATGTGAGATCACCATAAAAGACACAACAATAATAGGTATAACATTTTACAATCCCATCACCGTCAAGTCTTATTCAATTTCGAAGAAAACTCGAGCCGAGGCTCTGATTCTATAAACAAGCTGACAAAATGCGATTTCTAACACTGGCGGTGTTTATAGACAACACTAGCGGTTTTTAACAGGTTTGCTTGGTGTATATTGAAAGTGAGTCGATTTTTTGAAAAATATATTCCAATAACTCCGCCCGCGCGGAGGTTTGTTATCGTTACTTAGTCATATCTCCGGTTTTACTAGACCAATTGCAATCAAACATACGGTAGATTTTAAGTCTGACCAAGACCTGTCTAATAAAAAAAAACTGCATGAGAATCCATTCAGTAGTTTTTGCGTCCATCGCGAACAAACAAAAGAAGAATTCTAACAAAAATATTATTGTGTTCAGTATCGTTTATTTAATATAACCCAAGTATCTATTTTTTAAATATCTAAAATATATACACAACTAATTTACAATTTTAATAAGCGTAGCGAGTCGAAGGCGAGCGAAGCGCCTTTGGTTTCAAAGTTGCATTTCAAACAAATGATACTCCTCCGAGACCGTTTGACCGATCTCTACCAAATTTGCCACGGTGATCAAGTAGACATTACTGAGTGTCGTAAGGGGTCGAATGTCCAGATCGGTCTTACCATCGAGGAATAATCACCGAAAAACCAAATCAATGGAAAAAGTCGACCGGTCACGTTGACCTATTGTTGGATAGGCAAATCTCGCTACGCTTAAGTTTGGGTTGATTGCGAAGCTGGTAACCGTCCTAGTTGTAGTATGGACATCAGCTTCTGGATTATCAGAATCTGGATTAGACCATAAAACTATACAGAATCGAAGTTCAAATACACTGATTTTTTGTTCAAGGGCAATGTGTTTAACATCAATAAGTGAAAGCAATGGCTTTGCAAGCGTCCACACACCTTGCCACGTAAACAAACAAATAAACACATAGAACATATGGAGGTATCCACGGACAGACGTCTACGTGTCCGCACTAGTAGATAGAATAAGGCTTCCGTAGGCGAGAGGCGTCCTGTTAGGTGATTTTATGGCCGTTTTACTGCTAACCGAAGCCCAGCCCGACCGACAAATTTAGAATCTACCAAACTCAATGTTAAATACAAGATGAATTTAAAATTGGATGTCTGAATTTTCAGCTGGAACTAATATGGTCAAATTGAAACTGGATCTCTGAATTAATTAAAAATTACGCGACGACGAGCGGACAGAAAATTTGAAAGTGTGAAAGATCTTAGAATATTAACAAGTATATAAGTACTTGTTAATATTCTGTTCATCATTAGTCCTGGTAGCATCCAAAGCAGGTACATTGAACCCCGACCAGCGGGGGGGTATCCGAAGGGATTTCCGCACGATAAAAAAATAAATAAAATAAAGGTACATTGAACCCCGGGGTTCGATCTTCTTTCTCTCGGTCTTGAATTCGTTTTTCTTCTGTTTTTTTTTGTACCACCTAGGTAACTGACAAGCGCACGGCCTACCTGATGGGAAGCGGTTACCGCGCCCTATGGACGTGTGCAATATTAGATGCGTTACACTCGCGCTGCCGACTCTGTAAAAACCTTCTAATGCCCTTTTTGAAGAACCCCATATATTGTAGTCGCTTGGGTAAACCACCGCAGCGCGGAATAAAGTGCCTTTCATACCTCGCTGTTTGCACCGTCTTTTACTTCCAGGACAGACTTTCATCTAACCACCCAACCATAAGAGGTCAGCCTACGCCAGCACCTCGTCCTTGAATCAACATGTGTACTGTGGTACCGGGGGATTGGGTACCACGCGTGTATGAGGTGACGAAACTATACGACTTTAAGGGGAAAAGATATTATTTATTTATTAACCACTCGCACTTCCTACTTATAATATTAGGGATTTACGCGGTTGTTTTAACTTTAAATAGCGGACTGGGACGTATAACGCGGACTCGGCCCAAGGATAGGGCTTAAAGCGGGGCTCTTCCCAGGATACTTTTCTCAGCTTTTATCGGAACGGCTCCACTCGACCCGTTCAGATCCCGAATGTCCAGGCCGCGATTGTTTTATATCGTTCCTAAATCAAACCTTTTAAAAATGGCACAATAGTTTTATTTAAACTCTGACACATGATGGCCAGGTAAACGAACTGTGGTGATCGAACGAGGTCCGAACACTACAGTACTGACTAGCATGTGAGGTTGGTTTGGGCCCCGAATACCTTAGTGGGGCCCCCATGCACCAGTTTGTAAGCATTTATTGTGAGCAATTTACAAACGGAGAGACTTTTTGAATGGAGAATGTGGACAATAACAGATGGCTCTGCCTATCCCAGAGGAAGGTTATTACAGGGTTGGCAGCGCTAGTGTGACGCCTCTGGTGATTCACACGACCTTAGGCCACGGTAACCGCTTTCCATCAGGTGGACCGTGTGCTTGTATGCCACGTAAATGGTGGAAAGGCATAAGTATATTTATGTCTATCACACAGTAACTTAATAATTTGAAAATGATAGACCAAATACTGAAACATAAAACGTTCATGAAAATGTTATAATAACGATCCAAAATCACGTAAAAACGGTGTTTTACAAAGATATTGGTTACTTATCTGACTTTAATAGCAAAAACATTTTTCAGTTTCAAAAGAAATATCAACCATAAGCACTAGTGCATATAGTTGAATTTCCAGTTGTAAAATCAAGGGAGTCCAGAAGAAATCTGTTTATAATATTGCGGAAAGAACAGGTGCATTTTATCGAGACCAAAATAGGATATAAATTCAGTTTTCTCGGTACGAACAAGGAATAATGTTTGTAGTGGACTTATAGTTTTGTTGGAGTTATCTAAAACATAGGTACTGGTTTTAGTCGGTTCAAGCCCAATATAACCGCCCCCGATGGCCGCCGGGGGGGTATCCGAGGGGATTTCTGCACGAAAAAAAAAGGTACTTCAAGATATATAAAAATTTTGCTGTTGCCCGCGGCTCCACCCGCACTGAATACTCGTACCTCTTGAACCGAACCTGTTCCTGCGACCTAAAGAAACCTTTTATATCCGTGCTGGAATCCCCTCTGGCCAGGGCCAGGTTATATCGGGTTTAAGGTGGGCCCATTTCTCTCGCACCCTGACTAAATCAGGGTACAAGATGGCCCATCGAGTTGGGTCTGGTTCATAATATCGACAGTCACTACATCGATGGTCGCTGTATCGAAAACGTTCCATCGACGGGCTAATATATCGACAGTACCTCAAATCGATGGTACGCTACATCGACAGTACCCCAAATCGATGGTACGCTACATCGTTAGTACACTAAAATGACGGTAAGCTACATCGACAGTAAACCAAATCGATAGTACGCTGCATCGACTACTCGACCGAGCCAGATTCAAATAAAAAACAGGATTTTTAAAAGTTATTTATCACAATTTATTAAATCTGAATATTGCTTGATTTTTCCTTCATTTGCATTTAGAACTATTTATTTCTGCATAAATGTTATTGAATCATAATAAATATGAATCTTTTAGCGTTTTATTAATTGTAGTTTTGCCTTCAACAAGATTTTTCGTACTACCCTCATGAGTTTGTATTGTAATAATATGGTTTTGAGTCATTTTGTCGTCTGTCTTGGTGTTTGTTGCGAAAATGGATGAAATTAAATTAGCTACAACGCATAACAATAAGCAATGTTTAGTAATAAACGGTTATAAAATGGTGAAGAATAAAGTAAACGATAAAGGCGTGCATTCCAGTAGAATTGTGTAAAAAAATATACCGATGCAAAGTGTCTTGTGTCTTGTAGCAGTGTGAGCTGTGATTCTAATCACGTATTAAAGAACAATATGACAGCACACAATCATGCTCCACAACCTGGTAAGTAACAAAATTTAATAATCGAATGCCATTACTTGCACCTGACGATTTTCCACAGAAGCACATTTATGTACTTGCAGGTCTCATTGATGAACTGCGCCTAAGAGAAAATGTTAAAAAAAGAGTCCAGTACAAACACATGGAAAAACCATGTCAAACAATAAACCGCAATCTAGAGTTGGTGCCAATATCTAGTGCATATGTTTTACCAAATAAAAATGCATTAAGGCAGGTGGTAAAACGATCCCGAGCAAAGAATAGACCATCAGAACCACAATCTATCGATGACATTCAAGTGTTAGATGAATTAAAGATGTTTGATGATGAATCATTTTTAGTTTCAAATACAAGATTTAATAAAGACGGTTGCGTGCTAATTTTTTCTACAAAAAAAACATACGGCTGATGAAAGAATCACCGATATGGATAATGGACGGGACGTTTCAGTGTTGCCCAGTATTATTTTCAACACTTTATTCGATACATGGAATCGTTCGTGACGCAGGGTATAATACTCAAACAGTTCCTCTTGTTTATGCTCTTCTATCGAGTAAATCTCAAGAGTGCTACACTCATTTCTTTGAACAACTCAAATGCTACGCAGAGTCTATTGGTGAAGATCTTTTGACCCCAGAATTGGTGATGACAGATTTTGAAGTTGCGGTAATAAACTTTGTTAGGTCGGTGTTTATTGAGGCCACCCAGAAATGCTGTTTTTTTTTCATTTGGGACAGAACGTTTGGCGAAGAGTACAACATGGTTTACAGAAAAAATATTTTGAAAATGCGAGTTTTGCTCTTAAAATACGCTACTTAATTGCTTTGGCGTACTTGCCGCCAGACGAAATTTCAAATGTGTTTGATATGCTAAAAGATAAGTTCGTCCTAAGGACAGCAACACTGAAAATATTATACAGTGGTTTGAGACAACATATGTCAAAGGTAAACAGACTGCGCGTACAAGTGCTGACATTAAAATAACTATATACACGACTCCTCCGCTGTTTCCACCAGATTTATGGTCTGTTCACTACAACAACGAACATAATTTGCCTAGAAACCCAAAATTCCGTAGAAGCGTGGCACAGACGCTGGAATTCGTTGCTCAATAATAAAATACTAGGTTTATACTCTACTATCAAAGAGCTTAAAAAGGAGCAGATCGCGATGAATGTTCAAATTGAGCAGGCAGAAGCCGGAGCACAAGGTCCTTCCCCTAAAAAAAACATCGAGACAGTCAGAATGCTATCTCGCATTTTATTGAACAAAGAAGAAGTATAACTGTCTTAAAGTTTCTTAAAGGGATTGCTAGTAACACTTATCTTTAATTTTACTCAAAGAGTTTATCAGGGTTCCTGTGTGGATATAGATTTTTCTACAAGTGTTTTTATTATACACAATAACAATATTACATATAACAAATCAATAGTTTTAAATAATTGTATTGGATAGTTTTTGTTATTATTAATTTTGGAAGTTTTCTTTTTTAAATTAGTAGTATCAATCAATGTTACTGAATACGAATTTATGTTTTTTCAACCATTTAATGTGGGTTCCATCAAAATTAAGCAATTTACAGATTTAACAACTTGTGATTGTGAACTTTAAAAATCTTGTGTTTTTTATTTAAATCTGGCTCGGGTCGGGAAGTCGATGCAGCGTACTATCGATTTGGTTTACTGTTGATGTAGCATACCGTCGTCTTAGTGTACTAACGATGTAGCGTACCAACGATTTGGGGTACTGTCGATGTAGCGTACCATCGATTTGCGGTACTGTCGATACATTAGCCCGTCGATGGAACGTTTTCGATACAGCGACCATCGATGTAATGACTGTCGATATTATGAACTAGACCCCATCGAGTTTGGTAACCACGACGCCCCCTTAAAAGGGGGCACCGTGGTCCCCCCGCACTGCGTCCCGGCCTGCTTCTGCCAGAGTGGCAGGCGGCTTCACCTGTCATCCCTGGGCCTGCGTTCATGGAGGACGGAGGTCGTTAACCGACCTCCGACGTCTGAGTCGCCTCCGCACATCGCAGGCTCTGCACATCGCCCCACCGCCTCCTCTCGAGCATTACTAGCTTGCAGAAGGAGGGGGCGGCAGTCCACGCGCTTGCGCTCCGCATTAACGCTGTGAGCAAGAGGCCGAGCGAGAGGGCTCCCACTCCGACCTAAAGAAACATCACAATCGTTTTATCATTGTTCTCGGATGCACCCGAGGCTTTCACCATGGGGCCCGAGGTTCACTCACTCTTCCTCCTCCTATCGATTTGGCTTTTATGGTAGCTACTGCTTTCTGACTAACCCATCCCCAACAGGAAAGCCTGCGCTAGTTCCTAGTCCACCAATCAGCTGGTATGCCCGCTAGCAGGTGAGGCAGACTTCAACAGGAAAGTCTTATGAGTGTTTTAGTCTTTTGAATTAAATATGCATACCGGAACTTTCTTCAGAATGTAACAAATACTTTTCTGAAAACCGCAACAAAATCGTTTCAACTAACCGCGAGAAAATCAACAAACATACCAGACAAACAGTGAACCTCCTTTGAAGTCGGTTAATAAACAAAGATTTATTAAAATATATCGTAAGTCATAATCGCGTTGTCTTTGTGTAACAACTTTTTTATTCTAGATCTTCTGATCGGCGTGAGCCGAGATAAAAACGAAGAAGGTTACTTGATAGCTCCGTCACGTAGGATGCTCACGTTAATCCCGTGTGGGGCTGCAGTATAAGATCCGGACAAATCCGCTAAGAAAAATATCTTAATTTATAGAAGTACTCACGGTTTATTTCTAACTTTGTTTGTGAAAACATTCTGAAATCAATCTATAATATTAATTTTAAATTAGTTGTGTCTGTACATTGGAGATATTTTAAAAATAAAAGTACTTGAGTTATGTATGGTAAATGAACGATTCTGAACCGACAATTTTTTTTTGCAATTCTATCTGGATAGATTTGAATGCGGTTTTTTTATTAGAAAATTTAGTTTGAATGTATCATATCAATCTCTACTCATAGAGCCGGAGATTTGACCAATATGATAACCGACACTCACGCGGGCGGAGCTGCGGGCGTCAGCTAGTGTAGTATAAAATGTATACTTTAAACGTCGTTCTATGTTTTTTGAAGTTATAACTTCTTTTGGGTGTGATCGTCCCGGTCCTGTCACGCTTTCCATATTCAAAAATGGATGGACGACTGGAGGGATGGCAGGAGGGAGGGAGGAAGACTTAGGAAGGTAGGGACGGAGAGGCTAGGGAGGGAGACTTAGGAAGGTAGGGAGGGAGGAAAGGATGATGAATGATGACGATTCAAAAAATACACACAAATTTTTCAATTTTTCACTTCTGTCGGCGGTTCCAGAGTGTTACGCACTTCTTTTATTATTATCGGGTATTTGTAACTGCTGAAGACTGAAGGCCATCATTATAGATGCCAATAGCAAAAGCTTTTTTTTCCTCCTTTGGCAAATATGTAATGAATGCCAGTGTCAAGTAATTTGCATATGAATTCAATATAATGCAGCATCAATATAATATAATAGTAATTTAGTCAAAGTCAAGTAAAGTCCTTCACAGTCATAGTCAAGTAAAGTCCTTCACAGTCATAGTCAAGTCAAAGTCCTGCCCTAGTAAAGTAGTGGCGGCTTCAGGTACTAGAGTCTTCTGTGGAGTTTTGGAAACAACACGGAAAATTACAATTCACGGTAAATATGCCACTTTCTTACACATGCATGTTCTCGAAGACGTTATGTCTAAAAACCCATCATTTTTACACATAAAAACTCGAAATTACTCAAATTTTCGGGAAAAAAACACTGCCTCGATATGTCTTTTCCCGCGTTGGCGCCAAAACTTCCAGTAAATAGTTAAATGCATGCGTTTGGGAAACGAAAGAGTTCGGTCCCTGAAGCTACCAGAGTCGGTAGCTTAGTGCATAAAGAGTCGGTCGGATCAAGAGGTCCCTGCTTTGAATCCTGGCCATGACACTATCGACATGAACCCACTCCTAGCACAAACAAGATAGTGTAGCTGAGGGATTAAGGTCCATATTAGATATTTGAGTAACTAATATTCTTTTTAAGTCATGAAAAAAACAATTGTGTGACCATGGCGACCCTGCTTTCGTGCCATATTTTTTCATTCTACATGTGGAAACCACCACCTTACCAGAGCTGGTGAATTCGGGATCGAACTGACTAAAACCACACGGTGTTCCGTCCACTTTACCCCGGGTATATCATAGGAAGGAACTCCCCAGGAACCTTGGTAAACAGGTGTGCTCACCGTGAAACTTGCCCCCCCCCCCTCCTTGTTTTTAAAGGCGCCCGCAGAACACGTCTTGAAACCATCTCGGACCTGGTTCTCCTAGGTTGACGGGCAGCCCTACGTCTCGAACTCAGGCGTGAAGTTAGACGTACCTAACAATTTTATATCGAAATTGAGTAGGTAAAAAATATAATCGGCTAATTGTATAACATAAATATATTATTCATGATTAAGGATTACCATTCCAAGTTAATTTAATTCCATAAAATTAATAGGCATATCCGTGTACAAACAAAACAAAATCTACTAAAATTCAACAGTAGGAAATTTCCTTACTAAATTAATCACTCTATAACGTCACGCATTGCTACTAAATAATATGGGAATACGAATGTTCCTGCTAATTGTAGTATATTGCTTTGACTATAAATATCGCTATAAGGCAGTTTCGTCACTGAGATAACGTTTTTTCAACTGATTATTTGCGGCAAGTTCATCTTCTTCTTCATTTGAGGGCCAATTCCGCTTGCATCCAAAGCTGGCATCTAGGATTCAGGAGACCGCTCTCCTATACCTCCTTTTCATGATTTGGTCAATTTTGGCTTTCGCAAATGGTAACTACACAAATTCACAATGTATGAATTCATCAAATCAAATTATCAATCTATCAATATTCATTCATTTAAATCACAAACTAACACTTATAATAAATAATAAATATTCTAGGACATTCTACACAGCGCTTTCTAGACCCAAAGTAAGCATAGTTTAACTAGCTTGTGTTATGGGTTCTAGAATGCGGATAAACATACTTATATACTTTTTTTTTTGTAAATACATACATATTATGAACGTCAAGATCAATTGGTTCTATATTATTATTTTGGTGGTAGAAATTTGATGACACAAATTTCACAAATTCCAATGACCGTCTAGCAGTAATCAAAGTATTGCATTACAGTGAGCCACAAATAATTTGCCTAATGTGACCGACGACCAAAGTATCACTTCTATAGTTATTTGATGGGGTTGGAAAGCACATGAAAGTATCGTGACTAATCTGAATGAACCATTTCCCCTAGCAGAACTTTTGTATTTATTTTGGTAGCCCATAAATATTTTACTATTCCGATGTTAGAAAAGTGTTACAATATTGTATTGTGAGTCCTTAGCACGAATTTGCTAAAACGTATCCACCGACCACAGTTTCTAGAGCTCTTATTTTACAAACAGCTGTAAAAATAACAGTAATACAATGTTTGTATGTCCACACCTTTTTTTTTTCGTGCGGAAATCCCCTCGGTTACCCCCCCCCCCCGCGCAGACCAGCAGAGGAGGTTACGTCGGGCTCGAACCGACTAAAACCGCACGCTGGGGTGTAAGAGGTGTGCCGTATGTGGCAGAATATGTAGGAAAAAAATAATTATAACATCTATTGTACCATATTCTGGCAAATAAATTATTTGATTTGATTTGATTTGATTTAAGGTGGCATAAAAGGTATTTCCCTCGCACCCCCACTGACCCAGGGCCATCTCCGATTTCGAGATGGCCCCCTCGGGTTTGGGAACCAGGGTGACAGGCGGCTCCACTTGTCGCCCCAGGCTTGCGCACACGGAGGTCGTTGAGCGCCTCGCGGGCTCTCTAGCGTGTGCAGCCCTGAATCCTCACCTGCATAACAGTAATGGCACTCAGACGTTGGCTCGTTCCTGATCCGACACATGTGTTTTCCGAAGAGCCCCTTCTCAGAGATCACCTGCGTCGGCCGGTACGAGAAGCTCCCGTGTCACCTCTCTAGCCAGTTCTCCATGATGGATCTTACTGCCACAACTACAGCGTGCCCTTGTATGTCCTCACCCTAAATTTAGCAGTAGGTAATACAGGCTATAAAAGTAGGAAAGCCTTGGAGTTCCTTTGATATAA
Organism: Cybosia mesomella; assembly: GCA_946251805.1. Lineage (NCBI taxonomy): Eukaryota > Metazoa > Arthropoda > Insecta > Lepidoptera > Erebidae > Cybosia > Cybosia mesomella. Next base: position 6,874,467 of record OX276389.1, read on the forward strand.
AGGTTTTGATCGGAAAAATAGAACATCTAGGACGGGACTTGAACCCGCGACCAGCCCCTTACAGGGGCAACGCTCTGACCAACTGAGCCACCTAGACACGTCCCAGATATTCGAAATTCTCCGATATATTATATACGTCTTAAAGCGACGCTGGAGCCATCTACCATAATTCTTGCGAACTACGGAAACAATTAATGACTTTACAGTCATTTTTAAACATTGTTCTCTTCATTGATCTAAATCTATAGATAAAGTAAGCATTCAAAATGCTAAAAAATTTAATTGAAGTTTCTTTGAAGGTTAAAATGACATTTATAATGTAATTAAACGTTTTATGTATCTATGCTATGTCTTATTAACGTATGAGCCGTATTATGTACACCCTTTATACACAAATCTTTGCTTAAATTATTATGATTTAACACAATAGCCTTTTAAGGTATGGTAACAATGTTGAAAAGGTTGGTGAGAGGGGTGGCAGTCCACAATAATGACTGCCAACATCAGTCATATTGTAACCTGGGATCACTACTACACATGTCAAAAGTCAGAATGCGGTCTGCATATTTTGCAAACGGGTGTCCTCTTTGAGGCTATTTACTGGTGGTAGAAATTTGATGACACAAATTTGTCACAAAATTCGGCCGGGTGGGTTCCACTGTACAAGATTGCGAAAAACCCTCCATAGTAATCCGATTTCGGTTTGTTTGCGTTCAGGGGTCAGTAAGTGCATAGCCGGGCAGGGGGATTGTGGTCGCAGCACTAGTGGGACCGGTGGGTGTCACGCAGTGCTGCAACGACAATCCTCTTCTGATGAGGCCGTCAAGCTGAGTGCCACCATTGTTAACATGGTACGTGTATGTATTGGTGACCCTCTTTCCTGAGACTTGACCTTCAGCTTACCATCAGGCGAGGTGAAGTCAAATTGACGTGTCCTAAATATATAAAAAAAAAAACAATTGTAGTGAAGTTGAAGAAAAGCGTACAGTCAAGAAAAATGTAAGCCATTTTATTCTTACTACACTTTATTATAACAACACAAATATCACTTACCTGAATATAAAATCTTAGATTATACAAGGATAAACACTAGAATGTAATTTTTAAAGAGATTTCAATTAGCCTCAGTACTTTGTAACTAAACCACAATTCTAATTTCTCAGTTAAATTCAACAAGCCGGTTTATTCTTGTGAGAGTTTAAATTCACTTAAAACCATGTCTGCAAAAGGTTAGAGGTTATTCATCGCAGAATTTTCATTTTAAGTACTGTGGATTTACAAGGCATTTACAAGTTATAGTGGAATAAAGCAACTCATATATATACATGTACAGTTAACGACAACAGTTGTTTTACCTTTTTGACATTGTTAATACATGTCAGCATAAATGAATGAATGAATGAATAGTAAATTGATGTATCAGTAGTTTATAATCACCAGAGCACAAAGTTATATTTACTGTTTTGTTTATTCAATGAACCCTCAAACAAATTCAGTGTCACCCTGAGAAGTATATAATATTTCGGAGGGTTTTGTTTATTATTTTATAAACGGTTTAATAGCTCAGGTGATCAATAAATTACAATTTATCTATCGACTGTGTTAGCATCGTTAACTGAATCCTAAAAATATTACACTCCGATTTTGGGTAGTGATGTAAGTATAACCTAATTCGCGAAGCCGCCAATATCTACAGCCTCTAGGCATTTTATAAAGTCATACCGTAATAAATCTATGCTTTGTATATTAAAATACTTCTACTTCTTAAATATTTGCTTGTTTCATAGTTTGGTTTTGATCAATAATTTCATGTTAGTTTTTGTAGAAACCCTAAACCAACGAAACTTCCCTTCTAACCCCAGAGGCAAAAACGAAGGGCTGTTTCAACTTTGAATGCCTTTGTATAAGTTTTGAAACAAAATGTTTAGTTTTCCAACAGAATTTTTAGAAACATAAACTAATAAGTAGGTACCTTTTTTTTTTCGTGCGGAAATCCCTTCGCATACCCCCCGCCGACCAGCGGGGGTGGTTATGTCGGGCTTGAACCGACTAAAACCGCACGCCGTCTCGGGTCTACAGACGCCGGGGTGTAAGGTTGCCCATGGAGCATATTCCTCGCACCCCGACTGACCCTGGACCATCTCCGGTTTCGAGATGGCCCCCTCGGGTTTGGGGAACCACGGTGTCCCTGTCTTGTCCCTGTCTTGCCCCGGTTTGGGGGAGGGGCGCTAGTCGCCCCACCGTCCCGGCCAGCTTCTGCTGGGGTGACAGGCGGTCTCACCCGCCACCCTCAGGCCTGTAGTATCAAATATTATTCCGAAACGCGTACCTTTATTAGAAACTAGCTGCGCGGCCGAGCTTCACCCCGGTGCAATTAAAGCACCGTACCTGTGGAGTTTGGATCGGAAAAAGAAAACATCTAGGACGGGACTTAAACCTGCGACCAGTCCCTTACAGGGGGAACGCTCTGACAACTGAGCCACCTAGACACGTCCCAGATATTCGAAATTCTCCGATAGAGACCGATATTCTTAGCAATCCATGGATTCTCCGTGCGGGTACCGGGTCCATCACGTTGCTAAATTGGGAACTTGGGACAGTGCTTGGGACTTACGACCCAAGTGTAGGTTTAGAAGGGGCCCCTTTTGTTGATATACATCAACACTCACCTTCACTACCCAAGTTCCCCTCCCTGCCTAACCAAATTTGATGCGAACCTACTAGTGCCGCTTTAGACATTCGTCCTAGTAATGAGCTTATTGTAGCTCTCGATAGGCCTAGATCTTTAAGTAGGTTATAGAGAGATTTTGCTGGTATACCTCTCGCTCCCACTTCCACTGGATAAAAATTAACCACGTAACCGTTTTTGATTAAGGCGGAAGCAATGAATGACTTTAGTAATTTTTTTTTAAATATCGGAGAATTTCGAATATCTGGGACGTGTCTAGGTGGCTCAGTTGGTCAGAGCGTTCCCCCCGTAAGGGACTAGTCGCGGGTTCAAGTCCCGTCCTAGATGTTCTCTTTTTCCGATCTAAATCTATAGGAAAAGTAAGCATACAAAATGCTTAAAAATTTAATTGAAAAAATTCTTTTATACAAACCTTGTTCTGACAATAACGACGACAAAAAAAAAGAATGATCGAATTTGGTAGAGTGTTTTAGAAGTTATGCACGCACATTAATTCCGTCAATTCATTTTTATCTATATAGATATATCACTGCTATATTTTTATATTTTAAGATTAACTACTAGTATACTCGAAAATACTCTTAAATTATAAGTACATGGCCAGTCTATCTTAGTTTCTGGAATTATCCAGATTTTTTCCAGATTTTATCTGGATCTCCGGAACGGTGAAGAGTGTTCCGTCGTGAGTCTTTTTCCGAATGGTTTTTATTCAACAGATTCCGACAAAGCTACCTCCGTCGAAAACCGTCAATTTTTGAAATCACTATTCACTGTAACTAATTGACTACAGCTTATTGAACGCGGATTGACAGATTACGTCATCTGATATTGAAAATGCTCAGATTTCGTTTTAATTGTTCTCAATCCGTAACAAACAAGAATTGTGATACAACATTAAAATATCGGTATCTTCATTCATCAGTCGCATTTTTACAAGCCAATGATTCATTTCCATTTAAAAATATTTTTTTCGCAATAGGACACAATGCTAATAAAGCATTAATTATCCGGATCCTGAATTTACTGATTGGAAAGGAAACTCGGTACTTTAAAAAAACAATTTTCGTTTCCTTCATCACTTTCATAGACTGATTAAAAAGTAACGCTTCATAACGTCGGAATTATTTGAATAGGGAAATTATTCAGCGAGTATTATTAAGGAGATCGATTTTTTTTCTCGGTCTCGCTACCGGAGATGCCGAAGACCAGCGAAGTGAAAGAGAACAAGCCGGAAAGCGGACCCCAGGCTATGTGATAATAGCCTTGGAGACAACCAGCAGCTTCGCTGAGTAGATGTTGATGTCTAGTGTCAGGAATGAAGGTATTTCCACGGAGCAAAGAGCCCATTATCCTCTCATAAATCTTTTCCACGATTATATATCAGGTATCTTTTTTTTTCTTGCGAAAATCCCTTCGGATATCCCTCGCATCCCGACCCTGGGCCATCTCTGGTTTCGAGGTGGCCCCCACGGGTTTGGGAACCACGGTGTCCTCGTTTTTGCCCAGTTACATCAGGTAGCTACTCGATCATTATAGCTGAGTTTACATCATCATCACAGCGCGAGTCCCAGTTGCAATCAAAGCTAATACTTTAGAGCCCGAAGTCAGCTCTTCTACTCTTTCTGTTGATTTAGCTTAGCTGGCTCTTACGGGAGCGACAACCAAGAGATAATCCTTCACCAGAGCCTCGTCTGTTAATCAGCAAGTGTACCAGCCAGCAAGTGAGGTTGGACTAGGCTCCGAAGATCTTGGTGCACGCTATCGTTATTGCTGACTAAAAATAATTTACTATGGGATATTAAGACTTCGTTACGGACATGCCCCACTCAATAGGCTTTTGCATCTTATAGGGAAAAGTGCCAGCCCAAATTGTACAGAGTGCGGCACTTCTGAGGATGTACATCATCTGTTGGTGGAGTGTGTCCAAACAATGGTATTAAGAGTGGCTTTATTGGAAGTTGCTGATATACGATCGATGGATGTTGGGAGGTTCAATAGCATCCTGGCTCAACCTCTCTCTGAAGCTGCTATTCTAATTTATAAAATGACATATGAGATCTTGAAAGTGTACATGTAGATTAGATAATTTTAAGTCATATGTAAGCTCAGGATACGATGGAGCTGGCATGGCCTCTTAGGCCAAAAGCTCCAAAACAAATAAAGATTACAAAAAAAAATATTATGGGTAACAGTCCTTATGAAACATAGCGTCATCAATACCTTACAATATTGTAGTATTCAGTGAGCACCAATTATGGCTGGTAATAGTACAACCAAGACATATTTCCATTTCATTTGCATGCCCTCATTCGAGTGTCGTAGAATTATACTTAAACAGTTTTTCAAATTCACAGAAATTTGTTAAAAATCTATGTTATTATTATAATTATTACTTTAGTTTTATAGTTTGTTTATGATTTCTTAGCACGATGCTGGTTATAATACTAATAACTAACTTTAAACTACTAACTAACTTAAATTGATTTCTTAATTATAAATAAATAAATAAATAAATAAATAATATTAAGTAGGAACTCTGTACTTTTTGGCATAATAAAATTTATTATTATTATTATTATTATTCTCTTTATTACAATTAAAATACATATAAATTATATTTTTAAATACATTCTATATAAATAAAAAACAAATATATTTAAAAATATAAAAAATAGTGGCCCACCGGCATCGGGTACAGGGACCAAGCTACCGGTGGTTAGGGCTCCAGGGAGAGGAACCTCCTCACAATACGTGCCGTATCGAGGAGCACTGCCTTCTGCATCAAGCCCTTGACCCAACTGCCTAACGCGAGCCTCTGGAGATGTTTATCGAGGCTCTTGGCAATCAGTCCGTGAACCGATACGGCTATCGGAACAATAATTGCTGAATCCACATCCCACATGTCGACAATCTCGTGAGCCAAGTCCAAATATTTTATTTGTTTGTCTTTTTCGGCTTTCACGAGATTGTCATCATGGGGGATGGTGATGTCAACAATTATTGCGAGACGCTCTGATCGATCAATCACCACTATATCAGGCTTATTGGCTACAATAGTCCTGTCAGTGATGATTGATCGATCCCAGTACAACGTGACACGACCATTTTCAAGAACTGGGTCGGGCACATACCTGTAATACGGTACCTCCGAATCTACAAGATCATACTTTAGAGCAAGTTGTTGATGAACGATTCTGGCCACTTGGTTGTGTCTATGTAAATATTCTCCGTTGGCAAGACGAGAACAACCAGAGATAATATGTCTTAGGGATTCTCCGGGACGGTGACACGCCCGACATATGTCAATCGTGCCGTCCTTAAGGATATACCTCCGATAATTATTCGTCATGACAACTTCATCTGTAATTGCACAGACAAAACCTTCGGTTTCTCCAAAGAGATCACCGAAGCGTAGCCAGAACACTGATGCTTTTATATCTACGTCGGGCCCATTTAAGGCCCGATAAAAACGTCCATGCAGCTCTTTGCTCTTCCATATTTCCTTGCGATCAGCGATGCTAAGTATTACCGGTTTGTGCCAGTTCTCTTTTGCCAGAGCGAGAGGGGTTAGTCCGTTGTCTATTGCCACTACATCTCGGTGCACACCCACGTCAACGTGTAGGAAATATTCCCTAAGGTTGCATATCTCACGGTTGTGGAGAGTCTTGGCGTTTAAAAAACCACGACCCCCACATTTCCGTGGGATATACAACCTCATTACTGACGAGCGTGGGTGGTGCATACGATTAGCAGTTAGCAACGTACGGACTTTCCTATCCAGGGCATCTAATTCGGTCTGAGTCCATCTTAGTATGCCAAAGGAGTATACTAAGACTGGCATGACCCAGCCGTTGTAGGCTCGCACTTTGTTACCGCCCGATAAAAGACTCTGAAGTACTTTTTTCAGGCGCCCAAAGAAACGATCCCGCAACGTCTGTTTCATGGCAGTCTCAGTAATACCTAGCGCTTGTGACATACCAAGATATTTATAGGTTTCAGTTGCCGAGAGAGATTTCAGTTGTGTAGAATCTGAAAGTTCAATTCTTTCAGATTCCACAACCCCACCCTTCTTAACATGCATGACTGCACATTTGTCTACACCAAACTCCATTCTGATAGAATTACTAAAGGCTTCAGTTACCTTAAGTAATTCTACCAGCTGGGAGTCGGTGGGGGCAAATAATTTCAAGTCATCCATGTAAAGAAGATGGGATATAACTTGACCTCCTCTCCGCAACTGATAGCCTAGTCCTGAATTCTCCAGTATTGTACTGAGAGGATTCAGTGCTAGGCAAAACCATAACGGACTCAGGCTATCACCCTGGAATATACCCCTCTCGATCTTTATCGGTACACCATCCCCCAGGACCTGACCACACCCTGGAGAAAGAAGAACCGTCCTCCATTGCCTCATACATTCCTTTAAGAAGGTGCATAGAGTTGTATCAATTTTATACAACTCCAGCACCCTCAACAGCCATGTATGTGGCACGGAATCGTAGGCTTTCTTGTAGTCAATCCAGCATGTCGTCAGATTCTTTCGGTTACGGCGGACCTGTTGGCTAATGGCCATATCAAAAATAAGGAGCTCCTTCGTACCACGTGCCCCACTTCTACATCCATTCTGAGAGATAGACATTATAGAGTTACTCTCTATGTGAGCTGACAATTTAGCTGTCAGAATGGATGTAAGAAGTTTATATATTGTTGGTAAACAGGTAATTGGTCTATAATTTTTGGGGTCCGTGGTACTACCTGATTTGTAGAGTAGGTGGGTTATGCCTGTAGTCATAAAAGCTGGGAGCGATCCTGATTCGAGTGATGACTGGAACTGTGATGCCAAACAGGCATGTGAGCTGTGGAGCCATTTTAGCCAGAAATTGTGCAGTCCGTCCGGTCCCGCTGATTTCCAGTTTGATAACGAACGGACTGCACTGGCGACATCATTTTCACTAATAACTATTGGCTCCATTGCTTGTATTGACTCACATGACTGCCTGACATCCCGTATCCATTCACCCTCTGTATGACTAACAGGCACCGACCAAATGCTACGCCAGAATGAACTGGTGTCTTTAGCATTGGGTCGGCACATATTAGCCACATCTGAATTAGGTTGCTCCCATCTTCTATAAACCCACCTCTCATCTTTTTGGAACGAACGATTCAAGGTGTATCTATCCACTCTCTTCTTGTAACGTCGTATACGGTTTGCCCACGCATAAACTTTCTGCTTCAGGAAGTCAATGCGCTCTGTGACTCGTAGCAAATATTCACGAGGACTAACATTAGTCCCTGAAAATGCTCGAGTTACAAAGCGCATTACTCTCGGGCGTGTATTGCCAGACCTGAAGCAGCACAGCTTGCCAATGAGTGCCCTAGTCTCGGCGATACGACGCTCAATTCTGCATTGCCAGCCAGGCACGGTGGATTTAGGTCGAGTAGCTGTCTCAGTACCTGAGAACTTCACGCCAGGTACTCGACATACCGTGACCGCCGCACAATACAGAATTGAATGTGTATCAGTAAGATCGACACTGGACTCGAAATATTGTGGTAACATCGAGTCTAGGGCACACACTAGCGCTATGTTTTTTCTATGCGTAGGCAAACGCGGTAGCCGCGGTCTGTTACTGCTACAAGTGGATCGAAATTCATGAATCGCAAGCTCCAAAGCGCTCCTTAATTTATCATTGTACTGAGTACTTACGGTTATAGATCCGTCATCCGTTACTTCATCATCAGGGGTAGCCTGTGGTGTTTCACTAGTATTAGTATGACCCACAGGTCGTGACGAAGAAGGGGTGACGAGGCTACACTGCACGTCTGAGCGAAGTCTCTCAAGTACGGCGTCATCGAACAAGCGACAGCGTTGTATGGCCCGCACCTGATCCGATAGGCGTTGTGCCGAAACGTTGATAGATGGTTCAAGTTCCTGAAACAGAGGCAACATACGAACACGGTACGCAGTGAGGTTAATTCCTCCCTCTGTAGCCACAAAATATGCCCGCATGACATTTTCATTTATGGAGTTAGTCCATCGCATGCGGTGCACATCACCACCGGTAGCGGGGGCCCTATTCGAAGCCGGTGGGCGTCGGGGTCCTAAGCCATTCGGTGGCCGGCCTCTCCTCGGCCGACGTTCAGGTGTTGGCGACGTCGGCGGAGAGAAGAACTCGTCGCTTGAACTAGAGCTCGACGCCTCTGCAATACCCGTTGTCGGAGATGCCGCTGCACGGGGATGGGAGGCGGAGCTGGGCGACGAGTCCGGAGGTGTAATTTGTGCTTCTCGTGCCCTGGATCTGGTCAACATAATTTTATCTTGTTTGTCTTGTATCTTTCCATAGTCCGGGTTTGACACTAGCTGTCAGAAGCGTATATTCTTGATTTTTTGGTATTGTGTGTAATATTAGACTTAAACATTTTATTTTCTTGATTAAACGGTAAATGGTATATTTGGGTCTTTTTATTGTAGTAGTGTATTTATTAAAAACGTGAAAAAAATGAATTTAGGTACAGAGCAAGATAAAAATGGCCTTGTTGACGTAGTGTTGCCAGGTTATTGTGTTGTTTATTATTATTATTATTAATTTTTTACACGTTTTGCGGCAGCCGCTTGACCACGCCGGACCCCGATAAGAGGGGCAGACCCAAGAAGTGCTGGTTTGACGTCGTAAGGGACTACATGCGTGCCAATCCCTACCAGGGATGCCCTAGATCGTGCGAAATTGTTTATCAAATGAGGTCGCAGAGAAGTCGCCGCCGAGGAGAGTTCTACGCACTCGTCGGCGGCCGGACCTGTACCACTGAAGATGTCGACCGCAGTGATCGACGAAACGTTTGGAACACAAGTTTCATATTGATCACGGCCGAACAGCCCGGGAGCAGTATATACTGCTTCCGGACTGTTTACATGAATAAGAAATGTTTTAAATTGTTTGTAATTATGTTTAGAATAGTTTGTAGAAAATGTAATTTGTTACAATAGGACTGACATGTCTTAGGATAAAAGTCCTGTAAAGTACTGAAGATAAAAAACAAAAAAAACGACGGGTTGCACTCCGGGCAGAAGTGAAAACTTGAATATTAACGATGTGCATTTTTGATATTTTGGAATCGTTAGGGAATAATTTTGCACGAATTGCTTTAACATCAGTATAAAAGTACTATCATTTATGTGGTAACATAAAATATTCATTTATTGCGCTATCGTACACAAACATGACAATTTATATTACATTAAAAATTTAACACTTCAGAACTATTACAATAAAATTATTATACATTAAAAAGTTTATCTCTCAGAAAAATCAACCTCCATCCATAATTTCAACGACTATTTCATGTGAAATTAGCGCTTCTATATTTGTTGTCGTACGATCCGGTCATATATACGAGGTATAGGCCTCGGATGCAATCGAGACACAACGCTGAGATGATGATGAAAAACTTCTTAACATTTTGACCAGGCCTCTCTGACCTCTGAACCTCTCAAGCGTGCCAAATAGTACCTTTTTTTTTTTTTTTTTTTTTATCGTGCGGAAATCCCTTCGGATACCACCCCGCGTGCTAGCGGGGGCGGTTATGTCGGGCTTGAACCGACTAAAACCGCACCGGTTCAATAGATAGAAGAAATGTGGAAAAGGCATTTTATTTTAGTACAACATGCAGTAAAGCGTTTAGTAAAGCATGCAGAAATTATTCTAATATAACATTTAGGTAGGAACATACTTCATATGTATGTTGCACCAAGAAAAACATGCCATTTTTGTAAAACAAATTGAGACGTAAAGGTTTATTAGAATAGAAAATACTTAAAAGACACTGTGAAACTGGGACAATTCCACTTCAGCCGCTCCCAAACTATTACGACGAAAGTGGTACTTCAACTAATGTACGATTACAACTGAATATCTGCTATCTTGACGGGGCACCTTCTAATTAAGTTCGCAGCTGTGATCGTTTTGAAGTCCTCAGTTGTTGGGTTCGGTACTTAATTTTTAATGGAAGTATTAACGAGCTGATCTCCTCTCTCTCTCTCTACGTTTCACTCTAACCAGTGTACTCGAGAGAAATGTGACGTAAAAACTCCTGCCCATGCGTTTGAGTTGCCCTTTTTTATAAAACTTATATTTTTCCGGTACCTTTATCTTCTGGGCTGGTTTCCCCATAAAATAACTTGTTCTTGTTATTGAGTGTAATTATCATGTCTAACGTTATAAATTGATTTGTTTATGGATATAAGAATTCCAAAGTTCTGTGTGATCTATTCCGGATCTTCACATCGATTACCCTGTCGATGGAACTGTTTCCAAACATTTGACGATACGTCCTTATTTTGTAAGTTTCCAAGTTAGGATATGTCCACTGATGAACAATGAATAATAAACTTAATATGCATAAATAATTACACTCATGGAGGCAGTAGATTAACGCTAGTATCATTATTTAGGTAGTTTTCTTTTTTTTTGTCAATTTTCGAACTACTTGTAATTTTTTTTATAAGTCTGCATTAAAACAGCTGACCCGGCACTCTTCATTCTGCCTTAGAATCAAGTTATGTTGATAACCTGACCAGCTGAATCTATTTCATGAATGTCTCCTTGTAACCCGGCATTGAAGACCCGAGACGGCGTGAGGTGTCGAGTCCGAGATAACCACTCGCGCTGGCCAGCGGAGGAGGAGGCGGTAACCGTTGTGATATTTCCGCAAAAAAAAACCACAAAATGGCACAGTATAGACGAAGGCAAATAAAAAAAATTAAAGATCTTGAAAATCGGTCCACCGTTCTTGATTTAATCCTCGTCATCAGTAACATACAAATCGCAAAAAGAAAACCATTTTGAAAACCCTCTTCCACAGCAAATGCAAAACTATTACTCATTTGCAGAACTCTATTTAGAAAACAAATGAAATCTCAAGTGCAGTTTCCTTTAACAATTCACTCTTGAAAGCTGTAAACCTCTAATGAAACTTGCACAGTATTACAATATGAACGTAGAGGGGCGAGTCCATTAGTGGACGATAACCAGGTCGAATGTTACTACCACTCAAGTGAATAGTACCATTCTCGTGGCGAGTAATGTCCCCTCACTACTTGACTTATTGATATCACTACAAAGGCTCGATATTGTGGGTGCAACGACATTGATGTTCAATGTAGTGATTAGCCAACTGCTATTTCCCAGGTAGTATTCATGTTTGTTACACGTTAACTTTAATGAAAACCAGGATCTTCAACTGCATTTAGCTCCGCATTAGAATTTTATTGACTTTAATAGTAGTAATGAAAAATTCAAACTGAATATAATTAAATTAAATTTTATTACTATTTTTTTTTTGTACACACAAGGCAATGATAATAACGTAAATAAAATTAAAAAAAGATGTCCAAAGGCGAGGTTTACTCAATATGAGTTCTCTGCCAGCAAACCTTTGAGTAATAGAGGAAGTTTAAGAAATGGTGTGAAGTACACAAGATAAGAGGAAAGAGAAACATGTTAGTTATACAATTTTGACAATAAAAAAAATTATACATATATACACACACATACATACATGTATACATACATAAATATATTCGTAGGTTAGATATATACACACTAAATTATTGAGAAAAGAAAAAATATTAAATTCTTCTTCTGAAGATGTCCAGACTGCTACTACTACGAATGGTATGAGGAAGTGAGTTCCAAAGACGAACAACTTGCACCGTGAAGGATCCGTCATAGTAACTAGAACAGTGTGCAGGAGTATGAAGCAGAAGAGAGGAATGAAACACAACAGGGTTTGCCCCTAGGTACAAGATACTCGGGGTGCTTGGTTGGGGACCTACACGCGGTGCACCCTGGGCAACGGAGACAGCAGTGCCTCTCTCCTAGGGTGGGAGAGACGCTGCCGCCTACGGCCAACTCCGACCGAGGCGAGGACGGCCCTGTTGAGGGCTGTTCAGAAGCTTTCCACGTGTCCCTCTGATTAGCAGATGGCACAGTGGAGAGCAAGTAAGGGGGCATCTCGAAACCGGAGATGGCCCAGGGTCAGTCGGGGTGCGAGGGATATGCTCTATGGGTAACCTTACACCCCGGCGTCTTAGGACCCGAGACGGCGTGCGGTTTTAGTCGGTTCAAGCCCGACATAACCGCCCCCGCTGGCCAGCGGGGGGGGGGGGGGTGTATCCCAAGGGATTGCCGCACGAAAAAAAAAAGGTACAAGATACTCAAAACGTTCATTTTCAACTATTTTTTATTATTGATGTGGTTACTCCGTCAAGTTACATTAGTGCATTTCTCTCATGAATTTGTAAGAAAATTTCGGCAATTTCATTATAAATATCTATACTAATATTATAAAGCTGAAGAGTCTGTTTGTTTGCTAGGTTGAACGCACTAATCTCAGGGACTACTGGTTCGAATTGAAAAATTATTTTCTGTTAGTTAGCTCATTCAATGATAAAGTTTATATGCTATATATCATCACGCTACTACCTAGGAGAGCGGGTCAGTAATCATAAATGTCAACAAATTCGGCAAATTTTCATACGCTATTGTAGAACTAATAAATTACGGGCATGTATGGAATACGTGCCACGGGGCCGAAACATACCTCGGGCGAAGCCGCAGGGCACAGCTAGTCTTCTAAATTTGTGATTACCTATATCAATAAAAAAAAGAAAAAGCCGCGGTAGCCTAGTGGTATGGGTAAAGGACTGCTGAGACGAGGTGTCGGGTTCGATCCCAGGTATTACCATGGCACACACCAATGACTTATCGATGCTTTTCGAAGTTATGTGTGTATTTATGGCAGGTTTATAAGTGCCCGGTTAATGGCAATAGGCTCGCCACCTATTACATTGGGACCTAAAACATAAACTGGCGAAACGTGGGTGCTAGCACCTCTGCCTACCCCTTCGGGGATATAGGCGTGAGTTTATGTTATGTTATGTTATGTTTATGTCTATATCAATATCTTGCTGAACTTTAAGAACCTGAAAGATTCGACCATTAAACTGAAACTCTTACTTGAAAAATCACGCAAATTGGTTCTCAGTTTCCAATTTAGTTAATATTTTTATGCGGCAATAGGTTTTATGGTTTGTAATGGTTTGGATTTAAGCTCATGAAAACATGCATGAAGAATTGTACTGAATCAATACACTGCCTCACAGAAAACCGTAATCCAAGAATACCATTTGCGGTATGAGGTAAAGCAATATACTAAAATCTGCTTTCAACTCTTAAAGCTCAGTACCTACTACTATCTCATTCTAATCGTCAACCCTTCACATATATTTTAATAAAACCCGTCGAAATAGCGACAGGCATGGCCGCATTTAATTACGGCGCCGTACATAACGGCAATATTACTTTTTGCTCGGGCGATGGCCACGTCACACTTTGATGTGTCACGTTTAAAAGGACGACTTATACACAATGTGTAGGTTAGATTTTTGTGGTTCCCAAACCCCAGGGGGCCGTCTCGAAACCGAAGATGGCACAGGGTCAGTCAGGGTGCCAGGGAAATGCTCTATGGGCAACCTTACACCCGAGACGGCGTGCGGTTTTAGTCGGTTCAAGCCCGACATAACCACCCCTGCAGGCCGGCGTGGGGGGGGGGGTATCCCAAGGGATTACCGCACGAAAAAAAAAAAGGTTAGATTTTTGTAAAATTTTGATAAAGTATTGCAAATGGAATATGCTGGGTTTAGCAAACTATTGCATCGTCATCTTGCTACCGTAACTTGCAAGTGGTTAATTTTTGGTATTATAGTAGGTATAGGTAGTATTAAAAATTCGTGTAAAATGCTTTGCAGGAAAACCTCGCTTTTTATATCACTATTACCCAGGCCTGCTCGACCGGGATACTTACACTAACTTAACTTCAATGGTACTGTACTTTAGGTATTTTTTTCACTCTCCTATTTTACTCTTTGACCCTTTGCAGGATGCAACGAGATGGATAAATAGATACTCTTTATTGCATACCAAACATAGGATACAAACGAAGGATAATACGTAGAAGTTAGTTGTACAATGAGTGGTCTTAAGTTTCGCAGTTTGTGATTTCTACCAGACAACCTACAAAGGTTGTCTGGTAGAAGAAGAAGAAGAATACTCCAGATCCTATATTGTAAGATAATGGGTAGATTGTGATGTACACTATCTGAAACTTGCTCACGGCTCCGCCCGTATGGAGGTCGGTTATCGGTTTTTGGCCATATCTCCTGTTCTACTTTACCAATTGCAATCAAACATACGGTAGATTTTAAGTCTGACCAAGACCTTACTAATAAAGAAACTGCATAAAAATCGGTTCAGTTATTTTTGCATCCATTTCTAACAAACAGATAAACAGACAAGCAGACAAGAATTCCAAAAAAATACTTTTGTGTTCAAAAAAAAACTTAGTTATGTTAAATGAACGCATTTAACATAACTCAATTTTTTTTTAAGTATCTCCAATGTGCAGACACTACTAATTTACAAGTTTATAATAGTATAAATTTTGTGTAATACAAACATACATAACATGAAAAAGGTGAAATTAGAAATACAATTTATATTTCAGTAACTAGCTTGTTTGCTTGGCATCATCAGTGGAATGTGTTTGTTTGATAAAAAAAAATAGGTTTGCCGTTATGAATACAATTCTTGAATACATATACCTATTTAAATGCTGGACACAGTCATCCAATAAGATAAAAATATTAGAATACACGAATCCAGATATTCGATCTTTAAAAATGTATATATTTGAAAATTACCTAAGCCGTCCAGATTTCGAACGGTGAATTAACGGGAAATTAAGTGCAGCGGTAACTGCTGGATGGGAAAAGTTCGCGCATGGGTACCAAATCAACTATGTGTACTAACCAACAAAAAAAAATAAAAGGACTGATCAATCAATGACGCTATGCCTTTGAGTCTAGCTCAATATAATCTGTGGTTGATTAATCGACGCGCTTCTACTGTCACACCCTACGCGTACCACCAAATATACCTCAAGACGCATTCTATGCACCTAGACTAAATTGTCAAGCAGTTTGCCGGTAACTATAAAGCATAGAATACGAACAAACAAACATTGATGTTATATAAGATGGGTGTGAATCCGTGCACCCTACCGATATGTTTACCTACATTGTCTAACAATGACGGAAGACTCTCCGGATAACCCGTTACGTGTGCGGCAGTCCTAAGCATGTCGCGTATGATACTTAATTAAATTAAACTCGGCTACGTCGTCGTCGGCGAGTTATAAATCATTTTGGTTTCGCGTCCTACTAGGTGAACCGTTTTATTTAAAATAGGGTAGTGTGTTTGAAAATCTTTTGTTGTAACTCCTTTTTTATTTATAACTAACATCGCCATGCGGTTTCACCCGCCATAAGTAGCCTTCGTTACTCTGAGATAACGTAGCATTCTAATGGTGAAAGAATTTTTGATATCGAATCAAATCGAAATTACAAACAAATAAATCTTTCCTCTTTATAATATTAAAATAGATATAGAATGGATACGTAGACGAACAGAAAGACAGATAGATAGATGTAGATTAGTATTACTTATTGTAAAGTCTAGATTTATTTGAGTATAGATTTATCCTTGAAAGGATACGCACAGGTGTATTAACACTGTACTCGTCGCCTTCAATCTGAATAACCAAGACGGCGTGCGGTTTTAGTCGCCCGTAGTAAGCCCGACATAACCACTCCCGCTAGCCGGCGGGGGATATCCGAAGGGATTTCCGCACGAAGAAAAAATGAAAGAAAAAGGTACATTTCGTCATTTATTTGCCGCGTAATAGTTGAGAGCTTGTTGCCGCCATCTGGGGATTTATGCCTACACAGCCAACATCGTGCTGCTACTTGCTGCTATTAAAGTACAGAACAACTTAGCAACAATCTTCACAACCCGGGTTTTTTACAATATTTTCGTCGATCTGCTTTCTCGTCTATACGTGGCAACACTTGAGTGAACGCATCTGATGTTGCAAACATGCTGCAAAAGGTTAAAAGGCAGTGATCAAGGACTGAGTGAATCATAACAACAAAGTCTACTTAACTGAACTGTAAGATGGAAACCATGCTTCTAAGGAGCTTGCCAAAAGTTCATCAAGTGGGAGTACCTAGAACAAATTAAAAACAAAATGTTATCGTGAACCAAATAACTTATACGTAGTATAATGATCATGACATTGTTTTTTGGGCCTCACCTGCAAGCCGGGGCACTTACTGATTAACAGATAAGGCTAGAACTAGCGCATGCTGTCCTCTTGGGAGTTGCGTGGTCAGATGGCAGTTACTCGCATAAAAGCCGTATAAGCCGAACGAAAAGGAAGAGAAGGAGTAAACGAACCCTGGGCTCCGAGGTGACTGCCTCTGATGCAACCGGATACAAAGTTAAGAAGGTAATATTGACTAGCGTACAAATATCGCCAGACAAAAAAAAGGCAGTGGCACTCCGGAAGTGCCGACAGAAGTGAAAACTTGAACAATATCGGGTGTATTTTTGTAAATCGTCATCATCCACCTCTACCTTAACTCCGTCCCTGCCTCCCTCCCTTCCTCCGTCCATCCATCCATCTATCCACCTACAACAAAGATGGGGCGTTATCATAAAAAAATGGAAAGCGTCTCAGTGATGTAGGCGTCTCGGTGAAGAATGGTGAAATTTAAAAAAGCGAGTTTCATGATTTTTGTTCACCCAAAAATTGCTCATATAGAAAGTGCTCAATGGGCCTAAAGAAATTTCACTTCTAAAAAAAAAACGTGTAAAAACATTATACAAAGAATATTTCTTCTCAATAAATATTCTATTAGGCCATCAAAGGATCTGTTAAACTTTATTAGTGGAGGTAGCATATAGATGTGACACCTAAAACCTACAAACTACACTGTATTCACGAAGTTTGTTTATTCACAAATGTTATGAAACCGCAAGCAAGGCAGATTCATACACTGCTAAATTGCAGAGAAGTTTTGTGTTGATGGAGCATATACCCAGCGGTGGATAATCTTACAGCCTGTCTCACTTTAGACAAATTTTGATGTATCAGATGCCTAAATTAGTCACATGCACATCAAGTGTGTGAACTATTGATGTGATTCAACACATAACTGCGCACATGTCTCTGCTTCTATAATATCTTGTATTATCTCGTTGTGGTCAAACATTAAACTGGGTGATTTTACGGCCCACCAAAACCTTCATGGCGAAAGCCACACCTGCTGATTGAAGGTCGAGATAATGAATAACAATGAGATAATGATGATGAATTGATGAATGAACATTAAACTATTCAATTTATATTAAAAAAATTGCCAAATTATAAAGTGCTCGGATCTGTTACTAAACTTGGGACCATCGATCGATTAAAAAACTGTCATGGAAAAATAACTTGTCGCGCGTAGACTTACACCATATATTAGACTGCGCGTGGCAAATATTAATTTACAGATAGATTGCCATGTGAGCTAGCTTGCACTTTATTGTATGATGGCGAGATTTATTATTCAATGTAATTATTTTACCGAAGTGACACTTCAGCGTGTAATTTGTTCGAAGTAATAGAATACATGTTTCATTGTTCTCTATGAGACTATTACTTATCACCTAAGCAGCGGTTTTTATTTTAATATATAATTTTACTAGCGGCTCGGGTCCCGGCTTCATCCGGACCTGATCTACAGACATCTACAGACGCGATTTTTTTTTAATAAGAATCATCTTTGAAACGTGTTGTACCTTTTTTTCGTGCGGAAATCTCTTCGGATACCCCCCCGCCGGCCAGCGGTGTATCGTGTCAAAATTTGAGCTCAATTGATGTAGAACTTTTCAGTTTTTGAAGTGTACACTAACATTTTAGAAATGGACCTCCACGCGGTGCACCCTGGGCAACGGAGACGGCAGCGCCTCTCTCCTAGGGTGGGAGAGACGCTGCCGCCTACGGCCAACTCCGACCGAGGCGAGGACGGCCCTGTTGAGGGCTGTTCGGAAGCTTTCCACGTGTCCCTCTGATTAGCAGATGGCATAGTGGGAAGCAAGTAAGGGGTCATCTCGAAACCGGAGATGGCCCAGGGTCAGTCGGGG
Organism: Cybosia mesomella; assembly: GCA_946251805.1. Classification (NCBI taxonomy): domain Eukaryota; kingdom Metazoa; phylum Arthropoda; class Insecta; order Lepidoptera; family Erebidae; genus Cybosia; species Cybosia mesomella. Next base: position 6,893,244 of record OX276389.1, read on the forward strand.
TGCGAGGGATATGCTCTATGGGTAACCTTACACCCCGGCGTCTTAAGACCCGAGACGGCGTGCGATTTTAGTCGGTGCAAGCCCGACATAACCGCCCCCGCTAGCCGGCGGGGGGGTATCCGAAGGGATTTCCGCACGAAAAAGAAAAAGAAAAAGTATTTGGTACAAAAAAAAGTGTGAGAGTATGTGAGGGTGTGTATGTAGGTGTCTACACGTGTGTGTGAGGGTATTCGTGTGTGAGGTTGTGTATGTGTGTTTAGGTTAGGTTTAGGTAAGGTTTAGGTTTTGGTAACAAAATTTTCAGAGTCCTCACAATTAAAATTCGCAATGTCGTTTTCGTATTATAGTATGATAGTTCGAAGATAATACCTAATGTTGACCATCAACGAATCATTCAGCGTGATAGTACAAATTTAAACTTAGAAGCATGTTAAGTATACACTTGATAGCAAACTATTTCTTACTGTGGAGGATCACAGAGTAACCGCTACAAACGCTCTAATGTGATCATAAAACTCAATGAGATGTTGCCTTGTAGGGCTAATTACATGTGCTCCTCTTAAGGCACCGCTTAAAAACGTAATTATTTCGGATAAGCTTCACAGGAATTTCATTACAGAATTAGACTCTATACCTTTTTTTTTTTTTTTTTTTTTTCGTGCGGAAATCCCCTCGGATACCCCCCCGCCGGCCAGCGGGGGCGGTTATGTCGGGCTTGAACCGACTAAAACCGCACGCCGTCTCGGGTCTGCAGACGCCGGAGTGTAAGGTTGCCCATAGAGCATATCCCTCGCACCCCGACTGACCCTGGGCCATCTCCGGTTTCGAGATGGCCCCCTCGGGTTTGGGAACCACGGTGTCCCCGTCTTGCCCCGGTTTGGGGGAGGGGCGCTAGTCGCCCCACCGTCCCGGCCTGCTTCTGCTGGGGTGACAGGCGGCCTCACCTGCCACCCCCAGGCCTGCGCTCATGGAGGACGGAGGTCGTTAAGCGACCTCCGGCGCCTGAGTCGCCTGCGACGCGAGGCAAGCATGTTGCGGGCTCGGCGGGCCGGGAGGGTTCTGAACCTCTCCCGGGCGCGCTCCGCCATCTCCTTCGCGAGCATCAGATGCTCGCAGAAGGAGGTGGCGGCGGCCCACGCGCTCGCGCTCCGCACCATTGCCGCAATCATGCTGTATTCGCGTTAAGAATGTTTAGTATTGTCTATCTGTTAAACTGGCTATGTACATGAATAATTTAAAAACATATATAATAATCATTATATTTTTAGAGTTTTGTACCGTGGTTTTATTGACATTGTCGGTGCCCAACCGAATTGGCTAGCCGACATTTGGGACATAAATTTAAAGGGTCGCTTGTCCGAATTGACACTTTTTAATTATAATATTTTGTCGGATGTTTATTGTTTCATTTGTAGACAGATTTGCAATTACATTTATTCCGAAATGGTTCCATTTTTTACTGACAATTCGAACACCATCAAAATATTAAAGCTATTTTATACTATGCTAACTGTATAAGTGGCCATAGAAATATGTTTCTCTTACGTCGGCTCACCCGCAAATGTAACCAACGGATTAGATCACACTAGATAAAGTGAAATTTTAACAAAGCAAGTAGTCAACGACAAAAGTAAAGTTTGGTTAACACTAAATTATTCACAAACCTTTTTTTTACATACGAATACATGAACCAATTTACAAAGGACAAAGTTACTATTATTTATGTTTTATTTATTGTTTATGAAAGAGTTAAGAGCTTACCTGTTCAATAGATTAGAATTTGCTAAGCGACTTCTGTCGTTGACTGTATACTGTTGACTTATTACTCTTTAAAGCCTTATTGCCTCTATAACAATGATCTAAGTAATAATAATATTTAAAAACCCGATCATGTGCGAGTCGGACTCGGGCACTGAGGGTTCCGTACAAAACTGGATTGCGGGATGAACCTAACGTTGGTGTAGAGCTTCTAGCACAGATTACCTATGCTTCTAGTCTTGACAGGCAGACATACAGGTGTTTTTTGGGATGTGGGTATCTACATAATAATATTCACGGTTTTCGGACATTTCCATTTACTTGCTCTGCTATAAAACCTTACTTCTTGACATATTTCATGATTCTAGCTCAACGGGAAGTACTTTCAATCATTTTCTCAATTTGGTGAAATATGATGAAAGCTACATAAACGTTGTACCTTTTGACTGCATGGACCTAGAAATGTATTTATTTTATTTTTATTTATTTGTTCATCAAACTTAAAACTACCATTACAGGTTACCCCAATGCGATAGCTAGTACTTAATATAACTTATTACATTAAACGATGCCTTCGTGAACACACTCAGAGAAACCGTAAACATTTTTGCAGTCCTGTTTTCACAGCTTTAAGGCGTTACAGGCCTGAGTGTTTGGTATAAATTTCAATTTCATGCCTCTACGTGTTCCTGATAAAAAGATATTGACAGACAGACAGACGGACATGAGTGATTCCTATAAGGTTTAAGTTATTTTTCCATTTGAGACACAGAACCCTAAAAATAACATATAATCAGAATCAAGGTAAATAAGCTCTGCCAGTGGATGGCACAAGTTTTTTAACTAGGTTTTTCCCAAAAAAGTTACCAGAATTTGGAGTCATTGAGTTAAGCTCGTATACCCATTTTAGTTAACCGAATTTTCACTGGTAAAATCCAGATTAGGAGCTGATTTCACCAACTATACTATACCGAGTTTAATTCAACCCATACTGTGTTATTTATCACATTTTACCCAATGAATGAATATTTTGGGTGTGTGTGAGCGCGATTCATAAACAAGTCCTTGCCGAAGCAGTGTTAAAAATAAATCGTTTTACTAAGTTTTTCTACTCATAACCTATACATCGTGTAGGAAGTGTGCAACCAATACCTGGAGTGATGTTTTGCGGCCATTATTGAAGGGAAAATCGGCAATTCCATCACATTATACCATATATAAGGTAATCTTCTAACGATTTTTGGATTCAAAACAGCACTAACACATAGATATATTAAAAATTGCGCATAAGCACTTACAGAAATTACCCAATAAGGTCACACGATCAGCTGATAAGTAATTGAAGCGGCTGTCAGATCCGTTCGGAAATCATAACGAAACGGCTTTGGCACCGAGCTTTTTGGCTTTTGGAGCAGTTGAAAATTTCTGGCTTGAGTAATAACTATGACCCAAATGTAAGTAAGAACGAAGACCCTAACAAAACCAATTAATTACTTTTATAGTGGAATTTTATTTACAAATACTCTTAAATATATCGGCAATAAATTGTTTCTACAATAATTATATAAACGCCAACCAGCACAAACAGGAAATCACATTCAAGAAACCTCCCCAAAAGGGACGGACCGTCGCATTCAATATAGCGGTGGTGCTGTTAGATCTAATATATTTTTTATCAAATTCGCATACGTTCCTGCAATGCCACTTAAACGTACACCGCCGAAAACCCCTTCAACCCCTACAACTGTCTTACAACATACACAATCAGATTCGGATCTGTTGAACTCATTGTCTGACACTACCTTCGCGAATACGACCAGAAATAAACGACCACGCACGGAACCACACTCGCCTGACGGGTCAGAAGACAGTAAAGGACTCCGGGAAGCGCTCTTGGGTATGCTAAATGAATGGAAGATAGATTTCGATTTTAAACTGAACGAGATTTGCAAAAATCAGAACACTCTCATTACGAAATTATCTAACGATATATTGGAACTGAAAAAACAAACAGTACAATTTCAAAAATCTAACGATGAGGTTGTACTTTCTATGTCGTTCATAAACAAGCAGTACGAGGAAATTAAAACTGGCCTAGACAGCATGTACAAAGTAAATTCGGAACAGCGCAGGTGCGTTGAAACATTAGAAAGAAAAGTTCATGACCTGCAAATAAAGTCGCGATCGTCCAGCATTGAAATAAGAAATATACCTCAGACAGAGAAGGAAACCAGCGCCCAGTTAACATCCACTGTATGCAAAATCGGACAAACCACTGGAATAAATATCTCTCCATCTGACCTCCGGGATGTTTACCGCATATCAGGAAAAACTGGATCAAATCGCCCTATTGTCGCGGAATTTCAAACCGTCCAAATGAAAATGGATACAATATCATCAGTCCGAAATTTTAACAACAAAACAATAATTACAGAAGAAAAACTGAACACACAACAAATATCTATCCCCGGTAAGAAACAACCTATATACGTCGCCGATCACCTCCCAGCTAGCATGAAAAAACTATTTTATTTGGCACGAGAATTCGCCAAGCAACACTCCTACCGCTTCTGCTGGACAACAAATGGTAATATTTTCTTACGTAAGGTCCAAGGTGAAAACCAGATTCGAATCTCTTCTGAAAAATGTTTAATAGACTTAGTAAAAAGAAAGTGACTAGCCTACTTTTACAAAATTAAAAAAAAATATTATGCATGTAGCTCATACCAATTGCTTTTCATAAAAACTGTAAAACTTATAATGATTCTTCGCATATCTCATTCTTCTAGTTATAAGCACTCACCTCAAACAAAATTAATATTGTATCAATACACACACACTTATTACCCTCTCTCATACAATCCACTAGCACTTAGACCACTCACCTACAACTTTTACTCCCCATTCAATTTTACTTTTGCCAAAATAAACAAGCATTCCAAAACTCACACAATATCACTCGAGTCATATGATTTATCACCTTTAACACAAATATATCCCAAAAAATCAAGTTCGTTTCGTTTCGTTCGAAACTTCGTTTTTGATTTTAAATTCTCTCGTATTGTATTATTGTTTAAAAAATGGCTAATTTAATGGACATCAATGTTGAACTAGAATCAACTAACTTTTCAAACTCCTACATCTGTAAGCCGGAACACTGCACTAACTACTTAAGAAATAATAACCCCAAAATCAACTTACTTCACATAAACATCTGTAGCATTAATAAAAATTTTGATGGACTTCGCATGTTGCTCCTGCAAACTAAATTAAAGTATGATGGGACTTGAACCCGCGACCAGTCCCTTACAGGGGGAATGCTCTGACCAACTGAGCCACCTAGACACGTCCCAGATATTCGAAATTCTCCGATACTTTAATACGTCTTAAGGCAACGTTGGAGCCATCTACCGTAATTCTTGCGAACTACGGAAACAATGAATAACTTTACAGTCATTTTTAAACATTGTTTTTTGATGACTCCGCCTAATTAATTCAATTAAATTTTTAAGCATTTTGTATGCTTACTTTTTTCTAAAGATTTAGATCGGAAAAAGAGAACATCTAGGACTGGTCGCGGGTTCAAGTCCCGTCCTAGATGTTCTCTGCGGCGGAGTCATCAAAAAACAATGTTTAAAAATGACTGTAAAGTTATTCATTGTTTCCGTAGTTCGCAAGAATTACGGTAGATGGCTCCAACGTCGCCTTAAGACGTATTAAAGTATCGGAGAATTTCGAATATCTGGGACGTGTCTAGGTGGCTCAGTTGGTCAGAGCATTCCCCCTGTAAGGGACTGGTCGCGGGTTCAAGTCCCGTCCTAGATGTTCTCTTTTTCCGATCTAAATCTTTAGAAAAAAGTAAGCATACAAAATGCTTAAAAATTTAATTGAATTAAAGTATGATGTTATAGTACTAACGGAGTGCTGGCTAAGTAAAGTCGTCAATTATCCCCATCTGGACGGATATGCAGTTCACTACACCAAATCCCCAATAAATCAGAATGATGGTGTAGCCATCTATATACACACAAGTATCACGTACACAATAAGCGAACCACTTTTCAAAGACGGATCTTGCCTGGTCTGTAAAATTGATGATATTAGTATCGTGGCAATTTACCGCTCTCCATCATTGAAGACAAAAAACAACTTTGATAACTTTATCGATAGCTTAAACCAAGTGTTCACCAATCCCACGTCTAGAAGCCTGTTCCTCGTTGGGGATATAAATATCGACATTAGTACAAACAGTACCAATCCATACACAGAGGAATATCTCAATTTCAACGCAACCCATGGCCTCTTGCCTACTCACAATAGTCCCACAAGAGCAAGTCAAAAATGTGTGGACCATATACTAACAAACTCAGTCCTACCAACCACGACTCTCTTGTTACAATCATCCCTTACGGACCATCTGCCATTAGTCCTGGTCATTGACAAACAAATAAAAAAACGCCAACAAATATACACCAGGTCTACCACCGACTATATTCAAATCAAGGCAGAATTGGAAAATACAGACTTTTCTCATATTTTATCTTGCCAAGATACGAATCTAGCAGCAGACAACTTTTTGTCTATGCTGACGTCCACAGTAAACAGGCATACCAACTCAATCCGAATAACAAGAAAAAATAAAATCCTTAAGCCGTGGATGACAGCAGGCTTACTTCGCTGCATTAGAAACCGAGATAGACTGCACATGAAATCTAAAAAAAAGCCAGACAGTATCACTCTAAAAATAACTTACACAAGATACAGAAATTTCTGCAATGGATTACTTCGCAAACTAAAAACCGAATATGAAAAAGCTGAAATAGATAAAGCAGGAAACAATACAAAGGCTTTATGGAAAGCCATCAAAACCATCACAAACACAGGAAAAGTACATACTTCACCCGTGGAATTGCTGCAAACCCATCCAAATCCGTTGACCTCAGCGAACCATGTGTCTAAATATTTCGGTGAACTTGGACAGCACTTAGCTGATAAGATACTTTCTGCCAACCCTCGCCCCCTATCTTTGGCAGCAGATCTGGCACACAAAAACAGTCATCAAAGCCCCCCCAACTCCATCTCCATCACAGAAGTATCTGAAACTGAAGTCGAAACCATAATTCTACAACTTCGCCTCGATTGTGCCGTAGGGTGGGATAGTATCCCGTCTCGGGTCTTGAGGCTTTCAAGAGAAGCATTGCTCTCCCCAATAACCCATATATGCAACCTAGCCCTAACAAATGGGGTTTTCCCGGCCATTTTTAAAAAGTCAATAATACACCCAGTCTACAAGAGTGGGGACAGGAACTGTGTTACCAACTATAGACCTATTGCAGTGTTAAGCTCACTATCAAAGATTTTGGAGAGGATACTGAATAATGCACTTCAACGGTTCCTCCACAAATACAACCTCTTAGCACAGAATCAATATGGCTTCCGTACGGGTGTCTCGACCGAGGATGCTGTATTGGACCTCACTACAAAAATCAGCAAAAGTCTTGACAATAGAACCAAGTGCTTGTGTATATTCTTGGATCTTTCTAGAGCCTTCGACACAGTCTCTGTCCCTATCCTCTTAGAAAAGTTAGAAAAGATCGGTGTTCGAGGCATACCACTTCAGATCTTCGTAGACTACCTGACCAATCGGAAACAATCAGTGAAAATAGACTGTCACGTAAGTGAGGAGACTACAGTTAATTATGGCGTCCCACAGGGGAGCATATTGGGCCCAACTCTATTTCAGCTCTATATTAACGACCTATGTACACTCTCCTTACCAAACACTGACATCTTCACCTACGCTGACGATACGGCTATCTTGGTTACGGGACCCAATTGGCAGGTTGTAAGGGAGAGAGCGGAACGCTCCCTATCCATAGTGATGCACTGGTTGAACAGAAATTTGCTTACACTGAATCTGACAAAAACAAACTTTGTCCCCTTTTCAATCACAAAGGTTGGTGATCCGCCTCAAAACTTCACACTAAAAGCACACACCTGCACAACGCCACATTCATGCACCTGCAATGAAATTACCAGAGCAGACTCTATCAAGTATTTAGGCGTGATGATAGATAGTAGGCTTAGGTGGGACAAACATATTGCACTAATGACAACACGTGTGAGACGCCTGATCTACTTGTTTAAATCACTTCGTGACATTACCCCTCCAGAGAAACTAAAACTAGTATATCTGGCGCTTGGGCAGTCCGTAATTCAGTACAGCATTTCTGCATGGGGAGGAGCAGCTAAGTCTTATCTAATCAGCCTTGAGCGTGCACAAAGAGCTGTACTAAAAGTTCTATCAAAAAGGCCGTACAGATATCCTACTGTTAGTCTTTATTCAGACATAAAAGTCCTAACAGTTCGTCAAATTTATGTTCATCAAATAGCTCTGAGAAGGCACAAATCCCGGCCTACTACCGATCCCAATAGGCGAAGCAAGAAATATATTTTTCCAAGCACTCGCTGCAAAACGTCCTTTGCTAGACGTCAATTCTATAGTGTAAGTTCCAAAATATATAACTTACTGAACAAAAAACTAAATATCTCATACTTGAATCGGCACGAGGCGAAAACTCAACTAACAAATTGGATACAAAAACTTGACTATCATATGACAGAGGATTTACTCAAATACACTGAATAAAATCATTATTTGCATCACTAAACTAATGTATTATGTTAAGAGCTGTAGGTCTACCTAGAGCTCTTCAAACACATTTACATATACGAGCACGGCAGAGACACACACTAACATACAACCAAACACCTTACACATACACCTTCACACACACGCTCACACATACACATACACACTCACCCCTATTTTTCTCGCATTCTATAATATATAAACGAAATTAAAAAAAAAAAAAAAAATTCAAGAAATTTAAAAAACCTAAAGTAGTATTAAGAGATAATGCAATGTAGTATGTATGCTTAAATAATGCTAAATAAATAAATAAGTTATACTAAACCATAGATCTGTTTCAGGAAATATGATGTGTTATGGTACGATGTATTATGGTGTAACTTGTTAATTTGAAGTATACTTTGTTGTATAATTATTATAATAGGTACATATTATTAACGGCAAAACTGTGGTGTAGTACGTTCTCACCTCACTCGTCCGTAATATTTTATTTTATATACCGCATTTCAATGTCTGACTGCTGTCTTCCATAATACAGGCATTAGCCTAGTATGGAATACAGTTTCAGTATGTTCAGTGTACTTTCTGTTTGATTTTAGAGTTGTAACCATCTGTCTAAAATGTGTACTTAAGTCAAATAAACATTTATTTATTTTTTTATTCTCAAGTTCACAGAAATTGCGTTGTAGGCTCTACACACAGCACCTATAAACTTGAAGTTCCGATTTAACAAAGGCTCAATATAAATGATGCAAATAAAAGTAGCCTTCTAGAAATTTCCACTTGAAGAAATCATAATAAGGCGAATTGCAAACTGAGTTTGAGGTCTTAAATTATCTACAATTTAATGATCGACCCTGACCTTTAGGTTATAAAACTTCCAGAAAAGGTGTAGGCATAGCTGACTTTGGGAAAAGATCTGTTCATGTTGTAAAATTGTTTGGAACTTTTCCAATTTTTGTTGTGAAACCAGTTAGTACTTATTATCTCTCAATGTCAAAATCTGTTTGTTATTGAGCGAAGCTCGTTATGCTATGCTCTCTTTTAGACGACTCAGGTATTTCGTTAGATCATCCTCTTCCCCCAAACGGTTGAACCGATTCTAATGAAATTTCACCCAAGCAAAGGTGTTACTGATGGGAAGGACATGAGCTATGTAATTAAAAATTCATGTGAGCCACGGAGGAGTAATCACCGAACAACATTTTCAAAATCTGATTTCTCAATGAACAAAAAAGCCTCATTCACACGATTGGTATTAAATTAAGTAATTTATAATAAAAATAAAAATAGAAAAATGAAAATCGGACTAGCCATTGAGGAATTATCACCGTTAGAAAAAGTTCTGGTGAAATTCCTCCGCTCAATTTTTGAGACAGCAGTATGAATTGCAGACCTAGTACAATTGAGGGCTATTATGTTCTAAGGTTTCGTAGGAATCTGCCATCGATAACCTTTAACGGAACGGAATATTCCGACCACAATTAGGTGTTAGGAACTTGGCCTGGGTTCAATTCACTAATTTCTGCCAGAAGGTGACTGGGTAAGTACTACGGGCTATTTATCGCTGTAAAACTGGTTTTTCAACCAAAACCAAAGTAACACTTGTCCAGACCTTAGGCGTTTATTCTGGTCTTCGATTATGGTGATATGTATCATCTCGACCTAAAAGCAGTTCAACTCCTCAACAATTACAAGTGTCGGTAGCTTAGTGGTTAAGATGTTGACCTTCCGATCAAGAGGTCCCGGGTTCAAATCCTGGCCATTACACTACCGACGTGGACCCTCTAATAACACAAGTAATTAAGCTTAGCTGGAGGGGTTAGAGGATATTAGTAATTTCGGTTACTAATACGAGTCTTCTTAAAAAAATGCATTCCATGTGATCTACAATCTTAAGACTCATCGAACAGATCTGGGTGGGTTGCCTATACGTCAGCGAAGCAGTTTGCACGCTATGACGTTGAGTTTTTTCAGTGCTACGCCCCTAACTAGGTACTTAAAACATCTTTTTCAACTACTCCGCTCCAACCATAATTAAACTCTACGGGTTTCCAACAATATTCTTCTCCTCGTTTTGTTCATTCGTCTTATCTAGTGCTTTCTATTCTTCTCGGGTATAAGCTCACTCTCAAAGTCAGGCTGTCCAATAACCTATGCAAAATGTTCGGCTCTATAGCAACCCGTATTAAGAAAGGACCGATTGAACTCATATTGACACAATATTATAATGAATTAGAGTTTAGTTGCAAGACAAACGTGTAACATCACGCAACTTCCCACAGGAGCACAGCCGATAGCAATGACGACAGGGAAACAGTGAAGCATAACCTTTACGCTTATAACGTTATCAGTTATATAATTTTGACAGCCTTATTGACGCAAGAGAAGCCCACGGTAATCAATTTCAGGTCCCTAGCTTCTTTATTACTTCAAGAAGAGAATACTGTTGCGAAACACTTTTTTAGTGTTTTAATCATGTCGAAATTTTATTTTTAAAATCCTGCCACGTGCAGGCAATATTAATTATGAACTTTGTGGGTAAATTTTTATTATTTGGCAACATTTTCATTACGTCGTTAAATTAAATATTTTATCGTAATTTTATTACCAAGCTGAGGCTGGGTTTTTGGAGAATGTAAAGTTCAAATAACGTAATATAACAGTACTACGCTTCTTTTATTATCAAGGGAGAGTATTGACGGCCTCTGTGGCGCAGCGGTAGTGCATTCGACTGCTGAACCTGCTGTCCTTTCGGTCGGTTCGGATCCCGCTCAGTGCAAATATTTGTATGCATGAATATGTCTATTTGCATGAGTCTGGGTGTTTCTATGTATAATATGTATGTATTTACAAAAAAAGTATATACCTATGTTTATCCGCATTCTGGAACCCCATAACACAAACTAGTTAAACTATGCTTACTTTGGGTCTAGAAAGAGCTGTGTAGAATGTCGTAGAATATTGATTTATTATTATTATTAGTATAATGAAATCACCCTTCTAATCGAAGGTATCCTATAGAGAATGCATCGCTGTCCTACTGTCAGGAGGTGGATGTTATGTAAGTGTTAGTAGAGGAGGCGCCAAGAGTCAGCGTCAGCGTATTATTCTGGCCGCATTCTGACTTATAATATGTGTTGTAGTCCCAGGCTACAATATGACTGATGTTGCCAGTCGCTATTATGATCAGACCCCTCTCCCCCATCCCTGTTAACATTGTTAGCTATTATATTATTAGCTATTGAGGTAAATCATATAGGTAATTTTAGTAAAGTGTTCAACAGTTATATATACCAGGGTAGTTACAAAAGTGCGCGGAATGAAGTATTCGGAGGAAACAATATTATACAAACTCTATGCTCAGTTATAGTGACACCTCTTTAGGTAAAAAAAAAAAAAGTTATGTCAAGGCTGTCAATTTTTTTTCGATATCGCCTTGATAGCAAATTATTCGGCGAGGACGCCGCAGACTCATCTACGCCCGGGACTACCGACCTCCATGATCGGGGCCTGAGGACGGCAGTTGGCCGACTCGCCGTCTTTACAGAAGCAGGCCGTGGCGGAGGCGTGTCGTGTGTGCCCTACACACGCCTGCCAACTCACCGAAGCGGGATAAAACCCGACCCCACCAGGCGAGGCCGCGGTGGCGGCCAAAGTCCGCCGGCAACCCTGGGGTTATACTTTCGAGGGCTTACCCGGGGTGCCCGGCAACGGACACTTGGGGAGGACACCGTGCGGTTTTAGTCGAGACACGACATAACCACCCCCGCTGGCCAGCGGGGGGGTATCCGAAGGGATTTCCGCACGTAAAAAAAAAAAAAATGCTTCTGCCTTCAAAAGCAAAGAGATTAAAGGAGGAGGTTTTTTATTAAATAACGCCGGTACACGTGTACACTTATTTCGAAACAGAATCAGATATATGAAACTTGGTGCTCCTAAGTTTGAAAATGACGTACTTTCACAGGACTTAATGAACCGTTTTTTCACCCCTTCAGGGGTGAATTTTGAAAAACGCTGATATACATATAAATTTATTTTTAACTAGAAGCAGAAATATGAATTTAGTTCATATAATCATTTAATCCTTATTTTACATCCGTAGAGGTAAAATTTCTGAACATCCTACCGTAGTGTAAAACAACATGAAAGGCATCAACTACCAAAAAATCAAGGTTTGTAGCCCTAGCGGTTTAGGCCCTACGTTGGTGAAAAAGTCAGTCAATTGGCCAGGACAAGTAATTATAAATATGTGTAGAAAATATTTTTGCCAAGAGACTGTGAACTAGATTCGGTTTTATTAGTTAATCCCTCAAACCATAACCCTCGCAGCAGCAGAAGAAGGAAACACGTGCTGGACTGCGATGCCATCCGCACACGGTGGAAACCATACAGTCCCGAACTCAGCGGTTCGGTGCTTCCTTTCTTTGTCACACGATAAAGAGCTGGAATGCTCTGCCCGCGCACGTGTTTCCTTCTTCTTACAATCCCGGGTTCTTCAAGCGGGGCGTGAAAAAGCATCTTTTGAGGCCGTCAAGGTAGGGGCCACCATATAAAAAAAAAAAAAAAAAAGTAACCCTCGCAGCCTATTTTTTTCAAGGTTATGCCAGTAGTACAAGCCTTGTCACTAGAGGCACAGTTGAGGAAACGCTGCAGCAAAGCCACGTGTGCCGATGGCAACATGGCTTTTTATATAAGTAGCCGAAGGTTTCAGGTGCACAAATAACAAAACATTTTTCGGTCTGCAAATTTCAATATCGAAACAACCTTGCGTTTATAGGTCCAGTGTAAATTACAGCAAAATTTGTGTTGGCTGGATAAACATATTCACCAGGAAAGTAATATGAGGCAATGCACTTTTTAGGTAGGTAATGATCTTTAGATTCCACCGTAACCCGTAACTTGTTGAACGAATCTTAGATTCGAATTTCACTAACTTCAGCTTAATTGACGCATTCATTTGAAACTTTTTCAAAAATTGTTATCCCTGGTAGACAATAAATTAATTGAAATAAAACTATTAAGCCGCGGTAGCCTAGTGGTATGGGTAATGGACTGCTGAGACGAGGTCTCGGGTTCGATCCCAGGTTTTACCATGGCACACACCAATGACTTTTCGATGCTTTTCGAAGTTATGTGTGTATTTATCGCAGGTTTATAAGTGCCCGGTTAATGGCAATAGGCTCGCCACCTATTACATTGGGACCTAAACATAAACTGGCGAAATGTGGGTGCTAGCATATCTGCCTACCCCTTCGGGGATATAGGCGTGAGTTTATGTTATGTTTATAAAACTATTATTACTTATTCTATTGTGATTTACTTGTTCGCCGATTCATCGATTTCTGGGTAGACCCAGGATGAGGTTATTGAAATGCTAAATGAATAAAATACATAGATTTCATGAAAACATTTAGTAGAGTCAATCTTAAACATAAAATGGCCGTCTTGAGAAATAAAGTATCACCCGCTTAATATATGTTGAAAAGCTCTATGGAGTGTCAGACAAGGCATGATCACCACACACACACATACTTGTGTATTTTTTATATAAACTTTATTTTAACTTATTGAGCGTAGCTTGTCAGAGCTTTGCTCTCTTTTAGACGACTCATGTATTTCGTTAGACCACCTTCTCCTCCCAAACGGCTAAACCGATTCTAATGAAATTTCATACCAGCAAAGATGTAAAATGAATAGCAGACCTAGTAATGTTCGTACATAAGTAGTCCGCTTCCAAATTTACATTCATTCTTACCATTTTTGAATTGAAGTTTTTTATTGAAGTTCAACCATTTACATCCTGAGCCCATTATCCATTGAGAATATACAAAGTGCATAATGTTTATTTAGTAATAAGCGATGCTAGAGGTTAAGAAGATAGCTTTTCGATCGATTGGTCCCGGGTTCGATGTCTGGCCGTTACACTACCTACGTGAACCAACTCCTTTAGCTTAGTTGCACGGATTAATGGGCATACTAATAATTTCGATTACCTACTAATGCATACTTATAAAAAATACATTAACGCCAGTATTAGCTTGATGATGGTCAAACTTATTAGATGTCACCCGGATGACACGTATGACAAAGTTTCAAAACGATACGACATTAAAAGTGGATTAGATTCGACATTACTAAGATTTTTATTTACACACAGTTACAGGTTAAACTAATAAAATTGTATAAAAGTGATTCGCATAGTTCTTTCTCTATAAATCGTAACATAAAAATTCCATTGCCATTCAGATACACAGTCTAAATTGTCTCGAGGAAAATCTCAATATCTCAGCATAACAACGTACAAAACACAGAAGAGAGACTTCAACAACAATATGAAAAATTAACAACACGAACAAAGTCCGACCCATTTTCATAGATTCCACTCAGAGATTACAAAGAGGAGTTTCGAAACACGTGCAACGGGTTTTGCCATTGTACAAAGTTAGACAACCAGTCTTCGGCAGAAGTTCCTCCATGGGACGACTATGGAATTCTAGTCGAGAGAGCGGGCACAAAAAGGTTTCAACAGATTAATAAGGAAGCAGCGACGCTGAGATTGAGGAGCGGGGCAAAGTATTATAAACCTTTTTATAGCAAAACATACTCTTGTCGTAAGGTAGTTTTGGGCTTGAGTATAATTTTGAAGACTGTTATCTAAATTTCATAGGCGAATCTACAAACTTCGCCCCTAAATTATAATATGGATGTACCTTTTTTTTTTTTTTTTTTATCGTGCGGAAATCCCTTCGGATACCCCCCCGCCGGCCCAGCGGGGGCGGTTATGTCGGGCTTGCACCGACTAAAACCGCACGCCGTCTCGGGTCTTCGGACGCCGGGGTGTAAGATTACCCATAGAGCATATCCCTCGCACCCCGGCTGACCCTGGGCCATCTCACCACTAACAGCATCGCTCATCCTGTCTCCTCTGAAAGCAGAGGAGTACGGAGAGCGATGTGTTACCGCCACGTTGGGTATTGGCCGACGATCAATGCCAACCCTATGAAGGGGTGAAGGGGAAGCCATTGACCGCCGCCCAGGGTGTACCGGCCGCTCCGATTCCGTTCCCCCCGGACTGCAGCGGGATCGGAATCGGAGCGACACTCGAGGAGGTTACCCAACACACACCCCAATATGAATGTACCTAATAGTACATTAAAAATAGGTATTAGACAAACAAATCAACTTAAGATAATGATGATGTACAGTCAGCCTCAAACCTAGATGATTATTTTCATATTTTGAAAATTATTTTTTGAGCAGTGATTCCTATTTCTTGGTGAAAATTCTGTCAAACTACTTATTAGCTGTATTAAAATATTTTTGAATAATGATTAAAGCATACTTAATAATTTTGATGCGGTTTTTTAAGTTTAAAAATCTGAAAATGATCGTCTACTTCTGACGTGACATGATGAGAAGATATCACATGTCCGTATACTTTAGAAAATGATTTATTATTACTTACACTATTCTCATCTGTGGTGTAGCGGTAGTGCATTCGACTGCTACGAAGTGAACTGTGGGTTCGATTCCCACTCAGTGCAAAGATTTGTATGCATGAATATGTCTATGTCTGGGTGTTTCTGTGTAAAATATGTATGTATTTACAAAAATACAAGTGTATAAGTATGTATATCCGCATTCTGGAACCTATAACATAAGCTAGTTAAACTATGCTTATTTTGGGTCTAGAAAGCGCTGTGTAGAATGTCGTAGCATATTTATTTATTTATTTATTATTATTTACTATTATAACTTGTGACAGACAACATTGCCCCCCGAAATTCATAAAGGTTTATGCAAGCTTCACATACTGACTGTATGTGTATACAGGCAATAAGAAACCCAACTGTAAGATAGCTATGTAAGTTGCGTGAACCAACGCATTTACAATAACAGTGGTTGTGAAAACGTAACTTTGCCATTTATTTCCTTGCGTTTCAAATGTTGCTAGGTATCGTAACCGTAACACGTTTTACTGTTCATTTGCATAATATTATGGCGTGAACTTTGGAACTTGTTATCCCGGAAGATATTTTATGGCGTTTTCGTTATTGACCGTAAAATATTATAACGGTGTTTTCGATTTCACGGTATCACCGACAAGTATAGAAAAATCTGAAGGAATATTGAGTGGAATTATGTTTATCACCTGTAAATATGTGTTGCTTTCAATAATCGCGCAAGTGTGCAGACTAATTTAATGGATTACCATCAGGTGAGCTTTATACTACGTCATTAATCAGGACCAAGGCTTTCTGAGGGCTGGTAGGCACTTCGCTCCGTAGGTCAACCGCCTCTCTCAGCAGTAGTTCTTTTGAATTAAGCCAACATCTAAATGATTTGATTTGAAACTTTGCGATTATGTGTCATACGGATGATAATATATTATACTGACACCACTGACCAAATCTGATGATGGAGTCAGGATATGGTTGTAGCTTTCTTCACAGTCTACCATAAAACCTCTAAAATTATAGCTTATTTGGCTTGTTTTAAGAAGTATCTTACGTTAAAAACTTTAGTAGCAGAATTGTTGTTTTAGTTTTTTTTAATTACAAGTAATAAGTTTATTAGGAATAATATAATTGTATTCAATATAAGTGATTATCAAAATCTATTCAGACGTCTAGCGTGTTACTCAAATAATTAATACAAGATAATACAAAATCAAATATATAGATGAACATTTCGTTTGTAGTTTTCCGTAAAAAGTTTTTTAAGTGATATCAGCACGCGTTACTGTCAGAGGCGGGTAGGGCCAATTAAGGTAATTGTTAAAACGTAGCAATTAACTTTATTGAGGAATTGAAAAAATATTTTATTACTAACAATGTTTCTTTCTTTATGAAAGAATAAAAAAAATTACTATAACTTTTAACTTTAATTGCGTCAATTTAACGGGTGTTGTAACTCGAAAATATAGCAGCCCGACCTCGCTTAATTGGTGTAAAGTTAACTGACCATAATTTGTCCCCGCAGTCTGTAATTCATCCAGTAATTTTGTCAAAAATATACACATTTTACTATAGCAAATTGAGAAAAGTATCGTTATTACTTGTATATTTTTGAAGTTATACTTCTTTTGGCGTGTTAGGGACAAATGATGACAGTCAATTTTTACAATGCGAGCACACACCGTCACGAAAAACCGATACCTAGAAAACCGACACGCTGAATAGTCAACATTTTACTTTGAGTACGTTTGTAGAATTTGAGGTTAGTTGACGGTATGTCTTATTTATTTAAGTACATCATAATACGAAATATACAAAATAGGATAACACGAAAGCTAAAATTCTTAGAGAGATTTTTATCTTGTTACACCAAAGATACACACTTTGTTTTGTTTGATAATTTGTATCTCGGGTCAGCGGTAGCGAGTGCAATATCGCCGTACCTTTTTTTTTTTTTTATCGTGCGGAAATCCCTTCGGATACCCCCCTGCGTGCCAGCGGGGGCGGTTATGTCGGGCTTGAACCGACTAAAACCGCACGCCGTCTCGGGTCTACAGACGCCGGGGTGTAAGGTTGCCCATAGAGCATATCCCTCGCACCCCGACTGACCCTGGGCCATCTCCGGTTTCGAGATGGCCCCCTCGGGTAATATCGCCGTACCTTTTTTTTTTTTTTTTTATCGTGCGGAAATCCCTTCGGATACCCCCCCGCCAGCCAGCGGGGGCGGTTATGTCGGGCTTGCACCGACTAAAACCGCACGCCGTCTCGGGTCTTCAGACGCCGGGGTGTAAGGTTACCCATAGAGCATTTCCCTCGCACCTCGACTGACCCTGGGCCATGTCACCACTAACAGCATCGCTCATCCTGTCTCCTCTGAAAGCAGAGGAGTACGGAGAGTGATGTGTTCCCGCCACGTTGGGTATTGGCCGACGATCAATGCCAACCCTATGAAGGGGTGAAGGGGAAGCCATTGACCGCCGCCCAGGGTGTACCGGCCGCTCCGATTCCGTTCCCCCCGGACTGCAGCGGGATCGGAATCGGAGCGACACTCGAGGCGGTTACCCAACACACACCCTAATATCGCCGTACCTACGTGAGATTTTGTTCCCCGGGTTTTGTTTTCTGGTGGTAGAAATTTGA
The DNA here is from genome assembly GCA_946251805.1 of Cybosia mesomella. Taxonomy (NCBI): domain Eukaryota; kingdom Metazoa; phylum Arthropoda; class Insecta; order Lepidoptera; family Erebidae; genus Cybosia; species Cybosia mesomella. The sequence goes on from OX276389.1 coordinate 6,911,754, forward strand.
TGACACAAATTTGTAACAAAATTCGGCTGGGTGGGTACCACCGTGCACGATTGCGAAAAACCCTCCATAGTAATTTAATTTCGGTTTGATTGTGTTCAGGGGTCAGAAAGTGCATAGCCCCGGGTTGTGGTCGCATCACTAGTGGGACCGTAGGGTGTCACGCAGTGCTGCGACGACAATCCTCTCTTGATGAGGCCGTCAAGCTGAGTGCCACCATTGTTAACATGGTACGTGTATGTAATGGTGACCCTCTTTCCTGAGACTTTACCTTTAGCTTACCATCAGGCGAGGTGAAGTCAAATTGACGTGCCCTAAATATTAAAAAAAAAAAAAAAATTGAGGTGTTGGCTTGTTTTCTACAATTTGTTCGCTTCTTAATATAAATCCAATTCAAACATTCTCAACACAACTACCGATAAAATACCATGTAGATATATACCTACCAGGCCACTCAGAAAGTATTGCGAAAAAAAGTTTTTATATATGCGAGACCGGTCAGTTATAATCTATTTCTAAAATATGATTATTTATGAGTAAAAATAAGTACGTTCCAATTTCAAAATTTCTCTCTGCATTTTTTTGCAAGATAATTTCAATTATTGTGTCTCATTGAAAAATGGATCTGCGTCGGGAACATTTTCGCGCTATGATTTTCTACGATTTCAAGTGTCGCCTGAAACCAGACGAATCGTACGATAGACTTCAAATGGCATTCATGGATGAAGGCCCTTCCAAGGCGACCGTGTATCGTTGGTATAACGAATTCAAGCGCGGTCGACTGACTTTGGAGGATGAAGAAAGAAGTGGTTGCCCTTTGAGGGCTGTTACGGAAGAAAACGTGCTAGCAGTGAAAAATTTATTTCCAAGATAATAGACGAGTCACATATCAAGAGATTCAGCACATTCTTCAGATTGGATCGGGAAGCCTTCACGAGATTCTACACGTGCATCTTCGTGTGAGAAGGATAGTTTCACGCTGGGTGCCGCACAATCTCACCGATGCTCAGAAGCAGGCCCGGGTGGAATGGTGTCGTGATATGATAAACAAGTTTGAAGCAGGCGCGACTCGGCGTGTTTATGACATCATTACAGGTGATGAGTAGTGGATTTATCAGTATGATCCAGAAACAAAACGCCAGTCGACGGTTTGGGTGTTTCAAAACGAATCAACACCTACCAAAGTGAAGCGATCTAGAAGCGGAGGGAAGATTTTGATCGCGAGTTTTTTCAATTTATCTGGCTACTTGTTATCAATCCCTTTACGAAATCAAAGAAGCATCAACGCTGAATGGTACACTACCAAATGCTTGGCAGAAGTTTTCTCTGTAGTGAGCTACAAGCGACCAAACACAGGGCTCCGCGGGATACTACTCCACCATGACAACGCGCCCGCACACACCGTGCTTAAAACGAGGGACTTCCTGGAAAGCACTCCGATTAAACTCCTAGGTCACCCTCCTTACAGCCCTGACCTTGCACCGTGCGACTTCTTTTTATTCCCGAAAATAAAAAATCAGCTCAAAGGGACACAATTTTCGTCGCCGGAAGATGCGCTGTCAACGTTTGAGCAGGCTGTAAACGAGGTATCTGCGGCGGATTGGAAAAAGTGTTTTGAAAACTGGTTCAAACGCATGAAACTTTGTATAGAGGCTGGTGAGAGTACTTTGAAAAGATTTAATAAAAACATATTTACCTATAGAACACTTTTTTTTATTTTCGCTAAACTTTCTGAGTGTCCCACGTATATAACTTTAGTTAAACAAAAAAAACTTTAAAGTAGATATTTCTATGACAGGTAAATGTATAAAATAACTTGTTATAACATACATTAGAAATTGTTTACATTTTTTCTCTTCAATCATCATCATCGTCTTAGCGTTGCTGCCGGTTGTATCCTGGGCTTTTACCTTGGAGCCGGGCTTCAATTACTCATATTCCTTTTAGTATGGCTCATACGGCTTTCATAGGAAGAACTGCCGTCTGAAAGAAACAAAGAAAGAAGAAAGAAAGAAAATACATTTATTAAACACACACACACTTAACCATTGCCAAACATAAGCAACTAAACGCATAAAAGATTAATGACACAACAAGTAAGATAGGAAAGAGGGTACCTAACAGAATTATGGGAACCCTAATTGAAATCCAATGACGCGAGATCGAATAACACTTGCTCGAAAACGTTTACTCGATAGTACTTGAAATCGATAAATTATGAGCTCGACAGTTCACTCCCTCGATGCATCAACTATAAGCTCGAATCATCGGCAGCGCGAAGGCTCATTATCTTGAAACATCATTTCTCGACCGACCATCTAATCGATTTAAAGACAAAGATAAAGATTGTTTCAAGACAAAGATTATTTAACGTAGGTAATTTATTGACACACCTAAAATTCACACCTAAAATGTACCTCGTAAGTTCCTCCTCGTAACTAGTGGTTCCGGCGCTTCGCCGGCCCTTGCCACGGCACACTCGCTTCGCTCGCTCGACTCGCGCTCTGTTGGGGTCACAGAAGCGCAGGAACCACTATGCGGATTTCGAGATATTCTATAAATCAATTAGATGGTCGGTCGAGAAATGATGTTTCAAGATAATGAGCCTTCGCGCTGCCGATGATTCGACCTTATAGTTATTCGAGGGAGTGAACTGTCGAGCTCATAATTTATCGATATCAAGTACTATCGAGTAAACGTTTTCGAGCAAGTATTATTCGATCTCGCGTCATTCGATTTCAAATAGGGAACCACAGAATTATAGGTTCCCTTGCTTGCATCTATACTGTTACTGTTAATAGGTCAGTGTGGAGTGTGTGTTTAAAAAGCCGCAGTTCAGCTAATGCTACAGATTAGGTACAACCTGCAACGCTGGTTTTCAACTGCAAACTGCACAACAACAACAAAAGTCTGACCGCACAAATCCCAAGAAGAAAGCCTGTGCCAGAGCCTCGTCGGTGCCGGCTTGCAGGCGATGTTGGCTGAGGCCCCGAAGATCTGAGTAGCCTATTTGCTACTTTTGTAGTGGGAAAAGCCAGTTTACAGCAAAGCTTTAATTTGTGCAATAAAACCCGCTAATACATACTACGTGTAGAAGCATCCTTATCACCAGGACGCCATTAAAACCCAAAAGACAACAGTTTTATCACCCCACTTAAATGACTTCTAAATTGCTCCGCCATCGAAATTTGTTGTTATTTTAAGTCATTAACTGGGGTAGGTCGCAACATAAAGTCTTATTATGAAAGTTGAAAGGCTATTACCGTCTGAAGGAGGTCTTTTGATAGCTCTAAGCTATATACATGGTGTCCCTTTCATGGCTTGCACTATTCTTTTAAACTAGGATCGCCTCGAGCGAGGAACATAACGGGTGTGAGATGGAATATTCTCTTTGGCTAGTTTACGTAGACAGGAAATTCACACGTTATGTTGCATTAATGCATTTAAATATTCTACATTATCAATATTTTACGTATGGTGCGTTTGTTGCAGCATCGTGTTTGTCGATGCCGTTTGTAAACAAAACTATTGTAATTACTTATTAGAAAAGATTAACCGCAAGTTTTAACCCCCGCCGCAAAAACGACGGCGTGTTATAGGTTTGACGTGGCTGTGTGTGTCTGTCTGTGACATCGTAGCTCCTGAACGGATGAATCGATTTCGATTCTTTTTAGATTGAAAGGTCGGAAGTATTCTTAGCTTTGTAGGTAGTTTTTCAATTTACAATTTATGTATTTTTATTGCACGATTAATTTCTCATAGGCTTTATTTATTGCGTCGCGGACCCAGGCTGGCTGACCCAGGGCCATCTCCAGTTTCGAGATGGCCCCCTCGGGTTTGGTAACCACGGCGTCCCCATCTTGGCCCGGAAAGGGGGGGGAGGCGCTAGTCACCCCGCCGCCCAGGCCTGCTTCTGCTGGGGTGACAGACGGTCTCACCTGCCACCCCCAGGCCTGTGCTCATGGAGGACGGAGGTCGTTAAGCGACCCTCGGCAGTCCCCTACGACGCGCGGCGAGCATGTTGCGGGCTCGGCGGGCCAGGAGAGTTCTAATTCACTCCCGGGCTCGCTCCGCCACCGTCTCGAGCATTACATACTCGCAAAAGGAGAAGTGTAGGGATACAAAACTACTTATTTTATGATTATTTAAATTACAATAGATTTGTTTAAAGTAACATAACATAACATAAACTCACGCCTATATCCCCGAAGGGGTAGGCAGAGGTGCTAGCACCCACATTTCGCCAGTTTATGTTTAGGTCCCAATGTAATAGGTGGCGAGCCTATTGCCATTAACCGGGCACTTATAAACCTACGATTAATACACACATAACTTCGAAAAGCATCGAAAAGTCATTGGTGTGTGCCATGCTAAAACCTGGGATCGAAACCGAGACCTCGTCTCAGCAGTCCATTACCCATACCACTAGGCTACCGCGGCTACTTTAAAGTACGTCAACCGTTTTCATATGATACATACGCAGATGCCTACACACAGAACATAGTAAATTCTTAATATAGTTACTAAGTTTTGGTACTTATTTGTTCTTGGCTCTTACAAGAAAATGAAAACAAACTTCTAATCCTTTCGATTTTATCAAACTAAACGTAAGTTCCATTTCTGAATTAATATTCGAAATAAGTATGACTATTTTAACCAAAAATAATGTAAAGGTAATTATATGAAAGCATATTAGGTACCTACAGAAAAAGATGTTGATACTAAGACGAATTGACGAAAGTATCTTTGAAACAAACTTAGTAAAGAATAATTGATGTGATGCGAAGCCAAAATCAGTTTAAAAGGCCCTCAAAGACTACATTTAAGGGCCTCAAAGGTTCTGTAATCTTAATATGTAAAGAAGTATTTGTTTTAATAAATGATGAGTGAAAAGGACGGGCACGGATTTTCTTATTTATGTAGCTTACGCGTGAGTTTTCTTTTTAGAATTTTAGCTAAAGTTGCCAAGTTAGAAATACATTCTTTACAAGTTAAGATGAATAGATGACCAACAGACTAGTATGAAATACGTGAAAATTTTAAATTGACGTAGACGCTTACATCACAGAATAGTTTTACGCAACCATGAGTAAAGTTTACAACGTGTGCTGCATATTTTTCATAGATTTTGATCACATTATGATCAATCCACATGAAAATCTTTTACGAATAAAAAAAACAATAAAAATAACATCGCCGCCAGAATATTTTCGTAAACAGGTGTCATTAAAATCAGTCTTACTCGTTAGTCTATGTATGTATGTTTGTACCTTTTTTTTCTTTTTTTTGTGCGGAAATCCCTTCGGATACCCCCCCGCCGGCCAGCGGGGGCGGTTATGTTGGGCTTGAACCGACTAAAACCGCACGCCGTCTCGGGTCTACAGACGCCGGGGTGTAAGGTTACCCATAGAGCATATCCCTCGCACTCCGACTGACCCTGGGCCATTCGCAGTGTCCCCTCTGATATATAGGGGTACCTGGAGCGACCACCCCCGCGGGCCTTGCAGGCCCACCATACCTCGACCCCCTCGTGCAATGGGGTCAGCTGGCCCTGAAAAGGGCCGGTTGGTCAGACTCTTGGCCGTTGACGTTGACGCCAGCTACTCCAGAGGAGCAATCAATGATGCGTCATCGCCCACGTTGCCCAGGGTGCACCAAACTTGGAGGTGATCCAACCAGTCGCACCTCTGTATGTTTGTACCTTTGTGGCACCGCTTTATAGGGATGAACGGGGATACCGACTTTTATTATTCTTACGTCAGTCGATTCATCTTAATCTGCTAACTTCAGTCTTATTCTTTTCAGTTTACTGAACAATAACCTTCACACAAGAAAGAACGCCACCAACTTAACTAACTTTTATTGTAACCATGTGTGTTGTGCGTTTGTTGTATGTAAGGGTGTGTGAGTGTGTTTGTGAGGGTGTGTGAGTGTGTTTGTGTGAGGGTGCGTGTGGATATAAGACAATAGAACAGAATAGTTATATATTTGTCATTTATATACTCATACAATATACTTTTTAGGGCTCCGTTGCCAAATGGCAAAAAGCGGAACCCTTATAGATTCGTCATGTCTGTCTGTCTGTATGTCACAGCCACTTTTCTCCGAAACTATACAAACTATGCTGTTGAAACTTGGTAAGTAGATGTATTCTTTGAACCGCATTAAGATTTTCACACAAAAATAGAAAAAAAAACAATGCATTTTGGGGGTCCGCATACTTGGAACTGAAACTCAATTTTTTTTTTTAATGAAACTCATACGTGTGTGATATCAATGGATAGGTCTTCAAAAATGATATTGAGGTTTCTATTATCATTTTTTTCTAAACTGAATAGTTTTATGAGGTACATTACCATGTAAACATCCACCGAAAATTGGTTGGAACGAGATCTAGTAAGTAGTTTTTTTTTAAGTCACAAATCGTAAACCACAATTTACCTTTCATTCAATCGACTCAAATATAAAAATTAAAAAAAAAAAACATTATTATGCTACTTGCTGCTAAGGAACCCTTCATGGGCGAGTCCGACTCGCACTTGGCCGTTTTTGTATTCAAAAGTAGGATATCTATGCGATGTAGGTCAATAGGGTTTCTGTGAAGGCTGACTAAGATAAGTGCGAACACCGATTGGTACAGTCAACGACAAAAGTGGCTTAACAAGTTGTAATTGATTGATCACTTCAGCTCTTAAACCTTTCATAAATAACTAGGACGGTTGCCAGCTTGGCTATCAACCCAAACTTAAGCGTAGCGAGATTTGCCTATCCAACAATAGGTCAACGTGACCGGTCGACTTTTTCCATTGATTTGGGTTTTCGGTGATTATTCCTCGATGGTAAGACCGATCTGGACATTCGACCCCTTACGACACTCAGTAATGTCTACTTCATCACCGTGGCAAATTTGGTCGAGATCGGTCAAACGGTCTCGGAGGAGTATCATTAAATTTGTTTGAAATGCAACTTTGAAACCAAAGACGAATGAAACGAAGACAAAGACTTAATAAATCAAAGATGAACACATATTAACTTTGTCGTCTGAGAATTACATAACTACTTATATTCAATAACATGTAACTGTAACCCAATGCAAAAAAAATTGTTAATATTTTAGTTTTATTTTGTTTATATGTTTGCGGTATTCTTCGAAACCATTGCACTTTTTGGAAAAAATATTTCACTATTTGAAACGTACATTATCCCTGATGGACATAGGCTGTATATTATGTGTCACTTACTATAGTTTGAGTTAAAATAAAACAATCATTTAAATCGAAGCGTATAAATTTCTAATATTCTTTTAAAAAAAAGGCGACTCGATGATGCTTTTTGTTTTTATGATGAAAGATTTTATATCTGCAAAGCACAATTATAAATACTTTTCATAGTTCTGAAACGCGACAAAGGAATGAGCCATGTCGGCACAGGCTAAGTCGTATTGGCATAATGTTTCATTTAACAAGATCAAATAGATGTCGGAGCGCGCCCGGGAGAGATTTAGAACTCTCCCGGCCCGCCGAGCCCGCAACATGCTCGCCGCGCGTCGCAGGTGACTCAGGCGCCGGAGGTCACTTAAAGACCTCCGTCCTCCATGAGCGCATGTCACCCCAGCAGAAGCAGGCCGGGACGGTGGGGCGACTAGCGCCCCTCCCCCAAACCGGGGCAAGACGGGACACCATGGTTCCCAAACCCGAGGGGGCCATCTCGAAACCGGAGATGGCCCAGGGTCAGTCGGGTTGCGAGGGATATGCTCTATGGGCAACCTTACACCCCGGCGTCTGTAGACCCGAGACGGCGTGCGGTTTTAGTCGGTTCAAGCCCGACATAACCGCCCCCGCTGAGCGGCGGGGGGGTATCCGAAGGCATTTCCGCACGAAAAAAAAAAAACAAAATCTCGGATGCAACCAGGGTAACTGCTCAGTTGACAGTGATGAATGTGGTTGAGATGTGCTGTAAGTGAAGGTGTTGCTTATGACTTATGAGTCATGTTTATTTGAAACGTACATTATCCCTGATGGACATAGGCTGTATATTATGTGTCACTTACTATAGTTTGAGTTAAAATAAAACAATCATTTAAATCGAAGCGTATAAATTTCTAATATTCTTTTAAAAAAAAGGCGACTCGATGATGCTTTTTGTTTTTATGATGAAAGATTTTATATCTGCAAAGCACAATTATAAATACTTTTCATAGTTCTGAAACGCGACAAAGGAATGAGCCATGTCGGCACAGGCTAAGTCGTATTGGCATAATGTTTCATTTAACAAGATCAAATAGATGTCGGAGCGCGCCCGGGAGAGATTTAGAACTCTCCCGGCCCGCCGAGCCCGCAACATGCTCGCCGCGCGTCGCAGGTGACTCAGGCGCCGGAGGTCACTTAACGACCTCCGTCCTCCATGAGCGCATGTCACCCCAGCAGAAGCAGGCCGGGACGGTGGGGCGACTAGCGCCCCTCCCCCAAACCGGGGCAAGACGGGACACCGTGGTTCCCAAACCCGAGGGGGCCATCTCGAAACCGGAGATGGCCCAGGGTCAGTCGGGTTGCGAGGGATATGCTCTATGGGCAACCTTACACCCCGGCGTCTGTAGACCCGAGACGGCGTGCGGTTTTAGTCGGTTCAAGCCCGACATAACCGCCCCCGCTGAGCGGCGGGGGGGTATCCGAAGGGATTTCCGCACGAAAAAAAAAAACAAAATCTCGGATGCAACCAGGGTAACTGCTCAGTTGACAGTGATGAATGTGGTTGAGATGTGCTGTAAGTGAAGGTGTTGCTTATGACTTATGAGTCATGTTTATTTGAAACGTACATTATCCCTGATGGACATAGGCTGTATATTATGTGTCACTTACTATAGTTTGAGTTAAAATAAAACAATCATTTAAATCGAAGCGTATAAATTTCTAATATTCTTTAAAAAAAAAGGCGACTCGATGATGCTTTTTGTTTTTATGATGAAAGATTTTATATCTGCAAAGCACAATTATAAATACTTTTCATAGTTCTGAAACGCGACAAAGGAATGAGCCATGTCGGCACAGGCTAAGTCGTATTGGCATAATGTTTCATTTAACAAGATCAAATAGATGTCGGAGCGCGCCCGGGAGAGATTTAGAACTCTCCCGGCCCGCCGAGCCCGCAACATGCTCGCCGCGCGTCGCAGGTGACTCAGGCGCCGGAGGTCACTTAACGACCTCCGTCCTCCATGAGCGCATGTCACCCCAGCAGAAGCAGGCCGGGACGGTGGGGCGACTAGCGCCCCTCCCCCAAACCGGGGCAAGACGGGACACCGTGGTTCCCAAACCCGAGGGGGCCATCTCGAAACCGGAGATGGCCCAGGGTCAGTCGGGTTGCGAGGGATATGCTCTATGGGCAACCTTACACCCCGGCGTCTGTAGACCCGAGACGGCGTGCGGTTTTAGTCGGTTCAAGCCCGACATAACCGCCCCCGCTGAGCGGCGGGGGGGTATCCGAAGGGATTTCCGCACGAAAAAAAAAAACAAAATCTCGGATGCAACCAGGGTAACTGCTCAGTTGACAGTGATGAATGTGGTTGAGATGTGCTGTAAGTGAAGGTGTTGCTTATGACTTATGAGTCATGTTTAGTATTGTTTACAATGATTCTGGTAGTCATAGGTCATTTGACCGAGTCCACTTGAATTCCTTGCAAGATATTGAAGAAGAGAAGAGAGAGAAGAAGATAAGAATTCACGACACTCATTTTTGAAATAAAAGAAAAGGCAGTGGCATTCCGGGAGTGCTAACAGAAGTGAAAACTTGTACATTTACGCGTGTATTTTTTTAATCGTCATCATCCATCCCGGCCGCCCCTACTAACCCCTACCTCCGTCCTTCCCTCCATCCCTCCCTTCGTACCTCCCTCCTTATATGGAAAGTGCTCAAAGTGCCTAAAGAAGCTTCCACTTCAAAAAAAAAAATTGCCATAATGAGGCCATGGTAACTGTCTAGTCAAAAACAGGCCATTTATTTGTTTGCTACCTTAAGAATGTAATGAAGTAACATTCATAAAATAGCACACAAAAATGCAAATTAAAAAACAATTTGTCAGAAAGTCACCTTACAATAAATTATAAGCAAAAGCATTAAACAAATTTTAATTTCGCTAACACCAATTCTTTAAAGAACTGAACAGGTGCATGAACCATCACACCGTTTTCATGATCTAAAAGCTATAAAAATGTCGTTCAACGTACCATAAAAAAGTAAACCACGCTAAAACTAATTTAACGCTAATGTGTCCTATGGGGTAATCCTACACTAGAATGCTAAAAGCTAATTGAAATAGGTTAAAAATACCAGCGTTGGCAACTGACCGACTGACACATGGATTGACAGGTTTCGTTTGTTAACGACACCCATGTGTCCTATGGTTCTGATTTTCTAAATCGAGATATTAATGGAATATACGGTAGACGATTTTGGACGTTGCCGCAGCGGCATACTAACGGTTTACTTAATATACAATTATGTTTGAGGGAATTAAAGCGATTATGTTATAGGTTTGTACCTTTGGTACCTTTGAATTTTCTGATGTTTTAACCAGGTGAGACCAGCTGGTTACGAGATTCGTAAGGGTGGAATTTTGTCATCTACCAGCACATTTCTGATCTTTTTGTCTTTTTACCGTCACATTTATGATACAAACGATGTTAGTATTCTGCCAACGAACCGACACGTCCATATGCTGCTTTTTCTTCAACTATGGTTCGGTTACATGGGGTTCACTTGATTTCAAACTTCACTTCATAATTCAACTGTGACCGTGAAATACAGTTACGGTCAAAAACTGTTCCCATATATTTTCAGCTACGAACAGGAAACAACTTTCCTATTTTATTAACAAAGACGCTGGCCGTCCATTGTATTGTCCCGTGTCTCATAAAGTGTCACATCTGACATTGGATGGATATTCGGAAAGACTATTTATTTCAGTAAGTTATTACAGGCGTGTTACTTTAGATATTAAAATGTTGGTTCTTTGTTATACCTACGCCGCTCGCAGAATAACAATCGCTTAAATTTTCTTTATATTATTTTCTGTTCGTTTATAACCAAGAAGCGTTATTGAAATCAAATTATGTTGAAGCTAAAGATTTTTTGATAGATTGAAAACTGGTATGACATACCATGTAAATGTAGAAATAAATAAATATTCTACGACATTCTACACAGCGCTTTCTAGACCCAAAGTAAGCATAGTTTAACTAGCTTGTGTTATGGGTTCCAGAATGCGGACAAACATACTTATATACTTTTTTTTATAAATACATCACTACATAGTATAAAACAAAGTCGCTTTCTCTGTCCCTATGTATGCTTAAATCTTTAAAACTACGCAACGGATTTTGATGGTTCGGTTTTTTTTAATAGATAGAGTGATTGAAGAGGAAGGGTTATATGTATGATAACATCCATTGCACCCGTGCGAAGCCGGGGCGGGTCGCTAGTACATTATATAATATAGAAACACCCAGACCAATGCAAATAAACAGTCATGCATACAAATATTTGCACTGAGCGGGAATCGAACCCGCGCCCCCTGTCGTAGCAGTCGAATGCACTACCGCTACGCCACAGAGGCCGTCAAATACAGTAAGGCCGAAAACATAATACAGTAATACAATAGTAAAGTTAATAAATATGTCTCTGTCGAATTGAGCTTAGAGGCAGACATAATTTAATTTTTATTAAACTTTTTCCTCTATTCTTCCTCTCGTTGTGTCTCTGTTTATCTCTGAAGGGTGAATTTTACAAGTTGGCGTGAATGGGCAAATCCGAAATTAAAAAGATGCCGAGACCACATCTTGAAATGTTTTAGACTATGCGGTACATTTGGCTTTACATTCTCTTTGCAAAACATGTCTAAAATATTTTCAAAATAGATTGGTAAGGAACTTTTCTGTTTTCGTGCTGAAATCCCCTCTTATCCCCCGCCAGCCAGCGGGGGAGGTTATGTCGGGCTTGAATCGTTGAATCGACTAAAACCGCACGCCGGGGTGTAAGGTGGCCCTCGCACCTCGACTGACCCAGGGCTATTTCCGATTTCGAAATGGCCCCTTTGTGTTTGGGAACCACAGAGTCCCCATCTTGCCCCAGTAAGGATGGGGGCGAAGGCGCTTGTCGCCCCGCCGCCTCGGCCTGCTTCTGCTGGGGTGACAGGTGGCCTCACCTGCCACCCGAAGGCCTGCGCTCATGGAGGACGGAGGTCGATGTGCGACCGCCGACGTCTGAGTCGCCTGCGTCGTGCAGCGAGCATGTTGCGGGCTTGGCGGGCCGGGAGAGTTCTATATCTCTCCCGGACTCGCTCTGCCGTCCCCTAATCCTAATGTATTTCGCAAATATTTTATACTTCCAAAGGCGAAAATGACGTTGCAGTTGTTCGAATCCTAGTTAACGCTGCCACTAGGCTATCTCCGTTGGTCAGGACTATTTGAGTAATTAAGTCTGTCAATACTCTGTTATAGTCTAAATTCTAGAACAACTACGACAGAAAGATTGCTGCCTGTAAATAACTAAACAAATCATTATTTTCTGTGTAAAACATTAGTTACATTCAAGTTAACGTCTCGATTTGTTAACTGTTCAGCCAGGATTGCAATTTGCTTTAAGCCCTAGTTTTAACGGGTTAGGTGGCAACTGGTCCACGGCCCAATTAATACTAGAGCCGAATAGTAGCAAATTGAAAATAATTACTTTAGCGGGATAAAACCCTACACACGCCTGCCAACTCACCGAAGCGGGATAAAACCCGACCCCACCAGGCGAGGCCGCGGTAGCGGCCAAAGTCCGCCGGCAACCCTGGGGTTATCCTTTCGAGGGCTTAACCGGGGTGCCCGGCAACGGACACTTGGGGAGGACACCGTGCGGTTTTAGTCGAGACACGACATAACCACCCCCGCTGGCCAGCGGGGGGGTATCCGAAGGGATTTCCGCACGTAAAAAAAAATAAAAAAAAAAAAAAAAAAGCGGGATAAAACCCAACCCCACCAGGCGAGGCAGCGGTGGCGGCCTAGGTCCGCCGGCAACCCTGGGGTTATCCTTTCGAGGGCTTACCCGGGGTGTGCCCGGCAACGGACACTTGGGGAGGACACCGTGCGGTTTTAGTCGAGACACGACATAACCACCCCCGCTGGCCAGCGGGGGGGTGTCCGAGGGGATTTCCGCACGAAAAAAAAAAAGGATACATTATGGTTTGGAATAGGACACATACTAATTTTCCTGAGAATAGATTCCTGTGGGTCACGGGAACGTAATCAGAATATTACACGGGCGGAGCCGTGGGTAACAGCTAGGCACAACAACGACTAGGAACAAGACTTGGAGAAGCTAGTTTCATAGCACTAACCGTTGAAATGCAACCGCTTTACTTCTATTTACACTTACATACAACTGCATCCCAATTTCACAAACAGCACTCGTATAATATAAAACTCATCATTAAGCACCAGATCACCATTAAGCACTACCATCAACGTCTGAACGCATCATTGCATTAATTGGAGAGTAATTTCCACTAATTGTGGAGCACTGATTTATTATTTCATTAACATCCCGTCATGTTACATTTCACGTTGCAGATAATGGACTTTACTAAGTAACGATGAGATTGCATTTTCAAATGAAATGCTATTGTAATGGATGTAAACAGCTCGTTAGGATGGTAAGACGCCATGTCGATATCAGCTGTATTGTTGGAGAATTCTATGAGGTTACAAATGTAAATAACTAAAGCTTTTGGAATTCGAAATTAAGAGTTTTCCATTTGTTTTTTTTTAGCGAAAATAACCATTATTATTATATTATAATTGTTGTATTTACAATACAGATTATTTTGAATTACAATTACAACAAGTACTTATTTCAAAATATTATTAAAATTCATTATTTAAATACTAGCTAACCAAAGTAAACTAAATAAAACTAAAATAAAATAAATAATTAATCTAGCGAGCCGAAGGCGAGCGAAGCGTCTTTGGTTTCAAAGTTGCCTTTCAAGCAAATGATACTCCTCCGAGACCGTTTGACCGATCTCGACCAAATTTGCCACGGTGATCAAGTAGACATTACTGAGTGTCGTAAGGGGTCGAATGTCCAGATCGGTCTTACCATCGAGGAATAATCACCGAAAAACCAAATCAATGGAAAAAGTCAACCGGTCACGTTGACCTATTGTTGGATAGGCAAATCTCGAAACGCTTAAGTTTGGGTTGATTGCGAAGCTGGTAACCGTCCTAGTTAAAATAAACTTAAACTGCATCGTGGAATTCCTCCGCATCGCATGCCTCCTGTAGTAACGTGCCCAAAAGACTGGCAGCATTGCCACGTTGTATGGCAATACTTATTCTCTGTGCTAAAAAGAAGCCAGCCTTCTGGTCACGAGACGTTGATCATACGTGTTGCAATCTCCCTGAAGAGACTGCGAGCACTCGGACCCCATGCCCTAACGTTTCGACTCCAAACGGCACAAATTCATAATCTCCAATTAAATTTGAGTATTTGTGCCGTTTGAGAGACTCCGCAGAAGCAGCAGCAACACCGGCACAGCCAGCCATGCTGGCTATATGGGTAGGAGCAATGGTATCGTCGCATGTTGCATCCCAAACCAGAGTCTTACCCATTTGCATGGCATTAATGACATACCGTCCGGTCTCTTGCCATCGTCGTGTACCAAACCATTTGGCATTAGGTGCCCCGTGTGTTTCTCCGCATCGATGTCGCTGTGGAGAAGCCGTCGACAGGTTCGGACACCATGACTTATCGTGCTGCAGGAGCGCTGGGCGAATACCACGGCACGCCAGCTTCAATGACATAATCCGACGTGCTCTTGTCACTGCCGGTGTGCCAGCTGTACTTGAACCATATTGATTTAGATCGGAAACAGAGAACATCTAGGACAGGATTTGAACGCGCGACCAGTCCCTTACAGGGGAAATGCTCTGACCAACTGAGCTACCTAAACACGTCTTAGATATTTGAAATTCTCTGATATATTATATTATACTTCTCGGGGCGACGCTGGAACTATCTAGCGTAATTCTTGCGAACTACGGAAACAATGAATGACTTTACAATAATTTGTAAACATTGTTTTTTGAGTTTCCCATATTTCAAATTTCTTCCATTTAGTTCTGATTAATTTCGTTGCGGCTTCCAAGACAGTTTAACTTTTCCTGTGACTTTCCGAGTGTCATTACTCTGTGTTCGTGGGTTAATGCCTTGTGAAAAGGATTAGTCCCAACAAAAATACAATCATTGTTATATAACAGAAGAAATTTTGAAAGAAATCTAATATTTGTTGCATGTAGATTCTCCAAACTTTTTATTTAGAGTAGAAGTGAGTAGAATATGTTTTAATGGTGCAGTACGAATAATTTGAATACCTTGCTAAATTTCCTGTGAAAGTACCAAGGATTAGCCAAGGACGGTTTAAGGAAGGGCTGATGCGCAATGTGGCCAATTTACAACATCCGATTCGAACTGAGTGTGGCGAAAAAAATAGAAAATAGACCAAAAAAAATAATTGGAATAAATTAAATCCTATGCCGGTTGCAATAAAACTAATTTAAATGGATTCTTTTGCAATTTATTGCATCTACACTAATCTATATAACCTTATATCCTACACCTAATCACAAGTACAGCGATAATGCGGACCACGTACTCAGAGGTGTCGTTGAGATTATCGTTAACGTCAACGTCTGTATCGTTGTCAAATTCAAATAACCGTTAGTGACATTTATAATAAAGGTCATAATCGATACTGTCCTTTATTTTATATCCAACTTCTAGGCTTTTACATTCAAGAATTTTTAAAACACCTGAATTGTCAACGTATTTTTCCATATTGCGCTGAAATTTGTCATTCAGTTAGATGAAGTTCGTAAGCTGTCAATACCAGCAGCGCTTAGGGTTTTGGAGACAATTTATTAACTACTAAATCTACCTTTTGGATTTAGAATAGAAACACCGGTGTCCCAGTCCGTAGTGGAAGGTCGCTGGAAGATGGATTGCCGAAGGGCAGCTGGCGGCAAAATGTAAGACAGTTTAATACTGACTTTGAGAATCATTATTCTTCTGTAAAAGCTGTCCAGCATAGGTTGTCGTTTATTCAAAACTATGTAGTTGCTTTTTATTTCATTAATTGTTTTTCGTTTCATTTGTCGTGCATTCGTACATATCTATCTGACAGAAGAAATCGACACTTGCATAGACAAATATTGTAACTCGATTTTGCCGGACTTTCGATGGTGAAATTAATTTTTATTGAAATCAATATAAACTGAGTTACGGTGTTTTCATATGCTATAGAGATATTATATACCTTCAGCACGTAAGTCAGCTATAAGGTCAAAAGGTATATACCTAGAAGGCAATTATTAGTACGCGGTGCTTGAGCAGATATCATTTTTTTATTGAAATGACGGTTTATGCGGAATCAGAAAAAAATAAGTTAACCTTTAAAAACATAGTTATTCCTTATCATAATCAGGCCAAGGAAGTTTTAAAGCCTTTCTTTAAACTTTTTACTGAAAGATTCTGTTCACAAAAAATATATTTTTTTAGAATTCTTGTCTGTTTATCTTATTCCGAAACTATAATAAGTATGCTGTTTAAACTTGGTAAGTAGATGTATTCTATGAACCGCATAATGATAGACACTTCCAAAGTGGTAAAATGTGTGCCCCCCCCCCGTAACTTCTAATATAAGAGAATGATAAAACTAAAAAAAACGACAGGTTGCACTCCGGGAGTGCCGGCAAAAGTGAAACTTGAATATTAACGTTGTGCATTTTTGATATTTTGGAATGGTTAGGGAATAATTTTTCACGAATTGCTTTAATTATCAGTATAAAAGTACTATCATTTATGTGGTAACATACAATATTCATTTATTGCGCTATCGTACACAAACATTACAATTTATATTACATTAAAAATTTAAGACTTCAGAACTATTACAATTATTTTACATTAAAATGTTTATGTCTCAGAAAAATCAACTTCCATCCACAATTTCAACGACTTTTTCACCATCATTAATTATTACCAGAACCATCATCGCCAATATATTTATAAAGTACTCACTCATTTCCGTTTTATATCAATAGATTTATGGCACAAAATAGAATAAATATTACAAAAAGTTATATGATGCCAAAAAGTGTTTCTTGGGCCTCGGTCGGAATCGATCTCAGTCTTGACGAAGTCAAAGACTACTCATTAGACGAACACGCCACCAAGGTAGTTAAGTACAATGTGAAATTAGCGCTTCTATATTTGTTGTCTTACGACCCGGCCACGTGTTTACTGACGCTAGTTTAACCTTGTTTTACCCATTACAAAAAGTACACAACGCCGCTAAAGAAGTTTTCACTTCAAAAATATATGATGTACATTACCATGTAAACTGCCACCGAAAATTGGTATGAACGAGATCTAATAAGTAGTTATTTTTAATGCGTCATAAATTACTTGCTGCTACGGAACCCTTCATGGGCGAGTCCGACTCGCACT
Source organism: Cybosia mesomella (assembly GCA_946251805.1). Classification (NCBI taxonomy): domain Eukaryota; kingdom Metazoa; phylum Arthropoda; class Insecta; order Lepidoptera; family Erebidae; genus Cybosia; species Cybosia mesomella. Next base: position 6,929,292 of record OX276389.1, read on the forward strand.
TGGTTGGTTTTTTATATTAGAAAGGTCTTGGACAGACTGAAGACCAAAAACACGACAACCGACCTCCACGCGGGCGGAGCCGCGGGCATCAGCTAGTGTATGGAATATACTTATGAAAGTAGAAGAAGCAAATGACGTAGGTATGCCAGGATAGTAGCAAGTGGTAAGATGTTATTTCTGCCTACCCCAATGGGGAAGAAGCGTGACTTGATGTAAAAAACAAAACACAAATTGTCAAAACTTTTAACATTTCCCATAACCAAATTAGGTACAATAAAAGTAAAAATAAATTGCTCTGCATGTGTGCATTACTGTGTAACTGCGCGTGTGTCTGTGCTATAATGTCATGTACGTAATGAAATTTGTTTGAGATAGAATGTGTGACTCTGGAACTCCAGCGCTAATTGTATATTTCTAAAACTACCTTCATAATGTCTTCTAAACCACCAACTAATAAAGGAAAACCTCTTCTTTACTGTTATAAATTTGTAAATTAGTTGTCTGTACATTGGAGATATTAACAAAAAAACTTGGGCTATGTTAAATGAAAGATTCTGAACACAAAAATATTTTTTTTGGAATTGATATACCTATGTTTGTCTGTTTTTCTGTTTATTCGTAATGGACGCAAATACTACTAAACGGATTTTGCAGTTTTTTCCATTAGAAAGGTCTTGGCTGATCAAATTGCAATTGATTGCAATTGGTTAAGCAGAAACGGAGATATGACCAAAAACAATAACCGACCGATATATGCTTCCATACATTGTTGGAGTATCACAGACCCGCGTTTGACCACTACCTCACCTGTTGGTAAGAGATGATTCGGTCGATGTAGGAACACGCTTGCCTTAAACTAACCTATTCACGCTATAATTATAGAATTTCTGAAAACACACCTTTAATCAAGGAGTTCTTTCTTCTACTCCTTAGCAGTAATCACAATGAACGCATTACCAAAAGGGTTTGTGCGTTTTGCGAGGTTCCTCATTTAGGGTTTCGTACCCAAAGGGTAAAACGGGACCCTATTACTAAGGCTGCGCTGTCCGTACGTCCACCTGTCACCCGGCTGTACCTCATGAACCGTGATAGCTAGACCGCTGTAATTTTCACAGATGATGTATTTTTTGTTGCCGCTATAACAACACATACTAGAAACAAAATAAAATAAATATTTAAGGGGGGGGGGCTATACAAGATTTGCTCGATATTAATAACGGCAATAACCAGGCTGTATCCCATGAACCGTGATTGCTGGACATACCCTCCAACCTTCCTATGGTCCTTCCCGCCTTGCGGCATAACGGACCGAATCACGGGAGACACAGCCGGTACTTGCGTTTGCTCTTTCCCGGCTGCGCTTCTTGAGGCTCCCTACAAATTTCTTGACGCGTCCGTGTTCCACTTGCTACCTCTCCCCTTTTTGGGGAGTCACGAACACAAATACGGCGACCTTTCGCCTGGGCTCTTCCAGGGATTAGTCTGATTGGGTAGCTCTTCTGTGCAACCAGTGATGTGCGAAGACCTCGAGCCGCCTAAAACCCTCTTCGCTGTTCACCAGTTCACTGTAGTGAACTGGTCCTTGGATTTTTCGCTCCCAGTCCCGCAGCATTTCGTCCCTTATGTCCACGTAGATTGGGCACTCCCACAGCACGTGGTCCCTCGTCTCCTCGTCACCACTTCCGCAGCTGCAGAACCCTGACTCCACAAGCTTCATGCGGTGCAGGCCGCCGTTAAAGCATCCATGCCCGGTCAGGATCTAGGACACCGCATAGTCCGGTTCGAGCCATCCAAATGACAGCCGGAGACCGACCTCCGGAAAAAACTTAAATAGGTCCCTTACCACCCTTATCCACAGCCGACCACTCGTTCTGCTAGCTAGCTGCTGCTAGTTCTGATAGCTGGACAGTTGAAATTTTCACAGATGGTATATTTTTATTACGGCTATTACAAAAAATACTGAAAAACAGAATAAAGTAATATTTAAGGAGGCGCCCTTACAACAAACTTGATTTTTTTGTTCGTTTTTGCTCGATATTGATAACGGCAACAGGTAGATAATGGTAGGGAACCCTTCGTGCGCGAGTTCGACTCACACTTTGCCGGTTTTTTCATCTATACGTACCTCTATCGCGCTAGTTTATTATACCCGTATCTTTAAAAACGCAATATTTCGTTGTTATGTATCTGCATCGTAAATTTTAAATAGATCTTCGCCAAGCCTTGCTATAGCCACAAAAGCTGGAAGCCCCAAAGTAAGTACGAAAGGCGTATATACAAAAGCAATTTTATTTCCTGATCTAGACGTATTGTCTAGGCCGAAGAGGCTTGAATGGTGGCTGAGCGAGGATTTTCGAGTTACGTTTTATTCATGAATGCTTCTCGGATCACCCCTACAATAGTATTGATGATAAGAAAGTAATGAAATCGAAAACTGTAGCGGTTTTATGATATAAATTATATATGTAACTTTTTCATAAAATAACCATAGTGATAATTGTGAAGTCGGATATAAAAGTTCTATTTACAGTACAGGTAGGAAGGCCAATTGAAAAAAACAAATTCCTTATATTTTAGTCCAGTTTTTCTGTACATCTGAATATCTATCCAGCTATCCGTCATTTAACCGTCTGTGCGTATGCCACTAATTTGGGTATTTTTGCCCATTGTCCAAAAATAAAGTCGTTGGTAAGAATTGGGTACAGTATAAGATAAAACCTGATACTATTATGAGTGTGTATGTGTGTTTGTATATTTAGTTATATTTGCGGTATGTATGTATGTTTATATATAATTATAATATGTGTTTATAAAGTAAAAAAATCTGTTCACTCGTTGGATGTATGTTCCTGATTTTAATTATGTTGTTTAATTTGTGGATAGCGCTGTTAGTTACACATATACTGTATTTCTGTATTTAAAACTATTGTTTGTAATGTGATTGTGGATCTGTTTGTTGTACCTACTGAAAAAAAAATACCAATACTAACCTTTGAATGACATATTTATATGACACTTCCATTTTCCTGTGTATATTCTGTAGGTATCAGAGGGTGATTTCCTCGAAGTTAGATTAAAGCGTATCAGAAATCTATCACCCAATCATTCATTTGCAGTAAATACATTCCTCAATTTATAACAGTCTACCAACTAGCCATGGTACGTGTAGCATGAGATTGTGACTGCGCTTGCCAAGACTGTGATCTATTAGTTAATCGTGGCATATAAATAAATGTGTTTGTTTGTCGTCTGAACCATCAATCCCAACCTGAAATTAGTAGCTTTGTTTAACGAAAACCTGTTGGAACCACTTCCAGCAGCGTCATTTTTTGTGCTTTGTGCTAATTGCTAATTTTGTGCTTTTCTTACAAACGACTCCACATTCTTATTATTTAAATTTACACGGGTATCGGCGTCTTACAAGATTACCCCCCTGAGGGATTGAAGTAAGGGATGAATGGTAGTATGAAACTCCGTTATTTGCAAAGTAAGAACTATAAATCCGCCGGGAACCCTGGAGTTATACTTTCGAGGGCGTACCCAGGGTGCCTGGCAATGGGCGCTTGGGAAGGACACCGACACCTGTGGTTTTAGTCGGTTCGATTCCGACATACCCACCTCATCGCTGGCACCGGTGGGGTGAAGCCTGTGGGGGTTTCCACACGTACAAAAAAAAAAGAACCATACAATTTCTTATAGGTACCTGCTACTGGTTCTAAATCGGCATTTTCCAAAATTTTACCCCCAATAGGGTGAACTCTTCTTTTTCCGTGTGGAAATCCCTTCGGATACCCACCCGCGGACCAGCGGGGATGGTAGTAGAATATTTGTATAAAAATATAAAAATTTCTTTATACTTGAAGTAATTCAATTATAAATCGTATAGTTTACCTTCAATTGAACCCGGTAGGTGGCGGCGCAATCGGATTATGGGACTTTTTTACGAATTGATACTACCCGGGCGCTAGTTTTATATAATAAAGATTAGGGACTTTCGACTTCTACTGCGCCAAAATTGTCCAGACTCATTAAACGTATTCCGTCCAACCAGACTCACTCGTTTATCACCAGAGATAAATGGTAGCCTACTATCTGCCCCCGTTGATGGATAGTGTAAATATATGAACTGTTCGAACAAGGTCCTTGACTTTTAGTGCCAACGTCAAACGCGTAATGTTTACACTCTAGCATGGTATATGACACTTGATAACATGGTTGTGTACTTTTGTGTTGTGTGTTAATGTACTTTGTACTTAATATGGCATCACTATATTATTTTTAATCATCCCTCTTTCTTCTTCGAACGGTCCAAAAAAAGTGATACGCATATAACAAGTATTGGCAAAATAGACTTATATAAGGTATAGGAAATAAACGCGCTTTTAGTACTTAGTAAAATTTTCTTTGCTCATGATGTTTTAAATATCATTAATAGGCCAGCGATCACGCTTACTTCGAAGCAACATATTCGCTTGTCACTAGAATTGTAGATATCCAGGTTATAGCTTTCCGGAAACAAATACTCAGGAAAGAACTTGCGTTAAGTCTAAAAATGCGTACGGCTGGTACTACGGGACATGCCCCGTCTGTTCAGTCTTGGAACCGTATCGAACTTATAGCTAAATGGAAATCAGTTACAAGACTAAGAGAGACTGTATGATAAACGTAAAAGTTTGGGTCTTATCGTTAACATACGAGGATGCCGATGATCTTCTGCTCGTTCCAACATCATTGAAAAATCTATAAAATACAAATAAATAAACATTTCTGAACACACTACCACACACATACACCCTCTTCCTCATATACACACACACACATCCACACACACACGCATACAAACAAACACACACACACACATCCACACACACGCATACATACAAACACACACACACACACACATCTTTTATATTATTTAGGGTAAAGGGAAAAAAACTAGTTTTTAAGTTTAATAAAATAATTTATTGATTGTAAGACATATAACTAATATAGAAACAGTGGAGGCTCCCAACACAGGTATTATTGATTTACCTATAAGGAGTCCCCAAGAATTTACAATGTACAGAACATTCTTTTTGGTCAATAAATAAATAAATAAATAGCTAAAGAAGTAAATTTAAGGAGTTAGAAATATCCATAATATCAAACTACTAGAATTTATTAACGCTTGGTAAATACCAAGGGTGTCACTAATGGATTGCCAACCCTCACCGTCTATACTGAAAGTTGCCAACCACCACAGAAAGACACCTTATCTTTATCATTAATATTTATACAAGAAGTTAACGGCTCGCTTATACATATTCAATATTATAACATATTCCGCTATACACTTCCGTCATAACATTCATCAAAGAAATTCTGACAAATTATTTGAAAACCTCGAAATATTTACAAAATCGCGTGACCTCCTACTATATATTTATTTCGTGCTTTTAACCTAACCTGTCAGATGTCAGGGAGGTTTTATAAATGGATATTTTCCTAAGCTAAACTTATTTTAATATTTGGTGAAGAAGGAAATGCAAGTGAATGTCTACTATGTTGAATATTTATCAAAATGTGCCTAATGATGTGTTAATGAATGTTTTTGCTAAGCTTATTTCTGAGAAACCTATACCAGATAGATATTTCTTATCATATGTAATTTACTATCTAGAAATGAGACAAGGGTACATAAATACATCCGAGTAACAAATTTACTTTAGTTTACCTCTTGCAATAGGTACAGATCCGGGGATTTCCGCACGAAAAAAAAAAAAAAAAAGGTACAGTCAGCATCGGTATTAACTTAAAACATTCAAAGTTATACCGACCACATTAGCTTTACATAACTTAAAACTTTACATTAAATAACAAGCAAAAATCTAAATTTTTTAAATATAAATTGATTTATTTGAATGTAAACATCGTTTGAAAAGTGCCTGCCATCCTACATGGTTGCCGACAGCTTAAGTCCACTTGCACCACACAGCATAAAACCACAGATTAAAATGACGTATATATGACGTTCAGCTCTTGTCCGAGAGAGACACAAAGTAACAGAGCATTAAAAATATGTTCCATATTGTTTGTGAGAGTTTAAGATTAAATGGTGTTGACGTCATATGTATTAACTCAATTTCTATAGTCGAAGACAGTGTTTTTATCGAGATTATAGATTTAAACTTGATTGAAGTCATTTACCTAATTTATAGAGGGCCGCGTGTGACGTCACCCGTGAAGACTGGTTAGAAAAAGATATAAAAACCCATAGGGAAATTGATTGCGAGTGTGGCATATAACAAGGTGGTTCCGTTTTTTTTTACGTGTGGAAACCCCCACGGTCGGAATCGGACCAACTAAAACCTCACGGTGTCCACCCCAAGTGTCCATTGCCGGGCGCCCCGGGTAAGCCCTCGAAAGGATAACCCCAGGGTCTGTGAAGGTGGTTCACAGTTCACAAATTAAAATTCAGTTAGCGCAAAAGTAACAAATTACAGTAAGTTTTCGAGAAAATATGCATACTTAGCACTCAGTTTAGTTGAACGATTACCAACGTTACCGACTGTACTTTTATATCAGAGACGAGTAGACGAATTAAAAATAAATTAAAATATTTCTAGGCAACTCGACACCAAGAGCTAAGTTTTCAAGTGTCGAGGTCACACAATTAGGCAGATTTTGTTGGTGATTCCAGTGTTGAAAATTCTGTTTATTTGAATGACTTTTCATTGGCGAAATCCAGCCTGTTGGCATAAGAAAGTAAAAAAATAATATATGTCCAAGGGATTTTCGCACGAAAAAAAAAAGGTATTTCGCGCCCATCATTAAGAAGTGCACTAAAATATACTTTTTATACTCTCAAAGGTACAATTCAGATGGCCCAGCCATTTTAGGTACAGCTTTATACCTATATCACGTGGATATTAAAATCTAATTAGCACAAACATGCTGACCCGTTAACATCCAGCAATGCAAAAGGGGTTAACATTAAAACTCACTGCACTTGAAAAATATCCCAAGTCGTACGTAACCCGTTGCCCACCGTGAAAAATAGCCCTTTGTGTTGTTTTTACACTAAAAGAATGTAAACATAATTAAAATGCCCGAGCGCGGGAGGGTCATATATTTTCTTGGGGGAAGTTTTCAAGTGCTAGTCTAGATTTTGTTATTTTAATTTAACTTAATGTCAAGTACGCTGGGAAATGTCTGGAAATGGGTATTGTTAAATGTGGGTCTAAGGAGTCCATCACAATTCGGAGTCTAAGCCCAACATCGTAAGGAAGCCGTACCGGCTGATAAATAGATGGGGCTCTCGCGCAGGCTTCCTTTCAGAGTCTCGGGGTCTGACGGCAACCGTTTCCGTAAAAGTCAACATAAGCCGAATCAGAAGAAAGAGTAGGCGACACAGGGCTACAAAGTGCAAGCTTTGGATAGAATCGGTTAATTTGAATGATGTCAGTTCACAACCACAGAGTACTTACTTCCCCTTTTTTTTTCTTTTTTTCGTGCTGAAATCCCCTCGGATACCCTCCCGCCAGCCAAGCGGCAGGTCAGGGTACATACTCATAGGCCATCTCCTCTATAGTGGCTAAAACTGAAATAACCTCGTAATACCTTTTTTTTTCGTGCCCTCGCACCACGACTAACCCTGAGCCATCTCCGGTTTCGAGATGGTACCCTTGGGATTCGGAACCACGGTGTCTCCCTCGGGTTTGGAAACCTCGGTGTACCCCTCGGGTTTGTGAACTACGGTGTCCCCATCTTGCCGCGGTTTGGGGGGGGGGACGCTATTCGTCCCGCCGTCCCGGCCTGTTTCTGCTGGGGTGACAGGCGGCCTCACCTGCCACCCCCACCTCGTAATACCTATCGATTTTCAGCTCCTCGTAGAATGAGTTACCCTTCAGAGCCTATGACACCCAGCCTAGCGCAACATTAATATGTATTCTATTTTGGCAACCATACTAACAACACTGCGATAACAAAGCGACTTTTGAGACAATTTTTAGTGATTTAGAATATGGATTTACTTACTTTAACATATATTAATATATGCTTCTTAAGTCTTTAGAGATATAGGACAGAGTGTACTCCTACCGCAGTGTTTTAAAAACATAACGAAACACTAATTAGTGAACAATACAACATTGCAATAAAAGAGGCCTTCGTATGCATTGTTCATTAGCAGGTATCTGGCTGTGCAGAATTCTGTAGGTCTATTTATAAAACGAAACGGTACAAACTGTTGCCATAATGTTCACATCGCGCTATCATATAACTTCATTAACTTGAACGCACATACATACGTAATGTGTCTACGTACTGCATTTATTTCATTCGTAACATTACACTCCGTAATTATTTTGCATAAGGCATAAGCTTAGAGCGTTTTCAAAATGTTTAACTGCGACATTTTAATTGCTGTTAAAATTGATCGCCAATATCGCAATTAGAAAAGAGAAGATAACCAACCAACTAATATAAATAAAAAGAATTGAAAAGGAAAGATTGAGAAAGAGTAAATAATTCAGGTATTCGTGCAGCATTATCTGGGAATTAGTACCAGAATTACGCAGTTCTTTATGATTTGAATATAGCCCCACGTCACCACGTACATAGATTAAACTTAAACCTACGGCTCCTTGGCGTCGAGATTACTTAAACAGCTTCCATGTAGGTCATGGCAGAACATCCATCACCTGCCAGTAATTTCTTCTTCCGCTTGATGGAGTCCGCAGAAGATGTCTTAGCCTATACGCCTATGCTTTTCTTTTACTATTCAATAAACATGTCTGACAAAGCATATATATACTTTTTGATTAGGAATAAACGCGTGTTTCTTTCACTTGTGCCTCACCACAAAATGAACTACGTTGAAATACAGAGTTTCAGTAATAACCAGGCGCACAAACTCAAATAAAGTGCGTTCATAATGACGTTGGTACCGCCACGATTTCAGCGATTTCACGGCAATTACCAGATGGCAGGCATCTGTCAGTTTTAGTAACATTAAGAGACTTCGGGGCTTTTGGAGTGTGATGAAACTAAACAGCGAAAGAAGAAGTCGTTGATATGAATAGTTGCATCTACTTTTTTTGTGCGGAAATCCCATCAGATGCCCCTCGCCGGGCAGCGGGGGTGGTTATGTCTATATTGGTATCTCCGGTTTCGAGATGGCCCTCTCGGGTTTAGGAACCACGGTGTCCCTATCTTGCCCCGGAAAAGGGGGGGCGCCAGTCGCCCCGCCACCCGGGCCTAGGTTGATGATGATGAAATTTAAGTAGCAGTAGTTATACTGCATTCAGTAGGCTTATGAGAATACCTCCCTTCCCAGTTTCACCAAGTTACTCCAATTTGTTGGTCTAATCCGAGAATAGAACATCGAATCTGACAATCGTGCACAAATATGAACGCCTACTTATGCCACGGGACCAACGATATCATAAATTAACAATTATATTATCCATTGACTTCCCACCTACACAAGAATAACAAATTATATCCAAGCAATTTGAAAAACACACGTTGCTAAATCGATGTTGTAAAATTAAAATAGTAATCAAAGTTTTCACGTTCACGAAACACGAGCAGTAGATAAAGCAATTTAGCATTCGCAGAAAGGCACTGCATCGGACGTCGAACAGAAAGTTCCACTGAAATGGAACGGAGTTGAAAAATAATCGGATAATCGTTCATAAAGTTACAGGTTTGCCACCACAGAGTACGAAATTACAGCAGACGTGCCGTTGTTGCGTATTGATGTTTGGTACCTTTTTTTTCTTTTCGTGAGGAAATCCCTTCGCCAAATCCCGCCGGCCAGCGGGGGCGGTTATGTCGGGCTTGAACCGACTAAAACCGCACGCCGGGTCTTCAGGATGTTTTGGTACCTAAATACACTTCGAACATGCTATCTGTGGAAACAGAATTGAAATGATAAAAAATCCAGTCAATTGTCATTGACATTGCTTGTTCGTCAAGCGAAGGTAGCTCAGTAGTTAAGGAGTCGGCTTTCCGATCAAGAGGTACTGGTTTCGAATCGTGGCCATTACACTACCGACGTAAACCCTCTCCTCACACCAGCAATTTAGCTTAGTTAGAAGGGTTAGAGGGAATACAAGTATTGTTGGTAAGGGGGATTTCCGCACAAAAAAAAAGGTACGAGTACCATTTTTTTTTTCGTTCGGAAATCCCCCTTACCAACATACCTACAGCCGGGATGCGAGGGAAATGCCTTATGGGGCCATCTTACAACCGGGCGTGCGGTTTTATTCGGTTTGAATCCGACATGACCATCCCCGCTGGCTGGCGGGAGGGATATCCGGAGGGGTAGCGCACGAAAAAATAACGTACCTAAGTACTCTTACAAAAAAAAGATGTGTGGAATTACACAATTTGATACCTTCAAGCCCTTTCCACCAACGAACAACCAGATGCAAAGCGACACGCTACCGCTACATGGTGGATATTCATACGCACGAAACGTTTCGGCGACACATTTATTATGCGTACAGCTAAGGGGTGCAATTGCCTGCCTGAGTCTGTGTTTCCGGAAAGTTATAACCTCGGAATCTTCAAGTCTCGAGTGAAGTCAAACATGATCCATCGTAGACCATATCGTCACTTATGATTAGGTGAGATAGAGGACAAACGTGAGCCTATCATTCATAAAAAATAAATGATTTGATGAATTTTCAAATACATGACATGTACTACAGAAACGACGTCTAAAATAGATTACCTGCATCGAATATGTAAAATCAAGGTTTGTTTGTTTGTTCGTTTATATGCACCGCCATACTGTACATCCTAGTTCAATGGTTTCGCGGGAAAATATTGTTACAACGAGCGTCGATATCTCGAAAACTACTAATCGAATCTTCAAGAAATTAATACACATTGCTAGTGTCGAAGTACTCTACCGATTAGTGTATAAAATCTAGAATTGCCAACACAAAGACGCATCTACCTCGAATACCTATACCTACAATATTGAATAAAAGTTATTCACCTTGAATGTTGGCGCGTCTGTACCTACTACTGTTGTAGGTACTGTTCTCAAACGCTTTACTTAGTGTACACAACCCAAAGCCAATTCCGTCGATGAGACTTTATCTGCTCAGAAACACGACTTCGGCGCAATGGGTGTGTACTTTGCTGGGGTTTGCTGGGATTGTGGATGTCGCTGCGGTGCTGGTCTTAAGCGGAACACTTATTATGGGCAGCCTCGAAGAGTACTTGAATTTTCCAGAATTAAAGAGAGATTTTTTCATGTATCTTCATTTATTCCTTGTGAAGAGGAGAGAGCACTTCTCGCTTGACTTTCTACTTGCCGACTGAGGTGTCGAGTCAATTTACAGCGGTTTTTTATACTCTTAATCCAATTAAGTAATTCGATTTTTCTAATTGGCCGATCGAACTCTCGCGGCTCGTTAGTGACACCGTGGCTTAACGACTTTTCGCGGATATACCCTAATGGTCGATCGGTCAATCTTCATTTATCAATCAATTATGTGTTTATTTTCTATTTACAATGATTTATATACCGTATTATGTATTCTAATAGGTAGTAGAAATAAGGTGACACGAAATAAGATACAATTTACACTTATAGATCGGTAAACAATGACGATTCCTTCGTCGCAAACTTATAACTATTATACACGATTATTCCTATAGTTTTTTGTTAAATCAGTTTAATTATATACACTATTACTTATGTACTAACAAATTAAGCTTATATACTAGTTGTTCTGCACACTTAGATACCTAACGTGCCTTATCTCTAGATGATTCTGGAACATTCTACCCTCCTAATTAAGAGCTATAAAAGGCGCCCGGATTTTGACACGCAGTCAGTTAATTTTTTGAAGCGAAAGCGAACACATACCGAAGCGTTTCAAGAGGATTATACCTGCGACTAAAGCAACGACTGTGGACTACTGTAAACTGCTGAGCGACTTGAACTGTTGAAGAGTACCGTGTGTGCTAATAAAATAAATAAATAAATATTCTACGACATTCTACACAGCGCTCTCTAGACCCAAAGTAAGCATAGTTTAACTAGCTTGTGTTATGGGTTCCAGAATGCGGATAAACATATTATATTATATACTTTTTTTTTTACTTATTTAGTTATCTAGTTTGTGGTGAGCAAATAAACCTCTTCGTTGTATAAACGGCATTTAATTGTACCCCGCGCACGTAACAATATTCTCAAATTATCGCTTACAATTGCACGAAGGTGTATAGGTAAATTGTTGTACCCGGTATGTAGTACTGCTGTTGAGGCCGTTAAGGTAGTAGCCACTATTTTAGGACCATCAGTATCAGGGATGGTGGCCCCATCGGTGGTATCTTCTGGACTTCACGTTAGCTTCTCACCATCTAGCATGGTGCAGTCAATTACCCGGGGTGCCCGGCAACGGACACTTGGGGAGGACACCGTGCGGTTTTAGACACGACATAACCACCCCCGCTGGCCGCCGGGGGGGGGGGGTATCCGAAGGGATTTCCGCACATTAAAAAAAAAATGTGCAGTCAATTGATGGAACGAATATAAAAAAATACGATTATTTTATTATAAAAGCATGCAAAGTCGTGATGAACCGCTAGTTAAAGAAAGATTATAAACTGTATCGATTGTAAGAGGAGTAAAAAGTAACTTTTCACCATGAATTAATGAATCAAATAATTATAAGGGGGAGTAAAAAGCAAACCCCAAATTCAACCAAAGTGCTGGGATGCAACCGGGATTAGTGCTGGCCTTTGGATTAATGGCTAAAATTTTGGTAGAATTTATAATGGAAAATATTAGGTTGATTCACAAGAAATAAATTTATTTACCAAGTATTAGTGTCGTTGTCAGCGTTAATGAGCAAATTCCGTTTCCTTGGTTGTTATCGCAATAAAGGTTAAGAAGTTTTAATTAAAAATACAGTGACTTCATTATTATTCTCCTGTGTAGAGAATACGAGAATTTCACAATAGAGAATATTCCAAACTACGAATATAACGGCCTGAAAATGAACTACACTTTTCGAAAACATTCTACGTAGTGCGATAAACATTTTCATTAACTCGAAGCAATATCACGTACATGCTGGAAATCATGGTTATCTTGAGCGCGTAAAATGTCTATTTATTTTTTGGAATCTTTAAAAATGACACAAGCTGTACTAAGAGACAGGAGATTTACAATAATGTATATCGTAAATGTAGCGCCAATAATATTTTTGTAGTATTGATTTTTTTATAGTTTGAAAATATGATCAATAATCTTATAATTGGGTAATTTTAGAAATTTTACAAGACATACTCTTTAAACGAATGGTCTCTGTAGGAATTCAGACCTATCTATTTAAGTAGAAGTAGGCTCTAAGAAGCGTCGGTGAATTTTTGATAGCTTAGTGGTTAAGGATTCGGCCTTACGATCGAGTGGTTCCGGGTTCGAATTCTGACCACTGCACTACCGATGTGAAGCCACTCCTACCATAGCTTACCCCTCCAGGGTTAGGGGGAGTATTAGTAATTTCGGTAAGTAATATTCTTTAGAAAAAGAAGTTTTTATGTGGTAAACTCCTAGTGCACTAATACGGTCGAATTTCATGTTCATGTTTCATGTTCTTAGTAAAAGCAATATGGCTGAAAAACGACTAAACACTGATATTAATTAATTCGCATTTTTTTATTATGTTGTGGATAATTGAAATTGCTTTGTATTTCGAATATATCAATGTATCACATAGTCTTTAAATATTTTTAATCTATGCCTACCATAGAGTAAGGAAGTGATACACTAGGCACCGCTGAAGTGGCTTCGTGACAACTGATTATAAAACTGTTGTAGAAACTAATTTCAAATGCGGCTTCGCAAATAAAGGTGCAAACGTTGAAGTTTGAATAATGACTTTGTTTTATAACTTTGATAAATGCTATGTACTTTGACACGCAAGTTAGAGCATTTATTGCCGAGTTTGAAAGCATGTAGTAGTGGGTTTTATTGACCATCAAGATGTTTTAATGACTTTTTTCATGTCATTATTAGTCACTAAACAAACAAAAATATAGAAAATCGGTTGCAGTCAACCTTGTTTTAAGTTTTTACCTTAGCTATTCGACGATAGCGACTAGCAATACATTAAGCGCCTAGCACTAGTTTTAGTATTTAGAAATCTATATAAATGCTTTATAAATCCAAATAACGTGTACAAGTCAGGTAGTCTAAGGTGATTTGATATAAGTTCATCTACGTTCAACCTATCAAAGCGTTATTTTTTTACGTTTTGCTCTTGATGGCAAATTGGTTTTAGCCATCGGTGGTAAACGTCGCAGGTAACGACTTTCCAATAACAATGATTGACGTCTGAAAGGTGATGTTTTTATAAAAGTCATGTTTAGACCCAGTTTCACCATACTCTGTTAGTAAATTTAACAGTCCATTAAGTATATAAACGGGCTGTCGAGGTTTTTGAGCGTTCCACTGTACCCTAACAGACGATTACCTTTCTTAATCAGGCGTTAAATTTAATTACTGCTATACAGGTTCGTTAAATCACTAACAGATTACTAATGTCAACATGGACGCATTGTATAGCATAATTTTTGATGAAGAAGGTATTTTACAAAAAACCGATAATTTGAAAACACAATTCTTAACTGGCGGAAAGTTTAAAAGATGCCAGATCAAATGAAAAGCAAATAACAGTTTGTTGGATAGACCTAGAAAACGCTTTTGGCTCAGTACAACACGAGCTTATGTTGTTTGCATTAAAATGGTATCACTTTCCGTCCATCATTTGGGAAATAATATCCTCTTATTATGGTAAATTAAAGTTTGTGATTAATACCAAAGATGGATACACGCAACCTTTAAATTATAATGTAGGTTTATTCCAAGGTTTCTGTTTATCACCTATAGTTTTCAATATAGTAATAAATATTTTAATAGACAACATTTCCACACACGACAAGAAGTGGGGCTATCGGTTTAAGCTAAACGGTAAATATACGGAGTCTATCCTCGCATTCGCGGACGATTTGGCAATACTGACTCGTAACCCAAAGCAGTGCCAGGACCTACTGCGTAGAGTAGACGATTTCTGTACATGGACAGATGGAATGAGAGCAAAACCTAGCAAATGCTACTGTCTATGTCTGGGTAGGCGGGGTACCAGGTATACTTCATATGACCCAGGGCTCAGTATAGGCGGGGAAAACGTTTCAACTATATCTGAAACCGTGCCTTTTAAATTCCTCGGAAGAAAGATTGACAACAGAGGTTGCACTCCAGCTTTGGACGAATTAATTGATAGTTTCATTATCGATTTAAAAAAGGTAGACCAACAACCAATAAGTAATGTTAAAAAAGCTTGGATCTATGACAATTATTTAACCTCGCGTCTTAACTGGCCGTTTCTTATATATGATATAAACCAGAGCCTCCTCAAAAAACTAGATGCGAGTGTCACGAAGACACTGAAGTCGTGGCTAGGGCTAGCTCAGTCGGCTGACCCGTCGGCACTATATAGATCCGCGAATAATTTTGGAATGACGCTTAAGAAGCCATCAGAACTCTATAAACACCTAAGAGTAACTAAAATGCACGTCTTATCGGAATCTAAAGACGAAATAGTAAAAGTCCTTCCAAAAGATAAAAATGCATCGGAGCTCGAATCACGCCTCCAGTTCCATAAAAGATTCATGATAGGCTCGCAGACTGGTAGAGTAGGCCTAGGTAATATTCAGAGACAAACAGATAAAGAAATAACAAAATCTTTTCTTCAAGCAGACGAAAACAACACTTATAAGGTGCACGCAATGAACCTAGAAATGCAAAACGAATGGTTGACCCTAGGTGAATTTTGTATTCCCATAGCCTTAAAATGGCGTACCATAATATACGACTGGTCACCGGCCTTACTTAAATTTTACCTAAATGCATTCCAGTTGACCCTCCCCGACCAAAGCAATCTGGTCAGATGGGGAAAAGCCACAGATAAAACATGTAACTCATGTGGTGAAGCAACTGGTACAGCTAGGCACCTACTAGTGGGTTGTAAAACGCTATTAGACCGGGGTCATTACTCGCGTCGTCATGATAAGGTATTAGAAATCATACGTGAGGCTGTAAGTTTGGCGGTAGCTAGAGCGAAAAAAGGATTAACCACAAACCAAAGAAATGACATTGCGTTTGTAAAGGAAGGCTGCTCAAAGAAATCACCTCAAAAGCCATATTCAATTTTGATAGCTGCCGTTGACTGGACAATACTCGTAGACACGTATGAGAAGCACTATAGGATACCGGAGGATGTCTGTGCCTCATCATCCAGACCCGACATATTCCTTTTTTCACGATCGCATAAGCGTGCAGTGCTTGTAGAACTCACAGTACCGTGGGAAACTAATATACCTAAGAACCACGCTATAAAGACAAACAAATACTTTGATTTGACTAACGAGTTAACCAAAAACGGCTACGTGGTTAAACTCTATGCCTAGAAGTAGGAGCAAGGGGAATTCCAGCTAAATCCCTGTACACCTTACTTAAAGACCTCGGATTGCCAAGAGCTTCAGTAAGCTCTTTATTAAAACGTATATCAAAAGCGGCATTGTTAGGATCTTACCAAATTTGGATAGGTAGGGGGGGGGGAACACTACTGACGGTGGAGGTGAGCGCTGATGCATCACAAGGTGGCCACCCTAAACCTACATCTGGGTCGCAAGTCCCAGTCGCCGTCATGGTGTTCCTCTCTGTACCACGCTATGGACCCGGCGACCGCACGGTGAATCCATGGAGTGCTGAGAATCGGATCTCCTCTCGTCCTAGGATTTTGGAAACACGTCGAATCTTAACGCTAGTCGAAACAACTTAACACAAACGAGTAAAATTATTTGAAAATTGAAAAACATCCACAAACAACAGCGGATAATCAATCCTTCAAGTATTTGACATTTCAACCAACTAAATGTAATAAACACACATAACTTTCCGTTTTTGCATAGTTAACGGTAGTTTAATTTAGATGGTTATATTGACAGCTGTCCGAACCATTAATACGACAGGTGATAACATTTTATTTTGGTAGATTTAAATTAAGAGTGAATGGTTTGGAAAGCATTCTTTTACTGGTTGGTTTACTAACGGTCCGTTACTTATCTTCCGTGGGACGTGCGTTAGTTTAACAGTGGTGTTAATTTTGATGCCTGATTAACTAATGCCTGTTTTTTTAACAATCGGTTAAATTGAGTTTTTACTTACTAACTTAGTGTGTGAAAACTATTAGAAGTTGAATTTTACAAAATTTTAGCTGTCGTAATGGTCTAAAACTTTATACCTTAGTACGAGTGTGACAACAAAGTTTTACTGCTTTCACGAAATGTCAACATTCTAATCTCGCTTAAACGTTGCACAACGTTATTATCAATTTATTATCACTAAACCAGGCTTATTATGAATTGAAATCGGAAAATATAGCATCCAGGACAGAATACGACATCATTCATTGTTTCCATTAGTTCGTATAATTTCGGTAGATGGCTCCAGCTTCACCCCAAGTCTTTCGGTTTTCCACCACGTGTCTAGGTAGCTCAGTTGGTCAAAGTATTCCCTCTCGAAAGAACTGCTCATGGGTTTAAGTCCCGTCCTGGATATCGACTTGTTCCGATTTAATATTTCTACTATTATATTTCGATTATTATTCATTCTTTAATATGTGAGTTCGGCAATATTAGTTTCCATTAGTTTGGGTCTAGATAGCGCTTATATAAGTCCTAGAATAATTTTACATATGATACTAACGACACATAAGGGTAGTTTCTCTGAAATATATATTCCGGGTGAATACACTTTTTTAATTCCACTGCAGCACTAAATGTGTAAGAACTGTATTAAACTTTGCGTAGGTAGGTAGGACATGGTATCGTGTTTACGAACTGTTTAAATTATTTAAACGAGCCCAAGTCTCCTTACATTTTGTATTGTTGGAATGCAAATTACGTGAATTATCAAGAACACATATATTTTGTTTTAAGCTACAAATTAGAATGTTCCGTATCTCATTATATACATATTTTTAGGCCTTTTTCCATTAAGGTAGGTGGAAAAATCTTCCAACTTGCTACGATTCTAACATCTTCATCCTTTCGCTTTTTCAACTTTCGTAAAATCCACCTCCAAATTCTAATGTATATTGGTTGTATGGTGGCCCCAACTAGGTATTGCAGGGTCAAACCAACCAGGGGTGTGTGTTGGGTAACCTCCTCGAGTGTCGCTCCGATTCCGATCCCGCTGCAGTCCGGGGGGAACGGAATCGGAGCGGCCGGTACACCCTGGGCGGCGGTCAATGGGTTCCCCTTCACCCCTTCATAGGGTTGGCATTGATCGTCGGCCAATACCCAACGTGGCGGGAACACATCGCTCTCCGTACTCCTCTGCTTTCAGAGGAGACAGGATGAGCGATGCTGTTAGTGGTGAGATGGCCCAGGGTCAGCCGGGGTGCGAGGGATATGCTCTATGGGTAACCTTACACCCCGGCGTCTGAAGACCCGAGATGGCGTGCGGTTTTAGTCGGTGCAAGCCCGACATAACCGCCCCCGCTGGCCGGCGGGGGGGTATCCGAAGGGATTTCCGCACGATAAAAAAAAAAAGGGTCAAACCAACCACACCTGCAATCCGTAGATACACCCTACTGACTGACGGATGTCGCTCTAAAACTAAATAATGTTTAAAAAAACTAATCTGAATTCTACTAACGCAAATAATGTCAATACACAATAACCTATATGAAATTTCATTAACGGATGATAAAGTCAAGGTGAATTCCTTTGTTCGTCAGGCCCACCGAGGACAATAATGAAAATATAATCAAATTACTGCTAAATGACACAAAAGGTACATCATAAATATAAAAGAAATTGTAAATTGATGGTGGTAACAAAGCGGTTATTTGAGGTCAAAAATATACTTGTAGGTTAAAATATGCCGCCATTTTGTAGGTAGGTAGGAAAAGCTAATGAGTGTTCTGTATTATTCTGCTCTTTGATTGTATTAAAATAAAACGCCATGTGTACATACAAATATACTATAATTATGACTCGTTCTCATTAGAGTAGGCAGAGTACATTTTTTCACTTACAAGGGTAGGTTTATAACCAGCTACACCTATCGAAAATCTCTCACAGATATTCTGGTTTTCTTAAATTTCATGACCATATGATTTAGTTCGGGTCAAGTGCACATCCAGGACGGGACTTGAACCCGCGACCAGTCCCTTACAGGGGAAATAAAATACCACTACCGTAATATTTTAATAGCAAGTTGTGTGGCGGCCTCTGTGGCGTAGCGGTAGTGTATTCGACTGCTACGACAGGGGGCGCGGGTTCGATTCCCGCTCAGTGTAAATATTTGTATTGGTCTGGGTGTTTCTATGTATAATATGTATGTATTTACAAAAAAAAAGTATATAAGTATGTTTATCCGCAGTCTGGAACCCATAACACAAGCTAGTTAAACTATGCTTACTTTGGGTCTAGAGAGCGCTGTGTAGAATGTCGTAGAATATTAATTTATTTAAAGTTGGGCACCTATCTTAATTGTGCAATAAACAGCATAGTAAAATTAAATGCTTTCACAACTTCTGTACAGATTTCTCGGCAACCAACGATTGGAATTGGATTTCATGCGGAATTCCCATCAAGGACCGCTCGAACAAACGCCGTCAATGACAAACGAGCTGTTCTCATTGGAAAGAGGAGTTTCTCGAAGATATGTTTTTGATAATAGTTTTGAAATAACTAAGTTGATGGAATGTTCAACTTCGTTTAGAAATTACTGGCTGAAGGCAAGCGGCTGGGGCTTAGCTGTAATTTGTCGAAGATTGTGAGATCAAACCTCACATGTTAGAGACTATTCTCTTATGCACTTAAAGTGAAAAAGAACCCTGGTATATGATAGTTATATCTTCAAAGGATTTTGTTTGTTCTGAATATGAATAAGTTGAAAGAAACCACTCCAGCCTAATTAATTTGGGAGTGTGAGAAGTAAGAACAGAAAAGTGGACCCCTTCTTTTTTTCATATTTTTTTTACGTGCGGAAATCCCTTCGGATACCCCCCCGCCGGCCAGCGGGGGCGGTTATGTCGTGCATCAACTAAAGCCGCACGGTGTGCTGCCCAAGTGTCCATTGCCGGGCACCTCGGGTAAGTCCTCGAAAGGATAACCCCAGGGTTACCGGCGGACCTTGGCCGCCAGAGCGGCCTCGCCTGGTGGGGTCGGGTTTTATCCCGCGTCAGTGAGTAGGCAGGCGTGTGTAGGACACACGACACACCTCCGCTGAAACACAAACTTAGGATGCAACCGAAATTCACGCTCGGATGAAAAAGAGGCTAACTGGAGCAGATATTAAGTTTTTTTTTATAATGGACACGACAAAAAAAAAAAACAAAAAAATATGACTTTTCCTCGCCTGATGGTAAGCTAAAGGTAAAGTCTCAGGAATGGGGGTCACCATTATAGACAACGATAATGTTACAATGGTCTTCAGCTTGACGGCCTCATCAGATGATTTTTCACGCCCAGCTTAAAGGACTCAGGACTGTAGGAAAAAGAAAACACGTTTGCTGGTAAAAAATTCCAAATCTTAATGGTGCGACGAAGAAAAAGGTACCAGGTAACCACTTGGTTCTTGAAGGAATTGTTTGCAACTTGTGAGGGTGATCGTGACTTATAGAAAAGGAGAGGGTGGAATTAATTGAAAGAGCTCATCGGAACACTCGCCATGGCAGAGGTGGTAAAATACTGCCCAAGAGGCAATGTCTCTATGCAACTGCATGGGCTCAAGGGTGTTGGTGACCTGCTGCAATCTGTCAAGAGCATACCAGCTCAGTATGAATCAGACAAGTGTCTGAGTAAGTGGTACTTCCCTGATTCATACCGAGAAAGATTCGTAAAATGTTTCATGAATATTTTATTACTGAAGTCATGAACCCTAGAAATTTAATCCTAGTTAATAGTTGCTTGTATTCCTATAAATCCAAAAAAAACTTCACGACTTTACTAATGAATTAATTAACACACGGCAACGGCGATAGCCCAGTGGCGTACGTAACGGACTGCCGAGACGAGGGCCCGAGTTCGATCCCCAGTCGCCCCGGGCACACACCTCTGACTTTTCGTAGTTATGTGTGTATTGTTAAAATGTTAATTATCGCTCGCTTAGTAATGTGCCCGGTAGATGGCAATAGGCTCGCCCCCTATTACATTGGGACCTAAACATAACTGGCGAATCGTGGGTGTGTAATACACCTCTGCCTACCCCTTCGGGGATACAGGCGTGAAGTTATGTTATGTTATGTTTAATTAACACGAAATTTCGCTAAGAGATTGTGCGCAGATTCCAGCAGAACAATGACTCTTTGTAGTAACTGGAGTAATACTTGTTTATTACTCATTCATCTGTAAACTAGATTAGTTTATTGGAATGAAGCTTATTTTATCGTATTATGTGTAGGCCATATCCGCACACACACACTCACCCTCATACACTAACACACACTCACCCCCACACACTAACACACACATAAATCTCAATCGTACTTTTCTATCTGGCAAGCTGGCGGTTTATAATCAGCGTACTGAAGTATAGTTCGCAAACACCCTCTTCTTCGATCTGTGACATAATTTTTGTCAAACTTACTAAACAGTATGTTTAATAGTAAACAGAAGTATTTGATCAACTTGTATACATTTGCATCCGATTATCTTAACAAGCATAAAGAGATTTTTCCACTATAATAAAGCCTGGCATCGCAACACAAGTGACATAATTAGTTTTCACCGGTTTGTGAAGCTTCGCTGCAGGCTAATTCAATACACGAGTACGCAAAGCCGCTAATATGACAGCTGGATCTAACAAATTGAATTCCCTAATGTGTGCTAATGCTCTGTCAGTTTGTAATGTTATGCCTTGTTTAATCGCGAATATTGTTATTTTTTTTAATAAGTATGCCCCACTGGATTATAACGCTCCATGTCCTATGAAGGCTTGCAATATCAGATGTCACTTGCGCGCTGAAGAAAGCGGGGGCAGGATTAAGAGGGAGACTGAGTATATAGGTCAACAGATAAAAGAGACAGGTAGGGTATATTCGCCGCCTGTCACCCCAGCAGAAGCAGGCCGGGACGGTGGGGCGACTAGCGCCCCTCCCCCAAACCGGGGCAAGACGGGGACACCGTGGTTCCGAAACCCGAGGGGGCCACCTCGAAACCGGAGATGGCCCAAGGTCAGTCGGGGTGCGAGGGATATGCTCTATGGGCAACCTTACACCCCGGCGTCTGTAGACCCGAGACGGCGTGCGGTTTTAGTCGGTGCAAGCCCGACATAACCGCCCCCGGCCGGCGGGGGGGGGGGGGGTATCCGAAGGAGTTCCCGCACGATAAAAAAAAAAAAAGGTAGGGTATATTATACTGTCAAGTATTAACTCACATGCGACCCAAAAAAAGTTGAAAACTACAAAAGTTACGACTATTGAAGTTTGCGAACTCATTAAAGCTATCAAGTACCATTTAGATGAATAAAATTAATTCCTGGTTGCAATGGTATCCATATTTGTTGGATATCTGTGTTGGCTTGTAATTTAGCCTTTTGGCGTAGGTATCAACTTATCATGATTAAGATGAGAATCAGGATAAAGGAATCAAATATGTAGTGAACAAGATAGGTCAAAAGCACTCAAAGCCGGCGGGCGGGCTTTCATGAAAGGCATACTGATAGTAGAAGAAGCCATGAAGTGTGTAAGGACAAAATCAGATGGCATTGGCAGGCTGTTGTCGCTACCTACCAGTGAAAAAGGCGTGAGTATATCTATGTATAACCTTAAACTATACCAAATGTCGCCTATTATCGCTATGTTAATTTACTTTTAGAGTAGATGATGATTGATCATGTGGTGTGGTTTCCTGGTCTGTCACAAGGCTGTTTCGTCAAATATTATGACCATAATCTGACGACTCATTAATTTTTAAAGATTAGGACTTTACCGGACGTAGATACTGCTAGAACATCCTTCTGTGAGCATGTAATGCTCGCGAAGGAGATGGCGGAGCGCGCCCGGGAGAGATTTAGAGCTCACCCGGCCCGCGGAGCCCGCAACATGTTCGCCGCGCGTCCTCCATGAGTGCAGGCCTGTGGGTGGCAGGTGAGGCCGCCTGTCACCCCAGCAGAAGCAGGCCGGGACGGTGCGGCGACTAGCGCCCCTCCCCCAAACCGGGGCAAGACGGGGACACCGTGGTTCCCAAACCCGAGGGGGCCATCTCGAAACCGGAGATGGCCCAGGGTCAGTCGGGGTGCAAGGGTTAACCTATAAGAGACTGACGCGGTGCCCGGGCACCCGAATCGTGACATTTGTCAAACGAATCGTACCATTTGTCAAATTGCTTGCTTGACAGGGGCCTTGATCGGTGACTTAGACTATTATAGCTAACAAGATAAAATGTTCATAACATTTACTCTTTATAAACTTCGAATCGCAGTGACTTCGATTGGTAACTGGCAGCAAAGATCTATAAAATAGGCTTTGGAAGTGTGAAAACTTCCACGGCACGATGTAGGACCAGGTAACCTCAGAAGTAAGAATAATATAATTGATGTGGCTCCAATGGGTCCGGCCGTTAGGGTCCTATTCTGGTATGACCTCGGCAGAAACACACCCACAGTGAAAAAAGAGTTATTCCGCTACGCCCCTGGCCGAGACCCTCATGATTTAGTCTGACTATACGATATCGTCACCTGATAGATTATGCCAGGGCAGCTATCGCTCAATGCACTTCATTTAATATGTAGGTAAAGACAACATATAAATAGAATTCTTTGAGGAACTATAAATTTAGTTGCACAAGACATCGGTATTTGAAGCTTCCTACTAGACATTTTGAGGATTGCGACATCGTGAATAGCATATTTTATTGTGTGATCGAATCTTGTCAAGATTTTGGGCTAGCGCCAAAACATCAAAACGATTGTAAATAAGTATAAGCATAAATTACAACGTTCAAAACTTGTTGTTTGTAATATGTACAGAGCTTTAAAGGCAGTTTACCTATTCAACTTAGTTCGGAGAAGGCTCGGTGGATGATACTGATTGTTTGATGATAACTATAACTGAATAAATAAATACTCTACGACGTCCTACACAGCGCTTTCTAGACCCAAAGTAACCATGTTAGCTTGTTTTATGTGTTCCAGAATACGGATAAACATACTTATATAGTTTTTTTGTTTGTAAAAACCCAGACCAATGCAGCAGCGCAATCGTAGCAGTCGAATGCACTACCGTTACGCCACAGAGGGCGTCAACTTTCTTCTACTGCACGTTTTCTACAATAATAGTAGAAGGAACGAAACCTACCGGGTGCTGAAGTGGCATAGCCAGACAATTGGTAACCGCCTGACTACGTGGGTAATAAATCTCTGGCCACGTTACTTTCGCCGGGCTCCGGTAAGAGTGGGAGATCAAGAAGTGCTGGTTTGACGTCGTAAGACATGGCTGCGTGCCAATGGTCTCACTACAATAGATGCCCAAGATCGTGCGAAGTGGACAAGGAAAAGCAGGAAATCGAACCCCGGGCTATGAGGTAAAGGCCTATCAGGCCTATAAAGGCAATCGGGACACAACGCTGAGATGATGATGATGTCGATGATTAGAAGAAATGAAATCTTAGCATGTGGAACGATGTTCTCTTTGCAAACCTCCTTGTACAGTCAACGACAGAAGTCGCTTGGCAGATTCTTAGCTATTGAACACCTTAGCTCTTAACCCTTTCATAAAACAAGACATAAAACATTAATAAAATTTACTTTGTCCTTTAGGGATTATAAATCTACTAAAATTAATGTTATTTTTTTATACAGGCCGTAGAGTAAATATTGTATTTTATTACCCGTTATAATTCTTCTTCGTGAAAGGTGAAGAAAAGTGTGACAATTACAATATTGTAAATATTTATCGGATTGTGAAGTATTGGAACGAGCTTAAACGTCCATCTTGGACATTCGTGATTGAAGTAATCTAAATATACTAAATTATAATTTTATACTTAACTAAATAAGACTGCACTGTAAATAGGATTTAAACTAAAAGTATATTTGATGATTAAGGTTTAAAGGGATTATTTTGTCATAATCACCCCCTCTGGCCGGCGGGGGGGTATCCGAAGAGATTTCCGCACGTAAAAAAAAATACAATTTTTTTTTCATGCGGAAATCCCTTCGGATTCCCCCCCACCGGCCAGCGGGGGGGGGGGGGGTTATGTCGGGCTTAAACCGACTAAAACCGCACGCTGTCTCGGGTCTTCAGACGCCGGGGTGTAAGGTTGCCCATTCAGCATATCCCTCGCACCCCGACTGACCCTGGGCCATCTCCGGTTTGGAGATGGCCCCCTCGGAATTGGGAACCACGGTGTGCCCGACTTGACCCCGTTGTCAATACACAATGTGCTGTCAAACAGAAGTGACAGCCCTAACGGAAGATAGTGTCATTCTCAATTTCATTCGGTGTTGCTCGCTCTAAAATATGAATACCCATACATAATCGAATAAAGAAATCGATAACTTTTAATATATTTGAAATAATTTGCACAATGTCATTTCCATATGACAAATAACTTCGACCAAATAATACTTGGTACTGAATGAGTTAACTCGATTATATATATAGCAATAGCCTCTGTGGCGTAGCGGTACTGCATTCGACTGCTACGACAGGGGGCGCGAGTTCGATTCCCGCTCAGTGCAAATATTTGTATGCATGAATATGTCTATTTGCATTGGTCTGGGTGTTTCTATGTATGATATGTATGTATTTACAAAAAAAAAGTATATAAGCATGTTTATCCGCATTCTGGAACCCCTGACACAAGCTAGTTAAACTATGCTTACTTTGGATCTAGAAAGCGCTGTATAAAATGTCGTAGAATATTTATTTATTTATATATATTATCTTACCGTGCTCGTCTTAGCGTTTTCCCGGTTGCATATGTGGCTTTCACCATACTTACTTACGGACTTACCAGTTTTCCCAATGACGTTGGCTGCTTGGGCCCAAAGGTCTTGGTTGGGCCCCATACACATAATAGTGACGTGGTTGATTATTAGAGTTGGTTATTAGTTTATCAATAGAAAACTAACCTAAAAGTAGGAAAATTTTAATTAGCAGCTAACCGCGTGAGAGTTATTTTGAACATATTCACAGCATTGTGGCATATCGATTTCTACTGTTTTATAAAAAAAAAAAAAAGCTACATACACAGCGCTTCCTAGACCCAAAGTAAGCATAGTTTAACACGCTTGTACCAGGCGTTCCGGAATGCGGATAAACATACTTATATACTTTTTTTTGTAAATACACTGATATTATACATAGAAACACCCAAACATATGCAAATAGACTTATTCATGCATACAAATATTTGCACTGAGCGGGAATCGAACCCGCGCCCCCGGTCGTAGCAGTCGAATGTACTACCGCTACGCCACAGAGGCCGTCGTAAATTCCGCATCCATATCTTATCTCAAATTATTTACTTAATATAAGTAAGAACATAATAAGTCTTTATTGTGCATTGGGTAAATGAACATAATTAAAGGCAACGTCTAAAGTCTAAGAAGTCTAATCAAATCTAAGAAGTACCGTTTGACAGTTCTGACAATTGAATGATAGGGATGGGATGAAAAAATCGATTACTATAATATCCGAACTTTAAGAGATCGTTTACTATAATATCCGAATTTTAAGAAATCAATTGTTATAATTAAATAAAAGAAATGTTTAGGATATTTTTTTATTCACTACTAGTACTAGTATCGTCGTCTTCGTCATCATCGTCATTTAAATTAATGACCAGTTGATTGTCCATTACATTATCAAAGTGTACGTCTCTTTCGAAGTCGTCCATTATTATTTTCTTTGTTTTTTGTACTACTTTACTCCAATCTTCCTGTGTAACTTGGGCACATGCTTCCTTTAATAAACCTTCCATTTTCTTGACACTGAAGGGTGGTTTTGTGTTGTGTCTTGCTGCATAACCTGTAAAACAATAATGTAACTATTTGATAGCAGACGAAAACCATTGTTTAAATTATAAATGTTAGAAGTACTCGTGTTATTATTATAATATTATAAAATATTACCTTTAACTTGGGCCCAAATCAGTTCAATGGCATTATATTGGCAATGGTACGGAGGAAGTCGTATGACTTTGTGCCCGTGCTCTTCGGCCAATTGGTCAATTACATATGTCGGTTTTGGTGGTTTATGCAATTTCACTAACTGTAATAATTCAGCTTTTAATAGTGACATGTCGGCATCCACTCCTTTTCTTTGCAGCCATGCCACCAAATCTGCTTTCTTATTGGCTGACGTAGGTGCTTTATCAATTTGCACAGAGTGGTATGGGGCATTATCCATTATAATTGTGCTGTTAGGAGGGATATTCTGTAATAAATTTAAGAACCACTCTCGGAACCTTACTGCGTCCATTTCTTCATGATACTCTTTAGTGCTTTTGGATTGGAAAGCTAATAAAGAGTTTTCCACGAAGCCTGTAGACGCTGACCCAGCATGGCATATTATGAGGCGTCCACCTTTTCCTATCGGCACCTTCGAGCACGAAGCTTCAGAATCATCAGTCCATGTTTTCGGCACAGAATGGTTGGAATTTAGCCAAGTTTCGTCCAAAAATATTACATTATCCCAGTTTATAATTTGTTTAACTTCGCGCAGGAATGTTAGTCGCTGCATAATTATGTCATGTCGCTCCATAACAATTTTTCGTTTGTCAACTTTTTTGTATCTGAAGCCAATTCCTGTTATTACCGTTCTCAACGACTCTATGCTTCCCTTATACAGCCCGGCATCTTTTAAAGTTTCACATAACTTTGCCAATGTTGGAAATTCGCCTCTTGTAAAATACCCGTATATATGGTTTCTAATAGCATGACTATCGAATTCATCGATGCCTGTCACAGGTTTATTTCTTTTTCGTTTTTTCGGTGTGTGAAGTACGTTACTGTCACTCCCCGAAGGCCCATATTTTTCACTTAATATTTTGCCAACGGTGCGGCTACCAATACCGAGAGCTTCACCGACGCGATCCCGAACTTGTGTAACTGGCAGTAGAAGTCCACCATTTTGAGATTCACGCTCAAAATACTCGTGTAATTTCACCACCAATTCACGAGCCTGGCTGTTCAAAGTACGTCCTCTTTTCAACATTATTAATAAACACTTGCTTAGTTCGGAGTCCAGTATAAATATTGCCAAGGTAAACGGATAAAGAATGATCAGTCCAGAAAAGTAATAGCCAAGTCACAAATTGTAAAACACAAACGAGAAAGCAAGTACGCGCACAGTCAGCTTCCAAGATGGCGAGAGACTGCTGACGCCGAACCGACCGAGCGGACCGCGTGCGCTTGTAGTTGGCAGTGTTGCCAGAAAAAAAAATTGTAGAGACTTGGACACCTGCGATTTTGCCTATTGACCTAAAAATAATTAAATTAATTTATTTTAGGGTATCTGTGTATTCAGTGCATTATGCGGTCGCGCAGTAACGTCGTTAATTTATAACATCAGGCAACAACATTTTTGTGAATGGGTTCTACATACCTTATTTTTATTAGTTTTAGACGTAGAAATAAGACTTAGAAGAAAAAATTGTAATTGTAAAATCAATGGATGTGCTTGTTAAAAATTTGTTTATTTCTCTGTAATATGCAAACCCATACTATCATACACAAAAATAAATGTAAAAAACACTATCCCTGACTCCATTTACTATTTCGACAGCGTTAGCGCGAGAAACCCCGACTTATTTGGGCGCGAAAATCAAAAATCGACAAATCGCTTTCGACAACTTTTTAAAGAAGCAAATATATTTGATTTATAAATACGTATTTTTGGTGAATGGGTTTTATCTCATATTTTACGATTACATAACTATTTAGTTATGTAATCGTAATATGTGAGATAAATCCCATTCACATGAAAAAATATTTGTTTGGTTGTCAAGTGTAATTTGTAAATAATACATTCGATTTTTCGTATATGTAAACGATTTTTTTGCATACAAGTGTATCCGAAGAGTCGCAACACTACGTGCAGTGACCTAACTACGTAACTTTGTAATGAGGTCAAGAATATAACTATTAGAAATTATTTACTGTGTAAATATGTGTTATTTTGCTTTGTTTGAAAGTTTTCAATTACATTTAGATATTAAGAATTGTACAGTACAGATACAATAATGAAATCTTTCTAAATTCATGGTTTTATGAAAAAGGTTATCGAAACTGAATAATGTACGTATGAACAAAGTTGTTTCGGTTTGAAAAATATGAAACGTCAAACGGTACCTCTTAGATTTGATGGACTGTACCCTACCTACAATGGCCGGGCTTATTCCTGAAGCGATTTCTATCAGGTAACCAAATTATCCATGTGATTGGTCGATTTCCGCACATCTGCTCCCTTCTCCCTAAATAATCAGTTTGGGTTTAACTGTGAACCCTAACTTCCAAACAACGTTCAAAGTAGGAATGGAAATAGTAGGAACTGAGGTCAAGATAAAGTAAATAAGTATGTCATTAAATTTCAGATGAAATGCAACATGTCATAAGTTTTGCCCGATTGCCAATTACGAAAATTCGAATTTAGATGGGGGACTGAACAATGGTGTTGAGTTTACCCCAAAAATTCAGAGATTATTCAAGTGTGAATTGAGAAAAAAACTACAAATAGAACCGCTTATATGTAACTAAAACACGCATAATATCTCACACTAAGACTGGATTTCACCGATGAACGTAAATGCGTTTCATTCAATTGGTAAAACGTAAAAACTCATTTAAATTAAACGGATTTTCTCTGGTGAAATCCAGCCTAGGTACATCATAAAATTTATTAAAGGCAAAAAAAGCTTATTAAGCGTAGCGAGTCGAAGGCGAGCGAAGCGTCTTTGGTTTCAAAGTTGCATTTCAAACAAATGATACTCCTCCGAGACCGTTTGACCGATCTCGACCAAATTTGCCATGGTGATCAAGTAGACATTACTGAGTGTCGTAAGGGGTCGAATGTCCAGATCGGTCTTACCATCGAGGAATAATCACCGAAAAACCAAATCAATGGAAAAAGTCGACCGGTCACGTTGACCTATTGTTGGATAGGCAAATCTCGCTACGTTTAAGTTTGGGTTGATTGCGAAGCTGGTAAGCGTCCTAGTTACATCAAAGGAATTCCCGCCTGTTACTTTGGGAACCTATGCTTCCAACTATTTAAACGCACAATTATGTAGGATTGGCAACGTTCAAAATACGTAGACGTCTACGTCACGAGCAAGCTGGCAACGTCTTGACATTTCCAATTGAATTATGCTCGATTGTTTAGCAGGATCCGTTGGGTATTGTAAGCATTGTTTCGTTGGGTTTTGGTTTAGTCTGTAAATGGTGAGACAAGATGCGATTATATTGTCGTCGGACATTTTGGTTTGCCGTCTAAATGCGGTAACTGAAGGCGTTAATTAAGCAGGAATTACGTGATCATGACTTCTGATTTAACTTATAGAATGAATTTTGTATAGGAAAAATGAAGACAATTTGATATTATGTTGAAAATTAATTAAAAAAAATATATTTTTATGTCATCTACGTTGGTATTTCTTCTTTTTTACTTAAATTTAATTTAATTTAAAAAAATAATATTAGTTACCGAAATTACTGATATTCCCCTAACCCCTCCAGCTAAGCTAAATTGCTTGTGTTAGGAGTGGGTTCACATCGGTAGTGTAATGGACAGGATTCAAACCCGGGACCTCTCGATCGTAGGGTCGGCTCCTTAACCGCTAAGCTACCGACGCTTTAATGCTATTAAAAATGATAACGTTTCATAGACGATTTTTATTATTGAATTCCCGTGATTAACAGTAGATAAAGTACCTTTCTTTTTTCATGCGAAAGACCCCCCGGATACCCCCCTCCGTCCAGCGGGGGTGGTTATGTCGGATTCGAACCGACTAAAACCGCATGCCGTCTCTGGTCTTCCGACGCCTGGGTGTAAGGTGGCCTAAGGCATTTCCCTCGAACCCTGGCTGACCCAGGGCCATCTCCGCTTTCGAGATGGCCCCCTCGGGTTTGAGAACATATCTACGATTTCACGTTATGCTTCAATTACCATTGCCTTGCTTTAGAAACGTAACTAGCAGTTATACATTGTTTATTATTAGAGGGTTATGTAAAACAATATTATGCTTATTACGTATTGAATGGGCAGCTTTATACAAAGAGTTGGATGACCGCCAAAAATGACGGTTTTGAAATATTACGAACAATATTTATTATATAGCATCAGCACTTGCATCAAAACATTTATGATTATAGAAAATTATGTGTTAATAACTATGAATTTATTTTATATCTTAATCTATCAGACACAATCAATACATCTTATAAAAGGGTCACTTTTTGAGATTTAAAAGTCTTCGTAGCCGGTGAAAACAAAATATTAATATTTTTATCTTTTTGGTTGGAGATACAGATTTTTTATGACATCATTTATTTTATTGCAGCTAGAAGGTTCTATTCAGTCTATACTATGTAATGTGTCTATATATATATACTATGTACTGTGTCTTACTATGTCTTTTCAGTACTATGCCAACCTCGCGCATAAGCTTCGCGAAAAAACAAATCAACAATATTTCTAAAGATTTGGATCGGAAAAAGAGAACATCTAGGACGGGACTTGAACCCGCGACCAGTCCGCTTACAGGGGGAATGCTCTGACCAACTGAGCCACCTAGACACGTCCCAGATATTCAAAATTCTCCGATACAGCGAAACGTTACGTTAGAAAAAAGTAAGCATACAAAATGCTTAAAAATTTAATTGAATCAACAATATTTGTTTTATAACATTTTCTTTCACTAAAAAAACATTGTTTTTTTTTTATTTGAAGTTTATAAGTAATGAAAACACAAACGTTACAGCTTGTATTGGAATAAAAGATATAACTAACATATAACACAGCGTATTGTTTCAAAGTAAAAAAATCCGTTCCCGCAGGGGGAACGCACAGGTAGATTTCGTGAAGCAATTAATATTATTTTATATAGAGAACTCCGGACTTACACACACAAGTAAACACAGTAACATTTTTAACATGTTTAATTATTTTTTCTCGAAAACGGTAACTTTTAGCGAAAAACTTTTCAGACATTTATTTTAGACTTAAAAATGGCCTATCGATTAAAAATGTTTCCGACGGCGACGGCAAGAATGTTCACCGGTTAGAAGTTATGATTTTTTTCCCGAAAAAATTTGGTTTTTCCCCCCTCCACTTTTAGTTAAAGTTTTAATCTTATAGGTTTATAATTAAAAGTTGTTGGTATTCATGTATACTATGGGATAAAATTAGAACGGTTCGAATATCTTTCATGGAACGTGAAATTTTGAGGAAAAACTGATTTCACAAAAAGTGAGGCCCTACCGTCCCCTTAGGCCGGATTCCACCCGTTTACGAACTTAAACTAAGTTTACACCAAAGCAATTTTTGACCGCAGTTTGAAAGCGATCGGGGCAAAAATGCGACCGTGAGAGTGCCGCAAATTTTGGGAAGTGGAACCATACATACATATATATGTATAAACTTTTAGACCAGTGGTCATTTCCGACTCAGGGGGTCATAACTAGACCTTCTATGAAGAATTTTTTTTTAAATTCGACAGTAGTCAAGAAGCCTATTGGTACATCGATTTCATCGAAATCTACCTAAAAAATATGATTACCAGAAAATCAGATTTTAGTGGAGTGGTATGATAATACATAATAGTTTTAATTATACGATCACATTACTGGCATCTCTTTTATCCATCATACTACCATTTAAGGGTAGAAAAAAGCTATTAGAAAAATTCTATTATTTATAAGCTTATAGATTTTTTTTACGTGCGCATATCCCTTCGGATACCCCCCGCCGGACAGCGGGGGCGTTTATGTCGTGCATCCCGAGCATCAGTCATTCGAGGCTTTCTGACGCTGTCTGAAGCTGATTGGCGGACGAGGCTCAGGCGCAGGCTTTCAAAGGGGGCTTCCAAACATTCTCCTCCATTTTATTTGGCTTTTATGGAAGTGACTGTTGTCTGATCTGTGAACTCCGAAACGAAAGCCTGAGCCAGAGCCTCGTCCGGCAATCATCAGATGTAGCGGCTTACAGTTGACATTGGCTTGGTCTTGGCAGGGTCAAAATAAGGCGAGTTTCATAATTTTTCTTCACTCAAAAAGTGCTCAGCGCGTCTAAAGGAGTTTTCACTTCAAAAAACGAGAGTTTATAAAAAGCCGTACAAAATATTCCTCGCTGAACACTTAAGGGAGCTAGTCGAGTATGTAGGTCACATACCCTTGGCGCTTCAAAGACGATACCGGGGCGTGACATAATGATAAGTTTACTTATAAAACAATTTAGCTGAAGAAACAAAGGTGACAAGCACTCGCGCCAATGTGTGAATGTGTCAGAACGTGTATTTTAGTTTCTGGGCCACTTGTCTCACCAGAACAGATGGTTAATCTATTTTAAACTACTTTTGAGACGATATTTCTTTGGAGAATTTAGCTAAGTATTAGTGACACTAAAATCCGCATGTAGTAACGAAGCGCCATTTTTAATTTAATACATCTGCTGTCTGCTTCGTTGATGGTATGGTAGTCATTTATTTATTATACTACCCATCGCCATACATGTTATTTTATGTGTATTTTGTTATATCATTTTAGTGACGGGCGTTTGCGGTCCACTAAGGGCGTTTACACATTATACCGCAGCGGCAGCGCTCTTCGCCTTCTACCGGGGCAGTACATAGAATCGCTCGATGCCGCCGTGACGTCGTAAGTAAGACTTCATCGCTTGTAAGACTTAAACGCTCTAAGACTTACGAGGGTAAGTCAAACTCACCTGCAAGCCGGTACACCTGCTGATTGACGGATGAGGCTCTAGAGACTTCCCTCTTGTGGTTGAAAGGGCAGACCGCACTCACTTCCATAAGCCGTATACGCTAAAGCGGAGTAAGTGGACCCTGGGCTCGAAAGCAACCGGGCAAAACGCTAAGATGATGATGAAAGAAGATTCTATCTATCAATAAGTGTCTTTACTTTCTTAAAGGACCCTGGGCTCTCAAGTGCCAGCTTTGAATGCAACCGGGATTGGCACTGGATTTTGCTCATTTTCTCCATTTCAGTGTGTCTTTTTTTACTTGTGGAAATCGTCACGGGCTTCATCCCATCGGTGCCAACGATCGACGCCCCATCAGTGCCAACAATGGGATAGGTGTGTCGTAAGTGGATCGACAATAACCACACGGTGTCCAAGTGTCCATCATTGGAAAGCACCACGGGTAAACCCTCGAAAGGATAAACCTACCGTTACCGGTGGACTTTGGCCGCCACGGCGGCCTCGCCTATGGGGTGTGCCTAATTAAATTTCTTCATATTCCTCCTCCGAGCTATTTCCTTACTCCGTTGGGGTCGGTTTTCAATCTAACTACGAAACGGCCAAACTTCTTATTTTCCGTCCGTGAAGAAAAAAGGTTGTAAAACTTTTTAAGGCTCCAACTACCCATAACGATGCCACAGATGTTGGTATTGCAACCGGGACAAAATTTCTACTATCCTGAACCTTAACTTAAACCATGGACATTAAGACAAGAACGTAAAGCTTTTCAAAGGTTTTTTTTTCGGTGCGGAAATCCCTTCGGATCCCGCCTTTCCCGCCTGCCAGCGGGGGGTGGTTATGTCGTAACATAACTATACCATGGTCGCACTTAAGTTATTTCATTCTTAGGACCTTAACATAACTGGCGAAACGTGGGTGTATAATACACCTCTGCTTACCCCTTCGGGGATACAGGCGTGAAGTTATGTTATGTTTTAACTTCAAAATATATTAAAATTCATTTTCTAAAGTGGCTAATAGACATTAAAATGAGGCTTAATTTCGCAAAGGTACTTACAGATAAGTAACATGAACAGGCTTTGTAAATGCTGAGCATTTAGGTGTAAGCGCTTTTGTCTAGACTGTATATAAAAGGCTCTCAAAGATTAATGGTTTACTTATTTTGTGATTTGTAAACTTCAGATCAAAGAGGCCAAAGAGTATGTTGTGACACTGAATTATTGCAACATTTTCAAGTCCTCTACGGTAGGGAAGTTTCTCGTAGCCGCGTAGACATCATGAAAAGGCTACGCTTTTATTTATATATAAAAAACAAAATAAACTAACTGTTGTCTGTGACTTCGTCCGCGTTAAATTCGGAATAGATCAAGGTATGTTTACTTCTGGAGTTTTGAACCCAGCATGTAGGTTACCTATTTCATAGTTTAGTTTTCAATCATTTTCTTTGAAGAAGTAGATGTTTATATGTAACATCGAAATGAATTCTACCCGGTTCCCTATTTTAATAGCGCGATAAAATTTGTTATCAAAGGTTGATTCTCTAATCAACTATCTTTTACACGTAAAAAAAAAAAAAAAAAAGGTAATACCCAGGGTCAGTCGGTGTGCGAGTCGATATGATCTATCGGCAACCTTACACCCCGGCGTCTATAGACCCGAGACGGCGTGCGGTTTTAGTCGGTTTAAGCCCGACATAACTGTTCCCGCTGGCCAGCGGGGGAGGGGGGGGTATCCGAAGGGACTTCCAAACGAAAAAAATTTGTTTGTAGAATTAAAAAGAAATGCGATGACGTTTAACTTCCTGACAACCTCAAAAAAAAGGTTGAATGTCGACTATCCCAATCGATATAAATAAAAATGAATCCCCCAAAATGTTTGTACGCGCATGGACTAATTATGTCGGGCTCGAACCTACCAAAACCGCACGCTGCCTCGGGTCTCTAATCTCGGGTGTAAAGTGCCCAAATATGGCAATTCCCTCGCACCCCGGCTGACCCTGGGCCATCTATAGCTTTGAGATGGCTCCCTCGGAATACTTATACTAGCAATAAATACTCTACGACATTTACTCTACGACATTAAGCATAGGATAAACAACATAACTTGATTCTAAGGCAGAACGAAGTTTGCCGGGTCAGCTAGTAACTACATAAACGCACATTATGAATTAGGTGAATTTCCGAGAACAAGTGAACAAAAGTAATTAAAATTAATGTGAATACACATTAAATATCTCAATTGAGTACGTGCAGTAATTTATTAATAGGTCTATACAATCTGGAAATAAGGGAATTATGACCTAAGACCGTACTTCGAAATGAACCATAAGTGCCAATACTTTACGAGGTATCCGACTGGGACGTTACATTTTAGGTTTCTTAGAAGCGCTAAACAGTCCAATAGTTTATGTAATAGCAG
The DNA here is from genome assembly GCA_946251805.1 of Cybosia mesomella. Classification (NCBI taxonomy): domain Eukaryota; kingdom Metazoa; phylum Arthropoda; class Insecta; order Lepidoptera; family Erebidae; genus Cybosia; species Cybosia mesomella. The sequence continues at coordinate 6,965,678 of OX276389.1, forward strand.
TTTCAGCGACGGGATTTTGAACAAATTATGACTATTTTACTACTTACAAACCGACGAAGCAAGTTAAATAAAAACTTGTAATATTAAAAAAACCTTTTTTAAAACTAGCTTTAATAAAAAAACCGGCCAAGGGCGAGTCGGACTCGTCCATGAAGGGTTCCATAGCAGTAAGTAATTTTTTTATATTTGAGTCGATTGATGAAAGGTAAATTGCGGTTTACGATTTATGACGTATTAAAAAAAACTACTTACCAGATCTCGTTCAAACCAATTTTCGGTGGAAGTTTACATGTACATCTTATATTGTTTTATCTTTCTCTTATTTTAGAAGTTACAGGGTTACATTGTCTCTCGCGCAAAGTATTCAGTTTAGAAAAAAATTATATTAGAAACCTGAATATCATTTTTGAAGACCTATCCATAGATACACGAATGGGTTTGATGAAAACTTTTTTTTAAGTTTCAGTTCTAAGTGTAGGTACCCCCAAAATTTGTTGTTTTTTTTTCTATTTCTGTGTGAAAATCTTAATGCGGTTCACAGAATACATCACTTACCAAGTTTCAAGTTTCAACAGCATAGTTCTTATAGTTTCGGATAAACGTGACTGTGACATACGGACGGACAGACAGACAAACATGACGAATCTTCTATAAGGGTTCCGTTTTTGCCATTTGGCTACGGATCCCTAAAAAAACCAGCTACGTTACACCGAAAATAATAGTTTTATGCAAGAGTAATGTCATTTTAAAAGTTTGTAGCGCAAACGTTTATTTTTATGTGTATAATTGCACTACAAGCTTTTAAAATCAGCACTACCCTTGCATAAAAATATTATTTTCGGTTTAGCACAAATTACTTTTAATAAACTTTATTGCATTCAAAAAGTTTTTTTATTGTTATTTTATTTTCAACTTTCCAGTTTTAGTAATGTCATGTAGCACCACAGTGCTAGACCGATCAAGGAAGCTCACCACAACGAGTCTATCTCGTATAGCTCCAGATCACCTACCTTCTCCATCTTTAGACCTTGGACATCATGTAGCACCAGTGTTTACAAGAATAGAACAAATGAGTCCAAACTCGTTTGGTTTACCTTGGTTTAGTTTAGGAGTCCCTAAGGCCACCTTCCTACTCCATCATTAGACCCTGAATACACGTAACATCGGTGAGTTTGCCAAGACAAACAAATAAACCAAAACTCGATAGGTTTATCTTGTTTAGCTTAGAAGTTCCTATATCAGAGAGTGTTTCATGACAAAATAGATGAACCCAAACTCTATAAGTTTATCTTGCTTAGCTTAGAAGTTCCTATGGCCATCTTCCTATTATATCATCAGACCAGCTCCATGGTACCATATTGTCATATTTGTCATCCAAACTAAACATGTATGTAAAATTTCAGCTCAATCGGATCTCACCAAATGGTCGAATAGTTTGCAAAAGGCCATACATAAGAACAGTGCAAGTTAAAGAAAAGGTTGTAATAACTAGCATATGTGTTATACTAGACTATAATTTATACCTGTATAGAATTTTATGATATAGTTACAAAACGTGAAGTGAATAACGTGATTGAGTAACAAACATCTTCACAAACTTTCACATTAATTAGTAGGACTAAGCATTTGATTATTTAGTACTATAGCCATTGTGCAGTTGGGTAAAAACAATTTTCAGAAGGAGGCCCAGAGGATAATTCAGCTAGGCAGGGCAGCGTTTGGGAAACTACGTCGGGTCTTCTCGTCATCCATACCGCAGTGTTTGAAAACGAAAGTTTTCAATCAGTGCGTCCTACCCGTAATGACCTACGGAGCTGAGACGTGGGCACTCACGGTAGGGCTGGTCCACCAGTTTAAAGTCGCTCAGCGAGCTATGGAAAGAGCTATGCTCGGAGTTTCTCTGAAGGATAGGATTCGTAACGAATACATCCGACAGAGAACCAAGGTTATCGACATAGCTCAAAGAATAAGCAAGCTGAAGTGGCAGTGGGCCGGCCATATCTCGCAAAGAACCGACAACCGCTGGGGTAAACGTGTTCTTGAGTGGAGACCGCGACTCGGCAAACGTAGTGTAGGACGCCCTCCGGCCAGGTGGGATGACGATCTGCGAAAGATTGCGGGCAGATGCTGGATGCGGCAAGCTGAAGACAGGGCGCTATGGCGCTCATTAGGGGAGACCTATGTCCAGCAGTGGACTAGAATAGGTTGATGATGATGATGATAGCCATAATGATCCCTGAGTTCTGCAGTCTGCGGCGAGGACACCGCAGACTTGTCTACGCCCGGGACTACTGACCTCTATGATCGGGGCCTGAGGACGGCAGTTGGCCGACTCGCTGTCCTTACAGAAGCAGGCCAAGATGGAGGCGTGTGCGCCTGCCAACTCATACCGTCGCGGGATCACCCGACTCCATAGGCGAGGCCGCGATGGCGGCCAAAGTCCACCGGTAACCCTGGGGTTAACCTTTCGAGGGCTTATCCGGGATGCAAGGCAATGGACACTTGGGGAGGACACCGTGTGGCTTTAGTCGGTCCGATTCCGACACGCCCATCCCGTCATTGGCACCGATGGGGTGCAGCCCGTGGGGGTTTCCACACGTAAAAAAAGAATAATGATTTGAACAAGTATATTAATAATCGGTAGCTAAATATCGGCCTACATACATTAGAAAGTCCCAAGGAATAGCAACGCGTGAGCGCTGGCCGACAATCAGTTAAAAATTCCTTAACCAAAACGATACTTGTGGTAATATGAGTAGCACTACGTCCAGCTGTTGTCTAGCCTCAAATTGTACAGTTTTGTGTTGGCACTTCGAATGAATAATAGAATAAATACAACTCAACACTCCATAGCACATGTAAAAGTCAACACACATGTCATGTTAAAAATCATGAACACGTAAATAATTATAGTGGACAAAACAATGTTGAACTTTGTGAATCTTTTACATCTTTTCTATAAACAACTGGGTTGCCTTCAGAATCAATTTGGTTATTAGTGCGATATATTTTCGTTTTATTTTACTTATATACAACCTATGGTGTGGCGTGCTTGCAGAGCGTTCAACTGCTACGTCAGAAGTTGCGGGTTCAATATCAGTTCAGTGCAGATATTTGTATGTATCTATGAGTTTTGCTGCATATCTTCGTGTGTATTCCTAAAAAGACGTATATGAAAATGTTTATTTGCATGCTAGAACCTATATTACAAGCTCTGCTTAGTTCGGGTTGTCTACTAGCAATGGTGTAAAACGACTGATATGTCAGGAAAAGTGTGAATGTCATAAAAATAACAAGTGAACTCGCGACACAAGCCAATAAAAGTAGTTTAATTAAGAAAAATAATTCCAACATTCAAACGGCCTTTTCTCAGAATTGCTAATAAAAGTACAGATATGAACTATTGAATATTATGTAGGTATACGAGTATAAAGAATGGGGTCTGTCTAATCCCTATTATTATTACTGCTAATATTATCATGAGTATGCATAACTTGACGATGAATATAAGATGAAAGCGGCGATAGCCAAGTGGTGTACGTAACGGACGAGGCCGTCGAGACGAGGTCTCGTGTTCGATCCCCAGTCGCCCTGGGCACACACCTCTGACTTTTCGTAGTTATGTGTGTATTAAAATCTGGCTTAAAATCAACTTTCGGCTGAGAGCCCTATGCGCTCGCCACACTGTTCGCGTAAGGTTGTAGAGGCCTGTCGGCCAACAACCCACACCCCACACAAAAAAAAAAAAAGTACAAAATTGGGCAATTATATCCGATCAGGTGACAAGTTGTTGTTTTATTTATCTCAGCTTAGTTATCCCCAAAAGTTCAAGATGTTCCAAGTTCAACCCGATTTAAATGTCAGGCAGCTGTCTTCATAGTTAACAGACCTCACCAAGATTTTCTAGTCTCAAGCCAACTTCACCTGCAATCCGGTACATTACCAGACGAGGCTCTGGCGCAGGTTTCCCTCTTGAGGTTGGGAGGTAAAATGAAAGTTGTTCCCGTAGCAAGCCAAGATAAACTAAATCATAGGATTGGCGCTCAGGTGATAATGAATTATCATAGTATAAAACTGGGGCAAGACGGGGACACCGTTGTTCACAAACCCGAGGGGGCCATCTCGAAACCGGAGATGGCCCAGGGTCAGTCGGGGTGCGAGAGATATGCTCTACGGGCAACCTTACATCCGTGCGGTTTTAGTCGGTTCAAGCCCGACATAACCGCCCCCGCTGGCCGGCGGGGGGTATCTGAGGGGATGTCCGCACGTAAAAAAAAAGGTTAAGGTATGCTTCAGACACCAACGCAATATTTTTCATAGATTTATTTTGAGCTAGTAAAAAAGGGGGGTAAGGGGAGAACGGTACATAACATCTAGACCGGCCCAATTGTCAACCTCACCTGCACGCACCGGATGGTGGCAGTGGCAAATTAGCTGCTGTGGTGCTCCCTGCTAGATAACAGACGAGGCAATGGCGTCCGAGCAATGGCGGTATAACCATACTCCCAGCTAGGCAACTGGCTGGAAGAGGCTACAGCGAGCCTGGGGACCTAAATAGTCTCCAAAATGTCTGGAGGAGAAGAAGAGATAAACTAAATGGAAGTAAATTTGAAAAAACAAACTACCCCAGGAGGGTACCGGAAATCCCGGAGAATCCCTCCCTGAGTCTAACTCAGGCTGTCCCTCGTATTCTGGGGGGGGGCACAACTTTACAACCTAAAGGTAATAGCGGCAACAAATCAAAACTAAATTCTAATATGGTACAACAAACTCTCCATAAGAGCATGTTTGAGAGAACAAGAAACAATTCACTTAGTGCCACCCCAAAAAAACAACCTACAGCAACAACAGAACCAATTACAACAACACCAGATCAAATAATAAATCTAACGCATGAACTATGGCAAAACGACCATATACCCCTAACAAAGAGGAAAAGAGCAGAAGTTAGTCCTAATCATAATCTAAGTGAAAATAGTAAAAAAATAACGAAGACTATGTACGCAGTACCAACACATAATCAATTTGAAACATTGGAAATAAATGATGAAGCGAAAAATGACTCAATATTGAAGGAACCCAAACCAGAACCGATATTCGTCACTGGAGTAGCCCATATCAAAAACCTCAAGGAAATTTTGAATCAAATTACAGGTTGTATATACACTATGACAACTATGAAATCGGGCCATGTAGTGAAAGTTATGCCCGGTAATGTTGATACTTACAAGAAAATCAGGGACAACTTTATTACTAATAATATTAGTCACTACACGTATAAACTACAAAGTGAAAGAGCCTATAGAGTGGTGCTACGTGGGCTACATACCTCCGAAGACCCAGAGGTCATCAAATCTGAACTAAGAGAGTTAGGCCATGAGGTCAGAAATATTGTCAACGTAAGGCATAAAACAACAAAACAAGGTCTGCCATTGTTCTTTGTGGATCTTGAACCTAAACATAATAATAAAGATATTTTCAAGGTAAACCACTTAAACTACATGAAAGTTTCTTTTGAAGCCCCCTACAAAAAAAAGGAAGTCTTACAATGCAAACGGTGTCAAAGATTTGGTCATTCTAAAAACCAGTGCAATAGACCATACAGATGTGTTAAATGTGGAAATGATCACCCCACATCTACCTGCCTTAAAGAATCGAACACTGAAGCAACATGTGCAAATTGTCTGGAAAAACATCCAGCCAGTTACAAAGGTTGTAAGACGTATAAACAGTACAAAGATAAAATACTTAAACTGAAAGATAAACCTACCTCTGGGATGGGACCCATCCACGGCCACCATAAACCAGGAGCTCAAGCACCTGCCTGCGACAGAGGAGTCCAATCCTCTCCCAAACGCCCCCGAATCAAGCGGGGAGGTGCCTGCAAAGGCACCACCAACATCCCCCGCCAGTGTCGGACAGGAGGGCGCACCCATGGAGGCAGAGGATGCGGAGGACGTTCTGGCATCAATCTCCGGCCTCCTGGGGGACGACGTCGAACCGGGCGACTTGTTTGCGGGGCTTAAACTTGGGGAGGACGAAGTGGGAACGACCAATGATGGCGTCCCCTTCGTCGAAGACTAAAGTCCTCCAAGTGAACCTCCAGCACAGCCGTGATGGGACGGCTCAGTTACGTAAATGGCTGGAGGTTCAACAAACGGCCATTGCCCTGATCCAAGAGCCTTGGATCAGAGGGGGCCACATCCAGGGGCTCTCCAACTTAGGAGGTAAGCTTATCGTGACTGGCGAACATGATCTCCCCAGATCGTGTATATATGTCACAAAAAACTTAAAAACACAGGTCCTCACAGAGTTCTGTTGCAGAGATCTCACTGCCATAAGGCTGCATACACAGCTGGACGTCGAGGACAACGTGGGCATCCTCGCCTCAGCCTACATGCCCGAAAAGGAGGAGCTGCCCCCGCAAGACCTCGCCCGGCTGGTGGACCACTGCGAAAGGGAAAGGGTAGAGGTCATAATTGGGGCCGACACCAATGCTCATCATCCGCTATGGGGCATGAGCACTCAAAACGACAGAGGTAAGTCCCTTGTTGAATATCTTTTCACTACTAACCTTACCTTACTAAACACCGGCTCTGAACCGACCTTCGTCAACAAAAAGAGCCGTACGATTATTGATTTAACACTAGCTACTGAAAATGCAGCGGAAGCCATCATGGGCTGGCACGTCTCCAAGGAGGCATCCTGCTCAGACCACAGGTGGATTCGCTTTGATCTACAGGCGGGGACACTACAAACTCTGCCAAAACGCAACCCGAGAAAAACCGACAAGGTCAAATTTGAGCAGCACCTAGCAAATAGACTTGCTCAACAGCGCTCCCCACTGACCCTCGACTACATCATACAGATTGAGGAACAGGTAAACCACCTAACCAAATCTATAATAGACAGCTACCACATAGCATGCCCAGAAACCCTACCTCCCAAAACCCCAGGCAAACAGCCATGGTGGGGCCCAGAGCTAGAGCGCAAGCGAAGGAAGGTTAGAAGGGCTTTCAACAGGGCTATGAATACTTGTGCAGATGAAGACTGGGACGCCTATCGTTCAGCCAAATCCAGCTACAAAAAATGTATTAGATACCGAAGCAAACAGGGATGGCGAAAATTCTGTGGGAACATAGAATCATGCCAACAAGCAAACAGGGTAAGGAAAGTCCTAGTACAGACAAAACCGATGGCACTGACCGCCCTTAAAAAACAGGACAACACACTCACAACATCACCAGAAGAATCTAGACGCGTACTCATTGAGACCCACTTCCCTGGATGCGTCTTCACGACGACAATCAACTGGCATGATGAAACCATAACACCTACTGCCCGAGACTGGCAGTACGCAAACAAAGTGGTCACACTGGAAAAAGTCCAGTGGGCCATCAGTAGTTTTCACCCTTATAAGGCAGCTGGCCCCGACCGAATCATCCCTGCTATGCTACAGTGGGGCGACAAATTAGTCGCAAGCAGACTGGAGCGTATCTTTAAAGCCTGTCTGGCACACAGATACGTTCCGAAGGGATGGCGGGAAGTAGAAGTAATTTTCATCCCGAAGCCAGGAAAGGGTGATTACACGAATCCCAAAGCACATCGACCAATCAGTCTGACCTCCTTCATGCTAAAGGCCATGGAACGCCTATGCGAGAGGGAGCTGAGAGATGGTGCACTAAAACAGCTACCCCTACATGCAAACCAGCACGCATACAGCTCCGGTAAGTCTACGGAATCAGCCCTCCATCTGGTAGTCAGCCGGATAGAGGAAGCGATCGAACAAAAAGGCTTCTGCCTAGGAACGTTCATTGACATCGAAGGAGCTTTCAACAAAACCAGCTTCACCAGTATTAAGGCCGCCCTGTCAAAACATGGAGCGGAGCCGGTACTATCAGACTGGATAACAAACATGCTCAGCAAAAGAGTAGTTCGCCTTGGGGAAGAAGATCAGACGGCTCTGATAGCCAAAGGCTGCCCGCAGGGCGGAGTTATCTCTCCCCTTCTGTGGAATTTAGTGATAGATGACCTAATCACAAGGCTGAACAAAAACCGCGACTACACAATAGGCTACGCAGACGACCTAACAATCCTCATCTCAGGGAAGGTAGCGGGAACGGTCTGTAACCTAACCCAACAAGCCTTACGCATCGTAGAAAAATGGTGCGGGGAATTCGAACTATCGGTGAACCCGAACAAAACCGAGTTAGTCATGTTTACGAACAAAAGGGTATTAGGCGAATACCGATTACCCAAACTCTTTGACACGGAACTCCAACTGTCGAAAGAGGTCAAATACCTTGGCGTTATTCTTGACAGCAAGTTAAAATGGAGTAGCCACCTAGACAATAAATTACAAAAGGCTGGGATTACCTTCTGGCAGTGCAGAAGAATGATTGGTAAAAAATGGGGGCTATCACCTAAAATCATCCTATGGCTTTACGAAACAGTAATCCGCCCAATGATAGCGTATGGTGCTATCGTCTGGTGGCCAAGGACCGAAAACAGCACAGTAGCGGCTAAACTACAACGGACCCAAAGACTAGCCTGCATGGCAACCACTGGATGCATGAAATCTACCCCCACCGCGGCAATGGAAGCCATGCTCGGACTCCCACCCTTGGATCTGTTCATCCGCCAAGAAGCAACAGCTGCGGCCATACGCCTAAGGGCACTCAACCTATGGAGCGAGAGAAACACGCGACACACCTCACTGCTCACAGATCTCATAAAGGAGATACCCATGATAGGAGCAATGAATGATCGTGTGCCCAAACAATACGTATTCGACAAAAAATACAAGATCCAACTTCATGAGGACCACCGCTGTGAGGCTTTATGCCCAACGGAACTACGCATCTTCACAGATGGATCAAAGACTGGTACAGGCACCGGGGCCGGCGTTTTCTCGGAGGACCTTAATATATCCATATCAACACCGCTGGGGACCCACAACACAGTATTTCAAGCTGAATGCATGGGGATTACCCTGGCAGCTTCAGCGGTAATGGCCAGGAGAGTGGAAGGCCACTCAATACGCATACTCTCCGACAGCATGGCCGTGCTGCAAGCTTTAAACAGCCACACTATAAACTCGGGACTAATACTAGAGTGCCATCGTAAACTGAACCAAATAGGCCATTTCAATAACATAACCTTGCAATGGATTAAGGGCCACAGCGGCTCGCGCGGCAATGATGCAGCGGATGAGCTTGCCAGGAGAGGATCTGACATGGTGGTAATGGGACCTGAGCCCATAATACCGATCCCCTTTGCATACCTACGAACCATGGTAAACAAACGAACGAGAGATCAACACAACAGCTATTGGATAAATCTGGAAGTTTGCAGACAGGCGAGGGAAGCACTCCCCGTACTTGAAAATAGACTGACCAGGCGTCTTCGACAACTGACCAAACAGCAACTGCGCACGGCCACAGCTGCCATCACGGGGCACGGCTCCTTCAATAAACACCTTTATATTTTAGGAATCACCGACAGCCCTCTCTGCAGAGCCTGCATGAAAGAGGAAGAAACAGCGGCACACGTGCTCCTACACTGCCCTGTAACCGCCACATACAGGGTAAAGTACTTCGGAAATACAGGTACGCTCCGGGAGATCGCCAGCAGCGTGAATAGCCTGCTGGCGTTCTTCAAAGAGTTGGGGTGGATCGAGTGAAATGCCCACCCTCACGCAAAAACCGCGCCCTGTCGTGGAGTTGCGGATACCAGCTCGCGAAACCAAGATAAACCTACAGTTCCCGAAAAATCAGTTGAACACTTGAACACAAAATTTCAAAACACAGTTAAACATACAAGGACACCAACTTCACCAAGAACATATGCAAATGTACTTCAGCAGGAGGATAAACAGATAGTAGAACCAAACCTAGTAGGCTTCAATGATCTAAATAAATTAATGGACAGTATGTTCAACAGATTTCAAACAATCATGAGTTCCATGAAAGACAGCATGATGAATCGCTTGGTTCAGCTAATTTCACAGATAATGTCAAAATGATCATCACTCTCCGTGTAGTAACGTGGAACGCCAATGGATTGACGGAACGACGTCAAGAGCTGGAAGTTTTCCTCAACACAGAAAGAATTGATATAGCTCTTATTTCAGAAACTAGATTTACACATAGAACTCACCTACAATTTCAAAATTATGTTATGTATGTCACAAATCATCCCTCTGGTAACTCACATGGTGGAACTGCAGTTATAATTTAAAAAAATATAAAACACTACGTACTAGAGGAATACCGAACAGGAAAAATCCAAGCGACAACTATCAGAGTACAGGACGGAAAGACAGAAACCTCTCTGTCTGCTGTCTACTGCCCACCAAAGCATACAATTACTATGGATGACTTCAAAGCTTACTTTTTAACCCTGGGAAATAGATTCATCTGTGGTGGAGATTGGAACTCGAAGCACATCCACTGGGGCTCAAGATTAACACAGGCTCGTGGCAGACAACTATACCAAGCAGTTGGATGTCTTGGACTAAAGTTTTTGTCTCATGGTAAACCAACCTACTGGCCCACAGATCCGTGTAGGATGCCGGACATGTTGGATTTCTTTGTATATAAAAATGTGCCACAGACTCACATGATTATTGAGGCATGTACTGATCTGTCCTCGGACCACACACCAGTGATTTTGAACGTCAACTGTAAAATCACAATGACAGAGCTCCCACCAAAACTTTATAACAAAAGCACAAACTGGGATAGATACAGAGAGTATATAACAAACAATGTCAAATTAAACATCTCACTAAAAACAACAGAAGAAGTAGAAAAAGTCATAGACCAGTTTAACAAACTAATCCATACGGCTTCCAACAACTCCACAGCAAATAATAGGAGAATAGCTACCCAATTGCACCAATATCCAAAAGAAATCAAAGACAAGGTAGCTATCAGACGCAAACTACGCAAGATATGGCACAATACTGGTTATCCGGCTGATAAAGCGGCTTTCAATAAGGCATCTAATGAGTTAAAACATACAATTAAAAAACTGAAAAATGATTGTCTGCAGTCTTACCTAAGAACCCTAAAGCCTACCGCAGAAACCAATTATTCACTATGGAAAACCACAAAGAAATTAAAAAGACCAATTGATCAAGTACCTCCTATCCGAACACTCAATGGAAAATGGGCCAGATCAGACCTCGAAAAGGCTCTAACCTTTGGAGATCACCTCGAAAGGGTTTTTCAGCCATTACCTAGCTGTAACTCTGAATATGACCATGAAGTACTGTGCTACCTAAACTCTCCAATGCAGATGTGCCTACCCATAAAAAATACAAGCCCCAAAGAGATAATAAGTGAGATAAAGAGGCTAAAGGAAGGAAAATCGCCTGGAAATGACCAAATTGATGCGGTACTATTAAAAAACCTTCCTATAAAAGGGATATTGCTACTTGTCGCAATTTTCAATGCATGTCTTAGACTTGATTTCTTCCCCAGTCAGTGGAAGATCGCACAAGTAAAAATGTTACTTAAACCCGCTAAAGCCCCACAGGAAGTGAGCTCTTATAGACCAATTAGCCTTTTGTCTGTTACAGGCAAACTATTAGAGAAAATACTGCTCAATAGGATGCAAAAATACCTTGGAGATGCACTTCCTACGTACCAGTTCGGGTTCAGAGCAAATCACGGAACTATAGAACAAGTGCATCGCCTTGTGGATGTCATTGGCCGCACATTTGAATGCAAGCAATATTGCTCAGCCGTGTTTCTTGACATTGGACAGGCTTTTGATAAAGTCTGGCACGATGGCCTTATGTTTAAAGTAAAAAAAATGTTACCACATGCTTTCTTTACAATTATTAGGTCATACCTGGAAAAGAGATGCTATGAAGTTAAATATAACAGTGAAAGGTCACGAATGCATCAAATTATGTCAGGAGTCCCGCAAGGTAGTATACTTGGACCGGTATTGTACCTTATCTTTACTGCGGACATACCAACAACTGGTAACATAACAACTGCAACATACGCAGATGATACGGCAATCTTGGCTGCTGATGTGGATCCTGATATAGCTTCAACCAACTTACAAGCGCATTTAAGTGAGATAGAAAAGTGGTTTAACAAATGGCGAATCAAGGTGAACCAAAGCAAATCAAAACACGTAACATTCACTCTCAGAAGACTAACTTGTCCACCAGTCACTCTTTATGGTGAAGATATACCCCAAGCTGAAGATGCTAAATATCTTGGCATACATCTAGATCGCCGATTGACATGGCGAAAACATATTTGTACCAAGCGTAAACAATTGGATGCGAAACTGAGGAACATGTACTGGTTGCTCGGTCCAAAATCACAGCTTTCCCCTGCAAGCAAAATGGCCATCTATAAAATAATCTTCAAACCAATATGGACATATGGGATTCAACTCTGGGGCACTGCCAGCAACAGCAACATAGAAATCCTTCAGAGGTTTCAAAACAAAATATTGAGAACCATATTTAATATACCATATTTCATAAGCAATAAATATATACATATGGACCTGAACATCAACACCATCAAGGAAGAGATTGCTACACACAGTATGAAATATCAAAAAAGATTATCAGTACATGTCAACGAATTGGCAGCACAGCTTGCAGGCACAGGGAGTGTAAAATTCACCAGATTGAGACGACACGCTGTTCATGACCTGGAAACTAGATTTAGAGTTGGCCAATAAATGGAGAAAGTGCCGTTGGGCACTATCCAGTAGATGACAGACATTCCTGATCAAGATCAGCCAAAGGAATAGCTCATTGTTAACAAACAGATCGCTATGACACAGTAAACAACATAAGAGAAAAAAAAAAAAAAAAAAAAAAAAAAAAAAGTAAAAACGATATGTAAAATCGATCGAAAATTACCTTTCTTTTTTTTATGACGCTCCCAGACGTATGTATAGGACAATTTCGAATACCCAGGACGAGTCCAAATAGCTCAGTTAGTCAAAGAATTTTCCCTAGTCAGTCGTTCCCTAACAGTCGTTCGCGGGGTCAAGTCCCGTCCTGAATTTTAAAGGAGAATGCCCATTCTTGGTTGCGCTTTTAAACTTACGCGTCAATATTTCAAATGTTAAAAAATAATATTGATTATAGTATGACTTTTCAACACTAAATCGCTTCTAAAGAACTTGGGGTTTGAATTTAACTTATAAAGATATAAAAATTGAATGAATAATCGTTTCCATTTTAATTTAATTGTTACCATTATATAAAATAAACCATTGGCGGTAGAATGCAAATATACCAATCTTTTTAAAATAAAATGGTTAAATAATAATACGTGATAATAATTCGCAAAGTGACATTCAAATATATTGCAGTTATGAAATCTTAATATTTCGTGTATGTATTCGTAAATTATTAGTGATAATCAGTTAAAGTAGTAAAATATTGTGTGCTTCAGTGGTAGTTTTCTACTTACTAAAACGTCAGTTCAACAGTCTGTGTCACAATATTTTCTTGTTTGTTGTTTTTCTCGTTGTAATAATTTAATTTCTCAATAACCCCAAGTTCTGTTACAATATGCGTTTATATTTCAGATAATACTTAATGCAGGCTATTTAATGCAGTTTATACTTATGTGACATAGCAAAAAAAAGTGTGCAACCGATTTCCATACTGACATGAGCATTGTCCTTTCCTGATATATCTCCTATTAATGAAGCACTACACTGAAGCACTAAAAAGTGGGTATGGCAGAATTGTACCAACAATAAACCACTGTGTCCAGACAATTCAAGCTGCATGTATGCTCTTACAGAAATGGTCTCCATTCAATACGTTATAATTTGCGGCCTCCCCCGTGTGGTTGGTTCAATCCTCACTCAGAGATGCATGCGAAACACGTCGTCACGCTCCGGCGAACAAGTTTGTTCGCCATCCTCGGACTTATTTGCTTAGCTCCCAGAGACTAAGTTTACTATCTGGTGGGATAAATGTTAGGTTTCTACCCTTATGTCTTCTCTTGATACATTCAGGTTAAGAGTACTTTGTATACATACCATAAAGTGACCGTATCACTAAACTGGCTGTATTTATTTTAAAAAAATGTAACCAAGTATGCTTATCCGCATTCTAGAACCAAGTACAATTTAGAACAAGCTCTGTTTAGTTTTGATCTGTACCAGAATATTTATTTATTTCTTTTATTGTTTACTAGCTGTTGCCCGCGACTTCGTACGCGTTAAGTTCGGAACATGTAACATAGAAATCAAGTCTACCCGATTCCTTAATATAACAGCGTGATGATATTCATCATGAAATGTTTATGCATCTATAATCAACTATCTTTTATACGTGGGAAACAATTGAGTTTCGAGATTTTACACTGTACTGCTCATTACCATTCGGGTAAAGCGTGATAAGTTATAGTCCGGATTTTGACCATGTCTGAGTTCTGTCGAAGTACAAAATTTCGTAAAGAACTACCTAGTAATAATAAAGTTGTCATCAATAATAATAGTTTAAACCTGTTTTGCTCAACTGCCCATTTCATTCCTATAATGCCGTGATGATATATAGCGCAGTTTATGAACATGCCTTAGAAGAATGTTCACTTTTTTTTTTTTTTTTTTTTTTATATTTAGGACACGTCAATTTGACTTCACCTCTGATGGTAAGCTGAAGGTAAAGTCTCTGGAAAGAGGGTCACCATTACATACAAAATTATCAAAATTTCAGCCCAATCTGTTTAGCGTTTTTCAAGTGATGCTCGGTAATCGAGAATAAAAAGCAGACAAACAGACAAAAATTCTAAAAATTACATTTTCGGCATCGGTATCGCTCCTTTATCCGCTCGAATATTTTTCCAAAAAAATAATTGATGTGTAGTCTCAGATCAATTATTTTTTTGGAAAAATAGAATGTACAATTTGCACCTCGTTACGATTTTATTATATGTATAGATATACATATTCAACCCAAAAAAAACAAATGTGTTATAACGAATTAAGCACAAGAATCATAACAAATAAACAGGTGTGAAAACAACTCATGCGCAGATCATTGTCTACTAAGTAGATCAGAGTAATCCTTTTAACTGTACATGGATTAACTGTCGCCGTTTAACTGCTACGCTGTTAAGAAATAAGATTAAACGAGATTACCTTTTACACCTGGTTTGGTGTAAGTAAATCTGTAGAAAGATTTCGGCGAAAAATGTATGAAGATTTGATATTCTAAGAAATCTATACAAATTAAATTGAAGTTCTAATCTAATTAATTCTAAATTAATTGACATTAGATTAGTAATGTTTAAAATAATACTGTATTAATAAAATAATACATATGAACGTATGTACGAGATCTATTAGTTTCGGGTAATCTCCGTATTGGCCGGGTATTGCTGTTTTGGGCAGGATTTTTACTTCAGATAGCTGATTTTATAAGACGTTACTTGGGCTTATTTAAGTAAAACTGTTAGGTTTCTGTGCAAAAAAATTTAAACCCCGATCTAAACCTTAACCATCTGTATTGCTTAGTTGCGTTAAGTTATAACCAACCGGAGACCTAAATGTCACACTCAACCAACAAACCCACAGCCTTCGAAAATATTGAGGCTAAAAGTAACACACCCGTCGCACTCGTCACTAACCTGTAGGGTCTACAGTTCGTCTTCTTAAATTTGATACACAACGATAAATCTACTATGTATATATACTTCATACTGATATACTAATTAAGCGTAGCGAGCCGAAGGCGAGCGAAGCGTCTTTGGTTTCAAAGTTGCATTTCAAACAAATGATACTCCTCCGAGACCGTTTGACCGATCTCGACCAAATTTGCCACGGTGATCAAGTAGACATTACTGAGTGTCGTAAGGGGTCGAATGTCCAGATCGGTCTTACCATCGAGGAATAATCACCGAAAAACAAAATCAATGGAAAAAGTCGACCGGTCACGTTGACCTATTGTTGGATAGGCAAATCTCGCTACTCTTAAGCGCTTGCGAAGCTGGTAATCGTCCTAGTATCATAAAGACAGATGACGAATTTCGTGAGTTTGTTTATATTAAAATATATTTCACCATTTGAAAAGTGCAATATCCTCGATGGACATAGGCTATATATTGTGTGTAAATTAAGATGGGTGGAGTTAAAAAAGAAAACTCATATAAACTGAAGCTAAAGCAAGGTCCTCCGCCGCGTCTGTCTGTTTGCGGTAAACTCAAAAACTACTGCACCGAATTTCATTGTTTTAATAGATAGAGTGGTCCTCAAGGAAGGTTTTATACCACTCAGGTGGCAGACAAGCTCTCTTAATATGGCACTTTATTACTGTTCCAAATAGCTATACTACTTTATAACATACTAGCTGTCCCCCACGGCTTTGGCCGTGACAAACATCGATGGCCCGTGGCACCTACTTAACCCATACATGCATTAGATTTGGAATAATGTATGGAAATATGCCAGATTTGTTGACATGATTACTGCTCCGCTCCCATGGGTATTAGTGTGATGATATATAGGCTATAACGTTCCTCGATAAACAGGCTATTAAACACTAAAATATTTTTCAATTCCAACCAGCAGTGCCTGAGATTAGCGCGTTCAAACAAACAAACTCTTTAGTTTTATAATATTAGTACGAGTATAATGGCCATGACGGCCTCTCTGGCGTAGCGGTAGTGCATTCGACTGCTACGACAGGAGGTACGGGTTCGATTGGGGTGTGTGTTGGGTAACCTCCTCGAGTGTCGCTCCGATTCCGATCCCGCTGCAGTCCGGGGGAACGGAATCGGAGCGGCCGGTACACCCTGGGCGGCGGTCAATGGCTTCCCCTTCACCCCTTCATAGGGTTGGCATTGATCGTCGGCCAATACCCAACGTGGCGGGAACACATCGCTCTCCGTACTCCTCTGCTTTCAGAGGAGACAGGATGAGCGATGCTGTTAGTGGTGAGATGGCCCAGGGTCAGCCGGGGTGCGAGGGATATGCTCTATGGGTAACCTTACACCCCGGCGTCTGAAGACCCGAGACGGCGTGCGGTTTTAGTCGGTGTAAGCCCGACATAACCGCCCCCGCTGGCAGGCGGGGGGGTATCCGAAGGGATTTCCGCACGATAAAAAAAAAAAAAAAAAAAAAGGTACGGGTTCGATTCTTGCTCAGCGTATATAAGTATGTTTATCCGCATTCTGGAACCCATAATACAAGCCAGTTAAACTATGCTTACATTGGGTCTAGAAAGCGCTGTGTAGAATGTCATAGAATATTTATTTATTTATTTTATTAGCACACACGGTACTCTTCAACAGTTCAAGTCGCTCAATATTTATTATTTTATTCATAGTATAGATATAATTCAGTGAAAATACACCAACAACAAACTTACCTGACTGAAACTAATCACATCTATTTCTGCCCGCCCTACCGTTTGAACATCTCACATGGGAACTGAAACGTCATCCATTACGGATCTATTCGAGACTGTTAATAGATAAATAATACAAACGTATGTCACGGTAGGGAGATCTTGAATAACGTATGAGCATAATACTATAGGGGCAATTAATGTTAGTGTTTTAATTGGATATACACTTCTCATCAGAAAAATCGAAATACCTTGCAAGTTTATGTTTTCTACCGCCACCATAGCCGACCTTTTCTTCAATGCAGCATTGTGCAAAGCGTTCTCCATCTCTTTTTGTATACCTTGTTCCTTTCGTCGTTACCATACAGCATAATTTTACACTCATCAGAAAAGAGAACTGTGCTCCGCTGGAGGTATGACCAATTTAGGTGCTCACGTGCAAAGTTAAGGCGCGCTCTTCGATGGTCTGCAGTTAATTTCGGCCCATTTGCTGGCTTGTGCGGTACCAGTCCACGTCCCTTCAACCTTCTTCTAATGGTTGTGTCACTAACAGTCACTCTACGTACAACATGAAGCTGCTGCTGCAGTTGAAAAGCGTTAAGGCGTCGATTTCGTAAGGAAGTTGTTACAATAAATCTATCATCTCGCTCAGAAGTGACCCGATTTCAGCCAGATCCTGAACGACGGGTGAAGAAACCCGTCTCCCGATAGCGTTTGTAGAACAGAGGACAGACTTAGATGCAATCTTTCAGCCACAACACGCTGACTAAGTCCAGTACCCAGCAATGCCACCACTTGGGCGGCTTCTGCGGGCGAAATGTCCATATGTTTTAGAAAGAAAAACTTTTTTTCAGACGTCACAGTAAACAAATAAAGAAGAAAAAGTTTCAAGATAAACGCAAATTTTTCGATTCTAAGGTGAAATGTACTCCAACTCTGTTTTTAGAGTTGGAGTACATCTCACATTTGTCTTAAAACAATGATTCCTTTCTTTTTTTGGATAAATAAATGCAATTCTGATTTTGAATTTAGAATTCTCACTTACAACTGTAATGGCCAAACTGCCAGCTATATAATCATGCAATTTTTTTCATGGAATGAAAGCTCTTTTGTGTTAAATTAGGACAGATATCATAAAAACTAAAGTGTTTCGATTTTTCTGATGAGAGAAGTGTATAATGAATGTGGATATATATATATACGTAATGGACTGCTGAGACGAGGTCTCGAGTTCGATCCCCAGTCGCCCCGGGCAAACACCTCTGACTTCTCGTAGTTATGTGTGCATTCATAAATGTTATATACTAGGTCTGCAAGGCGAATCGCTGCTTGCAATGTTGAGATGAGTGAGACATCATGATTTGAAAATCAGATTTTGAAAATTTTGAACAGTGATCATTCCTCCGTGGCAAGTCCGATTTTGAAAATTCTTTTTGAAAGTCACAACTCTGGACATGCTTTCTGAGCGTGTAAAGTTTGGTCACAGTGTCTCTGCTACCACAGAGGAATCTCTGTGGTATTCTTTCAAAATATTTCCATAAACCTTCCTCTGATTGACCTCTTTAATCATGCCAAATTTGGTTCTGATTGGATTAGTAGTTTAGTAGGAGACCTGTGACAAAGAAAATCCTGAAGTCTAGTATGAGGAGCTTTCGCTCGACTTCGTCTCACTCAGCTCAATTATATAAATAGGCTAGCCCCCTATTACATTGGGAACTTTAACATAACTGTCGAATCGTGGTTGTGTAATACACGTCTGCCTACCCCTTCGGGGATACAGGTGTGAAGTTATGTCATGTTATGGATATATATTAAATGCAGTAAAACAGGGACCAAATAAATTATAAAAATGATATTAGAGGTGAAAAGGAATAGGAAATGATGCCAAAACGAACGAACGAATTGCTTTACATTCCTTGAATAGGTTCCTTGAATAGTTGCAGGAACGGGATCAGAATTCCACACGGGCGGAGTTAGTATCATAATATTTATTTGTATGAAATATATTGAAGATACAAGAAACAAATACCTATAGCATATCCTTAGGGAAAGCGCTTGTTAATACTAACGCTGACAAAATTAATCTAATTTCCAGTCTCATGTCGCACTCCCGATGCATATTAAAACATAATAAACTAAGTACATGAATAAAAACACATCTAAATTACTGAACTGCATGACCATCGATCACAATTTCCCATGCCACTATCCCTAGACTAATCTAAACGGCCATGTCACCACCCATTGGAACAGCACTCCATAACGTAGTTATCTACCGCGCCACCCAAAAACTTGCACACCCAATTCTAGTTATTACAACTGATATTGTTGGGCGAAATTTGCTTGTACATTTTGAAAATATACTCGGTATTGTAAGATAGTATACGTAGGGATTTCACTAATGCATCAACCGAAAATATAATCCGACAGGGCCTGTCTGCATCAGTGGACTGATAATGACCGATGTTGGTTCAGTCAATTCTCGGGGGTGATAGGTCAGAAGACTTATTTTAGCTACTACGGTTAGTCCCTTAATAACCCTTCATAATAATTCAAACACAAAACGGAAAGCGGACCCCGCGGACTCCGAGATGTAAGCTTTGGATACAACTGTGATCATCAGTGAAGCAGCCTATAGCTGGTATCTTAGCATTTAGATGAGTCTATTTACATAATCAGGCCACCTTATAAAAGCTAATGATGAGGTGGGTATGTCGGACTCGAACCAACTTAAACCACACGGTGTTTCGTCACACCGGCCTATGTGGCCGAGGAATCTGTATGCCCAAAAATAATATCCCTGAGACCCCGACCGGCTTTGGCCACAAACATAGACGAACCTATTTCTTTGGGGATCAAAATTTCCCCTGCTCATGGAGGACGGGGATGCTTAGTGCCACGGTTTCACTGTTGGTAGAATTTGATGATACAAATTTGTCATAAAATTCGGCCGGGTGGGTACCACCGTGCACGATTGCGAAAAACCCTCCATAGTAATCCAATTTTGGTTTGATTGCGTTCAGGGGTCAGCAGTGCATAGCCGGGCAGAGGGATTGTGGTCGCAGCACTAGTGGGACCGGTGGGTGTCACGCGGTGCTGCGACGACAATCCTCTTCCGATGAGGCCGTCAAGCTGAGTGCCACCATTGTTAATATGGTAGGTACGCCGGCGTCTGTAGACCCGAGACGGCGTGCGGTTTTAGTCGGTTCAAGCCCGACATAACCGCCCCCGCTAGCCGGCGGGGGGATCCGAAGGGATTTCCGCACGAAAAAAAAAAAAAAAGGTACGTGTATGTAATGGTGACCCTCTTTCCTGAGACTTTACCTTCAGCTTACCATCAGGCGAGGTGAAGCCAAATTCACATGTCCTAAATATAAAAAACAAACGATCTCCGCCGCCATTTCACCAATTCCATAATACAAACAAAAAAAGTATTTCTACCCATCACTATTTTTGATTTTATTGTATGTGCATACATACGGCTCTTCCTTTCACGATGTGCATACTATTTTTATAGGTTATAAATATATACTACCTACATCGTAAAACTTTAGTTGGAAAAATTGCAAAACGGAACGTGGCTGTTAGTTTGCTGCAAGAGCTGGTAACACTGTAACACAATTAAGTAAAAGCTCTATAGTGTGAATGTTAGAAGCTACGAATTGACACAGACAGGTGATAGCATAAAGGCCGCCGCACAGCTAATGGATCAAAATAAATGATTATCGTGCGATAAGCAAGAAATAGGTAAGTTAAAAATTCAAAAACCCTTGAACTTCGACTGTATCTTCAACCTGAGTTAGTACATTTTAATCACTGATTTTCATTGAGAAAAGGTGAAAGCACGGTTTAATTATACGGATTTGTTCAAGTGACTTCCAGCCTACGTGCTGCCACCATGCAGCCATAGTAGTATCTAGGTATAATGTAGTATATAAGATGTCACAAAATTAGGTCTCTGAATTTGATGAGATCACTTGGTATCGACAAAATATGTATTTGAAAAAAAAAATATCGGGTAAAATAAAAAAATAAAAAAAAAAAGCACCACCAGCGACCAGCGTCACGTGACGCGACGAGCACACGTGACGCTGGTCGCGATTTAGGTATTTCCCACTCATCCGCTTGGAGAATACTGCGAGGAGAAGGACTGCACGCCTACCACGTTCGTCACGGGCTCGTCGCGTCACGTGAAGCTGGTCGCTGGTGGTGTTTTTTTTTTCATTTTTATATTTTTTATTTTTTATGTATATTTTTACCACGTGCGTCACGGGCTCGGTGGTGTATTTTTTTTATTTTTATATTTTTTATTTTTATCTTTTTTTTTCTATCCGATATTTTTTTTTTGTTTCAAATACATATTTTGTCGATACCAAGTCATGTCACCAAATTCAGAGACCTAATTTTGTGACACTTTATATAATGTATGAGTAATGTAATGTGCCCGCGGGCATAATTTAAAATGTCGCATTAGACAACAACAAATAATCCATGAATATTTTGAACAGTTTTGATGTTTACACTCCAGTAATAACATACCTCTCACTTGCGTACAGTGAACATTATTCACAAGAAAATAGATGCATCTATTATGGTTTGATATACAACTCACGTAAACAATATTATTTAAAATGCCACGTACGGATTCTCTTAATAAATACTGTCAGTTGGTGGTTTGATCAACACGTTTGACTGACGTGGCAATTTGCGAACAGGGAGTGAATTACGTCACGAAGGCTCGTCGGCGGTACTTGCGCGAGTGTGTGATGTTTCCATGATGTTTCTGACAAGCTTTTGCCTAATGCAATTTTTGAAGGTTACCTACTGTTCACTCTGACATTCGGTTCCGTAAGATTTAAAGAGTAAAAATTGTATTTACGTGGAACATTTCTGAGAAACGTCTTGTTTTTCGGTACTTAACAATTGTAGAACGCGAAGCACCTAAATCAAATGTACTCAAATGTAAGTAAAATGTAAAGTATCTAATTCTTTTTTTTAAAGAATATTAGTAACCGAAATTACTAATATTACCCCTAACCTCTCCAACCAAGCTTAATTGCATGTGTTAGGAGTGGGTTCACGTCGGCAGTATAATGGCCAGGATTCGAACCCGGGACCTCTCGATCATACGGTCGACTCCTTAACCACTAAGCTACCGACGCTTCAATTCAACTTCAAAATGTAAAGTATCTAAATGTAAGTAAATCCGTTAAATATAGAATTTTGTTTAAGTATTTTTATTTAGAACTCACAGTGTAATGAAAAGAAAGAATTTTAAAAAAATGTGCTTTTTAACCGACTTCAAAAAAGAAGGAAGTTCTCAATTCGACTATAATTTTTTTATGTTTATTATGTTACCTCAGAACTTTCGACTGGGTGAATCGATTTTAATGATTCGTTTTTTTATTTGATACCATGAAAAAATGAAAACTTGGTCCAGACAATGAATCCATTAGAAAACCATATAAGTCTTTTAGCATTCAGTATGTGCGCAACAAATGGACGGATAACTCAATATCACGCCAACCGATTTTGATTATCCTTTTTTTAACCGACTTCAAAAAAAGGAGGTTTCTGAATCCGACTTTATATTTCTTTTTATATCGTGTTTTCTTTTCTCTTCTAATTGTCACTCATAATTGTGTACCTACGCAAACACGTCTCAGGAGTCGGATTTGACAAAAAAATTATTGTGTTATAAATCTAAAAGCTAGTATTTAGGTCCTTACCAGCTACTAGCAAAACGAGGTAACACAACTTTTCCTACTAGAACGAAAGTAAATTTCTATAAAACTTTTAAATGAATATGTATACTATATTTGGAAGGAATATTTTATTACAATTTGTAATTACATTACGCAAAATATGTATTTTTAAAAAGTTAACAAAACATCACACTCTCATCGTGGACAAAGCACTTGCTCGACTTTCTCGTCGGCACCTATACGGTTTTAGAGTGATTGAAAGAGATAGAGAATCACTACTTATTGCGTCTAAGAATATTTTCTTACAAGAAAACAGTTTAAAACAAGTTGAATTCCTGAGACGAGCTCAGCCGAATACAAGGTATTTTCGATTTTGCGTTTTTTTTACTTTTGCGATTTTTTGCGATTTTTTCTTTATCTTGCAATGGTTCACCCCAGCACGAATCTATTACCGAAAACAGTAACTCGATAAATCATCTCCATCATACCCAAAACCGTGACAGAAAATTGGCAACGACGACAACTCGATAGCAATAGAGGTTTTCTAAAGAAAATCCCTAAAAAATTACATCGGTATTCCACATTGGGGATATTATTACTTTCCATATTTAGTAACTAAATTATTCAGTTATTAAGTACAGGAGTATAAAAAAATATACTAAAAGGTTTTTCGAATATCAGAACACAATAATTGAGTTTAAATAAGTCAAAATGCGACCCAATGAAAAATATGGTAAACTATGGTTGCACCGGAATTATGTAAAATTCTTTGCCACAACTGCGTGTTTTTTCAGACGGAAGCAGTTGCTCGTTAGCTTTTCGCTTCATAGAAATACAATCAACAAAAGCTAAACCTATTCCCAACGGAATTCAAAAAAGATAAGGTTCTCGCTTCGTCGGACACCATTTTTACAAGCTTGCAATGTCGGTTTATTTGTGAAGGTAGTCGCAAATCATTAGTTCTAATTCAGCTAGCAAGATTCGTCTTGTAAGCTGAATCAGAACCACTTTATCTTATCTTAAAACATTATTACTGTTTTCAATTTCCAATTCAAAGCTTGATTGCTAGTGGGGTAAAGTGGCACACAGGTGGTTCTTTCGTCAAGTCAAATATTTTGTCGTCCTAAAAAGTTAGTGAGATATGAAAAATTTAGTACAAAACTGTTTTGTTATAACAGTTATTCAACCAATCCAATTTATCAGAGTAATTTTTATAAAATCCAATATTTTTCTTGGTTATTGGGGTTAAGGAACAAATTGCTGGAAAATTCTCGCACATGCTGCAATTCTTATAAATTATTGTGCTACGTGAACTCCACTTATCATGTGAGTAAGAAGCATGCGAATTTATATCACACTTATTTTATTTTATTTCACTAAGAGCTGCACCCGCGACGTCATCCGCGTGGTCTGAGATCTGGGTTTTAATATTTCCATAGCGGACCTTATTCTTTTTTTAAATTAAGGTAGCCTATGTTACTCCTTGTAACATTACGTATCTGCTAGTCCCATCAAAATCAGCCCATCCGTTCCAGAGATTACCTAATTCAAAGCGACAGAAAGACGAAAGTTTTAAAAACTCATTGAAAAACTGTTATTTTAACGTTAGAAACAGGCTGCAACCTCGTCTTCTGCGATACTTACTGCTTCACCAATTAAACCCAATGGAAAGACATGAGACTGTTCAGGGGTGATGTGTGGCGTATTCGACAATTAATTAAAACAAATGCTTGTTGTGGACACTGCTGTTTATTGCGCTTTTTCTACGCACATTATTCAAGGACTTAACCTTTAAGAGATTACAAAATTACACTAGGTAGAAGCTACACCATCATTTAAGTTCAATAATGTTCTTCACATTGGAGATTACACAAAAATTAACAAATGCTGACAACTTACTCGAAGGTGCCTTAATCAAACCTTGGAGAAACTTGCTGGGAGACACAATACCATGTCTTGAATTGGTATGTTGTTACATGGACATTAAACCACGCCACATGGATGGAACGTTACTCGAGGTTTCTCCGGTGATATGCAGAAACTTGAGCGATCATCAGCAGGCCCACGTTTAATATTTTATGTAATTAATTTAATGGTAAGAAAAAACCCTAAAACAAGGAGATAGACCACGGATTAATTTGGATTTTATAACTCGTATCTGAACACACATCTACATTTGACAAAGTACCTATGTTTTACTCACGATCATGTCGGCTTCCCTATCAATTTAAACCTCTTCTTCTTGTAATTCATTTTTTATTCTTTATTTTTCTCTTTAAGTAGTAGAAATTAACACAATTCTAATTTAAATATGATTTGGTTGAGAAAGACGCTACGCTTACTCCAAGCCGAACTCAGTGTTGCTATCTTTCTAACCTCTTGCCATACTATCGAACTATTATATTTTTAAGTCTTATGTTGAGAACAGAGATACTTTATTTTTGATTTAAATGTAAGTTAATATTTAACTATTTAAATTGTCATTTATTATAATATTAACTATTTAATTAGACAATTGACTTTTATTTAGTTTAAGCTGAAGTAGCGACATTTGTCAATTTCTTTTTTTAAAGCTTTACTTGTACATCGATAACGCTGTGAGTTGTGGTTTATCGATTCTTGATCATAGATGTCGCTAAAGGTATCAAAAGGTGAATTTAGATGTTGATTCTTTTTTTATGTGTTACAAGGCACTTCAATTTTTTTTTACATACTAATAGAATTTATCGGTGTCTCAATACGATTCACGACTAAACAAAACAGAAATTAACAAAGATAAAGATGTGAAAGACTTTCATTTATAAGATCCATCTTTATATTTGCCACTATGCGTTACCTACTTTAGAACGTAAAATCTATAGGGCCCCATCAAGATCTTCGGGGCCTAAACTAACCTGACCTGCAAGCTAACACATTTGCTGATTGTCGGTAGAAGGCCGAGCACGAGGTCAGACGGCAGTTACTTACGTAAAAGCAAACGTAAACCAAATATGAAAAGGGGGAATTGAAGAGCTGATTCCGGGTTCTATAGTCCAAGCTTTGGATGCATCCCCATTGGCACTTGGATGAAGAAGACTCTAGACTAGAACGTACCCTTCGTTTCGCATGCACGTTTATTGGTCATATCATTGTGTTTTATTGTCTAACTAGCTGGTCCTCCCCGCCTTCGCCAGTGGCGTATTTCTAACCCCCTTTGCACCCTTTTAACCCATATATGCCCGTAATTGATTAGTTTTCACATAATATATGGGAATCTACCGGATTTGTTGACATTTATGATTACTACTCCGCTTCTAGTAGCCTATGACACTCATATACAATGTCGCTTTCTAGTATCAGTTCAAAATTGTTTCAGTTTATCCAGAGATTACCTCCTAAAACCTAAGAAACTTTATCTCTTTATAATATAAGTATAGATAGTAAAGACAGATAATGACGAGCTACTTGCAGTAATGAAAGATGATTTAACTTATCATTTAACTTATTTTTTGTAAGCTATCTTAAATAATCGTCCTTTTCAAGGAGCTAGCACCAAATATTGTATTTTTCCACCGGACGTGTTGAAACTTATATTTGATATGGATTTTAATTTTCGAACAGCAGCCAGGACTATTCTGTGATCCATTTAAACATTAATATATAGCCTTTGATCCGCGTGCAGGAAGTTAATTATTCTAATAGAGACTCTTGCTATTGTTAGCCTGAGCCATTTTGTACGCTTGACAGATTTTAATCACAAATACTTAGCGTTTTGTGCTCTAATGTCCAAGTTGTAGGCAAGGGAATGCAATAATAAAAACGAGGTGATTATAATTAACGTATCACATCATTCGAGTAACATTTTATATGTATTTTAATAAGGTGGCTTTTTTAGGAAAGCCGAGGTCAACCTCCTAACAGTTTTAACATTGTGATGAACCTATATAAGTATAAGTTTATCCCGAAGTGTAACTGTACTGTTAAATGATTTTGGAAATATTTCAGACTAGCTGTTACCAGTAGCCCTGTCTTTTGCGTATACTGAAATAGTCGTTAAGTCTTTTGAAATTTCCGCGATATTTTTTATAATTTTTCTTTCCGTAGGAACCTTCTACAAAGTACCTATTAGATAATTTAAAAAAAAGATGACTGAAATCGGTAAAGTTGTCCTCAACTTTTCTCCCACTTGGGATAATTCCCTAGAGAGAGAAAAGTCGCGAGGGATTTTATTCTTAAATCAAACCACTTTCAATACGTAATCCATAGAACAGTACATTACGAGAGTTTCAGAAGTTACTGTTTCTAACCAAACATTAATATTGAATAAATATGTAAAATATGTATATACATGCCATATTATAGATAACCAATCCATCTTGTTCGTATCACCCCTCTCTCCCCTCCGACGTCGACATTCTACAACGACGCGGACTTATTAAAAGGAGTGTCGTTGCGTTAATAAGCCTCCGCGCAAAAGCCTTGTATTAAACATGCAAAGAGAAAATGATTTATGTGTAAAATTTGCGAAGTGGCGAATATGGGCAGATTTTGTATCGAAGCCTTGATGTCGAGTACTTTAATACATACTAGTAACCCGCTGTCGCTTCGCTTCGGTTTATGAGTTTTTTTTTTCAGTCCATCGGAGATCATGTAAGTTTCAAATGGTGAAAGAATTGTTCAATAAGTTTCGAAGATTTCCCCAAACAGATAAAAACTCACAACATTCGGCCTCTCATTTTCTAATATTAGTATAGATAAAGGCATTGTAGACTATACTATATAAAAGATTTATTTTTTGAGTCCGTCAGTGAATTAAGTAAGTCGTACTTCGACAAATACTCCGCATAAACGAACTCCTTTAAAATAATAAAACCCCTTGAAACTGATTTACACGCTTTTAGTTGAAGTTTTAACTGATTTTGATGTTAAGAAATTGTTCGCCAACTTAACAAAACCTATAGAAATCTACTTTGCCAACTATTTAAAACGAAAAGTTGTCAAGTCACCCGCGGTGCTCAACTTCTGAATAAGATAAAATTATAGGCTCGTTAAGGCTATTAACTCGACAATTTAACGTTGCACTTTATACAGTATTCTTCCTTTAGAATATGCTGTAATTTTACAAGTAGTTTGAGCCTCTTGGTGGTGTGAAACTGATTGGCCATTAAACTATAACAGCTTGTTTCGTTGAATCGTAAATGTATAATGAATACCTACATAATATATAGAGTAACCTTTACGTCTAAACTATCATATTATATTTATATTTCGTGAATTGTTATATACCAACAATAAAATATTTAACAAAATAAATTGGAAATTAAATGTAAATAAATTCTACCTACATTTTTTTAGACTATCTTCGATACTTACTACTGGAAAGCAGTATCCATAATCATTGCTTCCAATGTTTTCCAAACCTGTTGAAGCTTCTAATGCTTTGGAAGAACCAGACAATAAAACCACTGCTGTGATCACTTAGGAAGACCTTAGTAGGGAAGTCAATAGTTCCTTCCTTTCGAGCGAAGGTAGACAAGAAGCGCTGGCTTGACGTCGCGTTGTAGACGATAACATGCAATTCTATGCGATTCAATGGTCTTCCTATGCCTAAGACCAAGCGAAATGAAGGAGAAAATCCCGAAAAGTGGACCCCGGGTTCTGAGATGAAAGCCTCCGATGCAAGTGGGTCTCAACGCTGTGATGGTTATGAATGTGGCAAATGAATACCGAATGCGAATGAAGTAACTATGTTAAATGCGAGTTACGTAGCATTATCGAAACGAATAGATTGCAAAAAATATTTGAACTGTTTAAGGTAATAAATAATATTCACCTTGCGACATTCAATATCACACACGTGATCAATTCACGACTAAACGATCAGGTATCCAAAGTTGTTTATGTTATCATCATCATTCATAACGGTTAAATTATTTTACAAACAAAACGCAACAACATTCACATCCAATTGCAAATGTCATCGTGGCACTTAGAAAAGCGTTCTACACGAACAATAAACAATTTTACTGCGTATTTCATGACCAATAAATTATCATTTCGACGACGATATAAATTACTGAACAGAAAGCTGTAAAGGATACGTTTGATATTTGTTTTGAACGTAAATATCAAATGCATTTTCTGACAAAACAGTTCTCACTCAAGGGCTCATTCTAGGTCCTTTACTTCACATAATACTGTGAACATTAATTTATGTTTTTTAAATAACTAATATATTATATTATAGAGTACTTCCATACCACTTCGTACAAGAGAATTTTCTAACATAAGTTATAATAAGTCGTCAACTTGTACGTAACTCTTTTCACATTTTATTACTTTATTATAAAGGAAACAAAATATTAACTATTGCCACGTCTTAAATTTGTACAGGAACTTTTGATTTATGTTTCTTTGTTCTCTGCTTCAAAGTAAATTTCTTGGAATAGTATGTATACGAAATGTAACAAAATAATAGTGTATATTGCAGAATAATAAGGTAGGTTTTAAGGTAAAGTTTTCAGAGGCAACTGGCTTAAATATCACTGAAATATCTTTGATCCTATAGTCCATGGTCTTTTTAGATATTTTTGTAATTTTTTTATACCTTTTTCATGGTATGTACTTATATATAAGGTGTCACAAAATTAGGTCTATGAATTTGGTGAGATGACTTGGTATCGACCAAATAGGTATGTATTTGAAACAAAAACCCCCAGCGACCAGTGTCACGTGACGCGACGAGCCCGTGATGCACGTGGTAGGCGTGCAGTCCTTCTCCTCGCAGTATTCTCCAAGCGGATGTGTGGAAAATACCTAAATCGCGACCAGCGTCACGTCTGCTCGTCGCGTTACGTGACGCTGGTCGCTGGTGGTGTTTTTTTTTCATATTTATTATTTTTATTTTTTTTTTATTTTTTTTACCCGATATTTTTTTTTTGTTTCAAATACATATTTTGTCGATACCAAGTCATCTCACCAAATTCAGCGACCTAAATTTGGGACACCTTATATATATAAAAAATTGTTAAAATTATTATATTACTAACGTAATTTTTAAGATTATTGTTACTAACACTATGGATTCCGGTCCGAAATAAACGAATTTTATTTATTTATATACCTAATTATTATGACGAAGAATTCCTTTGATGACCTATTTAAATTTCTACCAGAACTGTCACAATTTCTTCAAAAAAATATCTATTGTTGTTATTTAAGTATACATCCTTCATTATTCTATAAAATAATGCACAAAACATACATATCTGAAACCCTAAAAACTCAGTTTACTTTTAAACAAGAATATAGGCTGCGGTAAGAATATTGCATACGAAAGACTGGTTACGGTAAGATTTTAATTTTATGCGAAAATTTTAACTGTTCATCATATAGGAATGAGCACCAGATTCAACTTAATTTTCGCCATGCGTTAGGGGTTTGCACACTAGAAACATTTTGTAGCACTAGTCTGATGACCCTGATCGTGTTGTCCCGATTACAAGAGAAAACTGTTGAGAAACGAGTGGAGGAGTTCCCCGTCTATAACAAATTGCCGTATGATGTCAAAGTATAGGAATGGGAGCTCATTGAGGTAGTGAGAAAGAGGGGTGCTTGGTTGGGGACCTCCACGCGGTGCACACTGGGCAATGGAGACGGCAGCGCCTCTCTACTAGGGTGGCAGAGACGCTGCCGCCTACGGCCAACTCCGACCGGGGCGGGGACGGCCCTGTTGAGGGCTGTTCGGAAGCTTTCCACGTGTCCCTCTGATTAGCAGATGGCACAGTGGAGAGCAAGTAAGGGGGCCATCTCGAAACCGGAGATGGCCCAGGGTCAGTCGGGGTGCGAGGGATATGCTCTATGGGTAACCTTACACCCCGGCGTCTTAAGACCCGAGACGGCGTGCGGTTTTAGTCGGTGCAAGCCCGACATAACCGCCCCCGCTGGGCAGCGGGGGGGTATACGTAGGGATTTCCGCACGAAAAAAAAAAAAAAGGTAGTGAGAAAGAAAACTTCTATGCAGAAATTATAGAACCGGGTGGGTTTTACTGACTTCAGTTTGGTTCAAAGTTCGTGAACACCGTGTGGCCTTCGTAGGCCAGATCGAACTCTGATTGACGGGCTAAATAAGGCAGCGTGTCTAAAATAACCATAGTATCTGAAATATAAAGTAGGCTATCGAAAGTTTATGTTGGATTCGATAGTGAAACCAATAGTACCTGCCAGATGGAATATCACGACCGTAGTGCAAACATTAGATCCAGCAAAAGAGTTTTTGGTATTAATACTAGAGTAAGTGAGTTCACGCCCTTATTTTTTGAGACCGGCTTGTTTTAATCAGAAATATGAACCGGTGCACATGATATAATTTTATAGATAAAATGTGCTTAATAAGCTAGTCTCTCGCAGAATTTCACGTCATACGCAGTGTGGAAGCGTTCGGAGAAAAATGGAAAGATAAGACTTGCATTGTTCAGGAATTTAAAAGATAAGGTTTTGTGTACACGAGAGTCATCGTCTAATTCGTTGATATGGTTTTAAAATATATTTTTTACTTTATTATGTAATATAAGTCCTGGTATTGATTTTTGTTTTTGTGCACTATATAATATATATAATATATAAATATGTTTTTGTGCATGTATGTATTTTATATTATCTTTATATGTATATATATATATATATATATTTCTTGTGTGCGTGTGTATTTCACTGAACTCCTCCTAGACGGCTGGACCGATTTTGATGAAATTTTTTGTGTGAGTTCAAGGGGATTCGAGGATGGTTTAGATTCACAATTTAACGACGTGTGTACAGGACAACGTCTGTCGGGTCTGCTATTATATATATATTTATATACATTATATTTATATACATCGTCTTTATATACTGTCTCTCGTCTTCCCCACTGTTAACGTATTCTCTTCTTTTCAAACTCTCCTCTCGCAGATCTGCTGGAAGAGATTTCTTCAAGAAATAAGCAGAGCCTCTGTAGTACTTTTTCCATTTTTTTGTGTTCGTGTCTGATTGTGTGTCTACATAAATAAATAAATAAAAAATAACTTTAATTTTTAATATTCAATATAAAGTTTGAAGAGCAACACTGTAGGTACATCTTACACTTCCATATTAAAAAACTGGCAAAATATAGAGTCGTCGCGAGACGCCTGACGCATTTATACTATAGAAAATATAACTACAAGAATAGATTATCAATGGAAAGAAATGTAATTGAAAAATATGGCATACTTAATTCATTAAAAAAAACTTTATTTCAATTCATCAATACAAGCCAAGTAGTACACTGCCGGACATAGGCCTATAAATGTTAATACAATACCAAAATTACAAATTAAATCACCGAACTTCTGCAAGCTTGCGTCCCTACGCAAATAATATAGTAATCAATCTAAAAAATAATTTCTCGGTGAATGTGTTACCTACATTATACTCGTAAATAGCGGTTTAGTTTTAGCGTGTATGGTCACTCAATCAGAATAAGCTTCTTAAGTATATTCCTAAATGAATTTGTTAGTATACCTGAGAATAACACAACTGGCAGATTCTTCAAACGGTAGGCTTAAAACCTATCTAAAGCTCTATGGGCGGTTCCTTTATTTAAAATTAATTATTTAGTATATACCAGGCCACTCAGAAAGTATTGCGAAAAAAAATTTTATATATGAGAGACTGGTCAGTTATAATCTATTTCTAAAATATGATTATTTATGAGTAAAAATAAGTACGTTCCAATTTCAAAATTTCTCTCTGCATTTTTTGCAAGATAATTTCAATTATTGTGTCTCATTGAAAAATGGATCTGCGTCGGGAACATTTTCGCGCTATGATTTTCTACGATTTCAAGTGTCGCCTGAAACCAGACGAATCGTACGATAGACTTCAAATGGCATTCATGGATGAAGGCCCTTCCAAGGCGACCGTGTATCGTTGGTATAACGAATTCAAGCGCGGTCGACTGACTTTGGAGGATGAAGAAAGAAGTGGTCGCCCTTTGACGGCTGTTACGGAAGAAAATGTGCTAGCAGTGAAAATTTTAATCCAAGATAATAGACGAGTCACATATCAAGAGATTCAGCACATTCTTCAGATTGGATCGGGAAGCCTTCACGAGATTCTACACGTGCATCTTCGTGTGAGAAGGATAGTTTCACGCTGGGTGCGGCACAATCTCACCGATGCTCAGAGGCAGGCCCGGGTGGAATGGTGTCGTGATATGATAAACAAGTTTGAAGTAGGCGCGTCTCGGCGTGTTTATGACATCATTACAGGTGATGAGTCGTGGATTTATCAGTATGATCCAGAAACAAAACGCCAGTCGACGGTTTGGGTGTTTCAAAACGAATCAACACCTACCAAAGTGAAGCGATCTAGAAGCGGAGGGAAGATTTTGATCGCGAGTTTTTTCAATTTGTCTGGCTACTTGTTATCAATCCCTTTACGAAATCAAAGAAGCATCAACGCTGAATGGTACACTACCAAATGCTTGGCAGAAGTTTTCTCTGTAGTGAGCTACAAGCGACCAAACACAGGGCTCCGCGGGATACTACTCCACCATGACAACGCGCCCGCACACACCGCGCTTAAAACGAGGGACTTCCTGGACAGCAGCCCGCAACTTGCTCGCCGCGCGTCGCAGGCAACTCAGGCGCCGGAGGTCGCTTAACGACCTCCGTCCTCCATGAGCGCAGGCCTGGGGGTGGCGGGTGAGGCCACCTGTCACCACAGCAGAAGCAGGCCGGGGCGGTGGGGCGACTAGCGCCCCTCCCCCAAACCGGGGCAAGACGGGGACACCGTGGTTCCCAAACCCGAGGGGGCCATCTCGAAACCGGAGATGGCCCAGGGTCAGTCGGGGTGCGAGGGATATGCTCTATGGGCAACCTTACACCCCGGCGTCTGTAGACCCGAGACGGCGTGCGGTTTTAGTCGGTTCAAGCCCGACATAACCGCCCCCGCTGGCACGCGGGGGGGTATCCGAAGGGATTTCCGCACGAAAAAAAAAAAAAAAAAAAAAAGGTATCTGCGGCGGATTGGAAAAAGTGTTTTGAAAACTGGTTCAAACGCATGAAACTTTGTGTAGAGGCTGGTGGAGAGTACTTTGAAAAGATTGAATAAAAAAATATTTACCTATAGAACACTTTTTTTTATTTTCGCAAAACTTTCTGAGTGTCCCACGTAATTATAGGAATCGAGGGAAAAATTATTGTTTTCAAAATTGTTGTTAACACTGAAACTAACAAGAAAATCGTTTGACAAACAAAGAAGAAAAATATCTTAAACTGCATTCTTCTACACCTAGAACCTATCATAATAGATCCAACAAATCCCAAAAACAGAAGCATATTTTCAGACAGGAACCCATTATCAACAATTTTATGTTTCCTTTAACACATTAGTCGCCTGAACCATGTAAAGATGGCGTAAAGTACCTATCAGTTCAAAGAAAAATAAAAAGGCCCTTTCTTTTAAAAGTTCAAATATAGAAACGCCACAGATGAAAATTTAGGAGTTCATAACATTCGCCTCACGCGGGGTCAGGACGGTATTAATTTCTAGCAAATGCGCAATGTATGACCTACTTAGGGTTACCACAATTCTTCCGAGTTCTTAAGTGTATTCTCCCTTTTTAGGGATTTTCTTTAGAAAAGCCCTATTGCTATCGAGTTGTCGTCGACGTCGTCGTTGCCAATTTTTTGTCACGGTTTTGGGTATGAAGGAGATGAGCTATCGAGTTGCTGTTTTCGGTAATAAATTCGTTGCGGGGGTGAACCATTGCAAGATAAAGAAAGAATCGCAAAAAATCGCAAAAAAAAAAAATCGCAAAATCGAAAATCCCTTGTATTCGGCTGAGCTCGTCTCAGGAATTCAACTTGTTATATACGCACGCCTGTGTTATCCTCCAAAGTATTATGTATTATGTAACAAAAGGGTGAACTTATTGCAGTCAATACGTTCTCAGAGTCTGTGTTGATCATGGTAATTCTCCTTTCCTCATGTTCTATGTTGATCTCTGTCCTCGAACGAGTTTCGTTCCCAAGCAGAAACACACCGAGGTCACCAGAACATGTATTTCATTCCAATTCAAGCTAAGGGTGCAACTTCATCGCAGATTCTTGAACAGAGCACCGCATTCGCTTACATAACCTGAACCTATGTTTTACATACCGACTCATGTTTTAACTTCGTATAATCACGGTAAAGTTCGAAAACATTGATTATGAGACTATTGAGCCTCCCAAAATCAATCTACTTCTTTTTTGAAATTTACGCTTGTTGATCAGTACTAATTTTTAAACTGTCGCGTTCCATGGTATACAATAATTTACTGGCGCAGTAGTGCACCGCTGCGCCAGTCAGCCTGTGACCACGGCCAGTGTAACCTGGTCGAAACGTCAGGCAATCCAAAGGTATGTATATACCTATACATGATCGCGTTAATTCCCGTTGAATTATTGTATAGCATGTTGATCAGGTTCATCAATCTGATATCGACACCGTTTCGTAACCCAAGATATTGTGACTTAAGGGCTCTTAGCTCCCACTTTGTCATGCTGAGATTAAAGATCTTTTTTGAAATGAGATTCGACAAAGTATCACATTATGGGGTTTTAAGATCAAATCCCCAAGGAAATTCATTTTGCCGCGTCGAGGGAATTTCGTTTAATATAATGATTAACGAGCAACCTCGCAATCATTTGTTATTATTCCTTCAGCTTATCGTGACTTACCGTCGAGATTTCAACGAGAGTTAGCAGATTGAACTATGTGGACAAACGGTTCACAAACCTGGATTGAGGCCAGGCAAGAACTAAATTTGATAGCTTCGTGACTAGGAAGAAATCGCGCGTATCAAGCAAATTAAGTATCTACAATGTTTTTTGTTATAGAAGTAACAAACAGAATTAGCTAATACATGCTTATAAAGCACCCATGAAGAATATAAATAGGCTAAATTCAAATGAAAAGAAAGTTTTTAATATAAATCGTGATGAAGCCGAAGATAAAGGGCCAAAATGACACTGGCGAGAATGTAAAATCTCTTTATTTCGAACTTCATTCGTCGCTGGCGATAAATGCCTAAAATGATTGAGTATTGATGATATACAAACGGTGGTATAATCTATTCTGACTCCATCAGATCGGCTCGTTGGTATATCAGATTAATGTATTACCATCCAGAAGCCACAAACTTACAATATTTCCAATCAATCCAACATGTTGTTCAACATGTAGAAGTTGGTTGAATACAGCTTCCAATATTTTGAATATGTTAATACAAGATTGTGCCCAATACCGTGCGAAGTGGAGAAGTAAAAGTCGGAAAGCGGAACCCAGACGCCGAGGTGAAGGCCTCGGATGCGATCGGGACTAACGTGAAGATGACGATGATGATGATGATAATTCACAATACAGTTAGTTACAGTAAAGCTAATAATCGTTTTAAAATAAAACTACAATCGTCATCATCAATGCGGGCTATCTTCATACTGAAGTTTGGAGGTCAGTTGTAGGTAGGTAGTTTTTGCGAGCCCGTGCTGTACTTTTAGTTGCTGGTAACCCAAGTACACTCATCAATTTCATCCAGCTATTTTTGTCTCACACGTTCTAAGCTCTTCTTTCCCGATTATTATCGAAACTTACAATTGTGGTTAATATTCGTGACGACTTTGACGATCGAGCTGAGTCATCATTATTTTGATCTATGATTTTAGGAACAAACGACCACTTAATTTTATTGGTATTTAATAGGAATCCAATGGGTGATAACCCTAAGTAGGCTATTATATATTTGCCCACTTCCGCACGTGCCGAAAACGCCACATATGTTAGTATTACGGTTAATGAAATAAAAATGAAAGATTATTTCTGGCAAAATTGTGGGTTAATAACGGAGGAATGATTTGTGGATGGAAGTGAAAACAGTCGTTTGTATGGGGTGTTGGTGACATTGTAACATTGGAAGCAGTATTTGGTTTTGTATTTGCTTCATATTAGTTAAGAAGAATTGTGTGAGCAAACCGACTAAAGTGTATTTACTGGTCCTTGGTATTAATTTTACTGTTCACAATTTATAAACAGCAAAAAATGTTTATAAAAATTGAAACGCCGTATTTCACAAATGCAAAATGAAGAAAATTTAAAGATCAC
This sequence comes from Cybosia mesomella, assembly GCA_946251805.1. Lineage (NCBI taxonomy): Eukaryota > Metazoa > Arthropoda > Insecta > Lepidoptera > Erebidae > Cybosia > Cybosia mesomella. Next base: position 7,002,878 of record OX276389.1, read on the forward strand.
ACATAAATAAATAAATATGAATTTTATGCACACATTATGGAATAGATATAGGTACCAATCTAAAACTATAAACAATAGTAGCTTTCACCAATAACTGCAAACTCTTGCGGGTGAAATTAATAAGTATGCGTCTTATATAGGTTTAGGATTTCATCGATTTATCGACCATTCACACAACTCGTAGTTCTGTGATAACCAGCAAGAAATTAAAACAACAAAAATAAATAATTACTAAGCTGCAATTGCTGCAATTCTAGGTACACGCTGAACATTAATACTGGCCAAGAACATAGATCGCAACTGCCAAGTTGCTAACTATGTTCTAAGTTCAAACAAAATATTGAGAGGAATCCTATCTTGCAAAAATTGAAATAGTAACTACTGTGTAATTAATTCTATCAATCTAGTCCTTTTAAAGGTTGTCTGAAAGAGATCGCGTATTGCGATAAGACCGCCCATTGTACAAGTTTTTTTTTAAGTATCTTAGATATTGGTATCCTTTGGTTTGTGTGCAATAACGAGTATCTATCTATCTATCTACTTTGATCAAGCGTGCTTGTATCACCTATGTAGAAGAAAACAAACCAAACAAAACCGTGAGATAGGTAGTAAATGCAAATAAACCTTTTTCATTCGGGTCATAGTTCATTCGAGATCTACATGGGCATACTATAAGTTTTGCGTAGATAACTCATAAATAACACTTGAGACATTTGAGGGCAAAGTGATATATTTATTGTTTTTCACAATATTCTATGTGGTATGTTTTTAGGCGAAGGAGCGAAATGCGGGTATCACACCTCTTCGGAGAACTGACGTGGGTATATGTAATGCAGTATATGCAAAATATTATTATATAGCACTTTTTTATCATGATGCGGAAGCCCCAATACGGGCAATGCCGTTCAATATCGCGAAAATGGACCTATAACCACAGTTTAACGTAGGTGTAGCCACGAATCAATCAAACGACAGTTCCTTGCAGAATTATTTGTAGCCGCCCAAAGTTATACTTTTTATCTGAACTATATAACACTATCTAATTTCAGAATTAAGAAACAAAAGTAAATACTACTTATACCTGTATCTATCTTGACGAATTCTCTTTAAGAAAGAAAAAGGAAGAAAAAAGAAAATCCGTTTTATTTCAGTGCAAAACAAATTCACACATAATGACTGGCACAATCATAAAATCGATCTTTACTAATTAGTCGCATTTCGCCACCGAAGGATTAGTGCCTTTTTCTGTCTATCACGACAAATCTTCTCTTCGTCTTCAGTCACAATGTCATGTCAACAGTCAATTTAACATTTAAAATGCCTCCAACCCGTTTTTCTTCATAATGCGATTCAGTCGGATTTTTATACTTAGCCACCAGTAACCAGATTAACCCAGTGATCGCAGTCGATCAATCTTCCCAAATCTTACCATGGAGTGAAACACAGCAATGATCAACTTTTTGAATACAAAATAAACAAAATAAAAGATTCACATTATTTAAAACTCTTATTTTGTTTAAAGTATTAAATTTTTCCAATAAAATACATTTGAGTTGTTTTAGCAAAACATGGATCACCACCACCTCTTCAGAAGAAGAAAAATAGAAGTACAAATTTGGTACTGTACCGTATCCACCCAGGAGGTGATATCCATTACCTGTAACAGAAACGAAGGTGCACATTATATTTACTCATACCAGTAAAAAAGATACTTAAATTATATTTTCGAGAACAAATCCACGCCAAGATTTTTGGGGCCCAAGACAGCCTTCTATAAGCCAGGTACATCTGCTGATTGACGGACGAGGCTCTGATGTAGGCTTTCCTCTCGGGGTTAGGGGGTGAGATGGTATTCACTTAAGTAAAAGCCCACCAATCCATATTATGAAAAGGACAGGTTGGAGAGCGGAGTCCGGGCTCTAAACTCCAAGCTTTGGATGCAGCTGGGAATGGTGCACGAATGAAGAGAACAGATATAGGTGAGAATATTTATTACTAGCTCATGCGCACGGCTTCGCCCGCGTGGAATTCTGTTCCCGCTCCCACTTCCCATGGGAACCTATTCCAGGGATAAAAAGTAGACAGTATTCCAGACTATAAATATATCCCTGTACCAAATTTCAGCCAGATCCGTTCAGACGTTTTTGCGTGAAAGAGTAACAAACATTAACACATCTATACTCATAAACTTTCGCGTTTATAATATTAAACTAGGATTTTTATAATTCATCTCGGCCTAACCCATCGGAAATACAGGAGTAAGCACATATATAAGAAATAGAATGATATATGAATGATAGATAAAATAAAATGATATCATTTCATAAATCTAAGGATTCAGAATTTCCAGTGTAGTATTCATTTCAACTGTAAATCGGCTACCTGTGGATTGAGTATTCTAGACGCGGGCGTTCATTTTGATCATGGACGGAAAGGTTAGATACATTGAACGGTCCCTGAGATATTTATGATCTTTGTATACGAGTGTTTATTGAACGAAGTCCTTGCACAGGAAGCACTTTAGTCAGATAGTGGTAAATTGAAATGTCATTCAAAGTCGTAGAATGTCGTAGACGGAAATCGAGAACAAAAAAACAACAACGTGGTGAAAAACATAGACTACATTGATGGGTACTATTTTACCATGGTTTATGTGCTTGCAACTATTGTCATGTTATTAAGATCGCCTTCCAGGTTTTTATTTCGAGATCAAAGCCTCGCAAGGCAATCTCTCGTTTCGTGTTGCACTATAGTTGCATTCCTCTAATAGTTGCTTCATCGCTTTGTACGTGTTCATTGCTTTTCTTGTAGAATTATTTAACAACCATGTGGAGTTATTCTGTCTTAACAATGATTTTGATACTTTTATCCGCAGTATATTTCGTGTTTAATAATACTGAAGTGCTCCTTAATGAAATTGAAAACCATTTGAATGCTCACCAAATATTGTTTTACTGAAACAGTAAGGAAATATACTAAATAGTTATTACCACTCAGAAATAGGAACCCTGCAAAGCAAGAACCTGAAACAGAAATTGCTAAACATTTATCCATTCTGGCGGATGGTATTTCGAATTTATTGGTAGTAAAATAAGTGCATTTCGGCTATGGTTTTAAACACATGCCAGTTAAATTACTACATTGCTGTGTTTAACAACTAACCTGTTATCTTTTCCTTATTTTCTTTTAAGTATACAGCTACCAATACAGGCCCAGACATTTTCTAATCCTTTTAAAAATTATATGTAAAACTGATTCATAATTCTAGCCAGAAACCATGAGGAAGCAAAAAGAATCTTACGCATTTTTGAAGTGAAAACTTCTTTAGCGGCGTTGTGCACTTTTTTTTGTAATGGGTAAAATAGGTTATCCTCGCATCAGGACACGTGTCCTGATCGAAAATTCGTAAGACGGTGGAAGAGTAGTCTTTATCACAATGCCATCTTTGTCGAGGCTGATGAACTATTTAGTTTTGATCCCATAAAGTTCCAAACTGATTCATAATGAACAACATAGATGGCTCTGAAATATATTTTTATAATATAAAGAAGATTATTGATATATTAATAAGAATATTTTTAGGGATTTTCTTTAAAAAAGCTCTATTGCTTTCGAGTTGTCGTCGTCGTCGACGTCGTCGTTGCCAATTTTCTGTCACGGTTTTGGGTATGAAGGAGATGAGCTATCGAGTTGCTGTTTTCGGTAATAGATTCGTGCTGGGGTGAACCATTGCAAGATAAAAAAATATCGCAAAAAATCGCAAAAAAAAAAAACGCAAAATCGAAAATCCCTTGTATTCGGCTGAGCTCGTCTCAGGAATTCAACTTGTTTTTCGTGTTTTCACTTCTGTCGGTACTACCGAAGTGCCACTGTTTTTTTTTTATAAAGAATACAAAACCATTTACTTAAGTGACGGCAGTGAGTTTAATGTGCTGACGACTCTATAAGTCTAAGAAGTCAGAAGCTTTCTACCACGAATATACCATTTAACAGAATAACATACCAGTAATAAAGAAAACTGTAAAACAAAATGAACCGGAGGATCGCAGTAACAGCACATAAAATTAATATTCAATGGACGACTAAAGCAACATATAAACTTGTTTACGGCTGTATCAATTCTAATTTATGCTATGCTGGACACGTTTTGCCTGACAACAGGAACAGTGAGGAGTATCATTTTATTCAAAGAATCAAAGAATCAATTTCGTTTATTCAGTTTAGGCACATAAAGAGCACATACGAATGTCAAAGTTTTACAATTGCGTTTGTCAAAATTATCAAAAACATGTAATTAAATCATTTGAAAATGATTCTTTCGCTGGTTCGGTAGTTGGATCTACTGAGAAGAGACCAGCAAGAAACTCAGGTAGATCATCGTTATGCTTTCTTTTTTATTTATTTTTTAATATAAAGTTTTGTTTTATTTATAATAAATATGTGCAAGAGCAAGAGTTAAGAGTTAATTAGGTTGACCATGCATTTTTATCATTAAGATATTCATCTAATTTAAAATAACCTTTTTTCACTTCTATTTTAAATTTATTAAGTGGCAGGTCAACCAAATCCTGAGGGATTTTATTAAATATTTTTATACATTTGCCTACAAATGAATTACCAACTTTATGAAGTCTGAGTTTTGGCGCTGCAAGCTTATTTTTACTTCTGGTATTAAAATTATGTTCGTCCGATTTTTTTTTGAACAGATCTATATATTTTCTTACTACCCTCATGAATTTTCCTAATGACATGTTGTACATGTTCTGGTAAAATTGCAAGATGTCAGAAGTAAATATGAATTATAATAAAAAGTTTCTTCAAGCCGCTGTTTATTCATTGAGAGATAAATGGACGGCAAAACTGTTCGGTGGATTAATTGAAAGACGCTAAAAACTTGAATTGATTTAAATTTAAATATTAGCTAATGGTTGCCTGTAAGAGATTGCCACAGTGCGATAAGACCACCAAATGTATATGCCATAATGTGATATTTTTATTTCATTTTTATCTTATTCTTTGTGTACAATAGAGATATACTACAACTATTTAAATTTAAATAAATATCAACGTAACTAATGAAGAATTTCAAGAAAATGAACGTTCGTAGAAATTTATTTATTTATCTTCGTTTAGTTAGAATTGAGTACAAATTATGAAAGATGTTTACTTCTAAATATACAAGTTTGTTTGAGTATTATTTACTCCGCAATAGTTGAAATTCATAGGACACATAATATTCATATCAGGTGGTGTAGCAAGAAAAAGTTAATGTATTTTTTAAGACTACTAGTAAATGACAAATATATAAAAATATATAATAGAAGAATATTACCCAGAATAACATACTTACGTACATTGTGATAAACAACCTTCGTATCCATTCATTCAGGTTACAAAACGTAAGGTACCTAACGTCATTAGCCATAGCCATTACTATTAACGAAGGCGAGTGAAACATAACAGAGCTATACGATCCTTACAACAATTTCGACATAGACGTGGGCCATTTTAATTTACACAGCTTTTGTTCCTTATAATTAGAAGCTACGCCTAAAAGAAACGTCTATTGGGATTGCTCATTAGAGAGGTATCTCTTTATGTGAGGTAAAATTGCTTAAGTGTTTTATGAACATTATCGCCTTTTTTCTTTGTATTTGTATCGTATGTATGTATATATATGAATATTAGGAAACTCGAGGATAAATAAGAATATAGAGTTTTGCGAGCAAAAACATGACTATTTACGTCATAAACAAAGATTTTTAAAGTGCAGCGTTTGCAAGTTTAGAGACATTCTTATAACCCTTTAAAACATAGATATAAACATAAGTACAGCTTCTTGCAGTTTTCACAGGGTTTATGTGAAATATGTATCTACAGATATTCAGGGTACAGTATATCATCAAAACTAACCTCTAAACACAAAACTAGGTACATCTTCTTGCAGTTTTTACAGGGTTTATGTGAAATATGTATGTACAGATAAGTATATCATCAAAATTAACCTCTAAACACAAAACAAGGCACATCTTGCAGTTTTTCAGGGTTTATGTGAAATATGTATGTACAGATATTCAGGGTAAGTATACCATCAAAATTAACCTCTAAACACAAAACATAATTACAATTATTATCACTAATAGATCAGAACTGCGATGCCGTCAGATGCATTTTATTACTAGCCTACGTTACGGACGCATACCATACAGTCCCACAAAACTATACAATGCGTACTTTCAATAATCAACAAAATAAATTCCAATTCATGCAACGGCACCATTCAGAGACGTTCATCCATAAAAACAGCCATCAATCCTGCTGGACTATCGAAAAAAAAAGGGAAACATGAAAACTTTCATGTTCAAAGAAGATTATGATAAACAGTTTTCACTCGACGCTGGCGTGGATTGATCGTCCGTGGCTCAGTTCATTGCATATTTATTGAGGCGCTTAAGTTAGAGTTTTTCGAGGGTATTGCCGTATTGGTTTTGGAAAATTGAATACATTGACATGGGAGGGTTTAGCGTTATTAATTTTAGATGTGTAAGGATCCGTGACGAAGAATTTAATGCAAAATACAATTAAAATTATGAGAGTAAATTGTTTTGTTCCTGTTGATATGAAAGATAAGAAAAAATTAATTCTACAACAGATTTTGCATAAAATATAATGGCATACATATCGTATAAAAAAAGAAAGACAAAACCAGCCAAGTGAGAGTCGGATTCACGCACGAAGGGATAACTATACAATGTGAGTCCCCCATCATTTATTTTATTTTAATTTAATTATTTATTTTTGAAGTTAATATACAACTACTATTCTGTGAATATCAAGCGTCTACCTGTTATTAATATTTTAAAATTTGGTTTCTTGTATGGGAGCCCCCCTTAAACATTTATTTAATTCAGTTTTTAGTATTTGTTGTTATTTTGTTAGTTAGTATATATTGCAACAGGAATACATCATCTTTGAAAATTTCAATTGCCTAGCTATCACGTTTCATGAGATACAGCCTGATTATTGCCATTATTAATATCGAGCAAAAGAATGGCAAAAAGTCACGTTTCCGGTATGGGAGCCCCCTTTAAAACAAAAATATTTGGTTTCTAATACTTGTTATAGCGGCAACAGAAATACATCACCTGTGAAAATTGTAACTTCAGCTATCACTGTTCATGAGATACAGCCTGGTGACAGACGGACCGACGGACAGCGGACCCTAAGTAATAGGGCCCGGTTTAACCTTTTGGGTACGGAACCCTAAAAATGGTTCAAAACCGGTTTCATTTTCAAGTTCCTATTTAGTATTTCTATATTTATGATTCTATTTCATTCCTATCCTGCCAGTTTGTTGCATTCTGATTCCTCAATACATAATCCTTTCGAAGTCTTATTCTACTGAAAAAATATGTAGGTAAGAGTCCATTTTGTGGAAATGGTCGTCTTAGTTCTTTTTTTTTATTTATTTACTAGACAAAGGATGCAAGCTACACTGTTCCTTACTACTCATGTAAATTTAAGAGGAGATTTTTAAGGCAAGAAAAGCAATTTTCCTTCTGCTTTTCTATCATTCTTTTACATGACTAAACGAAGCAACCAACGGACGTTTCATTAACAAACCAATCGTGTGAACCTGCTGGCTTCTCCTAGAATATAAAGAATAATGAGATTAACAGCTCCGCTTTTTTTTCAACCAATAAATAACAATTATCGCTAAAGGTTATTTATAATAATAAATAGCTTTTAATAAAGATTGTTTACAATGCTAATGAATATTAAGCATTTTAGTCCGTCAATCGTAAACCAATCGAACCCTTAATTTTTTCTTACAGATTTAATCATACTCATGCATTTTTTCCTCCGAGGAATGCAGAGAAAAACGCTCGCTCTCGTCAGGTGTATGGGGCCCCATTGAGCCCCTTGGGGCCAACCCTTTTTTTCCCTGCAGAAATCCTCTCGGATACGCCCTCCACCTTCCATCGGTGGAGATTATGTAGAACTCGAACTGACTAAAACCGCACGCCGTCACGGGTCTTCAGTTGCCGGGTTCTAAGGTGACCCATACGGCATTTCCCTCGCATCCCGACTAACCCAGGGCCATCTCCGGGGCCATGTCGAGATGGCTGTCGGGTGTGGAAACCACGGTATCCCCGTCTTGCCCCCGGCAAAAGGAGGGGGCGCGATGTACAGCCGCCCAGGCCTGCGTCTGCTAGGGTGACAAGCGGCTCTACCTGTCACCCCCTAGCATGCGCTCATGGAGAACGGAGATCGTTGAGCGACTCTTGCCTGGACCCGCTCCGCCACCTCCTTCTCGAGCATTACTTGCTCGCAGAAGGAGGCAGCGCCAGCCCACGCGCTTGCGCTCCGCACCATCGCCGTGAGCAAGACCAACCTCAACTGGTACACCTGTTGATTAACGGACACGGTTCTGGTACAGACTTACCTTTCGGGTTTGGGAGGTGGCACATGTGTTGTGTTATAATGCTTACGCTTCCAGTACGTCAAACAAAGGATCTTAGTAAGTGGGCAGGTGTGGTTTCTACCTACCTTAATAGGAGAGACGGTATGTATGTATGTAGCATTAAACAAAAAGGATTTCGCAATTATTCAGGATATAGCTCAGATAGAATTTTGAATTATAGTTGGAGTAACTAAACCGTAGCAAAGTATGAATTTAATAAAATGTTACCGTAACTAAAGCGACTTTTGCCAAAGTATTCAGCGAAAATCTCAAATCATCCCGTCAAACTTGGAGATGAAAAAGACGCTGAGGATTTTCCTTAATCGCCCGCTAACCCAAAAGATATTCGTTCGCAACTTCCACAGTTGAAAGCATCTGTCCTCATTCCATATTGCAACGGAACTTTGGGTATTAATGCATTCTTTCGGTTGATTGATGGGCTTAGCAGCGAACCTCCAATTTACCATTTGTCTCCGTCGGGTACTCGATGAATAAATCTTCGTACTTTGTTGACTTTCGTCACGGACTTTGAACTTGGGATCTTGCTTGTTCATACGGGTGAACATTTTGTAGATCAAAACGGAACTGGAGCAAGTCATGATATAAGCGATTGACAGTGACGTAAATTAACAATGTCCTTTTTTTCTGATTAATGCTGTGTATAGTACTTAACTAATTAATTATGTTGGCACTAACGGTAACCGCCCGACGCGTTCTATGTTTTTCTCTTATTACCCGGGTCAGCACGCAACCAAAAAAAGGTAAATTTATAAAGAATATTTATTTTTGCGGAGAATAATATGGTGGTAAGATAAAGTTGTCTCCTGTAGATTACAGAAATAGTTACACCAATTTAGTCCATTGAAATGATATACAATTTAAGAACCTAATATTGTTTTTGTTAGAAGATGCAATTTTATTTTTGGGACATGTGAAGCTTAACATTTAATAGAAGCTTAACCCCAAGTTTGTGGGGTTGCCGCCCTTGGCCCTTGGCCACCATCTTGGAAAAAGAGGCGCAAACACCTTTTTTCGCGATATCTCGGAAACTATGCGTCCCACAAAAAAATCTTAAAGGCATAATTTATAGCAAATCGCTTTGCCCACATATATGTTCAAAAACTTTTGCTCTAAATTTAAAATTAAAGAAGTTATAAGCAAAAAGTGGGAAATCACTGTATCCCTGCATCACTACCTCGCAAAAGAAGGCGGCGGCGTTCCATGCACTCTCGCTGCCAAGGGCGGCAACCCCACAAACTTGGGGTTAAGCTTCTATTGACATGTCCCAAAAATAAAATTGCGTCTCCTAAAAAATGCAAGGCTCATGTAACATTTCAATGGACTAATTATTTATTTATTGATTTCAATGTAAAGATCGTTTTTGTAATTTTTTTAGTTTTCAGCAACTTCTGAGAGCGACTGTACCAAGACCTCATTCTTGACAGAAGCACTTGACATAAGTACGTTTACTGTTTAACTAAACAACATTAATGAGAAAAAAATCTGTTCCCGCAGGGGGAACGCACAGGTAGATTTCGTGAAGCAATTAATATTTATTTTTTTGCCCCTCTATGACCTATGCTTCTATGACCCACGCCGAGCGCATTTTTAACATGTTTAATTTTTTTTTCTCGAAAACGGTAACTTTTAGCGAAAAACTTTTCAGACATTTATTTTAGACTTAAAAATGGCCTATCGATTAAAAATGTTTCCGACGGCTAGAATGTTCACCGGTTAGAAGTTATGATTTTTTTCCCGAAAAATTTAGATTTTTCCCCCCTCCACTTTTAGTTAAAGTTTTAATCTTAAAGGTTTACAGTTAAAAGTTGTTGGTATTCATGTATACTATGGGATAAAATTAGAATGGTTCGAATATCTTTCATGGAACGTGAAATTTTGAGGAAAAACTGATTTAACAAAAAGTGAGGCCCTACCGTCCCCTTAGGCCGGATTCCACCCGTTCACGAACTTAAACTAAGTATACACCCAAGCAATTTTTGACCGCAGTTTGAAAGCGATCGGGGCAAAAATGCGACCGTGAGAGTGCCGCAAATTTTGGGAAGTGGAACCATACATACATATATATATATTTATAAACGTTTTGACCATTGGTCATTTCGGACTCAGGGGGTCATAACTAGACCTCCTATGAAGATTTTTTTTTTAAATTCGACAGTAGTCAAGAAACCAATAGGTAGATCGATTTCATCGAAATCTACCTAAAAAGCTTCTAGAAAATAATTTTGGTAAGCGTTTTCTCAGTGATACGAGTAGGTTGACATAAGTACGTTTACTGTTCAACTAAACAACATTTATGAGAAAAAAAAACTAGAAAATAATTTTGGTAAGCGTTTTCTCAGTGATACGAGTAGGTTGACATAAGTAAGTTTACTGTTCAACTAAACAACATTTATGAGAAAAAAAAAACTAGAAAATACTTTTGGTAAGCGTTTTTTCAGTGATACGAGTAGGTTGACATAAGTACGTTTACTGTTCAACTAAACAACATTTATGAGAAAAAAAACTAGAAAATAATTTTGGTATCTAAGCGTTTTCTCAGTGATACGAGTAGGTTGACATAAGTACGTTTACTGTTCAACTAAACAACATTTATGAGGAAAAAAAAACTAGAAAATAATTTTGGTAAGCGTTTTCTCAGTGATACGAGTAGGTTGACATAAGTACGTTTACTGTTCAACTAAACAACATTTATGAGAAAAAAAAAACTAGAAAATAATTTTGGTAAGCGTTTTCTCAGTGATACGAGTAGGTTGACATAAGTAAGTTTACTGTTCAACTAAACAACATTTATGAGAAAAAAAGATTCGAGGAAATAATTTTGGTAAGCGTTTTCTCAGTGATACAAGTAGGTACATAGAAGAGAAGCACATATTTAGTTAAGGTATACATATATAAATCTAACATTCCTAAAACAGCACGCCATATTTTCTCTAGACCATCTGATTTCCATTCTTTAGCATCCTTCGTATTTTATTTGCATAAAAATGCTAACACAAATGGCCACTAAAAGAACAAATTTACCTCCAAATAGGTTCTATCAAACAAACAGGTTTTCTCACCTTAAATATCTTTTTACCACACAAGACCCTCACAATTTATTTAAAAATATATATAGACTTTTAGTAAGGGCAATTTGCTTATAAATTCACTTTAGTGTGACGCCTTCGGTGAACAGAGATGGCCTTAGAGAATTTTAATTATTTATTATGTTCGAAGTTTAAGAGAATCTATCAGTGTCGACATTGATAGCTTGAGGCTCCTCTGACGTGGTTTTAATGGCACCAACAATTTAGGTTATTAATGTATGTTGTTTATGTTCTTGCTACAGACATTTTGACATTAACTTTATCGTTTCAACATCAAAGAATTTAGCTTTTGTAAGTCAAATAAAATTGGATGGAATAAAGCTACATTTGGTGCGTGGCTGGCGGTTGAGCGTTCGACTGCTACGTCAGAGGTAGTGGGTTCGATTTCGGCTTAATGCAAATATTTATATGTCCAATTGCATCAGACTGTATGTGTCTCTGTATTCAGTTCGGAAAAAGCGAACATCCATGACAGGACTTGAACACGCGAACAGTTCCTTACAGGGGAAATACTCTGACTAATTTTCCAATATATTATACGTGTCGGGATATCTAGGCGAATATCTAGGATGTGTCCAGATAGATCAGTTGTTCAGAGTATTCCCCCTGTAAGGGACTGGTCGTGGGTGTGGAGTGTGAGAGTGGCATTTTGATCCCGTTCCCACTTCCCATGGGAACCTATTCGAGGAATAAAAGACTTATGTGTTATTCCAGAATTATCCCTGTACCAAATTTCAGCCAGATCCGTTCAACCGTTAGAGCGTGATCGAGTAACACTAAACTTTAACACTTAAACACTAAACTTTCACATTTATAATATTTGTAGGATAGGATAGAACGAGTAACTTTATTTTATTTATTTTTTTCGTGCGGAAATCCCTTCGGATACTCCCAGACCAATGCAAATAGACATATTCATGCATACAAATATTGCGGGAATCAAACCCGCGTCCCCCTGTCGTAGCAGTCGAATGCACTACCGCTACGCCACAAAGGCCAACCTCTACTGATATTGAGGGATATACCTACATAGCTTGATTAGTGTACGCGTGACGTGTTACCAATATCGCTTGAACCTACCTTCGAATCACGATGCAGTAAATATATCTCATATCAATCAGCTAATAGCTAACTGATGCTGTCAAAGGTCAAAGGTTACGCTTAATAATCACAGATAAACACACAGTACACAGCGTCACACAGCGTCGGTAGCTTAGTGGTTAAGGAGTCGACCCTACGATCGAGAGGTCCCGGGTTCGAATCCTCGCCATTACACTACCGACGTGAACCCACTCCTAACAAAAGTAATTAAGCTTAGCTGGAGGGGTTAGGGGGATTATTAGTAATGTCGGTTACTAATATTCTTTATAATGAAAAAAAAAGTACAGTACCCGTACAGTAGGCTTGTAATTTGGCACGTCTCCGCCGGGAAGAAGTTTGAGACATCTTTTTAAGGCTACAGTTTTAATCACCACATATTATAAAACAAAGTGTCTTGCCACGTCTGTCTGTCTGTCTGTTCGCGATAAACTCAAAAACTACTGTGAAAACAGCATGATAATAGGTGCAGTGCCTGCACCTATTATCATGCTGTTTTCACCAATAGATAGAGTGGTTCTCAAGGAAGGTTTTGATATATAATTTGTCAAGCTCAATGACTCAACCGAATCAATATACAAAATATTGATTCGGTGGGTGGTGGTGCATGCCCATTCTTAGTTGGTGGAGCGATTTGTCTCCGAGCCGCACGAGATTGAGCAATAATCTCGCGCGGCTCGAAGCCCGAAGTCCCTCTAAGAAGAATTTTAATACGTCGCCAGTGAGTTGCGTGACGGAGCAACGCACACCGAAATGACAACGCCTATTTAGCGGGCTAGAGTCTCGTTCGTTATCGGAATTAACCAGTAAAATCGCTCCACCAACTAAGAACGGCCATGCACCAACCACACCCATCGAATCAATATACAAAAACTTGACAAATGATATATCAAAACCTTCCTCGAGAACCACTCTATCCATTGACGAAAACAACATGCAATTCGGTTAAAAAATTGGCTAAAATGTTATGATATTTGTTGATGGTGTCGGAAAAACAACGACGTCTGGGAGCTTTCAACGAAAACGCTGCCTATACCATTTGCGATATGACAAAATCATGTATGGTGGAATTTTGTATCTTATATAGGTTGTGGTGTTGGATTAATCAAATGGGTAGCGAGAACGAGATCAGATTTCACGCGGGTGAAGGCGCCGGCAACAGTTACATACATACATATAGTCACGCCTCTTTCCCATTGGGGTAGGCAGATACAACATCTTTCCACTTGCTACGATCTTGGCATACGCCTTTCGCTTTTTCCACTTTCATAATTATTTGCATACATGCGCGCCGGTTTCGGGTACTTGTGACCTGTCGTTTCTTCGAAACTTCGATCTGTTTGGCACACGTACGCCTACATCGAACTTTACCAGGTTGCCCAGTAGCCCTAGCCTAATAAATCTGTTTCGTTAATCTCCTTTTATCCATCCTCTCTACATGACCGTACCATTTAAGCATTCCTTTCTCTATCTCGGTCACTACATTTTCTACCACACCACAACGTTCCCTTATCACGAATATATTGCAAACACAAGCAGTTTTAATACCTTATTGTCAGGTCAGCCTGATGAACAATAGGGAGAACGCTTTACAAAACCGAAGAAAACCGACATCGGCCGGTCTTTTAATCTTTGCTCAATATGCCACATCAAAAGCCGGGTACTATATAACATAACATAACATAAACTCACGCCTATATCCCCGAAGGGGTAGGCAGAGGTGCTAGCACCCACATTTCGCCAGTTTATATTTGGGTCCCAATGTAATAGGTGGCGAGCCTATTGCCATTAACCGGGCACTTATAAGCCTGCGATAAATACACACATAACTTCGAAAAGCATCGAAAAGTCATTGGTGTGTGCCATGGTAAAACCTGGGATCGAACCCGAGACCTCGTCTCGGCAGTCCATTACCCTTACCACTAGTCTACCGCGGCTTTTTTAGCCGGGTACTATTATTAATATATATCTCAATAAGCCTATTGCAGTCTAATATTGGAGGGCTCTGCTCTCCGACAACCAGTCATCCACCTGCCGCAAATATTCATTACTACATCTGCGTCCTTCAAATTATCATAACATACCCAACCAATCACAATCGCATTAACCGTACCGTTGTAACAGAAATCAAACCTAAGAGAATCGCGAACATCATCAATAATTCAAAAGGTAAGTTTGCCGATTACACAATATACAGTACTAGCTGATACCCGCGGCACCGCCCACGTGGAACTCTGCTGTTCCCGTAACCCATGGGACCCTATTCCTCGAATAAAATGTACCCTATATGATATTGTCGGAAGTTTACGCGAATGTTACACATTGAAATAAAACTATTTTTAACGGATTCTATCGCGATTTATTTGATGTTATTTTATATTTTACATTGATCCCGACGTTTCGGTTGCTTTTCAGCAGCCATGGTCACGGGGAGACTGAGTCTGACTGAGACGGGGAGTCTCCCCGTGACCATGGCTGCTGAAAAGCTTATTCATGACTATATTCTATCCCTGTACTAAATTTCAGCCAGATCCGTTCAGCAGTTAGAGCGTGATTGAGTAACAAACATCCAAACATCTTCACAAAATTTCACATTTATAATATCAGTAGGCAGTAAGATACATCATTGTCTAACAAGTCCCCCGACATTTGATTCAGGCGCACTTTGAATCACGAATAGACGATTGAGATTGAATTATAGGTAAACGATCCGTGCAAACTAATGTTAAATAACTAATGGATTTCGCTTAGAAGCCTTAGTAGATCTTTCTGTTGATTTCTCCTCTGACTTTGAAAGTGGAGGTTCTGTCTGATGGTAGTAACTTTTAAAGTTTCGTGTTCGATATTAAATCCTGTAGAGTAATGGTTGATGGTACCGTTCGTCACGAAGATGTTAGAGTTTAAAAATTAGCGTCTTTGTCTATCGTGCTAAAAGAACTGTTTTAGGTACAACCGGGGCGTCAGTCCCGGTTGTACCTAAAACAGTTCTTTTAGCACGATAGACAAATTTCCGCACGAAAAAAAAAAAAAAAAAAAAAAAAAAAAAAAAGTACAACCGGGGCAAGACGGGGAGACCGTGGTTCCCAAACCCGAGGGGGCCATCTCGTAACCGGAGATGGCCCAGGGTCAGTCGGGGTGCGAGGGATATGCTCTATGGGCAACCTTACACCCCGGCGTCTGTAGACCCGAGACGGCGTGCGGTTTTAGTCGGTTCAAGCCCGACATTTCCGCACGAAAAAAAAAGGTACAAAAAAGTAACCTAATCAAAAATATTTGTACAGTAGGGTTTTGATTTTTCAACAAAGCAACATTTGAAGACGAATTCATTTATAGTACATTTGGCATCGTTCAGTAACTTCATTATTTTCTATGTCAATATAGCGTCTGGTTGTCGTGAGTGAGTGACACTCACGAGATTGACACAAATCGATTGATGTAATAATCATAAAAAAAACAGTTTACCCGGTTCATCTTTAGGAGGTCACAAAGAAACACGCATATATGGCCTACTAAACACAGCATGTGCGCTTCACACATTCGGGTAAAAAGCACTCCAAAGCTTCAAAACGCTTCGTGTAAAAGGCGTGGTCTCCGACGGGAGCAAGTGGCACGCCGCCCCCTCTTTCTGCGAGCAGGTAATGCTCGCGAAAGAGACGGCGGAGGGAGCGTGAGAGAACCCTGCCCCTCGAGTTTCGCAGTCTGCGGCGAGGACGCCGCAGACTCATCTACGCCCGGGACTCCATGATCGGGCTCTGAGGACGGCAGTTGGCCGACTCGCCGTCCTTACAGAAGCAGGCCGTGGCGGAGGCGTGTCGTGTGTGCCTTACACACGCCTGCCAACTCACCGAAGCGGGATAGAACCCAACCCCACCAGGCTAGGCCGCGGTGGCGGTCAAAGTCCGCCGGCAACCCTGGGGTTATCCTTTCGAGGGCTTACCAGGGGTGCCCGGCAACGGACACTTGGGGAGGACACCGTGCGGTTTTAGTCGATACACGACATAACCACACCCGCTGGCCGGGGGGGGGGGGTATCCGAAGGGATTTCCGCACGTAAAAAAAAAACGTATTGACATTACAGTTCACAAACAAAAATACAAAAACAACAATACAAACAATAGGTAACAACAAAGGTGAGCAAAAAGTATCCACATTGAATGCTTTAACCAGACACGATATTGGCACAAATTCGGCTAAGAGTGCCAGTTTAGTGGCGATGTCACGAAGATTGTTGGCGGCTGACAGCGATTGGCACGATGACTGATGGCAGAATAGTCAAGTATTCATTCAGTGTACTCGTACATACATCGAGATATTCGCTAAGTGAATTCGAATGGAATGATATGAAACTGTCGACTATGTAGGCAGTTCGGTTCGGTTTCAACCCGGTTTATGTGTTTGGTTTTATTATTACATGCTTTTATTTAAGGTGAATGCTCCGACCAGCTCTCCCGTACATTTTACTCAACATCATTATTCTAAACATAGACACATTTTTTCATATGACTATTCATTTTATCACTTTTCTACACGCTTTTCTACTAGGCGCGCAAGTTGTAGTTTTCGCAAGTTGTAGTTTTTGGTAACAACTTGCATGATTTATTGTCAAAAACGATTGTAAAAATCGAGCTAATTTTGAGCTTTAGTTTCTTTGTGTGAGTGAGTTTTGACAGCGCCATCTGGCAGGACCAGCTGTTACCGCCTAGTTTTTTAAATATCTAGTTATGTAACATTAGACATTTACGTAGATGGCGTGCAAGCGATATAATAAATTTATAAGAAACATTATATGTACCAACTGGTGGTAGAAATTTAATGACACAAATTTGTCACAAAATTCGGCCGGGTAGGTACCACCGTGCACGATTGCGAAAAACCCTCCATAGTAATCCAATTTCGGTTTGATTGCGTTCAGGGGTCAGCAAGTGCATAGCCGAGCAGGGGGATTGTGGTCGCAGCACTAGTGGTACCGGTGGGTGTCACGCGGTGCTGCGATGACAATCCTCTTCTGGTGAGGCCGTCAAGCTGAGTGCCACCATTGTTAACATGGTACGTGTATGTAATGGTGACCCTCTTTCTTGAGGCTTTACCTTCAGCTTACCATCAGGCGAGGTGAAGTCAAATTGACGTGTTCTATATATAAAAAGAAAATATATACAACAATGGGATTCGATAAATAAATAAATTGTTTACATTGTCAAAAAATTTAGTGATGTATTATTGTGATATTGGCAACTCAAAAAAGAACATCATTTTATAGAATTTGTATTCAAATACAAAAATGCTACGATGCCGCTCCGATATACCGTTGCCAAACTTCGTTCGTTGTTTTGAGACGTAAAAATTCATGTTGCAGTTTTCGCCTGTGATATGTAACTTTTTTTTTTTCTCGTGCGGAAATCCCTTCGGATATGTCGGGCTTGAACCGACTAAAACCGCACGCCGTCTCGGGTCTACAGGGGTGTAAGGTTGCCCATAGAGCATATCCCTCGCACCCCGACTGACCCTGGGCCATCTCCGGTTTCCAGATGGCCCCCTCGGGTTTGGGAACCACGGTGTCCCCGTGTGATATGTACCTTTTTTTTTCGTGCGGAAATCCCTTCGGATACCCCCCGCGTGCCAGCGGGGACGGTTATGTCGGGCTTGAACCGACTAAAACCGCACGACGTCTCGGGTCTACAGACGCCGGGGTGTAAGGTTACCCATAGAGCATATCCCTCGCACCCCGACTGACCCTGGGCCATCTCCGGTTTCGAGATGGCCCCCTCGGTTTTGGGAACCACGGTGTCCCCGTCTTGCCCCGGTTTGGGGGAGGGGCGCTAGTCGCCCCACCGTCCCGGCCTGCTTCTGCTGGGGTGACAGGCAGCCTCACCTGCCACCCCCAGGCCTGCGCTCATGGAGGGAGGACAGAGGTCGTTAAGCGACCTCCGGCGCCTGAGTCGCCTGCGACGCGCGGCGAGCAAGTTGCGGGCTCGGCGGGCCGGGAGAGTTCTAAATCTCTCCCGGGCGCGCTCCGCACCATTGCCGCAATCATGCTGCCGAGCGAGAGGACTCCCACCCCCGTGTGATATGTACCTACATATGGTTTTGCGCGCGGAATTTCTTGTGCGTTATCTATACTAATATTATAAAGCTGAGGAGTGTATTCCATTATTATTAGTCCCATTTATCGAGTATGGTTATACTTAGGCTAAATATTATAAAGCAGAAGAGTTTGTTTGTTTGTTTGGTTGAACGCGCTAATCTCCGGAACTACTGTTGAAAATATATTTTTGTGTTGGATAGCCCATTTATTGGGGAAGGTTATAGGCTATATAACATCACGCTACTACATAGGGGAGCGGAGCAGCAGCAATCGTAAATGTCAAAAAAAGCAGGCAAATTTTCATACATTATTGTAGAACTAATCAATTACTGACATGTATGGGACAAATTGGTTTATTTTATTTTATTATTGATTTTTATATGTTAGTAAAAAATACTAGTACATATATTGTACATACAACAACAACAAAAATAAATAACAAGATGTGTGATATTGTTTTCTGGGGTTTCAAAAAGGAAATTATTTCAGACGGACAAAGGAACATTCTTTTTAGTGTGTCGAGTAGTCGAGTCTAGGTAGTAGGTATATATAAATATAATAATAAATATAATAATTCATATCACATCAAAAAGAGTTTATCCTAATTAGATATTTTTTCTTATTCATTACTCAATTTTCTACAAGGAGTACCTTTTTTTTTTTTTTTTTTTCGTGCGGAAATCCCCTCGGATACCCCCCCGCCGGCCAGCGGGGGCGGTTATGTCGGGCTTGAACCGACTAAAACCGCACGCCGTCTCGGGTCTGCAGACGCCGGAGCTACAAGGAGTACTTTTTTTTTTTTTTTTTTTTTTTTTTTTCGTGCGGAAATCCCCTCGGATACCCCCCGCCGGCCAGCGGGGGCGGTTATGTCGGGCTCGAACCGACTAAAACCGCACGCCGTCTTGGGTCTGCAGACGCCGGGGTGTAAGGTTGCCCATAGAGCATATCCCTCGCACCCCGACTGACCCTGGGCCATCTCCGGTTTCGAGATGGCCCCCTCGGGTTTGGGAACCACGGTGTCCCCGTCTTGCCCCGGTTTGGGGGAGGGGCGCTAGTCGCCCCACCGTCCCGGCCTGCTTCTGCTGGGGTGACAGGTGGCCTCACCTGCCACCCCTAGGCCTGCGCTCATGGAGGACGGAGGTCGTTAAACGCCCTCCGGCGCCTGAGTCGCCTGCGACGCGAGGCGAGCGTGTTGCGGGCTCGGCGGGCCGGGAGGGTTCTGAACCTCTCCCGGGCGCGCTCCGCCATCTCCTTCGCGAGCATCACATGCTCGCAGAAGGAGGTGGCGGCGGCCCACGCGCTCGCGCTCCAAGCTACAAGGAGTACCTATCATAAATAGGTAAGTAAAATTTTACTGCTATATTTTATTGTTCTTTTTCTCAAGATACGTTTCGAATGTAATGCAATGCGAGTCAATGGAATAATTATTATTGTCTAATCATTCTGTATTATCTATGAAAATTGTAATTGACAGGTCTGCTGCTCCCAAAATAAAGATTTGGCTAAAAGGTCTTAGAAACCAGGCCATAAATGGAAAAAAAAAAGAACAGGTCTGCTGCGATATCATGGTTATGTTTTATACGCTGTCGAATAATCCGTACCGCCCAAGTAATATTGCGTCGGTTTGCGTACCGTCGAGAACGAGAACTAATGGAAAAACGCCGTCGGCTGGCCTCTTTGGGAGTGACGGCCGTTGAGGGGGGCCTGCCCTCCTCCTTTCATTGGTTTGTTTCCGCCTTTATGGAAGCGACTGCCGCCGAGTGGTGCCCGATCTCTTATTCCACCTTTTAGTGACCTTCGGTTTCTTGTGGCTCTTGTGGGGACGACTGCCGTCAGGTAGGGCCTGGCTTCCTGTTTCACCTATCTCTGGTCTACTTTGGCTTTTTTGGGAGCGACTGCTGTCGGGCGGGGTCTGTCGCCCTTTTACACCTTTTATAAATCTGTTCTGGCTTTTATGGGAGCGACTGCCATCGGGCGAGGCCGACCACTGAAAGGCGGAAAAGGTGGGTACCTTTTCCGCCTTTCAGTGGTCGGCTCTGGATTTTATGGAAATGACTGCCGACTAGTGGGATCCGCCCTACTATGTCGCCTCTCATTGGTCTACTTTAGCTTTTATGGGAGCATCTGCATTCGAGAGTGGAACGGCTTTCTATTCTACTTTTCGTTAGTCTGATCTGGCTTTTATGGGAACGCCTGCCTTCTGATGTAGTCCGCCCACTTACTATAACTTTTAATGGTTTGTTGTGACTTTTGTGGGGGCGATTGCCGCTGGGTGGGGTCTGTCCTTCTACTCCAACTATCAATGGTCTACTTTGGCTTTTATGGCAGCCACGGCCGCCGAGGATGGTACGGCTTCCTGTTCCACCTTTCTTTGGTCTGCCGACGTGTGGGTTCAGCCCTCCTATTCCACCTAACACTGGGCTACTATAGGCTTTTATGGGGGCGACTACCGACGTGTGGGTTCTGCCCTCCTATTGCACCTAACACTGGGTTACTATGGCTTTTATGGGGGCGACTGCCGACGTGTGGGTTCTGCCCTCCTATTGCACCTAACACTGGGCTACTATGGCTTTTATAGGGGCGACTGCCGACGTGTGGGTTCTGCCATCCTATCGCACCTAACACTGGGCTACTATAGGCTTTTATGGGGGCGACTGCCGACGTGTGGGTTCTGCCCTCCTATTGCACCTAACACTGGGCTACTATGGCTTTTATGGGGGCGACTGCCGACGTGTGGGTTCAGCCCTCCTATTCCACCTAACACTGGGCTACTATAGGCTTTTATGGGGGGGGGTGTGTGTTGGGTAACCTCCTCGAGTGTCGCTCCGATTCCGATCCCGCTGCAATCCGGGGGGAACGGAATCGGAGCGGCCGGTACACCCTGGGCGGCGGTCAATGGCTTCCCCTTCACCCCTTCATAGGGTTGGCATTGATCGTCGGCCAATACCCAACGTGGCGGGAACACATCGCTCTCCGTACTCCTCTGCTTTCAGAGGAGACAGGATGAGCGATGCTGTTAGTGGTGAGATGGCCCAGGGTCAGCCGGGGTGCGAGGGATATGCTCTATGGGTAACCTTACACCCCGGCGTCTGAAGACCCGAGACGGCGTGCGGTTTTAGTCGGTGCAAGCCCGACATAACCGCCCCCGCTAGCCGGCGGGGGGGTATCCGAAGGGATTTCCGCACGAGAAAAAAAAAAAAAAAAAAGGCTTTTATGGGGGCGACTACCGACGTGTGGGTTCTACCCTCCTATTGCACCTAACACTGGGTTACTATGGCTTTTATGGGGGCGACTGCCGACGTGTGGGTTCTGCCCTCCTATTGCACCTAACACTGGGCTACTATGGCTTTTATAGGGGCGACTGCCGACGTGTGGGTTCTGCCATCCTATCGCACCTAACACTGGGCTACTATAGGCTTTTATGGGGGCGACTGCCGACGTGTGGGTTCTGCCCTCCTATTGCACCTAACACTGGGCTACTATGGCTTTTATGGGGCGACTGCCGACGTGTGGGTTCTGCCCTCCTATTGCACCTAACACTGGGTTACTATGGCTTTTATGGGAGCGACTGCCGACGTGTGGGTTCTGCCCTCCTATTCCACCTAACACTGGGCTACTGTGGCTTTTATGGGGGCGACTGCCGACGTGTGGGTTCTGCCCTCCTATTGCACCTAACACTGCGCTACTATGGCTTTTATGGGAGCGACTGCCGACGTGTGGGTTCTGCCCTCCTATTGCACCTAACACTGGGCTACTATGGCTTTTATAGGGGCGACTGCCGACGTGTGGGTTCTGCCCTCCTATCGCACCTAACACTGGGCTACTATAGGCTTTTATGGGGGCGACTGCCGTCGATGGAATTTCGTCCTCCCGACGCATCAACCGTCCCTCTGGGACTCGTACTGTGTGAGGAATTTGCGAAATTCGACAAAAAATCGCCCGCCCTAGTAACTAAGATACTGAGACGAGGTCTCGAGTTTGATCCCCAGTCGCCCCGGGCGCACACCTCTGACTTTTCGTAGTTATGTGAGTAATTAAAAATGTTAATTATCGCTCGCTAAGTAATGTGCCCAGTAGATGGCAATAGGCTCGCCCCCTATTACATTGGGACCTAAAAAATTAACTTGCGAATCGTGGGTGTGTAATACACCTCTGCTTACCCCTTCGGGGATACAAGCGTGAAGTTATGTTATGTTATCAATTTGCAAGGTAATGAAATAAAACCATTTTAAAATGTAATATAGTTTGTGTACACATCATTTTTTTACAAAATTTAATAGTTTACACCCGAAAGGACTTTTATTATTTTAATATTCTTGATATTTCTTTAGTTCTGCCTATCCCCACAGACACAATTTTAATGAATAAATAATAAATAACCAGACCGTTTGTTTTTAAATTCACGCCATCTATTGGTCATTATTGAGCTGAATTTGGGCTATAGAAAGTAAACGCTCACGTCTATGCGTGTGTAAACGACCCTGTAATCAAAAAATACATCAATTTCGAAAATTGGTTGGATTTTAAGGCAATAATTCGATTATGTTAAATAAAGTGTGATATCCTAGTGTCGCCGATACCTCTTCTTCGACTTAATGATGCTGAAATTACGAAAGAAACAAAATAAACTGTAATTTTGAAATTCAGCGCCATCTAGCGAGAAGATGGCCGGGAACAGCCCGTATGTTTCACCTTAACTTGCACTGTTCGTATGTAAGTATGTTATCCGTCAAAAATTGTATGACAGCAATGATTTATATCTTTTTTTTTAATGAGCACGCTATGTCATACTACAAAAGAAATACCTAATAGATTAATAGTAGATGACGATCATACCTGACAGGTCAACGTGTGCGACGGACCGGAACCGACAGTCCACGTAGAATTTGGCAACCAGGTACTTGTGCCGATGGGGACACTTGGTAAGTTAACTGGAATTGAATCCGACCTAGTTACTGAGCTATTAGGTCGTAATTTGAATGAATTTATGAACTCACTATTCTAACTTTTTTTTCTATCTAATTTAAATTTAGAAGTATTTAAATTAATTGAGCTGAGTGAGACGAAGTCGAGCGAATGCTCCTCATACCAGACTTCAGGATTTTCTTTGTCACAGGTCTCCTCCTAAACTACTAACCCAATCAGAACCAAATTTGGCATGATTAAAGAGGTCAATCAGAGGAAGGTTTATGGATATATTTTGAAAAAATTAATGCTACCACAGAGGAATGATCACCGTTAAAAAAATTTCAGATGGAATTACATAATAACCGCTCGAGACACTGTGACCAAACTTTACACGCTCAGAAAGCATGTCCAGAGTTGTGACTTTCAAAAAGAATTTTCAAAATCGGACTTGCCACCGAGGAATGATCACTGTTCAAAATTTTCAAAATCTGATTCCGCAATAGCGGTCAAATCTATTGGACAAGAATCACGATGTCTCACTCAGCTCAACATTGCAAGCAGCGATTCGCCTTGCAGACCTAGTTTTAGTTGGTTCGTTATTTTATGCGCAGCCGTATCATTTCAACATTCTATAGTGATAAAAAGTTTGCCAACTTATTGGACTCGGTAGGTGGCGCTGCTTCTAGGTGAGCAGGACATGTGTGTATTTAGATAGATAGATGGATACTCTTTATTGTACACCAACCAAAGGATACATTAATATCTAAGATAGGTACTTAAAAGACTTGTACAATGGGCGGTCTTATCGCAATTTGCGATCTCTTCCAGACAACCTTTAGATGGACCAGATTGATAGAATTGGGTAGGTATAATGGTGTACCTATTTTATTCATATTAATATTGAGACACACAAATACATAAGTATAATATATCTCGAGTGCATATGATAAAAATATTATATATACATAATAAATTATACATACTATAAATATATAGGTATCATGTACTCCCGGCGTCTGAAGACCCGCGACGGCGTGCGGTTTTAGTCGGTTCAAGCCCGACATAACCGCCCCCGCTGGCCGGCGGGGGGGTATCCGAAGGAATTTCCGCACGAAAAAAAACAGTAAAAAGGTATCATGTACTATACATAATTAGTAAAGATAAATAAATATACTATACTATAATATACATTTTAAAAAAAGTTTTAAAGCGTTAAGTAGTGCTCTTTGACGACTTTTTGGAAAGTTGGTAATGACTGTGCTCGTCTGATAGATTCAGGCAAAGCATTCCACAGGCGTGCAGCTTGTATTGTGAAGGATTTGTCGTAAAAGGTTGTGGTGTGCTGCTGGATTTCCAGAGTTAAATTTTCCGAAGATCTCGAGTATCTCGTATGAGTGTCGTGAATAAATTTGAAGCGATTTTCAAGATTTTCTTACTTTCTGTTTAACATAATTTTCTCATAACAAAAAGTGGAATTCTAAAACACGGCTTCAAACTGCGGAATCCCACACCCACAACCAATTGGTATACAATGCCAGTAAATATGCCATAATGTAGGCAGCAAGAATTATCTAAAAACAATGGTTAAAAATTATTATAGTAGCATTCATTCTTCCGTAATTCTCTAAAATATCGATATAGTAAATACCTATTCCACTTCTTACGATTACTATAAATGTTCAAGTTAGATTAGATAGATAGATGATTGTAAGTTTGGCTGTTTGGATGTTTGTTACTCAATCACGCTCTAACAGCTGAACGTATCTGGCTGAAATTCGGAACAGGGATAGACTATAGTCTGGAATAACACATAGGCTATTTTTATCCGTGGAATAGATTCCCATGGGGAACCGGAACGGTAAAAGAATTACACGTGGGCGAAACCGCGGGCAACAGCTAGTGGCTCCTGAGTCTTATAAAATGTAAAAAATATGCAGTTAGTTAGGAGGTACTTGAATTCGGGGGTGCTTGGTTGGGGAGGGGTGCTTGCTTTAAACATTTTACTGTGGAAAAACTTCTGACAAAGATAGACTTCGACACTGAAGTAATTTATCAGTAAAATCTTTATTATAATAAATAAGCAGAGAACCTCGGTCAAAAAGCAAATAAATCCAATAAGCACACAAGCAAAAGTTCCATTATCTAAACAATTTTCCCGAGAGCATTTATTTAATACCTTATCGGGGGACCTCAATACTAGGAATATTACGATGGAGCACTGAAAAATATTCTACGAAAAATTCGAACTCAACTACAAAGTGAAACCGTGTAGATGCTTTGGTTATATTGAATTGTGAGAAAGTATTTGCATACGAATTGTTAAGGTGGGTTAATGCAGAGAGCATTCCGTAATTCAATATCACTTTTTAGGGTTCCGTAGCCAAATAGCAAAAAACGGAACACTTATAGATTCGTCATGTCTGTCTGTCTGTCCGTCCGTATGTCACAGCCACTTTCTTCCGAAACTATAAGAACTATGCTGTTGAAACTTTGTAAATAGATGGATTCTGTGAACAGCATTAAGATTATCACACAAAAATAGAAAAAAAATCAATAAATTTTGGGGGTTCCCTATACTTAGAACTGTACCTCAAAATTGGGGTGTAATGGATAGTTCTAACATGATATTGAGATATAAAATGATAATAATATCATTTTTCGCGATAGACACTTCCAAAGTGGTAAAATGTGTCCCCCCCACCTCTAACTTCTAAAATAAGGAATGATAAAACTAAAAAAAATTTATGATGTACCTACATTAATTACCATGTAAACTTCCACCGAAAATTGGTTTGAACGAGATCTAGTACGTAAGTAGTTTTTTTTAACCGTAATAAATCGTAAACCGCAATTTACCTTTCATTCAATCAACTCAAATATAAAAATTTTACTTGCTGCTACGGCTTCCTTCATGGGCGAGTCCGACTCGCACTTGGCCGGTTTTTTATAAAAGATTGTAATACGATAGGCTTGTGGCAAAATGGTAACCGAGTACGTTAGTAGGTACATTAAAAGCTTAAGTAATAATAGCTAAGTAAGGCTTGGGATGAGCCTGAGGACGGCAGTTGGCCGACTCGCCGTCCTTACAGAAGCAGGCCGTGGCGGAGGCGTGTCGTGTGTGCCCTACACACGCCTGCCAACTCACCGAAGCGGGATAGAACCCGACCCCACCAGGCGAGGCCGCGGTGGCGGCCAAAGTCCGCCGGTAACAATGAGGTTATCCTTTCGAGGGCTTACCCGGGATGCCCGGCAACACTTGGGGAGGACACTGTGCGGTTTTAGGCGATACACGACATAACCACCCCCGCTGGCCGGCGGGGGGGAATCCGAAGGGATTTTCGCACGTAAAAAAAAGGCTTGGGATGAGATGAGAATAAGCGCTGGCGGCCAAGTTTCACCGGTAACCCTGGGGTTATACTTTCGAGGGCTTACCCGGGGTGCCCGGCCATGGACACTTGGGGAGGACACCGTATGGTTTTAGTCGGTCCATTTCCGACACCCCCACACCATCGTCGGCACCGATGGGATGAAGCCCTTGGGGGTTTCACACCATCGTCGGCACCGATGGGATGAAGCCCGTGGGGGTTTCCAAACGCAAAAAAAAGGCTTGGGATGAGTGACCATTCTTAACACAGTGAGAGCCCTCCGTGCCTTGGAGAGCACGTTAAGCCATCGCGTTTCGGTTGTAACATCTGTGGCTCGAAACAGAAGGAGACACAGAGCAAATATACTGCAGTCGTCGGTAGACGTCAATTAGTAGGTAGAACTGTATTTACCTACTGAAATCATATCGATCTGTAGAAGTCCTATTCTATCTGGGATGATTATTTGCTCACGCAAACATAGCCGCTACACGATCAATTCTTTTTTTCTTTTTTTTCTCACTATCCGTAACCACATAGGTGAAGCGTCAGAAGCTAAGTGGTTAAGAGTCCATCTTGTGATCGAGAGCTTCCGGGTTCGAATCCTGGCCGACGTGATCCCCCTCCTAACACAAGAGCCTGTAGAATTAGGCAGAAACACATGAACACCCACTACAATAACATTCACATTTAAGTACCTGAAAGTAAAATTTGGGTTATCGCCAAACAAAGGGCATCTTATCCCGTATTATCGTGCGCGTCATAAATGAGATGGAGGAAGCTACAATTTGCTATACGTCTATAGACGTATACCAAAAAAACTCTTTTTGTATTATCATCCATGACCTTTTTTTGTATTATACTAGGTATATTTTAAGGTGTTCAAAGAGCTAAGCGGCCTCGCTTACCTCGTTCAAAATATACAAACGTGTCATTCAAAAAAAAATTTGTTCAAGTTTACATTTCACTTCACTCCGGGAGTGCCGACTGAAATGTAAACTTGCACAATTACATGTGTATTTTTTAATCGCCATTATACATTCCTCTCTCCCTCCCTCCATCCATCCATCCATCTATCCATCAATCCGTCCATCCATCCATCCGTCCATCCATCCATTCATCCAATTTTGAATATGGAAAGCATGTCGTGACGATGACGCGAGTTCCATGATTTTTGTTCATCCAAAAAGGAAAGCCTGCGAGCGACTGAGAATCTCGACCGTTAATCAGCAGGTGTACCGGCGAGCAGGTGATATTGACTTAGGCCCCGAAGATTTTGGGGGGCCCTATAAACCTAAGTCGCTGCGCCGCCGGTCGGAAAGGTCGCCGGTCGGAAAGGTCGCCCTAAGACGTATATATACGAAAATTTCAGCTATCCAGGACAGGGCCAGGTAATGGCAATTGGTAATGTTAATAATTGTCACATAAAAATAAAAATAAAAGACAAAAAAAGTGCCACTGCCACGGACAGAAGTGAAAACACAAAAGAAATATTCACAGAGCCATCTATGTTGTTCATTATGAATCGGTTCGAAACTTTATCAAGGTCAGAACAAAATAAGTTTGTTAAGGTATCAAACGAGTTCATCAGCTACAATAAAGATGGCGTTGTTATAAAAATATAGAAAGCGCTCGGTGACGATGACGCGAGTTCTATGATTTTTA
This sequence comes from Cybosia mesomella, assembly GCA_946251805.1. Classification (NCBI taxonomy): domain Eukaryota; kingdom Metazoa; phylum Arthropoda; class Insecta; order Lepidoptera; family Erebidae; genus Cybosia; species Cybosia mesomella. Next base: position 7,031,564 of record OX276389.1, read on the forward strand.
TTCACCCAAAATTGCTCAACGCGCCTAAAGCAGAAAAGGGCTCAATGCGCCTAAAGAAGTCTTCACTTCAATCGACCCCTGATGTAGTAGTCGAACGTTCTACCGCCACGCCACAGCCTTATCTACGTCAATTTTTACTTTAAGAGAAAATTCTAGAAACTGAATCATTACGAATCCTAAACGTTCTTAGCTCCGCTCCGGTTATGTGTGACCTCACCCTTATACGAATACGTAATAAAAGGAAGGCAATGAAAAGTATTTGGGCTCATAATTCCTAAGATACCGTAAAGGTTAAATGGGGTTGAAAGCTTTCCATGGCACTTGAAAAGGGTGAAAAACATCCTGTAGCACTTTATGATACAATTAGAGTTAGGGATGCACCTCGTATAATTAGAGATAAGTTATTTAGAGATGTTTTATAAAATTTGGCTGCTACGTCGGAGGCCGCGGGTTCGATTCCCGCTCAGTGTGAATATTTGTATGGCTGTATGTCTCTTTGCATTGGGCTGTTTGTTTCTATGTATAATATATATGTATTTACAAATAGCGCATTGACATAGGTAACGGACTGCCAAGACGAGGTCTGGAGTTCGATCTCCATTCAACCCGGGCATACACCTGAACTTTTATAGTTGTGTGTAATAAAAATGTTAATTATCGCTCGCTTAGTAATATGCCCAGTAGATGGCAATAGGTTCGCCCTCTATTACAATGGGACTTAAACATAACTGGCAAATCGTGTGTGTAATGTAATATCTTCGGGGATACAGGCGTGGAGTTATGTTATATTTATATAATACTAGCTGTTGCACGCGGCTTCGCCCGCGTGGAATTCTGATTCCGTGCCCGCAAACCACGGGAACCTATTCCCGAAAAAAAAGTAGCCTATGTGTTATTCTGGACTATGATTTATCCCTTGAAACCTTTCAGCTTAGAGTAAAGTGGTAAATAATGGAGATAGAATTCCGGGCGCTGGGAATTTTTGTTAGAAGACGTTATCTTTAACCTCCCTCTGACCTCTTAAAAATTTTTTTTTTTTAATATCTGAAATATTTAGTCTTTTTTTTTTATATGGACCCGTCAATTTGACTTCACCTCGCCTGATGATAAGCTGAAGGTAAAGTCTCAGGAAAGAGGGTCACTATTACATACACGTACTATGTTAACAATGTTGGCACTCAGCTTGACGGCCTCATCGGAAGAGGATTGTCGTCGCAGCACCGCGTGACACCCACCGGTCCCACTAGTGCTGCTACCACAATCCCCCTGCCCGGCTATGCACTTGCTGACCCCTGAACGCAATCCAACCGAAATTGAATTACTATGGAGGGTTTTTCGCAATCGTGCACTGTGGTAAAATTTGTGTCATCAAATTTCTACCACCAGTAAAAAAGTCTATGAAATATTGACGAAAAACTAAATGCCTTTATTTTCTTCTTTAATTGTATATAACTTTTGCAATTGTTTATGTGCTAATACAAATTTTGGTACATTTTTCTAGGCGTCAATCCGAATCCAATGAAAAAAAAAAAAGGTACCACACATAATTTTAAGAGCAGTATCTCTATTTCCGACCATTTTGAACTTGTCGACTAGACTATAAAAGCAGATAAATTAAAGGAAGCCATATGTCACTTAAAAGATCAGGAGACGCTAATTTGTTTTACAAGACGTTGAACAAATTGGATTCGTTTAGAGAAATTAATCGCCCTGATTAAATGAAGTGTCGTCCACTGTTACTGGCTACTCGTGTAAGTTCTATACGGAAGGAATGGCAAATCATGAAGTGGCCTCTCAGAAACCTGCTAAGAGATCATGAACACTCTGTCAGAGTATACCAGAAACCGATAATTCGAGACGAAACCAGAATATTTGGGGCTGTGGGACGAAACAGCCCCTCCCCCGCCCCTATGATGCTATAAATTTGCCAAGCTATAGTTATTGATATAAGATTCTAATATCTGACATTTTGTGACAATGCGCTTCTGCAAACTTCTACAAAATTCGCATTGTGACATTTTTTTCAGAATGCGAATATTGTCAGAATGCGCCCAAGTAAACCATAATTCTTAATTTGCTTCATAAATGCATATATCTATTAGACTTAAAAAAAAGCTTCAAAAAAGCCTTCAAATAAGCTACTGAATTAGTTTGAATCGATATACCTACTCAGTCATGTTGTCAGTCATGTTTGACGGCCTCTGTGGCGTAGCGGTAATGCATTCGACTGCTACGACAGGGGGCGCGGGTTCGATTCCCGCTGGGTGCAAATATTTGTATGCATGAATATGTCAATTTGCATTGGTCTGGGTGTTTCTATTTATAATATATATGTATTGACAAAAAAGTATATAAGTACTTTTATTCACATTCTGGAACCCATAACACAAGCTAGTTAAACTATGCTTACTTTGGGTCTAGATAGCGCTGTGTAGTGTCGTAGAAAATTCATCTATGTATAGATCGACAGAGAGACAGCAGGAATCCGTCTACAAGGAATTAAAATTGTTACAACATTTTGTGAAACATCTTGAATACAACGTCAAATCTGTTCTAATAGAGCCGTGACCTACAAACATCGTGCCGCCGAAGCTATCGCAAATCCCTTCAGTTAATTAAACAGGATTATGGGCTTAAGATCCGGTTTTTAATTTGCAGTGCGTCCCTTTTGTAATATTAATAAAAGCGGCTGTCGCTTTAAGGTATCGATCTGGTCATCTTTAAGTTAGAATTATATTAAGAACATTGTTTTGAAAGAAATAATATTTCATGCTCGGGGTCACACAGCGAGCTATGGAACGGGCTATGCTTGGGGTTTCTCTACGAGACCGAATCAGAAATGAGCAGATCCGTAGACGAACTAGAGTTACCAACATAGCAGAGCGAGTCAGCAAGCTGAAGTGGCAGTGGGCAGGGCACATAGCTCGGAGAACAGATGGCCGATGGGGCAGAAAGGTTCTTGAGTGAGTGGAGTTCTACGTGATGGCAAGCGCAACGTAGGGAGGCCTCCCGCAAGATGGACAGACAACCTAGCAAAGAGCGCAGGGACTCGGTGGATGCAGGCCGCTACAGACCGGTCAAAATGGAAGTCAATGGGGGAGGCCTATGTTCAGCAGTGGACATCCTACGGCTGATATGATGATGATGAATATTTCATGAAATACATATATTTATTAATACGCAGTGGGTTGTCGTGCCATACGTATTCTATAGGGTTCCCTTCATGTTTGCGGTGATACATAAATCGTTGTTTTACCTTACGAATACAGGATACGGCTGCTTGACATCGATATGAAGTGAGAGGTTGGTACAGTCGCCATCATCGTTACATTGAAATAATTACTGTAGACTAGCTAAAGCCCGCGGCTTCTGTTCCCGCTTCCCATGAGAACCTATTCCAAGCTATAATCTATTCCTGTACCGAATTTCAGCCAGATCCGTTCCGCCGTTATGGTGTGATTGAGTTACAAACATCCATCCACCCATCCATCCAAACTATCACATTTATGATATTAGTGGGATTATATAAATAAATTATACAGAGGAATATATAGAGGATAATCTACAGAGGAAAAATAACATCTTTAAATTTTTATTCATTATTTTATGTAAATTTCTAGAGCTCAAGTGGACGGTGTTACACAAATACTTACCTAATCAAGCTGTCTTATCCGTATTGGGACTAACTACTGGGACTAACTACTGGGACTAACTACTGGAACTAACTACTGGGATTAACTACTGGGACTAACTGCATTGACAGAACCGTCTTTCTCAAGTTGATAAAAGTTTACCTCCACAAATAAACAATCATTCCAGAAATTACATCAAAACCTCATTACATTCTATTAGGAACCATTTGCCGGCATCGAACCTGGGGCCGGATTCAGAAAAAACGTAAACGTGCGATTTCATAAACTATAAAATTAAAATTTCAAAATTTAATTTAAAACGAGTACACGAGAGTACGGATACAATGATTTTGAAGGTTAAAAATTTCACGAAAACGTTGGTAGATGTTTTAAAAAATCATACGGAATAATAAAGTTTTTTTTTACTTGGTAAAAAAAAACTTTATTATTCCGTATGATGTTTCTTTCTAATAGTTGTACAAGCACGCGTTTGGAAACCTCAGCGTTAATCAATCTTAATCGCGTTTAATAATGTGATTATCAAACTGAATAAACTGTGCTTGCGTAATCAATTAGATTTTGAAATATTCATAATATGAGTTTTCGTAAATTTTGAAATCATACGTTTTAAAAACATAATATTACTGAATCGGGCCCTTGGTTTGTACTCACTTCGAGTATGCACGGAAGCTGAAATTAACTCCTCTACACGATCTACAGAGGCTTCAGTTTACGCAACGTTCTATGAATTTTGATTTTACTGACGTAATATTTTTCGGTAAAAGTCCTTCAAGTCTTCCGAAAACGGTCGGATTACGTTATGAATAGCTAACGTTTTGTTAACCCTTCAAAAGATATTTTTTATTACATATCCTCGTACTATGGTAGCAAACTGGCCCACAGTAACTCATACCTGATAGTAAGCGCATACGGGATACCATAGATTTTGGACGAGTGTAACACTTCTAGAAGTTATATTTCTCGCAGCCTTTTTTTCTCTTGCGGAAATCCTCTCGGATACCCCTCCACCGTCCAGCGGGGTTGGTGATGTCCAGATTGAACCGACTAAAACCACACGTTATCTCGGGTCTTCAAACGCAGGGGTGTAAGGTGGCCCATAAGGCATTTCCCTCACACACTACTGATCCAGGGCCATCTCCGGTTTCGAGTTGGCCCCCTCGGGTTTGGAAATAACGGTGTCCTTATCTTGGTCCCCAAGTGGTGGGGCGCTAGACGCCCCGCCGCCCGGGCCTGCTTCGTCTTTCTCGCAGCCCGAAGACCATATGTAGTGTATGCGACATCTGTCATCTCATGCGACACGCCGCACGTCACCCGAGTGACAGGTTTCATTCTACATATTTCCCCGACAAGTCGGTAGTGCCAACGACCGGTGCGTGACGCAGTGAGCCGATTCTTAGATACTACTACTACTTGTGAGACAAATAAACACTACACCACACAATACCTCTGCCCACCTCTCCGATGATACACAAGCGTGACTTAGGACCTGCGAGCGCTGTGCATAGCTGACTCAGTGCAATGGTTACCTCTGATTTGGTCCCGTCCGTCCTACGAATGAACGGCAATGGACTGTACATGTACAAGGCGTGATAAAAGAAATTGCCCAACTATTATGCATGTTTACTGTAGGTTAAGAAAGGGGGTTCAAGGAGGCGGTGCGTTACCCAAACCCGAGGGGGCCATCTCGAATCCGGAGATGGCCTTGGGTCAGCCGGGGTCACCTTACACCCCGGCGCCGGCGTCTGAAGACCTAGACGGTGTGCGGTTACAGTCGGTTCGAATCCGACATAACGATTCCCGCCGGCCGACGGGTTCCAGGCGGGATTATAGGACGAAAAAAAAAAGATAAAAAAGGGAGATTTTTTAAAGAATATTATTAAAGACCGAAATCACTAGTTACCTAACCCTCCTAGCTGAACTAAGTTACTTGTGCTAGGAGTGGGTTCACGTTGGTAGTTTAATGGTCAGGACTCAAACCCGAGACTTCTTGGTAATAAGGCCGACTCCTTAACCACTAAGCTACTGACGCTCAGAGATTGCTTTATTGGAAAACATACGTACATTACATAATAGGTAATCACGCTGTTCTCCCTTAGGGGTAGGCAGAGCTAGCAACCCGCCATATACTACATACGTAGATACAGTCTGCGACCAAACGATCTTTACACTTTTAGGCAATATAGATAATTTTATAAAGACTTTTCTTAGGGTCCCGAAGGATAAGCGACGGACCCCTATAACCTGGTAGTTTTTGAACCCGCTACCTTCTAATTACAGTGCAGTGCAGTTTTATAACGAAACAGACAGAAACCGCGGCTGGACTAAAACAATTATCTTCGTAATCAAAAAATTGCCCGAAGACACTATACTTCTTTATAATTTCATTTTCCACACATTTCAACGTTTTAAAGTAAAATAACTCGAGACACTTAAGATACAGGCGGCTCGTGTCGCAACTGTGATAAGCGTAAACGTGCATTAAAGATGTTTAGTCGTACAGTGGCACTCACCTCGTTATTCATCCTGTGACTTAAGTTAGCTAAGTACCTACCTCTTTTATTCTGTCACTTAGTAATGTGCCCGGTAGATGGCAATAGGCTCGCCCCCTATTACATTGGGACCTAAACATAACTGGCGAATCGTGGGTGTGTAATACACCTCTGCCTACCCCTTCGGGGATACAGGCGTGAAGTTATGTTATCGTTACCTTACCTGTCGCATTGACTCGCACTCGCATTGCATCGTCTCGAGAATGGCCATGATTTAAGTTACCTATCTCGTTAGATAATAACTTCCCCCGCTGGCCGGCGGGGGGGTATCCGAAGGGATTTCCGCGATTTCCGCACGAAAAAAAAAAAGAAAAAAAAGGTAACTTAACTCATGGGGATCAACGAGGTAGGCAAATTCAGTCTCGAGACGACGATGTAATGCGAGTGCCCGTCAAAGGATCTCGATACTTACGTTACCTAACACGTTAATTGAAAACCTGGGGGGGGGGGGGGTTAGACAAAGTTACATTCTAGTGGAATCGCTTGGAAGCGAACTTTCAAAAGTTCGAAATGTATGGAAGAGACATTATTTGTCGATAAGTATATATCATTAGACATATTGGAGTGTCTCCAATACATTTCGAACTTTTGTAGGTTCTCTTCGAAGCGATTTCACTAGTAGAATGTCACTATCTACAGGCCCTGGTTGATTCTGTGACTTAAGTTACCTACTTCGTTGATCTTGTGACTACTTACCAACCACGGTGATCCCGTGAGTAAACTGACCTACCTCGCTGATCCCGCGAATAAAGTAACCTGCTTTGTTAACCCCGTGGCTTAAATTACCTACCACGTTGAACTTAAATAAACTATCTTATTGACCCCTTCAATTAAGTTAAGTACCTACTTCATTTATCTTGTAACCGTGACTAAGTTACCTACCTCTTTGATTTAGTGACTTAAGTAACCTATCACGTTGATCTGTGACTTAAGTTGCCCACGTTGCGGGTATGTGCTATTATAATCAAGAAAGGGAATTTATAAAATAGAACCTCAACTCATTAATTTTGTAACTAGATACTTCAGCAGTTTGGCTCACATATAAAATGTACGAGATTCCGAGATTCTTCTATAACAGTTGTTTGGAAGTTAAACAATTTAACGAGACAAGTTGTCTTAAGTACTCCTCGCTTATAATATAAAACCCAAGAATATTTATAGATACCTATTTCAAAATGATGATGTGAAGAATATTGTTTCAGGACTAGCTTCTGCCCGTGTACCCTCCTCTTCCGTTTCCTATTTTTTCAAAAAGACTTGGGCGAATACTGGGTGTATGAGGCCCAGGCCAGGCCTAGTATTCGCGCAAGTCCTACCTACCAAGATCTTCGGTACTCAAGTCAACCTCAACTGATGATCGGTAACGAACGAAGCTGCATGGTCAGCATGTCCGTTGACCTCAGGCCATTGTTCAGTAAGGTCGAGTCTATTTATTAGCAGAAAGGCACCAGTAAGTTTAGCTTAACCACGGTTTTGTAGGAATAGCGTTTGTTGTACGACGCAAGTATTGCCAGTTTCAGTTGCGCAGCGGTGCTTCTGCTGGGCAAGAGGTATTAAGCTGAATTCCCCCGTTAGGCAAAGTTAGAAAATGTTCAATACCAAAATCTCGGTTACATAAAAAGCCTGCCCTCTGGAGCTCGAGATCCACTCCTCTGCGCTATCTCCTCCTGGTTTGTCCAGGTCCTGGTACTGCGATTTTATAGAAGCCTACCTCAGAGCCTCGTTTGATAATCAGCTGGTGGGTTCCTAGGTGAGGTTGGCTTTTGTCGGTTTTGTCAGTTTTTTGTCAGTTCTCGGTGGACCTTAAAGATCAAAAATCGCAAGCATTATCAGTGACAATATGCACTTGCGCTTACAACATTCAAAGTTGTTTTAAAGAATTTACATCGCCGAGTTTCGCAGGAATGCCCGCAATTTTGTACGGAGCACGACGGCTGTGGAATTCGCCTTTGTCATAACATTTTCGTTGACAACGCGTTTTGAATACTAATCAAATGTTGTATAGCAATTAAGAATTACGAGTAAGTACCTAATATGCTCCTGAAGAGTTGGTTTTTGGTGAGACAGCTTTTTTTCGTGCGAAAAGCCCCTCGTAGGCCGGCGCGGCGTGGATGATTATGTCGGGTTTGAACAGACTAAAACCGCACCACCAGTGTGCAAAGTGGCCCATGAGGCATTTCCCTCGCACCCCGACTGACCCAGTTGGTGAGACACTATAGGTAGTTTTGGAGATTATTTTTTATATTCAGTACGGTCGATTGACTGCACGGACACCCCAAACCGGTGGACACCGTTCTTCTACTCAGCCTGGGTGCCTGGCAATAAATTCGTCAAGTGAGCGAGCGCTTATTAGATCCCGATTTCGATTCTAGGTTCGGGCATTTTGTGTGGGAAAGTACCGGTAACTACTGTATGTATGTTTGCTTAGGCTGGATTTCACCAGCGAAAAACCTATCAACCGAGTTCTCATGAGGCATTTCCCTCGCATCCCGATTGACCCATACTTAGAACTGAAACTCAAAATTTTTATTTTCTTCAAACCCATTCGTGAGTTATGGATAGGTCTTCGAAAATGATATTGAGGTTTCTAATATATATTTTTTAAACTGAATAGTTTGCGCGAGAGACACTTCCGAAGTGGTAAAATGTGCCCCCCCCCCCCCCTGTAACTTCTAAAATAAGAGAATGATAAAACTAAAAAAAATATATGATGTACACCACCATGTAAACTTCCAACGAAATTTGGTTTGAACGAGATCTAGTAAGTAGTTTTTTTAATAAGTACGTCATAAATCGTAAACCGCAATTTACCTTTCGTTCAATCAACCCACATATAAAAATTTTACTTGCTGCTACGGAACCCTTCATGGGCGATTCCGACTCGCACTTGGCCGGTTTTTTATTGTTTGGGGAATGAACGGTTTGAACCTAATTCAAGTATTGAATTCAAAAAATTCAACGTGTCACATTATGGAATTAATCTTCTTCTTCTTCTTCTTATATATAAAAATGAATTGCTGTTCGATAGTCTCGCTAAAACTCGAGAACGGCTGGACCGATTTGGCTAATTTTGGTCTTGAATTGTTTGTGGAGGTCCAGAGAAGGTTTAAAAGGTTTGTCATCGATTGAGGCAGTACGAAGTCTGCCGGGTGAGCTAGTCTTCTTTTATATATAAAAATGAATTACTGTTCGTTAGTCTCGCTAAAACTCGAGAACGGCTGGGCGGTTAGCTTAATTTTGGTCTTGAATTATTTGTGGAGGTCCAGAGAAGGTTTAAAAGGTGCTATCGATTGAGGCAGTACGAAGTCTGCCGGGTCAGCTAGTATAATATAAAGATGGTCTTAAAAATGCAAAATATATATGTAACACTGTATATCTTTGATTATAACTTACTTCATTTAAAATGTTGTCATTGAATAGTTATACCTAGTATAAGTTGAACTGTTTTGTGTGCTGCAGTAAGCCAAAATAAACGCATTTTTCTTTCTTTCTTCTTTATTTTATCGCAACTCAATTTTTTGCCCTTATGTAGGTAATGTTCTTTTAAGTTTTTAGGCCTGTGGCCTCGAACTGACCAGGAAACACAAAGTAAAAGTATGCTCAAAGATATCGAGTACCTATTTATAATAAAGTAGGTAGGTACCTTCGTGTAAACGAATGCACTAAAACCAATTCAAAGTAAATCTTTCCACCGACCTACAACATATTCAATGTGTCTTTGTACGTACTATATTCTAACCAAGCTCCATTTATTACACAGCGGTATAGCCATTACGAAAATAATCTAAACAGAGCACGCACAGCAGGCTTTTAGTCGTTCTGAACGTTGAGAAATCTAGAGTATCAGAAATTTCATGCCTTCATGGTTTGAATGCGATGATATTCAGAATAACGCCCTCTATTGAAAAATAGGAAAACTACGTTAACAAATTTGTAGCTCAAGGAATGTGAATTGTTGCTGCCATCTAGTATCACTAATGGAAACTTCATTGAATTCTATTTGAATACTTAGTAAGCTCATTTCTTGGTTCATGCGGTTTCTAAGAGATGGCACTGGAAAAATAGGATTACTTCTCAATAAATTTAAAACTGTTATTTCATTGTATTACAAGTATCTTCTGTTTTCAGTGGTTAAATTTTAAAATATATTGTACTCCATATTAACCCAGTGTATTATAAACAAATTGCATACCTGTTCATCATCGCTGGCTGACAGGCTCGCCTCCCAGAAATCTTCAATGTTCTCCGGGAAGTCCTCCTCCCTTGTTGGATCAGGACTCAAGCCGCCATCCCTAGTCTTGAATACGAAGATGATGCCTCCATATTCTTCCTCGGGTCTCCAAGCCCCACACATAGTTGCTACGGTTCTTTTCATTGTGGTTTGATTTGGATTAATTTCAAGTTTAATTCTTTTGACCGGTTGCTCCATATTTAAACCACATTCTGTTTTAATCATTGTAGATGGTTGTGCATCACTTTCAAGTTTAATTTTCTTAACCGGCTGCTCCGAATTTAAATCGAGTTTTGTTTTTAGATTTAGGTTCTCGGCAGCCATAACTAATTTATTTCTTAAAATATTTATACTAGAATTAATGAAAATTCGATTTTTTAAAGTACTAGAAAACCTAACTAAACCTCTAATATATCCTATCATTAGAACAATTATTTACTATATGTAATCAGTTATTGTAGAATCTAAACTAAACTTAGAATATGAGAATTCTCTAAAGAAAAATAAACAATATTTTATTTACACATTGTTATGAATAACTTTTATGACAAATGCGCGCACATAACTCGAGAGACTTGGCACTTAAGTTATTTTAAAATTGAAGTTTATAATGCATTCACTAAGAAATAACAATATTTTTACACAGAAAGCAAAAAATAGCTAAGATTTTAACCTCAAACACCGTAACACCGACAAATCCGAAAATTAAGGTTATGTAGCATCAAGTCACTAAACGTCAAACAGTCAGCTGTTTTGTTTACTATTGTCGTATTTACAAACTTGAATACAATGCTTTTTAGGACATAAGATTTTATTTTCACTTTCATTACATTTTATAATAAATAATTCATGGATACCTAATTTTCTTTCAAATGTTCTGGTCAAATATGAAAAATAAGTATTATGAATTTGAACAAGGAATTGGTAAGTTAAATATCATCTAGCATTGTAAATTTTATTAGCGACATCTATTATAAGTTTACTTAAACTAATTTAAGTTTACGCAAGTTGCACACTATTATTATGAAACGGAAGCTTTAAGTACCCTATTCCTTTCGTTGATAATGAACTTCATTATCAACTCTTCTGTAATGTTATGTAATATATATTTATATCTAATAATAGGTAATATTTGGCTGAGATGATAGTGGTCACGTTTTGGGCTACTTTGATTAGCAGAGATAACAGTGAAGACACAGCAATGGACTGGTAGGTACTACGCGTTTCTGGATTTCTTTTTTAAATTCAGTACGGTCAATTGCTTGCACGGGCGTCTCGAACCGGTGGACACGGGTCTTCTACCCAGCCTGGGCGCCTGGCACTAAATAGGCCAGCGAGCGCGTATTAGAATCCGATTTCGATTCTAGGGTCGGGCATTGTGTGTGGGAAAGTATCGGTAATTACTGTATGTATATTTGCTTAAGCTGGATTTAACCAGCGAAAATCCATTCCACTGAGTTCTCAGATTTTATTCAATGCAACTCATTGCAAAAATTATATTGTAGCAGTTTATTTCTATTTAGTTACTAGCGGCCCGGTACGTGCTTCGCTACATCAAAATGATCCCCCATGTATTGAATTCAAGGGCTTACCCGGGGTGCCCGGCAACGGACACTTGGGGAGGATCAATCCCTTCGGATACCCCCCACCGGCCAGCGGGGGTGGTTATGTCGTGTATCGACTAAAACCATACGGTGTGCGCACGAAAAAAAAATTCTGAGAGATTTTCTTAATATTTTTTTCCGTAAGAACCTTGTACAGAGTACTTATTAGAAAACTACAAAAAAAAAGCCATATCGGTCAAGCCGTTTTCATGCTATGTCGTGACAACGGAAAACGGGTTTCATTTTTATATAAGGTGCATTCGGCTAACTCCGAAAATCGGGTAATTCCAAAAATTCCAAATTTCTAAAAAACGAGAAAGTATATTTTACTCTGGGAACCTTCACCTAGGCGCCATGTTACTCCGCTCCTCTGCTTCGGTTGACTCAGGTCGTTACAAGTGAATATTCGTGTACGCTGTCGTATTTTAGAGGAGTGGATTATCGCGCCTTTTTGGATTTTCGCATTTACCCGAACATTCATAACTTTTAAATTTGGTAAGATAACCAATTCGTTGTTTCTTTGTCAGTTAAATTAACGTTTTTGATACTCTGTTAAATAGCTTCAGAACAAGATATCTCATGTTTTTTGTTTTTTTCGGAATTGAACGAAGAGGGCAAATGCGAACTATAAATTCATTCGGAATAACCCGTTATGATTTTTCCATAGCCATTGTCAGTGGCTCTCAATCTATTGAAATACAGAAATATTTCGTTAAATCAGTTTTAGGTAGATTTCGCATAGAAATCCTATTGGTTTTCTTTACTTTCGAATTTTGAAAAAAATTTAACGTAGAAGTTCGTTTTGAGAGCACTCTCACGATCGCAATTTTGATCCGATTGTTTTCAAATTTTAACCAAAAATCGTTCTAACTTAGGTTAAGTTCGTGAACTGGCACAATCGGGCCCATTGCTGAGTCAGCAACTCACTTTTTCTGAAAACAGTTTTATGGTCATAACTCTTAATGGATGGAAAATTTTGATTTCATTTCTTTTTCATATCACCTACAAATCATTCCAAATAAACTTTTTGAAAAATCGAAAATTTTGGGAGATTTTTCATAAAACTGAATTTTTTTTCGAAAAAAATTCATAACTTTTTCCCTGAAAGATCGGAAAGGCTTTCAAATGAAGGCTTATTTTTTGTTCTAAATTATTTGTCGGAAAAGTTTTTTGATACGACTTATAGTTTTCGAGATACAGGGGGGTGGTCGTTAGAGAAAACCGCATAACTCTTTCAATATTATATTATATTATTATATTTCCGCACGATAAAAAAAAAGGTAGATAATAGACAAACGTAACGCGATCCACGAACTAATTACATAATAATAGGTCAGGTTTTTTCAGCATTTTTATCACTTTCACATAAAATAGGTTCTTTGTTTGTGTTCTTTAAATCAACGTATTAAGGTCGTTTCAAATTCGAAACCTCATTCGGTACTTATTTAGTACTCGTATAACAAATTAAAGTTTGAGAATCACAAGTTTTCTGTCGGGTAATTCCGAAATAAAAATTGCGACAACATGTGTTTCGGCTGTTCTATAACCAAATCCAATATGTTTTTCTTGCTAGGGCAATTCTGAATGGACAAGGAATGTGAACCCTATACCACATGTCAATAAAACCAATTTTTAGGAGGCTTTCGCAATTACCCGAACTAGTTCGGAATTACCTTTGCATCAGGAAAAAAAAAAGTTTTTTTGAATCACTTGTATTTCGAAAGCTTTATGATATTTATGAAAGTTTTTAATGTACTGTTGTAGCCTATATATTTGAGTTGAGGAAAAAACATTACTTTGTAGAATTAGTTCCACCGATTTTGACTGGTTGATTAAAATGCAGACATCATGTCAACTATCATAAAAATCATTCGGAATTACCCGAATGCACCATAAATAGACTATCATATTGGTAAATACAAATCAGCTTTAACAGTACTAACTACAGTAAGTAACTAAGTACAGTAGTAATAAAATAATATTTTTATAACCACATACATCATATCTACAATTTTTTATCATGTAAATACTAAAAGGCTATGTACGTATTTGGATATCCTAAGGCACACGAATTTAAATACTTCTTTTACTGTTGTCTTTTCTTTCATCTCCGATAGATGATTTAAAAACACAATCAACGAAAAGTAAAAGGTTTCCAGCAAGGTAAACATGTCTGCTCTGTTTTTTCTGTAAACATTCGCTGTGGCGCGACAACCCCATCGTACGCGTATTTACATCTGAAAAGGGTTTAGGAAACGTTGTAGGTGGATATTCGTATACAGCGTCGATAGAGATGTTTTTAGTTGGCAAATATTTTATTGTCATACGCTGCGTTATGATAGATGGGTATTGACCTAGGGCCATATCGAAACCGGAGATGGCCCTGGGTTAGTCGGGGTGCGAGGGAAATTCCTTAGGGCCACCTTACACCCGGCGACTGAGGACCCGAGACGGCGTGCGGCTTTAGTCGGATCATTCCCGACATAACCTCCCCCGCTGGCCGGCGGGGGTGTATACGAGGAGATTTCCGCACGAAAAAAAAGGGTAAGTATTGACATTTGAAACAAAAAACTTCCGACATGTTAAAATAGTATGAAATTTATTTTGTGCTTCTAAGGCAGTAAAAATATATCACGATTCGCTTAGTGGGGGTTGGTGTGGCCTGGAGGCTTGTAAACCCAGATTGGGTACCTCTGGTGTTACTACTAGATATGTCGCAGCCAACTGGTCAAATAAGCCAGTTAATTGGACGCCTAGTCATTCTATTAAATTACTGGGCCGATAGCTTCCTACCTTTTTTTTCTTTTTCTTTTTTTCGTGCGGAAATCGCTTCGGATACCCCCCCGCGTGCAAGCGGGGGCGGTTATGTCGGGCTTGAACCGACTAAAACCGCACGCCGTCTTGGGACTACAGACAGGGTGTAAGGTTGCCCATAGAGCATATCCCTCGCACCCCGACTGACGCTGGGCCATCTCCGGTTCCGAGATGGCCCCCTCGGGGATAGCTTCCTACCTAATTGAAAAAGAATCACTCAATGTTTAATACTTAACGGGCTGGCTTTCAATGCGCCAAGTAGTGGCGCATTGAAAGCCAGCCCGTTGAAGATGGCTGACCAAGACTCAGCCAAGTGATTCAAATATAGAAAGAAGTGGAATGGATTGGGGTGGAGCAGAGTGGAGTGAAGTGTAGTCACCAAAAGAGCGCGTCCCGATATGGATACATTTGGCTAAAAGGGTATGGCGAGGTCTTAGCAAGACTGAGACTTCCTGTTAGTTTACTTGTGTTAATGCACGAAGGAATAGGACCCCAACCTAGGAGTCCCTCGACAACGCTCACTAAATCATATGATAGAAAAACAACCAAATAATCCATCCGTCAATGTGTACCTATATGACTATAAACTATAAATGTAACTTTATGACTTTCAGCCATAGACCAACATATAAACAATGTTTATTATTGGTATATGGTTTCAGCCATCTCGTTAATAATTTCGCTGAACGATTTGTCTAGTTGTTTATCAGGCGAGGCCGCGCTGGCGGCCAAGGTCCGCCGGTAACCCTGGGTTTATCCTTTCGAGGGCTTACCCGGGGTACCCGGCAATGGACACTTGGGCAGGACACCGTGCGGTTTTAGTCGATGCACGACATAACCACACCCGCTGGCCGGCGGGGGGGTATCTGAAGGGATTTCCGCACGTAAAAAAAAAGCCATTTGACTGGTACGCTGATACTGGCGTTTATTTAATGAACGGCCTAGACGTCAATTAACTGACTGATTTAACTGGAAAAGAGGATGAGCATATTTGGGCAGTCTAACCAATCGTATGAATACCGCGCTACTTATAATGATTTTGACTACAATCATTACAAATTTTGAACAGGAGGTAACTTAACGCCGTCTCGGGTCTACAGACGCCGGGGTGTAATGTTGTAACCTAACGATTGATGCTGGCAACGCGAGAACTGTCATAAGTATATACATGAAGTTGTTGTCAGTTTGAAATAGTACAGTTTCTTGCTACTAGATGGCGCTGGGTATATTTACCATGCTTTATGTAGTGACCGTAGCAGGCTCAAACTTCCAATTGTACCTATGTACCTATGTATTTTACACAGGTAATAAAATACTCACAACCTAAATATAGCTAACGATGCCCACCAAAATGAATATTATAGGAGCTTGCGTTATAGGTTCTAGAATGCGGATAAACATTCTTACATACATTTTTTGTAAGTACATATATTCACACATACATATTAATGTATTCAAATATTTGCACTGAGCGTACATGGAACCCACGACCTCTGTCTTAACAGGCGAACGCTCTACCACTACGCCACAAACATCGCAGGGAGTTATCAAGCTTCGTCACAGCACCTGGCAGCTCCCACGACAGATTCTGACTGATTTATGGTCTTGTCTGAATGTTGATTGCTTATTGTTTCTTAACTATAAAGGGAGCCTTCCTTAGTCAGCTTAATTATGCCTTTTAGGTGAACAAAAAGCGATCTTTTTGAGTAAACTTCCAAAAATTAAGAGGTTTGGGTAGTCCCCGTGACTTGACAGTGATCTTCAGATTGAATATATAGTATAATGCTTTAAAGAGAGAAGACGAATTTTGTTATTTTGTTCATATATTTGGAGTAATCTTCCGAACCACTGTACTTGTTGGAAAAAAACGTCGACGACAACTCCTTAGCAATAGGGCTTTTCTAAAGAAAATCCCTTTTTTTTTTTTTTTTTATCGTGCGGAAATCCCTTCGGATACCCCCCCGCGTGCCAGCGGGGGCGGTTATGTCGGGCTTGAACCGACTAAAACCGCACGCCGTCTCGGGTCTACAGACGCCGGGGTGTAAGGTTGCCCATAGAGCATATCCCTCGCACCCCGACTGACCCTGGGCCATCTCCGGTTTCGAGATGGCCCCCTCGGGTTTGGGAACCACGGTGTCCCCGTCTTGCCCCGGTTTGGGGGAGGGGCGCTAGTCGCCCCACCGTCCCGGCCTGCTTCTGCTGGGGTGACAGGTGGCCTCACCCGCCACCCCCAGGCCTGCGCTCATGGAGGACGGAGGTCGTTAAGCGACCTCCGGCGTCTGAGTTGCCTGCGACGCGCGGCGAGCAAGTTGCGGGCTCGGCGGACCGGGAGAGTTCTAAGTCTCTCCCGGGCGCGCTCCGCTCTAAAGAAAATCCCTAAAAATCAAAGAGCATGAAACCGTTCTTGAGTTTATCCCGGTCATCTATAATTTAAAAATGAATAGCTGAATATGTTGCTAAGCGCAAATCTCGAGAGCAGCTGAACCGATTTCGCTAATTCTTTTTTTATAATATTCCTTGAAGTACGGGGATGGTTCTTACGGAGAGAAAAAAAA
Source organism: Cybosia mesomella (assembly GCA_946251805.1). NCBI lineage: Eukaryota > Metazoa > Arthropoda > Insecta > Lepidoptera > Erebidae > Cybosia > Cybosia mesomella. The sequence continues at coordinate 7,048,970 of OX276389.1, forward strand.
TGAAAATTGCCTGTTGGAATGTTTGGGATAAATAGGTGCCACGGGGTGAAGTGTGCCATGGGCGAGGCCGCGGGGGACAGCTAGTCACTAAATAGATGTGAAAATTACGATGGTATGACTTAGAAAAGCTTATATAAAGAGCAGGTTGCTAGTGGCAAATAAAATGAAAGACTAGTAAAACTAAAACTACAACAATCCAACTCTAAGACTAATAAAATATGAACAAAAGGCACTTTTAGTTCATGCTCAGCTCGGAACTAATTAGAAACCTCCATAGAATCAACTGCACAACACCTACTACCGGTACACGTATAGCACTACAATCTTTCTATTGCTCTAATGTACAGTATTATAGTAACAAATGACCACAAAAAATGGACATTAATCCTGGCTATGACGGGATATAAGGAAGGCTGCACACTCTCCCGGCGACGAGGATTGACTGTGACAAATATACGTGTGAATCCAGTGTCGCTAAAACTATCCGCGGTTGGCAAGCTTCTTACAGTTTGTAGGGCCATGAATCTTACGAGGAAGCGTTTTAGTATCGTCATAGACGAAATGTATAGCTTTAATTTAAAATTTTAGATTTAAGATATATTATGGGTAGGTATATATAGATTGAGCGCCATAGCGCCCTGTCTTCAGCTTACAGTTTTATAGCTCTTTTTAAAACAACTGTCGCGTAGCGGTAGTGCATTCGATTGCTACGACTGGGGGCGCGGTTTCGATTCCCGCTCAGTGCCAATATTTGTATGCATGAATATGTCTATTTGCATTGGTCTGGATGTTCCTATGTATAATATGTATGTATTTACAAAAAAAATGTATATAAGTATGTTTATCCGCATGCTGGAACCCATAACACAAGCTAGTTAAACTATGCTTAATTTGGGTCTAGATAGCGCTGTGTAGAATGTAGTAGAGTAGAATATTATACAATAAAAATATGTTCATTTTAAACATTGATGTCTGTATTACTAAAGTTTTTAAATGTCAATGTCAATCAGGAGATGTCAAATGAAATAGGTAGATAGATTCAGATTCACATAGGTAAGTGTTAGTCAAAGGACTCTCATGTGAATCTGGCATGCGTGCCAACAGTCTCTTTGCCAGGGATACTGAAGACAGTGTGAAGTGGAGGTGGAAAAGAGGGAAATTAGACCCTGGAGTCCAAGGTTCGGATGCGACTGGAACTCAACGCTGAGATGATGGTGATTATATTAAATGTTAGACTAATCATATTAGGGAACATTTTTGTGATATTTGTAACTTATGGCATGTCTTAGCTACAGGTACTTTCAACAAGTTTTTTTCGTATTCGTGGAACCATAATGTCCATAACAGTCACCGGCTTATCTTTTAATTTCTTCTGATTTTGTTGATTCTACATGAGAATTTTATATTACTATATCACTACTTATTATAAAATTAGCTATTGTCCGAGAATTCGTACGCGTTAAGTTCGGAATAGATCAAGGTATGTAATCCATTGAAATGTTAAATTTTTTTGGCCTTACCTTGCGTTTTTTAGAGGACGCAATTTTTTTATTTTTTTTAAATAAAATTGCATCCTCTAAAAAACGCAACCCCAAATGTAGCTTTTCAATGGACTAATGTTGATTTCTGCAGTCTCGATACTAACACTTAAGTATTAAGTTGTTTTATTTTTAAAGGGTCGGATTAGACTCATTTTACATTGACAATTCGTTCAAAATAGATAGAGATATATTTAACATCAAAATAAATTCTGTACGATTAATTAATATAAAAGTGATGATATTCATTATGAAATATGTATGCGTCTCTAATCAACTATCTTTTACACGTGTGTAACTCTGTGAAGTTTCGAGATTTTACATTTTAATGCTCATTTTTATGGTACTATAATGCACCTTTGTGGTATAGCGTGATGAGTTATAGTCCGGATTTTGACCAAATCTGAATTCCGTTATACTACGAAATTTGTAATAATAAAGTTGTCATTTATAATAGTTAAGAGGGATTTTGCTCTACTGCTCCTATCTATCATACCAATGATAGCGTGATGACATATGCCCTAGTTGAATGTTCATGCAAAAATTTCAGCCAAATCTGTTCAGTGCTTTTGAAGTGATGCTTGGTCATCGATAATTATTTTTTTGGAAAAATATAGTCTACTGTTTTCACCCCGTTACGATTTTATGATATGTATAGACAAAGTCCTCCGCCGCGCTTATCTATTTGTTCGCAATAGACTCAAAAACTACTGCACCGATTTTCATGCTGTTTTCACCAATGGATAGTGGTTGTCGAGGAAGGTTTTAGTATATAATTTATCAAGTTTTTGCATACATAGGCCAAAATATAATGATATTTATTGGAGGTGTCGGGAAAAATGAGCCGTCTGGGAACTTTCAACGAAAACGCTGCCTAAACCCTTTGAGATATTACAAAATGATGTATGGTGGAGTTATGTATCTTATATAAGTTGTGGTGGTCCCATGGGTAGCGGGTACGGGATCACGATTCCACGCGAGTGAAGCCGCGGGCAACAGCTAGTATTTACTAAAACTGGCAAATATTTATTTAGTGGTTTCCCGCGGACTTCATGGCCCATCCTTAGTATCTAACATAGGCAACTATTAAGGTTTATTCATTTGTCACGTGTCAGCGCATCGTTTAGGTGACGGCTTACAGATGTCGCTACTATGATTACCGCCGCTCGTGGTCCAATCGAGGGAATGGAAGCCAGATATGTATACCTACTGCTTAAATTGAGGGTAACTACGTTGAGTCCTGAGACGTAAACGCCTTTTTATATGGAATTGCTTTGTATGCGGAAACTAATATACACGATACACAAGACTATTACTGAAATTTCTTTATTTTATTTGGTTCTTGTCAAATTGTTCTGCATGTGGGTATGGTATTCGCCGGAAGAGGTATTGGGGCAAGCTTTCCTCTGGAGGTTGAGAAATCAGACAGTAGTCGATCCCATAAAATCTTTGTAATAAACCAAAAGTAGGGGAAGGAGTAAGCGAACCTCGGGCTGTGAGATGAAAGCCTCGGATGTAATCAGGAATGCCTTAAAGATGGTAATGATGACGGCTAGAGGTTTTAATTCCTTTTTAGGGTTCCGTACCTAAGGGTAAAGCGGGACCTAAGCCTACTAAGACTCCGCTGTCCGTCCGCCTGTGTGTCTGTCTGTCCGTCTGTCACCAAGTTGTATCTCATGAACCGTGATAGCTAGACAGTTGAAATTTTCACAGATGATATATTTCTGTTGCGGCTATAACAAATAATACTGGAACAGAATAAAATTCATATTTAGGGCCAAAAACGGCAAAAAAAAACACTTCTTTTCATTTCTTTTTGCTCGATATTAATAACAGAATATTTAGTTATATATTCACTTTAAACATAACATAACATAACATAAACTCACGCCTATATCCCCGAAGGGGTAGGCACAGGTGCTAGCACCCACATTTCGCCAGTTTATGTTTAGGTCCCAATGTAATAAGTAGGTGGCGAGCCTATTGCCATTAACCGGGCACTTATAAACCTGCGATAAATACACACATAACTTCGAAAAGCATCGAAAAGTCATTGGTGTGTGCCATGGTAAAACCTGGGATCGAACCTGAGACATCGTCTCAGCAGTCCATTACCCATACCACTAGGCTACCGCGGTTACCGCACTTCAAAAATAAAGATATAAATTAAAATAAATAAATTAAGAGGTACTCCTATTGTATACATAATAAGCGTCGGTAGCTTAGTGGTTAAGGAGTCGGCCCTACGATTGAGAGGTCCCGGGTTCGAATCCATGGCCACTACACTATCGTAGTGAACCCACTCCTAACACAAGTAATTTAGCTTAGCTGGAGGGGTTAGAGGGAATATTAGTAATTTCGGTTACTAATATTTAAAAAAAAAAAAAATGGTGCGGAACCCTTAGTACGAGAGTCCGACTCGCACTTGACGCGAGTCGGACTCTCGTACTTTATCTTTTCTATTTATAATGTTTGCTAGCTTAAGAGATTAAAAAAGTTGAATTCCTGAGACGAGCTCAGCCGAATACAAGGGATTTTCGATTTCGCGTTTTTTTTTATTTTTTTTTATCTTGCAATGGTTCACCCCAGCACGAATCTATTACCGAAAACAGCAACTCGATAGCTCATCTCCTTCATACCCAAAACCGTGACAGAAAATTGGCAACGACGACGACGTCGACGACAACTCCTTAGCAATAGGGCTTTTCTAAAGAAAATCCCTAAAAAGATGAAAAACGAAAATCGTTAGCAATACGACTTCTGTGGCGTAGCGACAGAACGTTCGGCTGCTAAGTTATAGGTCGCGCGCAGGTTGGATTCCCGCGCAGTGCAAATATTTACATACGAATATGTATATTTTCATTGGTCTGGATGTTTCTATGTAGGGATAAAGTGTTTTAATAAATTTACAATATAAATGGATCCATGCATGTTTATCTGCATTCTAGAACCTATAACACAGGCTAGTTAAGCTATAGATACTTAATTTGGGTCTAGATAACGCTATTGAAAATATTTTAGAATTGAGAGAAATGTCTCTCAATTCTAAAATATTTTCAATCATTTTAGGTAATGACCTAAAATGATTGATATCTAAAATTACACGTGACGTCACTTACACCCTATGTAAATCGATTCAAAGCTCCTAATTGAATGCTTAACCCTGTGAAAGCGCACGTAACAAACTCCGTGTCTATCTGAATTAGCGTCCGGCAATAACTATCGGGCCGGGAGCCCACCTCGACCATAAATTAGATGCTGCTTGCCCACTACACGGGTTGAGTGCGTGCTCATTGTCTAACGGCGGCCATACGGATACGGATTTGTGAATATCTGTACTATTATGAAATTGTAAATTAGTTGTGTTTGTACATAGAAGACTTTAAAAAAATCTTGGGTGAGGTATGTTAAATGAGCGATTCTGAACACAAAAATATTTTTTGGGAAACCATGTCTGTTTGGTCGCGATGGACGCAAAAACTACTAAATGGATTTTGATGTGTTTTTTTTTCTATTAGAAAGGTCTTGGTCGGACTTAAAAGCTGCAGTAGGTATGCTTGATTACAATTGGTTCAGTAGAATATGAGCTATCACCAATAAACGATAACCGACCTACACGCGGGCGGCGCCGCTATCAGTTCGTAATAAAATTAATAAAAAATATTAAAGAAATTTATTTTTATTTGTCCGCAGCAGAATTGGGTCGCTTTCGCTGGGGGCCATCTTGAAAACGGAGATGGCCCAGGGTCAGTCGGGGTGCGAGGGATATGCTCTATGGGCAACCTTACACCCCGGCGTCACACCCGAGACGGCGTTCGGTTTTAGTCGGTTCAAGTCCAACATAACCGCCCCAGATGGCCGGCGGGGGGTATGCGAGGGGATCACACCACGAAAAAAAAGGGTCGCCTTTGCTGGTACCGCCTGGTTATGTGATCGTGTGTGTAACAAATGGCTATGCCGTCTAGACCGGGCGTCGGTAGCAGGAATAGACCCAAGAAGTGATGCGTGTCTAGTAGAGGAACAAAAACTGGAAAGCGGACCTCGGGCTCCGACGCGTCCTTCGATCCTAAATCCTTAAACGTAAAACATATTACATAGGTGTTTTACATGCACAATTCGCAACCTTTGGTCTTATGCATGATGTATATGCTGGTCATAGAATGTAGTACCTAATTAATAGGGAGCAAAAACTTTAACCTACCGGACACGTTTCCTGACTCTGTACTGCTACAAAATATTAAAATTTCTTAACAGAAAATAAAATAATAAGCACCACTTTACATATCCATACAGTCACGGTTGCATGCATTTATAAGTGCAAACTACAAACGTGCCATCAAAAATATTTACGTGAGAATATAATCCAATGGAAACAGACTATAAAGCATGGGCCATAGACTTTTAATCAATCTGCACGAGCGGTACAGTGCGCAAAAATGGCGGGTCTACCGCCAGCGCTTAATTAAAGCCATAAGGAAAATGCGGTCTGTTCCTCTATGAGTTGTTTTTTGGCATCGGTACATTGTTGGCTTGATTGTTAATGTTATAGATGAATGAAGTGGGAATCGCAAGTAACGGCGGTGCTTCGTTCGCTCCTCTCTGCAGAGAGAGCTTTAAAATGTACTGCATTAACTTAGCTAAACCGAATTATATAAATATTCTACAACATTTTACACAGTGCCATCTAGACCAACAGTAAGCATAGCTTAAATAGCTTGTGTTATGAATTCTAGAATGCAGATAAAGATACTTATATTAAATACTTTTTTTTTTTGTAAATATACATACGAGGGATGCGATGCAGTTAGCCGATCGCAAGAAAATTAAGCTGAGCGAGCATTTATTTTTTTATTTCAAAATCTGAAAAATTAAATTTTTGCGTGTGAACTTTTTTCATTAGTTTCAATGGTAAATTTGTTTTTCGGTGATAATTCCTCAATGGTATGGTTGATTTTTAATTTTATGGTCTGAAAACATTATTAGATTGTCGTTATGACCATGCCAAATTTGGTTGAAATCAGATTTGTGGTTGCAAAGGAGTTTTCCGAGTTTGTAAGCGGCTAACCCGCGTATAAGTTTTTGGCACATTTTTCTGGGCTTTATTCCGAAAGCAATGAGGTATCACACATAATTTTAAGAGCAGTATCTCTGTTTTAGACGAATTTGAACGTGTCTACTTTGTCTTAGCAGTCGAACCCTGTGCCGCTACGCTATAGAGATCATCGTCGTAAGTAGAAAGATCTATTTTATCATTAGGGCCGTGCCCGGGCCCTGGAAGTACCGTGGACCGTCAGGGGCTGAAAAAAAATAGTTGGGTACATTTTATTTGAACTCGTTCACACACATCCGCGCCCGGGTCAGTGACGGAGCTTCAGTGCACGGCCGACTCGGGCCACGGCCCTGACACGTCCCGGACACTGTCCTGATGTGTGTGAATAGGCCATAAATGCTTCGTTTTATATTTCCTACGCTCTATAAAGCTAGAACATAGACAACTGGCAGCTAATATTACTAGCCTCCTCGTTGTTTTGTGAGACGTAGGCACAATGAAATTTCCAAGATAAGCATTCTACTAAGTATCGCCTGTAATTTTGTGTTATATTCTTGTGGTTACTAGGATCTAGAAACAACTCATTATCATTATATGCAACATCTGCCAAGGGCAAATAATTGTGAAAGTTAGTGATGATGTTCCGTCGATATATATGTCAAATGTCTGTGAATTCTTTCACGCAAAAATGGCTACTTGGATCTGGATGAAATTGGCACAGAGATAGATTAAGTATAGTCTGGTATAGTACCGCAGTAGCCTTGATATGACACTCATGATATGAAGAGATGATATGGCTCTTGTATTTTACTTCGCTTCATTACTCATCATCATCATTTTAACGTGATCCGGCCCAGGGTCCCCTTACTTCAAAAATTCATATCTAATGCTGTTCAGAACAGTTGACGTGGCGATTGCCTGGGTGTCCGGTCGTGAGGGCAACACAGGTAACGAAATCACATAAGAACTGGCCAGGAAAGGCGCTGATGAAAACCAGGTCGGCCCGGCACCCGGGCTACCACTCGCCCACAAAATAACAAAGGGAGTAAACTGCCGAAGTCCACTAGTAGAGACCAACCGAAGATAGAAATCTTAGACAGGCGTGAGACAATCAAAGATTTTCATTCAAAGCATAGACAAAAGGAGAATGAGCTAACTAATTAAGGCCCTGCATAATTATGGTAGCTTGCGTCCAGCAAGCTACCATAACTATGCTTATTTTTTGTTTCAAAGATTATTTCTCTCTCTCTCTAAGATTACTGATGCTAGACAGTTGATTTTTTTTATATATACAGCTAATTATCTACTGTTCACGCACAACCAAAAACATTTTGGATAAATAGAGTAGTTTCTTGTTAAAAAATTGCAAAGAAACACTCTTTGAAATAAATTTTTCGTTTCAATTATCTCAATATTTTTAGCGATGACATATATATTTTTTGTTACAAATATAAAGAAAATTTAATCAACTAGTGGAATATCTACAAATTAACATCCTCAAATCCGTCATATTTTTTAAATGATTTATTTATCCGTTTGCCGCCAAACAAATCAAACAGATAAATAAATCATTTAAAAAATATGACGGATTTGATATGACGGATTTGAACGGATTGAGTGTTTCTTTGCAATATTTTTAATAAGAAACTGCTCTATTTTTCCAAAATGTTTTTGGATGTGCGTGAACAGTAGATAATTAGCTGTATATATAAAAAAAATCAACTGTCTAGCATCAGTAATCTTAGAGAGAGAGAAATAATCTTAGAAACAAAAAATAAGCATAATTATGGTAGCTTGCGTCCAGACAGGGCCTTAAACTCTCCAGAGGAAGCATGAGGCTCATCATAGAAGTGTTAACAGGACACTGCCGACTGAACAGGCACCCGACACTGATAGGCGTGAAAAAAAACCCCAGATATCCGAAATTCTTCCACCTGCTCGCTGAAAGCCCCATATACTCACTGATAAGATGGGAGACCATGGGGACGGACACACTGGACAAATAAGACCTGGAGGAATAGAAGGTGGAACTAGATCGTAAGATTTTGCAAGGAAATAGGTAGGTTCGACGGAACGCGGTGTTTACCAGATATCCCACATCCTCCCCGAAAGGGCGGACCAGGGGAAATGGGTGAAATGGCCCCCTCAGGCAAGGTTGATCACTCACCCGGTCATCGGCGTTTCCGTTGCAATATAATTGCATAATATAATAATACTCCTTCTCTTCCATCAGATTTGGCTTATGCAGCTTTTATGGGAGCGACTGTCGTCTGATCTCCGAACTCCCGAAGGAAATCCTGTGCCAGAGCCTCGCCCATCAATCGGCAGTACCGCCAAGCAGGTGAAGTTGCCCTAGTAATGAAAACTTAGACAAATAATCTGAGGAAATCGTGAATATGCCTAAATCAACGGCAATAGATTCCCCCTCAATTACATAAACGGGGGAAAAATATAACCGATAAGTGTAACACATCTCAGTATAACCCTTCGGGGATATAATATAGGCGTCAGTTTATCTAAAATTGTGTGGCTACAAATTGTTTGTACTTACCCTTTCAAATAATATTAAATATTGTACAAAAAGACATTGATAAATGCACCAAAAATAATTCAACACCCTGTGGAATACGTAACAACTCCATCATAACAATAAATAAAACAAAATAACGTATGTATGTTAATATTTTGAGTTTAATCTTCGCAACAAATCGCGATGCCAGGTATACGTTAGGATGAAATGGATTTTATGATAATATTATTCCCATACAGGAAGTAATCCCCCATTGTATGAGAAAAATGTATGAGATTACTGCTATGTTCGAGATTAAAAAGTTAATATTGAGATTAAAGAAAACATACAGCGCTGTGTAGATACTGGTAATACGCTTTGCACACGACATTTGCTATTTAGGTGGTTTTATGTAATTACCTACTTAATTACATAAATGCCCAAAAATGGAATACCTACCTAATGTTTTCAGGGTTGAATTAAGTGTGTTAGTAACTTTATTCCATTATCAATCAAACATTGAAATAAAAACTATTTTTAACGGATTCTATCGCGATGTATTTGATATAATTGCTTACTGAAAACCAACCGAAACGTCGGGATCAATGTACATAATAAAATAACATCAAATAAATCGCGATAGCATCGATTAAAAATAGTTTTATTTCAATGACCTTCGCGTAAACTTCCGACAGTATCATATCAATCAATCAATTATTACAGTCCAGAGCTGGACATTGGCCTCTTCCAAGGTTCGCCATAGCAAGCCCGGTTCAAGCATAGGGTGTTTTGGGGCCCCACCAAGGTCCGGGGATCCAAGCTCACCTGCAAGCCCGTACACCTGCAAGCCGGTACACCTGCAAGCCGGTACACCTGCAAGCCGGTACACCTGCAAGCCGGTACACCTGCAAGCCGGTACACCTGCAAGCCGGTTTTCCTCTCAGGGTTGAGTAGTTAGATGGCAGTCTCTCCGGACCCTGGGCTTAGAAGTGAAAGCCTCGGATGGAACTGGAAACAACACTGAGATAAGCCCTAGCTGATAGACCTTGTATTCTAACTATAAAATAACGTTAAAATCGGTGAACGACCTCACAAATTGTTATTCACCAAAAAAGTATGAGACAGTATTAAAAATTAAAGAGTAAACCAAAGGCAAGAGTACACAGTGCACCTGCCGAGTTAGTTCGCGTAGTTGTGCCTTGTCCTGTGAATTATATATCGTGACTACGCACGGAGTACGCCGATTGCGTGCGTACTGGATTGAGGTTAGGATGGATGGGAAGGGTATCTGTACGAGACTAAAATTTAATAATATAACAAAGTCAAAGTCAAAGTTAAAAACCATTTATTCTGTATAGATAATTAATACGGAACTTACAAAACGTAAAAAAAAAAATTGAATCTAATGTTTGGCAAATGGACCACCGACCGGTTCGAAACGCGGCCCTGTCCTGAGAAGACTCCGGCAAGAAACTCAGCGGGCTGTTTTTTTTTTGGTCTATTTACAAACATATTTACTTAACCTAAGTACAATATTTCATTTGAGTAGCATAGAGAGAGAGCAAACAGTTCATATCCAAGCTTGTTTGTCGTCAAAATAGTCTTGAATTTTATAATAGCCTTTTTGGCAGAGTTTACTTTTAATTTGGCTTTTAAATTTATGAAGAGGTAGATTCCTCATTTCACTAGGAAGCTTGTTCTAGAAGCGTATACAGTTACCCTGAAAGGAATTACTAATCTTGTGGAGTCGACTATTACAAACCACAAGATTGTTTTTATGTCTAGTATTTACGTTATGTATATCACAAAGCCTTAAAAAATTGGAAATGTTTCTTCTAACATACAAAAGATTTTCAAAAATATATTGGGAAACTACAGTTAGAATGTTTATTTCTTTGAACTTTTCTCGGAGGGAGACTCTTGGGCCCAACTTATAAATTGTCCGCACCGCCCGCTTTTGCAGTACAAAGATTGTATTTAAATCTAATTAATTAACTTCACGCCTGTATCCCCGATGGGGTAGGCAGAAGTGTATTACTCACCCACGATTCGCCATTTATGTATAGGTCTCAATGTAATAGGGGGCGAGAGCTAGGCAGCTAGGAATGTGCTCGGTAGATAGCTACCGGGCACATTCCTAGCGAGCGATAATCAAAATTTTTAATACAAACATAACTACGAAAAGTCAGAGGAGTGTGCCCGGGCGACTGGGGATCGAACTCGAGACCGCATCTCGGCAGTCCGTTACGTATACAACTGGGTTATCGCCGTTTTTTTGTAATATTTATTAAAAATAGTATAGATACAGACGAATATATAATTTACAGCTTTTTTAAGTCGCTTAAAAACTAAAAATCCAGACTGCGGTTATTTATGAAAACATACTTTTTGGCGTCAAAAAGTCGCCATTTTGTTTTTTATATACCTTTTTTTTTTTTTTTTTTTATCGTGCAATAACACTTGCACAATACAGGCGGACCTAACGTCATAATTCGACAATTGAAAGGCAAAAGGGTGCTAGTGACAAAATCTTTAAAGGAAAAAGATCCCAAACGATATTATAAACACTTTACTATAAAGCGATTATCTTGTGAACCTAGCCTTTTAATCATCGAAATCATTTACGAAATGATTTCGTCTTAGCGTAGTTACAGTGGTGAGCCTCATGCCGTTTGCCGGGCACTTTTTCCTAACCTAAGCCACTGAGGCTGGAGCTGATCTCTCGCATATATTGTCGGATGTAAAACAGCTCTATTCTTAAGTCGCCTTGTGTTAGATACCCACGGGCTCTTGGCCTATGTATTTTACAACGCCGGGACTATCCAGTATTTCTTCATTCCTCGGTACTGCCGTATTCAAAACAATCCACAGGCATATAACCGATTCTCGTACCCAAGGGTCTCGTTCTGAGTCCGCTTTACTTTTTCACATTATGCCGACTGCGGTACGCGGTCGGAACGATATCATGGCGACTGCGGGGTGGGAGACCACTGCGCTTGCGGTCCATGCGTACGATTCGATTACTCAAATGTTAATTTTTTGTTAATTATTTTTTTCCTACTTCCTTATTTTGTTACAATTTTTGTATTTCAATTAAATTTTTAAGCATTTTGTATGCTTACTTTTTCTAAAGATTTATATCGGATTTGTGTAATTGAAACTATGAATTACTAGCTGTTGCCCGCGTCTCCACCCGCGTGGATTTTTGTTCCCGTTCCGCTTCCCATGGGAACCTATACCCGAAATAAAAAGTAGTCAAAATATTATTCCAGACTATAATCTATCCCTGTGCCAAATTTCATCCAGATCCATTCAGCCGTTTTTGCGTGAAAGAGTAACAAACATCCATACATCCAAACTTTAACATTTATTATAAGTATTAGTAGGATTGTAGTTTTGTGTGGATAAACTATTTAATAGATACAATTCCTAAAACTTATAATTATGTATTGCAATTTCGAAGAGCATTTTCGTTTTCATGCAACAAAGAAAGAAAGTAACTTTTTTTTCGTGCCGAAATCCCCCCGGATACCACCCCGCCGCCACGCGGGGGTGATTATGTCGGGCTTGAAGCGACTAAAACCGCACGGCGTCTCGGGTCTCCAGACGGCGGGGTGTAAGGTGGCCCATAAGGAATTCCGACTGATCCTGGGCCATCTCCGGTTTCGAGATGGCCTCCTCGGGTTTGGGAGCCACGGTGTCCCCATCTTACCCCGGAACGGGGGAGAAAGAAACTACCTAAATGTTTAGTTTGATAGGGTGTTCTTTGTACGGTTTGAGAGTGACAAACGCAAAACCCAATATAACTTTACACGATCCGAGAATAGAACCCACTACCTCACGATTGCACGCAAACACAAGATGAAATGCATACCTCGGTACTCACCAGACATAAATGGCATACGTTCACAAAATACATAGTGAGTGGTTGTCCTTTGAAATCCTTCCGTCTGCCGTTTTAACCAGATTTGTGGCGATTTGAATCTCAAAGATTTCGAATTTAAGTTCCGCTTAGCTTCGGGGCTGGGCGTGTGGCGTAATTGAAGAGCGAAGGGCGTCAACAGAGCGATGTTTTTTTAAAGAGTATATTTAATTGTCCTGTCGTTAAATTTGTGTCGTAATATGTGTGTAAGCTGGGTGTGTGGTTGTAAATGATGAACGCCCGTCGTGAAGAGAGCGGCGTAAACATTTAAGGCCGCGACGATGTCTTTGACTACAGAGCTGGCGGGATGGGTGTGGCAAGTGGGCAGTGTAGCCAAACATCGATCCAACCCAACCGCCGCCGTCGCGTTTACTCTACACTGGATTTACTCAGTATAATACAGCTACTAATTTCGAATCATTAGTTATACTTTACAATTCTAACGAACCTTTCTATTTCTTAGAGACTCCTGTGACTTATAACATACACATCTTTTTATGCGAAATATTGAATTTTGATATCCTTTGAAGCACCATCTTTATGTATTAGCTAGTCAATCTGCTCCTTGTATCTCAATACGTTTACATAACTCATGCGCAGACGAGAAGTGGGTAAGAAAACATGGCAGTACTTATCGAATTTCTGAGCGATATTCAACCGGCAGTTGATCCATACGAGTGTTGGTAGCTTAAAGTGCCATTCCGAGACCGACGGCAGCCCGCGATCGCAGGCAGAAATATATATAGTATAGAAATGTTTTCTATTTTGGTCTGCAGTCGGTCTCGGAATGCCACCTTTAGTGGTTACGAAGTCAGCCTTACGATCGAGAGGTCCCGGGTTCGAATCCTAGCCATTACACTACTGACGTGGACCCACTCCTAACACGAGCAATTTAGCGTAGCTGGAGGGGTGACCGGGAATACTATAGGTAGTAATTTCGGTTATAATAGGTACAGCTCAAATATTCATCTGAGCTCCAAATAGATGCGTAAATATGTGCTTCAATAAAATTATTAATAAAAAAATAGAAACCCGACTACCTGAAACAGACCGAAACAAGTTTGATTTTGAGTTTAGCCTTTTTTGAGCTACATTTTATCCCGGGAATAGGTTCCCACGGGTAGCGCGAACGAGAACAGAATACCACGCGGGAGTAGCTGCGGGCAACAGCTAGCGTATGTGTTATTCCAGACTATAATATATCCCTGTACCAAATTTCAGCCGGATCCGTTCAGCCGTTAGAACGTGATTGAGTAACAAACATCCAAACAAACTTGGCATTTATATAATATTAGTAGGCTTATAGTAGGAAGTAAGATTTTTTTGTGCGGAAATCCCCTCGGGTAAGCCGGTTGGCGGGGAAGGTTATGTCAGGCTTGAACCGACTGAAACCACACGCCGCGCCGTCTCGGGTCTTCAGACGCCGAGGTCTAAGGTGGCCCAAGGCATTTCCGTCACACCCCGACTGACCCAGGGCCATCTCCGATCTCGAGATGGCCCCCTCGGGTTTGGGAACCAAATCACAATAAAAATCTCAATATCAAACACCGAATCCCATTGCAAAAAACAATTCACTTATACACATAACAATTAGCTGCGCGGGCGCAATTCCGTGACGTCACTGCCATTAATGAGGAAGGAACGAACCTCAACCGGGATGTTGACAATTAGCGCGATCATAACAAATCCCCGGGAAGCGAAGTAATCGACCGAGGACGACGCCAATTGACCACTGAACTTAGCGTGGTCCAGTTTTGCGAGTTTTTAGGTAACAAACGATCTGAATATCGTATAAATCACACAGTTTTATATACTTAGTTATTTCCTTTCTGTATTACTAAGGTCGAAAACAAGCAGTTTCTGAAAGGGCCGGAGGCTGTCTATGACTTCAATACATAATAGTTTAAATTCATGTCCTTAGTCACTGCGGCACAGGGGTTTTTCATCCGACAGTAAAAATAATAATGGAAAAGTGTCCAATTGACAGCAATAGGCTCATCCCCTAGTATAGTTGACACATCTCCACCTAGCCCTTTATAGATATGCAAGGGTGAAGGGTTTCATTTCTTTGGGAAAATAAACAGTCGTAAATGAAGACAAACCAAAACTTAAAATAAAGAAACACCCTTGCGGGAACAACAACATTTTCCACATAATATTTACAATGTTACTAGCGTTAATAAAGGAATAACAAATAAGTTCACTTCAGCACCGTCCCATCAAATTACACAAAAAAATCACACAATGAGGACATAAGGAAAACATAGTAACTCTGAGTGAATTAAAGGCTAAACCTTTGTTCGCATGTGCGAGTAACAGCTAAGAAATTGCTTCCTCGTTCGATCACTTTGGCCCGATCCATTGATTAACGAAAATCACGAGTTAACGGAGCCTCTGCACCTGGTACACCCAATTCTTTTAAAGTTATCCTCTAGGGTTGTGTTGACATGAGAATTTAACTTCAATAAAATTGCAATTTTAGACAGTTCATGGTAACAATTACCCGTGATGGCATACAGTATTTTGTTAGTTGTTCACTGTGTATTTGTAAGTATTTGAAAAAAATAATTACTTAGTCACTGGTCTCAAAATTGTGTAATCTACATATTATTCACATGTTATTTTCAGTATTCACGCATCGTGTTAGTACAGCAAAATGAAGCGATGATTTCATTGAAAAAATTAAAAGTGTGTGTGCTTAAGACCGCACGGCAGAAGTGAAAACTTCATTGTTTCAATATATATTATAATATGAGCACAATAAACCACTAACTACACACACTAACCTCACAATCTAAACCAAATAATTGTAAGAATATTTTTTATTACGTACCAATAATAACTATTAAATTAATGAAGACAATTATTACGTATGAATTGAATATACCAAACACAGCGACACAACAGCGAAGAGCAGCTGACTGTATCTTTCTCGCTAGGGTACACTCGGCGGTCTCGAGTTCACCCGATCGAGCCTTTCACCTCAGAGCGTGACGGATCAGCCTAACTTACTACCTACGGAAAAATCTGTGTGCAGTGCGCCAAAAGAAGGTTTCACTTCAAAAATCTAGTACATATACAGCGCCATCTAGACCCAAACTAAGCAGAGCTTGTCATATGGGTTCTAGAATGCGGATAAATATACATAGATACTTTTTTTTGTTAATAAATACATATTATACATATCAACATCCAGACCAATACAAATATACATATTTGTAATGAGCGGGTAACGAACCCGCGACCTCTCCCTTAGCAGTCCGCTACGCCATAGAGGTAATAGAAAACGAATACATCACTTTACCTTAAAATAATCGGCGAATTGCGAGTTGGACTCGTGCACGAAGGGTTCCACACCATTATCTATGCAATTGGAGTCCCCCTTAATTTATTTCTAAATATTCTGTGAATATTTCAAGCATCTACTATCTTATTAATATCGAGCAAAAAACATCAAAAAATCAGGTTTCTGGTATGGGAGTCCCCCTTAAATATCTATTTTATTTTATTCCTAGTATTTGTTGTTATAACAGCAATAGAAATACATCATCTGTGAATTTCAACTTTTCAGCCATCACGGTTCATGAGAAAAAGCCTGGATATTGCTGTTATTAATATCGAGCAAAAACCGGCAAAAAATCACGCTCGTTTTGAATGGGATTTTCACAGTTCATGAGATACAGCCTGGTGACAGGACGGAAGAACAGCGCAGCCTTAGTAATAGCGTCCCGTTTTACCCTTTGCGTACGGACCCTAAAAAATGAATGCCGTAATGAATATCGGTATAACTTCAACGACCGGTTTCATGTAGCTCTGCAAGCAAGATGAAGCGAATAACGCTAATAAAAAAATCTAAAGAAAATGAATTAAAACGGGTTGAAAAAAAAACACTCAATTTTTTTTTATCTGTAATATCACCCGTCATCGTTTTCGGGAGCGTTTTAATAACACCCAGAATAGATGTAGTCTAAATCTATATATATTCTATTCTACGACATTCTACACATTGTATTATGGGTTCCAGAATGCGGATAAACATACTTATATACTTTTTTTAAATACATACATATTATACATAGAAACACCCAGACCAATGCAAATAGATATATAACATAACATACATAACATAACTTCACGATTGTATCCCGAAGGGGTAGGCACAGGTGAATTACTAACTCACGATTCGCCAGTTATGTTAAGGTCCCAATGTAATAGGGGGCGAGCCTATTGCCATCTACCGGGCACATTATTAAGCGAGCGATAATTAATATTTATTAATTCACACATAAATACGAAAAGTCAGAGATGTGTGCTCGGGGCAACTGGGGATCGAACTCGAGCACTCGTCTTAGCAGTCCGTTACGTACGCCACTGGGCTATCGCTATCGCTGGCTGGCTATATTCATGCATACAAATATTTGCACTGAGCGGGAATCGAACCCGCGCCCCCTGTCGTAGCAGTTGAATGCACTACCGCTACGCCACAGAGGCCGTCTAAATAAATTATTATTATGATGGACATCAATAATTTTCAATTTAACTTCATCTCTCGTTGTGGCTTATTTTGGCTCTTACGACTGCCGTCTAATCACCAAACTTCAATAGGAAAATGTCTTGGTGGGGCCCCAGACTTGCTTAGATAACCCAATGCGAAGTTTAAAAAAGTCATCTAGAACACACCTATTGAAATAGAAGCAATCCTTTATCTTTTTCTTGCAGAAATCCCCTCGGATACCAACCTCCCCCGCTGGCCGGCGGGGGAGGTTGGTATCCGAGGGGATTTCCGCACGAAAAACGGGGGTGGTTATGTCGGGCTCTTCGGGTCTTCAGACGCCGGGGTGTAAGGTTGCCCATAGAGCATATCCCTCGCACCCCGACCGACCCTGGGCCATCTCCGGTTTCGAGATGGCCCCCTCGGGTTTGTGAACCACGGGGTCCCCGTCTTGCCCCGTTTGGGGGAGGGGCGCTAGTCGAATAGAGGCAACCCTAAAAATCTAAAACACGCGCGAGTCGTCTAGCTATATCGTCGTATCTTACGATTTCTGTATGGCATGTCTCTCACTAACAGTTTCTTACGAAGGGATAAGATAGTAAAGGTTTCCAATATGTATATACTGATAAGCAGAGAGGAATTAAAGGGCGGCGATAGCCAAGTGGCGTACGTAACGGACTGCTGAGACGAGGCCTCGAGTTCGATCCCCAGTCGCCCCGGGCACACACCTCTGACTTTTCGTAGTTATGTGTGTAATAATAAATGTTAATTATCGCTCGCTTAATAATGTGCCCGGTAGATGGCAATAGGCTCGCCCCCTATATGACATTGGGACCTTAACATAACTGGCGAATCGTGGGTGTGTAATATACACCTCTGCCTACCCCTTCGGGGATACAGGCGTGAAGTTATGTTATGTTATGTGAATTAAAGGGAAAAAAATTGAAAATTGGAAAATGAAAGAAAGGGCAGTAAAACTGTCGGCATTTTAAATTTAGTCATGGTTGATACTAACTGGAACAATAGGCCTTCACTAACATCTTCAGTACCCACAGCCAACCCTACCTGCAAGCCGGTACACCTGCTGATTGACGGCCGAGGGTCTTTTTTTCTTCTAGCGGATATGCCCTCGGATACCCCCGCCCCCCGCAGCCTAGCGGAGGTGGTTATTCTTCTTGAACTGACTAAAACCACACACCTTCTCGGATCTTCAGATGCCGCAGTGTAAATGCGACCTATAAGGCATTTCTCTCGCACCCCGACTGATCCAAGGCCATCGCTCCCGTAGTTCAGACGGCAGTCGCTCCCGTAAAAGCCAAAATGAATCAAAGCATGGAAAGGAGGAGCTTTTTAAGTTAATAAAGCGTGGCAAGTGTTTGTATTTTGCCATGGGTCGTTGTTTTGCCTTTATCACGTCATGTATGCTATATTTGGATTACTATCTAGACGCAAATATTTCCTGACATGTCAGTTATCTGTAAGCGTACCTTTTCTTTCTTTTTCGTGCGGAAGTCCCTTCGGATACCCCCCGCCGGCCAGGGGGGGGCGGTTATGTCGGGCTGGAACCGACTAAAACCGCACGCTGTCTCGGGTCTACAGACGCCGGGGTGTAAGGTTGCCCATAGAGCATTTCCCTCGCACCCCGACTGACCCTGGGCCATATCCGGTTTTGAGATGGCCCCCTCGGGTTTGGGAACCACGGTGTCCCCGTACCTTTTAGAAATAAATAAAAACCTCTGTGCCTAACTTTATCCAGATTCGTTCAAGCCACCGGTTCAGCCATTCTGGCGTGGTTCAGTAATAAGCAACCATCCATCCATTCCACATCTACAGAAATTCTAACTACACTAACATTATCTAAATGTTTCCCAGTGGAGGCAGAAGTTTGAAATTGTCCAGAGTGCACTACGAGTGTTTTCTGGTCATCACTTTTCAAATACCATCTTATATCTCGTATTTGGAGTCATTTTCCTGAAAAACACAATTAAATGGATTATGCTGTGAAGCAGGGTTAACGAGACCCGAAATGAGACAGAACAGAGTTGCTGTTACAACAAATAAGCGCTTTCCACCGAAATTGAATTACGAGCAGTATGTATGAAAATACACGGGCAATTAATTGGAATTGTAGCGCCGTTCATTTTCAACTGAACCTGGTTGGATTTGGATTTACAAAGGCATACATATTTATTTTAAAGTTTAGTCAATAAAGTACTTGCATAATGAAAGAAAAATATAATCATTATTTTAATAAAAGAAAAATTAGACATTGAAATTGCAGCTATTCTCGCTTACTCCTCCAGTTTCGCTAAACTGTTTTTATGAGGGGTTTACGAGTTTATTTTTTTAATCTAAGACACATCAATATGATACCTCGTCTGATGGTAGGCTAAAGGTAAAGTCTCAGGAATGGCGGGGGTCACCATTACAGAGGCAAATTATGCTTTTTCACGCCCCGCTTAAAGGATCCGGGACTGTAGGATGAAGGAAACACGTGTGCAAAACAGGCGCTGAACCGCTTGGTCCTTGATGGAATTGTTTGCATCGTGTGTTTTTTTTTTTTTTATATTTAGGACACGTCAATTTGACTTCACCTCGCCTGATGGTAAGCTGAAGGTAAAGTCTCAGGAAAGAGGGTCACCATTACATACACGTACTATGTTAACAATGGTGGCACTCAGCTTGACGGCCTCATCAGAAGACGATTGTCGTCGCAGCACCGCGTGACACCCACCGGTACCACTAGTGCTGCGACCACAATTCCCCTGCCCGGCTATGCACTTGCTGACCCCTGAACGCAATCAAACTGAAATTGGATTACTATGGAGGGTTTTTCGCAATCGTGCACGGTGGTACTGTGACACCCGGGGAGTGGGCGTCACGAGTGTTTAAGGCGATGAAATCACTCTGGCCAAGGATAGGGCTTAAAGCGGGATTCTCCTCAGGAAACTTTTCGAAGCTTCAGTCAGAGACGGTTCCTCCAGGCCCGTTCTGACTCTAACTGTCCAAGCAGCGATTGTTTTATATCATTCCTAATTCAAAGTTTAAACTGGTACAATAGTTTTATTTAATCTCTGACGCATGATGGCCAGGTAAACTAACTGTAGTGCTCGAACGAGGTCGGACGCTACAGTACCTACCCGGCCGAATTGTGTGACAAATTTGTGTCATCAAATTTCTACCACCAGTGATACCTCAACCTTGCACGAGTTATTCTGTATAGGAAAGGAGAGAGTGGGACTAATTGGAAGAGGTCATCGGAACACTCGTCATTGTAGAGGCGGTAAAATGCGGCCAAAGAGGCAATGTCTCTACGCAACTGTAAGCGCTCGAGGGTTTTAGTGACCTCAGGGCTCCAAATAATACCGACCGCACGGTGCTTTCTCCGCTTCCCCCACATTCTTGAACTGGCACAGGCGTAGTAGATACTGTAACGTTGTGGATTCTTTAGAAATCAAATAAGAATTATATTCATAAATTAATCGAGAATTTAGTATATTTCGATACTATTACTAATTATCTATGGTTGTGCAAGCGAGATTGGACAACACTAGCCCAGTTATCAACTGACGGCTCTTATATCGTTCCTTTCCTTGGCAACCTTCGCCGAGGAAGGTCACTTTGACCCCGTGGCCAACTGCTGTCGGCTCCGGGAAAGTTTTGAGATCAACATTTCCTACTTCTTTCTACAGGTGAAGACTTTCCAGCGGTGCAGCTTATTGCCTGCTAAAATGCATGGCTTAATATATTTTATTTTATACTGTGTGCTATTTCAGCCTACCTATTTAGTGCCACGAGGCCGAAGACCCCTACGGTCAGAGGTCGCGGCACCAGCTTGTGCTGCCTATTATATTCTTTTTAGTTATAGCTTCTAGCTACGCTGCATTGCCGCTGGGAGATTCTCTTCACCTGCTATTTTAGCGGGTCACTTGGACGTAATTACTTTTTTTTTTTTTCTTTTTTTTTTCGTGCGGAAATCCCTTCGGATACCGCCCCCGCTGGAGAGCGGGGGGTCTCCAGTGGGGGCGGTTATGTCGGGCTTGAACCGACTAAAACCGCACGCTGTCTCGGGTCTAAGACGCCGTTTTAAGGTTGTAAGGTTACCCATAGAGCATATCCCTCGCACCCCGACTGACCCTGGGCCATCTCCGGTTTCGAAATGGCCCCCTTACTTGCTCTCCACTGTGCCATCTGCTAATCCGAGGGAGACGTAGAAAGCTTCCGAACAGCCCTCAACAGAGTTGGCCGTAGGCGGCAGCGTCTCTCCCACCCTAGGAGAGAGGCGCTGCCGTCTCCGTTGCCCAGGGTGCACCGCGTGGAGGTCCTCAACCAAGCACCCCTGGACGTAATTACCTAGTGACAAACTGACCCGCACTTTTTCTATTTCCAGGGTGTTCGCACCGGGCTTCGCACCATCATAGCGGTAGTGAGGCACACCAGCGGAGACCCTGGCACGCCGGCAACACCACTAGCCACGTGTCCACTAGCTAAGTGCATACTACCATCTTTGCACAACGGACCGAACAACGCCACGGCAGAATATTTATTACGAATCCATTCCCTGAGGTTCATTTACTCCAATACCAAATATAAATTCATGTAACGTTTTCTTACATCGATTATAATCTCTTAATATATTGTAATCAACCTTTTATTTCTCTCTGCTCGCCCCACGTTGGGCGCCAATGTAACGATTAAAGTTTTATGGGGGGTTTTAATGAAACATTTCCTACTTAGTAGGAAATGTTGATCTCAAAACTTACCCGGAGCCGACAGCAGTTGGCCACGGGGTCAAAGTGACCTTCCTCGGCGAAGGTTGCCAAGGAAAGGAACGATATAAGAACCGTCAGTTGATAACTGGGCTAGTGTTGTCCAATCTCGCTTGCACAACCATAGATAATTAGTAATAGTATCGAAACATACTAAATTCTCGATTAATTTATGGATTTAATTCTTATTTGATTTCTAAAGAATCCACAACGTGTAACGTTGTGGATTCTTTGGACCCCCTCAATTAGTTCAGGGTTTTTTAAACATTTAAGATCCTTGTTATCAAGGGTACATGGTATATATCTACGGTTAAAAGGCAAAAGGCTTCAAACGACATCATAAAGATTGTACATCATAGTGATTTTCCCATTTACTCGACGTTGACATAATATATTTTGGCTGCAATCTTCTATAAGATTGAGGTTAATTATTAATTATCTAGTACTGGTACTCGATAATCCCTAGAAAATGCTAAGGAGTCGCCTGTAAAATATTCCTCGTATATTTTCACTCACAATGTAGGTACTCGAAACAAAAACAGCGTGTGGCCAGTTTTAAAATTAAGTTCAATTTAGTAGAAACTCTAACGTGCATTGCGGAAGATGAGCTGTGTGCTGCACAACTTTCTGTTTAATGAAATGCGTCCGTTTTGGGTACTAAAGGAGGAGTTATATCCTTGGTGCATTCACTATTTTCTGTTTTTTTTTTGGGTATACTTTTGTACTAGGATATTATTAGTATTTATTTTATTAAATCGGTATGTGTAGGTAGGCACTAATGATCCAAAATCCTTTTTATTCTACTGTCGACCGATTAAGAATTTTTTTTACCGGGCGATACGTAAACAACACATAAAAAAGAACACTTTCAATATTTTTTAAACCGGAAACAAGGAGCTATCTCGAAACCGGAGATGGCCCTGGGTCAGCCGGGGCGCGAATTTCCCTCGCACCCCGGCTGACCCTGGGCTATCTTACACCTTAGGGCCACCTTACACCAAATGGATCTGAAGACCCGAAACGGCGTGTGGTTTTAGTCGGTCCGAGTCCGACATAACCACTGGCTGGGGCTGGTATCCGGAGCGATTGACCCACAATTTTACTCCTTCTTCTCCTTTTGGTTTGAAAATACAGCTTTTGTGGTAGCGACTGCCGTATTACCGCCCAACCCCGAAGGGAAAGTCTGCCCCAGAGTCTCGTCCGTCAATGAGCAGGTGTACCGGTTTGTAGGTAGGCCTTGGTGGGGCCCCATGCGCCCAATATAGACCATATAGTATTTATGTTACCTTCTAAGAATAAAAAAAGCATATTAGATATTTTTTCAGTTTAAGCCACACCTGTCAAAGAAAATCAATACAAACTACCATAGGTAATAAACGGTAATTTAGTTTGTAACAACATTATAAATAGTAATCATTGCATCACATTGCTGCCGTTAGTAAATTTAATAACACGTGCTTGTCAAAATTCGTAGCCCCCTTTTTACTTACGACCGTCCCAACTTACATATATAACGAACAAAACTTACTCTGTACCTTACGCCCTGAACATAAAGCCGAAATACGACCGTTCTTTATTTTGACAGCTGTAAGTTAGTCGCTGGTTTTGAATAATGACGTAACTGAATGATGTCCCAAGGCACTTTTGGTATTAAAATGATAAACGTAGGCTGCTATCGAGTATGGAAATCTTCCAATTTATTATACGATAGGTAGTTATTCTATTAGGTAAACAGTGCCGGGGTTAATAGAGTCATTGGGTTTAATAACTGGGGTTGTGCCTATTTTCTAGAGTGGGTGGCTTGTTCTAGTGGGGTAAGGATGGTCTAATTATTGGTTTAGGGTATAACGTGATAGTAAGAGCTCTCTAAATGATTTTCGTATTATATTTCATGCAGCGGCAATGATTGCGACTGCTATGCATAAAGCCACGGGTTTAACGCCCGGGTTGGCCAAAAAATGTTATTGAATTTATGAAAACGGACAGTTAGGAGTTAGGAAAAAGTACCTAGTTTATTGCAATAGGGCCAGACTCTATTATGTGGAGTTCGTTTATTGCTAACTGTCTTTATGACTTGGGACGTCCTACTGTCTCACTAGCTTTTTTTAGGGTACGTCCAGGATCTTGAGCTCCTTGGAAATCCACTATTGTGAAAATATATAAACAGCGGGAACCACTTACTATCAGGCAGGTCATGCGCCTGTTTGCCAATTGAAAAATAATAAGAAAGGAAGTGACCGCACGTAACCCTAAATCGTATCAGAAAGAAACCAAATATTCACAACTAAACTGGAATACTACAAAAAAACGTAAGCAAACACTAGTCCAATCATGGGCAAACTGTGTTGCCATAAAAACGGCGTGTGTCGACTGATCAAACAGTCGTTTATTTTATTATTTAATACCCACGGAAACAATGAGAGCGCAATGGCTACTATTGAAAAATTTAAACACACTTAGGTGTACTTTTTGTTTAACTCGAATGATATTCGAAAAGCGTGTTTAGGCTTTCGTAATCTGAAAGTAATGTGCCATTGTGTTCTTTTTACAAAACTTTACTAAGAAAGTTGAAAGAACAACAATATTTTATTTTCCAATCAATAAAAATACATATATTACCTACAGTATTGTTTATGACAGAAAAAAATCTTAAAGAAAAGATACTTAATATTAGTCATGGAATTAAGACCTTTATATAAAATCACAAATTCAAATAGCTCGAGCATTTTTCTTTGTAGCACACATGTCAATGTCGAACTCCTCCTAAATACCTATTTTGGCTTTCTTTGTCTTGTCTCGAATATCATATAAAATCAAGGCATGTTCATTTGCGTATTATATAAACGAATTAAATGAATATCTGACTAGTTTCACACGGTCTCTCCTCTATCGAGAATACTTAGTAGGAACCCTTCGCTCTTCAAACACCAATTTCTATCGCACTCTAACGACGTTTTCCTTACAAAGTAAATACGTTGAAGTCCGATTTTTAACTGTAAAACGTCACTGGTAGCCCCCTGCGCTGTTATTAGGGGTAATATATCAAAATATTTTTAAAATGGGGGTAATTTACCCCTTGTTTGTTTGTCGCGGATAAGTTTTTATTTGCTTACCCTTAGGGGCTCACGTGAAGGTTTATGGTATAATAGAGTCACGCGGTATCGATGTACTGCTTTTTGTCAATAATGACACATTTAATTGGCAGTGTTTATTGGATTGCTATGTATGAATCATGTTGTTGAAGCTCGGTACAGTTATAAAGCAAAGCTATAGATAGTAAAGTCAGTATAGTCGGATTAGATCGATAGAGGTCAGATTTAAATTGCGGATACTAGACTCCGAAATGTAAGCAAGGGATGACGTCGTTTAAGAATGTATCGGACCATCATTAAATTCAGCATGTACCTTTTTTCGTATACCCCCCCGCTGGCCAGCATGTACCTATGCGTTAAGTCTCACTTAGATACCGACGTTTAAGTCTTAGTAGCAGTCATGTAGCATTTTTAAGATTTATATATTCCAGTTTGTGAATGAAAGAAAAAGCTTCCTAGGTTAATTGTATGGGTCTGGACAATCCTTTCTAGGGCACACCAGTTTCCTAGGCCACACAGGCCAATTGGCGAAACACCGTGCGGTTTTAGTCGGTTCGACTCCAGCATGCCCACCTCCCCGTTAGCTTCGGTGAGGTGAAGCCCGATGGGGCTCACGAAGGACATAAAAAAATATGGCGGACAAGTGTCACGTATGTCTGTTCAGGTATGGCCTGTAGACTACAATTTTTGATTTGACATTAAAGTCAAGTGCTAAGAAGCGAAGTATTATAGAGAAGAAAGCTCTTTACCATACTCAGTAACAAATTACACCACACCATCTCTTCCATGACAATGTTATAACCAAATACATGGATTTGGAAACATTCCTAACATTAAAACTAAGACGGTGAGCGATGAAAAATTACTGATCGTTCCAAAATCATCCCTCCAAAAACATATCAAACAAAAACAATAATGTTAACAAGTCACTAATGTGCAGTATAATTAATTACTTAGCCGTATTTGATGTAATCGTGATATCACAACAATTCACTCGTCATTAGAATAGATTAGCCTGCCCGCCCTGATGTAAATTTTGCGTGTTTTACCCCAGATTGGGCGTAATCTGTTAATAACTTGGATTCATTTAGGGAAACATTATATATTACTGAACGCTCAAGAGACTTCGTTATCGTGTCGAACCTTCTAAAAAGTACACCGGTTAAATCTTTCGTTTCCAAATAGCATACAGCAGTTCCTAGTTTTAAATTACATCATATACAATTCGGCTATGTTACTACGATTATGCTATGTTATTATGACTGGCATTGATCGCGGTTTGGTTAGATTTTGTTCAAGTCAATAGACAACTTGAAAAAATATCCTATACAGACTTCTTAAAACACGTTATCAAAACGCGCACTCAACGCCTTTTAAGACTGGTAGAATACCTACTGAAATAGAAGAATTTTCTAGTTTTTTGAAAGAAAGAAAGAAACTTCTATTAGCTGCAAGTAGGTCACATTAATTACTTATTACTGGTACATATGCCTTTGCATATAGCATATACCAGGATTCAGAATGAACCTTGGCGCTGGTTTTCGACTGGAACACAGATGTTTGCGGCGCGTGGACGCCGAAATGAATGTAACTATATTCTTAAAAACTTAAAAAAATATGAATGAAATCGGTAGTCATTCTCAAGTTATGGTAACCAAGCGAAACAGGGATTCATTTTTATAATTAAAGGCATAGAAAGTAGACAAATCAAAAACCTCATGCTTTTTGAGCATCTGTTAAATAAATATTCGCATTCAAATAATTTCTTTAATTAAAATATCATTAAGTATTAATAGAATTTAACACCACGATGTTGTGTCTCTAGACTACTGTAAACTCTAAACTTTAGATTTTGTGCGATTCGGTTGTAATTATTGCCAATCAATCAATTAGCCTATTGCAGTCCACTGCTGGACATAGGCCTCTCCCATTGTACGCTATAGCACCCGATCCTCCGCCTTGCGCATCCAGGCTATCCCAGCTACCTTTGTCAGGTATGTTATTGCCACCTTAGTTCTCATTTTCCAAAAAAACACACCTATAACGTAACTCAAAATAGTTAAATTTATGCGTGAGTCGTAGCTGTCAACCTAAAAACATTCATTAGGCAGTCTAATGGGAATAGAACGCGACCGAACTAAAAACAATAGCGATGTAATAAGCGCCGTTACCCGCTTGAGTGATGGCCCCAAGAGTGTACGCGACATATTAATTTTGAGGCCATTAGGACTTATTGATTTTGTTGCATAGCTATGTGCTTACCATGTTTTTGTTGGAACAATGTGAATTTCAGGTTTGGTTATACCTACTTAGAGCGGATTTCAACGATGATAGATAACGCGATCAAATCATATTCGTAAAACTATATTGTCAAATAAACATTTCTTTTTATTTTGCTGTTTTTTTTAAAATACGGAATGACGTTTTCTTTTTCTTAACTTTGTGAAAACCTACTTTATTTGGATAAGTGTTCTTAATTGTTCACTAAAAACAAAAATACACAGATATTTAATGAACTTAATGTAGGTATTATCTCTGTGGCGTAGGTAGGAGATCTATAATAAACAATATGTACCCATTGCTTTAAATCTCAATTGCTTTATACTCCATGTCCTTTCCAAACTGATTTTAGCTTCTCGAAAATGCATAGGACCGCAAAGTATTTTAAGAAAGTACCACACCTTCCTTCTTTCTCACACGTTACTAAACAGTAGGTGTACGCAGTACCGAATACCGTCATCTGCATTTAATCATACCCTTAGGGCGAGCGCAGATGCGCCGTGAAGATCTTGTATGAAACAGTTCGTATATGTCTGTAGAACAATAGTCTGTCATAAGACTGTATTTTGTCTAATGAGGCGTAACTATTCTATTGTACGGATTACACAGGTTGACAATAACGAAGTAGGTGTGTGTTGGGTAACCTCCACGAGTGTCGCTCCGATTCCGATCCCGCTGCAGTCCGGGGGGAACGGAATCGGAGCTGCCGGTACACCCTGGGCGGCGGTCAATGGCTTCCCCTTCACCCCTTCATAGGGTTGGCATTGATCGTCGGCCAATACCCAACGTGGCGGGAACACATCGCTCTCCGTACTCCTCTGCTTTCAGAGGAGACAGGATGAGCGATGCTGTTAGTGGTGAGATGGACCAGGGTCAGCCGGGGTGCGAGGGATATGCTCTATGGGTAACCTTACACCCCGGCGTCTGAAGACCCGAGACGGCGTGCGGTTTTTGTCGGTGCAAGCCCGACATAACCGCCCCCGCTGGCCGGCGGGGGGGTATCCGAAGGGATTTCCGCACGATAAAAAAAAAAAAAAAAAAAAGGTACTGAAAATTCTGACATTCTGTATCCAAAAAATCTGTATCCGAAGGGACTTCCGCGCGAAAAAAAAAACGATACTGACAATGAAATCCTCCTGTATCCAATCTGTTTACTCTGATTGATATAATCTAGTATTAAGTTACGCAATGAATGATCATTACCAGTGCCCGAAAGACAAAAGGGTGAATGTACGATTTACAAAAAAAACAAACAAACGTTGCGCCCGCATGTCATTATTATCACTTAAAACTGATTAGAGAGTTAATTACAGTGACGCTTCAGATTGCTTATTAAGAGCTCCTGATGAGACAATCAATGGTTTCTGTTGGCCCTTGTTTAATCATCGTTGTTACAGCTCTTATGGCAACCCCCCACTTTATATCTTGTCTCTATACACTCCTTCTATCTAGGTAACCAAAGGTTGCCAGGAAGCGATTAATATTGATTGGTAAGCGGCCCAGTAGCGTACGTAACGGACTGTCCAGGCGAGGTCTCGAGTTCGATCCCCAGTCGCCCCGGACACACACCTCTGACGTTTCGTAGTAATGTGTGCATTAATAAATGTTAATTATCGCTCGCTTAATAATGTGCCCGATAGATGGCAATAGGCTAGACCTAAACATAACTGGTGAATCGTGGGTGTGTAATACACCTCTGCCTACCCTTTTGGGGATACAGGCGTGAAGTTATGTTATGTGTGAAGCGATTGATCTAAACAAATAAATAAATAACATAGGTCATTCTACACAGCGCTATGTAGACCCAAAGTAAGCATGCTTAAACTCAAATAACTTATGTGTATGGGCTCTAGAACATGCTTAGATACATTTTATTTTGTAAATAGTAACATATATATATTATACATATAAACTTTCATTCACACAAATATTTGCATTCAGCGCAAATCAAACCTGTGACCTCTGTCTTAACAGTCAAAAGCAGTTTAGCTTTAACAGTTATAGGGTTGATAGTGTAGAGGACCTTACTAACATCCGAAGCCAAGTTCACCTGCTAGTTAGTCTCTAGTGAGGCTCTGAATCAGGCTTTCGTAATGGGGTTGGGAAGTCAGACGGCAGTCGTTCCCAGAAAAGTCGACATACCAATCAAAAATAATAAGCAGACCAAAAGCGGATCTAAAGTGCCAACTCCGGATGAAACTGGGCATCCGACAGGAGGATGATGAGAAATGAGGATATTCTATCAAACCTTTAGTTCCAACACCAATTGTGTCTTCAAGAATTATTAGCTAATACCTGATATACGCAGTTCCGCCCGCACGGAGGTTGCTTATCGTTTTTCTGGTCATATCTCCGGTTCTACTTAACCAATTGCAATCAAACATACGACAGATTTGAAGACTGACCAAGACCTTTATAATGGTAAAAACCGCATTAAAATCCTGTCAGTAATTTATGCGTCCATTGCGAATAAGCAGACAAACAGAATCGTTCATTTAATATAACCGAATATTTTTTTCAATATCTCCAAAATACAGACACAACTAATTTAAGAAACTGATTATGATAAGAAAATCAACCCTGTAGCGACTCGTGAACAACTTGGTAAATCTTACTGAGTTTAAACAGTTAAACCGTTTAAATAGTTTTTAATTTTATCCTAACAAACTTACCCTAGTAATAATTGATTAACAGAACATGAACTCTTTTATGCCACTGTAAGAGCAACAAAAGTCAATCTATTCGCAATAAAAAATACTCCTAAAAGTTGATAAATTTTAGTAGATTTTCTGATAGTAAACTTTAATAAAGGAGTTGTTAAATTAATTATTATTTAGTAAAAAAGAAAAGAAAGTCGTTGGTCGTTTGTGCCCGTAGGTTTTAGTTCGAAAACAATAAAAATCGTGAGTGCGATGGGTTGTTGATTGAGAAAGATGACTGTGTGAGAACCGTGTTGGACAGATTATAAGGGCATTTTAGCGTTTACGATTATAAGCTTTTGATTGACTTTGAAGTGTGTAATTATTTTTGAAAGCATAGTTAATTGACAACTGCTTTAAAAATGATTTTAAAAGTTATCAAAACTGTTTTCATGTGCATTATGATTATATGGGTTGCTGTAATTTGGTTGGCTGTAACTGGTTATTTCTGTAATTTTTAATTTGGTGGTTAAAAGGTAAAGCCACCAAGTATTAAATTTGGGTTTCCACCAAGATTTCGGGGGCCCAGGACAATGTCACCTGTCTGGAACCTCCTCCGTTAATATTATGTATATCGACTTGCTAGTGAGGCTGGCCTGGACTTCGTAGATCTTAATGGGTCTCCATAAACCTAGTAAACTTAGTACCTATATAGAAGTTATATTATTGAAATAACAATAATAACAATTTAGATATCACACGATCTTATTGTCAAAGTATGTATGGCACTGACAAAAAGATAGACTAATGTTCAGCAAATGGACCACCGGTTAGAAACGCGGCCCTGTCCAGAGAAGACTCCGGCAAGAAACTCAGCGGGCTGTTTTTTTGGTCTATTTACAAACATGTTTACTTAATCTAATTACAATGTTTTATTTAAGTAGCATATGGAGAGAGCAAACCGATCATATCCAAGCTTGTTTGTCGTCTAAATATTTTGTAAAAGTTTTGCCTTTCGGCAAAGTTTAGTTTTAATTTGACTTTTAAATTTATGAATTGCTGTCCGTTAACAAAGCGAATAGTATTAAATATTAGTATCACAATGTTTACCATAACCCGTGTGTGACACATACCCTTTTCATTGCAGTTAAAAATGTTGATTGAAAGAGATGCAAATAAAATGTTCTCAGATCGATTAACCGGCGAAATACCGCTCTCTCTTACACCTCTATCTCTCTCCCTTAGTGTAAATTTTCCATTTTTTTTCTGAATTTCGTCATCCTTATAGCGATTGCCGGTTTTTCCAGGAGCGACTGCAGTCTGACCTCCGACCGTACACCTACTTCCAGGTGCGGTTCGCATGGACCTCAGGGATGTCAGCAGGACCCTGTACATGTACACGTCATTGTTCGAGTTTGTTTTTTATCAATGAACATATCGTGTCGTTCCCGTAGGATACAAAGGCGCTCGCTAGCCGATAGTTACATGAGTCACTCATTAGACGCAAGCTGTGCTTTAATCATCGAGAATAACGATTAATTAGTCGATGTAGTAGTATCGTAGAGCTCTCATGGCGGCTAGCTTTGTCTACTTGACATTTGTCACATGCAAAATTGTTCGAAGCTTCAAGAGTTGCGGAGGTTCCGGCCTGTTTTTTTTTTAAATTTATTATGAAAGCAACTAAGCGTACGGCCTATCTAATGCTAAGCGGTATCCGTTGACTCTGAACGATGCAATACCAACGGAGTCATTGCCCCGAAGTCATCTTACGACATTTTAAGATGAATTTTCAAATCTAATACTTTTAAACGAGCAATTCTTGTATATGTGTATATTTATAATTTGAATCTTGGAAACGGCCCCAACGATTTCTATGAAATTTAGTACGCAGGTGATTTCGAAGGCAATAAATCGATCTAGCTAGGTTTAATTTTTAGAAAACATTGAAAACAAAAAATAACTTTCCTATATTGGTCATACAGGTATTTATTGTGTTGTTATTAAGTGAAATGGTGGGCCATGTGCTTGTCTGCCACCTAAGTGGTATAGAAAAAGGTAATACATCTGTCTTAAGGCTGGCCTTTAGAGTAATTATTTTTAATTTATGTAGGACTATGTAGTATTTATGTAGTCTGAAATAATTCATCGGAACACTCGCCGTGGTAGAGGCGGTAAAATACTACCACAGATACAATATCTCTACGTAACTGCAAAGGCCCATGGATGTTGGTGCCCACAGTACTCCCAATAATGGGTACTGCTAGCCTGAAGCCGGTAAAAGTATAATGGTTTACCGTATACTGAATACTACTAAGATGAAGTGCCTCTCTACTCTACAGAAAACTGTGATTCAATCAATTAGCCTATTGCAGTCCACTGCTGGACATGAACCTCTCCCATTGTACGCCATAGCACCCGATCCTCCGCCTTGCGCATCCAGTCTATCCCAGCTACCTTTTTCAGGTCGTCCGTCCATCTTGCTGGGGGATGTCCTACCTTCCGTTTACCGGTTCGTGGTCTCCACTCTAGGACTCGTTTGCTTCATCGGCCATCGGTCCTTCCCTGTTTCTGGAGAGAGGGCTCGGTAATTCGCAATTCTATATATAAATACTATTTTATGGCGGTCTAGTATAAAAACCTTCATAATTATACATCTATAAATAAGACTGTGGAAATACACACAATAATACAAAGTAAATTAATAAATAAATAGACTTTAATTATTGTCACCCCTTATACGATTCTCATTTTTCCCACATGGCTCTTCGTCAGAGTAACAATACATTATAGCCACCTTTACCGATACAGTTGCACCACCATGACACCATGAAACAATAGCCGTCGAGATGTTAACGATTTATTAATTACAACGCGACAGCAGGAGCCAAGGGGCAAAGAGTGATGCTAACACAGACTAGACTTGAGGGTAGAAACGTGCGGGTAAAGTAAATTTTTCATTGCAGTGGTGTGGCATACCTTTTTTTTTTCATGCGGATACCCCCCGCCAGCCAGCAGGGGCGGTTATGTCGGGCTGGAACCGACTAAAACTGCACGCCGTCTCGGGACTTCAGACGCCGGGGTGTAAGGTTGCCCATAGAGCATATCCCTCGCTGGTGTGGCATACCTTCTTTTTTTTTTTTATCGTGCGGAAATCCCTTCGGATACCCCCCCGCGTGCCAGCGGGGGCGGTTATGTCGGGCTTGAACCTACTAAAACCGCACGCCTTCTCGGGTCTACTGACGCCGGGGTGTAAGGTTGCCCATAGAGCATATCCCTCGCACCCCGACTGACCCTGGGCCATCTCCGGTTTCGAGATGGCCCCCTCGGGTTTGGGAACCACGGTGTCCCCGTCTTGCCCCGGTTTGGGGGAGGGGCGCTAGTCGCCCCACCGTCCCGGCCTGCTTCTGCTGGGGTGACAGGTGGCCTCACCCGCCACCCCCAGGCCTGCGCTCATGGAGGACGGAGGTCGTTAAGCGACCTCCGGCGCCTGAGTCGCCTGCGACGCGCGGCGAGCAAGTTGCGGGCTCGGCGGTCCGGGAGAGTTCTAAATCTCTCCCGGGCGCGCTCCGCCATCTCCTTCGCGAGCATATTAAGTATCAAGCAACCCGGGCTCCCATAGCAGAAGCTCTGGATGCAACCGAGATATAAGCTAGGTTGATAATTAACTACTTAATCTACCAATAAATTCATTATAGCTCTGGCTTGAGGTCATGACTTTTACTTGTTTACATATTCTTATTGCATTAGCGTTTTGCTTATAATTGTGAGTGAATTATAATATTAATAAAACATCTACCCATAGAGAAACAGATAGACAATGGAAAGTTAGAATAAAAGTCTTATCCTCTAAGCTCTTTTTTTTTTTTACTTTTACTTTTCACTGAGTAAGGCCCGCGCTTCAGATAAGCTGCTGCAGGTGAGGTTGGCTTCGGCCCCGAAGATGTTGCTGGGGCCCTACATATCCATGTAAAAATTAAGCACATGTTTGGTTTAATAGTAAGCAACTATAGAGACCTATGAACGTCTGCTTACATTCAATTTCATTAAAGTCTGATTGTGTAAAGTACAACTGTTTTTACGTAGACTACTTTAGCCAGTTTCTCAAATTGAAAATCTACTCCTATTTTTTTCGTTTAGCTTAGAGGTAGCAACTAAGCTACAACATTGTCAAAACCAATAGTCTGTAACATCTGTTAGTTCAACTGATCCATGATTACAGTTGCGTGCGCGCACA
The DNA here is from genome assembly GCA_946251805.1 of Cybosia mesomella. Lineage (NCBI taxonomy): Eukaryota > Metazoa > Arthropoda > Insecta > Lepidoptera > Erebidae > Cybosia > Cybosia mesomella. The sequence goes on from OX276389.1 coordinate 7,083,495, forward strand.
TGCGGGCCCCAACAGTTTATCTGCCGATCTCTCGTCCAATTGGTAAAAAAGGCCCCCGACACTAAATTCACAGTAAATTGCTAAAACTGTTACGAGTTTGATTCGTCCGATGCGTTTACGATTCCGTTTAAAGATTAAAAAAGATTGCTCTTTTTAGTAAATGCGGGTTATTGGATTTTGTTTCCTGTTATGTTCATTAATTTTATTGGCATACTGGTAAATAACCTTCCCGTACTTATGTTGGTAAAAAATATTGCTACACGTCATGTTTAAAGGGTAATAATTAAAAAAGCTTTGTCTGTTTTTTATCCATTTTGGTCTCATGGTCTCATATTCTGTCGTCCTCAAGCTAAAAGGCGGCTAAGTGACCTCTGGTCAATTTTCACATCTTAACTTTGAACAAATATTTATAGATTTCAATAGCAACTTTATTCTCGTAAATGCTCATAAATATATCCCTCCACTGTTAAATGACAAAGTAATTGTAGATTTATAACAAACATTAGCATATGTTTCAAAATTAGACCTTATTTTTCAGCTCTAGTTCGAAATTTGCTTTGTCACTTAATCGCTTTTTAGTTTGAGGACGGCAGTATTATTGTTCGTATCCTCGTAAGCATTTTCAATAAAGTAAAATCTCTTGTGCTAGGAATGGTTTCCAGCCGATTATGTACTGGTTCGATTTGATTGCGTGTCCAATTTGAGCCATTACAATCGCTGATTATAAAAACATAATCGAATTAATTTACAAGTCCAGTTGTGGAAAGTTCTAGATTTTATTGTGATGTCGAGTCACAGTAGATTTACACTCCTTCAGTTGCCAAGTGCGAGTCGGACTCGCCCATGGAGGGTTCCGTAGCAGCAAGTTAAATTTTTATATTTTAATTGACTATTATACTTATATTTTTTTATTATATTTATTTATATTTTGATTGGCTGTGGTATACGAACGGACAGACAGACAGACAGACATGACGAATCTATAAGGGTTCCGATTTTTGCCATTTGACAACGGAACCCTAAAAATCACACGGTTGCTAGTACAATGCTGTACACAAGCTCAACCGGTACCAACTGACGTTTACTTTAAGCTCATTCTCTGTTTAAAATAATAACTGACTATGTTACTGTATTGTATGATGTAATTGCTTATAATATGTAAGAGTATGGCAACACTGATATCCATTCTAAACGAGCTCTAGGAGCACTTCTTTTACATGAAACCCTTTCCTATTTTTCCTCGAACCTCGAGCTCGAGCCTCGAACGGCTCTTTTTTAAACTAGGTCTCTGCAAGGCGAATCGCTGCTTGCAATGTTGAGCTGAGTGAGACATCGTGAATCAGATTTTGAAAATTTTGAACAGTGATCATTCCTCCGTGGCAAGTCCAATTTTGAAAATTCTTTTTGAAAGTCACAACTCTGGACATGCTTTCTGAGCGTGTAAAGTTTGGTCACAGTGTCTCGAGCGGTTATTATGTAATTCCATCTGGATTTTTTTAACGGTGATCATTCCTCTGTGGTAGCATTAATTTTTTCAAAATATATCCGTAAACCTTCCTCTGATTGACCTCTTTAATCATGCCAAATTTGGTTCTGATTGGATAAGTAGTTTAGGAGGAGACCTGTGACAAAGAAAATCCTGAAGTCTGGTATGAGGAGCTTTCGCTCGACTTCGTCTCACTCAGCTCAATAAGGAAGTAGTGTTTTTTTGTGACTAATAAATAAATGCATTGATAAGTGCCGCGTTCACACACATGCACAAAGAAACTTAACTGAAACTAAGTAAAGTGTTAAAACTTATTTACTTACTTGCTGTGCCCACGACATCGTCCGCGAGGGTTTATATACTTAAGGTTTTAGTTTTTTTTTAAAAGTAGCCTATTTCACACCTTAGAATATTACCTGTTTGCCAGTGAAAGTACCGTTAAAATCGGCCCAGCCGTTTCAGAGATTACCTAATTCAACCAGACAGCAAGACAGACAAACAGTCGAGAATTATTGATGCGATTGATTGAGACATTGAATATTATATGTATTATAATACTATATTAGAAAAAATATTGATTATCGCTCGCTTAGTAATGTGCCCGGTAGATGGCAATAGGCTCGCCCCCTTTACATTGGGACCTAAACGTAACTGGCGAATCGTGGGTGTGCAATACACCTCTGCCTACCCCTTCGGGGATATAGGCGTGAAGTTACGTTATGTTGTTATGTATATTAGAATAAAAAAAACGTTTCTTTTCAAATGTCAGACTCATTCTTTAGCCTGGTATTAGTACAATGCCTTGTCTCTCACTTTATCTCACTCTGGAATCTCTCACTCTATCAGAGAATAAACCACAATTACATATGTTCAACCATGTTTGTTGGTTTATCATGTAGTGGTTTTGATCCACAACAATGGGCTGTTGTTTAAGACAGATAGGCGACAAGCTGGCTATTCATGGACACTTCTGATCTGATGACGTCACAATGAACTTTGAACTTAACACGAGGCTCTATCGTGCAATAATTGTGGAGGGATTATATACTTTATGATATTATCGTGTATTTTTAGGGGTCCGTACCTCAAAAGGGAAAAAGGAACTCTTATAAGATCAGTCTTTTGTCCGTCTGTCTGTCTGTCCGTGTGTCGGCATTTTCTCTGGAATGTTTGGACCTAGCAAGTTGAAATTTATACCAGATACTGAGGTCTTTAGTCCCTATGAGGTGTATAAAAATCAAGGTCCTGAGTCAACACTATAAATAGATATGGACAAATTTAGATTTTTGCCAAAACTTGTAAATACCAAAATTTACCTTAATTTTAATTATAATGATAGTCAAATCGCGCCCTATAAGTATAACTACAAACGTACTATGCGAATACTCTGACGAATAATCACTGCGAAAAATATAGTTCATCTAATTTCGCCGAGGAGGTTATCTCAGTACCATATGTTATGTCAGTCAGGATATCCACACGAAAAAAAAAAGTACAAAGGTAGGTAAGGTGGGTATTTTGTGGTAGACCACAATATATAAATTTTTATTTTATTTTTCATATAGGGGTAGTCAATCAGAAAGGGTTTCAAAAAATGATTTCAATCCGATTTTTCAGGGTTACCAACGCGCCAGTGATACCCCTGCTGTAGGAGGTAGATAATATGCTTATTTGACACCTTAGTGGTATAAAGAAGAAGGGACGAACTTAGTTAAGTTGCAACTATCCACCCAGTGAGATGGTAATAGGTAATACTATTATTTTATTTATGGTAGTACTTTAATACTCAATGGTAGAAATAAATTACAACAAAAGAAATTCGACATATGCGAAAAACGATCTCACAATCGAATACATGCATAAAAAACACAATTTAATTAAAGTATCATCAATAAACAATATCATTTCAATCTAACCCTAAAATACGTTCGTACAAATTAGAGGCCTCGAAAAAAAATTCAATAACCCTCCAGTGGGCACCGATCGACAATATCAATGACGTTTAACCCTAAACATAATCGAGTCTGAATCGAAACTACCTCAGGGACATCGGGGTCTGTTGTGCCCGTAAAATTGCCGAGTATTTTTTGCAATAAAATTGCTCCCTAGCTTTAAAAGGGGGTCGTTTGCGCCCCAGGCGGTTAAGGGGTGAGAGCTATGTTGACATATTCCGAATGATTTCGTGTAAGTAGGGATAAGCTTTTGGTAACAGGTGAGCTATGTAAATACGAGACTTTGTGTACGCGAATGATATTTTCTTATTGTTTACTTTTCAATGTAACGTTTTGCAATGAGGTTAAAGTTTTTGTATCATAACAAATAAAGTCCAGGAAGGATCCAGTAGCTTTTATTTCATACGTGATACCTTCGGAGTAAATAGGTACCTTTTTTTTTTTTTTTCGTATGGAAATGCCTTCGGATACCCCCCCGTGTGCCAGCGGGGGCGGTTATGTCGGGCTTGAACCGACTAAAACCGCACGCCGTCTCGGATCTACAGACGCCGAGGTGTAAGGTTGCCCATAGAGCATATCCCTCGCACCCCGACTGACCCTGGGCCATCTCCGGTTTCGAGATAGCCCTCTCGGGTTTGGGAATCACGGTGTCCCCGTCTTGCCCCGGTTTGGGGGAGGGGCGCTAGTCGCCCCACCGTCCCGGCCTGCTTCTGCTGGGGTGACAGGCGGCCTCACCTGTCACCCCCAGGCCTGCGCTCATGGAAGACGGAGGTCGTTAAGCGACCTCCGGCGCCTGAGTCGCCTGCGACGCGCAGTAAATAGGTACCTAAGAATATAAGCCATACGAATAACCGTCAACATTCGCCCGAATATCTGAATAATAAATGGATCCAAGTCAGAACCTGATTTACAACTTTTCATCCCAGTCTAAAGATTTTAGCTTTTGACAATTCATTATTGTCCAATTTTGCTAAAACACTTGATATAGCTGGCTATAGGTATAATTATAATGTAGTACAGTTACCCTAAGAAATAGCTTAACACATACCAAATTATCGATTACCTTCGCTCTAAAATCTTTCATTAAATTTGTCATCTGAAGTTTACGAAAGTAGGTACTCATAGGTGACATAGGTGTACATCAATTACTTATTGATTCTTTTATTGTTCGACATATTGACTATCTGCAAACTAAACTCTAAACACATATGATTATGTTAAGTACAAAATTCCAAACTTAAAGGAACCAAATCTTCAAAGCGCAATGCCACTACCGGTTAACCCTTGCGATGCAGAAGTATATTTTCCGCAGGGTGATCCCGCGTGTCGCCTAAACGACCCCATAATTGATAAGTAAAGGAAAAGAAGAGTACCGCCTTATACATATTTATGAGATCCTAAAATTGCTACGGGACCATGCGAACGGGAGCACTTGCGCCCATTGCCGTCTCATTATGTTTTTAGGGTTCCTTTGTTATTGCCACTTTGATGTCAGTCGCACAGAAATCGGCAGAAGGATTTTCGGTGGTAGTATATGATTTGGAAGTTTGGAGGGATGAAATTATGAGCTAAGAATGGTGGAAGGGTCAATATAAAATATTTTATTTAATACACAGTGAAAAAGATAAGGTTAGTATGCATTAATATAAAATGCTTGCATGCCTTCGAAGATGGGTAGACCTTTGGTGCGGAACACAACGTACGTCGACACCCTTTGGCCTTCATACCTTCCAAGCACACCGGGCTGTACCGGCGCTGCTGCTGCATCTGCGGAAAGCCTCAAATGGCGTTAATATTCCAACCTAGTAGGTGATTATATATTTCAGCAGTTTGGGGTTGAGACGCTGGGACATGGGGTCTAAATGCCCGCTTTGTCTACAAAGATTTCGCAAAGCGGCTGATCGACGCTACACGTGACCAGAAGTCTGGACTTTATCTTGCACAAAGAATTAGCATTGCCATTCAACGTTGCAATGCTGCCAGTCTTCTGGGAACATTATCAGTCGGTGTTGCTGCGGAGGAACTCTATGACGCATGTATGTAAATATTTATCATTCTTTTAGGTTTCTAATTTATTGTTTTGTAATTATGTAAATACTATAGGTATAATTTACAGTGAATAAGGATTTAACAATGTATATCTCTAATAAATTAACAGTCAATAAAAAATGCTCTATTTTACATAAAACCATATATTTCACAAACGCAGAACACGACGATGCGTTCAAAAACCACAATAAACAGTAACTTATTTTGTAATCCAAAAACACAACGACTCTTTACGATAATATTCCATTGTCGAAGGCTTTCCTTTGCTGTCTTTATAATCCCCGCGCGTTTCAGAACGTGCTAAATGAAACGTTTAGCGACGTTCTTATTTTGAAATGTTGGAGGGAACGAAATACAATATACGGTAATGCTTTTTTTATATCTTTAGTTGTCGCATTCTACAGTAATACAGTGTCAGGTCATTATAAAAATTGTGCTTGAATTTCAATAGAATGGTACCGATTTGTCCTTTATTTCAACGGGTTCTAAGCTTGTTAAATGCATAGTTCAGTATACTGACTAATTCATTATATTTATATATATACTGTATGCATTTCAAATAGAAATTAAATCTAATGTTTATCGGTCACGCAGACATTCATAGGCCACAATGATAGGAGGGTCCAAAAGGTATTGCCGCACTAAAAAAAATTGTGAGCAGTAGAATCTCTCTGCCCTAGCCGAGTTCGCAAATTTTTACCGGGAAAAGGATAACCTTTATAACATTTTTAAGCACAATAATATTATTTAATTTTATAATTGTTATTGCTTGGTTATGTTTCACATAACTACGGCCAAGTATAAGTGACTGTGAATGAATTCATATCAATTCGTATGAGACGACTCGGCACCATATGTCACTGTTCGTTTCCGTTCATTTGTTTTTATTGCGTCATATCGTAAATAAGATGAATTGTTAAGACCTAAATCTCCACAGTACCCAATTGACGGCTACTGGCTCATGCCCTGATTATGAAGGACTAAAAGGTATAACTGATGAAATGTGGGTGTGTAGTCTAATAATAAGTAAGCGTGCAGCTAAGGAGTGGAATTGCCTGCCTGAGTCTGTGTTTCCAAAAAGCTATAACCTCGAAATCTGCAAGTCTCGAGCGAACCTATTCGCTTCCTTCTAGGCAAACGTGATCCATCGTAGACCACATCGTCACTTACGATCAGGTGAGATAGGTCAAATGTGAGCCTTTTTTTAAATATTTAATAAACTTCTAACGTAGAGTATTTAGTTTGGTAGAATTATTTATAAACCTATAGTAACGTAGGCGCAACATACTATTTAGCCACAGATTACCGATCTTAGTGACGCAATATTTTTTTTTTTGTGATAGAAATTTTTTTTATTGCATCATTGGCCTCGTAGGTAATGTTTTCGTGTGGTCGTCAGTTCAATTCCTGGGTTGGGTATAGTAAGTCTTTCAATTAGAAAATTGACAATTGCAGCGCTGAGTCTAGTGCCTTTTTTTTTCGTGCGGAAATCCCTTCGGATACCCCCCCGTCGGCATGCGGGAGCGGTTATGTCAGGCTTGAAAGGACTAAAACCGCACGCCGTCTCGAGTCTTAAGAAGCAGGTCAAATGTGAGCCTAAGATTCATGAAAAAAAAAATAAGAGAGAGGGGGCTCGAGTATCCCAAAATATGGGCTATCCCCGGCTTAGCAGTCCATTAGTCGGCAGCAGCAACGTTTTCCCTGAAGAAAGTAATCTATATGGTGTTGATGGCTACCTTGCGCACGGGGCAACGTAGCCATCACACATTTTCTAGCCCAGTACCTCATGACTCTGCCTTCTATCGTCTTTAAGCATTGAATTACTTTCACTATTTATTTATTAATTAAACACTTATAGTAACAAGCATATGTATAAATAAATAAATACAGAATGGATCGATGTTTGTTTCGTGAAAACGGCTGAACGGATCTAGATATAATTTGGCATAGAGGAAGATTAAGCTACGAAGAACAGATTGCGGGAAAGTGGCCAATATTTCAGGCAGGTGGAGTCTAAAGCAACGGCAGGTACATAATATAAGGGGTGCTTGGTTGGGGACCTCCACGCGGTGCACCCTGGGCAACGGAGACAGCAGCGCCTCTCTCCTAGGGCGGGAGAGACGCTGCCGCCTACGGCCAACTCCGACCGAGGCGAGGATGGCCCTGTTGAGGGCTGTTCGGAAGCTTTCCACGTGTCCCTCTGATTAGCAGATGGCACAGTGGAGAGCAAGTATGGGGGCCATTTCGAAACCGGAGATGGCCCAGGGTCAGTCGGGGTGCGAGGGATATGCTCTATGGGTAACCTTACACCCCGGCGTCTTAAGACCCGAGACGGCGTGCGGTTTTAGTCGGTTCAAGCCCGACATAACCGCCCCCGCTAGCCGGCGGGGGGGGGGGGGTATCCGAAGGGATTTCCGCACGAAAAAAAAAAGAAAAAAAGGTACATAATATAAATAAACATAATAATTTGTAAATACAATGGTTCTTATTTTTAAAATCCCGCTAAATATTGACTTTAATGGCATTATTTGAAATACCGGTTAGCCATAGTCACTGACATAAATGGTCTGTGAGTAAGTATAAACAAAATTTTAGTGCGCACACCACAAACACACATCCCAACATACACACACACATTTATATTCTTAAGAACAACTTGGATCTGCTGTTGGCTCGTTCATTCATAAGTTTCTTTTTAATTACAAAAGTGCATAGAGCTATATTCTCATAGACATGATGTTATGTATATCGCTTGTGCCAAGATCTGGCATGCACGGTGGTGCCCGCGTCAAGACAGTCGTACTATCCTTTTCTCGAAGTTATTCGAGCCATTTTCAACCCCCCTGTACCTTCGGTGTATATAAAGTCTAGAACTCTACATTTTTAGTATACATAAATAGACCTGGCCATTTACAATTTTGAATTAATTATAAATAAATAATAATAACTGATGTGGTTGGTTATTTCGGCTTCTAAACTTACTGATATTGGACAATAATATTTTTGCCTTTGTTGAATTTTTCACTCATATACTATTTTTTGTCAGAAGACAGTTCTATATAACCCATAAAAGACAAAAAAATGAGAAAATTCTATAAAAAAACCAGCTTGCAACAATGTGCCACCCTTTCCCATTATATCAGTTCCCACCTTAGCAGGTGCACTATCTGCTAAGGTGGTAAGTTTATTTGCTGCAGTTTGTAAAAATTACACATAACTTCACGCCTGTATCCCCGAAGGGATGGGCAAAGGTGTATTTCACACCCACGATTCGTCAGTTATGTTTAGGTCCTAATCTAATAGGGGGCGAGGCTATTGCCATCTACCAGGCCACTTACGGACTGAATTTAGACAGTACAATAATGAATAAGAATGATAAACGATTGTTCGACAGACAATACTTAGACAAGACACATCTTCGAATTACCACTAGTTTGAAAGATTTTTTTAACAATCTCCCAAAATAATAATGCTAGTTGGTGCATATATTCAATATAGCTTCTGGGTTAGGTTAGGTTAGAACTGTGATCCCAACAGAGCGCGAGCCGAGCGAGCAAAGCGAGCATGCCGCGGCGGCGGATCACTAGTCCGGAAAGTTGGATTTCGATAGCAAGCTAGTAGCTAGTGTTAAAAAAATCTGTCAAACTAGTGGTCATTTGAAGATGTGTCTTGTCTAAGTATTGTCTGTCGAATAATCGTCTGTGGAAGTAGTGGTAATTCGAAGGTGTGTGTTGTCTAATAATTATCTGTCGATGCAATGACTTGTCGATCTATGTGTTTTCGAAGTTCGCTGTATGTCGAAATATTGTACTGTCTAAATTCAGTCCGTAAGTCCTACCAGGCGCATTACTAAGCGAGCGAAAATTAACATTTTAATACATACATAACTACGAAAAGTAAGAGGTGTGTGCCCGGGGCGACTGGTGATCGAACTCGAGACCTCGTCTCGGCAGTCCGTTACGTACGCCACTAGGCTATCGCCGCTTTTTAAAAATTTTGTAAAGTTTTGTAAATGTTGTGTAAATATTATTCGTTCTTTTTTCTATTCTAATCATTGTTGTGTCCATATTGAATAGTGAGAAACACTTGTAGCCGTTTCAGTTCATTAGCGTCGCGAACATGTGTCGTCGGGACTTACAGACAGACGGGCGCGAATCACTTGTTATGTAACTGAATCAAATATCTTTGCATACTGCTTGGTAAATGTGATAAAACAATAGCATTATTGATATATTTATAACTTTTTATTTCTGAATTATACATTTTCTGGCTTGTTCTTGCGTCTCCATCCGTATGAAATACTCACCCCGATCCAGCCCGTGGTTTTCAACACAGATTTTCATATCATCAGATCAGTGGGGCATGTAAATATTGTATCTTTGTTCACGTCACAAAACGTTGAAATGTGAGTCTCCTCGTGTACGTTGGTTTGGAAAGATAAGGTTGGGTAGGAAACTGCTCGTTACAGCATTTCATCTAAGGTCAGGACACATGCCATTCAAGAAGTTTGCCTTTCTAATGGGACATGCAGACTCCCCAAACGTAGTAGAGGACGTCCACCACCTATTAATGGACAGTGTTCGCTACAGCCCGAGAGTCCCTGATTGGGACCTATATAGACTAGACCTGAACAGAGTAGAAAGGTATGCTCCATGATATACTGGCAACACTTCGATGCGAAGCAGCTACAAGTTTGTTTGGGTTATTCGGCCCCCATCAGGGATAGTTAAATTGTTACTATACTTGGGAGTCCACTGCTGAACATAGGCCTCCCCCATCGACTTCCATTTCGACCGGTCTGTAGCGGCCTGCATCCACCGCGTCCCTGCGCTCTTTGTTAGGTCGTCTGTCCACCATGCGGGAGGCCTTCCTACGCTGCGCTTGCCGTTGCGTGGTCTCCACTCAAGAACCTTTCTGCCCCACCGGCCATCGGCTCACTGCCACTTCAGCTTGCTGACTCGCTCTACGGCTGATATGATGATGATGATGATGATACTTGGGAGTGAGATACTACACTGTGTAAGCATGACTACTGTCTTTAGCCACAATAGAATTGACATATTCGTAAAGAAAAAAAATCGCTGAATTTCTTGCTAAGTGCAAATCTCGAGAGCAGCTGAACCGATTTTGCTAATTCTTTTTTTATAATATTCCTTGAAGTACGAGGATGGTTCTTTTGGAGATAAAAATTTAAAAAATTGCCTGGAAAGAAAAAGTATAAAAGGCATGTTTGGAATAAATAGGTGCCCAAGGCGAAGTATGCCACGGGCGAAGCCGCGGGGGACAGCTAGGTATTTCTAATAAAAATGGAAAAAAACTCACAGTTTTCCGGTAGACACCAGCCATATAGATAGAAATTGTCATTACCATCCTCTTAAAGTTTTTTTCGGTTGGATCCGAGGCTTTAAGCTCAAAGTCCAGGGTTCGCTTCCTCATCAGGTATACCGGTTAGCTGGTGAGAATGGCTTGGGCCCCGAAGATCTTGGTAGGACCCCCCCCCCCATACAAACGCTCAGTCTATTAGAATACACCGGAGCTAAGAAATATGCGGGTGTTTTTAGTGTTCCGTACCCAAAGAGTAAAACGGGACCCTATTACTAAGGCTCTGCTGTCCGTCCGTCCGTCTGCCACCAGGCTGTATCTCATGAACCGTGATAGCAAGACAGTTGAAATTTTCACAGACGATGTATTCCTGTTGCGGCTATATCAACAAAAACTACAAAAGGGGGGGGGGGGTTACCATACCAGAACCGTGATTTTTGCCTTTTTCTCAACAACCGTGATAGTTAGACAGTTGAAATATTCACAGATGACACATTTCTGTTGCCGCCATAACCACAAATACTAGAAACATAGTGAAATAAATATTTAAGGGTAGCTCCCCCATTCGATTGAGATTCACAGAATATTTAGTGGCATATTAAATCGCTTAAAAAAAAAACAAATAAAAACTAACATGAATTACGATTAAAAAATTTAATTAATGGTACAGAAATGGCAATAAAGGCCATTTAGAGGCCATCGGGCTCACGTGTCCTACAAATCTGACTCATCAAGCCCAAGAGTCAAAGAATTCATCTCCACTCATTAATAAAGATGGTTATACCTAGGAAGTCCACGATGCCCGGAGGCTCTCTGACTCATCATATCTTAAAACCACGACTCACATTCAGGGGGAGTACCATGAAACGTACATCCGAAACTTCGAGCCCGTACGAAACACGAACTAAACACACTATAACAAATCACTAACTAAAGCATTCACTTAACACTATAACAAATCACGTTGTATTATTTTTAATCATATTCATCAAACATTTAAAACATATAGAGTGGTCAGTAGTTAAACAGCATTTATACTAAGAAATAAGGCCGCGGTAGCCTAGTGGTATGGGTAATGGACTGCTGAGACGAGGTCTCGGGTTCGATCCCAGGTCTTACCTTGGCACACACCAATGACTTTTCAATGCTTTTCGAAGTTATGTGTGTATTTATCGCAGGCTTATAAGTGCCCGGTTAATGGCAATAGGCTCGCCACCTATTACATTGGGACCTAAACATAAACTGGCGAAATGTGGGTGCTAGCACCTCTGCCTACCCCTTCGGGGATATAGGCGTGAGTTTATGTTATGTTATATAAATTATTTTGCCCAAAAACTAATCTTGAAAATTTGAATAAGTTTTTGTACTTATTGAAAACTTTTGATGCTGACTATAAGGTTACTTCAGATTTATTTCGTTAGGTTTAGGCCGAACAAAGAATCACGTGCCGTCTTCCCATATCGTTCTAAATGCCCCTAAATTCGGATCACAACTTTATATTTACATACGTTTTATTGTAGGGTTACTGATTTGAGACACATCAGGACTTAATTTTCGGTTTCATAGACACACTCACTAGGTAGGTATGTATCAGAATCAGATAGGTTTGTTTCACAATTAACTTATCAGATTCTGACAATGTAGCACATCAGCGTCGATTACTATTAATAATATTTGTTCTACAACAAACGCAATAAGACTATGAAACCTCGCAATAACACATGTCCCTAAGCCAAGCATCTTCGCAGCTCCCGAGATTAATGCCATTAAAAGCAATAGAATTATTCGCACATGTAAATAATAAAGCACAGGAAGTCTGAAGTGACATGTGGTCTGTGTCAATGACCTGGCATTATCTAGACTCACAATTGATTGTTCAAGACAATTTCTAAGGACTCTAGCCATTCATAACGAGTCAGTAAAGCGAGATAACACTTTCAAAGTTTAGAATTATACACAAAACAAAAGCAATTCTATTTAAATTTAAATTCAGAATAGGCTTCCACGGCTCTGAATGAAAAAAAAAAGTTCTTAAAAATGGAGTTTACAAATGTTTTTCAATTACAATCATAATAATTATTACACTTTTGATTTTAAGAGCACATAAAATCCAAAAATAAAATTTAAGTGCCTACAAAGTAACAGCCAATGTCTTTATATCAACATACGCTCAACTCGTTAATCCAACCCCCACGAAGCGGATAACCTAAAACAACGATACCAAAATAAACCTACTTTGGGCTCTCTAATTTGTTCTAAACACAGTGCAAAAAGATAAAATTGTTCCTACTAATGTCACATCTAGATGCAAATTGTTTCGGCCCGAGGGTATTTATTTTAATTCTAATTTGCCGCGGTAAATACCGCAAGGGCCGCCAGCCGCTTCGCCGCTTTTGCCTCCAAGTTACAACTCTTCCTTTTTTGGTTTTACTTTATCAAAGTCGTGTTAAACTGACGTTGGATGTTCTTTTTTTGAGTTTTATGTTTTTAAATTGGAGGGAAATGTCGTTGGGAAAGTAACGTGTAACGTTGTCAGCAAAAGTTTTTAAAATCATATTTCAAGTACCTACCTATATTTATTCTCAAGAAAAATTAACGTTTATTTATTATCAGTATGGGTTATGCGGTAGATTTCTTACCATAATTGCCGTTGATGTTATTAGTATTTGCTTTTTCTAAATACTAGATAGTTAACAACAAAAGTAAAGTGACTACTTAAACCATTCAGGACATACCTACCTAATACTAAATTGATTCAATCTTCTAGATGTCATAGTAACCACCTATCGGCAGGTCTACTGCGCGGGAACGTGTGACGTAAAGGTACCTTACTCGTCATTATATTGGCCAGAATTGCAAATATAAGAAAGTCACAAATAAAATGCGTCAAATTAAAAAGTCGTTCTTCGTCGTATTGGGTTTCAGAGCTCATTTCTACCTACTTCGAAACTTTGTCTTTAAGATCTTTACTTGTAACTTGCATTTTGAAGTACTATAATATACTAGTTGTTGCCCGCGACTTCCCCGGTATGAAATTCTGATCCCGTACCCGCTTCTCATAGGAACCTATTCTAGGGATTAAAGTAGGTACCTAGCCTAGCGTCTTTAGACCTAAAACGGCGTGCGGTTTTAGTCGGTTCAAGTCCGACATAACCGCCCCCGCTGGCCGGCGGGGGGTATACGAAGGGATTTCCGCACGAGAACAAAAAAAAAGGTACGTAGCCTATGTATTATTCCAGACTATACTCTATCCCTGTACCAAATTTCATCCAGATCCATTTAGCCGTTAGAAAGTGATTAATTGATTAGAGCTTTCACATTTAAGATACCTATTAGTAGGATTACTTCAGAATATAGTAAGATAATAGATGCGAAGTTCCTATGATATGAATATGAATATGAAAAAAAAAAAATATGAATATGAATATGAAAAAGTGTATCAAAAAATTGAAATTTAGATGGCACTAACCTCGCAAACGTCCCGAATTCTAAAGAAAACCTTATTTAATTTTCTTCTCGTGATCTACGAGTACTAATGCCAACTTCAGGTCGTTAAGCACCCTTTTTTTTTTTTTTTTTTTTTGTTTTTATCGTGCGGAAATCCCTTCGGATACCCCCCCGCGTGCCAGCGGGGGCGGTTATGTCGGGCTTGAACCGACTAAAACCGCACGCCGTCTCGGGTCTACAGACGCCGGGGTGTAAGGTTGCCCATAGAGCATATCCCTCGCACCCCGACTGACCCTGGGCCATCTCAGGTCGTTAAGCACCCTGCTACTGAAAAAGTAAAGTACAATAAACAAAAGTCTAAGTGGATTCTAACGTTATATTCAAACAAGCGCCAAAAATTACTTAAAGCGCTTGATGATACAAGCCCGGTTGAAATAAAATTTTGACTGTGAATTAAAAGTAAACATTAGAACCGGGTAATTCTGTAAAATGCTTCTCGTAGGCGAAGACCAAATGATTTTTGAGCGAACTACCTGCTTGTAGTTAAGCTTTTGGGGTTCAGTTGGAGCCACGGCAAGCGCGATTGGCAAAATTAACGCCAAATACCCGATTCGTATTTAAATTTAATTTCAATTTAATTTCAATTGATCTGAATGTTTATTAAAAGTCTAAGGTAAATTTTCAACAAAGCTGTTCTTTTTTTATTACTAATTATCAGAACTCATCAATAATTTGGCAAACGTTTCTATAGGGTTTTCTCTTATATTGAGAAGATTTATGGCCAATGTGGAATGGTTCTCAACACATGTTTATTTTGCTATAGTATTAAAGTTAATTATAATGATTTATAAAATTTAAATATAATGTCAACTTCAAAAGTAAATAACTTAGAATTATGAAACAAAGGGATTACAGATCTACAATTCTTTTGAGGTTGGAGCCTGTTTTATTATGTCAGGTTCTTATATATATTAGGTCCTTTCCTAAGTGTTTCAGCAAAAATTGTTGGCAACTAATTTATTTAAAACTTTAAAACATAATTAGCGTTTTTTTTCCATTTGAGGCCTACTTATTTTTTTTATTCATTACATTTTAATTTTATACCTTTTATTTTTTATAATTATTAATTATTATTTATTTTGTAACTTTAGTACTTATTAAAGCAAAATAAACATGAGCTTAAGAAAAAATCGTAATTTTCAGTTTTTACACATTATTACATGCACTGGAAACTGATCAGGGTTTTGAGAGTAATTTTGGAAGTAGCTATAGTTATTGAGACGCTCTCACTCCCACCGGTTTAGTGGCCTCAGTCGTAATGTTTCGTATTAATTAACTCAGCATAATTAAAGTGGTGTGCGCAACACTGGCCCGGTAGCTTCTCCAACGTTTTTTGATCTGAACACAGTGCACCTTTACATATACTGTACAAAACTTTGAGAACCTGTTCTGTTTTATATATTCTATGAGAAACTGTGGGAAGCGGAGTGCATGAAAGTTAGTAGTTTGCTAGTTCATAGTTTTGGAAGTTTTGTGGGTACTTCATTGTAATTAGTTCGGAATTATACAACTAAATATTCTGGTAGTTTACAATAGAAATACTGCAACCGAGAAATGCAAAAGAAAAGTTATGCATTAGGTAGATTATTTATTTATTCTTAATAATTGTCTTTTAGTAGGTACGCATATTAAATTTGTCAGTGACAAAAATAACGTGTGAAGATGATTTCTGAATACCTTAGCTAGAAGTATAAAACATCAAATATACATGAAAGTTGATAAAATACTAATAAGTAAGTAACTTAATTATTTATGGATATAATATTCGGAAACTTTTGTCGTTAACTGTACCTTGTCTTATGTGAATATTATTTTAAAATTATGATTAGTTATTATATTAGTAGTAGTTTATGCAACATTTTATTTTAAGTACCTACCTACTCACCAATAATCGCAAGACGAGTCTAGTCAGTTCTAAAGGTTAAAAATGAACTAAAAAAAAACTAAAAAGAGGAAATAAATATCTAGTCTCATAAACTTTTACTGCTAGTAAAACACACAGTTTGATCTATCCGTTGATTACAGTCACGTCTCGTATGAAGTTGATAATTATTAAATTGGTCTATTGAAAGAGCCAATACTTGTACATACTACTTGAATCGACGGCCAATTGTAATTTGAAACTATATCAAATATTTTCTCTAAACTGCGATATTATTATGTTAACTTTGTATCTTTCAGAATTTGAACTATCATTTTTGTTAGAATTGTTTTGATAATCGACTCTATACAAATTACGTGTACACAATTCTAGTTGGAAAACACAGTGTGTACCCTTCAAAATTGTAGGGTTAATAAACGCTTCGTCTTTATAGCTCCAAACAAAATGGCTCAGAGCTTCTGACACTCGGTTTTGAGTAGCCATTTGTGTAAATGACCCTTTAATATTTTGAATTTGGAATGAATGTACGAATTAAAGTGAGGAGATTGAGACCTGCTTGATGGTTGGACGAAAATTTGTTTATGGTTTGGTGTTTATTACAAAGAATTTATCGTTAAAATCTTATTTTTTTAATAGCTTTCTTTTTTTATTGGTTAGTTAGCTTATCAATATCTGGGTGACAGGATTGCTCGGTATTTTTCGCTTAAAGAAAGGTAGAGTACATATCTACTGTTTTTTTATAAACTATAAAACAGACCGACTTATTGGTTAGTTAGAGTATCAATATCTGAGTGACTGAGGTTTGCTCGCTAAATTATAAACAACCTGTCTTATTTAGATTTGGGTGTATCTGAATTGATTGATGGACATGGAAACCTGTCGCTGGGGCTCGGGTTTAATCTAAGGAAATCAAGGAAATTTAGGACTTTCTTTCGCAACAGTCCAGTCTTCTATAAGGAAGGGAGATCCTTTTCAGATTAGTTTTGAAAAGTGAAACCTCTTTTTCAGGTGGATTGAGTGCTTGCTTGTTACCTAAGTCTTATAAATAAAACCGGTCAAGTGTGAGTGGGACTCGCACACGAAAGAATCAGTGTCATTATCTACCTGTTGCCATTATCAATATCGACCAAAAACGAGCCAAAAAATAATCACGTTTGTTTTATGGGCGCCCCTTAAATATTTGTTATTCTGTTTTTTAGTATGTGTTGTTCTAGTAGCAACAGAAATACATAATTTGTGAAAATTTCAACAGTCTAGCTATCACGGTTCAAAGGATACTGATTTTTGCCTGAATCTAGCAAAAAACGGCAAAACCGTTTCTAGTATTTGTTGTTATAGCAGAAATATATCATCTGTAAAAAATTTGCTGTCTCGGTTCATGAGATACAGCCTGGTGACAGACGGTCAGTCTTAGTAATAGGGTCCCGTTTTACACTTTGGGTACGAAATCAATTTTCTAATTGAAAGACTTACCCAGGAATTGAACTCACTACCACACGAAAATATTACGAGGCCAATGATGCAATAAATAAAAAATTCTATCACAAACCAAAAAAAAACATTTTTACGTCACTAAGATCGGTAATCTGTGCCCTTTTTTTTTTTTTTTTTTTTTTTTTTTATCGTGCGGAAATCCCTTCGGATACCCCCCGCGTGCCAGCGGGGGCGGTTATGTCGGGCTTGAACCGACTAAAACCGCACGCCGTCTCGGGTCTACAGACGCCGGGGTGTAAGGTTGCCCATAGAGCATATCCTTCGCACCCCGACTGACCCTGGGCCATCTCCGGTTTCGAGATGGCCCCCTCGGGTTTGGGAACCACGGTGTCCCCGTCTTGCCCCGGTTTGGGGGAGGGGCGCTAGTCGCCCCACCGTCCCGGCCTGCTTCTGCTGGGGTGACAGGTGGCCTCACCCGCCACCCCCAGGCCTGCGCTCATGGAGGACGGAGGTCGTTAAGCGACCTCCGGCGCCTGAGTTGCCTGCGACGCGCGGCGAGCAAGTTGCGGGCTCGGCGGACCGGGAGAGTTCTAAGTCTCTCCCGGGCGCGCTCCGCCACCTCCTTCGCGAGCATTACATGCTCGCAGAAGGAGGCGGCGGCGGCCCACGCGCTCGCGCTCCGCACCATTGCCGCAATTATGCTGCCGAGCGAGAGGACTCCCACCCCGATGGCTGCCACGAGGTCACGCCTCGGCGCCTCCCACGCCGGGCAGTCCGCCAGCGTGTGCAGCCCTGAGTCCTCGCTCGCGTCGCAGTGATGACACTCAGGCGTTGGCTCCTTCCTGATCCGATGCAGGTGGTCCCCGAAGCATCCCTTCCCGGAGATCACCTGCGTCAGTCGGTAGGAGAGGCTTCCGTGTCGCCTCTCCAGCCAATCCTCCATGATGGGCCTTACCGCCGCTATTGCGGCGTGCCCTGCGCTTGGTTGCCCAAGTCGTTCCTTCCACTCCACCACGATGGCCTGGCGGAGCTGGGACTGCACGGCCTCGATTTCTCGAGGCTCGGGGTTCCATCCCTGCTCCCGCGCCTCCTTTCGCCACTGGTACAGTTGCGAAAGGGCTCTCGCTTCCAGGTCCCATGGCGGAGTTCCGGCAAGGAGACTCGCCGCCTCGAAGGAGATCGTGCGGTACCCTCGGATGACCCTGATGGCCAGAACTCGCTGCGGAGCGCGCAGCATCTGCACAGTTCTGGTCCTCAGGGCCTCCGCCCATATTGGGCACCCATACAGGGCCATGGACCGCACGATCCCCGCGTAGAGTCTCCTGCAGGAGTCATCGGGCCCCCTCATGTTGGGCAACAGCCGAGCCAGAGCAAGAGCTGTGCCCTTCAATTTGGGGGCCAGACTACGGATGTGCTCTCCGAAGTCCCATCGGCCGTCGAGCACGAGCCCCAAATATTTCATTTGGGGCTTGATGCCGATGCGATTTCCTCCCACGATGAGACTGGATCCCTCGGGTGGCTTGCTCCGAGGCCCATGGAAGAACAGGGCCTAGAGCATATCCCTCGCACCCCGACTGACCCTGGGCCATCTCAGGTCGTTAAGCACCCTGCTACTGAAAAAGTAAAGTACAATAAACAAAAGTCTAAGTGGATTCTAACGTTATATTCAAACAAGCGCCAAAAATTACTTAAAGCGCTTGATGATACAAGCCCGGTTGAAATAAAATTTTGACTGTGAATTAAAAGTAAACATTAGAACCGGGTAATTCTGTAAAATGCTTCTCGTAGGCGAAGACCAAATGATTTTTGAGCGAACTACCTGCTTGTAGTTAAGCTTTTGGGGTTCAGTTGGAGCCACGGCAAGCGCGATTGGCAAAATTAACGCCAAATACCCGATTCGTATTTAAATTTAATTTCAATTTAATTTCAATTGATCTGAATGTTTATTAAAAGTCTAAGGTAAATTTTCAACAAAGCTGTTCTTTTTTTATTACTAATTATCAGAACTCATCAATAATTTGGCAAACGTTTCTATAGGGTTTTCTCTTATATTGAGAAGATTTATGGCCAATGTGGAATGGTTCTCAACACATGTTTATTTTGCTATAGTATTAAAGTTAATTATAATGATTTATAAAATTTAAATATAATGTCAACTTCAAAAGTAAATAACTTAGAATTATGAAACAAAGGGATTACAGATCTACAATTCTTTTGAGGTTGGAGCCTGTTTTATTATGTCAGGTTCTTATATATATTAGGTCCTTTCCTAAGTGTTTCAGCAAAAATTGTTGGCAACTAATTTATTTAAAACTTTAAAACATAATTAGCGTTTTTTTTCCATTTGAGGCCTACTTATTTTTTTTATTCATTACATTTTAATTTTATACCTTTTATTTTTTATAATTATTAATTATTATTTATTTTGTAACTTTAGTACTTATTAAAGCAAAATAAACATGAGCTTAAGAAAAAATCGTAATTTTCAGTTTTTACACATTATTACATGCACTGGAAACTGATCAGGGTTTTGAGAGTAATTTTGGAAGTAGCTATAGTAATTGAGACGCTCTCACTCCCACCGGTTTAGTGGCCTCAGTCGTAATGTTTCGTATTAATTAACTCAGCATAATTAAAGTGGTGTGCGCAACACTGGCCCGGTAGCTTCTCCAACGTTTTTTGATCTGAACACAGTGCACCTTTACATATACTGTACAAAACTTTGAGAACCTGTTCTGTTTTATATATTCTATGAGAAACTGTGGGAAGCGGAGTGCATGAAAGTTAGTAGTTTGCTAGTTCATAGTTTTGGAAGTTTTGTGGGTACTTCATTGTAATTAGTTCGGAATTATACAACTAAATATTCTGGTAGTTTACAATAGAAATACTGCAACCGAGAAATGCAAAAGAAAAGTTATGCATTAGGTAGATTATTTATTTATTCTTAATAATTGTCTTTTAGTAGGTACGCATATTAAATTTGTCAGTGACAAAAATAACGTGTGAAGATGATTTCTGAATACCTTAGCTAGAAGTATAAAACATCAAATATACATGAAAGTTGATAAAATACTAATAAGTAAGTAACTTAATTATTTATGGATATAATATTCGGAAACTTTTGTCGTTAACTGTACCTTGTCTTATGTGAATATTATTTTAAAATTATGATTAGTTATTATATTAGTAGTAGTTTATGCAACATTTTATTTTAAGTACCTACCTACTCACCAATAATCGCAAGACGAGTCTAGTCAGTTCTAAAGGTTAAAAATGAACTAAAAAAAAACTAAAAAGAGGAAATAAATATCTAGTCTCATAAACTTTTACTGCTAGTAAAACACACAGTTTGATCTATCCGTTGATTACAGTCACGTCTCGTATGAAGTTGATAATTATTAAATTGGTCTATTGAAAGAGCCAATACTTGTACATACTACTTGAATCGACGGCCAATTGTAATTTGAAACTATATCAAATATTTTCTCTAAACTGCGATATTATTATGTTAACTTTGTATCTTTCAGAATTTGAACTATCATTTTTGTTAGAATTGTTTTGATAATCGACTCTATACAAATTACGTGTACACAATTCTAGTTGGAAAACACAGTGTGTACCCTTCAAAATTGTAGGGTTAATAAACGCTTCATCTTTATAGCTCCAAACAAAATGGCTCAGAGCTTCTGACACTCGGTTTTGAGTAGCCATTTGTGTAAATGACCCTTTAATATTTTGAATTTGGAATGAATGTACGAATTAAAGTGAGGAGATTGAGACCTGCTTGATGGTTGGACGAAAATTTGTTTATGGTTTGGTGTTTATTACAAAGAATTTATCGTTAAAATCTTATTTTTTTAATAGCTTTCTTTTTTTATTGGTTAGTTAGCTTATCAATATCTGGGTGACAGGATTGCTCGGTATTTTTCGCTTAAAGAAAGGTAGAGTACATATCTACTGTTTTTTTATAAACTATAAAACAGACCGACTTATTGGTTAGTTAGAGTATCAATATCTGAGTGACTGAGGTTTGCTCGCTAAATTATAAACAACCTGTCTTATTTAGATTTGGGTGTATCTGAATTGATTGATGGACATGGAAACCTGTCGCTGGGGCTCGGGTTTAATCTAAGGAAATCAAGGAAATTTAGGACTTTCTTTCGCAACAGTCCAGTCTTCTATAAGGAAGGGAGATCCTTTTCAGATTAGTTTTGAAAAGTGAAACCTCTTTTTCAGGTGGATTGAGTGCTTGCTTGTTACCTAAGTCTTATAAATAAAACCGGTCAAGTGTGAGTGGGACTCGCACACGAAAGAATCAGTGTCATTATCTACCTGTTGCCATTATCAATATCGACCAAAAACGAGCCAAAAAATAATCACGTTTGTTTTATGGGCGCCCCTTAAATATTTATGTTATTCTGTTTTTTAGTATGTGTTGTTCTAGTAGCAACAGAAATACATAATTTGTGAAAATTTCAACAGTCTAGCTATCACGGTTCAAAGGATACTGATTTTTGCCTGAATCTAGCAAAAAACGGCAAAACCGTTTCTAGTATTTGTTGTTATAGCAGAAATATATCATCTGTAAAAAATTTGCTGTCTCGGTTCATGAGATACAGCCTGGTGACAGACGGTCAGTCTTAGTAATAGGGTCCCGTTTTACACTTTGGGTACGAAATCAATTTTCTAATTGAAAGACTTACCCAGGAATTGAACTCACTACCACACGAAAATATTACGAGGCCAATGATGCAATAAATAAAAAATTCTATCACAAACCAAAAAAAAACATTTTTACGTCACTAAGATCGGTAATCTGTGCCCTTTTTTTTTTTTTTTTTTTTTTTTTTTATCGTGCGGAAATCCCTTCGGATACCCCCCGCGTGCCAGCGGGGGCGGTTATGTCGGGCTTGAACCGACTAAAACCGCACGCCGTCTCGGGTCTACAGACGCCGGGGTGTAAGGTTGCCCATAGAGCATATCCTTCGCACCCCGACTGACCCTGGGCCATCTCCGGTTTCGAGATGGCCCCCTCGGGTTTGGGAACCACGGTGTCCCCGTCTTGCCCCGGTTTGGGGGAGGGGCGCTAGTCGCCCCACCGTCCCGGCCTGCTTCTGCTGGGGTGACAGGTGGCCTCACCCGCCACCCCCAGGCCTGCGCTCATGGAGGACGGAGGTCGTTAAGCGACCTCCGGCGCCTGAGTTGCCTGCGACGCGCGGCGAGCAAGTTGCGGGCTCGGCGGACCGGGAGAGTTCTAAGTCTCTCCCGGGCGCGCTCCGCCACCTCCTTCGCGAGCATTACATGCTCGCAGAAGGAGGCGGCGGCGGCCCACGCGCTCGCGCTCCGCACCATTGCCGCAATTATGCTGCCGAGCGAGAGGACTCCCACCCCGATGGCTGCCACGAGGTCACGCCTCGGCGCCTCCCACGCCGGGCAGTCCGCCAGCGTGTGCAGCCCTGAGTCCTCGCTCGCGTCGCAGTGATGACACTCAGGCGTTGGCTCCTTCCTGATCCGATGCAGGTGGTCCCCGAAGCATCCCTTCCCGGAGATCACCTGCGTCAGTCGGTAGGAGAGGCTTCCGTGTCGCCTCTCCAGCCAATCCTCCATGATGGGCCTTACCGCCGCTATTGCGGCGTGCCCTGCGCTTGGTTGCCCAAGTCGTTCCTTCCACTCCACCACGATGGCCTGGCGGAGCTGGGACTGCACGGCCTCGATTTCTCGAGGCTCGGGGTTCCATCCCTGCTCCCGCGCCTCCTTTCGCCACTGGTACAGTTGCGAAAGGGCTCTCGCTTCCAGGTCCCATGGCGGAGTTCCGGCAAGGAGACTCGCCGCCTCGAAGGAGATCGTGCGGTACCCTCGGATGACCCTGATGGCCAGAACTCGCTGCGGAGCGCGCAGCATCTGCACAGTTCTGGTCCTCAGGGCCTCCGCCCATATTGGGCACCCATACAGGGCCATGGACCGCACGATCCCCGCGTAGAGTCTCCTGCAGGAGTCATCGGGCCCCCTCATGTTGGGCAACAGCCGAGCCAGAGCAAGAGCTGTGCCCTTCAATTTGGGGGCCAGACTACGGATGTGCTCTCCGAAGTCCCATCGGCCGTCGAGCACGAGCCCCAAATATTTCATTTGGGGCTTGATGCCGATGCGATTTCCTCCCACGATGAGACTGGATCCCTCGGGTGGCTTGCTCCGAGGCCCATGGAAGAACAGGGCCTCGGTTTTATGCAGGGCCACCTCGAGACCCAGCCGCCGGATCCACCTAACGACTTGGGCAACCGCGGTCGTGGCCTTTCGGGTCGCTTCGCGGTACGTCGCCCCGCACGCCGTCACGAGCGTGTCGTCCGCATAGCACGTGACGGCGGCACCGCCTACGAGCTCACCGCGAAGCACCCAGTCGTATCCGATGTTCCACAGGAGCGGCCCCAGGACCGATCCCTGTGGAACACCGCACGACATTTCACGCCGACCGAGACCGGTCACGGTTGGGTAGATGACGGCTCTCTCCGTCAAATACGCCCCGACTATGCGGCGGAGGTAGAGAGGCACTTCGTGATACACGAGCGCCTCCCTAATGCAACTCCAGGGCAAGGTGTTGAACGCGTTGGCGATGTCCAGGGACACCGCCAACATCACCTCACCCCGGGCTACTGCATCCTCCGCCAGAGCCCTCACGCGCATGATGGCATCCACGGTGGAGCGCCTCTGGCGGAAGCCATATTGGCCATCCGCCAGGTCCGGCCCCACTCTTGAGAGGTGCTCGACGAGGCGCTTCGCAATTACTCTTTCAAAGAGCTTGCACACCTCGTCGAGCAACACTATGGGCCGGTAGGCGGACGGCGGGTCCGCCGGGCGCCCCTCCTTTCGGATGAGGACCAGTTTCCCCGTCTTCCACAATTTCGGAAACTGGCCCCGCTCCAAACATGCGCTGAGAAGCCCTCTCAGTCGGGGCTCGAGAGCGTCGTCGACTAGAGCTAGGACCCACGCTCGGCCTGGAATGCCGTCGGGTCCCGGGGCGGTGTGTTTGGCTCTTAGCCTTCTCACCGCCAGCTCTAGTTCTACCCAAGTGACCTCGGGCACGTCGTCGTCTTCCACGTCAGGCGCCATGCGCAACCGAGGCGGAGTCATCCGCGGTGGAACATGTTCCACCGCCCGCGCTGGGAACAGGGAGCCAACAACTCCTCCGAGCAGATCCGGCTGGAGACACCGGGTTAACGGCGGGGCCTTGGGGCGCAGCTTGCCCCTCACCATCCGGTAGGGCCGCCCCCAAGGGTCCCGCTCCAGCGTCTCCAGCAGCTCGCGGAAGGCGTCCCGTTTGGAACGCCTTATCTCCGCTCGGAGGGCTCGTCTGGCCTCCCTGTATCCCTCGTACAACTCCGCCTCTCGGGCCTCCGCATCTGCGGGGCGGCGACGCCTCCTACGGAATCGGGCCCACCGGCGGTGCGTGATCACGCAGCCCCGTCTGAGCTGCGCGATCTCCGGCGACCACCAGTAGACCTGACCCCTCGGATTATAGGGCAGAGCCCTAGGCATCGCCGCGTCACAGACACGGGTCATGGCCTCCCGGAACCACTCCGCCTCATCGTCTATGCTGACAGGCCTGTCCGGCGCAGGGGCCCAGGCCTGTACGATGGCGGCTTCCAGGAGGAGCTCCCGATCAAGTCGCTTAAGCGCCCAACGTGGCTCGGGTGGAGCCGGTGCAGCCGGCGCGTCGCTCGCAGGGGGGGACACGTCAAACCGAATGTATCGGTGATCCGAACTTGTGTCCTCCCCCAAAACGACGCGCCAGCCCTGAACACGTCGCGCCAACGAGGGGCTCGCGAACGATAGGTCCACGATGGAGCTACCCCTCGAGGTCACGAACGTGTCCACGGCTCCCCGATTTAGGAGGACTAGGCCGAGTCGTGCGGCCCAGTCCACCAGTGCCCTGCCTCTATGCCCCGTCGCGCCCCTTTCGTGTCGGGAACCCCAGGCATACGACCAGGCGTTGAAGTCCCCGAGCACAAGGACCGGACGGGGCTGGCAGGCATTGACGACGACGGCCAGCTGACGGAGCCACTGCTCATATGCAGCTTGGTCTCGGTTCGGCGTGATATAAGCGGCCACGACCGCTATATCCCCAACCGCCGCCGCCACGCAGCCGGGTCCCCTTGCAACGAGGGCAAGAGGGGGGCTGCCGGCGGCAGGGTTGTGCACCAGTGCCGCCGACCCATCCAGCGCGGTTTCCCAGGTAGGCCCGAGGAACCGGTGGGTGTATGGGTCGGCGACAGCGGCGACATTTATGGCCCACTGTGCCATGCTCTGGCGCAGAAGATCCTGAGCATGGGCACCGTGGCCAACGTTCACCTGCAGGATGCGGAGTTGAGGATCCATTATGGAACCCCCATCTCCGCATCCCGCTGTGAACTGGAGGCGGAAGGCCGGCCTCCCGGCTTCGGCTCCCCTCCGGCGCAGGCCTTGCTGCCAACCCTGTGGTCGGCCGTCTTGCCTCCCGCTGCACACCTAAAGCAGTGCAGCGGGGCATCGCACGTGCCGGCCTTGTGACCTGGTTGGCCACAGCGGAAGCAACGGTCACCCGCCGTCACTTCCGCCGTGCAGTGCACCCCCACATGGCCCACCGACAGGCACCTGAAGCACCTGGCCGGTCGGGCCTGCAGGAGCCGTGCCTGCGCCCTCAGGAAGCCTCCCACCAGGAGGCTCCGCCCGTCTGCGACCTTTTGGGCCGCCGCGATAGGGCAGCCGACAACTGCTGCCCCCTGTTCACCGCGGCCGAAGCGTATAGCTCCGTCCTTTACTGTGTCCGGGGAGCAGTCCCCGGCCTCCGCCACGGCGAGCCTGAGCTCTTCTGCCGTGACGGAGTCGTCCAGGCCCGTAATGCGCACTTCTGCGCATTTAATGGGCCTGGACACCCGGACGTCGGCTGCGTCCAGCGACTCCCTCAGCCGAGCCGCTAGGGCGTCGGCCTTGGGGCCACTGGCGGCGCCAGGGACCTCAAGACGGTAATCTGTGCCTAAAAAACATTGGCGTCGCCAGAATAAAAAACCAAATAGGTACAAGTTCGCGCGTATTTTGATTACAGCTATCTTCTAAATCCAAAAAGAAATCAAACGGCTCGGCCAAGGCAAGAATTACGATTATAATTTTTCATTTATTATTCGCTTCTATCTCTACCATCGAGGGTAGATCAGAATAATAGGATTTCCAAGTGAGATTATGCCAGGATTATTTTGCACTGAGTACCTAGTAAAAATTTCCACTGGTCGTTTGGAACAAAGCCTGTTTGCAATAGAATTTGAACCTTGGACCAGCAGGAATATGGTTGTAATTCGAGTGCGTATGTTTTGGTAGGGAATTTCATTTTGCCCTGAATAAAAATATCCTATACGACGGCTTTGCTTTATCATTGCGAAGTGGAGGTGTAATTAGTTTTCGCAAAGCAAGCCTGACGTCCCTATTCTGGTGATTAACTATTAAAAAAAAAAAGAAATAATCCTAATAGTTCCCGCTACAGTAGAATACAAGGGCAACTGAACTATTCCTGAGAGCGATGCAAAAACGAATAAGAGATACAGCTGTTCTCCATCCGATAGTTAACATTAAATTGACGCCAGTTGACTGTAATAGCTTCAGTAGGTTAGCAAGACTATACAAGTAATATTCTTTTCATCTCTCCTGTTCGGAAAGTTTAATTTTCATGGGTAGATAGCCGGGTGGAAAGTAGCTTATTTCATCCCTAGGGCGGAAAGTATTTTTTTTTAATTTTAGGGTTTGCCATGGAGTCCATGATAATTAAGTGACGTCATAATGCCTTGATTTCATGACGCTTTTTTTATATGACCGCCTAGATACTCGATTACAATGTAACCAATAGATTCGATTTTCAAAACTTTTCTAATGTTGGCAGTATGTACGAGAATTATAACTTTTTTCAGAATTAAAAAAAAAACAATTTAAGTTTGCTAAATAATTAGCGGGAAAACGAGATTCAATATGAATAAATACCTTTTTTTTTTTCGTGCGGAAATCCCTTCGGATACCCCCCCGCCGGCCAGCGGGGGCGGTTATGTCGGGCTTGAACCGACTAAAACCGCACGCCGTCTCGGGTCTGC
Organism: Cybosia mesomella; assembly: GCA_946251805.1. Taxonomy (NCBI): domain Eukaryota; kingdom Metazoa; phylum Arthropoda; class Insecta; order Lepidoptera; family Erebidae; genus Cybosia; species Cybosia mesomella. Next base: position 7,111,233 of record OX276389.1, read on the forward strand.
AGACGCCGGGGTGTAAGGTTGCCCATAGAGCATATCCCTCGCACCCCGACTGACCCTGGGCCATTTCCGGTTTCGAGATGGCCCCCTCGGGTTTGGGAACCACGGTGTCCCCGTCTTGCCCCGGTTTGGGGGAGGGGCGCTAGTCGCCCCACCGTCCCTGCCTGCTTCTGCTGGGGTGACAGGCGGCCTCACCTGCCACCCCCAGGCCTGCGCTCATGGAGGACGGAGGTCGTTAAGCGACCTCCGGCGCCTGAGTCGCCTGCGACGCGCGGCGAGCATGTTGCGGGCTCGGCGGGCCGGGAGGGTTCGGAACCTCTCCCGGGCGCGCTCCGCCATCTCCTTCGCGAGCATCACATGCTCGCAGAAGGAGGTGGCGGCGGCCCACGCGCTCGCGCTCCGCACCATTGCCGCAATCATGCTGCCGAGCGAGAGGACTCCCACCCCGATGGCTGCCACGAGGTCACGCCTCGGCACCTCCCACGCCGGGCAGTCTGCCAGCGTGTGCAGCCCTGAGTCCTCGCTCGCGTCACAGTGATGACACTCAGGCGTTGGCTCCTTCCTAATCCGATGCAGGTGGTCCCCGAAGCACCCCTTCCCGGAGATCACCTGCGTCAGTCGGTACGAGAGGCTTCCGTGTCGCCTCTCTAGCCAATCCTCCATGATGGGCCTTACCGCCGCTATTGCGGCGTGCCCTATGAATAAATACCTTGTGATAATTGTGACTGAAAATGGTTTCGGAAAGTGATTCCAGTGCCATGTGTGAGATTAAAGAACAGACAAAAGCTGTTGTTAATAATCTGTTTCCAATTTTTCCAATTTTACTTTAAATTTTAACTGATTATCAATATACCTGTTTCATTAAATGTGTGTGTAGTATTTTAATTCCCTCACATAGTCGAAATGAAAAGTAGAGTGTTTAACTCGGGTGAATGTCATCCGTTTCACCCTCGAACTATTGGCGCTCTCACTTCGTCCGAGTGCCAGAAATATCTCGGGTGAAATGGCGACTTTCAACCCTTGTGTAACAATCTACTATTAACCGCTCCAATCATATAGCGTAAAGCTAGTTTCCGCGTTTTGACGCTATAAGATAAGATAATAATCTTAATAAACCTAATCTTTATTGCTTGAAACATGGTGCGCTATAGACATTTTTTTTTTCTTTTTTATTTATTTTACATTTTATTCTACACCAGGTAAATATAATATACTAAAGTATTATAAACTTAGAGGCTACGGAAGCAGTACAATGATTTAAATAAATAAATAAATATTCTACGCCATTCTACACAGCGCTTTCTAGACCCAAAGTAAGCTTAGTTAGCTTGTGTTATGGGTTCCAGAATGCAGCTAAACATACCTACAAACTTTTTTTCTTGTAATTAGGTATATAGGTACATACACAAATATTTTCTTTAGGAACTAAAATAACCGAATGCTAGTGTGCGTGCGCTCGCCTTGCGTTCATAATAGCAAGCGTCGGTAGCTTAGTGGTTAAGGAGTCGACCTTACGATCGAGAGGTCCCGGGTTCGAATCCAGGCCATTACAGTACTGACGTGAACCCACTCCTAACACAAGCAATTTAGCTTAGCTGTGGGGATTAGGGGGAATATTATTAATTTCAGTTACTAATATTCTTTAAAAAAAATATATAATATATTATACGTACCATGTGGAGCGTGTGCTTATTTTTATCCGACTATGCCAGAAGAAGGTTTATGTTTTTCGAGAGTAGGTAGGTATGTATAATTGTTTGGCACTCTCTGCCGCCTGAACGGCTGGATGCATTTAGCTTGAGAGGTGACGTTAGATTCGTATTTACGTGATTTATGTGAGAGTGACACTGGGTATATCAAAATAAAAAATAAAAAAATATGAAAAATTGGCGAATTTGTGGCGCTAAAATGTATGTTATTAAAAAATATTTTCTCTCAAACTTATCGAGTAGGGTATCAAAATAACTAGGGATGCGATGCAGTTAGCCACAAAATTGAGCTGAATGAGCATTTATTTTTTTATTTCAAAATCTGAAAAATTCAATTTTTGCGCGCGCGATCTTTTTCCATTAGTTTCAATGGTAAATTGGTTTTTCGGTGATAATTCCTCAATGGTATGTCCGATTTTTAATTTTATGGTCTCAAAACATGCCCCTAGATTGTCGTTATGACCATGCCAAATTTGGTTGAAATCAGATTTGTGGTTGCAAAGGAGTATCCAAGTCTGTAAGCGGCTATAGCGCGTATAAGAGCTAATATAAAAAACTTTAAAAGGTGATTTTAAATATAACGGTAATCGGGTTTTTTGTTTTTTTAAATCATTTTCTACCTTGGTCTATATAAATTAATAAAAGTGAAGTGTCTGTCTGTTAGCAACGTAAATAAAAGATTTTCAATCAATGAATATGAATTTATATACGGTACGGTTTTTTTTATTAAATTCTCTTTAATTCACGTCACTCAACGTCAATTGCTCGTGATGCAATTGCTGCTTGAAAATATTATGTGACATTTTGGTGACACAAGCTCTTGATTTTATATTGCATGAGAATTATATTAGCGATATCGTTTATAGAACTAACTTTGTCTCCGGTAGTAAAACAGAATACGCCCTCGCAGTCGTCGGATTAGCGCCGTATTCGGGACATCCGCCGTGAAAAATTGAAACGCACATTGTTTTAAATGTCGGTACGTGACGGCTCGGGCTTAGCATTCGACGGCTCGCGGATAATTGTATCATCTTTTGACGAATCAGGTTGCTGCTGTATTAATATGAGCGCCATTGTTGTACGGTTTTTGCTAAAGGGAGGAAATTTACTTTTTTTTTTCAAATATATCGTTTTATTAAAAAATAAGTATAGTAGCGTTTTTTTGGCATCTCGGGAACAAGATCAGCTTGTTTCCAAGTCCGAGAGTATCCAAGTCTGTAAGCGGCTATCCCGCGTATAAGAGCTAATATAAAAAACTTTAAAAGGTGATTTAAAATATAACGGTAATCGGGTTTTTTGTTTTTTTAAATTATTTGCTACCTTGGTCTATATAAATTAATAAAAGTGAAGTGTCTGTCTGTTGGCACCGTAAATAAAAGATTTTCAATGAATGAATATGAATTTATATACGGTACGGTTTTTTTTATTAAATTCTCTTTAATTCACGTCACTCAACGTCAATTGCTCGTGATGCAATTGCTGCTTGAAAATATTATGTGACATTTTGGTGACACAAGTTCTTGATTTTATATTGCATGAGAATTATATTAGCGATATCGTTTATTTTTTCAAATATATCGTTTTATTAAAAAAGAAGTATATACCTAGCGTTTTTTTGGCATCTCGGGAACAAGATCAGCTTGTTTCGATTTTGTAGAGCGTTCTCTCTATGGCACAGTGCATGTGTACTGCTTAAACCGAAGTTTAAAACGAACCCAGTCGACCTTTCACCCTTTTTTGACGTCTCAACGTCTTATAATTCGATGGAGCCGGCTGCACACATGAAATAAAAAGCGGTCAAGTGCGAGTCGGACTCACCCATTAAGGTTTCCGTAGCAGCAAGTAACATAATAATGTATTTTATAAAAAATAATATTTGAGTTGATTGATTGAAAGGTAAATCGCGGTTTACGATTTATGACGTATTAAAAATAACTACTTATTAGATCTCGTTCAAACCAATTTTCGTTGGAAGTTTACATAGTAATGTAGGTACATCATATTTTTTTTTAGTTTTATCTTTCTTTTATTTTAGAAGTTACAGGGGGACACACATTTTACCACTTTGGAAGTGTCTCTCGCGCAAACTATTCAGTTTAGAAAAAAACGATTTTAGAAACCTCAATATCATTTTTGAAGACCTATCCATACATACCACACACGTATGGGTATGACGAAACAAATTTTTTTGAGTTTCAGTTCTAAGTATGGGGACCCCCAATATTTATTGTTTATTTTTTATTTTTGTGTGAAAATCTTAATGCGGTTCACAGAATACATCTACTTACCAAGTTTCAACAGCATAGATCTTATAGTTTAGGAAAAAAGTGGCTGTGACATACGGACGGACAGACAGACAGACGTGACGAAACTATAAGGGTTCCGTTTTTTGCCATTTGGCAACGGAACCCTAAAAACATGACGTATGCGGCGTTACTTGACGTATGCGGCGTTACATCGTATGCGGCGTTACCTCGTATGCGGCGTTACCTCGTTCTGAGGCGTTCCATTTAATATGACGTTGTCACGTTCAACTATCGTCAGTAACCCGACTTTACAGACCACCGATTTTTTTATCGGGGTTGCGGGTTTAAACGGCAGTCGCTCCTGTAAAATCAAAGATGAGGTCGAGTGAACCCAGGGTCCAAAGTAAGAGCTTCAGACGCAATTGGCATTAAACGTATTCATTATAAAAATAAATATGCTTTGACAAAAAATTTACACGACGATCAAAAGTCAAGTTAACTAAATTTCAACTCTCTAAGATTTGTTTACCTACGTAGTTCATTAAGTCAAACTATTAAATATTACTATTAAAAAAAAAAATTATTTCTATGTATACTGGACAAGCTGTTTAGAACAAAAATTGAGTCGCGGTTCCTGGGTGACGCCGGAATGTATTTTGAATTTCGAATTTGAACGAGATCCTTCAACAGATAGGTGTCAAAATTAATTAAAAAAATTAACACCTTTAATTTTTAATATTAAAAAAAGTAAATATAATTTTTAATGAATAATTTTCTATTGAAATAAAACTATTTTTAACGGATTCTATCGCGATTTATTTGATGTTATTTTATATTTTATATTGACTGTTTAAAAGCAACCGAAACGTCGGGCGTTTCGGTTGCTTTTCAGCAGCCATGGTCACGGGGAGACTAAAGATGGTTGTTGTCTTGTAGTTTGAAGTGTATCAAAGCATCCAAACTATGTTGAATTGTTGGTGTTACTATTTACGCAAATAAAAATTGAATAAAGAAAAAGCGGCCAAGTGCGAGTCGGACTCGCCCATTAAAAGGGTTCCGTAGCAGCAAGTAACATAATAATGTTTTTTTTTAAATTTTTATATTTGAGTTGATTGAATGAAAGGTAAATTGCGGTTTACGATTTATGAGGTATTTTGAAAAAAAAAACTACTTACTAGACGAAAACCAATTATCGTTGGAAGTATACATGGTAATGTAGGTACATCATATTTTTTTTTTAGTTTTATCATTCTCTTTTTTTGAAAATACAGGGGGGGGGGACACATTTTACCACTTTGGGAGTGTCTCCCGCGCAAACTATTCAAAGAAATGATATTGGAATAAAAAACCTCAATATCATTTTTGAAGAGCTATCCATAGATACCTCACACATATGACATCGATGAAAAAAAAATTTTTGAGTTTCAGTTCTAAGTATGGGGAGGGGACCCCCGAAATTTATTGTTTTTGTTTCTATTTCTGTGTGAAAATCTTAATGCGGTTCACAGAATACATCTACTTACCAAGTTTCAACAGCATAGTTTTTATAGTTTCGGAAAAAATTGGCTGTGACATACGGACGGACAGACAGACATGACGAATCTATAAGGGTTCCGTTTTTTGCCATTTGGCAACGGAACCCTAAAAATGAATAACTTCTGAAAATATCATGTAGAATAATTATACAAATATTTACAAAAGGTTTGGTAGTCTTGTAATTGTCTCTCAAGGTACCAAATTTTTTATTCCGTACAACCAGTCTAGTAGTAAACATTAATTAAAAACCGTGTTAGAAACCATTAAACAATAACATATCAAGTCTGTCTACAAAGACCTCTCATTTACATAGCCAATGAATGATAAACTTCTGATAAGTTCATTTAAATAGGTACTATGTGTTTCCTTTCTTTCATATTTCTTTTATCAATTCAACATACGCTACATACATTAAAATATGGCTTCGTGGGTGGTTCAATGTTACCTCCTTATACAAATGAACACATCCCACTTGAACCCACTTAGAGTAATGAATAACTGTACAGTTTTGCGAAAACAACGTTTCAAAAAACGGTTACGTTTTATGATTTGAATTTATAGATAGATACAGTTGTTATAGTTAAGTTATCAAGTTTCTGCTGTTGTTTGGTACTGAGAAAGATAGTATTACTCTACCATTATGTATAGTCATGACTTTTCCAGCAACAAAGTGTTGGCTCGACCGGGAGGCCTTAACCCTCCCTTTCCTATTATAGAATTGAAAGACGGATGAGAGAATTTAAAAAAATAAGGTTGTGTGAAAGGTCATTGGAACTTTCACTGAATTAAATTTCTATATTTTGAGAATATTGTTCTATTTGCCCCGTGACCATGCATGGCTGCTGAAAAGCAACCGAAACGTAAAATATAAAATAACATCAAACGAATCGCGATAGAATCCGTTAAAAATAGTTTTATTTCAATGTGTTTCAATTCGCGTAAACTGCCGACAATATCATATTATTCTATTTATTAATAATAATATTAATTTATTTTTATTACGGACTTGATCCTTATTTGTTAGTTTTACAAATTCTTACAGACTATGTTAGTAACTATCACACATTTATAAATTCACAAAAAGAAAACAAAACATATTAATACCTACATATTTCTCCACATGCATTCCTATCCATCGTTTGAGGGATGAAGAGTCCCAACGATCAGAAAATTCGTGCAGGATGCTGTTGGTGCTGGTACGCAGGCATCTCATTTTTGAGACACTTCTCTTGCGAGTCAGAGAGGCACAGCTATCTACATTTGCCTCAGCAAACATGCCTGATGCACTGCAATATTTTTTTTTTAAATATTTTACCTAGGTATCTGTACCTTCCTATAATCTGTTAACACCAAAAAAAATATTTACCTATGTGCGTAGATACCTACGTATACATAAGGCACAAACAGACTTTTCAAATTTTATTCTTTCACTGATCTTATTAAGAACACCTATTTTTTTCTTAAAGGAAGGATCGTGGATGGCATCTTAACTCTAATTTATTCAATTTTATATGTGGGTCCACCTCTTTCTGTGTAATTATTTGAAATGATGTCTAGGTATTTTCTACCACCGCACCATTCACTACAAGCCTGGACTTGTTATGGTGAGCGGTGCGATAGAATTTTAAGGGCGAGGGTGAATCTACAAAGGTTCACCCTCGCACTTCGAATACTTGAATGACCTCTTTGCTATCGTTTCCCCAAGTGACCTCAATTTGGGTTTCTACCAAAATATATACCTTTTTACAGGCTTGGTTTTGCAAATTTCTGTAACAGCTTTCCTTCTCACACAAAAATCTAAAAAGCAAAAAGCTAACGTGTAAAAAAACTATTAGGTAATGGTATGAACAATATATTGGTGTTGGTTGTGTACCTACACAGATTTGAATGCAAGTTTTTCATTTTTTGTTTTTATTGGGTGTTTTTACCTTCTTTTCTTTGTTTTGTTTTCGTACGGAAATCCACTAGGATTCCTCGTAATCCACCGGCCAGCGGGGGAGTTTATGTCGGGCTTGAACCGATTGATTACCTAATAATAATTATGGTTGCATAATTATGAGTCAAATTATTATCACACGAAATAAAGAAGTGTACTTAGGTTTATACCTACCTAGCAAAGCTACTGTGTTTGATATTATGTCAATAATGTTTTATTATTAGTCATTATCATTATTGTTTTATTATTAGTGGCTCAGTATGATAAAATGTCCATTCGTAACAGGTTTTATTAGTGTATAAAGTTTATGAAATAAAAATTGTAATCATTTTGTTATGAAATTAAATTTATTGATTTAATAAGGTATTAGGTTACAATCTCGTTACGGTCTACACATTTACGTTTTTAATCACTTCTCTCTCAATACTATAGGTGAGACTTTTTAAGAACCAAGGTAGAATAATAAATTATGGTCACCTCTTTCGTGAGAAATCTTGGCATTTTTTAAATAACAAATTTTGTTATTTAAAAAAAAACAGACAAAAATCAGGTGTTGCAAGTGCAATACCTACCTATAAATAATAACAAGAACCTAAACTCTTAGTTGACCACAACCTTTAGATATTTGTCGATGTGTCTATATAAAATACTTTTACACACTTCTTATGCCTAATAAATGAATAATATCTGGAATATTATGTTTTTAAACGTAAAGGTAATACGAGTGTATTTAATTGTTATTTCCACAAAAAAATACTAAACATTAACTCTAGTAGGGAATATTCCAAAAGAATCGCGTACATCATAATTGTAATCCATACTCAATATTCATATAATACGCGAACACCAAATTTTTCCATCGAAAATTGCTCACGAATAAATGCATCGGTAGCACAATAAAATCCATCACGAATCATATTATTGTGTTACCTATACAAAGTGATTGTCACTCGAGGCACATGGCGGCGAGAGACGCCCGAGGCGGGGCTTGAAACACCACGCCCACAGAAAAACGGCTCAAGCGATAAGGTCGAAATCACTATGGAGATTCTAGAGATTTTCGGCTTTACAGAACAGAAAGCCGCGAGAGCGCACCGTGAGTGTGTGTCTGCCTTAAAACATAGTGGCAGCCCGTGCCGGTCGCACGCTCGCCATTCCAAATTCGAATACGAATTTTTAAATTCGGATTTCCAAATTAAGTTTCAATTCCGTAGTCGGACTTCTTAGGTTAAATTCAAAATTTGATTAAGTGTTATGCGTCGGACGCTGTAATTTTTTGACAATGGAAGTAAGTGCGATACCGCCAATGCCTCTGGACTTTTCGATGGTGAGGAGTGGAAGTGGTTCACCTGGTACCCTCAGAGAGGCATCTCCAAGGCCCGTCTCCAACAGCGCCTTCAGAGTTGTCACGCCAAAAGGTGGGAAAAATATTTTGTTTAGTAAAAATGTTGTGTAAGTTTTGTTGTTGTTTATATTTGTTGAAAAATTAATGTTTGATGCAGTTATTTGAATTTTCTCTTTCCTAAGAATAGATAAACTCTAGTTTATCTATTCAATTTCAATGCTGTTGAATTACAGTTTTATTAATTAAGTTAGTTTTGATATTTAGCAGTTATAAAGTATCTATATTATATTTATTATTCTGAGTGGAATGAATAGGTATGTAATACAAAATTATCATTACATTATCATAACAGAGTTTTTTTATTATTCTTGTCTTTTGATGATTTTTTCGTTAAAATCTCAGACACATGACCATATAGCATATGCCTATTACCTACGTACCAAATTACAATATAAAGTATCTGATACACCTGTAACAATGACAATTTTTCAATATAAAGGCTTTTTTTTGTGGCATAAAGAGAAAAATTATCAAACACCTGGCTTTAGGGTTAAAAACATATTTTCTTTTAATATATATTTATTCTACCTATACTATACCTAGTTCTATATTTGTTGATTTCTTAATACCTATCAATATTCTTTATAAGGAGTAGATAAGTAGGTACGTGGGTTCTTACGTGTCGCTCCGATTCCGATCCCGCTGCAGTCCGGGAGGAACGGAATCGGAGCGGCCGGTACACCCTGGGCGGCGGTCAATGGCTTCCCCTTCACCCCTTCATAGGGTTGGCATTGATCGTCGGCCAATACCCAACGTGGCGGGAACACATCGCTCTCCGTACTCCTCTGCTTTCAGAGGAGACAGGATGAGCGATGCTGTTAGTGGTGAGATGGCCCAGGGTCAGCCGGGGTGCGAGGGATATGCTCTATGGGTAACCTTACACCCCGGTGTCTGAAGACCCGAGACGGCGTGCGGTTTTAGTCGGTGCAAGCCCGACATAACCGCCCCCGCTGGCCGGCGGGGGGGTATCCGAAGGGATTTCCGCACGATAAAAAAAAAAAAAAAAAAAAAGGTATACAGATATTGTTTTTATACTAATTAATAGTAATTAATTTATGTAAATAAAATATTATTATTTATAGGAAAGCTAGCATAGGTATCTACTAATTGCTTAAAAAATCATTACTTTAATTGATAATAGTCTACTAGGTGCTACATTCACAGACCTAAAATTTTAATACTTAAGTAGTAATCTAGCTTTCATGTTTCTTTTTATTTAATAAGTCTTTTTAAAATTAATTTCTCGTGTGAAACTTAATTAATTAGCAACGAAAATGATAGAGACATGATGAATTATTTGATCAACTTATAACTACAGACTGATCACATAATCAATATTACTGTCAAAGGCAACTTAATTGTCACCCGCCGACCCTTGGCACTTTCGTTCGACGACCTATTATTACGTTATTGGGTGCAGCAATACTTTCATCACGTTATATTCAATTTTTATGTATCCATGACCCATTATATTTTGTATAATATTTAGTAATGTTCTAATTTTAGCGATAAAGGTATAATAATTTAATTTTAGCGATAAAGGTATGATAGGGTAGGTAGGGGTCTATATTATTTTCTAAAAGTTTTAATATCAAAATGATTCTCATACTTAGTTTATAACAATTTTATTGAGCAGGTGATAATATATTTGCTTCTCATCTTTCATAACCTATCTACAAATGTTCTATCCATTTTAGAATGGATTAAGATCATCTGATCAACCTACAGGTAAATTATTGTGACTATTGTAGGTGCAATATGTGTAGGTATAGGGCTGTAGGACACATATTGTCGAAAAGTAGCAATGATTTTAATATAGCAAGTTCTTGAGCCGTAGGAATAACAAGTAAGTATTGACAAATATTCTTTATTTTTCTTTTGAAACATGCCATATTGATTATGATAAGTATACTTATGTACCTAATGAATGTGGTGAATGAATGTGAAGATAAATTTAATGATATATTTAGATACCTATAGGTAAATTAACATAATTTCAAGACTGTGTGATGAGTTCACATTATAGCGAAATAAACCAAAAAACATTTTTAAATGAGTTACAGTGCTATATACCTTTTTTTTTTTTTTTTTTTTTATCGTGCGGAAATCCCTTCGGATACCCCCCCGCGTGCCAGCGGGGGCGGTTATGTCGGGCTTGAACCGACTAAAACCGCACGCCGTCTCGGGTCTTCAGACGGGGTGTAAGGTTGCCCATAGAGCATATCCCTCGCACCCCGACTGACCCTGGGCCATCTCCGGTTTCGAGATGGCCCCCTCGGGTTTGGGAACCACGGTGTCCCCGTCTTGCCCCGGTTTGGGGGAGGGGCGCTAGTCGCCCCACCGTCCCGGCCTGCTTCTGCTGGGGTGACAGGTGGCCTCACCCGCCACCCCCAGGCCTGCGCTCATGGAGGACGGAGGTCGTTAAGCGACCTCCGGCGCCTGAGTTGCCTGCGACGCGCGGCGAACAAGTTGCGGGCTCGGCGGACCGGGAGAGTTCTAAGTCTCTCCCGGGCGCGCTCCGCCACCTCCTTCGCGAGCATTACATGCTCGCAGAAGGAGGCGGCGGCGGCCCACGCGCTCGCGCTCCGCACCATTGCCGCAATCATGCTGCCGAGCGAGAGGACTCCCACCCCGATGGCTGCCACGAGGTCACGCCTCGGCGCCTCCCACGCCGGGCAGTCCGCCAGCGTGTGCAGCCCTGAGTCCTCGCTCGCGTCGCAGTGATGACACTCAGGCGTTGGCTCCTTCCTGATCCGATGCAGGTGGTCCCCGAAGCACCCCTTCCCAGAGATTACCTGCGTCAGTCGGTAGGAGAGGCTTCCGTGTCGCCTCTCCAGCCAATCCTCCATGATGGGCCTTACCGCCAGTATTGCGGCGTGCCCTGCGCTTGGTTGCCCAAGTCGTTCCTTCCACTCCACCACGATGGCCTGGCGGAGCTGGGACTGCACGGCCTCGATTTCTCGAGGCTCGGGGTTCCATCCCTGCTCCCGCGCCTCCTTTCGCCACTGGTACAGTTGCGAAAGGGCTCTCGCTTCCAGGTCCCATGGCGGAGTTCCGGCAAGGAGAGTCGCCGCCTCGAAGGAGATCGTGCGGTACCCTCGGATGATCCTGATGGCCAGAACTCGCTGCGGAGCGCGCAGCATCTGCACAGTTCTGGTCCTCAGGGCCTCCGCCCATATTGGGCACCCATACAGAGCCATGGACCGCACGATCCCCGCGTAGAGTCTCCTGCAGGAGTCATCGGGCCCCCTCATGTTGGGCAACAGCCGAGCCAGAGCAAGAGCTGTGCCCTTCAATTTGGGGGCAGTGCTATATACCTAAAAGAAGAAACTTAAGTCTATTCTATTCAGGAATTAGCTAAAATAGGCAAAATAAGTTAAAACACACTTTGAAGTGCATGTTACAGGAATTCAGGTAGATTCTCTAATTCTGATTGGTCAAAGGAAATTAAAGTTCTCACACGATACCCGGATACTAGAACACAAAGGAACGAATAACGGTTACGGGTATTCGATGCATTCCAAATATTAATTTTCCATTTCCATTTGATAATAGATAGGTACGTATTCTTTTTTATTCTAAAATTGTTAAATTAAATTTCGAACTGTTCAGAGAAATGTTTCAATTATTTTTTTTATTTGAAACTGTTCCATTATTTTTTCGTGCGGAAATCCCTTCTGATACCCCCCCCCCCCCCGCTGGCCAGCGGGGGCGGTTATGTCGGGCTTGAACCGACCGGCACATAGAGCATATCCCTCGCACCCCGACTGACCCTGGGCCATGTCCGGTTTCGAGATGGCCCGCTCGGGTTTGGGAACCACGCTGTCCCCGTCTTGCCCCGGTTTGGGGGAGGGGCGCTGGTCGCCCCACCGTCCTAGCCTGCTTCTGCTGGGGTGACAGGCGGCCTCACCTGCCACCCCCAGGCCTACGCTCATGGAGGACGGAATTCGTAAAGCGACCTCCGGCGCCTGAGTCGCCTGCGACGCGCGGCGAGCATGTTGCGGGCTCGGCGGGCCGGGAGAGTTCTGAACCTCTCCCGGGCTGCTCCGCCATCTCCGTCGCGAGCATTACATGTTCGCAGAAGGAGGTGGCGGCGGCCCACGCGCTCGCGCTCCGCACCATTGCCGCAATCATGCTGCCGAGTGAGAGGACTCCCACCTCGATGGCTGCTACGAGGTCACGCCTCGGCGCCTCCCACGCCGTGCAGTCCGCCAGCGTGTGCAGCCCTGAGTCCTCGCTCGCGTCGAAGTGATGACTCAGGCGTAGGCTCCTTCCTGATCCGAAGCAGGTGGTCCCCGAAGCACCCCTTCCCGGAGATCACCTGCGTCAGTTTCCGTACCTACCTAGTGTTGTTTCAAATATAATATGTGTTATATTTCAAAATGTACTATTTAAGGGCTAAGAAGTAGGTAGTTACTCGTGAAGTTTAACTTGTACAACTATCGTGTACCCACACCAAATTCAAACAATTTAATCCATTCGGATACTCTCCGCCGGCCATAGGTTATATCGGACTTGAACCGACGTTTCGGGTCTTCAGACGCCGGGGTTTAGGTGGCTCATAAAGCATTTCCCTCGTACCCCGGCTGACCCAGGGCCATCTACGGTTTCGAGATGCCCCCCCCCCCTTTTTTTTAGCGTGTGGAAACCCCCACGTGCTTCACCCCATCGGTGCCGACGATGGGGTGGGCGTGTTGGAATCGGACCGACTAAAACCACACAGTAGTTTGGGACCACGATATCCTCGTCTTGCCCCCGGAAAAGGGGGGGGGGGGGGCTACGCGCCACCGCCCCGGCCTACTTCTGCTAGGGCGACAGGCGGCTTCACCTGTCACCCCCAGGCCTACGCTCATATAGCGGACGGAGGCCGTTGAGCGACCTCCGGCGACGATTGTGTACCTGCCTCCCTCAGTTGGGACATGCGTATTGAGCAGGGATGGGTGATTGTTTTAGAAGAAACGTAATGAACTTGACTGTATGAAAGATTAAATGGTACCTACCTATAATACCTACAGAAATTGATAATAATATAAATAAACATAAATGTAAGTATGGTTATTATATTTTATTCATCTGAAACAAATGTGTTAAAACTTATGAAATTAGCAACACATGATAAATTAAGTGTTGTTGCGATTTACTTATTTTAAATTAAATCTTGAAATACAAATCTAAAATTAGCACAAATCTCCCACACACATGACAGTGACACGAATCTAACCCTTCTTAACTTTCACACTCAACACAAAAATATTGTTAAATTAAAAAAGAAGAACCCCCAAAACAGGCACTCCAATTAACCCTGCACTCGCTACGAAAGGGCAAAAAGTATTGTACAATAGAACAGTAACCGTAATCCGCCGGTCCCTTAGACCGGCACGCGACCCTCCGCATTCTAAGTGTCTCGATTGTTAAATTACGCAGTTTTAAAGGATTACCAAATTGTAATTGTTTTACGGGTGTTTAAACATTTGTGTAAAAATCAACATATTGTGTGAATTTAAGTAAACTAAAAAAAAGTCACTAAAAAGTATTTATTGAATTTCTAAGTAAAAAAATGCATCAACTTTACTGCATAAATAATAAAAACTACAATAGGTACCTACATATACTTTTAAATCTATCCTTTACCATTATACCTAATATTTAGTAGTTCAATTTTAGTTAACGTCTGACTTTTTTACTCGGCTATGTCCAAAATGCATACCTACTCACGCACACATACGTATTTGTCGCTAATTTGGATCTACCTCCTCTTATTAATATATTTCTACATATTTATTTAGAATTACTAGATCTACTTAAACTACTAGATCTAAATTAAATATATACCTAATTTAAAATCAGTTCATATCATACTTACTTCAATAACAGCCGTGATTTTTTTAAATATATTGTAATTGTTAATATTTATTTTTGCCAGCTTATAGTTGTAATATACTTTTGCTAGCTCCCTCAATTGTTTAGTATGCAATTAATATTTATAAGCAGACTATAATAAACCAAATCTCTAAAACAGATTACCAATAACAATTAATATCTAAGAGGATACCTATTATCCGGATTGAGTATAATTTCTTCGTTGCTTGTCGAGACATCTGATCCCGAACATAATCGGATTTGTCTGATCGAACACCGTACCTTATTGGGTTTGCCATTAAGTATTTCTGTGTGCCACGCAACTAGACATTGATTTTAATTAGATTATGTATACCTTTTTTTTTCGTGCGGAAATCCCTTCGGATATCCCCCCCCCCCCAGCGGGGGCGGTTATGTCGGGCTTGAACCAACTAAAACCGCACGCCGTCTCGGGTCTGCAGACGCCGGGGTATAAGGTTGCCCATAGAGCATATCCCTCGCAAGATAATATTATATTTTGCTTTATATATTATGCACCTAATGTTCAGAAAATATTTGATTTTCAAATAAGGTCTCATGTTTAGCGACAAAAATGAAGCCATAAAAGGTGAATTCAAATTTAAAATAAAGTTTTCCGTTCTGTATTTTTTAGAAAAAGATATCAATCGAATTTGAAAAAAATCTTTATTTTAAATTTTAAAATCCAAATGGAAAAATGTTGTTGATGTTGATTGAATGTTTTGTGTTTTGTTTGTTACCACGATTGTTATCGCTACTGTAAACTGGCACTGGTAATTGCTAACAATTACTGTGCTCTTGCTGACTCTGTTGTATAGGTCCTAAGATTTTCATAATCAAAACTCTAAGACCTCAAAAATCTGTAATTTTAGTCATCATTTTAGCTGGGTTACGACAAATAAATATAATTCAATATTCTAGGACATACCTGTTACACAGCACCCTAGATGGTGAACTTTATTTTAAATTTGAATTGTCGCCAAACATGAGACCTTATTTGAAAATCAAATATTTTCTGAACATTAGGTGCATAATATATAAAGCAAAATATAATATTATCTTGCGAGGGATAAGCTCTATGGGCAACCTTACACTCCGGTGTCTGTAGACCCGAGACGACGTGCGGTTTTAGTCGGTTCAAGCCCGACATAACCGCCCCCGCTGGCCGGCGGGGGGGGGTATCCGAAGGGATTTCCGCACCAAAAAAACCTAAGCAGAGCTGGTCAAAGTTATTTTATAAGTATAAATGATACGATACAGATTCGGAAGTCACTCTTTCTTGAAACTTTAAATGCGTATAGTGACAAATTCTTACTATAATATTATAAATGTGAAAGTTATTTGGATATTTGTTACTCAATCACGCTCTAACGGCTGTACGGATCTGGCTGAAATTTGGTACAGGGATAGTTACAACATATACAAATACAATTACATTCTGAAATAATTGATTTTTAAGTTGTTGATCTGGATATGCGCAATATATACCTAAGTATTTACAATTTATCTATTTAATAAATTCTTATAAATAACTAGCTGTCCCCTGCGGCTTCGCCTGTGACATCGCTCATGGCACCTATTTATAATACTATATGGAAATTTGCCTGATTTGTCTGTGACTATAAATTGAGATGTAAGCTATCCTATCTTTCAAGATGGAGCAAATTGCACACGGTGTGCAAATCAAATTTAAAATCGTTTCAGTATTTTAGGAGTCCATCGCGGACAAACAACGTGACACGTAATTTTTATATATACAGATAATCTATTCATAACTTCGAAAATTTTCTTTTCGCTGTAACATGACAACATACCTATTTTGATTAACATATTTAGGGGAAAATATTTTTTAGATCAAAAACACCGTTATTCTTACCTCACGCATGCTGAACGTGATACAAAGACCTGATTTCTGATAGTGGAAGCGCACAGAGCGCCGTCGATCCATCATTCCGAATGGAAATCTAATTTGGTCCATTCGCCAACTAGCTGCCGTTCCCCTAAATGAGTTACCGTCGTCGCTCTGCGGGCCTATGCGATTTATTTTTACGAATGTCATAATATGTGATGTTGCACGATAATATTGTACGGTACAAAAAGAAAATTCTGATTATCTGAACGAAAATTTTGGGCATAAGAACAAATATTCTGATCAATGTTGATACCTACATTGATCAGAGTATTTGTTTACTTGCCCAATTTTGTAAATGCCTAATCTTTCATCTTTCAATGATTTGAAAGAAAATTGGTACTTCTCTAATTATAATAAGCACCAGCTGATGCCCGTGGCTCCGCCCGCGTCGAGGTCGGTTATCGTTTTTTGGTTATATCTCCGGTTCTACTTAACTAATTGCAATTTGCAATCAAACATACGGCAGATTTTAAGTTTGACCTTTCTGATAAAAAAACCCGCATCAAAAAGTGTTCAGTCTTTTTGCGTCAATCGCGAACAAACAAAAGAATTAAAAAAAAAATTGTGTTCATAATCGTTCTTTTAACATGACGTAAGTTTTTTTTCAGTATTCTAAAGTACAGACACAGCTAATTTACAATTTCATAAGAGTAATAGTTCATCTGACTAACTTCATTAGTCATCATCAGTTAATACAAGAGTATTAAGAGAGAGATTAAGAGTATTAATAAAAAAAGTTAGAAACTATTTATTTTTCCTTACTACCCGCGTTCTCAAATTTCGAACAATGTGCGACCACTAATAATTGAGCGAGCGAATAGCATAGCTGAATTAAACACAGGTCATACCATCCGGTCTATTACACCATTCATAAAATAAAAACTAAAGCTTCAATTGCAAGGCAGACAACACATGTTGCTTGTGCTTGTGACAAAACAACGACTATAAAATCGCACGTCCTTGGTTACATCCGACATCCGATTCTCACAGTTAATTTTAGTCGTGTTAAATAATTACGATACGGTAATATACATTACAAGGATACGTGTGTTTACGAACTTCTGATATTAAAGCTACTTCAAAAACATGCAATTAAGCACTTTGTTGCTGTTATGTATCTTTTGACTGAATACTTATAAAACTTGTAAAATTGTTGTTTGTTGTTAATTAGTTGTATCTGTATATTGGGGATATAAAAAAAATACTTGATATATGTATGCCAATTCTTGTCTGTTTGTCGTGGGACTCAAAAGCTACTGAACGGATTTTGATGTAGTTTTTAGGGTTCCGTACCTCAAAAGGAAAAAACGGAACCCTTATAGGATCACTTCGTTGTCCGTCCGTCCGTCCGTCCGTCTACCAAGTTTTTCTCAGTAACGCGTGGAGGTATCAAAATATATATTAAATATATAAAGGAAATTTATATCTAATACTCAGGTCTACTGTCCCTTGCAGCTGTGAAAAAATCAAACTTCTAAGACAAAGCAATCAAAACATACAACCGTTTATGCCGAGAATTTCCGCAAATTTTCGAAACTCGCACGGGAATCAAAACCTACTTCCCGTGAACATAGAATCTTGAAATTTGGTACGAGGTCTTATAGTACAGATGAAGAAAAAATTGCGAAAACCGTAAATTTTTTGTTACATTTTTTTTTTTTTTTTTTTTAAATTTAGTCCGTCCAATTGACTGTACCCCGCCTGATGGTAAGCTGAGGTAAAGTCCAAAAAGTAGTGGCCACCATTTCTAGAGTTTGCCCCTAGAATGGTGGCCCCTACCTAGACGGCCTCAACAGATGTTTTTTCACGCCCCGCTTAAAGAGCCCAGGATTGTAGGTAGAAGGGAACACGTGAGTGGGTAAAGCGTTCCAGTGCTTTATGATCCGACAAAAAAAGGAGTCACCAAACCGCTTGGTTCGCGATGGTATAGATTGCACTGTATGAGGATGACACCTAAGTCCTGCACGTGTTGTTCGGGACAAGAAGGGAGAAGGAGGAATCAATTGGAATAACTCATCGGAACATTCACCATGGTAAATGCGATAGAATACTGCCAAGGAGGCTATATCTCTACGCAGCTGCAGAGATTCTAGAGAGCTGGTGACCTCAGGACTATCAATGATCCGGACTGCCCGTCGCTGCAATCTATCGAGAGCGTCTAGTAAGTACTGAGCGGAGCCATCCCACAGGTGAGAACAGTATTCCACGCAGGGACGGATTTGAGTCTTATATAAAAGACACCGCTGCCCCGGCGTGAAAAACCGCCTCACCCTGTTCAGCACTCCGAGTTTACGAGAAGCTGTTTTAATAACGCTCTCAATGTAATTTTTATTATTAAGTTTGCAGCGAACATCCATACCGAGCATGTTGATACTGTCCTGCAGTGGTAGTGGTGTGTTCCGAAGAGTTGGGAGGGGAAGGAAAGGAGATACCTTTGCTGTAAACGCGCATGCCTGTGTTTTCTTGGCATTGAACTCGACCAGGTTCTCAGATCCCCATTGGGAAATGTGGTCTAGGTCCTGATCGAGCTCAATGACAAGTTGCCGTCTTCTCTCCTCGATGTCAGTCTGCTTGGCCGCTGAATGTCCGAGATAACGCCCATGCAAAGTACTGTCATCTGCATAGCAATGTATGCTGCCCACGGACAGCATATCATTGATATGCAGAAGAAAGAGAGTGGGCGATAAGACGGACCCCTGAGGCACACCAGCATTAACTTGCATGAACTCAGAAGCCCGGCCGTCACAAAGGACTCGGATGCTGCGCTCATGCAGAAAACTGGCAAATGACGTATGCCCTCTTGCAGTCCTTAGTGGCCCTGTTATACGCCGCCTTGAGGTGCCCTGCATTCGGATCGCACTCGACTCGTGCCCTAGTCCACGCGCGGTACGCCGACCGTTTCCGTTGAACAGCATCAGCGCACTCGAGCCCAAACCAAGGCCGAGTTCTGCGGGCGCTGGTGACCTCAGTGTGTGGAATATAATATTCCATACCCAAGCTGATTTCACCAGCGACGGCAGAAGCACAATCCGATGGGTCCTTTCCATCAAAGCAGCGCTTAGACCACGGGACGGATGCGAAATAGTCTCGCATGCCGTCCCAATCCGCTGACGAGTAATGCCATAGCCGTCGCTTTATCACCATAGGTTGTGGAGGTGCAGTAACTGGCACGTTGGCGCAGACCAGACAGTGGTCGGAGGAACCCAGTGCAGCTCGTACCGAAACTCTGTACTGGGCTGGGTGGGTCGTCAGTAGAAGGTCTAGCAGAGAGGGCTCATGACTTGATATGTCTGGTATCCGGGTGGTCTGTTGTATCAGTTGAGTCAAGTCATGCGTCAGTGCGAATGCGTGGGCGGCCCGTCCCGCATGGTCAGTTTTGAGAGAGCCCAGCCAGGTCTCGTGGTGGGCGTTGAAGTCTCCCAAAAATACCATTTCGGCGGTCGGAAACCGCTCCTGCGCAACATCTGCCGCCTGACTCAGGTGGTCGAAGAGTCGAGTTGTCTCGGTATCCCCGTGATGGGAGCGGTATAGGCACACGTAAACCCGGCTAGAACAGCCATGGTCCACGTGTAGCCAGAGGACAGAAAAGGATGGGTCCTCTAGGCAGCGCAAGCGGCGACAACAAACATCCGCCCTGATATACACGCACACCCCGGCTTTTGCAAGGAAATTTTCCTCTACCACATAGCCGGGGTAGAGTAAGTAAGACGTATCTTCAGGGCGGCGTATTTGCGTCTCGGTGAGAAAAAACAGTGCCGGCCGTACCGTCTCAAGGTGATGGTGGACGGCTTGGAGGTTTGTATGGAGTCCACGAATATTCGTGAACTCCACCTCAAAAAGTGATGTGTTGGTGGGAGAAGAGTATGCCGCTGTCTTATGTACTTCATCTACATTCACATTTACATACATTCTACATCATTTAATAAAAAAAAAAAAAAAAATTTTAAAGTTACTACTACCATAACTATGACTCGATTGCGTAATGGGTAAACTTTTACTTATATACCTAGTCCGACTCGCACTTGGCCAGTTTTTTTTTATTAGATAGTTCTTGGTCAGATTTAATAACTGATGTATGTTTTGTTGCAGTTGGT
Organism: Cybosia mesomella; assembly: GCA_946251805.1. Lineage (NCBI taxonomy): Eukaryota > Metazoa > Arthropoda > Insecta > Lepidoptera > Erebidae > Cybosia > Cybosia mesomella. The sequence continues at coordinate 7,131,945 of OX276389.1, forward strand.
TGAGTAGAACCGGTGATATTACCATAAATAGAATCATCAAGATTGAATTTACAATCAACCTCCTTGCGGGCGGAGCCACATGCATAACTAGTAATAAATATTTTGAAAAAGTTACAAATTATTGTGATTTGGTCCTCTGGAAGACGAAGGTTCTTCTTCAGAAAGGCAGCCCAATTTGGTCCGAATTGGGCTGCCTCTCTTTACAGTGCCCTCAAAATACGATTACGATTAATTAAATACAATTAATCAAAATACATAAAGTCAAATAGATAAAGTCAAAAAAATTAAAGCGGCATACAATCAAATCTTCGCAACAATTTGTCACATCCAATGTTCGGCCCTATTCGGCCGTCTCTCGATTAGATAAACGATAAAGATTCCAGGGCCCCATTAGGCTAATAGGGTACACGTGGCCGTATTCGCCAAATCCCTTCTTCGTGTGAAGGCGATTTAGTGCCCAAATTAATTATTAATGGACCCTTTGATGCGGTCGGGCCAACGAGCAGATGATTAGTTGATTGCAAGATTTTTGAACATCTAGATTTTAACAATTTATTCATGATGTACCTACTAGATTTTCGTTAAAGGCAATAAACATTTTTATTTCAAATGAATGTAGATTAATATAGCAATGTCAAATTGTAGTTTACTAATAATATTCAGGAAGATATATTATTCAGAGAAATACAGGAAGATGGTGGCTAATTTAAGGACTGTAGGTAATAAAAATTAAAATAAATAAATGTTCTACGACATTCTACACAACGCTGTCTAGACCCAAAGTAAGCATAGCTTTACTAGCTTAGCTGCACTTAGAGAGAGAGGTTCAGAAAATAAATCAAATTACTTTGCAAAGTAATAAGATAAATTGATAGTTTTCTTTTAACATAACAAAGTTGAAACAGTTTTATAGACGTTTTGAAGACACTATTGGTTTTTTTCATATAATATTCATCGATATCGAATATTTCTTGAAACTTAAAGTTCGTCTAGCCGATCTAGTACAAATTCCACCATTCTTCATTGACCCTAAAGCTTTAAATCTTAACCTTATTAGAATCTTCCTGTGTCCAATTGTTGCGAAACGACCGGCGGAGATCAAACGGTGGCCGCCACAGCCCAATGAGTGGACAATGAATCATAGACAATGAATTGATGAAAGCGGTTTTTATTATGCCGACTACAGGGTTTAGTCAAATTGGTTAGACGATAGACTCGTTTAGATTGATTGAAGTAAATTTAAAATTTGGTAGATAGTATGCAATTTTTTGAACAATTCAAAATTATTGTTGAAATATTTAAATTTATAGAATAGTTTAACAAAGATATTAGTGATTATGTAAAAGTTGACAATAAATATAAGGATTTTGTAAGTATTATTTTTAGTTAAGTCTATATTAGATCACATAAATTTAAAAAGTAGTTAGTTGAATGTAATTCACAGCTTCAAAGATATGAAGAAGTTGTGAAGTGTAACACTACCCAGCGGTGACTTTGACCTCAATTTAGTTGAGATGGGCCTGGTCTCACGCGTACATATTTCAGATACGATTTCAGTTTCTATATTTAGTCGTAATTAATAAATTAACTGTAAATTCTATTTGATAATACTTGATATAGTCGGAAGTTTACGCAAATGTCACATATTGGAATAAAACTATGTTTAACGGTGTCTATCGCGATGTATTCGATGTTATTTTAATATTTATTATTATGACAATGATTATGTTATATTTGAGTTGATAAGTAAATGTACAAATGTGGTTACAAATTTTATATCTAACTAAACTAAATAAAACTAAAATAAAATAAAACTAGAATAAAATAAATAATTAAAAGAAACTTAAACCTAAAATGCATCGTGGAATTCCTCCGCATCGCATGCCTCCTGTGGTAACGTGCCCAGAAGACTGGCAGCATTGCCATGTTGTATGGCAATACTTATTCTCTGTGCTAAAAAGAAGCCAGCCTTCTGGTCACGAGAAGCGTCGATCATACGTGTTGCAATCTCCCTGAAGAGACTGCGAGCACTCGGACCCCATGCCCCTAACGTTTCGACTCCAAACGGCACAAATTCATAATCTCCAATTAAGTTTGAGTATTTGCGCCGTTTGAGAGTCTCCGCAGAAGCAGCAGCAGCACCGGCACAGCCAGCCGTGCTGGCTATATGAGTAGGAGCAATGGTGTCGACGCACACCAATGACAATAATTTTTTAAATTCTTCATCAATTTATGAAAACAATAACACATAGATTTAAATAAGAAATACTAATGATATTGTCGGAAGTTTACGCGAATGTGACACATTGAAATAAAACAATCTTTAAAACGGTTTCTATCGCGGTTTATTTGATGTTATTTTATATTTTACATTGATTAATAATTATATATAAATATAAGATATATAAAAATGAATAAATAATTAATTAATAAGCTAATTATCTACTTTAATTTTTATTACAAATAGATCAAAACTGCTTCGACCAAAAAGTAGCAAGAACGAAGTCACAATTGCGTCCAATTGAAATTCTGCCCTGAGAAAACATTCAATCTCGCACAATTAACACCTCTTAACCCATTCCGCTGTTCGCACGCCAATCAACCCAAGAGGATTGTACAATTTAATCGCTGCTAGTTCTTGTGCCAGATACAATCATCAATAGCTTTGAAAAGAAAACCAAGCTTATGCGTACTCCAATCTCCTATGAAAGTATCCTATACAAATGTTAGATTTAGTGCAAACTCTTCGGGCTATCAGATTTTCTTTTTTGCATGTTCATTTATAGCGTTTTAGAATAATTTAACAAAAAATGGAATATATTCTTTGGTTTTGTTAAAATTTTGAAGCAATTAGTATGCTAAATTATTTATTTATTTATTTATTTCTTACATTACATCCATCATTACAGGTAATCCCAATTCGACAGTGTAGTAACATGATATCATTCATCTCTTTCACATCATCTCATATTATTAATTTTATTTCAATAGTACGAGCAATAATATTAATTTACTCATTATAATAGCAATTTCCAATAATAATTATAAAATGATAATACAAAAAAAAGAATAATAATATATATAAGTAATAGAAATATAATTATACCCCAAGACGTATATATAGGAAAGTTTCGAATATCCAGTAAGTGTCCAGGTAGCTCAGTTGGTCAGAGTATTCGCGGGTTCAAGTCCTGTCCTGGATGTTGACTTTTCCAATCTAAATTTAAAAGAACACATTTTACTATGTATCAACAAAAATATAGAAATTTGGAACTTCACGATTGCTAACTGAACACTGTTATTTCTAAATTTGTTTGTTACAATAGTAACATACAAGTGTAAACTGTAAAACTAATTCAGGAAGTTATTAAACGTAATACGTTTGCATCCATCTCAAAGCCAAGGCTGTTTCTATCGCGAATACTTGACAAAAAATATTCACACAGTCGACTATTACGGGCCACGATTTAATTTACGACTAGACATCTTCGGATCAATTAAAGTGGCAGATGACAACTGGACATGACTAAGAGCACGCGTAGGTGGCGTGCTTCCGTGGGAAACTAGTGATAATTACTTGGTTTTGATTGACAAATGCTTTTTTATTTTTGACAAAGATAACTATATTAGAGACGATAGCCCAGTGGCGTACGTAACGGACTGCTGAGACGAAGTCTCGAGTTCGATCCCCAGTCGCCCCGGGCACTTTTCGTAGTAATGTATGCATTAATAAATGATAATTATCGCTCGCTTAATAATGTGCCCGGTAGATGGCAATAGGCTCGCCCCCTATTACATTGGGACCTTAACATAACTGGCGAACCATAGGTATGTAATATACCTCTGCCTACCCCTTCGGGCGTGAAGTTATGTTATGTTATTAGAGATAGAAATAAACTATCCTTACAAGTGTACTTAAAATTGACTTCTGGCGGATTTATGGATGTGTGACTACCCATCACAAGAAGTCTTCCTCTTAGAGTCTAAAAGAGTTAAGTTGTTACTAAATTTCACAAATTTCTACGATATCAGGAAGTCAGTAACGTCAAAAATCCGTACAGTTGGTTTAACTATCTAAAATGGTTAGGAAATTAGAAAAGAAATTAATAAAACCAGTTGCTATCCTACACTGGTTATAATCTGCAGTTAGAAATTGCATAAAAAAAATCGGATTTTCTGAGCAATTGAAATAATACTGCTATTTCTGTATTTAGAGTGAGCTGACCTACTATCCGAAAAGTATATCTCCCCTCAACAAATTTTGTAACATGATCCCACTAGCTAAACTAATTGTATTTTGGCTGGGGCTGGATTCAATACAATCGCTCTAGGGGATAGTAGTTGAACTGATAACTTTTGATGTTCATAATATCAGTATAATTTCTCAAAGTATCGGTCTCATTGCATCTATATTTATATAAAACTAGCTATGACCACCAGCTCCGTCCGAAATACTGAAAAAGCAGTTAATGTTTCTGAAATTTTCCAATGATCTGCGTAACTTTTCTCCTGATTTTTCTTTCTGTAAAAACCTTCCAAGAAGTATTACAAAGTTTAAAAAAAAAGATGAAAGAAAAGAAAGCCCCTTCTTTTCTCAAGTTATGAAGATATTAAAGACTCACAACCCGCCCTCGTTTCGCTTCGGTTTACCCATTGTAATTTAGGCTGTATCCGTCGGGGATACTGTACCTTTCAAATGCTGAAAGAATTTTGTCCAATAAGTGGTTTCGAAGAATAACCCTGACAGAAGTATAAACAAACTCACTAAATTCGGTCTCTATTTATAAGTAATATTAGCGTAGAATATCGATATGCGTGTTCTTTATAATAATCCTTAACCCTAAAAATAATTTTATGAGAAAAACTCAGAAAACCGTTCCAATGTTTTGACCTTAACAAACTAAGGAAACGTTTATTGGGTATCACGGACATTGCATCTAAGAGAGGTGGTGGGCGGTGAGCAACGTGGGAACTAAGACTCATAGTAGACAACACTGAGTCACGGGATGAGTAATCTAGGACAGGCGCCATACGGAACAATGGATGTAATAGAAACAATGTCCTTTGGGCTAAAAAAAAGGATTCGGTTGAAGCTGCTTAGGTAAACGTGTACTTATGACCCAGTTGATGATAAGCAGTTATCGTAGCTATTGATTCGTACTTTACCTCTTGCAGAGGGGAAGGGGAAGGAAAAAGACCAATCATATCATTTGTAGATTGCTGCTATTTAAAATCGATATTGAGTGAGAGGCGGCACCCATTGAAAACTTTTATAACTACCCTTATCCATCATTTTTCATTTCTGTTAGGCTAAATAACTTTCACGTTCAAAAGAAATTTCGCATATATCTATACTATTATAAAATTGTAAATTAGTTGTACATTGTAGCTGTACATTGGAGATAATAAAAAAAAAACTTGGGTTAGGGGTTAGGTTAGTATGAACGATCCTGAACACAATTTTTTTTGCAATTCTTGTCTCTTTGTTGAGTAATTTCTATTAAAAAAGGTCTTGGTGAGACCTATATTCTACCGTATGTTTGATTACAATTAGTTAGTAGAACCGGAGGTTTGCGAGCATCAGCTAGTAAGGAAATAAAATTGTTAAATTTTGATGGAGTGTGAAACATTATAAAGATGTATTTTGTTTATTCCATTGGTTAGCAACCAAATATTGTTTCTATAAATGATTTTTTATTTTATGCCATATTTACCATACCATGTGCTATTACTTTTGGTGTGTTTTCTTGTTAATCAATATTATCAGTACAAAAACACTTAATTACGTACACTAATACCTAATCAATAACTTCCTACCTAGCGTGGGCCTAATTAGCAACTTTGTTATCGCACACAAAATATGTTTTGATGTTAATAATCTGGTAGGAAGCGAGGACCTCGACGACCCGTGAGCCACATGTTGTATAATTAAAAATGAAAGATTCTTTATACGTGACGTACAACAGTTTAGTGTTACCAGCATAAGACCGTAGACCGCCTGGCTCCAGATAAGGATGTCATCTGTTTATCTCAGTTTTTATGGTCGTTTTTATAAAGAATCGAGTATTCTGATGTCAATTTCTTTGTAAACTTTTAATGGGTTAGTAGCTAGAAATTTTTGTATTGAAAGACCTTGTGTCTTATTTTTCGAGAATTAATGTTGCTATGTATGTAACAATCTCTATATAAATGTCATTATTGTTAAACTGTTCGATATATCTATTATAATAAAATTGTACTGCTAATTTAGGAAATAAACATAAGGTACCTTTGATGGTAAGCGGTTACCGAGATTCAACGAACGTTTGCAACACCACAGTCCTATTGCCATTTGCGTGTAGCTACTTGTAGAGAGGAATGTAGGATTTATTACTGTTGGATGAATAACAGCCTTATCCCTACGTACAAATTGCCGGAATAGATCGGATGATTCTTGTATTCTACTCCGTTGGCCTTATTTAGGTTAGAAATACGCGGCCTTAATCAGAACATCATTCATCGTCATCATTAGAAGAAGTAAAACTAATAATATTATGTACAATACGTACAACATACACAACTCAAAGCAAGTAGTCTTATTAAATAGACTGACTTATGACTAATATCGCTAGGTACCTACTAAAAGATTCCGAGGGGGCCATCTCGAAACCGGAGATGGCCCAGGGTCAGTCGGGGTGCGAGGGAAATGTCTTATGGGCCACCTTACAATCCGAGAAGACGGCATCTGAATATCCGAGAAGGCGTGTCGGTTAAAGCCCGACATAACCTCTCCCGCTGGCCAACGGGGGGGCGGGTATCCGAGGGAATTTCCGCACGAAAAAAAAAGGTACTAAAACATTACAAAAGTCTATAAATCTTAAGGCTTTCACGGTCGGCGTTGCAGGTAGAATATACTGCTTCCGGGCTGTTTGGCCGTGGTCCATAGGAAACTTGTGTTCCAGACGTTTCGTCGATCACTGCGGTCGACATCTTCAGTGGGACAGGTCCGGGCGCCAACAAGTGCGGAGAACTCTGCCCGGGGGCGACTTCTCTGCGACTGACATTCCACTTCGATGACTTCTACATTACAAAAGTCTGTTTAGTTTTACTAAATACATACTAAATCTGAGGATATTTATAAATAAGTAACGTAACATACATTTTTTAATCACAAACTATATAAATATATATGTAATAAGTACGAAGACAATCCATCAGAACTTATTATAAGTATAACAGTTAGAATTGTTTTCTTTTCTACTCCTTCATATAAACAACCTGTTCCTCAACAAAACGTGTATTCAGATCAAAGTGTTATATATAATCATGACATCGATCGGTTTCCGTCGAGAATTCTCTAGATTGTAGATACTGGGTCGTTGTATGCCAATTATAATAATGTACTGTACGCGGCCACCCAGGACGGTAATACAACACCCGGATTAGAACAAACAGCTTCGGAGTGTTTCGAAGATGTATCTGCTTCTGGTTTTAATAAGTCTTCGGTTTTGTTATAAACGTCACAGTTGATAAAAAACGTAGTGGTTTTAAATGATGGGATTAATACATTCGTTAAAAATATTCAGGTCCTATGAAATGATTATGACTATATATGATTATAACTGATTACGACTGTTATAATTATGACGCAATTGCTAATAGCAGAAGATTTTAATAATTATATGTTGGGATAATTATATTTGCACTTAAAAAATGATTACTATTTAACTTGTTATATCAATATTTTATGGCTTCTTGCCACCACTTGTTGGCTTAGACATAGACACTACACAAACTTCCTCTATTGTCATTAAAAGTCTTCATTCATTCGATCGCTTTTTACCATTTGTTATTATCGTGCGAAAATTCCCCCGGGATACCCCCTCCGCCCGCCGATTATAACGTGGTGTAAGGGGTCCATAAGGCATTTTCTTCACACCCCGGCTGACCCAGGGCTATCTTCGGTTTCAAGATGGCCCCCTCGGGTTTGGAAATCACGGTGTCCCCATCATGCCCCCGGAAAGGGGGAGGGGGCTTGCTTCTAGCTGAGGTGACAGGCGGCTCCAACCGTCACCCTCAAGGTTGCGCTAATGTAGTCGTTCAAGGACCTCTGACGCCCGAGTCGCTTCCGCGGCTCACGGGCTCTTCGCACCGGGAGTGCTTTTAACCTGGCATTTTTAAAAGGTCATCATCAATGATCAGTGTATGTTCTACGAGTTCGACCCCGGCTTGTCTGTCCATTTACACGTAACTCATTCTATGTACCCAAACCAACTAACCATCTTTAAATTCAAAGTTCCAAATTAAAATTCAAACCCTTTAAAATTCAAAGTCCGCTCTCCATTTTATGTTTGATTTATTTTAGGTATTAGGGCAGCTGTCTGATCTCCCAACCCCGTAGCCAGTGCCTGTTGATCAGCAGGGTTTCGACGATGTTAATAGGATCTTATACACACTTTTGAGACCATTTAAGATTATTCTGTCTCTAGAGGTCTAGGGTTTTCCCTACTTTAAGAGTCAGGGTTTCTTACTACTTGAGTATAGATTATCTAAATGTACAGCAATAACCTTAAAACATTGTTGAGCTGAGCGTAGCGAAGTTCTTATATGTGGCTAAGCCGTTTGGTCGAGACTGTACTCCTCCGGAACCACAATACCGATCTTGACCAAATTGGCCATGGTCATAGTGTAGACACCGCTGAGTGTTTAGAGGGGTCAACTGTTCAAATACAATGTACCATTGAGGAATAATCATCGAAAAACAGTTTCACGAGCGCGTGGCCTTAGCTATGCGCGCGACCGTAGTAAGATGCCTTATTTTTCAAGTAAGACTCCTGCTCGCTCAGCTCACTTTATTTCAGTCGCACCCTGCACTGAATCCCTAGTATAATGTTTATGTTGTATATCTATGTTATCTATTTGAAATAAACATTATTATATTATTATTCTCACTTCTCTACAGTTTCCATAGCATGTTTACCGATTGAGCTACATAAAGTATCTAATAATACTTGAATGAATGGCGGTTCGTCCATTGAGCGATTGTTCAGCAGATACTAATTGATGTTAGCGGCCGCTTCTGTGATAATCCCTCATACTTGGGTTCTTCATTTGAAAACATCTTACTTTTTTAAGACAATTTGAGTAACTTCTTGAGTAATACTTACCTTTTAATGATTTTCCGCTACTATGAATTTTTATTTAAAAAAAAAATTATTTGGGGCGCATCAATATTAGTTAACCGCGCTTGATGGTAAGCTGCAGGGGAATTCTCCTGAATGAGAAAGTCAAAGTCAAAGTCAAAGTCATCATTGCAGATATTTGACCTCTTTGGCGTAGTGGTAGAGAGTTCGACTGCGAAGTCAGAAGTCGTGGGTTCGATTCCCGCTCAATACAAATATTTATGTGCATGAATATTTGCATTGATCTGGATGTTAACAATGTTAAAAATGTATCTTGGGTCTAAATAGCGCTGTGCAGAATGACGTAAAATATTTATTTATTTACTAACTGTGCCCCGCGGCTTCACCCGTGGCATACCACGCCCCCGTGGCACCCATTTGTCCCATACATGCCCGTTATTTATCAGTTCTACATTATTGTATAGTAATTTGCCCGATTTGTTGACATTTAAGGTTACTGCTCCGCTCCCTTTGGGTAGTAGGATTATGATATATAACCTTTTTCGATAATTGGGCTATCCAACACAAAAATATTTTTCAATTCGAACCAGTAGATCTTGGCATCACCCCGTGTCGGGATGAAAAGTTGCGCTGATAACTTGGCTTATCAAATTTGAAAGAATTGCTTGAATCAAAGTCAAAATTCATTTATTCTGTATAGACGACCATTAGCACGGAACTTACAAAACGACAAAAACAAAAAAAAAACAAAATTAGATTAATGTTTAGCAAATGGACCTGTCCTTAGAAGACTACTGTGCGAAACTCAGCGGGCTGTTCTTTGTTGGTCTATTTACAAATACGTTTACTTATTCTAATTACAATACTTTGTTTAAGTAGCATAGTGAGGTGAGTAAACAGTTCACATCCAAGCTAGTTTGTCGTCTGAATATTTTTTATAGTTGCCTTTTTGGCAGTTTCTTTTTAATTTGACTTTTAAATTTATGAAGAGATAGAAATTTCATTTCAAATCATTTCAATAGTATTTGAGTTTATTCGTTATACACGTACTTAATAATGAATAATAAAGAGATTGGAGATATTTAAAAAAAATACTTCAAAAAAGGATCACTGGCCTCGCGGTGACCGAACCTGTCACTGTCGCGTGTGTACGTTTTCCCTTTATCTACCATCATCATCATCATCTTCAAAACAATTTCTCAGCTGCGTCAAAAGTTTGCACTTTGGAGCCCGAGGTCCGTTTATTGTTATTGAGATGTTATGGCGGCTTTTCCGGGAGCAACTGTCGTCTGGCCTCCCAACCCTGAGAGGCAAGTCTGCGCCAGACCCACGTCTGTTGTTAAGAAGATGCACCGACTTGCAGTTGAGGTTGACTCGGGCGTCAATGATGTTGGCAGGGGGGTACACGGGGGTCCATCGCGCACTGAATTTATGGTATGGTAATAAAAAGTTCTCCTTATTAATTTATTGCAAAAGACACAAATCAGACTAGGAGGGCAACACGCTCGTGTTGTCAGTTAAAGTAAATCAGCGTTAAAAAATAAAATTACGAACAGCACATCCACATCTTATATTTCAACTTGTCATACTCCAATCTGATACTTGATCTGTAGTGACCGGACGAGCGTTATTTGAGGCGCCTACAGCAAGGCGCCTCGCCTCGACGGCATCATTTCATCAAAATACTATATCTAACATTTTTAAATTTGACTAAGGCGTTATTTATAATTATATCAAAAAAATATTTATATAATCCCATACAAATGTGATTTTTCTTTGCTCGTTTTGGCTCGATATTGATAACGGTAACACGTAAATGCTTGAAATATTCACAGAATTTTTAGTTGTATATCTACTTTAAAAATAAATAATTAAATTAAAGTAAAACAAGTATTTAAGGGGGCTCCTATACCACAAACGTGATTTTTGCAATTTATTATTATGACCAGATTTTGGTCAAACTGTAGCCAAACTATGACCATTGGCGCCAATCCGTCCATCAAGGTCACAAGTGAAAAGGTTGCTTCTATAAGCCTATTTCACATGACTTGAAGATGGAAACACAGACTTTTAGGGCCCTGAGTCTGCGATCGTTGTCTTTTACGGGAGTGATTACCATCAAACAAGAGGGAAAAAAAAAATGTACATATCTGAATTTATTTAAGAGGCAATATAGAATTTCTTAAATGAAGGTCACAAGTAGCTGAAGTGGCTCAACAATCTCCAGCCGGAATCAATTGAAAATTGCAACAAAGTGATACAAAGCTACTAACAAACGCTTAATGCATGATCTTAACCATATTAAAGTAATGTCTGCAAATAAATCCCTGTTATATTTCGACAAGTAAGAATCAGCACGCGACACTTAGGGGACCATAACAGAAGCGGCAGCGGATATACCTAACAGTACTGCTATGCTTCGCTCGGACTTTTTTTTGTTTAAAAATTAATACCATGCAAGTACCTACCTGAAAAATTTACGATGAGATGATATCATACCTAAATCAAAAAGCGTTTTTATAATGTATTGATTTTTATAACGTCCTTTATAACTAAACATAAAAATTAAAAATTTTACGACATATTATTTTACGCAATTAAATTTACATACTTAAACTAATAAACTCACTTTTGCACATCAATATGGTAAAACATGGATTGGACAACCACACCCATGTTTAGCTAAATAAATGATTGATTGATTGATAAATCTACTATCAATTAAAATAGATTATGTTACTTACAGTACTTTTAAAGCAACATTTAAATATTGTAGAGATTAAAAAGCCGCAATTAATAAAGTTTATAAACTAAACAAAATTTATAAGGATAATGTCATCGGTTATTCAAATAACGCCTCTACAATATTATAAGGCCGTCCGCTGGCTTATGCGTGGGCATGCATGCAAGCGCCGCACTGTCTGCTGTTTCGTGTAAATACACACGCCACTCTATATATTTGCACGAAACAGCACGCAGTGCGGGTGCCCGCATACTTGCGCACGCATCAGTTAACGGACTGCCTAAAAATGATTATAAAAATAAAAAGAAACCGACTAGAAAGCTTACATTTGACAGTTAGTACTATAAGCTATCAGATAGTAAGGATTTCGTATCAATCAGATAAGGCTTTCTGTGGATTTACGGATCCTTGACATCAAATCACACGTTTGTTCAAAAACATTACCACAAGAGCACAATCTTTACAGCACCAGCCTTATTTCTCTTCTTAATTAATGAATACTAGTCAATGTCTGCTTATGTGCTTCATCGGCATGGAATACTACACTGATTACTTTCGCAGGAACCTATTTCCTGGATAAAAAGCCTATATCTCAGTCACTTAGTCTTTTGAATAAGTCTTATAGTTATTTAAGCTTTTTAGGAATTAGAATAAGTTAGAATAAGAATGAGCAAGAATGGCAGTGGGCTGGCTGCAGTTGGAGCAAACGGATCCTAGAATGGAGATCACGAATTAGCAAATGGAAGGTAGAATATTCCCAGACAGATGGACTGAGAACCTAAAAGAGTTAGCTGGGATAGACTGGGGGATAGGTGGAGGATCAGGTGCTGTGCGCACATTGGGAAAGGCTTTTATCCAGCCTTGGTCTATAATAAGTTAATGGATTGTTCGATATGGCAAAGAGAAGGATGTTCCAAATTTCGATTTCTATATTTTTGTATGGATGTTCGGGTATAACTCCTCATTTGTTGTCAGATTTGCCAATTTCTTATTTTGTTAGACCGACATTTATTCCGGAATGGTCCCATTTAAAGTTCGAAAAAATCCGAAGATAAGTTTCGGAGACAGATAACGGAACTCTTCAATAAACGGAAGCAAATAAACCAGGAGTGCCGAAATAATATCATTGTATGCATTGTGTACATAATCACATTATATAACATGACGCCTGCAGGGTACAAGCCACAAGGGTATGCAGATGTGTTCAGTATGCACCGACTTCAACAGAAAAGTCTTAATTGCATTTTTGTCGTTTGCGTTAAGTATGTACTTCAATTATTTTTAGAATTTTGAAGTCGGAAAAATTATATTTTTAATTAAAATATTACCTAAAGATTTCTAAAACAGCAATTACTAAAATTCATATCATAAGTACACTATATTTTTAAACGGAACTTATTTAATTGTTGTAGTTAATTTTGCAATTATTTAGTTTGCCCTTTCAGGGTCATAATGTAAAGGGTCTTAAAGCTATTTCGGAAATATCTCTTTTCCCTTACACCTCACTCCAACACAGGAAGCGATGTCACAATTGCCATGGTGAGCGTCAATTTAAAGATCAGCCCGCGCCCGGACGACGGTCATTGATTCTGGTAACATTGGCGCCGTTCGGCTCGTCTTTTGTTTTAAGAACGGATAGAGGGCAATTTGTGTTATAAGACAATACACATGTTAAAGTAAAGGGCTATTGGTGTTATAATATAAAATTGTAGGTACACATCCTTTATTTTATAGTTTATTTTAGCTGCACCTGTATATATGTATGCATATGATTGACGACCTCTGTGGCGTAGCGGTAGTGCGTTTGACTGCTAAGTCACAGGTCGCGGGTTCGATTCCCGCTCAGTGCAAATATGTCTATTTGCATTGGTCTGGGTGTTTCTATGTATAATATGAATTTATTTACAAAAAAAATAAATTAAAGTATGTTTATCCGCATTCTAGAACCTATATGACAAGCTCTGCTTAGTTTGGGTCTAGATGGCGTTGTGTAATTTGTCAAAAAAAAAATGTCATGCAAAATAGTATACAAAAAAAAGTTAGTCATCGGTAGCTTAGTGGTTAAGGAGTCGGCTTAACGATCGAGATGCCCTGGTTAGAATCTTAACCATTACAATACCGACGTGACACTGTGACCTTTGAGAATGCCGTGAGGCGAAACCGGTCAGGTGTAATTTGTAATTAAATAAATTTGTGGAAAAGTTTTAAGCAATTAGTATGTTTACTTTTCTGACTTGAACTGAGCCACCTAGACACCTTGTGTCAGTGGGTGGGTCAGTTGGCCAGCGCATTCCCCTGTAAGTGACTAGTCGCGGGTTCAAGTCCCGTCCTAGATGTTCCCTTTTTCCTATAAATCTATAGTTAAAGCGATCTAAGTTAGCTAGATGTTTTAGGGAGAATATTAGTAATTTCGGTCATTTATATTCTTGTGAAAAACATCTTGAAAGTTTCGTTGTTTTTCGGCAACTACCTATGGTCAAAGGGAAACTGACCATAACCCGTGACGTGTAAAGTAACTGAAACGTCGGAGTTGCAATAAAAAATTGTAAAAATTGTTTTATCTCAATCGTATCTTATCCAACTCCTATTAATATTATAGATGTAAAAATTTGTGAAGATGATTGGATGTTTGTTATCACGCTCAAACGGCAGAATGGATCTAGTAAAAATTTAGTTAAATCAAAGTGGGTGGAGCCAGCGCAACAGATAGTTTTTAATAATCCCGTAAACTTCCAACAGTATTATTTCCTTAGTTTTAATATTAGTGCCTATTAATTCCTTCCTTGTTCTTATAATAAAGCGTCTCTTCCATACAGCTCTGTTTTCATGATTCATATTTAACAAGTTAAACCATTTAAAAATAGATATCTATGTTAGGAGTAGTGACGATGTGTTTCTATTTATAGTAATTGATCAAATAGACTCCAAATATTAACACTGCAGACTGGCGTTGAGGTCGTTTAGTTTAAACTTTTTGTTCAATTTATATTTCAGGCAATTATAAAACTTTAGTACTTTATAGTACTTAGTACTTCGCTGAAGACAAGTTTTTCGCCTTTTGCACAAAATGCACCGACACCTTTGAGGATATTAACACGTTGGCGGACGCGCCGGCTATAGCCTTCTATTGCAATGTGTTTGAAATGACGCGCCGGTTATGGCCGTCGAACATTCTCATCACATTTGGGGCACAAATGCTTTAGCAGGTGGATTTCGATACTGCTACAGTATAGTTCATTTTATAGTGCCCCCAAGTTCAATTCTTTGAGATGCCTGGTGTCACATAAAGCGTATTTTTACACCTACACAAACACTTATGTGTGTACAAGTGCGCACTCACACTGTCGCAAAGGTTATAGCAGCGGCCTCTGTACGGCGATTTAGTCTGTCGGCTGGAAAGTGCCCCGCAGGAGGACGCGTTTATTTAGAAGAGTTTCGCGCGCGGTCGGCTAATAACGTAAGTATGAATTATTAATATTATTCGTATTTTTCTTATAGATAGTTTAATACTTTTACCTTTATTGAATTCTTCGTAAAATTTGGTATCACAAAAGCATTGTAAAATGTAAACAGAGTTATATTGTGCCTATATTTCTGTGAGTTAATGTTCAAAGATATTATTAATTTCCGATCGCAAAGTGAGTATGCTATTATTTTATTTTATTTATTTTTCAGATGGCGGAACAAGAATTAAAGAGAAATAAAAGAAAAGTAAGCGATCCTCACGAAAAAGAACAGCATTTCTTGGTGGTCATACTGATATGACCAGTGAGTATCGCTTGTATTGGTGGTCATACTTGTCATTGTCCCTGTCATACTAGTACGACCAGTACGAATCGCTTGTACTGGTGGTCATACTTGTCATTGTCCCTCTAAATATAATAGTTTTCTCTTCCCCTGTAGATATAGTGGGAGCCACCATAGGAAAAAATCTATCTATGTAGCGTGCGGATGTTTATAACGATGAGAATATACAGCGGTAGCCTGGCTGTTTCAATAACAATGATTTTGTCCTATTTACGAGTATGATCACATTTTTCCTGTAATAATCTAATAGTGTCTAGGTATTCAACCTCTTTAATTTCACACAGTAAATGAAGTTTATTTTCTTTGTTTTTGACATATTTCATTGGCCATCATTTTTATTCCAAGAGTAATATAATGGACGAAATTGAATTTATAAATCGCAAAGGTGGAAAGGTGGTCACAAGTAAAGGCCTCCATTTTGTGACACCAATTCCTACACTTAACAATGTAAAAACAGCTCTATACGCAAGCCGCAAAAGAACTAATTTTAAAACACCATCAGAGGTGGCTATTCCTTCAAAATTTGAAGATAACTTTCTACTCTCTGATTATTCCAATGGTAACTGTCGCATTGTATTGTTTTGCTCTACAGAAAATAGAAATAACATTATACATGTACAAGAATTTTTCGGAGACAGGACTTTTCAAAGTTGCCCTGCATCTTTCGTCCAGTTATATTCTATTCACGGAGATATAGGATCCACGACTGCAAAACTGAAGCCGTTCCATTTGTGTATGCTTTAATGTCTGATAGGAAAGAGCAATCGTACATTGTATTATTTGAAATGATAAAATCCCAAATCCCTCAGTAGTGTCCACAAAAATTTCGTATAGATTTTGAAACTGCTGCTTCGACGCATTGATGACAGTATTCCCGGACATGAAAATCAAATTTTGCTATTATCACTTTACCAAAAGTTTATGGAAAAAGGCAAAAACATTGAAAATAAACCGTAAAAGAGATCGAAGGGATCTATTCCAATAAACCAAAAATGGCTCAAGTGTTGTGCTTTTCGATCACAATGGTGTATTAGTTTTGGAAGACACCGTACTAATAACACGGTAGAGAGTTGGAACTCAAAATTAAATAAAGAAATGAAGAAAAGCATGAGAATGAACTGCAGAGATACTTAGAAGATGTGGAAAGACGACAAGAGTATATCGATGACGATGATTTCATTATGCAAACACAATATTACAACTTTTGCATAATGAGATAAGCGTCGTTTTTTTTTAGAAAAGCTTCGTTAGCCTAGATAAGTAGATACCTATAATGGAAACTGTTACTGTAGCTTGCTAATCTTTGACGGGCAGAGTGAATATATTTACCACATATGTTGAGACATTATCTACCACAAAATCATAAACAGAAAAATAAAATAGAGTTAGAAAATCAAAAGTAAACATTCTATTAATAAAATAATATTCATTTTAGCTTAAAAATTAGAAGGGTTTTTCAGTAAATTCATTTTAATTATGTGGTTTTTAAATTGCCTCTGCCTTTGTAAGGGTTAAATAGCCTTCGTCCATGTTGATAACCAGTTACCAAAGTAGATTTTTTTTTCTTTGGGCAATTGGTTATCAAACAGGGATTATTTTTCGCTTTTAAATATTTTTTGGTAACTCGTTAGTTGGAACACTGCCTGAAAGATATGTGTTCCTAGTTCTTCCCAGAGCAGCCTCAATTATCAAACTCTGGTTATCAATATGGACGAAGGGGTTATAAAGTATATAGGATGTTTTAAATAATAATATGACCACCAGTACAAGCGATTCTCACTGGTCATATTCGTATGACAGGGACAATGACAAGTATGACCACCAATACAAGCGATTCTCACTGGTCATATCAGTATGACATGCCAGTATGACCACCAAGAAACGCCGAAAAAGAAAATGAAAGTCTGATGAAATTATTTAATGAATTGAATTATTAAATATATAAGACTGATTAATAATAATTATTATATAACTTTCCCAAATTAAAATGTGATTCAAGTATTATTTTTGCATTACAATTCCTGGAAATATTGAATAAAGTAGTTTATACGTTTATTCGTTTGTTCGTAGTTCCTATGGTAGTTCATTCAAATTTTTCAGGAACTTTAAGTATTATTCTTATAAACATTTCTGACTGATTGTATGCTGTGATTTATTATGCATAAGTTTAGTATTTAGATAAGTCTTAAGTGATCTCAGTTTTTAACAATTCGTAAAATGACTAAAAAGTTCTATTTTTTGTAATTTTTTTATTTTGTTTAAAACAAGATGATTTTTGTTAAAGAAGATGATATTTTTTTTACCTAGTGTTATTTTGTAATTAAAGTAAGTATAGAATTTATGACTGTCTTTTAGTTACACATTAGGTACCCTGCCTTTCTTCCTTTTTATATGTGGATTTTTAGTTTAGCCCTTATGGGTATAATTCATCAATTTTTTTTTCATGAAAGCTGCACTACAGTCAAGAAGGCTTAAGACGGCGTGTTCTAAATAGAAAGATATTTTTTCTATAAGAACGAAAGAACGGCTAGAGCAGATGAAGGCTATACCCGGTGTATCAATATTGCAGAAATATTGATAAATGACTAGGGACGTAACGTCTATAGCAGGCGCAGGCTATGACCGGTGTGACCTATTTAGTGAACATTTCGACTATTACAATTGACTAAACGTCTATAGCAGGCGTCGGCTATAACCGGTGTAAACTTT
Source organism: Cybosia mesomella (assembly GCA_946251805.1). Lineage (NCBI taxonomy): Eukaryota > Metazoa > Arthropoda > Insecta > Lepidoptera > Erebidae > Cybosia > Cybosia mesomella. The sequence continues at coordinate 7,150,326 of OX276389.1, forward strand.
CTGTGGACGTGTTGACCATTAGTAAGAACGCAACGGCCAGAGCATATGAAGGCTATAACCGGTGCATAGTTATTTTAATAATATGATACTTAAGAACAGCGACGGAGCGGCCAGCACCGGCGAAGGGTATAGCCTTCGCAACTTTATTTGATAATATAATATCTTTTATTTTTGACGAAACGGCTCAAGCATTTCATACAAAAAAATAGTGTCAAAGTGACGTTATAAAATAAATAGAAATGTCCGTGAACGTGTTAAGGCGTGATACATGGAGAGCTTACTTGGCTTAGAAGACTTGGACTTTCGGTTACAGAAAGAAACAAAGAAAGGAAGACAGAAAGAAAGAAATTATATTTTACTAGCTGTTGCCCGCGGCTCCGCCCGCGTTGAATTTCAATCCCGTTCCCGCTTCTCATGGGAACCTATTCCAGGGATAAATGCCTATGTCCTATTCCAGACTATAATCTATCCCTGTACCAAATTTCAGCCAGATCCGTTAAGCCGTTCTGGCGTGATTGAGTAACAAACATCCATACATACATTCATCCATCCATCCAAACCAGAAACTTCCAACAAATTCTATTTTAGCCAATGTATACAGAAACTTGACAAATTATATACTAAAACCTTCCTCGAGAACCACTATCCATTGGTGAAAACTGAAAACAGCATGAGAATCGGTGCCGTAGTCTTTGAGTTTATCATGAACAGACTGAATTTTTTAATCTTTTTATTACGATAGTAATTGGCCTTCTCATCACTAGTTCGGGTTTCCACGCAAAAATAAGTTATATTATATATTATAGGTACCTTTTTCTCTGAAGATAACCTGTTTTGGTTATCTTCAGAGAATAAGGTTAGGTTAGGTTAGTTTTGTTTTTTTTTAAAGTTCAGCAAATATAGTAATGGAGGTAGAACGTACAGTTTAGTTACGCTTCAAATAACCTCGGAGGTACAGGGTAGGAACGGATCCGCACAAGGACAATCAGTGCAAAGGAAGAGACCTATTCGGTGGCGCCAGTGTTAAGGACAACTACCGGTTGTCGTAAGTTTGAACTCTGACGACACGACAATTTGTTGCTACATAGTATTTGTTTTAATGTATCCTATTGCCGTCAACTGAGCACAACTCGGTGCTGGTATTACGAATTTGGTAAATGATAATCTTAATTCAACTTTACTTGACCCAGACATCAAACCCAGCTCTTCATACATAGCAAATCGCGCTCGTTGCGTTACAAATCTGCGATAATTTAGGTTAGTTAGTTGACTAAAATTCCTGGTTTGAGGTGGTTGATTTCATAACAAAATATCTTAGTCCCCATGTACACCTATAAATATTCTACGATATTCTACGACATTCTACACAGCGCTTTCTAGACCCAAAGTAAGCATAGTTTAACTAGCTTGTGTTATGGGTTCCAGAATGCGGATAAACATACTTATATACTTTTCTTTTGTAAATACATACATATTATACATAGAAACACCCAGACCAATGCAAATAGACATATTCATGCATACAAATATTTGCACTGAGCGGGAATCGAACCCGCGCCCCCCTGTCGTAGCCGTCGAATGCACTACCGCTACGCCACAGAGGCCGTCCTACACCTATATGCTCCTCTGCCTAATATATTATTAACGTTGGTGTACAATGAAGAATCATCTTTCTATCTACCACCGACTAATAATTTCCTAACAGAACAGCCTAATAACACTAAGTCTGACCCAGACATAAATAATAAATATTCTACGACATTCTACACAGCGCTTTCTAAACCCAAAGTAAGCATAGTTTAACTTGCTTGTTTTATGGGTTCCAGAATGCGGTTAAACATACTTATATACTTTTTTTTTGGTAAATACATACATATTATACATAGAAACACCCAGACCAATGCAAATAGACATATTCATGTTTACAAATATTTGCACTGAGCGGGCATCGAACCCGCGCCCCCTGTCGTAGCAATGCAGTACCGCTACGCCACAGAGGCTGTCAAATCCAGACCCTCTCTATCATACAAAAACATAAGTATAAAATATTTACAAACATTTTTGACATTGAAATACATGTACCGACGATTGATGTACCTTTTTTTTTTTTTTTTATCGTGCGGAAATCCCTTCGGATACCCCCCCGCCGGCCAGCGGGGGTGGTTATGTCGGGCTTGCACCGACTAAAACCGCACGCCGTCTCGGGTCTTCAGACGCCGGGGCGTAAGGTTACCCATAGAGCATATCCCTCGCACCCCGGCTGACCCTGGGCCATCTCACCACTAACAGCATCGCTCATCCTGTCTCCTCTGAAAGCAGAGGAGTACGGAGAGCGATGTGTTCCCGCCACGTTGGGTATTGGCCGACGATCAATGCCAACCCTATGAAGGGGTGAAGGGGAAGCCATTGACCGCCGCCCAGGGTGTACCGGCCGCTCCGATTCCGTTCCCCCCGAACTGCAGCGGGATCGGAATCGGAGCGACACTCGAGGAGGTTACCCAACACACACCCCACGATTGATGTACCTATAGGTAAGCAGTTTTATTATCCTCAGAGGACAAAGTTAATACTCGTATATTTCATGTTTTGTTTATTACTCGTATTTTATTAAAGGTTTAAGAGCTAAGATGATCAAGAAATTAGAATTTGTAAGTCTACTTTTGTCGTTGACTGTACCTAATCATAAGTGTAAACTTATATCATAAGACCAACAAAGCAGTGTCTACCCCTCAATTATGCTTTCATCAGGAATGGGATCTCGACAATTGGTTTTGGCGCCACAGAATAGCTCGCTTCCTCTGCACTGATTGCTCTTGTACTTATTCTGTCGGTTACGATAAGTGAGTGATTTCGAACTTACGACAGTAATAACATATTAGTAGTTTTTCATACTGTTTGAATAAGTGTGGGGTATAGAGTTTTACTGGTGGTAGAAATTTGATGACACAAATTTGTCACAAAATTCGGCCGGGGAGGTACCTACCACCGTGCACGATTGCGAAAAACTCTCCATAGTAATCCAGTTTCGGTTTGATTGCGTTCAGGGGTCAGCAAGTGCATAGCCGTGCAGGGGGATTGTGGTCGCAGCACTAGTGGGACCGGTGGGTGTCACGCGGTGCTGCGACGACAATCCTCTTCTGATGAGGCCGTCAAGCTGAGTGCCACCATTGTTAACATGGTACGTGTATGTAATGGTGACCCTCTTTCCTGAGACTTTACCTTCAGCTTACCATCAGGCGAGGTGAAGTCAAATTGACGTGTCTTAAATATTAAAAAAAGAGTCCTACAAACATCTTTAAGCCCCAGGCCTTAGCTGATAATCGGTGCACCCCCTAACAACGGAGTCTGACGTAGGTTTTCGTCTCATCTCAAAATGCGGCCTTTGGACGCAACAGGGAAATCGCTCGAAATCGAAATGATGATGTTCAAAAGGTGTAGTGTTGATAACCTGTGTTGAAAAGCTTCATCCTCCGAGTCTTTTCTCAACTCGGGTCGACTTTCCGATCTCACTACAAAGCGGCTGAACTTCAATATTTTCCGTGAACCGACTACCACGTTCTGAAGTTAGACCAGTTGTCGGGCTGTTTAGGGCTCAAATGTTCGAATGGCAACCGGCTCTCCAAGGTACGGAGAGATGTCAATGTGTTAAGAATGGTCATCCATCCTAAGACAAACCTTCCTAGCATTGCTTAACTTGTCTTGTGTTAATCTACTCGGTTACCTCTTCACCATGAGCCCCTCCTAGATCCTTGAGTACCTCCTGATGATGATAGCTGACCAACATAATATGTGAGAGTATAGTGTCAATAGTTTCTATTCTAATGAAGTTTATTGGGATTTTCTTTCATATTCTGTGAGACATTAAATTTCCTCGAAAGAAATTGAAATTTTCCTCTTCCTTGATGCAAATCTATGAATTACATTCTCGTCGCTCATTGTTGGAGATCCGAAGTGTCCTGGCGCCACGGAATAGCCCTCTTCCTCTGCAGTGATTGTTCTATTTATCGCCATCCGTACATCCATCCATTCATATTAAACTGTAAACACGAAGATTGCCACGATAGATATAGTAAAGGGGAGATGTGCCTCAATAACTTCGTGTATTGTATGAGACACCATGCAATTGTAGACTTTTTCTTTTTCGCTTTCACGCCTAAATCACTGAACCGATTTTGATAAAATTTATTACAATGAGAGCCTAGAGGTTGGAAAAGGACATATACTACCTTTTGTCGCGAAAAAAAGGCTTGTAGTTCAAATAGGAAATGAAAGTTTTAATGAAAATTCGCCATGAGACTTTGTATTATTACAGGCACTTGATAATGGTAAGAAATAGGGGATGACAGTTCGTATGTACGTCCACGCGCGATAACCTACACCTACAGCAACAGCTAGTACCTATATATATACTTTTTTATTATATTCTAGTTTTACGAATATGGAGGAAGTAAGGTATAATAAGGTCTCGTCTTGGTGGTGACACTGCAGTGGCTCTAGATTGTCCACAAGTCGTCCGAATAGCAATTACTTGCCTTCAACGTGGAATTTCAGTACCCACTTAACAGAAATACGTTACACAAAACTTACAAAAGTAATTTATCAAATTATAATCAAAAACATGAAATAAAGAACAAATTAATTAACTAATCGCATTTATACCAGAATTACATGAAATAATTGTAATCAATAGTTTTAATATCGTGTAACAGCGACTGTGATTACCTAAATACATAATGATAATCGTTATCGATAATCCATTTGGAATGGTTTCTGATAAATTAGTTGAAGTTGGCAAGTTTGTGTACAATAAATGCGGTTACGTAAGAATTATTTTACAATTTTACTGTCAAAATTCCCTATTTGCCCCACATTATATTCCTATTTTACCTCGAAAATAATTGTCATCATCAATTTGTGCCATCTTCATAATGAATTTTGGAGGGCAGTGATAAAACTTTCTGCCATCGCATGCACCGCCGCAGCTCAGTTCATTCCATTCCTTAATGTCGTCCAGTAATTTCCGTCCTGGAGGTCCTGGGTTCTTCTATCCAGAAACTCTGCCCTCGAGGATCAACCGTGGCAATGATCTATATATTATTAAACTCCTTTTTTTATATTTAGGACACGTCAATTTGACTTCACCTCGCCTGATGGTAAGCTGAAGGTAGAGTCTCAGAAAAGAGGGTCACCATTACATACACGTACCATGTTAACAATGGTGGCACTCAGCTTGACGGCCTCATCAGAAGAGGATTGTCGTTGCAGCACCGCGTGAACCCACCGGTCCCACTAGTGCTGCGACCACAATCCCCCTGCCCGGCTATGCACTTGCTGACCCCTGAACGCAATCAAACCGAAATTGGATTACTATGGAGGGTTTTTCGCAATCGTGCACGGTGGTACCCACCTGGCCGAATTTTGTGACAAATTTGTGTCATCAAATTTCTACCACCAGGATAATTTTGCCCAATTTGTTGTTCCATTTGCACCCCGTTTATAAATAAAATATGATGATGATGCCCGCTGCTCCGCCCGCGCGGAGCTCAGTTGTCGTTTTTTGGCCATATTTTCGGTTCCACTTAACCAATTGCAATTACACATACTGTAGATTTTAAGTCTAACCAAGACCTTTCTAATAGAAAAAGCCACATCATAATCCGTTCTGTAACTTTTGCGTCCATCGCGAATAAACAGACAAATAGATAAATAGACAATTTTTTTTAAATATCTTCAATGTACAAACACAACTAATTTACAATAACAATTAACAATAGTAGTCAAAAGGGACAACACTAAGATCGGTAACTTACTTGAAAGGTGATGAGGAGGAAGGGAAAAAGGAGGAAATCCCATCGGATACCCTCCGCCGGCCAGGCCATTGTCGGATTCGAACCGACTAAAACCGCACGCTCTCTTGGGACGCCGGGGTGTACGGTCGCCCCATAAGGCATTACCTCACAACCCAGCTGACTCAGGGCTATCTCCGGTTTCGAGATTAACCCCTCGGGTTTAGAAACCAGGGTTTCCCTGTCTCGCCCGCGGAAAATAGAGGGGGCGCTCAATGGGCCAAGGCGATGAGACCCTAAAATATACCTACTAAAATCCATTCAGCATGATATCTATTAAGATCAAACGACGCCTTTTCATTTAATCTTACTGCTCCCTGTAATCAGATTCTTCTGAGTTTAATTCATTAAATTGTCATTACTTCTCATTCGCTTCCAAGTAAAGATAACTTTAAATTCCAGACTGCATAACTGTTAAGTGCATGATTGAAGAAAGTATGGATGCAATAGAGTCGTTGAGATCAGTCTCGGGATTGCAGGGCATGAGCCAAATCATGACTGACCATTTCATTGATAGGACAAACCTTCAATTGTAGGATATTAAGTGGGCCGCTAAATTATTGCTTCGGCTAATAATATTGTTTGTGGGAAATTAAAGGCCGTTGATGTAATATGACGTCATAAAGTCGTAGTGGTATGCAAGTATTAGTGAAGGGCCTTTTTTTTTTACGTGCGGAAATCCCTTCGGATACCCCCCCGCTGGCCAGCTTATGTCGTGTCTCGACTAAAACCGCACGGTGTCCTCCCCAAGTGTCCGTTGCCGGGCACCCCGGGTAAGCCCTCGAAAGGATAATCCCAGGGTTGCCGGCGGACTTTGGCCGCCACCGCGTCCTCGCCTTGTGGGGTCGGGTTTTATCCCGTTTCGGTGAGTTGGCAGGCAGTGTGTAGGGCACACACGACACGCCTCCGCCTCGGCCTGCTTCTGTAAGGACGGATAGTCGGCCAACTGCCGTCCTCAGGCCCCGATCATGGAGGTCGGTAGTCCCGGGCGTAGATGAGTCTGCGGTGTCCTCGCCGCAGACTGCGAAACTCGGGGGCAGGGCGCCTGAAATAAAATAGCAAGCTGTTTTGAACGGCGATAATTTTTACATACCAGAAGTAACTGTAATTTATTCGGGACACGAGCAATAGATGTACTTTTTTCATTAGTGGAAAACTTATCATTTATAGATTGTCTATGCATCCCAATACCAATACAAATGTCACAGCACATTTGTTTATGAAACATGCTACAGGGTGTGTGTGAAAAGATGATGAAAAGTACAAATACTACAACAAATCTATTTTATTTTGTGAAAGTAGGTAACTCTTTTTAACCACAATCTTCAAAAGCATGTCTTGTCCTATGGACATTTTCAACTCATCGAATTCATCATCTTATCAAAGTTAGGTCAACTTTGATAAGATGATAGTGTCCGAGTTATTTCAACACAGTATCCACATTGCATCTACATTAGCCTGAATTGCAAAGAACACCAATCCAAATTCAAATTTATTCATACGTTCAGTTAATATTTAGAATGTTATTGAATTAAATAATTGAGCAATTGTAAATGAATCACTAGATTAACCGCAGTAATTAGCTATTAAATTATAATTACAATTTTATTCAATTAGATGCACGTTGAGATAAATATTGATTTATTGAGTTATAGGCATATATACAATGGACGTAAGTTTCGGACAGGACAGGGCTCGGACGTAAACGTAGGTAAGAGCCGTAAGAGGGAATAGTCGTGTCCGCGCCCCATCATTTCCGCCATGTCTGTTCGATACGTTTTCTATAAAAGCTCATTAAAAGGATGCTTCGACTGCGGTGTGTCCGAGACTTGCATCGGTTAAGTTTGATTTGCCCCAGAAACAAAGGGTTTTTAAATTAGACGAGATCTTACAAAAGCCCGGTACTTTTGTAAGATCTCAGTAAAGATCTCAGTAAAGATGTGAGCGTCATTTTAGCGGTTTACTCGCTAACAACTTTGACACGCACTGGATCAACACTTAGTTTATAAGATGACACTTGCACTTTTTCTATTAAACTCTTTTATTATAATCGACGTATTTACGACTAATCAACGCCTGCGCTTCCATAAGTGGTAGATATATTACAAAAATAAACCAACTTTGAGTTTATCGATTGCCAGACTAATCCACTGTTGAACGCCAACCTTAATTCGGTCGGATCGTTAACGTCCTGTTCGTGTATTTTTAGTTTACAATTAAGAATAATAAAAATGTTGCTTTTCATAAGTGCAAGAATATAAAAAGAAGTCTGTAGTGTATATTGAACTCGAATATTTATATCCTAAATTATGTGATGCTCCTCGGAAATAGCTACCTTCTACTACACAGTGCTATGTAGACCCAAACTATGCATAGCATACTTAGATTGATTTTTTATGTCAATATCAAATAGACATAATTCGTCATCTTCATCATCAGAGTGCGAATCTCTGTTGCATATAACTTGTCGGACTCTTTTTCACGATTGGTTTATCTTGACCTTTACGGAAGCCACTCCTGTCCGTCTCCTCAAACCTGAGAGTCTGCACCAGAGCCTCATCCGTCAATCAAGAGTTGTACCGGCTTGCAGATGAGGTTAGTTTGGGCCAAAAATATCTTAGTAAGCGCCATACAGAACAATATTTGCATAGATCGGTAATCGTACTCGCGACCATTGATGTAGCAGTCAAACTTAAGCGTCGGTAGCTTAGTGGTTAAAGAGTCGAGCCTACGATCGAGAGGTCCCGGGTTCGAATCCTGGCCATTACACTACCGACGTGAACCCACTCCTAACACAAGCAAATAAGTTTAGCTGGAGGGGTTAGTGGGAATATTAGTAATTTCGGTTAGAATTATTCTTTAAAAAATACTATACTAAATTGGAACTAATAATATACCACCTGTTACTACAAAATATACTATGAATCTGAAAAGTTATGCCAAAAAGTTTCATTGTGATTAGGTAGGTACACACACATGCGCATGAGTCACTTGACTTTATAATTATGGCGCGAGTAATGAGGAAGTGGCCCAGTAACGATTACTGAACGGGTTTACCCTCAGTGTACTTTATCAGCGCAATTTTCAATGAAATTCTTCGATTGTCTAACCACAATCAGTGGCGATGGAATAAACCAAAGGGAAATACATTTTATTGTTGTTAAAGTACTTTATACTATACTATTCAACTTATTTCAAGGTTAGATATGGCCAGCGACAAAAAAAGTTTGCCAGAGCGCCTTGAACATTTTTTTTTAAAAAGAGCGCCATTTTGGTTTCTGTCATGCAGATGACATTACAAAAATGCGCGCTTTGTCTATACAGATAGGTGCGTTCCATTTCACATTCAAAATTTAAAATTTATTTTCGCCTCACCCAGGAACCGCGACAAATTTTTTCTTCTAAAAATTGTCTAGTAATAAAAATTACATGAGATTATTCATTTCTTTTTTTCTTCTACAGGAATATCAGCAAGTGAAGCTCTACGCAATAGTTTGTGTCAGTCTCTTTGGGGTGCGTCAGCAAGTCGACCGGAGCCACGAGTGTCCCCCCATATCCACCATGAGACTACATATACAGCAAGAGGTAAGAACAGAGTATACTTATTAAATCTTAGATTTTGACTGTGTTGGAATTATTGCCAACATTAAGTTAGTATAATGCACAGAATCTAAAAAAAAAAACCATATGAATTTGCACGACATGCAGGCTCCCGCATGCGTGACGACACACACGGCGCAGCGCTGGCGCTAAGTGTTTTTATTGCTTGGCGACTATTGAAGTCCATTCAGCTTAGCTGGCAACTCGTGATGAGTTGCCTGCAACAATTTTCAATCAGCCATGCCATATTATGTACGCTACATTTCTAATGGTTAGTGAAAATACTGCAAACTTTAACTCCCTTCTTCTCCTTCACAATGTTGTCATTCCTTCCGCTTTCCAGCCCGCTCAAAACTACACGTGTTTGCTTTTGCCTTATTTAAAAAAAAATCTGAAGACATGATTTAAAAAAATGTTCTTTTCTCTCCTCAAAATGTTTTGACATAATCTGTACAACATGAATCGAATTTTCTCAAACAAAATGTGTCTAAAGTGCTAAGCCCCCACGTACGTGACGTACAACATTCACATTAGAAGCCTATAATCCTTGTTACGAAATCACCAATATATCTGGCATGTCTTTGAGTTGCCGCCAAATTATCTCCATCAAGTGTTCCGGCCATCAGATACCCTATCTTAAATATCAGACTATATTTGCAATTGCAAACCGCAACGTTTAAATAACCGTTTGTCCCTTTCTTACGTAGGCTTTATTGTATGTTTTTGTTTTTTGCTATCACCTGATATGTTATTATCAAAATAAGCGTTTTGGTTGATAATATTGAAGTATATTGAAACATAACTATTTTTAACAGATTCTATCGCGATTTAATGGTGTTATTTTATTTCTTACACTGATCTCAAAGTTTTATTTGCTTTTTAGCATTAGGGAATTTTGGATTCCCTTCCGTTAAAAATAGTTTTTGCAGAAAATGTTTGTGGAAGCTGTTTAAAGGCAAAACTTTACTTAATGATATACTGTTTAAAAGAGGATTATATCCCGGATTCAAGCTAATTTCACTCCTAACTTTATTAATTTAAAATTTCCATTTGTGTTTTTTGTGTAAAATATTTCATAAACTTGAAGGAAAGCAGGAGAATATCTATCTGTAGGACTTGACTAGTGTGAACATTAAGAAATATATGAAGTACACCTTAAATTTATTATAATAAGAGATGTAGAAATAGTACTGTTTAGCTTCCAATTTTCTGTAGGAGTACTGCCCCTATCAAGCAAATCCCAAAACTTGGCCTGGAAAATTCCGTTATCTACTACCTTTACAATGAGCTTGATAAACAAATTACCAACCCTGCACAATAAAAATTATGGCCAGTCATTATTACACAAGCGCCAAACGACGTCTATCATTGATTTAGCATACCTACCTATATTGTATTGTGATATAAAACTACAAACAATAGCCATTATCAAGAACCATAAATAAAAACCCAATACCACGTTTTTAATATTGGACGAAACTTCAATAACGCTAGCAAATCCCACGGCTTCAGATTTGGGGCTTGACGTACTCCTATCTCTTGTATTATCTTATCGACGCCGTCAACGCGTATCACTGGCAAAATTACCTTGTTTTATGACTCTGATTTTAGCGGTACCACAAAGGTACGATAAGGTATCGATAGTCTATCAAGTTTAAACGACATGTTATGATGGTTGTAATTTTTGTGTCGAACAAATTTCGGTGCAGATAAGGTACGGATAGCAAATGTATGGTTTCCTGCTTTCGTGGTAGAGGAGTCGAGATTAGTAAATGATAATTGATTTGTGGTATGCATAACTTTATATTATAATTCTTTTTTCCATGACTTGGTTCACGTGAATTTCATTATCATCCTTCTAGCGATAGCTTACACTTTGGAACCTATTAAGGAATTTTGTTTGTTTTTTCGCAGTTACATCGATTTTATCAATGAAATCCTCACCTCTTTCATTCCATCTTGGTATTTTCTGAGTTTCTGAGTCTATCCATGAAGCTAGCTACTGAGGAATGATTCTGTTAAATTTTCTTAAATAGAGAAATGTTTGCAAAAGAAACTTGTTAAAATCAAATAGTAAATTATTACTCCCGTTCTATCCAACACAATACGTGCAGAACTGATTTTTTTCCCTCTACCAACAATCACTGTTCTTAAGAGCGTTAAAGAGTCGATTGAACTGCCGAGGCCCTTAACCTAATATAAACCCTAAACCTTAAACTAATGACCACCATTTAAGGAATAGTGGCCTTTACTTGATGAACTTCTTACCATCAAGTGGGGTCACATTGATGGACTAAACATTAATAATATTCATTTCATTAATTATGATAATCACTTAACATTACAAAAGAGACGAAAATCAATTCTTGTGCTGACCATAACAGCTGTCTCGGCGTTGTAAATCCAATTCGGACATGTGTACCGTGGTAGGCAAACATTACTGAACACGATAAGGCTCTGAGGTCGTATGTTCGAACTCCTAACTAAACGAATTGTACGACCATCGCGCCGCGCAATCGGTGCTTATTAATATTTTATCGATATGTGTTTAGGTATTTATGTACATTTTGAAGTGAAACTTCTTTGGAATCGTGATTTCAAAGTCGAAACGAAAAAATAAGTTCATAGTTTTTTTTTAATCAGGGACTTTTCAGAAGTTTCATTTCTACCGTGTGTGACTTGCACACACACACACACTATAAAAGGGTAAAAAGGGGAATTGTGTAAAGGGTAAAAAGGGGTAATGTGGCAAGGGTAAAAACGGGAAATATAGAAAGGGTAAAAAGGGGAAAAGTGGCAAGGTTTTTTTTTGAGGTTTTTTATGCATGTGGAAAGAATTGAAATTTTACAAGACTTTGTACTCGGTGATTTATCATCATCTTGGGGTTGAGTCCCAGTGGCATTTAAGGAGCCTGGGGTCCGGTTTCCATCTTTGCCTCCTGCACTTCGTCTGGTCTATGACCACCCTCTACCACCCACGCGAAAGCGGATACATGATGAAAACGGCGAAAATTTTTATAAGGTAAGGTTGATCACTTTGTTTCTCGGTGACTGACCTTTTTTTTTACGTGCGGAAATCCAGTCTAAATTAAATGATAATAAGTTATCATGCGTACAATGAATAACCATAAATATCTTGCGTTTTTTTTAACGTCTGGAAACTCCCACAGGCTTCACCCCACCGGTGCCAGCGATGAGGTGGGTATGTCGGAATGGATCCGACTGAAACCACACGGTGTCCTTCCCAAGCGTCCATTGCTGGGCTCCCTGGGTACACCCTCGAAAGGATAACCCCAGGGTTCCCAGCAGACTTCGGCCGCCATCGCGGCCTCTCCTTTGGGCTCCGTTTAAAGTTTCTACTGAAATCAAAAACAAACTTGTCATTTTTAAATTTGCCAACTGTGTACCAAAGTTATTGCAGGCTCATTTTGATAAATACTTCTTATTTTAATTGATTTATTGAATTAATGAAAGTAACAATACATATTCTGTTTATGTATTCATGAAATGCTGTGAAAAAATGAGCTTTGTATGGTAGAAACTGTTTGAATGTTAATACTTTAGTAGGTTATGCTTCAATGGCCCTTTCCTGGCATTCAATTTCTTGGGTAAAACCAGGGCTAATAGGGTTCACTGTCTGGTTCGGGAACCGTCGTCGGTTCGGGTTTTATACAGCCATTCAATTGCTACCTTTAAGGACTTTTAAATAAATGACTTTAATAGTAGTGATATTTCATAATACGAATAAAATAAAAGACCATGAAATAATAATAAATGAATAGAAATGAACGAACGGAAAATATGCTAATGTTTATGAAAAGTCACGGTTTCAAATAAATTTTCATTATCAAAATATAATCAGCTAAATTAATTATAATGAATTAACACAAAATGAATGGCATGCTGATGATTGTCAAAATCGTACAATCAATTAACTACAATATCATGGACTAATACAGAATGAATGAAAAAGATATCGAGATTCAAATGAACATAATGGAAAATTTGATGATAATCGTTAAAAGCTAGACGGTTTAACAAAAAAACTTTCAGACTTAATACTTGCGAATCAAATAACAAAAATATGAAATACAATGCTCGGTCAATCAGAGGGTAACATTCGTGCCTGGTATAGTTGTCAATATTTGCCCAGCGGCGGTCACGACACCGCTTGCTTGTTTGCCTTGTTATTCACCGTGTTTGTCGAGGCCGGCCAAGTCTTATAACCATTGTTGGCATGACATTTGAATGTAATTGTTTTTTGTCAGTTTACGTTTATTTTGTGCGGGTAATTTAGATTTTGTACAATGACCTATAGTTATTAAGAAATAATAATTTCGTATCGAGTTAAATATAATTCAAATTAGCTTGAACCATCAAAAATCAAAATATGAAAGCTAAGAACCGACACTTCTATGGACTTTATCCGAAATAAACTTTTATTATTATTATTAGTACTGAAAGTATATAATAACGATAGATTTTACTTTAGACTTTACCATACATTTTAGGTATTTTTTTTTAACGTGCGGAGCTCCTTCGGATACCCCCCCGCCGGCCAGCGGGGGTGGTTAGGATATAGTATACAAAATGTATAGGTCAGATATGTATAGGTGTTCATTTACATTCATTCATTCGTTCTTTTATTTAAAAGCTTTGCTGATTTTGAAACGCTTAAGCTGTTTATATTCACAATCTGGATAGATTGAACATTGTGAAATTCGGTACAAATTAGGTTATTTGCACCGAAACTCACAATGTTTCTTTATGACTAAATACACAAGAAAATGAGTAAAAAATCTAGTTATCAAGTGTTTGTTGCTTTATTGACATAAATTACATTGGTTACATTATAAAATAGGTTCACTAAATTTTTATATATGTTACATGTGCCATTCAATATTATGTATACTACTGCTTAGTGGTAAAGGAGTCGGCTTGCGATCGAGAGGTCCCGGGTTCGAATCCTGGCCAATACACTACCGACGTGAACGGTAACCCTCCTAACACAAGCAATTTAGCTTAGCTGGAGAGGTTAGGGGAATACTAGTATTTTCGGGTATTGATATTCTTAAAAAAAAATCTAAGTGAACGAAACTAGGAAAGAAAGTACTTTTAAGTTTGGAAATCTTCAGATTGCAAAGTACCTACGACCTATTTTAAAAGAGTCTGAAGTATTTTGGTAACCTTCACCAATTTAGCTTGTTAGTTTAACCCTCAAAAAGAGATCAAGTATCAGCAAAATTAATCTCAAATCCTACTTTACAGCCAAGCATTAAGTTTGTGGCATTAACCTCAATCACATTTATAGCCAAAAATCTTTTCTTTGTTGACTAACAATTATCAAACGACAGTTTAATCTCAAAGAGCGGTGCCTTTGAGATTTCGTCAACGTTTACAGACAAACAAACATTTAAATCTACCGTTAGGAAACAAATTTGAACCTTGTATCACAAGCTTTAAGGTTTTTGTTGTCAACTTACAGAGTTCTAAGTTGTCATGCATCACAAATATGAAACGTCCTATTGTTTCAGCAAATAATTCTATGGAAGAGAAGAGAAATCGGGCCACATACAAAGACGCCGCTTAGATAGTGGGGTCACTCTGATAACCGAGTTTTGTACTCCGAAATTTGTTAGAGTACTTCGAAATTATATTTCACTTGAAAGGTGATAAAGACCTCTGTGATTTAAAATTGACCAATCGTCAACCTCGAAATAGTACTTGGGACAGCACTCAAACCTTATGACAAGATTCAGCCAGACTATTACAACTTTAATTCCAAATTCGAAATTGACGCTAGAATAATTTCTATGAGGCAAATAAATGAAGGGAGCTGGCCTATAGCCATCAACTGGTTACTTTTTTATGGACTGCAATGCTGTATGTTAACTGTCAGATGGTGAACTATTCTTTAATCGTTATGTACGATGCTCATAGAAAAAGATAATAATAATCCCTATATTATATTTAGCTAAGAACCAAAAAGAAACCAAAATTGCGCAAAAGTGAGGTATTAACTGGTATTACCCTCATACGGTGCAGACAATTTCATTTAAAACTGAACCTTTTTACCTTTTCTTTACCACACTATTAAGACTTGAAATTCATTACCAACTCATGTGTTTGCGTCTTCCTACAATCCTGGATGCTTTAAGCAAGATGTGAAAAATCATCTATCGAGGCCATCAAACTGAAGACCACAATTTTTTTAGATTTCATACTTAGGCTACATGCTACAACTTACTATCAAAAGAAACCATATTGAGGTGTGTTATATAAAAAAAGAAAGAAGTAATACTTAAATCGCGATATAATCCGTTAGAACTCATTTCATTACAACGTGTAATATTAACGTGCCGAAAGCTTCCTAAAGTATCATTTTACAGCTTATGTTCTGAATAGAGAAGTTAATATTTATTCAAAAACGCAAATAACAAGAATGCAGTGCAAAATTGTTATCAGTTATCGCTTCACGTATACCAACTTTCCAAAATGCCAGACGTGGCTTGTAATCCTTGGTCAAGATATCATACAAATTCTTGTGATCTAACCGAACGATCTGATTTATCATACTTATCATGAAGAAGTTTTTGACACTGCTAATACCAGTGGGGTGACGTTGCAAGTACGTGTAATCACGGATACATTGGTAGATTACACTTACACGTTCTATTCGATTCAATTGTTCACATATATAAACACTGTCGATTAAGATGACTCGTTTGATGTCAATTTTGTTTTTATTCGTGTGTAAATTTAGAAAAAGCTTTGTTTAAGAAGCTAACTAAGGGCCTGCGCTGCGTTGAACGTGACACTCGCGAGTGGTGCAAGTAGGAAGTACTTGAACCACGCGCTCGTGTCACGTTCGTCCCTTTTTTCAGGGCTAGAGTTATATTAACATTTATGTTTTTCTATTTTTTTCGGGCCCAGGCTGACTAAACTATTGCCGTCACCAAGAAACATTTATTATCTTTTAACTAAAGAAAAATCTTCATAATTTAATTGTTGATTGTGTAAAAGTCGTAAATGATATTAACTAGTTCGCCAATAATAAAATCAATTAATTGGTTCAATTTTATGATTTTTTCACAAATAAATGTAACTTTAATCAAATTCTAGAAATTATTAACCCGTAAATGAATGAATGAACGATATGTTATCGATGACTTCTATGGATATTACTACAAAAGTTATTTAGGCCAAAACTTGTGTCGCGGATCAGGGGTCAGTTGGGAATGAGGGAGGAGAATTTTAGAAATACAGATGAGAGCTACAAGTTGCGGGGAATTGCCATCAACTAAATGTATGACCAATTTTTGTTCCGTTCAATAAGTCTAGTAGCGAAAGTCATTGCTTGTAATCAAATTTCTTGATCATTCGGTCTACAGGTACATTATACATCAGGGGTGCTTGGTTGGAGACCTCCACGCGGTGCACCCTGGGCAACGGAGACGGCAGCGCCTCTCTCCTAGGGTGGGAGAGACGCTGCCGCCTACGGCCAACTCCGACCGAGGCGAGGACGGCCCTGTTAAGGGCTGTTTGGAAGCTTTCCACGTGTCCCTCTGATTAGCAGAGGGCACAGTGGAGAGCAAGTAAGGGGGCCATCTCGAAACCGGAGATGGCCCAGGGTCAGTCGGGGTGCGAGGGATATGCTCTATGGGTAACCTTACACCCCGACGTCTTACGACCCGAGACGGCGTGCGGTTTTAGTCGGTGCAAGCCCGACATAACCGCCCCCGCTGGAGACTCGCCGCTCTCCAGCGGGGGCGGTATCCGAAGGGATTTCCGCACGAAAAAAAAAAAAAAAAAAAAAGGTACATTATACATCACGTATTTTGATTTTTGCTGTTGTTTATTTATTTTCATCTCTCCTGTTCGGAAAGTTTAATTTTCATGGGTAGATTGCCGGGTGGAAAGTAGCTTATTTCATCCCTAGGGCGGAAAGTCATTTTTTTTTAATTTTAGGGTTTGCCATGGAGTCCATGATAATTAAGTTACGTCATAATGCCTTGATATCATGACGATTTTTTTTATATGGCCGCCTAAATACTTGATTACAATGTAACCAATAGATTCGATTTTCAAAACTTTTCTAATGTTGGCAGTATGTACGTGAATTATAACTTTTTTTTTCAGAATTAAAAAGAAACAATTTAAGTTTGCTAAATAATTAGCGGGAAAACGAGATTCAATATAAATAAATACCTTGTGTTAATTATGGTTAAAAATGGTTTTGGAAAGTGATTCCAGTGACATGGATATTAATTTAACTCCCGATGAGATTGAAGAACAGGCAAAAGTTGTTGTTAATAATCCATTTTCAAATTGTTCTAATTTTACTTTAAATTTTAACTGATAATCAATATACCTGTTTCATTAAATGTGTGTGAGGTATTTTAATTTTCTCACATAGTCGAAATGAAAACTAGAGTGTTTACCTCGGGTGAATGTCACCACTTCGTTCGAGCGCCAAAACTATCTCGGATGAAATGGCTGACTTTCAACCCTTGTGTAACAATCTACTATTGCATTACAACATAAAAATATTAAAATCTATTTTTGGTATTACTTTACGATAAAATATTACTCCAGCTATCTATATATAGGGTTAATAAAAGAGCTAGCTTTGAATTACTGACATTGACAATATAAGCGGCAGTTTGAAGGTTATAAGATATTTCTTTGTAAAAACACAACCGTAAAGATTAAGATTGATAAAGTAATCAATAATTTTACAGCAATGCATAATCAAACCGTCACGTAACAACTTTGATTAGTGTAATCCACACACGAATGGATTACACCAACAAATCCTGCGAGATTAAGCCCGAGGTTTTGCGATAAAGTAATGATTTTTTTATGTTTCATACAGTTGTAATTTTCTTTAATACTTTAAAACACATTACATAGCGCCATCTAGACTCAAACCACGCGTAGCTTGTGGGCATAGTTTAAGTGTGGTTTAAGTAACTTGTGTTACAGGTCTTTGAAGGCAGAATAACATTCTTAGATATTTTTTGTAGATACATAAATAAAAAAATAAATAAATATTCTACGACATTCTACACAGCGCTTTCTAGACCCAAAGTAAGCATAGTTTAACTAGCTTGTGTTATGGGTTCCAGAATGCGGATAAACATACTTATATACTTTTTTTTTTGTAAATACATACATATTATACATAGAAACACCCAGACCAATGCAAATAGACATATTCATGCATACAAATATTTGCACTGAGCGGGAATCGAACTCGCGCCCCCCTGTCGTAGCAGTCGAATGCACTACCGCTACGCCACAGAGGCATATACCACATACATATAAAACATAGAAAAATCCAAACTTATGCAAATATACATATTCGTGCATACAAATACTTTCATTAGCTTTTAATTGCTCGCACAAGCGTGGCTAGCAAACCAAGAAACGAACTATAGAATAAGCTAAATAATTGAGTTTCTAATATCGATATTTATCACCTTGAAGGTGGTTTTAAATCTAATATCAATCAATCAATTAGCCTATTGCAGTCCACTGCGGGTCATAAGCCCCGCCCAAAGTGAGATTTAATATTATGAAACCATTTAATCATCGACTGGAAAAACCCAACGCGACAACGTGCGTTTGTGCGGCTCATGGAATAGGACGCAATACCGCGTTAGGTATATTGTAATAAAATTGCGTTGGATCGCGTACCGATTGTCATTCGTCTTTTTGATAAGTTTAATATACTTTGTTAAAGGTTCTTATGGAATGAAAAATAAAGAAAATACCGTAGAAAAATTCAATAAAGTAAGTAGATAGTAGTAGGCCTAAAAGGTAGTAAAAAAAAAAAAAAAAGATGATTTAAACAGCGGCCATGTGACAGTCTTTTGAATTACTGTACTTTCCGATACGAGAGCGAAAAGTAAAGGAAGTAAACTTAACGACTACCTATTTCAGTATTCCACGCGGGTGTGAAACTGCGTGTTACAACTTGCCCTGTGTCTTGCGCGTGCGCATGCAGGCACCTGCACGTCGTGCAAATACGGTTTTCTTAAAGGATTTTGTGCAAGTTATCTGCACGAAATAAACTGAGTATTATATGCACGAAACAAGTTCCTACATGCGTGCACACGTACGACGCAGCGCGGACCCTTATATGAAATGCCAAATTAAAAGGTTATAGTAGACAGCCCGTAGTTATTTATTATCAATAGTTTGCTAATCTAAACCGATAAAAGGTATTAAAATCATATTATTACATTTGATAAATGGGATTAGTAGCGAATGATAACATTTGATTTACACATTATTTTTGTCGATGAATACTTTTAACATATACCTACTTGTGTTCTCTGGCGATAGATCGTCGATCATTTCTCTAGATAGTTTAAAATGCAATATCTGCATAACAGTAGATATGAAGTATATGGAGCCTCGACACCAAGATCCCACCCCCCCACCAAGGGCCCCCTGCCTACCTAACCTACACACCGGTACATCTGCTGATTGATGAACGAGGCTGTGGCGCAGGCTTTGTGTTTGTGTGGCAGGCTCGGGGTCGGGGGTCAGACACGAGTACGACACGACATTCAGTACGACAGTCGTTGCTCCCATAAAAGCCAAACCCAGAAAGAAAGCAGCAGAACGGATTCCAGGCCACAAAGTGCAATCTTTGGATGAAACCGGGACTACCGCTGTGATTATGATGATAATAAATAATGATAAATAAATATTCTAGGACAAATTACACACGCTATCTAGACCCAAACTAAGCAGAGCTTGTCATATGGGTTCTAGAATGCGGATAAACATACTTAAATACTTTTTTGTAAATACATATTACACATAGAAATACCTAGACCAATGCAAATATACATATTTGCACTGAGCGAGAATCGAACCCGCTGATGAGGCGATAGAAGGTATCACTGGACATTGGTACTGGGGAGTAGAAGATGGGGACCTGATGGTGAAAGATTTTGGAATCTAGCTATTTTGGAATTTTGATCACAGAATATGAAGTTTTGATAGATTTATCGATAAATTAGAAAAAAATTATGTGTGCGTGTACTAGTGTACACAGGTAAGAAGTGAAACTTCTTTATGACCTTATTTTTCGAAAAATGATCTACTATATGCAACTTTACAGACATTGGTTAAAAAAGTTAAATTAGATAAAGTTTAACAAGAGGCCTTTATTATCATAGACATGAATACAAATAATACAATTATTTCATTTTACCTTATTACTACTAAGATTATTACAGCATTTCATTGAAGTAAAAAAACATTCGTATTAGTTAATAATAACTTGTTTTAATGGAATTATACATTGTCCGATAGTTACAATCAAAAACTGAGGTAAACCTTAAATAACTTGAAAAAAATAAATACCATAATCACACCCACGTGATGGTGTATTGAAAAATACAATCAAAAATTGAAGTTAAAAGAAAAATAAATACCACAATCACACCCAAGTCTTAGAAAAAGAGATATAATTACTTACTTTTTTAGAAATTCACTGGAATTAGAATTAAAAAAAAAAAAAAAAAAAAAACCCTTCGATTTTACTGATCACTATCAGTCGAATAAATTAACTTTTTTTAAAAGATGGTGCGTAACGGAAAAATGTGACGCGTAACCGAAAAATGTGACGGTTTTTTTTCCAACGCCGATAAAGAAGTTTCACTTAAAAAAAATCGCCTGAAAAAGTTTAATTCTGTATCCAGAACGGTCCCCCATCCTTTTTTGATTGTATGAGCCCCTGATAAAGGTGTTAGAAATCCATGAAATTTCAAAGCAAACTTTCAAGGAAGACCATTTTTTGGCTAGCCGACTTTAGGGCCACTAATCTCTAGGTCCACTTGTCCGTATTAAAACTTTTAAATTTCATTATTTTTCACTCACAATTCGAAGACCGTCAACATATAAAAGTTATTATGTACAGTTAGCATAATACAAAATAGCTGAAGGGTGTCCGAATAGACAGTAAAAAATAAATTTAAAAAAAAGTGTACACGGACAAGTGGACCTAGAGATTAGTGGCCCTAAAGGCGGCTAGCCATTTTTTTTTTCATTTTAAAGCATAATTAATAGAAAAAATCATTAAAAAAACTTTAAGACAAAAAGTTCTAGGAATTAGAATGGACTCAGACCGTATATTGCATGCACTTTGCTTCACTTTACAAAGACCGTAATTTTTTTTTTAAATATCAGTAAACTCGTAAATAATATTTTATATTGCTTTACTCACCCGAAAATGGTTACAAAGTTTATCAGATAGGTTTTATAAACAGATAAAATATACCTTTATCTGCATCGAACTATATGTGATTATAATTAGTCATATCGTGAATATTATTATTTTATTTTATTTTAGTTTTATTTAGTTTAGTTTAGTTAGGTTTACAAAATAATCTATGCTTTTTTATGAGTTAACTAGAAGACTATCGTAAAGATAGTTTGATCGTGTAATTCATTTTGTATTTGCTCCACTAGTTCACAATCTTGTCGCTTCATGGTAAATTTGTACTTCGTGATAGGTTGAATTTCATCAACAAAAATCCCTTCAACTAAACCAAATTCTCACGTCTTGCATCTTACTGAATGAAATTGATTTAGTAAAATTTGATAAACATAGTTTAATTTTATTTGATCTTGGTTCCTATCATTAAACACTTTTTATAAGACTGAATATGTGTCTCGCAACCGTCACAATTGCTATTTATTATGCAATATAAATACCTAAAAGTGATTAATTGTAACTTGCCGCGACCCGGGCATCAAACCAGGGACCTCGCTGCCACTGTGCTACCAAAGTATAAATCCCTCATAAATCAATACTTCATATTTGCACGTGGAGTCCATTCCACCCGCACTATATTAAAATTTTAAACACGCCACGCTCCCCGTATAATTTCATTTCATCATAACGCCCAATCTTTATTAATGACACATACGTGACATTGCATTCTGTGACATGAACTTTATTCATATTGGTTACAAATTAAATGTCTAATTTCTTTTATTTAATATTGATTTATGTATTGAACAGTAGAATAAAATAGAAGGGCTAACCCATCTTTGCTCATGAGTCTCGTAGTAATTAGGCGATTAAGGGTTAGGGCTGTTCTACATCCGACAGTATACAGGGTTGAAACGCTAAGTATGTCCAGGGACTTACAGTTCAGATAAGGGAGAGAGATGGAACTATACACGGTGTATAGCTGCATCTCTCTTCCTCAGCTCAACTACTTTGCTATAAGAGCGTCGTAGTAAGGGGTGTGTAACGGTTGATGTAATAACAAAAAATCTAACGTTCAATTGGCCTTATTTCAGTTAATATACTTTTGTTTACTATAATGATCAATTGAGATAATATAATTTCATTTTATCTAATTTCTTATGATATAAGGAACATTTCCTTTAATGCACATTTGACATAATATTAATTCAGAATATTATGCATTTACTATAATACTCATAATCTCTAACATTTAATAAAATTTAGAAAATCTGATACAATTTTAAACGCCTGCTTTCATTTCTCACCAGATATCAAATCAATTATGGTTAATATCACGACTCAGAGCAATCCGACTTGGATGGGTTCGAGGTTTTTTTTTATAAACCACCCAGAAGTAGTAGCCCCGCACAGCGGGGCTCCGTCGAGCCATAGGTCAAAAGAACATTATTTTAAATGAATATTATATAAAAAGAATATTATACGCATTGAAAATTATATAAAATGAACGTTATACTAAATGTTATTATATTATAGGAATATTAGATGATATAAAACATTAGGTCATATGAATTTAGATTACTTGACATTAAAGCATATAAAAATTATATCATATGAACGTTAACGAAGTGAAATTAGAGCATTTGTTATTATACCAAACATTACACACCCCTTAGTAAGGCCCCAGACGGTGAATCCGTAATTTTTAAAGATATTACAAAATTTTAAATTGATATGAAATCTGCATCCGCTGGCCCGTTCATAGATTAACTGACTGCCCTCAACTAGATGAACGCCAGAGTCGGATAATTTCATGTGCGTAACTCAAAAGCTTCTTATCTAGGTATGATTATTTTAAACGAAAAAACAAACAATCGCGCACAATCATTACCTTAGCGAGGACCCCAGTTGCATCTGCCGCTTCTTTCTCTTCCTTTAGATTTGGTTTATACGGCTTTTATGGGGGGGACTGCCGCCTGCCCACCCTTTTTTTTTTTTACGTGCGAAGATCCCTTCGGATACCCCGGCCGGCCAGCGGGGGCGGTTATTTCGTGCATCAACTAAAACCGCACGGTGTCCTGCCCAAGTGTCCATTTCCGGGCACCCCGGGTAAGCCCTCGAAAGGATAACCCCACGCTTGACCGCCCTGAGAGAAAAGCCTTTGCCAAAACCTCGTACTTTAATTAACAGGCGTACCGGCTTGCAGGAGAGGTTGTCTTGGCTCTGATGGTCTTGGTGTGGACTCATTCACCTAAACATACGCGAACTTTTTTTTTAAGAGTAATATTAGTAACCGAAATTACTAATATTATTCCTAACCCCTCCAGCTAAGCTAAATTACTTGTGTTAGGAGTGGGTTCACGTCATAGTGTAATGGCTAGGATTCGAACCCGAGACCTCTCGATCGTAGGGTCGACACCTTAACCACTAATAACCGACGCTTCGACTATTTCACATTAACTATTATACACATTTGACGTTCCTGTAATTTATAAATGTGAAACTCGAATGTCAAATTTCGAAATTTAAAATTCAGATTTTTTTTTAAATGTATAATGGAATGGACTAGGTCTTAAATTGCAAAGTAAACCTAAAAAGTACCTACTCAATCAAACAGTACTTACTACTAAATAATCAGTGGTTCTACCAATAACGCTTTTAATAAACAGTGTTAGGTCATCAATCACATTGATAACATGTTTTTTAAACTAAAATGTATTAAACAGATAACCCGCAATCACTGGTTTATCTATAATCACACATATTAAATTCTACTTATTTTGTAATCTGGGTTTAGTATAAGAATTAAAATGTTTTTACTATATCTTAAACTTTGTTGTGTTAAATGTAGTTTTTCTACTGCTGGTTAGAATTAGTTTAGTTGCGAACAATATACACGAAAAAAAAGTTACGAACAATATTTTTTGAAACTACTTTTGATGAAACCCGTCTAATATCAGACTTTCGAAACAAATTATGCATACTTTCAAACTTAAAATGATTGTCAAGTCAGTCAACGACAAAAGTTGACATATACTAAAATATATATATATATATATATAGGTTCGATTCCCGCTCAGTGCAAATATTTGTATGCATGAATATGTCTATTTGCATTGGTCTGGGTGTTTCTATGTATAATATGTATGTATTTACAAAAAAAAAGTATTTAAGTATGTTCATCCGCAGTCTGGAACCCATAACACAAGCTAGTTAAACTATGCTTACTTTGGGTCTAGAAAGCGCTGTGTAGAATGTCGTAGAATATTTATTATTATTATTATTATTATTTACTTTTTTTCTTGGAATACATTGTACAAAAAATAAAATATTTAAATTTTTTTGAAGTGTGGAAGTAGTAGTAGTAAAGAATCATTGTATGTACACAGGTTATCGAAATGTATAAGAGAGAAAAACTAAATTTTCTAGTGTTCAATAAATGTTAGATATTCTAAAATAAATATAATAAAATACTATCCGCGACAATGTAACCACACAAATCGATGAATTTAACCGATCATCATGGTTTTACCAGCCCCATAGTTACATAGCTTAATTTGGAATTTAAAAAAAACGGTAGAAAATTTCGTTTTAAATAATGTAGTAGGTACTAAAGTAAGTGTAGGGGTGCTTGGTTGGGGACCTCCACGCGGTGCGCCCTGGGCAACGGAGACGGCAGCGCCTCTCTCCTAGGGTGGGAGAGACGCTGCCGCCTACGGCCAACTCCGACCGAGGCGAGGACGGCCCTGTTGAAGGCTGTTCGAAAGCTTTCCACGTGTCCCTCTGATTAGCAGATGGCACAGTGGAGAGCAAGTAAGGGGGCCATCTCGAAACCGGAGTTGGCCCAGGGTGAGTCGGGGTGCGAGGGATATGCTCTATGGGTAACCTTACACCCCGGCGTCTCAAGACCCGAGACGGCGTGCGGTTTTAGTCGGTGCAAGCTCGACATAACCGCCCCCGCTGGCCGGCGGGGGGGTACCCGAAGGGATTTCCGCACGAAAAAAAAAACAAATAGGTACTAAAGTAAGTATGTTTAACATGCAAAATTCCCACAGTCATTCATCAAAAGCTCATAAAAGTTACAACGCAAATATAAATCGCACATACAATATTTTTAATTTGTTAAAAGCTCTTGGAAAAATGGCAATCAGAATGCATCGCCAGCAGTTAGCTCAGCCGCGCCTTTTATAATTAAAATTGCATTAAGCCTGCATAGGCAGACGCTAATGACGCTAATGCACTGTTTGACTTAAAAAAAAACAGACAGACGACTTGTAATCCAATTTCAAAAATGTTCTAATTCGATTGCAGTCACATTGTTTGTCTTTTGTGTCGGTTAGAGTGTAAAAAATGGAAAAGAAAGTCGTTTGACGTGAACCAGAATTAGAAGGTTTTGTTCAAAAACTCTCCTAGTAGGTTTTATGTTTCATTTTAATTAGTTTTATGTATAATTATTTTGAGATATAAGTCGAGACTTAATCGCGGTTACCCTTTCGATGATTGACCACGACACCCGTTCAACCCGCGATGTTTTGATCCGAATCAACGAAAAATAAAACTTTATGACTTAACTTTATAATATTCTGCGAAATTGTTACTACATAGCGCTATCTAGACCTAGTTCCAAACTAAGCATTGCTTTATAATATCGGTTCTAGAATGTGGATAAACAGACAAACACATTTTTATCTGTGATGCACGCTATACGTAGAAATATACTCAGTCCAATACAAACGTACATATTAATGAATACAAATATTTGTACTAATGGGTTGATTACACCTAACGAGTACAGTGGCGAGTCAGTGTCCTCGGCCGAGTGCTCGGTTGGTTTAAACACTTTAACGAGTGCTCGGCCGAGTGCTAGGTCGAGCAGAGAGGCGAGAGAGTCACTAGAATCCCAATCTGTTTACTAGGCCGAGTACTGACTCGCCACTGTACTCGTTAGGTGTAATCAACCCATAAGCGAGAATCGAACCAGCGACCTATGGCGTAGTAATCATAGAAAAAGTACAAAGCCAAAAGACCCCATCTAATGATTATTACAATTATAAATCAAAGCCCAAAATTATATTACATAATTACCAACACAATAATAGAACGCCTTTCTTTACATTTCACTGAGGGTCGTATTCAATATTTGGCGACGCCATAAATTCGAGCATACTGTCGGCCGAACAATGAATCTAAATAACCATTAATATGTAATAAATACTATAGGGTAGAATCGTGTCGGTAGGGAACAAACAAACAAGTGTAGGAACAGTAACCCTTAAATGCTGGGCATTGTGAAAAGAGACCCGCGCGTGTAATACCCGGTCCGAGGGGATTGAGGACCGCAATGACGAAGTCACCGCCGAATTTTGCCGAAGTTTCCCGATTGGTTCCGCTCCAAATGCCGACAGCTGCTGCGTTTCAGATGGGGGTCCCTCTTCATTAGTGGAGCTTGTCTCGTCTCGAGATGGATGTTTGTTTTTGGACAGAAGTGTTGATGGCTACTTGATGATGTATGAATTTTATTTTGTGGGACATCTGTAGTTATTTCTTTTTACAAAAAAGAGCATGGTTTGAATGTCATAGTAACGTGTTCTTTGTTAAACGTTATATTTTAACTTTATTCTTAAATTTTCATTAGTTTCTAATTTAAAATTAAGTTCATGCTATTCTCAGTCAATTATATTAATTGAAATTCTAATTTACTGAACTAAGATTTTTTCTATACTTTACTTTAAATTTATAAACTAGTATCCATATTTTTAAATGTTTTTTTTTCAAAGTCACAACAGATAAGCTCTTCAAAAAGGGTACAATTATTTTTTCTGGAAATTACATTTCTGGACGTGTTTATGACACCTGATTTTTTGGAGTAGATCCATAAGTTACGATGACCGCTTACTGCCTGGTCCACTTGTACGTATTTATGTATATTACGGGTATGGAAAAGATATAATGTTGATATATGAAGCCATTTCCACTAGAACACTATTATTAACACAAAATTAACCATCACCGAATAACCTAATCTCTATTC
The DNA here is from genome assembly GCA_946251805.1 of Cybosia mesomella. Taxonomy (NCBI): domain Eukaryota; kingdom Metazoa; phylum Arthropoda; class Insecta; order Lepidoptera; family Erebidae; genus Cybosia; species Cybosia mesomella. The sequence continues at coordinate 7,178,038 of OX276389.1, forward strand.
AAACTCAAATCCTTAATCAAACAGCAACAATACATCAAACAAAACTGGATAACAATAGTTGCGTTTAGTCGCGCCCGCGGATTAGTGAATTGTAAAAAAAAGATTGGGGTCGGAATGACCCGACGTGTTAATTACGGGGGTTGGGCTTTGAGGGTTGAACAGATGAAAGTCAATTTGCTGCAGCGACATGATACGGCCCATTTCGTCCTAGCGACAAGTGTGCCACCTGCACGTTGGGGTCTTTATGACCTAAACAATTGTAGGGTAAGGACAGAGAGCATTGTTTGCTATTGGTGACACTGCAGTGCTGTAAATAAATTTTCTCTATTTTATTTTTGTTATCAAAAGGCTCGCGTTTGACCACCATCTTACCTGTTGGTAGATGATACTATGGTTGATGATGGAACACACTTGCCTAGAACCAATCTATTCATTATAAACTAGAAGACTACCAGACTATAGCCAACACCATGCTCCAATTTTTTTTTTAATAAAATCGAATAAATCGGTATAATATTATGATCACAAATTAATTTTACATGTATGAAAACGTATGTAAAATCGTTAGAATAAACGAACGAGCTTCACGTGATCATATAGAAAAATATAAATAACACAAAAAAATGCGATATAATCTGGAGAAAATTAAACTAGCTTACTAGTCTAGTACTAGCTTGAAAAGTTACATTTGGGCCATCTTGAAAATAGGGGTTGAAATGGTTTTTACGATATATCGCTTAAACTATTTATCTGATAAAAAAAAATGTTAACATTTTTTGTTGTAAATTAAATTCTCTACAACTTTGGCCCAGTAACTTTTTGTCGTAGAACTATAAATAAAAAAGTTATAATCGAAAATGTTCAGAAACGTTTTTTATATTTCTTTATACGGTGGTAATAAAGATGATTATTCTCTTGACAGCCTAAGATACAATCAATTTGCCAAGGCCGTGACAAAAAGCACATTTAACTTATCTTCACTTCCTCCAATACAATACACAGGTCACTACACAATACTTTCCGAGTCTACCATTAGGTCCAGTCGTGACTTGGTAATAATAATGATCCTGAAGGCGAGGTGAAGTCATATTGACGTATCCTAAATATATAAAAAAAATGTTAACAATTTTTTTTTATCAGATAAATAGTTTAAGAGATATATCGTAAAAATCATTTCAAACCCTATTTTCAAGATGGCGGCCGTGGGACAAGGGTGGCGACCCCACAAACTTGGTTTTAGCTTTACACTGACCCCCCCTACACATAAAAAGAATAAAATTGCGTCCTCTAAAAACGCAAGGTTAGGCCTAAAAAATGTAACATTTCAATGGACTATACAGCCTACAATACTGACAAATAGTACGAAATATTAATACTAATATTTAAAGATGCTATTAAGTAAGAGGTAAATTCCCGGCTAATCTTGTGTTTGGCAAAGAATGGTTTAAGTGTACTTGTACTGTTTTGAGAGTGACAGAATGGTGTTTCTTTGTTTGTACTTGTGACATGAGTATGACATTTGAAAGACTAGACTCAGAGCCCCAATTTTGTAGGTGCACTATCGTTGTCATCGCTTTAAGTACAATAGTGTCATTCTTATGTGTTATCAGTTCTCTATCAACAAAATGGAAAATTTTGAGTATTAGGTAAATAAACTTTTATCTCCTACAGTTTATTCACTCCAAAAGTGCGTAGTACCTACATAAATATTAACAATTTTCTTACCTAATAACGTTAATATTTACAACTAGGGGTAAAAAAGCAACTTTCATAAAATCATTATTTTATATTGTTCACAGAAGAAATCAAATTCGGCATCAACCGCTTAGTTAGCAGCGAACGGACAGAAGATGAAGAAGAAGACACCCACCAGGAGCCAAAGCCTGAAGGCGTTTCCCCTGCGTCACGCTGCGGCAGTCCCTGCTGGGCACCATCACCGCAATCCCCAAGATCTGTCCGTTCCAGCTCCCCTGAACTCGAAGTGGATTCTCCTCCGTCATCTCCAAGAAGACCACCAGACACATCTCCCCCTCCTAAAAGATCAGAGGCTTTCTCTGTTAGTGCTTTACTACGACCTGATGCCCCAAGAGTCCAGCCTCAAAGACCTTTCTTGTACCCACCATTACCTTTCGCGGAGTTTCTTAGAGATGCCGGCAGTTTAACCCTTCCAGGGTGGCCAGGCTACAGCAACCTTTACCTTCATGCTGTACAAGCGGCAGGACCTGAATTGTTAAGGCTCCGAGCAGCTGTCTTAGGCGCCCCAGGTCCTCTCTCCAGACCTATAGGGGATGTGTACTCATGTGTGAAGTGTGAGAAGATGTTCAGTACTCCTCATGGATTAGAAGTCCATGCCAGAAGATCTCATAATGGGAAGCGGCCATTTGCTTGTGAGATGTGCAGTAAGACTTTTGGGCACGAAATAAGTCTTAGTCAACACAGGTGAGATGTACAATAAATATTTATTTACTTCTATTTAATTGAAAGGACGATCCATGATCTAACTTTGTACTTATTTATTATTCTGGGGTCAATTCTCAGGAGCTACAAAGTAAATATAATAACACAATAAGATATGCGACACTAGGTTCATCCGTCTTTTGTATAGGGTCAAAACATATGCCGAATTTGAGTGTAATACACGTAGGTGCACAATCCAGTGTAGTCGGTAGGCATAAATATGTCCCTGTAACTACTGGCTGTTCTCGACATTAAACCTTTCCGAAATTCCAAAATCTCATAACCTTAATCTACCATCAGTTTTAAACATGTCCCGTTTTTACCCAGGGCTGTACACAGTGTGGAGAAAGTGTTCGAATGCAAGCAATGTGGTAAGACGTTCAAAAGATCCAGTACCCTGTCCACTCACCTGCTCATCCACTCGGATACCAGACCGTATCCTTGCCAGTACTGCGGGAAACGGTTCCACCAGAAGTCTGATATGAAGAAGCATACCTACATACATACGGGTAAGTTTACTTTAATGTCTGTTCATAAAGGTTACTGGGTCATCAACCTCCAAGACTTTTCCCAACTCAGTTAGGGTCCGCTTTTTAGTTTAACTACAAAGCAGCTGATCTTCGATACTTTCCGTGAAGTGACCACCATCTGAACTCCGCAACCCATTGGCAATATCGAAATTCTGTAGTTAGAGTGTTACGAGAATACTATTCATGTATGATGTTATTAAGTAGCCATTCATGAATGAAGTTTTGAATTAAAAATTACCAGATAATTAATTTAAAAACAAAACAAAAGCATGTTGTCCAACAACGCCCGGGTATCGAAACCATGACCAGCAGTCTTTGCACTCACTATCGACCATTGCGACACCGAGGCAGTCAACATATCAAAGCTTTATGTTGAAATATAGACACAATTTCATCATGAACGACTAAGCTAGTTCTAACAAAACACAAACATCGCATAAAGTGCTTTACTCTGTTAAAAACCTCCTAAATATTTAATATAGGGTTTGGACTGAACACTATTGTTTGCATAACAATTCAGTGCAGAAGTGAGAACGGTCAGGTGAAATCGCTATAGCACTTGTGGGTGTACCCGAGAATCTTATCCGCGGAGTAAAATGTTAGAAACACCAACAGGCACACCGCAGCATCTTACATTCATGAAGGGACCAAAATACGTACACACATACCATAAAAATGTCAAGCTAAATGCTGGATGTGGATTTAGGTGTTGGAGAATTATTGTAATAGCAATGTAAAATTTCGGAATTAAGAAAATTTCGGCGGATTGGTGGTGAACCTTTTGACAACAGTGTTAAGAAAATGCTCGACACTTAAATCCGCAGTTTTTGCGTTTTAATATAATTTCATGTATTAAAAATATAACCTTAAATTAATACCTAAACCTTTCACAAATCTTTATCGTACTTAGTACTTATACGAAACCTTGTTATTTTAAATACATTTACGCAAATATATTTTAGTTTTATGAAATCAAAACTTGCAACATGCAAAATATTAAAACAATGTAAGTAATCTTAAACGTGTACATGTTTCGGGATACCATTTTCCTTATTAAGTATTGTATAATCATGCCGTAATCCAATGGGAACCACAAGCTAAATATGTGGTAATCTACGCAGTTAGTGACCAATATAATTAGGCCTTGATACGAATCGAACTAAAATATACGATCTAGGTTACACTAAATAAACTAACTTATCCTGTAGTAGTTATTAACATATTATCCTGTTGTAAATATAGTGCGAATTCGAGTCAATGAAATTATTATAGTTAAATATTATTATGTTCTGTTATTGAGCTGAGCGTAGCGATGCTCTTATACGTGGCTAAGCCGTTTGGTTGAGCCTGTACTCCTCCGGAACCACAATACCGATCTTGACCAAATTTGCCATGGTGACAGTGTAGACACCGCTGAGTGTTTAGAGGGGTCAACTGTTCAAATACAATTTACCATTGAGGAATAATCATCGAAAAACAGTTTCACGAGCCTTAGCTATGCGCGCGACCGTAATAAGATGCCTTATTTTTCAAGTAAGAGTCCTGCTCACTCAGCTCACTTTATTTCCGTCGCACCCTGCACTGAATTCCTAGTTTAGTTTACGATGTTTGTTACAGAGGTTTGATCCTTATGATTGACCCTTTCGACAGTATATTATTTTTTCGGATTATAGCCGGTACATTTGCTGAGTGTGGTTAGCGAAATTTCATAAATCTTTGAATACAGTTTAAATTGTTAAAATTTTACTGAAAGGAGACTGCATTTTGATTTTAAATCAAATGAAGTGTTCTTTCAGTAAAATTGTCTATTTACAATATTTAAGATACTTTTGCTCCATGTGGTATAGCGATCAGTGCATCCGTAGAGGCTAAAGTTGACAGGAAGAGGAAACCACCACATGCTTTTTAATTATTAAATGTTTTTCATTTGTTTTATAAGCTTGATACAGGCAGTATCAACTTTATAAAAAAATTAACCAACATTCTTCTCTACTTTTACTCAGTTAAATAAATCAGACTTGGCCGATATATCCGTATATGGAGATATCTCAGTAGGGATATATGGAACAGCCCATGAATTTAGATAAATGATTTTTGGTAGGACAGTCGCATTTTTGATTTTATTAAATTGTTTTTGTTTGTCTTCATGACTTATACCTAATTTCCCTTTACACTTTCAATTTTTAAGCTCAATGTCAGTTTGAATGAATTAATTCGGTTCCCCATCCTACTTGCCCGAGTGTCTCCGTAACACAATCGGGTGATAATGTAACCACGGGATTATGTGATTATTATAAAACAAGAGTAACTCGTCTTGTACTACATTAATTATGCGAAGGGCTGTTAAGATGTTTTGACAACACCACTTTGAATTATGTCGAGGAAGTAAGTGCGCAAGTTGAGGAAGTCTCATCATTTTGGATTTGGGTTAATTTGAGTTTATATTTTGAAATACAGTTATGAAGAAGTTTATTTGTGTAATAGTTTATCTGTATAGTAACAGGCGATGAATTTCACGTTTTACACATTGAATTTCATTGAATAAAACGTGAGTACCTTTTTTTTTTTTTATCGTGCGGAAATCCCTTCGGATACCCCCCCGCGTGCCAGCGGGGGTGGTTATGTCGGGCTTGAACCGACTAAAACCGCACGCCGTCTCGGGTCTACAGACGCCGGGGTGTAAGGTTGCCCATAGAGCATATCCCTCGCACCCCGACTGACCCTGGGCCATCTCCGGTTTCGAGATGGCCCCCTCGGGTTTGGGAACCACGGTGTCCCCGTCTTAAAAGGTGAGTACCTGAGTCAGTATAACTTGATAGCATGTATTTGGACTGGTGAAAAATTTAATCTCAGTATGAAAAAATGAAAGCCCAGCTCACAAAATGATAACGATACGGCCATCCTTTGCCAATTATATGTTCGTGCTAACTGTTTTAATTATTAAAGATATAGACAGCAGGTGGAAAAAAAAGATAGGAGGGAAAGAGTGCTCGGTAGGCACACAGTCTTCATGACGGCTTCTAACAACAAACAGTACGAAATATAGCATACTGCTACTTAACTTCTATTTAAGGTCTAGTTTTAGGAAAAGCGGCGATAGCCCAGTGGCGTACGTAACTGACTACTGAGACGATGTCTGTGACTTTTCGAAGTTATGTGTTCATTACAAAATGTTAATTATCACTCGCTTTATAATGTGCCCGGTAGATGGCAATAGGCTCGCCCCCTATGACATTGGGACCTTAACATAACTGGCGAATCGTGGGCGTATTACACCTCTGCCTACCAATTCGGGGATACAGGCGTGAAGTTATATGTGTTATGTTTTACAAAGTTAATTAACTGTATTTTCAAAATAAATCCCTTACAATCCAATTAACTGAAATTGTGTATACTCACTGGATTTTCCAAGTACATAGTGGAAACCTTCCCTTACAGTTAAAAAGACATCGTTCCTTGCAAGTACCTACTGCTCTCCCCAGTTCATTTAAGATAAGGGTGGGGGTTCCATAGTCTGTGATTCAGACGCATAGATTCGCCGTTTTCATGGCTTTGACAGTGGGTGGGAGAGAGACAACTACGTAATTTACAATAAGCGTAAAAGGGATGCAGCAGAAGGGTTGGGTTAGTTATTGGGCACATGTTTCTGCTGTAGGGTGGTCTGCAGATAGTGATGAATAAATTTTCATATGAAATTTTGAATGAAAATTTAAAATAGATTACTCTTTTTTTAGAATAATATATTCTAAAAAAGACTAAATCAGTTTGTGAAGCTTTTTTATCATAGGTATGATTGTCAGAAGGTATACCGCTGGCCGGCGGGGGGGGCATTCGAAGGGATTGCCGCACGAAAAAAAAAAAAAAGTATGATTGTTAAAAAATCAGCTAAACTTTTAAAGAAATAACGGGTTATTTCGACAACTTTGCCAAGGGCGGACAACTGTCATATAGGTAAATACATATACTGTACATTGTATAAATGGTAATAGAATAAAATAAAATTTTGTACGTAAATTGAAATGTAAAGCTGTTATACACGTTGTACGGCTTTATTCCGTCCATTTCTTTCATTTCGGCTTTATTATCCATTGGTACATGTTTTTTAGATTTAAAACCCCATACGAATTTAGATCGGAATAATAGTAACTAATATTCTTAGACATACTACACAGCGCTACCTAGACAATTTTTTTTTTTTTTTACGTGCGGAAATCCCTTCGGATACCCCCCCGCTGGCCAGCGGGGGTGGTTATGTCGTGTCTCGACTAAAACCACACGGTGTCCTCCCCAAGTGTCCGTTGCCGGGCACCCCGGGTAAGCCCTCGAAAGGATAACCCCAGGGTTGCCGGCGGACTTTGGCCGCCACCGCGGCCTCGCCTGGTGGGGTCGGGTTTTATCCCGCTTCGGTGAGTTGGCAGGCGTGTGTAAGGGCACACACGACACGCCTCCGCCACGGCCTGCTTCTGTAAGGACAGCGAGTCGGCCAACTGCCGTCCTCAGACCCTAACTAAGCATAGCTTGCATTATTCGTTCTGGAACAGGAATAAACACATTATTTGTCGAACAATCAAACCAATACAAACTATAACTGCGTGGTAATTGTAACCGCGATCTCATCATCGACGATATCAGTTAAGCTGTTTAGATATACAGGTACATCGAAACGAGGGGGCCATCTCGAAACCGGAGATGGCCCAGGGTCAGTCGGGGTGCGAGGGATATGCTCTATGGGCAACCTTACACCCCGGCGTCTGAAGACCCGAGACGGCGTGCGGTTTTAGTCGGTTCAAGCCCGACATAACCGCCCCCTCTGGCCGGCGGGGGGGTATCCGAAGGGATTTCCGCACGAAAAAAAAAGGTACATCGAAACGATGTACCTGTTAAGAAACAACTTGAGATAAAATAAATACTCATTTCATTTCATTTTCTTACACATAAATGATGACACGACTTCCAACATAATGCATCCGGCCACAACTTGAAATAAATTAGATCGCTTTTCTTCATTCTCTTACAAAAATATGATGTTACGGCTTTTCATTTTCCTCTTGTACGTTATGATGTTTACGGCTTACAACAGAATGCATCGAATCGCAACTTTACATACATTCGACGGCTTTTCTCTTTCCTCTTACACCTATATGATGTTACCGCTTCCAACATAATGCATCCAGTCACAACTTGAAATAAATTAAACCACGTATCACACCTGATCCACCCTCGTACCCTCAACGTATAAATTATTAACGATATCAACTTAGCAAATAGTTGCTCGAACGGTATTTTAATCAGTGTCCCGGCTTCCAAACTTCTTGATTAATGTACGCCCAACACAATTTATCGTTGAAATTTTATTTATAATTACGCCAGCTAAATTAAATGGGTGATTAGTCAACGTCGGGGACCAGTTTGCGATTTGTCACCTCACGAACTTGGGTGAATTCGTCTGTAATTGGGCCTCTAAACTTTGGCTTTACCTGCACTTAGCTTCAGTTTAGCAGTTAGTTGTTATGTGTTAGTTGGGACTATTAATTGAGAGGTAAATTTATTCATAGTATGTTCTATGTACTAGCCCTGTCGATTGTTAAATGCTAAGGCACGGAATTTGCATTGCAATATTTCGTTGATAGATTCCTGTTTTTCCAGCAGAAGTGAACTCTCGAAATGGGAAGTACCACTCATTTAAGACGTTTTTAACTAGACGTATTCTGCATGTCATAGACATGGTTTGTGCTGACGACAGATTGTCTGAAGCTCGCGTCCTACCGTGTTATCTATGTTCCATTTTTCCCTCCCCTTTCTTTCTCAGTAAGCAATATGTTAGTTACACCGCAAATATGCAAGTGCAAGACCTGAAGAAGATGTTTGCTTATTTACTACACTAGTAGCATAACAAATAATTAACAGTATACTATAAATATGAACCGATATATTTTAACTCAAGTGTTTAGCTCAGAGTGTTAACAAGAATACTCACGTAACTAATATCAAATATATTAAAATGAAAAATAATATTCTATTTCAAAAGCTATTGTACCTATTTTGGCTCCTTGTGGTACACCATTTTTTTATTAATATATTTCTTAATAAACCTCATCTTGTAGAAAATGAAACATCCATTATCTGAGATTAAAAAGTAAAAAAAAACCTTATCTAGCCGTCTCGTCTACCAGTCAACTTCATGAATGTTTGATTCCCTCAAAGGCTCTGTGAAAGTATATTTTAAAAACGCTTCCTTCTCTTAATTAGTCGGGGAATAAACAAACGGCACATTAGCTCTCGAAATAATTACACAGCGGCAGTTTCCTCGGCTCTTTTATTTTTATTTTCTTTTTTAACCTGCAATACTTCCCCAGCCTCGGTTTGCGGTGAAGAATTTAAAAAGCATTTGTAAAATGAGTTTGGTTTGAGATAGCATTTAAAATGCAATTAAAATGTAACACAGGGAAATTGGATGTCTGAGCGATTTTTCCGCTAATTTCTCAAGTGGTACAAATATTGATAAGTGCTGCTTAATTATTGCAATCCAAAATTGCACAGCGCTGGTGTATTAGCAAATATGCTATGAAAATTTTAAAAATAATTACCAAAATACTTTATAATATGCGAAATAAAATCCGATATTAAGTAAAAACAAAGATTCGCGGAAATTCAAAGAACGAAATGAAAGGTATAAAACACTTCATAATTGTCTGAGCCGAGCCAAATGTTCTTAACTTTTGTAAGAAGCCCCTTTGATTACTTTTTAAAGCCTTTTCGCAGTCAAAAATAGCAAATAGACATCGTCGGAGTCCAAAGAGGTTTGCTATCGTGTAATTGGATTCGTAAGGAGCAATTTCAACTTGGAATTGTAACTGTATGTAAATGAGAAAAAACGCCCTTGATTTTCGTAATAACAGCTTTATAATTGCTCGAATTTTTTTGTTTCTGATGAGTTCAATTAGACATCAAAAATATTACATGCTGCTATTTCTTGTAGGATTAATGGTCCAAGATCACACTATCGCCAGAACTCATTTATTTTTACACGGATAAATTGTATGGGATAAAGTATTGAAGGTATGTACCTTGAGTGTATGCATATCAGCTAGTTTGTCCCGGCGGCCATTTGTCATTTATCAGGTGCTATTTCCACACTTAAAAAAGGTAGGTTAGGTTAGGTGCTAAAAGTAGGTAGGTATTTTGTTAAAAATGAGATATTTCCTTCAGTTCACCGTATATTATTACTTTCCAGAATTCGTTCCTTATTAGCGGCACTATTGAATGGTGTAATAATACAGGATAGCCAGGAATTGAACCCGTAGATTTAAAAAAATACATATCCTTTATCATTACACCATTTGATAGTACTGCCGATAGGGAACAAATCCTGGGAAACAATATGATACGGCAAACTTAAGCAAAAGATCTCATTTTCAACGAAATACTTTTTTGGGAGCGGGGCCCTGGTAAAAGTTACGGCCGACGCGACGGAACATTGCTACTGCTACCAATTTTCATAAAGAATTTTAACACTATTTTTTAACAAATATGTAAACAGTAAGTACTGCAAATTTGAATACACTACTTCATTGTTCCATACATTTTATCCTTGTAAAAATAAGTGAGTTCTGGTGAGCCCGGGATCTTACTTTAAAAGTAGGTACTATATTGTTTTCTAAGCAATATTTTACAAAGAGAACAGTAATAAGTTATTACTCATATATTGTGCCATAGCTGTGCATTAGGTACCTTTAAACTTTAACACCAGGACACTGTGAAATTTTGTCCTCTTAAACTTCTTTTAAGGTCCTTTACTTCAGCAAGCAAGTACCCAAAGTTTAGTGATCGCTTTTGCCAATAAATTCAAATAACAGCGAAAAAACGGTTTTTAAGTATTAAAATATATTTTATAGCATTACTTACACACACAATTATTTATAACTGGAGTTAAAACTCTTAGGTATGTATGTGATCATAAAAAATAATCTATTCTCGTCTAAACGTAAGGGTTAAATGAAATAATCGTTTATAGCAATTATTTTTTTCTTTTTAAAAATCATTCAATAATTCAACTTTTTCTAACAAAATGAAACTGAATATAAAAGTAACTGTCCAATCTCTCGAAACCAATTCTTCTTACAAGATTCAGGACTTCAAGTATTCCGTCCACACAACTTAGGAGGGGAGGAAATCTAAGCGGTCCATAAGGAAAGGGGGTAGTCCGAGGGTGAGGAAGGTGTCGCTGCCCGGGGGGACTGAATCAAGGAGTGCTACGTGCTTTGGATTTAATTAAGGATCTGGGTCTTGGAATCCTTCGATTTCAGCGGCGTTTTCTTTTAATACCTTAAAACGTTTTATTAAAATGAAATTATGTGAAGTCTCAGAACTTTATGTGACGGCAATATTAATCATTTATCAATTGTATCTCGAATTAATTTTCTTATGGTGACATGAATAAGTTAAATACAGTCATATACCATAACCTTAAAAAAATTGTCAGACACCCCGGCGTCTGTAGACCCGAGACGGCGTGCGGTTTTAGTCGGTTCAAGCCCGACATAACCGCCCCCGCTGGAAACACGCGGGGGGGTATCCGAAGGGATTTCCGCACGAAAAAAAAAAAAAAAAAAAAAGATATGTTTTTTTATTTACAGTAAAACGCTTAAAATACAAAAAAAAAATAGAATATTTAATTTTTTCACATATGATTAGAAATATGTCCAAAGACGAAACTGATTTAGGAGAAATTAGGCAAAATTTCTTAGTCCATTTTCTTGTGCTTACTTACTGAGGCATGATTTGGAGATTATTTTCAGTAGAATTTTGGAGCAGAAATATAATTATAGTTTTATCCAATTATTTTTATTGAAGTTAGCTAGTAGTCCCTACTTAAAAGTGGAAGAAGCCTACAACGTTAAACATAAATTTATTAAAACTTACTTATATGAATTAACTAACTAATACAATACACAAAATTGTAAAATATTATGACATTGTTGATCAAGATTGGTGGAAGATACAGAGAACTAAAGTATTAACAACAAAAAATATAGACATGAACACTAGTAAAAACATATTTCTAAGGATTGAAAATCTATATTACAAATAAAATGCCGCTGAGTTTACAACTCTATCTTAAACAAATACGAAATAGTCGTACAGCCATCACGTAAACTTCACATCAATTTTTGCCAAAGAGAAACATCACAAACCAGATTTATATTATATATTTTTTCCACACGCAACACGATCTCACAAGGGATACCAACAAAAAAAATCAGTAGCGAGATTTTTTTCTCACGCGAAAAAATGACACTTGAATTTGTATGCTGGGAGGTCGCCTCACTCCCATATAATATTAGACTCTCCCAAGAGAGGAGGATAATTAAATTAATGTCCTCAGTCCTCAGCCCTCCTCTGCCCCACGTTCCAGCCAGTAATCCGACACCTGCATTATTTTCACTCGGTATTTCTGTACTTTTATTTTTTGTTTTGTTAGTGAGAATGCTTTACCCGGTCGACTTTCGTAGGTTGATGATTTATAAGTCAAATATGTAGTAATTTTGATTACATCTAAATAGATTCTTTATATGTTTTATTATTCCATGAATAATAAAATAAAGAGTAGTATAATAAAATAAATCTTTGAGTCTATTTTCTAATATGCTAGTCGAAATCTAATCTCCTAAAAATGCACGGTTCCTTCACATCTTCGTTTTCGGCGTTTCTGGGAAATCAAGTGCGCCTTAGTAAGTAAATGCGTAGCTATTTATAAAAGGACCTTGGAATATGTAAAACAGTTTAAGACATTATATGCACTGTGGTTTGTTTGGAATATGGCTCTACCTATTCGAAGAGGCAAATAGAGTCATATTGACACCCACTTTTCACTATGTTCTTGGGTCCTACGTAATGGGGAAAAAGCCTATTATTGTCTTCAACTGAGCCCTATTTCATGGTCGTAATATTTACTATCGAATGGAGCCTTGAAAGAATCAGATCTTTAGTTGCCTTTAGTTGTCAAATGAATACTTTTAAAAAAATCATTCTGAAACCACTCTTCATCAAATATTTTTTTATATCAAATCCATTACTTAAGTTCAAAACTACCCACAAAAAAGAAAATCAAACCTCACCTTCTAATCTATCACTCATAACGACGAACCACTTAACTGATCTAGCAGCAATCGCCGCGTGGCCGTCGCACGCGCCGGTAATTCAATAAACACATTATCGCGATTAGGCGAGGGTGCACGGAACGACCCGAGCGCCCCCGAAGTACTCCCGAAGGGACGACAGATTTCGTCGGGTGATTTGGGCTATATTAATGATTAGTTCTTTATTCTAATTTGTAGGGTAGGATGCAGATGAGTTTGGTCAGTGTGAATTTTGAGTTGGAATTATGATTTATTTGTCTATGCTAATGGTGCAGAATAAAAAAGACAAATGAATATGCGAATACGTACAATATTAATGGTATGCTCACGTTTGTGTGTTCTTGAAACGACAAGCAGAGGAGGTATATTTTGATGACATAAATTAAAGAAAAACAATTGAACGTGAACAGAAGTGAACGTCCAGGACGGGACTTAAACCCGCGATCAGTCCCTAACAGGGGGAATACTCTGACGCAATTCCCTAACTATATGTTTGGTTATCTTAAAGGACACACTTACCTTTTGGGTAAGTGTGTATAGGGCTCCATCAAGAGCTTTGGGGCCTAAGTCAACCTCACCAGCAGCAGGTTTACCACTCGGTGTTGGGAGGTCAGACTGTAGTCGTTCTCTTAAAAGCTGAAATAAACTAATAATGGAGGAGCAGGAGAATGGACCAGACTCCAAAGTACAAGATTGGGATGCAACCGGGAATCACACATCTCCGTACCTTGTCCGTACCCAACAATCTAAGTTGAGCTTGTAATGCTAGGGATGGAGAAGGCGGATCGGGAGAGACTCTGGCCTCGTCCGACCCGCAGAGCCCGCGAGGCGCGGAGGTGAATCAGACGTCGGAGGTCGCTCAACAACCTCCGTCCTCCATGAGCGCAGGCCTGGGGATGACATGTGGAGCCGCCTGTTACCCTAGCAGAAGCAAGCCAGGGCGGTGCCGCGTTGGGCGCCCTTTTTCCGGGGTCAAGACGGGGACACCGTTTTTCCCAAATCCCATCTTGAAACCGGAGATGGCCCTGGGTCAGTCGGGGTGCGAGGGAAATATCTTATAAGCGGGCCTTACACCGCGGCGTCTGAAGACCCGAGCTGGCTTGCGGTTTAGTAGGTTAAGTACGACATAACCTCCGCCGCTATCCGCTGGGATTCCCGCACGGAAAAAAATAGGACCTTATCACATCGGTCACAATAAAACAGAAAATTATTCCAAAGGACCAACATCAGTTGTTACAACTTTAATTACCAACGAAAAACAAAGTAGGATTCCGTATCAGAAGCTGAAACAATGTCTCACTGTATAAAGCACAGAGTAAATATTCATAACAATTATCAAGACTGTTTATAAAGAGTAAATTATCGCCCGCACCACACTTCCTGTAAATCCATTACAACTTATTAACTAACGTGGTGATTAACTTAATTGCATCATTGCTGCAGTTGCTTGATATCTTTTATTTTACAATGTTAGCGTATCACAACACAAGAGTTCCAATAATCATCTGCTTGGTCCAGCAGCAAAGCAGCGAGAGGGTATCGAACTTTCAATAACTTCTATAATCTATGCAGTTCAGAACAAACGTTGTGTCACGGTTCCTAGATACATAACATACATACATGTTATGTATCTAGGTGAGGCGGGAAATTAATTTTGAATTTCGAAATTGGAACGGGATGCAGAAACTAAATAAATGAGTTAATGAATTTTGACACCTATATGTATGAGCAGAGAGCCCCCTTTTGTAATGCCATCTGCATGACAGTTAGTGGTCCTTAGTAATACCACAGATTACATAATATTATTTTAGAACAGAAATAGTATATGGTCTTGCAGTATATAATTGATTTTTTCAGCATGATTTGGTACTAAGGGTTGCAAACTATTGTTTTATCAACCGGATGTTTGTACTTGTTTTTTTTTTAAGATTACTAATAGGTAACCGAAATGTATTATTTCCGTGAACTCTAGCAGCTAAAATGAATTACTATAGTAATAAAAAGTATTTTAAGTTTCCCACCGTCTTTGTTAGGTGCTTTGTTTTTCATCGTCCTCATAGCTATTTTCAAGTTACGCACTCATTGTTTTTAATTGGTACCTATGTTGGCTTTTCCGGGAGCGAATGGCGTCTGACCTACTAACCTCAAAAGGAAAGCCTGCGTCAGAACCTCGTTTGATGTTTAGCAAGTGCATCGATTGGCAGGTTGGGTCTCAAATGTGTTAGTAGGGCCCTGTACATTTGGGTGCTTTTTTATGAGACCAAAAACCTCTTATATCTGAATATAATTTGTCATAAAAATTATATTTGATTATAAAAACATATGGATACTAGCGGCCCGGTACGTGCTTCGCTACGTCAAAATGATCCGCCATGTATTGACTTCAAGGGCTTACCCGGGGTGCTCGGCAACGGACACTTGGGGAGGATCAATCCCTTCGGATACCCCCCACCGGCCAGCGGGGGTGGTTTTGTCGTGTATCGACTAAAACCGTACGGTGTGCGCACGAAAAAAAAAATTCTGAGAGATTTTCTTAATATTTTTTCCGTAAGAACCTTGTACAGAGTATTAGAAAACTACAAAAAAAAATCAGCCAAATCGGTCAAGCCGTTTTCATGCTATGTCGTGACAACGGAAAACGGGTTTCATTTTTATATATATAGATGACAAAATTCGGTTGGTTTAAATTGATGCTGAAATTACTACTGAATTAAAAAATCCATAGACGAATCTATTTATCTACATACTATTATAAAATTGTAAATTAGTTATATCTGTACATTGGAGATATTTAAAAAAAACTTGGTTTTAATGAACAATCCTGAACACAATTTTTTTTTTGAAATTCTTGTCTGTTTGTCTATTTATCGCGATGGACGCAAAATTCACTGTAAGGATTTTGATTTTTATGTTTTTTTTCTGTTAGAAAGATCTCGATCAAACTTGAAATCTGTCGTACGATTGATTTCAAGTGGTTAAGTAGAACTGGAGATATAACCAAAAACGATAACCGACGGAGCCGATGGATTCAGCTAGTATTCTAATAAAATTAAAAATGGTACTTATTACTAAGTCCAGCAAAAGCTCCGCTGCATTCAAACACGTGTCTGGTAATATGCATTAATCATCTATTTTACACTGATCTCTGATTTAGAACTGTGATACTCACATTAGAGATCTTTATATAATAGTTATTAAAATGAAAGACACACGCCGAATACATTTCTCGTATAAATAATTACCAATTTAAATTGACCCTGATGAACGCGTACCTACGCATCATACATCAAAAGGGTGTCCTTATTGAAACAATATCATTAATTGGAAATAGATACCAGTGTTTAATAAATTATAATTAGATAATATAGTTACAATATTTTTAAAGCTTTTTTGTCATCTTTTTTTTAAGAATTATATTAGTAACGTAGTAGTAGTAGTAGTAAAGTAAATATTCCTTATTTTTATAATAGCATTTTTAGCAAAGTTTCATTTAAATCTATATTTATTCTGGGTGCATCCACTTTACCCCACCAAGCGTCTCCACCAGTGGCCAAAGTATACTATCAATACTAAACTCCCAAACTACTGAACCGATTTCAAAAATTCTTTCACCGTTAGTATGCTACATTATCCGTGCGTAACACAGACGACTTTTTATCCCAATATTCCCACGACATCAGGACTTACGTGGAGGAAACCACATGGCAATGTTATTTATTCATATTTTATTGAAAAAAAAATCAACGGCACTGTGATTACCTTTTTTTTTTTCGTGCGGAAATCCCTTCGGAAACCCCCCCGCCGGCTAGTGGGGGCGGTTATGTCGGGCTTGAACCGACTAAAACCGCACGCAGTGTCGGGTCTACAGACGCCGGGGTGTAAGGTTGCCCATAGAGCATATCATTACGTATTTAATTAAGTACCTACTTTTGTCACAAACTAGTGAAGTACAGCGAAGTTTTTACAATACAATGCTTTATTCTTTTAAAATAAGAATCGTTTGTTTTTAAAATGTAAGAAAAGAGATCATGCAATTATCTTCAGCATACATTCAGTAAATTCCAGAAAATAATGTTATCAACAGTTTGCGTGCGCGGGTAATTGATGCAGTTCATTCAGATTGAGACTCAATGTACTCACCGGGTACGGTGTTGTTATGGACGCGTGTATGCGATTGTATCTTTTTTCTAATTTCAATTTTCGAATGGATTTTTTTTTCTATAGACAGAATTATTTACAGATGTACTTAGTGTATTCAATATGGATAGTCAAAGACAGGATTCCATTCCACTATGTCGGTATATCAAATACTAGACGAGCAGTTTAGTACAAAAATTGTGTCACAGTTCAAGGGTGGGCAGAGTAGTACGTAATTGAATCAAAGTTCAAATAAGTAAGTGTTATAAATATTCAGGCACACGTTTATCACTAGCTTCACAAAAACTATGGATAAATTTTATGAAATAACTCCACAGTGAATTAGAATAAGAAAAAATAACAAAAGAGTTCGTTCGAGTGTGTAATTATTGCAACAGATAAAGAAACTTAAAATTAATGAAACATAATGAAGTGACTTTATGCCGTATAGCCGGTCTAGTTTGTAGCATCCATTGTTCATAGTGTAATATTTTGCCTGCTAATACAAAAAAAAGATAATTTTCTATTTTCAAATTTAAAACGCCTGCCGCCTTTATAATATTAACATTCGAATTATAAATAAGAAAACAAAAATTAAACACGTCCCATTCGATTTTCAAACAAGCCGCGCGCATATAATCAAATTATCCGTGTTTTGATTGGCCAGAGCTTCGCTTCACGCGTTTTCCGAGTGTTTTGATTTGGTGGTGCGACAATGGCGCCAGTTGTTCAAGTGTTTTAGCAAACCTACGCTTACCAAGAAAACAAAAGTACGTCACTGAATTATGAACTTTATGTTATACGCGCAAGGTTGAAATTGCAATAATATGCTTCGAATGTGGGTAGTGATGTTCTGTGCACAGCAAGTGCAATTTGAGTGCTTAAATAATACTGGTAAATGTGATGCATTTGTTGGAATAACATGAAATCATGTTAGACCAAGATATTGATTTTTTTATAACGTTTATTTTCATTGTTCGAATAAAGGTCGGTTAAATCTGTATTGATGCTGGTAATCTAGTGGAGAGCTCTGTGTATACGAAGTCAAAACTGACCGAAGAACTAAAGTCCATAAAGTAACTAATATTATGTGCACATTACCTATATAATAACCTCACAACAGCACATCCATAGACTAAAGTAAGTAGCCATTTTGTAAATCTTTACTCGGCAATTAATTTGTTTTCTTAAGTTTAGATTAGTTAATTGGTTAACTAGTTATTGAAGTAATTTTAAATTCTTCAAAATCGCTGAACTGGCAATAAAATTATTGCTATTTTGCTTTTTGTTTCATGTACATGTAGTACACCATTATTGCAATTTAATCTGCAACTAATGACGCTTCTGCACATGTCATCAAATATCATAGACTATAATAGAGGAATTATGCAAAGCCACTGATCTGTTCTGCCACCACGGTCCCCAATAACTGTCATATTAGATTTATAGATATAATACGACGGTTAACCCGTACACAATATGGGGAGAATGCAACTGAAAGTGGGCAAAAATATTTTATTACTACGTTATTACCATATTTCATAAAAGATTTAGTTTATTAGAGCTATAGTAATGAGGAAATGTATTTTCAATCTTTCTACAGGTACTTAAATCGCTTGAGTTAGAATAGATCAAATGTGTATAAAAGCTTTCTAATTGTCTTAAAGATCCTCAGAAGTTATGAAACTAAGTAACTGCATTATTTGTCTCGTGTAACATAATATATAATATAGCAATGCAGCGTGTATGAAAACAGATGGCTTGTTAACGATAATTACGACTGCGTACATATAATTCACCATTAGAAATATTTGCTTTGTTAATTCAAGTGACCAAGGTAGAAGACTAACCTAAGTCAACCACCGCCCAAAAAAACTTACATTCCATTATCTTGAGTGACATTGGTGCATTATTTATTGAAGAAAATGTGTTTTAATTTTTATTTTTTACTTGTTTTGGATGTTAATGGATATGATTTATTTCATAGTTATCATCATATGTGAAGCTTAGAACAAACTCTACCTATAGCGAGGTTTATTGGCATCAAAGAACACGCCTTCTCTCTCAAAACTCCATCAACACATATTAAATCAACAATCGATCGACTTGCACATACACTTCAATTGCCATCGCTATAACTTGATCTGCACTTATTACTTATAATCCGAGTGAACGATGCCCAACCCTATCGCTGTTATCTTGCAGTAGTACCAATGTATTATTGTCATCCATATTTTTTTATTGGATTTGATGTGTCTGGATTATGGGGATCGATATCAATGAGTGTAAAATTTATGGCGCCCATTGTGTCACTTGTTATTGTTTCTGTTAGAAATGCTTAGCTGGTGATCAGGTACGTTATACTATTGTTAATGAATGTTAGAAACAAATTTGACACCTATCTGTAGGTATAGGTATATCGTGCCTGGGGGTGGCAGGTGAGGCCGCCTGTCACCCCAGCAGAAGCAGGCCGGGACGGTGGGGCGACTAGCGCCCCTCCCCCAAACCGGGGCCAGACGGGGACACCGTGGTTCCCAAACCCGAGGGGGCCATCTCGAAACCGGAGATGGCCCGGGGTCAGTCGGGGTGCGAGGAATATGCTCCATGGGCAACCTTACACCCCGGCATCTGTAGACCCGAGACGGCGTGCGGTTTTAGTCGGTTCAAGCGTGCCTTTTTGTAATGTCATCTGTAGGCTACAAACATTGTGCAGTGTATCTGGTCAAGCAAGTACAGTCAGTCTAGTAGTACTTATCCCTACAATCATTGATTGAAGTGATGTTTTGATGGGCAAAATCAAAATCAAGGGATACAGTTTGGTACTGCATCTACATAAACATCTATAAGCTACATCCAAAGTCAAATTTACACCATTAAAAAATAGTTAAAGGATCATTATTTTTTTTACGTTGAGTGAGGAAGGCAGGGAGTTGTAAGCATTTAATAAAATAAACAAAAAAAAACGTTTATGATGTCATTTGAGATTTTTTTTCTTTAAATGTTGGATGTCGCTTCACACTTTTGCCTTCCAACAATCGATTGTATGTACAGAAACAGCCAAACCGAAGTAAACACTCATATTAATGCATAACGTGGGTGTTAATATACCTCTGGCAGAGAAGTTAAAAATGTACTCAAATCAAGCCTTGACTAAAAAGAGTGCACATGACAATTAGATCACTTGGTGCAACCAGTCCATTTAGTTGAAGAGTGCTTCAATTTGAAGTCCTCTCGACCCAACACTCCACAATAAGTGAGTAAATAAATATCTCAACATGGATCTAAACAGTACAGACTTACTGTATTTTATCTAGATAGATTGCGCCTTATAGATATTGATTTACGGGCCATTTTGATGTAACAGTAGGTCGGTTAAGAAATCTACGTATATATAAGCGAAAACTTCGGAAACCTTTTTCTCCACTGACCGTCAACGATTTCCTTTTTTTATTTGGTTGTTTAGTAGCTTTAGACTCATCAATAAAAAATTATGTTATAGCTAGTAGAACACATACTCACGTTTTTCTTCCGCTGGGTAGGCAGCGACAACAGTCTACTATTTGCTTACGTATCTCTTATTTCTTGTTTTTTATTTAGGAATCGGGGTAACCGGCAATGTACGCTTGGGAAGGACACCGTGTGGTTTTAGTCGGTCCGATTCGGACATACCCACCTCATCGCTGGCACCGGTGGGGTGAAGCCCGTGGTGTGACCACACGTAAAAAAAAAGAATTTGCCTTTACTGTCAATTTATCTTTTCGTACAGGCCCACAGGTACTTTTTACAGGTTTTCTCAGGTACTCCTGCCTGTGGGCATGCATCATCATTCTCATAGGGTTTTCCCAGATGCATCCAAAATTTGCACTTTGGATCCGGCTCCGTTTATTGTGTTGATTGGTATGTCGGCTTTTCTGAAAGCAACTGCCGTTTGTCTTACATACCAGAGAGGAAATCGACTGGCAGATGAAGTTGGCTTGAGCCAAAGATGTTCAAATTCAAATTCAAATTCTTTATTTGCAGAGATGTCACATTATTTTCGTTCAGCACATTTACCATTTCATTTTATGGCATGTTGGTAGAGCCCTGTAGGCATGCTTGTCTGATAATTAAGTCTTTGTGCTGAAATGGATCTGAAAGTTAACGGTGGCGAATTTCAAATTCTTCAGCCTAAAACATGAAAACCTCAGCGACAAAAGTAGCTGAAACTTAATAAAATTACAAACTATCTGTACATTCTTCAAACATAAATATTTCAATCTGTATTTAAATATAGATTGAAATATTTATGTTAATATAAATATTTTTATATTGACAAATATTAATTATTAATATTAATTATTTTTAATTAACTCGATCTTTATGTTACATAAAGATCGAGTTAAATACTTTCTATATTATATATTACTATTTTCGCTGAGTGTACGGTATTATAATAATTGATGTAGTATTTTTGTAACCAATCTCATGATTATTCGTTAGTCATTTTATGGAAGCACTTAGCTAAGGTGATCTGCAAATCAAAATATATTTAACTACTTTTTTAGTTGACTGTACATTCAGATTGAACACAACAAAGGCTTGGGCCCAAACTACAAACATCAATTGTCACCGAGCAATAAGAACGGTGACTTTCGCATTCTTGACGGTCCAGAGCTACATAGAGTTGCGAATGGATTGGAGACAGTTTTCGAAGGGATTTTTGAAAATGTTTCTGTCTGATTTTTACTCAATCAAATCGCGAACGAGCAATATTTTCCAGGCCTTTGTAAATAGTATTAATTACCTATTACAAAGCTTTCAGGGCTTGAGCAAACCTCATTTACATGCTTTCCTCTCGGCTTAGTATCAGTAGTTCGATTAAATAGTCCGATGATCGAACTACTGAGACTTTTTCGGCTCAGTAGTCCGATGATGCAGCGGGGCTTGAGGACTTGGACGGCAGTCAATCCTGTTAAAGTCAACCAAAGCAAGTCATGAAAATGTTCCATACCCAAAGCTTATCTACTGGTACACCATAACATTCGTTTATTTTTATCTTTCATGGTACAGCATAAAAAGTAACTAGGTAATCAATCTACAGACTTTTTAATAAAATAATGAAAAAAAAACATGTTTCCATGTCTTATGAGATTCCCTTACAAACTTCTTCTTATAACTAAAACAATTATTGAGTGATGTGTTTCATTCCATGAAGATCGTTTGTAAAGTTAGTGTTCAGGAAACTTCACTTTACCTCTACATAATTATACTCTTCCTCTCTACAACTCTAAATATAAAAACTAAAAGTATAGGACTACGTTAAGAATTAACTAAAAAAAAAATAGGAATTAACTATAATAAGTATAGAGTCAAAATTAGTCATCAAAATCGATTACAGTAAACTCCATAGAAATACGTAACCATTGAAAATGAGTATATAGTCAAAATTAATTACCAAAATCGACTTCAGAAATCTCTATAGAACTCCATAGTAAGCTCACGACATTTCGTTTTCACCAACACAACTTACCCAATACTTCCTTCGTAAATGACAATACACTTCTCAACCGCCAATCTTCAGAGCACTCCCCTAAAAATCCAACATTCCACAGCCTAACACGTCGCAATAAACGTAGTGACAGTCGCATTCCATCCGACAATCCGGACCGGTCCGGCAATCTGCCGCATTCCGGTAAAACTGACCGACATTGCGGAGTAGGCCGAGTTTACTTGTAGAATCTATAGGTATATTTAACGACTACTATGTAGGTATACAGATGATATTACAATAAGGCGCATTATGTCTACACCTTAGACATAAGAGATACAAACATAACACATAACACTTACAATATGGAGTTGAACATAATTATAAAATATGTCATCACTCGTTGCCATGGTAACGAATAAGAAATATAACAATTTTGACGTATAAATGGTCAATGGTCAATAGGGTCGGATTCAGTGCTAATATTATTTGTTACTTGAAAATAATAATTTGGTTTAAAATTAAATAAATAAGCAATTAAACAATTCTACTCGTTTCTATACTAATTCCAGTGATCTACCTAATATTTTCAATTCTAAAGTTTTAAATTTTGGTCTTTCTCAATCAATTTTATGAACATATTCAGTTATGCAGTTATCCGTAGAGTGACAAACTTAGCTTGGCCCCTTCTGAGCTACAGTCAGCGACAAAAGTAGATGATCATTTACAGATTTTGAAAATTAGTGAGTGAAGTATTATTATTTAATACAAATGCTATCAAACTATCTAGTAGTCTCTATAAATATTAATTTCAATCTAAAAATGATCATCTTTTGACGTTGACTGTACATTGCGTATGTCGTACATTTGGCGTCATAAGATATCGAATATGCTCCGTCTGTGTCTCTATCAAATATCTGTGGTCTACACAACTAGTTTTGTTAGTGTCAAATTTGACATATTTAAAGTTTTTATTTGGAGAAATACCGCAGAAAGATATGTGAAAGAGTTTTTAGTCTAGTATATTGCAGTGAGTGGTGTATGGGGGCACCACCAAACTTCTGGGAGCCCAAGCCAGCCTCCTCAAGCCAGTACATCTGCTGGTTAACGAACGAAGCTTCGGCGTAGGTTTTCCTCTCGGAGTTGGGGGATTAGACAGCAGTCGCTCTCGTAAAAGCCCAGAAAAGGCAAAGAGACAGAGTAGGAAAGCGGATAACAAACTGCAAATTACCTAAAAAATCTAATGAATTACGGTGGAGTATCGACCGCCTATTGGATTACTAAACTGAATGAAACATTAGCCGGAAAATTAAAAAGGAAAATAATTGTCTATTATCCTATCAGACAGGATAATTAAAGATTCATTCATAACTATTATTAAATTAATTGAAGATTGCTACGGTAGCAAAGCACTAGCATAGCGGTAGGGAGTGCGGCTGTTGCCGTACATGAAGTCCTGGTCCTTGATGCCTGGTTAGGGAAAACTGGTATTTATTTCTTTAGCACCAAGGAGTCATGCAATGTGCCAAAGGCTAGCGAAATGCCTGACTTCAGGCATAAATACCTAAATAAATAGACTAGCTGTGCCCCGCGGCTTCACCCGTGATGAACTTCGAACCTCTGTGGTAACCATTCAACCCATACATGCGCATAATTAATTAGTTTTACAATAATGTATGGAAAATTGTCCGATTTGTTGATTTTTATGATTACTGCTTCGCTTTTCTTTGGAGTAGCGTAATGATATATAGCGTATAACATTCCTCGATAAATGGCCATTGCAATATAAACATATTTATTTTTTCCTGGCATTAGCACGTTTAACCAAACATATACACTCTTAAGAGTTATAATATTAATGTAAATAAATAGAAGATAAAATAACTAATATTAGGTCGTTACATATGAATTTGCCGTTTTTCTTGAAGAAATAGGAGGAAACCCATTTTTCAGTACTAACATTTTTGCATTTCTATTAGGAATGACAAATCAAAATTTTATGTTTTTTTTTGTGTATGAATGAGACAACATTAAGCTAACAAACAACAACTTTTATTACATTTTTGAAAAGTGACAGCTGTTAAGTAATGCGAAATTTATCATAGAAATGGATAGCATTTAGGAAGTACTGTTTTTGAAGATCGAATAAATTTATCAAGCGGCCAATAAAAACAAAATTTAATACAGAGTTGTAAAATCTTGAAATCAACTTTCAAACAAAATATAAATAATGGAAATAGCTATTAAATTACAGGAATAACGAACTCATGAATTTGTAAGAAAATTGCGGTAATTTCATAGGTAAAGACCTATTATAAATATCTAATACTCCCCACAGTAATCCTCATTTCTAAAACCTACAAATTGCTGCCAAAAACAGTCTATATTTTCCCATGAATGCCCACCCTCAATAGGGAAAACGGGGAGGGGTGCGGGACGAAATTAACGAATTTGTCAACTGTCAACGGAGTACCGTATGAGTTTTTCTAAGGGGCACGATGATTTTCACCGTGGCATGTCAATTATACCGTAACTTATTTCATTGGGGGTGATTAAAACGAGCCATTTGTCTTTAGACGTTATGGGGTAAACGTTGATCATAGAAACAGCGAAGACAAAGATTCATGTGCTTTTTATTGTCAGTTTTGATTGGATTTTCTAGGTGTATTTCAGCGTCTGCATATAGAAGAAGAATAGGTTATAAATTATTCTAGGTTTGAAATCCATATTTCTTAAAGAATGCTAGTATGCAGATACTAGCATTCTTTAAGAAATCACCTTTGCAGAAAGGTGCTCCTCATTCCTGAGACTTCCCCTTTAGCTTAAAATCATATTGAAGAGCCCTTTAAAAGGGCTTTTTAAAGGAAAATACTAGTAATCACGTAAATTCCGCACGTTAAGCTAAATTGCTTAAGTTAGGGTTCCTTAGGGATACCTTAGCCACTGGACATAATTCACTACCTAGTAGCGAATGAGACAATATGAACGTCTACTTTAAGTAGCAGTAAATTGCATTTTACCTTTTCTTACCTTCCAGATCTAACGTGTGACTCCCTAATCTATCAAACATTCATTAGCCATGGTAATCACTTACCATCATAACCAGAAATAAACAATAAGATGATTGTTCAGTCTCAACTGCAATCAAATGTTACGATCTGGAGCAGTACAAAGTTTTAAAATGATAGCATATAAAAAACCATCACGTCTAAAACATAAAAACTTGCTTATGTAAGCAAAGCGTCCGCGGTAGCCGGTACAGTAAATCTTTCTTCTAAGTGGCATTTACACAACACATATATTTGGAGTAAGAGGCAAATCGTAAACGTCTAGCTCACTGCCGTTATGTGACCCGAGTTTAAGTTTTCTTCGCAGTAAAAGAACTTTAAATAATTATTGAAATTGCTGAGTGCATAATTTAAGCTGCTGAGACTTCATTTCATTAGATTAAATTGAGTCCTTTTAACAAATTTTAAGGACTTTAAGTACATGCTATAAAACAGCTTTCTTAGTATTTATTTTTCCAAATTTCAATACCTATTCTGTCTTCAGAACTACACTAAGAATAAAACGACCCAAAGTAATATTTTCCTTTCCAGAATACTGTAAAAACATTTTTTGCTCTTTCAATTTATTATCTAACAATTACAAAGCAGTTTTCCTCCATAAAACCGTCTAAAATTTAGTTTTGTTTTCCTATATAAGATGGCGGCTGTTTGCTAAGATCTTGTGACAAGATTGCGCCGCTACCAATTTTACATTACAAGCATTTGTATTTGTATTGTAGAAGCAAGAATCTAGTGTTGTTATAGAATGTCGAGAGATTGAATCGTTGTTGTAGATATTTTTGCAGGCTAGAGGTTTGTTTGCTCAATCAAAATTCTAAAGATTGTTACTGGATGGATTTTCGGAGTAGTTAGATATAAGATATACTTAGCGATTGTTGAGTATTCAAATGAGTATGTTATCTCTTGGCAACATTTCACCAGGAATAGTATTAGAGTCTATAGTACTTTAAAAGAGAATAAATACAAAACATACCTTTCAAATACTACGTCATCTCGAATTCTGCATGCAGAGATCCTGCAAAACAGTGTAAATCTCCAAAACCCTATCGGACGTTATCTACAAAATAGTGCGATAAAAACATTATCTCCATCAATTCTGTCTGTTAAAACGTCTAACATATATATACGGTCATCCCTCCTTGGGAGGTAGGGTGGCACGCGGCTCGTAAACCGGGATTCTCCGGGAGAAAATCCGCACTTCAGTACCGACCTCGGTAATCACGCCGGCATCTCAGCCCGTGTGGATTTGTTGAGATATAACCGTATATGTCCGTCTATATATATGTAGCGGGATCAGCACAACTGAATGTTCACTCAGCTGTTTTTTCGCAAGCTGGGTCATGAGATTTTGTATCTTTTGTGACTGTATGTAAGCGTGAAAAGGAAGGAAATGAATCTGTTACTTGAGAAAATGTTTATGAATATTTTTAGGTAGATAGTACTTACTCACTCATAGATCGTGGACGCGTACGTCGTGATTTATAATCGATAAAATAATTAAATATTCTACGACATAAAGTAAGCAAAGCTAAACTAGCTTCTGTTACGTGTGCGGATACATACTTACATTTTCTTTTTTCTTTTAAATACATACATATTGTACAGAGAAACACCCAGCCCAATGCACATATATATATTCATGACGCAAATATTTGCACTGAGCGGGAATTGAACCCGCGTCCTTTGAATGTAATTTTTGTTTGTCGTCATAATGATAGTTTTTGATGTTTTGTTTATCGTTCAAGACTTTAATCCCTAAATAAATCCTTGTAATGAAATCTGTTTCGAATAATTCTTTGCACCATTTCATTTAATTTGTCAATGATTATTTAAATACAAAATTAGAGTGGTCATTTGAATTTCTGCATGGAAACGTCCTTGTCAAATGTTCAACTAACGATCATATTGAGTTATAAAATAGTATCCTATTATTCTGTGTATCATTTTCATCATCTCCATCACTCACTCTAATCACAACTATAAATGGTAAACAAAAAATCTGAACAAAATCTCTCAAAGCATTAGATCTTAAATTTATAACCATGTCAGCGTTCCTAGTTTGGCTAGTTTCCTTAAAGCATCCACTTTTAATTCTGCACCTGCTTCAGTAAGTGCAGTCTGCTTTTAAGCGGTAATATAAGCACTACTAGGTATTCAGTATTTTAACTAAGACAGTGTTTATCTTAGTCAGCTTTTTAAGTAGGGAAGTTTTACACAGTGCCTATAATAAAACATTGTAAAAATGAAAGTAAACAAAGCCTAGATACAGTATATGACTCACATCTTACAATCAATTATGATATTCGGGTCACTCATTCAGAGAAACCGGTGAACATATTATAGGGTATTTAAGACAGCGCCATCTAGACTCAAATTAAACAAATGTGAATAAACATACGTACTTAGTTTTTTTAGAACGTTATTAGGCTTTGCCACCATATCATACAGGTTTTTTTTTCCGTACTTACTTTGTCTTTATGATTCGCCAAAAAAAAACTTATTTTTATTATTTTGTCTGTTTTATTAAATTTATGAACATGATGATAGCAGAGAACATAGGTATTATAATAGGAATACTATTATAAAAGGTGTTTTCCATCTATTTAATACTCTCAGAGTCACTTCTACAAAACTTATTTAACCATCGACACGGTGTCCCCGTGTGTCGCTCCTCGAGAGTGCGGTGAATTATCAATGAGAATGTAAATGCAAGCAGAATTCACGAGCAACCTTCCCCCCCTTTTCTCCACTTTTTTTTTAAATATGAGTTTGCATTATTAATATAGTACAAGTAGTCGCTTAAACTGTTGTCAGCGTTTCCTGGGGAGGGATTGTATAAGCCACTAGCTGGATGCCCACGGCTTCGCCCGCGTGGAGGTCGGTTCTCGTTATCGCTTCAAAATCCGTTCCGTACTTTTTGCATCCATCGCAAACAAACATATAAACAGATAAGAATTCCAAAAAAATAATATTTTTCTGTTCATAATTGTTCATTTAACATAACCCAAGTCTTTTTTTAAATATCTCCAATGTACAACTAATTTACATTTTTATAATAGTATAGCCGTACAGTCTTTCCGAGAATTCTATACAGGCACCTAAAAATTAATAAATTATAAGAATAATAACAGATTCAATTTAATTTTTAAGCATTTTGTACGCTTACTTTTGCCTATAGATTTAGATCGGAAAAAGAGAACATCTAGGACGGGACTTCAACCCGCGACCAGTTCCTTGCTTAAAAATTTAATTGAATTAGTTAGGCGGAGTCATCAAAAAACTATGTTACAAAATGACTGAGTCATTAATTGTTTCCGTAGTTCGCAAGAATTACGGTAGATCTCTCCAGCGTCGCCTTAAGACGTATATCATATAACGGAAAATTTCGAATATCTGGGACGTGTCTAGATGGCTCAGTTGGGCAGAGTCCCCCTGTAAGGGACTGGTCGCGGGTTCAAGTCCCGTCCTATATGTTCTCTTTTTCCGATCTAAATCTATAGAATAATAATAGAGTCAAGGGATATTTACTCTGTGTCGTTTTTAGTTTGAGAGGGTGGTGAGTGAGTGAGAGAGCGAGACAACACATGGTAAATATCCCATTGACATTAGTACTAATAATAGTGACCACAATCGTTTAGAATCCATAGCGTCGGTAGCTTAGTGGTTAACGAGTCGACCTTACGATCGAGAGGTCCCGGGTTCGAATCCTGGCCATTACACTACCGACGTGAACCCACTCCTAACACAAGCAATTTAGCTTAGCTGGAGGGGTTAGGGGGAATATTAGTAATTTCGGTTGCTAATATTCTTTATTAAAAAAAAAAAAAAAAAAAAAAATATTAGTTCCTCTTTCGTACTAGGTGACAATCAAGCGACGGCTTACATGATGATAAGCGGGTTACCAATGCCTATTAACTTTCATAGGCTTCTGTAGCTACTTACCATCACGCAGACCGTATGCTTGTACTTTTCCCTAGTTATATCGTATTATAACCTTTTTAAACCGAACGTATCTATTATATTTTGTTTACTTAATGACGAAGGCTTTTTTACACAGGATGAGTCGTCTACTTGAAAATATTACATTCTTAAACGCGTCCAAAAATCTCAAACACCAACCACGTTACGGCATACCGCGTGATATTTCGCAAAATCTCACTAAGGGAAGCACTTTAAGTTGCTAGCATCATATATTTAATTCACGACCAACTGAAGTACGTCCCCATAAAAATCCTGCTTGATACTGTGCAGATGAGCCACGCCAGGGCCGTACTCACAATCATTTTAATTGTATTGTCGTGTTTTATGGCGAATCTGCGTTGCGGTAATGGCTTTGTGATTTCTGAGATCTTTGTAATCTGTATTGATCTGGAATTTTATTGGGGTGGAAATTGCCATTTAGACAAGCTTGTGTTGGTGTTTGATTTAATACAATTTATAACTTGTTTGTGCAATAAAATGCTGCTAAATGTAAGTAGCTGATTACGCACGAATTCAATAAAACCTCTTTTTTATCCAGAAGTTGGCTCTGTTTTCAGAGATCTAATATAACATCATAACTAATAGGAGGTAACACGATGTGTGAGGACTGGATTCTATATTGAATCATAGACAGAGGGTGATGATTATGTGAGTTTCGCATTTTTCGTTTCCTTGCATTAATTGAATCATTCGAATCATTACATCACAAATATACTAATGGTTGTTCCAGCTTCCATGATTAAGGTCAGTAATAGTGATGATGATGATGAGCACATAAAAGCTCCCTATTCTTAAAAATATAAGTGAGATAATGATGTTTAAAGTTATCAAAAGAAGGCATGTCTGGCGTTTAGCTTAGACTTATTATTACCAAAAACACGGTTTTAAGCAACCTGACTACATCCCTGTTTCAGTAGAAGATCCGTATACCCGGGATTTACGGTTATCGCTTACCCGGATGCGTTCAATCACAACCGGGAAACTTAATGCTTAACGCGTCTATACCGATCCCATACGTTTTTACTACTCAATTATTTATGTATTTTATTTTTATAGATCTGGCTTAACGTGATTTGAAAATATGCAGTCAGAAGTGCAAACCATCCCCGAATTTCGATTTTGAACGGTTTCGTTACAATTCCATACCCAATCTTGACAATTTCTTTGTGTAACACACTTTGATGTCAACCGTTGGATCTTGTGTTACTACGCTGATGCCCTTGA
Organism: Cybosia mesomella; assembly: GCA_946251805.1. Lineage (NCBI taxonomy): Eukaryota > Metazoa > Arthropoda > Insecta > Lepidoptera > Erebidae > Cybosia > Cybosia mesomella. The sequence continues at coordinate 7,209,041 of OX276389.1, forward strand.
GTATAATACTGGTTTGACTTTCAGAATATAATGAGATCCAACCTCCTTCCTTCCCACCAATTAGAATGATATTATTTGCTAATGGATTTCTCACCAGTTGTGATCGGTACCTATTCCACTTGAAAATAGACCATTTTGAATACAAAATACTGTTTAACACTACCGTTCCTTGCCCAAATTAGGTCAACATAGGTGGAATTACGTACCAACCCCGAGTGGAAGGCCTGCGCCAGACCCTCGTTCATGAATCAGCAGGTGCAATGACTCACAGATGAGGTTGGTTGGCTTAGGCCCGAAGATCACAATGGAGCCCCATAACCCCTGATAAAAACTTCTAGCTTCTAGGTAGCAACGCCAAAATCAAGAACATTACGAAGGAGATAAAAATCTGTGAACATCCTCTGAGATCGTAACTGTACCTATTACTAGTTTATCTTCCATAACGGCCGAAGTGCGCAATATAGAGAAAATGTTCTTTATAAAAGATAACTATGGATAAGCTTCGGTAGAGGATGAGACACTAGAGCTAATTGAAACTAATAAATCTTAGAAAATTGATAAGTAAGGCTTTAAAGTATAAAAGGAAAATCTAGCGATAACCGAACACAACGCTAAGATGATGATTATCAAGGAATAAGAGGATTGTTTGATTGATGAAATTGGTTACCGGACAATCAATTAGACAGACAGGCTACAGGCTGAATTGACGGACAAACCAACAATCACAAAATATCATCATAAAAATATATGAATGGTAATAATTTATTGCTGCTACGTGCCTGCTAGTGCAGCAGTGACTGTTATGTGCATGATTTTCGGAAAAATTTCAGTAGCGAACCGGAGTCTAGAAAACTACTAGCTTGATGGCAATAAGCTTGCACCCTATTAAATAAGCCGAGACTGAAGAAATTGACAAAATGTGGCCGTTTAAATCTCATACAGAAGAATTAATCTTTCATAGTGACTTTGTTTGCCCAAAATGCAGAAGTTAAGCCTCGTCAGAATTATATCTACGAAAAGCACCAAGTCGGAATAGTCGCGATGAGAGCTATCGATTGATATTGGTGTCACTTTTGACAGGCTTTGGTCACAGACAGACTCTCATCACAGTATTATCAATAGATACCATTTCTTTCAGTAATCTTTTGTGATATTCATCAATGAATGCCAGTTATTTATGAATCTTTTCATGAAGTCCCCTTCATCGTCAAATTGAAAAACAAATTTTACATCAATCGTATTGTTCTTTAAAGCACGTCTCGCCACATCGTATGATAATAAGACCGCTTTCACATATCGACCTATCCATCGAATTCTGCAAAATCACTACTTTTTGGACAGCGATTTAAAGTGTGTTTTGCACAAAATGTGCTGTAATTTTTTTTATCTTCTAGAGAAATTATTCCTTTGATATACCTATTCATCATTTAAAGCATTAGTAAGTATGGGTAACATTAGCGACATAAAAAAAAAAGTGACACTGTTACAAAACACATAACATTATTATTTGCATAGGTAATCGATACTTAGGCGTTTTGGACGTTTTGACTTTACATTGTTGCGGCTCGGTCGCGCTTCTCAGTCGCGCATTTGACGTGGTGTGACTTGCTTCATTCTTATGTGCGGTGATCCGACACCACTAAGCGCTGCTTTAAGAAGTCTGTCACAGCAGTGCTACTGCAGTGTGACTCAGAAGCGCGCCTAAACGTCTATCGCTGGCACGTGGGGGGTATCCGAAGGGATTTCCGCACGGGAAAAAAAAAAAAAAAAAAAAAAAGGGTATGTGAAAGCGCTCTAAGATTCGTTTTTGAACATTTCTGGTAATGTCATTGTCTTCGCTAATTCTCTGTCACTGATATTTCACTGAAACATCGTTATCGACTGATTGTATCCTGAGTCAATTGATTGCGTTGTTTACTGCTCCCGTTAGTGGGTATTTACTTTCATTGCAGCTTATACACTACTAGCTACTGTTAAAGGAGGTAGTATACGTATTCGAGGGCGTACCCGGAGTGCCCGGCAATGGACGCTTGGGAAGGACATCGTGATGTTTTAGTCGGTTCGATTGTGTGGGGTGAAGCCCGTGGGGGTTTCCACATGTAAAAAAAGGTAGTTTACGTAAGTGTTTACCTAGTAAGTAGGTAATAGTACCATACGTGTAGGTAACTACTCATATTAATATTCGTTAAGTTTTTCTTTCTTTTTAACCTCCTTCAGTTCATTCGATATCTACTCACCCGACATCTTTTTCTATTTGATGATCAGTTTTGGAAATTTTACATAATTTAACAGATTTCCGTGACCATGGCTACTGTAAAGCAACCGAAAGGTCGGCAAAAGTATAAATAGTAATATGTATTCGCGTAAACTGCCAACAATATCACATAGATAGCCGAAGTACCTAGTAGACCTAGAATTAATCTACAACAACCAAACACAAAAACAAATGCCGTCCAAATATCGAGAAATCAAAAATCTACATACAATCATAATTATCAATCGTAAATTTAGTCAAACTCAATATAAACTTTGATGACATTCAGCAGGTACCTATACGAAATCCAACCAAGCGATAATGCATGAAAACACAACCACACAAACCGCATCAGCGAACGCTCAATCGATAGCTGAACGAACCGTGCCCACTCCATTATCACCGCTCCCAATAAATTGAAAACCTCATTTCAGTGATAAATCAATCTGAACTTCATCGGGCGAATCAATAATTCATAGACGATCGTATTTTGAATTCATTCAGTCTCCCTTGAGCTTCAGAAACAATTAAGAGGCAGTAAGAGGTGGTAAGAGGCCTTTCTCACCCATTTTCACCCCTGCAGTAATATTGAGCGGTAATTACACCGTTACCGTCTGCGAAGATTTTACGCACTCTAGGACTTGCGTGTTATGGCTTGTAATAAGTTCGCGTAATGATTGTTTGGCTGTATAAGGGGTGTTATCTTTGCATGAAACTTTTTAATCTAAAGACTCGGTCGATGATGGTTTTATTTTTTATTTTGATTTAGGTATAACAAAAAGTTATTTATAATTTATTTTTATCGTCAAAATGTTATTTTAAATAATATTTTACCTACATTGATTAATTTTATTTGTATAATAAGAGCTAATTTGAAATGAAAGGAACCGTTAAAAAGTAAATTGCTTTATCGCATTTAACTCAATGATTGATTGAGTAAAGCGGATTTCATTGTAACTGAGATCAATTAAAATTAAAATACGTTATTATGTTTTACTCGGTGAATTGCATTTCGTCCTAAAACATGAAAATTCAGTTTAATTGACCAGATTTTCACTCATGAAATCCAGCCTAAAACTTTAACAATATTATTTTCTGATTAACTGTGACCTTAGTGAATGCAATTTCCGGTGACAGCTACCATTACATTCTTATAATTCATTCAATAGTATGTAGGACCACTTACAATACATCTAAATAGAAGTAATCACGCTATCAAAAGGTAGCTTCAAAGTAACTTAACACCACAACAATTTCGCGGGAAAATTTATTCACACTGCGTATAGGTAGTTGAGGCGGGAAGGAGCAGAAAACATCACAATTTGCGAACAGCTCAAAGGGAACATCTTTCTCTACAAAAATCTGTAGAGGCGAAGTATCGCGAAGATGGAGAGACTAACGAGGTAGCCTCGCGGCGGCCGCTCTGATTTCCAATTCAAAGGAAAATTGCGATCTGTGGGAGTGGGATGTTGGTTGTGTGGGGTGGGGGGGCTTCCCCCTCTCGTTGCTACGCGACGTGGGGAGGAGCCGCTGCAATCACGGCCCAATGGCACGACGGATATAAATTGCTCCGGCGTCGCGACACTGGCGGTAGACAGAGAGCGTGGACGGTCTCACTCGCTCTAATGAAGTCGCCACTCGGCTGGAACTGGAGTGCTCCCTTGATTGACGGTCTAGCGGCCCTTTTTCGAAATGCTAGGCAAGTTAGGTATCGATGGCGTGCCGTGATTTGTTGTAATTGCGGGCGTATTGGACGGGCGGACGTTTTCCTGCTACGAAGCTTGTGCTTATTTATGTAAAGAGTTTCCTTTGATGAGAATATCAATTTACGTTCATAATTAATTGTGTAGTTCATTAAGGTGCTTAGGCTGCACTTCGAGGAATACCTTTTAATTTATTATGTAGATAGGTATACTTATATATGTACTTACGCTGGTATATCTCTGAAGGGATAAGTAGAGTATACGATAGTATCATCCACGTTTTATTTAACAAGCCAAATTGAAACTACTAACAACGATTTGATATAACTACCTACATAAAGGCCAGAAAAAGAAATAAAAAAATATTTGCTGTATTTTTTATGATATTGTCGGAAGTTTACTCGAATGTCACACATTGAAATAAAACTATTTTTAACGGATTCTAACGCGATTTATTTGATTTTATTTTATATTTTACATTGATCCCGACGTTTCGGTTGCTTTTCAGCAGACATGGTCACGGGAGTCTCCCCAGTCTTAGTTTCATTTCAATGTATTTTTTTATCTTTTAAATAAAATATTATTTGCTGCATTGATTGCAATATTTTAATATTCAATAGAGTTTAATATGAATTAAATATATTTCATTGTATTTTTAATTTCATCGTGTAATTTGAATTTGCCAGCAGATATGATCTTTTGAGGAGGACAACTATTTTTATGTTCATAATTTTGAAAATGCATCATTCATTTTCAAAACAGTGAATTTTTTTTGCAATTTCAGATATCAAAATGGTCACAAAATTGTAATCCGTTTGCTATTTGACGTTGGATTTTAATTTGTTTATGAAAGTCGACCTACCAACCTTACAATGTGTCTATATTTCTTTTATCTTCTGGTAATCGGAAGAGTCCATGAAACGGCATTCGCCCAAACAAAAGCAGCCGAGAACAAAGCCGATATTAAATTCCCAACGCGTAGGAATCACGCTTCACATAAACTTCAATACCTCTCACTGCGCGTTTACGGATCTTATGTTAACTTTACTGTTTTACTAAACGAGAACAACAACAATATTCTTTTTATTTCGATTATTTGTGCTATGCTTTTCCTAATACGAAGAGGCCAAATGGCTAAGGCATCCGAGTTGCGATCAAGTGGGTCGCGGGATCGAAGCCCAGCCATTACATTACTGATGTGAACCCATTCCTAACACAAGCATTTTAGCAAATGTGGAAGAGTTAAAGGAATACTAGCAGGTAGTCCATTAGGTGGGTCGTGTGCTTGTCTGCCACCTAAATGGTATAAAAAAGGGACGTTTCCTTTGGTAAAGAAAAGAGCCTGCTCAACTGTAAAAGTAGATTTGTAATACACTATTATTAATTTATAGTTAAGAAGGTAACCGGAGTAAGAAGGGTTGGAGATTCTGGCAGCTCACCTGATGGTAAGCTGTGTTCGTTATTGTCAGGACAAGCTTTACTTACTTTTATAAACATTTTGGAAAAAGCTATATAAAGCAGATATCAGTAGATTAAGTACTTTTTTATGTTCCATGAGCAAATAAATTTAGTTTAAGCTACATTGTACGTAACTCACGGTATATCTATAACACACTGTACGTAACTCACCGTACGTAACACACCATATGTAACTCACCGTAGGTACGTAACACACCGTATCTACAATATAACACGTATGTAGCAGTAGGTATGAGGACGTAATCTGTGCGGGTTCTCCCTCATTATGAATTCCAGTCACGCTCCGTATAGAATTACTGTTTGAATAGCATATAGGACTGTGATATTATTAATAGTTGATACTGTGACTTGCACACACACATATGCGTATTAAATATTATTGTATACTACTGAGGTTGCAGACAAGCACCCTGGTATATATTTCCCTGATTGATTCGTCAACGTAGAGCCTAAACCACCGAGACTACGAACTTAAAATTCTAACATTTGCTTTTGCAGTAAAGAAGATTTTTTAGAAATTTTGTGAAGCCAGGAAGGGATACTAGTTAGTTTACTAATATAATATAATTAACATTTTTAATACCTACACACATAACTACGAAAAGTCAGAGGTGTGTGCTCGGGACGACTGGGGATCGATAGATGGCAATAGGCTCACCGCCTATTACATTGGGACCTAAACATAACCGGCGAATCGTGGGTGTGTAATACACCTATGCCTACCCCTATGGGTCAGGCGTGAAGTTATGTTTTTTTAAATACTCACTAATAATAGGTATCATTCGCGATCCATCCAAACAGGGTAGATCTGTTTATATGCAGTTTTTCATAGAATGGTGGAGATTCCTAGTCGAGTCACTCTATACTTCGTAAAATGTGAAAACCTTTTATGTTGTAAGCATCCACTAACGAAGAGTTATTGGAAATTATGTGAAGCCGTTACGGGCAGCTAGTTACCAAATTAATCACTTACATAACCAGTAGGTATCACTCACGCTTCACCAAAATAAGGTAGAACTGTCTTGGTGCAGGTCACTCTACACTCCAAATACGAACTCGAACTCTTGACATAGCATTTCCTTAAAACGTTATCGATCTGATTGACATTATGTAGGTACGCCTAGATCGAACCTTTATCTGGATACACATTCAACCTTCGCCTCATAAACCTGTTGCACACAATATATGATTTTATATATATTCAAAATACTAATCAACCAAATACGATCCCGATATGAACCAAATATTATATCTTAAATCTTACATTTTGGGTTAAATTATCATCAAGCGACTGAATCAGCTTCACGTTTCTCAAACAATGATTGCCCGTAATCACATACGTACTTGGCAGGTGGTACTCAATTGAAAAATTACAGTGGTTTCAGCCAATCTGCTAGATTTTAAACGAGACAGGAACTTGCAATACTCGTAGCTAAAGTTCTGGATTTTGCGATGTGATATCATTTTTATGAAGTAGGTACTCTAACCGCGATGGTTATTTTAAAAAGTTTTTGGTATTTCGGCTTGGAACGTATGATTTGAAGTGGAATCAAAGTTGTAATATTGTTAGTTTTAGGTCAATATTTAAGACATTCGTATTTCATACATGTTGTTATAGAAGGTATTTATTTAGCATCTTTCTCTAAGTCATTTAGCCCAAACTTATGATACTTACATTCTTAGGAAATACTTATACTTAGGTATTCTTTAGAAATACTTATACTTAGGTATAAGTATTTCTAATAGAAAATATAACCGATCTATAAATTACCATAACATTCCATAAGAATTGTGAATATTTGTAACCATTCCATAACTTAACCTAACCTAACCTATAACAATTTATGTTAATAGGTATTCGAGGGTAAACGTAGTCTACCTATGTTAGATTGACAATCTTCAAAACTCCAAACAACATCGCTATAATCTAATGGGTTATATTTTTATCCCTTATCATGCCAGCGAAGGAATTCCTACGATTTTTTAGATTTTTCTAGGGTCGGAAAACATTCATACAAAAAGTACAACCTATATTGCGTATTATCCTTGTAAAGACCTCGCCGTGTAATGAAAATTTTATAACGTGGAAGTTCTCTTTTTAAAATTCAAAAAGAAAAGCGTAATCAGGAATAGCGGTGTTATATGTAGTTAAGTAAAATGTAAAGTGCTGAACACCCACAGATTCCCCTTACTTAGGAAAGCGGATATCAGTAAAATGGGACATCCTTAGACAGGGTTGTACAAACCGTATGTAGGAGATACGTGACCGAGATTTTTTTGGAACAATTCTATAATTTTGTGTTTGTTTTACATCTAGGTGCAATATGTGTAGAAGTGGCTAATTATGACGACCTATCAATCCTATCATAGCTTCGTGGACAGATCAGTTTTAAGTATGAGTCAGTAGTGTACATTTACGTTATAGTTACTTACAAGAATGTACTTATACATGTTTATACAACGTGATTAAACATGTTTCCTCTATGATATCAAACCGTATAACTTATAGCAATAAGCTTCGACCAAAATTCAACAAGGTGTTCCTACCTATATCAAAAGTTCGTACGAACTCTAATGTTATAAAACTACTACCCCATACATCCAGCTTTATACTTAGTTGTAACACTAAAGTAATTGTTAGTTACAAAAGAATCATTTGAAACCAATTGAAGCGTGTTAAAAAAGAACTCTAAAAGAGATCTATGTCCAGCAGTGGACTAGAATAGGTTGATGATGATGATGATGATGATGAAAAAAGAACTGAGTAATATAAAATAACTGTCTAAGTAATAATTTACAACACAAAACCGATACAATGCACAAACTAGTAATACAATCACGATACATAGCATACAACATCGAATGTGGGGCAGCGGCCACAGACAATATATCTGTTTTATTAATCGTATATGTAATACGGACAGAGGGAAAACTGCGGACAGATTCTGTAAAGGTTTATTAACACAGAATCGTTAGGGTTGTCTAAAACCCTCGGTGGTGAATGCAGGAATTATGCTGTTTACTTTAGCGTTGTCTCATTTTAATTATAATTTCGGAAAACAAGAACTTGATCGCATTTTAAATCACGAACTAAAAAAATTGCTATGGCTTTTCCAATATGCTATTCCAATTCCAACAGCATTTCCAATGGAATTAGCTAACAAAATGCATTGTTTAAGTATTTTTAGTAATTAGAAAACATTACCGGCATTTTTAACTGCACTATAATGTAACCTTACTAAATGTAAAACTTTTCAAAGACAAGACCCCTATCCTACGGTTCGTTCACATAGACAATTGGCGATACACTGATTCCTGGCTTATAAGTGCGATGTGAACATTCTTTTTCCATCCATTCTTTTTCCGATCTTAATCTATAGGAAAAGTTAGCATATAATTTGCTTCAAAATTTCATTGAATCCATGTGGCGGAGTAATCAAAAAACATTGTAACAAACATTGTTATTCAAATGTTTGTAACATCATTCATTGTTTCCGTAGTTCGTAAGAATTATAGTAGATGGCTCCAGCGTCACCCCGTACAGGGAGAGACGTACATAATATATCGGAGAATTTCGAATATCTGGGACGTGTTCTAGATGTTCCTTGTTTCCGATCTAAATCTTTAGATATTATTTTATTGTTTGTGGCAGCCCTATTACTATCTCCGGGTCGCACGTCACAGCGGATCGATAGCGCGATGTGGTGCGGATACCGTTTAATGCCACTCTTCCATTACCTATCCGAACCTAGAACAAACTTTTTATTCCCGATAAAAAATACTTGTAGCATATTATAGGATTTAAAAGCACAACATGTGACTTTGACTATAGTATCGCGGGACCCCTCCTCACTTGAGATGAAATAGAAAAACAATTTATAGGTTTGATACAAATGTATATTCTTTATTTTATAAAATGTTTCATTCAGTTTTTCAATACCACAAATATTTAGTTTATCTATTTGAGGTTTAGTAATGTCAGACAAAGATTGCGCTCAAAACAATGTAACCTCTACAGACTCTACCTATATTCTTAGCAAATAATTATATCACTAATACTCGTATTATAATTGCATAAGTTTGTCTGTGTGGATTTCATGCTGAAACGGTTGGATGAATTTCAGTGAAATCCGAAATAGATAAATTGCAGTAAAACATTGTAAGGACATGAGCCGTATTATAAATAAAAAATATAGAATGCTACATCCTCAACTGAAAACCAAAACGCGGTTAAAATCGGCCAAATCTGAATGATATTAAAAATCCATGAAAAATCATTGACTTTATTATCATTTCAAAGAAATCTGCAATTGATATTTTAATTACTATGTATATTGTATGACGTTAATTTCTTGTTATAAAAGGTTTTCTTACTTTGTCTACAGGTGAAAAGCCCCACAAGTGCCAGGTTTGCGGGAAAGCCTTCAGTCAGAGCTCGAACCTCATCACTCACTCTCGCAAACATACCGGCTTCAAACCTTTCGCATGTGAACTCTGTGGGAGAGCGTTCCAGAGGAAGGTAGACTTGAGGAGGCATAAGGAGACCCAGCATGCTGATATTAGAACACCCCAACCGCATATGCAGCCGCACACTGATGTCCATGCCATGCTGCCTACTGACATGCACGCTGTAGCTGACCATAGAATAGGTGAGTCACACATGAAGAATATAACAATAACAAAGAATTTTACTCCATAATTCAATGAAAATAGGGTTGATTTTTAAATATGTCTACAAATGGAGTATTGCAAAATAAATGCCACGCAATTTAGGTATTTGTACTTGCCTGTGTTATAAATAGAACTAGATACCATAATTATCTCTAGGCATAATCAAAGAATAATTTTTGATTATATTTTATTATGATGTGGAATTAGGGCGACGAAACCGGCGGGTTCCAAAACAGTTTAACTTTCCATAGATGGAACTCGCCGAGTGTGGAACCACAGCAGTGGGAGTTTCGGTGGAATTTTAATCTCAATATAAAGAAAAGTGTAACATTATGTACGCTTATTTTACCAACTAGTTCAATAAAACAGAAAAAAGAGGTTTAATTTCACTCTCTTACTAATCCAAAGTTTAATTAATTAACTTTTTGGAGACCTAGAGTAATTTGTACTATTAGGTTTTCGTACTTTTACAGCTGTGATAGTTAAGTATTTTGCTTAATGAAATACTTACTTAGCTTATGTAGTAAATGTTACTGTGACGAGACTTGTGGGTTCGATCCACACATGAAAAAAATTCTTTTGTGGATTTCATCATACATTTTCAACGACTTTCATTTGTTTTTTTTCTTATTTTCATTTTTTTTCACAACGTAGCTGCGTAGGTAGTTACTGTAAAGAGATTTTGTTAAATACTATTTTAAACGGTATTTATTAATTAGTTTACTCATTTTACCACGTTCTGCTGCTGAGAATTACAAAAAAAAACGAATAACTTTATCAAACTTGGGAATCGAATACTTCGGGAACCTCCAAACCCACCTAGGTACAGTCTACTAGTCACGCTACCGAAATACCATTTTATTATGTGAGCCTACTTTTTACACTACCTACGTGAACCCACTCCTAACATAAGAAATTTAGCTGAGCTGGAGGGGTTAGGGGTTAGTACTTACCTCCATGATCGGGGCCTGAGGACGGTAGTTGGCCGACTCGCCGTCCTTAGAGAAGCAGGCCGTGGCGGAGGCGTGTCGTGTGTGTCCCACACACGCCTGCCTACTCACCGACGCGGGATGAAACCCGACCCCACCAGGCGGCAATGGACACTTGGGTAGGACACGGTGCGGTTTTAGTCGGTCCATGCCCGGCATAGCCACCCCCGCTGGCCGGCGGGGGGGGGGGGGGTATCCGAAGGGATTTCCGCACATAAAAAAATAAGGGGTCAGTACTAGTAATTCCGGTTACTAATATTCTTTCTAAATAAAGATCCGAGTCATTTTTGGTTTGTCATACCTAATTAGTTAATAATACTTACTTAACTCAATAATATCTACTGATTAAAAAAAAAAGTAGGTACCTTAGTATGTTGGATTGTCTTTGCTAACGAATTATGTCTTTGTTCTAGATCTCCGTCCTCCACAACCTGATCTCCGCCAACACCCTGACTTCAGAGCACACATGAGTGGCGCAATCCCACCTCTGCAGCCACTGCCATCCTGAACTTCGACCGCCTTCGCGCCAACCGCTTGGCGCTGAGGCTTTATACCAAAGACGAAGAAGTGATGTGGTGGAAACTGAGAAATTGTGTAAATAGCACTTACCAAAAAAACATAAAATCTAATCTACACCTAATATATACATGTATCCTAATTAAACTTACTACTTGAAATTGATATTTGAAAAAATTAAACAGATTATATTTCAAAAGATCGTTAAATTAAATTTAATATTGACTATTATATTAGAAGTCAATATGTAAATTTTTTTATTTAAAGTGTATTAAATAATACGATTAGATACAGGCTGATTTATATTTTCATCATTTAAATAAAGATTTATTTTATTACCAGTTATAAAGTTAAATTTTCAGTAGTTTCCAACATATCACTTCATCGAAGTTGCAATACTTAGTATATTACAACACTAAAAGATGTTATCATACCTTTAGCGTACCTTTTAGGAACATTTAGCTTCATCATAATGTTTTCTGTTACTTTATAAATATCACAGTGGATCAGAACTAGTAACAGCCTCTGTACATTTAAATGCACTTAGCAGTCTGATCAAAATGCTGTGTTGTGTGCGAAGATGTAAACATATTTTTAAACTGTGAGTTTTTGATCTCAAATTGCATCACAAAATAAATTGTGAGATGTGCAACATCTGCCCTTGTTCTTACCAATGGCGAAAGGAAATTGTAAACCGACTACTTATGTATAGTTATATTAACAGCATTTTTTCAAAAGAGACCATTCTTTCAAAATTCTGTCGAAAGACTGTCGCCAATCTTTGCTACTAAGATAAAAGCTAACTTTGACACACTTGACCACACCAAAGATACCAAAAATATTATTTTACGCTAAAATATTTAGAAAAATTATTACACCTCAATTGTTTGATAACAATTAGCTATCCAAAGAGCATGATTTAAGTATTTAATAAAAAAATGTACCATTATTTGAAGGACTGATGAAATCATTCCAAAGCTAGCTTTGACTATGTGTACGTGAATTAAATAATTTTAATTTAATTATTTTATTATATGTCATCGTCATTCCCAGTTATTATAACATTAAAAGACGAGATATTATTCCATCATTTGCTTACATTCCAATTTTAAAGTTGGCAACTACTTATAGTAACTGTAATAGATATTAAATATCAATATTCCGAATTGTCATTCCCAGCTATTACTGTCTAGTAATGATATGATAATGAATGATAATATGATCATTAAACTAAAGTCGTAATTAACATTAGATTGTATTGTAGTAAAATACTCGCATATCAATATTATTCACACTATTATAACATTAATTAAATTAAATGAAATCGAATTATGTAAAATATGTAGCTGATTTTAGTCTTAAGTATCACGATAAAAATGTACATAAAATGTTGTCTATTTTTATGGCTGTAATCTTAAATAAAAGCACATAGATGTAAATATGATTTGAAATCTTGTTTATCACAAAACATTTTAAAAAATTATTCATTATTTTCTTTTAAAAATTATGGCGTTTAATGAGTCGTTAATCAAATTAATTAGACTTTTAAATTTAAATATGTAAATTAAATGTTTTTACTTAACTTAACGCAACTTAAATTTAAGTATTTAATACTAGTTTCACACGTATAATATAACAGCTAAAGTTCCCTAACCCTCATTACATAAGTATATTTTCATACATAAAATGCAAGCACTTAATGTTTAGTAAACCAGTCATTACGTATAAAAAAGTAAACTACATTTATAAACGCCCTGTATAACGCCACCTATGTAAATATTACACATTTGTAGAGATTTTCTTATTTACAAAATACATAGTGTAATTTTTTTTATTTGTTCACTCATACTTAGAATAAAACAAACTTTATTTCTATCATTTATTTTTTTCACAGATCTATTAAAATTGTTAACACACATAAAATTAAAAGTTATTTTTTCTTGTTTTGATTAGTAAATATTTTTCAAATGTGTTTTATTCATCTCGTGACAATTTAAATTAATTGTATGTTATTGTATGTAAACCCTTGTAAATATTGTAAAAAAAAAACTTTAAATAATTATGTTAACGTTCCCAAAGAAAAACGTGCAATCCTAAGGTCGACATTTACGAGTTATTATTGTAAGCAACTGTCACTTCAATAAATAAAATATGATGATGTATAACTTTTGATTTTTATTGCTTATAAATATAGGTACAACCTCTTTTGACTTCGTTTAAATTTTCTTAGGCAGACACTGACCCTTTTCGGACGAAGTCGCCCACGGACTCAATGCATGCGAGTCGTCTGATGGCGAAGTTCGACGTCGTGCGACAAGTTAACGATTCATTGCGACGATTTCGACTTCATCGCCGAATCAAAAGTCATCAGTCTAAGACAGCATATCATGTTATAAATGGGCTCAACTAACTCTGGGGTACGATATCCTAATAATACTAGGAATTCCGTGCAGGGTGCAACTGAAATAAATTGAGATGAGCGAGCATTACTCTTACTTGAAAAATAAGGCATCTTATTTATCAATCGCGACCGTAGTCGCGCGCACAGCTAAGGCCGCGCTCTCGTGAAACTGTTTTTCGATGATTATTCCTCAATGGTACATTATATTTGATCAGTTGACCCTTCTAAACACTCAGCGGTGTTTACACTATCACCATGGAAAATTTGGTCAAGATCGGTATTGTGGTCACGAGAAATAGATCATCGGTCAATGGTGGCGTGGCGGAGGCGTGTCGTGTGTGTCCTCACACGCCTGCCAACTCACCGACGTGGGATAAAACCCGATCAAACCAGGCGAGGCCGCGGTGGCGGTCAAAGTCCGCCGGTAACCCGGGGGTTATCCGTTAGAGGGCTTACCCGGGGTGCCCGGTCATGGACACTTGGGGAGGACACCGTGTGGTTTTAGTCGGTGCGATTCCGACACGCCCACGGGATTCACCCCATCGTCGGCACCGATGGGGTGAATCCCGTGGGGATGTCCACACGCAAAAAAAAAACGGTCAATGGTAATTTTGTACTTAAGTTACCTAACTTAAGTTCAAAATTATTGTCACACAGGTTTTATATGTATTAGGAATTAATTATCCTGCCTTAATGAACCCTGCTTTCCTGAAAAGCCTTCTTTATGAACGTAACGTAACCTTGTGAAGTTAACCAAACCGTATTAGGTCGCCTTGGTGTATTAACTCGAGGAGACCTGTATCGAGAGGTGCCGCGTTGGGAGCGCAAAGGTAGCGAGTGCAAATGCTGTACCGGGTTCAATTCCCGAAAATGTTTAACGAATTTCAATTCGAAAGATCGAAAGCACGAGGTGTGGTAAAAGTGCCCAGTATAGGCTTGGCTATAAGATACGGTTAACTCTTGTCTTTCAGAGAGCACAATAATACCACTGATTTGTTGTAAGCTAGACCTCAATATACTCATATCGCTATCCAATATCATGGGGACGAAATCGCATGTTTGCACAACAAAAATATCAATACACGTGTTAAGTGTATTGACGAGATCGTATCGTGGAATTGCGAGATCTATTGAGAAGATCAGTGTGATTGAGCGCGTTTAGATCGACTGTCTAATCGCGCAAAATCACACTGAGTTGCAATGGTTTATCTTGGTAAAGATTCACATAACAAGATATAAAGGGTTGAATAACGGCAGCATGTAGCCCTTAGAGCAAAATTGTACGTGACTCAAAAAGCAATGAAACGCCTGTTGAAAAAGTGATAACAAATTGACGCGTATCTACTGTAATCTAAGGGAAATATAAGAAGCGGTATCAGACTTTAGGCTAAGTTAAACTAATTCGAAGTTAGCTTGTTACTACTTTAGTAGTTTCGATGTAATAAGCTCTTCGCTGCCCAAAACAACCTCACCTACATATCGATTGATGGACAAGGCTTCGGCCTAAGCTTTCCTCTCGGGTTTAGGTCAGACGGCGGTTACTCCCATAAAAGCCACATTTACAGGAGGGAGACAAGAGTAACAGAACGGACTCAGGGTTGTAGGGGTTCAGACTTGGGATGCAACCTGGGTTGGTGCTCAGATGAAGAAGAAGAGACTACTTTAGTAATTACCCGACTGCGTCAGAAGGAGGGTTATGATTTTCGAGAGTATGTATATTTGTTTGGCACGCTCTGTGGCCTGAACATCATGAATTTTAGCTTGAGATGTGTCGTTAGATTCGTATTTATTGTGGGAGTGACACTAGGTATATCAAAATAAAATAATTTAACAAAATAGCGGTTATTGGAACCAAATTCAAATGTTTGGCACGCTCTGCAGTCTGAACGGCCTAATTAATCATTTTATTTAAGTAGGTATTTGTGCTCAATTGATTGCATTAAAATGGTAAATATATCCAGTGATTATCACTGGATATATTTAAAAAACTCTTCCGTTTTTTAAGTTGGGTAACTTTCTTATTTATTCAAGCATAGGGTGGTGCAGAGCTGTAACGATACAGGCATAAAAATGAAGTCTACACTTAATGATTAACTGAAATAAAGATAATCACATAAAATTAAGAATAGTGTTAAAAATTTCATTTCAATAAATATTAATTATTAATAGTGTAAACAAGAAAAAAAAAATCATTTTAAAAAAAGCGTGGGGTGCATGGGTCAATAGATATAAATATTTTATTGACAGACATGAGACTGATCATCATTTTGATAATATCTTAAAAAGCACCCCACTCTTTTTTTTTTGAATAAAATACATTTTTTTTAAATACACTATTATTAATTTATATTTATTGAAATTTTTAACACTATTCTTAATTTAAATTTATTAAAACTTATTTTCTATTTTTTTAGTTCGGTTTTCTATAAAAAGCGTGTTTTTTTTAGTTTTTTTTAACTATTATTTATTTCCTACTTTTTAGTTTTGTTTATATATAAAAACTATTTTTTTGAGTTTTTTTTAACTATTATATGCTTTGTTGAATTAAAAATTCTCTTTGGTGTTCGAAAATTTGTTAATATTAAATAAACCGGCTAAAGATAATGGTTGGAAATTAAAATCTCTGCCTTCGACTATAGATGAAAATTATATAAATTAACAAAAATCTTATTTTATTTTTTAATTTTATCAAAATAGTGTATTGTCATCGGTCCTCGATAAATCTACAAAGTTTGAACGAAATCTGGCCGTTTGAACGAAAGCGGGTCAACATCGCGCTCAAAGGAGTCGGTTACAAACAAACATACAGGTGAAGCTAATAAAAAGCGCATGACAAAAAAAAAACAATACATAAGAAATATAATATAGGTAGGTATACACAAATACATATTCTCCTCTATCAAATCATCACTACATTTTTAGTCACCAACCTCAATCATTTGTTTCCCGCTCTTTAAACAGTGAATTTCAATATTACCTGTTAGGACTCTATACTTATTCTATTCTATAATAATGCCTTCTTGAAACAAAATACGCTATAGGTTAAAATAAAAGCCTGTCAAAATAATTATGCAAATATTCTAAGAGATGCAACACTGATCTTAATTCTATTTCGCCATTATCTCGACGCGCCGGGCATGGGATTTAATATCGAAGAAGGTGACTCAAGTTACCCTTTAAATGTCTCCGAGTAAGGTACAGGCAGCTTCACAATTAGGACGTTAGACGAATGAAATTTTGAAGCAATAAGTATGCTAATTTTTCCTATAAATTTATTTAAATCGGAAAATGTCAATTTCCAGAATTGGACTTGATCGTCACACCGTGAACAATCCCATTGTACGTGAAATACTCTAACCAACTGAGCTACCTGGGGCTATTCTGAATAGCCAAATTTTTTTTTATACCACTCATGTGGCAGACTAGCTCACGGCCCACCTGATAGGAAGCGGTTACGGCGGCCTATTTTGGACTTCATACATCATAGTGGGACGTTGAAGCCATCTACCGGAAATTCTGACGAATTAACGTCAGTGTTGTACCTTTTTTTTTTTTTTTTTATCGTGCGGAAATCCCTTCGGATACCCCCCCGCCGGCCAGCGGGGGCGGTTATGTCGGGCTTGCACCGACTAAAACCGCACGCCGTCTCGGGTCTTCAGACGCCGGGGTGTAAGGTTACCCATAGAGCATATCCCTCGCACCCCGGCTGACCCTGGGCCATCTCATCACTAACAGCATCGCTCATCCTGTCTCCTCTGAAAGCAGAGGAGTACGGAGAGCGATGTGTTCCCGCCACGTTGGGTATTGGCCGACGATCAATGCCAACCCTATGAAGGGGTGAAGAGGAAGCCATTGACCGCCGCCCAGGGTGTACCGGCCGCTCCGATTCCGTTCCCCCCGGACTGCAGCGGGATCGGAATCGGAGCAACACTCGAGGAGGTTACCCAACACACACCCCAGAGTGTTGTACCTAGAATGGGGATGGTAACGGGTTCAAATAAAAAATTAAAGGACGTAAGACACAATTCAAGAAAAAAAAACTTAATTTATATTTAACTAGCTAATTACTAATTTTTATTAATATTAATTTTTATTAAATTTAATTTATTACATATAATAATATTATTGAAGTGAAACTTCTTTAGAATCGTTGTGATTTCAAACTCGATGAAACGAAAAATAAGTCCATAGTTTTTTTTAATTCAGGTACTTTTCAGAAGTTCGCTCAGTTCGTTCAGAAGTTTCAGTGTCACACACACACACACACTATAAAAGGGTAAAAAGGGGAATCGTGTTAAGGGTAAAAAGGGGAAATGTGGCAAGGGTAAAAACGGGACATATAAAAAGGGTAAAAGGGGGAAAAGTGGCAAGGGTAAAAAAGGAAATGTGACAAGGGTAAAAAGGAGAAATGAGGCAGGGTTAAAAAACGGAATATGTGAAAAAGGGGGAAGGTGGAAAGGGTAAATGTGGCAAGGGTAAAAACGGGAAAAGAGGCAAGGTAATTTTTTTTTTACTTTAGATACCTTCACGGGTAGGTGCACAACTACTTATGTATCCAAATTTTATCGTCATTAATTGAATTAAATGGGGAAGCATTGCATTAAGAAAAACCTTCAAGAAAATAATTCTAGGTCTTTGAGTATTTAATACGGAAGATCGAAAAAACAATACTCTGGTTATAGGCGTGGGACCAGATTTACACGTTAGTCGGTTCAAGCCCATCATGACCGTCCCGCTGGCTGGCGGGGGGGTATCCAGGGGATTTCCGCACGAAAAAAAAGGTACTAATATACTATATATATATATAGTATATATATATATTATATATATATATAATAACGGCGATAGCCCGGTGGTGCGTAACGGACTGCTGAGACGAGGTCTCGAGTTCGATCCTCAGTCGCCCCGGGCACACACCTCTGACTTTTCGTAGTTATGTGTGCATTAATAAATGTTAATTATCGCTGGCTTAATAATGTGTCTGGTAGATGGTAATAGGCTCGCCCCCTATTACATTGGGACCTAAACATAACTGGCGAATCGTGGGTGTGTAATACACCTCTGCCTACCCCTTCGGGGATACAGGCGTGGAGTTATGTATGTATATACAGGGTCGGCAGCTTGGGTGTGATGCCCCTGGTGTTGCACACGTCCATAGGCCACGGTAACCGCTTCTCATCAGGTGGGCCGTGAGCTTGTCTGCCACTCAGGTGGCATACAAGCTCACAGCCCACCCATTAGGACATAACAATTTGATGAGAAATTGAGCTGACAAAAGTTGAATAAATGGTTGAATAAATGGTTGAGAAATACGGATCATAGTGATCCATGTTGCTTTATCCACGTCTATCAAACATCAATTTTTTTATGAAAGATTACGCAGCAAAGCTCCTATTACATTTAATTCTGAACCATATTTTTCTACACAACCCTAAATTAATCCAATTAACAGGGTTGGATTCAGCCAACAACGCGTGTTTGTTGATCCATCGATGTTTGCGACGCCATGATCGATTGATCATTAACCTAATGGAACGGTATCGAGCTTTTTTATTAGAACTCACTTTTCAACGAATTTTACTTGCGATTAATTAATTGTGTCAAATTTAATAAACATAACATAACATAAACTCACGCCTATATTCCCGAAGGGGTAGGCAGAGGTGCTAGCACCCACATTTCGCCAGTTTACGTTTAGGTCCCAATGTAATAGGTGGCGAGCCTATTGCCATTAACCGGGCACTTATAAACCTGCGATAAATACACACATAACTTCGAAAAGCATCGAAAAGTCATTGGTGTGTGCCATGGTAAAACCTGGGATCGAACCCGAGACCTCGTCTCAGCAGTCCATTACCCATACCACTAGGCTACCGCGGCTTAAAAATTATAAATTTATAAAAATTTAATAAAATTATTATAAAAAGTTAATTGCAAGCTTTAGATAATAATATATATTACAAGCTGTTGCCCGCGGCTTCACCTGCGGGGAATTATGCCCCCGATCCCGCTACCCATGGGATCCTATTTCACCACTACAACCAATATAAGATACACAATTTCACAAAACATCATTATGTTTTATCTCAAAGGGTTTAGGGAGCGTTTAAAAGTTGCAAGCTCCCAGACGCCTTATTTTTTGCCGACACCTCCAACAAATATCATTATATTTTAGCCAATGTACATAAAAACTTGACAAATTATGTACTAAATCTACTAATCCATGAAAGAAAACAGAATGAAAAATCGTAGTTTTTGAGTTCTGACGCGGCGGAGGACTTTCTTTTATAATATTATTAGCGACGACGCCAATACTTGCAATTTGTAAATAGTTCATAAGGTTATGTAATAAGTTTTGTAATTAGATTTAAGTGAATAAAAAGTCCCAAATGAGTCTCCAATCATTTCCGCTTGGCGGCGCCACCTACGCAGAACGCGCCACGAAGTTTAGCTACTGTAGAACTTTACCATAACGAGAGCCGATAGCTATTTTTATAGTTTTTAAGGTTTAAAACTAATGTTTTTATTGTTAAATTTATGTAATTAAGTAAATATAAGGTATTATCTATAAGATAAAATTGTAAAATATAGAATCCGTGAGGAAAAGTAAAATAGGCAATGTAAACAAAGCCGCTGATTTGCTAAAGCAGTTTGTAGGTAGAATCCAAAGGGCTCTGATTGGTCAGAGTACCCTATATAAACTGGTCATTTTTCCTCCCGAATTCAGTGGATCGTCGCACGGAGCCTCCGAGGAAGAACGCCTGCAAGCCTACTACCTCGGACTTCGCCGCTCGGACCCGCACTCGCGCGCTGACTGCCGGTGCATACGGTCGCGTCTGTATTCGACGCAGCCGTAGTCACCGGACGTGTCGCGCGCGCCCACGCCCAGCCCAACGCTTCGTTGTCGGGTCGCGGTTGTGCTCCTGCCTGCATTCCTGCAATGAAGAAAGCCTCAGCCAAGCTGCCTCCTCGGGTTCGGAGTCCCCCCCGGGACCCCAGACCCCCCCCAAAAAGCCCTTATCAGGGCTCCACCGCCTCTCTGGGACTCGTAACCAGTCCCAAGGAGACGTCGACGCCGCCGCGCGCGCTCGCCAGCGCGCCGACCGCTGGCCCATCGAGGACGTCCGCTCCCCCCCGCGCGCCGCCGGGCGGGTTGAGCGCATCTCGCGCTGCGCCAGCGAAGGCGCCCGCGCCGCGTGCGAGCCCGAGCTCCGCTCCGCAACCGCCGCCGCGCGCTTCGCCCGCCTCGACTCCGCCGTCCGTGACGGCGTCGACGTCGAAGGCGATCCGGACGCCGGTAGCGAGGTACCAGGTCGCGGCTTCCCCGCGCCAAGATGCCCGCGAGTCCCCAGCCTCGCGCGCGTGGCCTCACGCGCCCTCATTCGACGACATGGAGAGTTCGTATGCCTCCATTGAGTCCTTTCAGGACTCCCCCAGAACTCCCGCAGCCGCAGCCCCGGACACCCCGGACCTGCGACTTCTTGTCAGGCGTCGCTCTAAGCCGGAGCCGATGCCGATGGAGACTGCCCCACCGGCCCCCGGACCTGCGCGTCGTCCGCGCAGCCCCGACTCCGCCGAAAAGGACTCAAAGCGCCCCAACACGCGCTACTCTGACGCCACCGCGTCCCAAGAGGACGCCGCCACCGATACTGCATCCGCAGAGCCCGCAGCCAGCAAAGGGAAGAAGCGGTACCCCCCGATTGTCGTGGAGGAGCTGCCGCACTTCGCCCAGCACTTGCGGGAATTGAAAACCCAACTAGGGAGATCGGCCGACGTGCGCCCGTATGGGAACGGGCTCCGATTCATCCCTAGAGATGAAGATGAGTATAGGCTATTACAAGCCTATTTCACAACGCTGGAGAGCCAGGAGGGAATCGCCTGGCACTCCTACTCGCCCCCCTCGGAGAGAGGAATCAAGGTGGCCATAAGAGGGCTGCCCACGAACGCCACACCAGACGAGATTGCGGACGAGCTACGGGAGCTGGGTTTCGACCCCGAATATACACGTCCTATTCGGGGTCGAGGTGGCCGGCCTGGATGCATCTTCCTGGTGATCCTGAGGAAGAGCATAAATGTCATCCCAGACATTTACGAAGTGAGGGAGCTTCTCGGCATGCCCGGGATAAAAATAGAAGCCTGGCGCGGGAAACGCAAACCCGCGCAGTGTCATCGCTGCCAGCAGTTCCGCCACAGCAGCCATCACTGCCACCGCACGCAGGCCTGCGTGCGATGTGGCGGTGAGCATGCTGCGCGGGACTGCCCCCGGCCGCGGGAACAACCCGCCACCTGCATAAACTGCAGTGGCGACCACCCCGCAAACCACTTCCGGTGCCCCGTCTTCCGACGTGAGGCCCGGAATAGGAAGGCGGGCACAGCCGCCGTCACCAGCGGGCCGCACAGCCGGCCAGCGCCGGTGAACCCACAGCCTCTCGGGGAGAGGCAAGGCGCGTCGCTCATGGCTGAGGCGAACGCGCCCTCTACCCGGGGGGAAAAACCCGCAGCCTCTTCGCGAAGAAGACGCCGCAGAAGAGGGGGCCGTAGGTCCCGCAAGTTGCAGCCCACGACTGAGGAGGAGGCCGCCACGCCGGCACCCCCATCGCGAAACACGCCGCCCGTCCCACCGGAGCCAGTCTCGGAGCTGGTGGAGGTGGCGTGCCAAACGGAGCCCACTCCAACAAAGGAGACGAAGACCCAGACGGCTGCGGCAGCGAGTGCCTCAGCGACCAGCCCCTCCGTCATGTTGGCGAAGGCGAAGGTCCTCCTCGCTGAAGCAAAACGCGCCCTTGCGACGGAAGACCATCAAATACTGGTGGACGCAATCATTGCGTCCATCGACATAGTGGCGAGGCGCTTTTCGGGCGACCGCCGCTGAGCACAGAAGACGCACGGACCCCGGAGGTCGCAGGATAAGCCGCCGCCTCGTCGCTGGTCACTCGGAGCTGGGCCTTCACTGGGCAACCAGTGATCTCACCCGGCTCGGGTCGACCGCCGGGCGGCGTGAAGTCTAGCGGCCTGCCGGCGTCACCAACTATAGGGGTACATCCCCGCCCACATGCCCGGCGCCTGTTTAGGCGTCGCGAATGATGCTTCGGAAAAGGGAAAATCCCACATACCGACTCCACGCGCCCCCTGCGGGGTCGCTGTGAAGATTACACTGTCCCGAATTCAGTCCGGAACCAGCAGCCCTAGAGAAAACACCTCTAATAAACAAGAAGTAAGAAATCGCTGTTTCACTGGAAAGACCTTTGGAATTGAAGTACCCTTCTGCAGATCATCACTCATCAAGCCGCAAGCATATCAGAATCCACGCTCCCATCGGCACCTTCGTCCACCCGCCAGCATCAAGATCTTCATACAGTCCACTCGCCGCCCGACAGAAGCGCCAGCGGTATAAAAGTCGTTAGGCCGCCATATACCTCTTGGCCATCCATCCCGTTTCTGTCGTCCCCAACATTTTTGGTCCTTCGATAGCCGGATTGGGTCAAGATTTGAAGAATAGAAGATGCCAACCACAAGAGCAGGATCAGAACAATCGAAGACTTCAGAAGAAACCACCTCGTCGGACTGGAGCATGAATACGCCGAGTGAAGCGAGCACCGCCACGACGAGCACCGGTTCATCGACCACGGGTACTACGGGGTCCGCAAGTACAGTAAGCAGAAAAAAGCCAGTTCCGCTGATTCAGAAGCAAGCAAGACTACAATCATTCGATGGGTCAAGATTGGAGTCTGTGCAAGGGGAGCCGACTCGCACGGCGCCTCCGCCCAGCATCATTGAAGAGGAATTTGAAGATTCTGAGGAGCAGAGTACCATCACAGCCAGCCATACAACGTTGCAAGACAGTCAGCGAAGTGTCACTTCACGTCGGGTCGAAGCAAGCGCACCGACATCGAAGTATGAAGACAGTCTGCAGCGGCCTCACCCTAAGAAGTCGACCCGCAACACGGACACACCGTCCCGCTCGTCGCATAGGAAGAGAGCAGAAGTGCGAGCGAAGATGGCGTTGGCACTACGGGAGCTCGAGCTAGCCGAGGCGCGATCCAAGGTAGCTCGGGCTAAGCTGGAACTCATCGCCGCAGAATCAGAAGAAGAAGATGCTGGAGAAGAGTCGTACGAAATAACCCAAGTTGAAAAATGGGTCGTCGAGACAGGGGTCGGGCCCACCGAAGAAAGAAAGTCTCCTGAACGTGAAGAAAAGAAGAGCGACATCCAGGAGTTAGCTCAAGCTATTAAAGAGATTTCTCAGAAGTCGCATGAAACAATGTCATCAAAGATGGTTGAACTTCCTCACTTCAACGGTTCCTGTGAAGAATGGTTGACGTTCAAGAGGACCTTCGAAGACACAGCTGCCTCGTTCTCTAACATACAGAACATGGCACGCTTCAGAAGAGCGATCCAGGGAAGAGCAAAGGAAGCTGTTCAGAGCCTACTATTCACCGCTGAAGATCCCTACGAAGTACTCAAGGCGCTGGAATCAAGATTTGGAAGACCTGGGGCACTAGCACTGGCGGAATTAGAGAAGATCAAGAGCCTACTTAAAGTCGCTGAAAACCCAAGCGACATCTGTACGTTTGCAAGCAAAGTCAAGAACGCCGTTCAAACAATCAAAGCCTTGAAGAAGCCGCAGTATCTCAGCTCTCCTGAAACATTGAAAGCTATCATTGAGAAGATGCCTCCAGCTATGAAATTCAGATGGTTCGCCTACCATAGAAGCCGAAGGGAGGAAGATTTACAAGAGCTACTACTCATTGAAGAATTTTTAGAAGTAGAAGCAGACATGTGCGGTGACTTTGCCCCAATTGAAGAGCCTTCAGACCAGAAGAGGGGTACAAGAAGACCCGTGCATACGATTCAAGGAGAGTCTTCACATGAAACTGAACGAGAGAAGGTTAAGAAGAGTTGTCCCATATGTCAAGAAGAGCATTTCCTGATAGAATGCAAGAAGCTGAAAGAAGCAAACATTGACGAAAAATGGGAAATAGTGAAGAAAGCTAGAACGTGCTTCAAGTGTCTACGGTTCCAGCATTCAAGAACCAACTGTAGAGCTCCAAACTGCAAGAAATGTGGAAGATGGCATCACACTATCTTACACTCCGACAAGCCGCCGAAACCATTTGAGAAGAAAGAAGAAGTAAGCTCATCAGAAGGGAAGGTCGCCTCCATCCACAACACCATCAGTGGAGAAAAAGCATACCTGAAGATCGTGCCAGTCGACGTCTACGGACCGAAAGGGCAAGCTCGGGTGCTGGCGCTGCTGGATGAAGGCTCAACCATCACGCTTCTAGACCAGGCGGTGGCAGAGACGATCGGAGCTGAGGGCAAGACAGAAACGCTAACTATTGAAACAGTCGGTACAAAGATCATCAAGGATTCCCAGAAGATACAACTGAAGATTAAAGGTGCCTTCAGAAGAGACAAGAAGAATATCACTGCAAGAACCATCGACGATCTCAACCTGTCAGAACAAATAATAAAGAAGGACACTATTACCAGCTGCCAACATTTAAAGAAGATTGAAGATCAACTTCTCTACACAACCGAGAAACCGAAGATGTTGATAGGTCAAGACAACTGGGGCCTTATCGTCACAAGAAGACTGAAGAAAGGAAAACCATCCGAGCCCGTAGCCTCACTCACTAGTCTAGGGTGGGTGCTACATGGGTGTGAAACGGGTTCCAGCGCTGCGGTACACTTCATCCACTACGGCAGAGCCAAGACAGCAGATGAAGCCATGGAAGACGTCATCCGAGAGCATTTCCAATTAGAATCACTTGGAATTCAGAACAAGCTACCAACGAACGATAGCGACAGAAGAGCCCTGGAAATCCTCGAGAAGACAACGAAACAACTTCCCAGCGGTCAGTTCGAGACAGGCCTACTGTGGAGGAGCGAAGATGAGTCCCTACCTAACAACTACAATCAAGCTCTACGACGCTTGGTGAACGTAGAAAAGAAGTTAGATCGAGACAGCGAGGTCAAGCAGTCCTACGAGAAGCAGATCAAGAACCTCATTGAAAAAGGTTATGCAGAGAAGACTTCAAACGTCGTCAGTGAAGGTAGAACCTTCTACCTACCTCACTTCGCCGTGATACACCCGATCAAGAAGAAACCAAGAATAGTGTTCGATGCAGCCGCCAAGTACGACGGAAAGAGCCTCAACGACGTGCTGCTACCAGGCCCAGACCTACTGCAGTCATTGTTTGGGGTGTTGCTGCGCTTCAGAGAAGGTCCAGTGGCAATCATGGCTGACATTCAAGACATGTTTCTTCGTATCAAGATTAGAGAAGAGGATCGGGACAGCCTACGGTTCCTGTGGCGAGGTGAGAAGAGGACAGGCAAGCCAGAAGAATATCGTATGACGTCAGTCATCTTTGGAGCAGCGTCATCACCGGCGATGGCGATATACGTCATGAACAAGAACGCAGAAGACTTCAAAGAGACTCGACCCGAAGCAGTGAAAGCCATCAGCCGAAACCATTACATGGACGACTATCTCCAGAGCTTCGAGTCAACCCAAGAAGCAAAGAAGATAGCCGAGCAAGTTAAAGAAATCCATGCAAGAGCAAGTTTTCATCTCAAGGGCTGGGCCAGTAACTACGCGACTGCGTTGCCTGACATAGAAGAAGCAAATAAAGAAGATTCACTGCCACTCGCGAAAGAAGAGAAGACTCTCGGTCTAAGATGGCTGGTTAAAGAAGACGCGTTAGCCTTCAACATTGGGCTACGCAACACGCCAGAAGAGCTGCTGAATGGGCAACGGACTCCGACCAAGAGAGAAGTCACGAGCGCCGTTATGTCTACATTCGACCCATTGGGATTCGCCGCGCCAGTATTAATACAAGGAAAGAAATTGATTCAAGAAATCTGGCGTACTAAGACGGACTGGGACGAAGCTATAAGTGAAAAACAAGAAGCAGCCTGGCAAAGATACCTAGAAAATGTATCAACATTATCAAGCTTGAAGATCCCGAGGTGCATCTCACCGTGCAGTCGAAGCGGACAGCTGCATACATTTACCGATGCAAGCGAAGAAGCCTATGCAGCAGTCGTCTATGGGAGGACGACCGAGCCCGGGGGACGAGTCCACGTCTCTATGATCACCGGCAGAGCCAGAGTCGCGCCTACGAAGCCAGTGTCTATCCCAAGGCTTGAATTACAAGCGGCCTTGCTTGGTAGTAGGATGGCGGCGTCGATCGGAGAAGAGATGGAGCTCGAAGCATCAAAGACAATATACTGGACCGACTCCAGCACTGTACTGCAATGGATCAACTCAGAACCTAGAAAATTCAAGACGTTCGTGGCAAACCGACTGGCAGAAATAGAAGAGAAAACGAAACCTGAAGAATGGAGATGGGTGCCTACCAAGCAGAACCCGGCAGATGACGCCACAAGGGGTGTCCCAGCCGAGTTCGACAGCAACGCCAGGTGGTTCCAGGGGCCGTCATTTCTCCGCCAGCCAGAAGAAGAGTGGCCACATCGAGACTTCAAGCAAGGAGGTGCGCTGCTAGAAGAGAAGAATCAACTGAAAGCGATGGCAACAAAAGCAACAGACAAGACTCTGCTGGACCTGGAACGTTTCTCA
This sequence comes from Cybosia mesomella, assembly GCA_946251805.1. Taxonomy (NCBI): domain Eukaryota; kingdom Metazoa; phylum Arthropoda; class Insecta; order Lepidoptera; family Erebidae; genus Cybosia; species Cybosia mesomella. The sequence goes on from OX276389.1 coordinate 7,236,636, forward strand.
AGCTGGGAGCGATTGCTGCGCACTACTGCGAGAGTCATCGCCTTCGTCAGCCGCCTGAGAACCCGCAAGGCAACCACCGCCGCCGCCCGAGAGAAGGACGAGCCCTGGAAGCCACAAAAGAAGACCCAGCCCAGTAAGCTACAAGTCTCCGCCAGCGCAGACAAGCGGTTATACGTACCTCTACACGAAGAACACTTGAAGAAGGCTGAAAAGTTATTATTGAAGATGAGTCAAGCCGACAGCTTCTCGGCTGACTTAAGAAAATTGAAGGCTAAGAAACCATTAGAAAATGCAAGTCGAATAAAGAAGATTGACGTCTACATGGGTGAAGACGACATCATCAAATTAAGAAGTAGAACAAACAAATTTCAAGAAGAAGGCGAAAGAAAAATGAATCCTGTTGTGCTAGATGGAAGGCACAAAATCACACGCCTCCTCATCGAGCATTACCACAAGAAGTTCCTACATGCAAACAACGCAACGGTCATGAACGAAATCCGTCAGAAGTATTGGGTCCTCGGCTTAAGAGCAACACTGAAAGCTATATCTCACGGCTGTCAGTGGTGCAAGACCAGGAAAAGTACGCCGGGGATACCACCAGCGGGAGACTTACCAAGAGAACGTCTTCAGCATCACCAGTTCCCGTTCACCAACGCCGCTGTGGATTACTTCGGGCCAATGCACGTCACCGTGGGGAGAAGAAGAGAGAAGCGCTGGGGGGCACTGTTCACTTGCCTCACCACCAGAGCTGTACATCTGGAGTTAGTGCCATCTCTAAGCACTAGCTCTATGATTATGGCACTCCGACGGATGGCAGCAAGAAGAGGAACTCCGAAGACAATCTTCAGCGACAACGGTACGAACTTCGTCGGGGCGAACAAAGAGCTGCAGCAAGCCGCACAAGAGAGAGGGATCACCTGGAAGTTCATCCCTCCTGGTTGTCCGAACATGGGAGGTGCCTGGGAGAGGCTCGTAAGATCGGTCAAGACAGCGTTAGCAGCGGTCCTCGAAGAGAAGTCCCCGCCAGAAGAAGTGCTTCACACGCTCCTAACCGAGGTGGAGCACACCGTCAATTCAAGACCCCTCACCCCCGTCAGCATGGACCCCACTGAAGAGGAAAGTTTGACCCCCAACCACTTCTTGTTGGGTAGGTCATGCGGCATGTCAGCATCCGGCGAGTTCAACGACACCGAGTTGATAGGAAGACCCAGCTGGAAAACTACGCAAAGGCTAGCGGACCACTTCTGGAAGAGATGGATCAAAGAGTACTTACCCCTCTTGATGCCTAGAAAGATAGAGGGTAAGGAAACTAACGATCCGAAGATAGGCGACATCGTGCTCATAGTCGACGCGACGCTGCCGAGAAATTCGTGGCCCCGAGGCGAGGTCATCAAGGCGTATCCAGGACCAGACGGAAGAACTAGGATATTGGACGTGCGGACTTCGGGTGGAGTACTCCGACGGCCGACACGTCGAGTCATCATACTGGTACCTGCCACATCGTCGCTGCCCGAGGATGCAGTGCCACGCACCGTGGGGGAGAATATTAGCGACGACGCCAATACTTGCAATTTGTAAATAGTTCATAAGGTTATGTAATAAGTTTTGTAATTAGATTTAAGTGAATAAAAAGTCCCAAATGAGTCTCCAATCATTTCCGCTTGGCGGCGCCACCTACGCAGAACGCGCCACGAAGCTTAGCTACTGTAGAACTTTACCATAACGAGAGCCGATAGCTATTTTTATAGTTTTTAAGGTTTAAAACTAATGTTTTTATTGTTAAATTTATGTAATTAAGTAAATATAAGGTATTATCTATAAGATAAAATTGTAAAATATAGAATCCGTGAGGAAAAGTAAAATAGGCAATGTAAACAAAGCCGCTGATTGGCTAAAGCAGTTTGTAGGTAGAATCCAAAGGGCTCTGATTGGTCAGAGTACCCTATATAAACTGGTCATTTTTCCTCCCGAATTCAGTCCGGAACCAGCAGCCCTAGAGAAAACACCTCTAATAAACAAGAAGTAAGAAATCGCTGTTTCACTGGAAAGACCTTTGGAATTGAAGTACCCTTCTGCAGATCATCACTCATCAAGCCGCAAGCATATCAGAATCCACGCTCCCATCGGCACCTTCGTCCACCCGCCAGCATCAAGATCTTCATACAGTCCACTCGCCGCCCGACAGAAGCGCCAGCGGTATAAAAGTCGTTAGGCCGCCATATACCTCTTGGCCATCCATCCCGTTTCTGTCGTCCCCAACAAATATGTTGTGATACTCTTCTTTGGAGGAAGCCAGCTCGCAAGTAACGTTGTCCTAACCTCTTATTTTATCCTTTTGTTCTTATCTCTTTCCTATTCCCTCGTTTATTGCTACTCAAACAAAACATTTTAATTAGATTAAGAAAACATATTTCTAAATAGTAAAATCTAGTGGGACGGAAATCACACAGTGATTGTCAAACTTCGGGCCAAACTTAGATATTTTTGTTGCAGTATTTTTATTCAAAATTACAGACCTTAGGCTTTATGCATATTATTCGACGCGTTTATATTTCAGTTTCTTTCAGAGTCTGGTTGTTTTATGTAAATATACAATATACGTATTGTCATTGTCACTCAAATGTCAAAGTCAAATAGGCGTTACTCTGATAACTCGAAAGAAACTCACTTGTAAAAGTTTTTTAGGGACAATTTGTATGGTAGGTACCCGAAACCTTGAACGTACAAACCCCAAAATCTAATCAGTTCTTCCCATTAACCAAACAAGATGATTGGCGAAAGAATTTTTTAAATCGGATAAGTGGTTCTTGAGTTATTGCGTAAACAGACATCCAGACATCCAGACATCCAGACCAACAGACAGACCGACACAAAATTTTTTTTTGCTTAATTAGACTTAGAATCATGTGAAACGTCGAGTAAAGTGATAAAAAGTGGGTGTAAGATTTTGATTTTTTTTGCGTGATTTTAAGACTTCGGTGTCCACCTGGTTGGTGGCCCGAAGTAAAAGGTAGTACTCGTGAGCCGGTGGTTCATTTGCTAAACATTAATTTATATTTTCACGTTGTTCCGTCTGCCTAAAATAGTTACAAGTATGTAAAGATGTAAGTGGGCAAGCAAACTCGAACGAGGGACGACCTCGCAAGGCGCCGGAGGTCGCTTAACGACCTCCGTCCTCCATGAGCGCAGGCCTGGGGGTGACAGGTGAGGCCGCCTGTCACCCCAGCAGAAGCAGGCCGGGACGATGGGGCGACTAGCGCCCCTCCCCCAAACCGGGGCAAGACGGGGACACCGTGGTTCCCAAACCCGAGGGGGCCATCTCGAAACCGGAGATGGCCCAGGGTCAGTCGGGGTGCGAGGGATATGCTCTATGGGTAACCTTACACCCCGGCGTCTGAAGACCCGAGACGGCGTGCGGTTTTAGTCGGTGCAAGCCCAACATAACCGCCCCCGCTGGCCGGCGGGGGGGTATCCGAAGGGATTTCCGCACGATAAAAAAAAAAAAAAAAAAAGGTTAAATGAACGATTCTGAACCCAAAAATATTTTATATGGAATTCTTGTCAGTTTGTTTGCGATGGTCGCAAAAACTACTGACCGGATTTTGATACGGTTTTTTGTATAAGAAAGGTCTTGGTCAGACTTAACATCTGTCGTATATTTGATTGCAATTCGTTAAGTAGAACCGGAGACATGAATAAAAAACCAGCCAAGTGCGAGTAGGACTCGCCCGTGAAGGGTTCCGTACCAGCAAGTAACATTTTTACATTTGAGTTGATTGAATGCAAGTCATATTCCAGTTTACGATTTATGACGTATTAAAAAAAACTACCTACTAGATCTCGTTCAAACCAATTTTCGGTGGAAGTTTACATGGTAATGTACATCATATATTTTTTTAGTTTTATCATTCTCTTATTTTAGAAGTTACAGGGGGGGGGGGGACATTTTACCACTTTGGAAGTGTCTCTGGCGCAAACTATACAGTTTAGAAAAAAATGATATTAGCAACCTCAATATAATTTTTGAAGACCTATCCATAGACGCACGCAGATGGCACGTATAGGTTCGATGAAAAAAAAATTTTTGAGTTTCAGTTCTAAGTATGGGGAGCCCCCAAAGTTCATTGCTTTTTTTTCATTTTTGTGTGAAAATCTTAATGCGGTTTACAGAATACATCTACTTACCAAGTTTCAACAGCATAGTTCTTATAGTTTCGGAAAAAAAGCGGCTGGTGACATATGGACGGACAGACAGATAGACATGACGAATCTATAAGAGTTCCGTTTTTTGCCATTAAGCAACGGAACCCTAAAAATGATAACCAATCTACGCGCGGGCGGAGCCGCGGGCTTCAGGCAATATTTAAAAAACATATGATTTTTTATCACATGTTATTTGTATTTTTATTAACTTCGGTACCAAGGTTTACTCGGTGACTGGTTCTACAGCGCAAACTCAATATAAAAATATTTCATCCTCCCTTAAGCCAGATCTGATTATAGAGAACAAAAAACCTAGTTAGATTTGTATTAAAGCAGGAAGGTTGTCCCACGGGTACGCCGACGCTCGGACGCTAAACGCCTTTTATCACGCACTGGTACGAGGTACCTACCAGGATCGACTATTGTTGGACAGAGTAGCATTTGGAGTGATATTTTTTCTAAAAATCAATGTCACATTATTAGGATGGATATTTACTTAAAAAGTAAATAAAATTATGTTACCTATAGTACCTACAATAATCGCTATAATAAAATATTCTATCAGAAAAATTATTGTTACTAGTGACTTATAAATGTGGAGGTTTGTAGATACCGATTTGTTAGCATTTATTAAATAAAATCAAATTATTTATTTGCCTATAAGCCTTCTGAAAAATAATAAATATATTAGGTGATTGAAATAAAACAATTTTTAACGGATTCTATCGCGATTTATTTGATTTTATTTTATATTTTAGATTGATCCCGACGTTTCAGTTGCTTTTCAGCAGCCATCGTCACGGGGAGACTCGATAGAATCCGTTAAAAATAGTTTTATCTCAATGTGTGACATTCACGTACTTCATATTAGGTGATGTTCAATTTGTCTGCTATCTGTTGTTTTCTTTGCTGCTGTCAGCTGTTTTTAAGTCTGAAATTCATTCAGTAAAACGTACCAACGCAAGTATAATTGAACTAAACGTGTTTTTGTCCAGCGGCGAGATCTAACCTTGGTATCAAGAATACTTAGTTATATGATAGGTTAGGCATTTAATTGTTCTATTCAACCAAAAGCAAAACAAAAACATTTGTTCAAACAGTGATTTCTAGATAACGATTTTAATTTAAGCGGTCAGTAGTTTTGATCATCCTATCTGTCGGTTCCATGGTGTAATGGTTAGCACTCTGGACTTTGAATCCAGCGATCCGAGTTCAAATCTCGGTGGAACCTACTAAACTATAATTTTGATTCATTGAATTTTGGAGAAACATCATTACAATAATTGTCAATGTCATTTTTGTTATAATACTGGTTTAATTTTATTTTAAATAAGAATTTTTATGAAGCAATGCTTCACCAGTCCGGCCCTTGTAAGGTCAGCGTCATATATAATTCATATGTATCCACGTGCTTCTCGGACGCAATCAGTATTGTGAATAATTGATGCGCGAGCTCGATGATTGCGCCCCCCACGAGATTGAGAAGATTTGCGCTCCCAAGTACGGTCCTGGTAGATTTATATCATTATTATTTGAAATAACAACGTAGATATTTTTGCGGATTTTGATGAAAAACGTTTAAAAAACAAACCTACCCTAAAATATTAAGTACGGTTTCGCAGTATGAGATCTTTGCTATTAAAAAATTCTTTGAATTGAATGAAAAATTAGTGTGCTATTTTTATACTACCTATACTAAGGTATCATATAAGGACCAATGGCCCAATTTACAGTAAGCTGTTAGCATGACCAAAAAAAAAACAGCCCGCTGAGTTTCCTGCCGGAGTCTTCTCAGGACAAGGCCGCGTTTCGAACCGGTGGTCCATTTGCCAAACATTAGATTATTTATTTTTTTATGACGTTTTGTAAGTGCCGTACTAATGGTCTATACAGAATAAATGGTTTTTGACTTTTGACTTGACTTTTGACATGGTTTATTGACGCTTGCAACACCAGAAGTACAACTCCACGGGTACACTTGGTTCCCCGTTGCACAGGGCTGACGCGACAAGCACCGTGCGGTTTTAGTCAGTTCAACACCGAAATACCCACCTTCCCATTAATTCCGGTGAGGTGAAGCACGAGGGGGTTACCACAATAAAAACAAAGTAGTACTTCTCCTGTCAAGCCAGCTTGTTCGTGCTCGAAAAAGCATGACTCCACCAAATTAATAGATGCACGCAGAATTCTTGCTTGGCTCTCCATAGGTTCACCGTGTGGGTCACCGCCGGGTACATGGTACATAGAGAACACTTACGGTTGTACCAGTGATTGGGACTTGTGACACAAACTTGTTAAGGGAGCACTTACTCTTTGCAATGGAAAACTCACGACTCTCTTCGACCAATGTAATGAGTAATATTGCTCACGTGATAGATTTTTCCGCGAGTTCATTGGTCGATGAGAACGAGGGACACGATCCTTAACGGTTACAAATCTGGAAGGAATGTTTGTTCTAGAAAAGAGCTTATTAAAGCCCTTGACAATGTTAAGTAAAGAGTGACACGCAATTCTCGTTCAAATCCGCAATTTATTTTCTAAAAACATACGGAGGAATAAAACGCATCCAGTGAGATAAAATAAAGAGTCGCATATACTCCAAATAGCTTAAATCGAGTACTGGATACGTATTGAGTACAGTATTCGGCGTTTGGGTTGTCATGTCAGAAAGTAGGGTGAGATTCTGATTAGGCTTGCATTGGTTTTGTAGAGCTTTATCTCTATCGCACGTCTGACAACAGTGTGGTACCTTTATAGAGTAGGTAAAACCGTTTGTGTTTAACTATAGCTTCGGTTATAACTACTCCATCATCATCATCATCATCATCAACCTCAATTAGTCCACTGCCGGACATAGGCCTCCCCTAATGAGCGCCATAGCGCCCTATCTTCAGCTTGCCGCATCCAGCATCTGCCCGCAGCCTTTTGGAGATCGTCATCCCACCTGGCCGGAGGGCGTCCTACAATACGTTTGCCGAGTCGCGGTCTCCACTCAAGAACACGTTTACCCCTTCGGTTGTCGGTTCTTCGAGAGATATGGCCGGCCCACTGCCACTTCAGCTTGCTAATTCTTTGAGCTATGTCGATAACCTTGGTTCTCTGTCGGATGTATTCGTTACGAAAAGAAACTCCGAACTGACTTGAACTGGTGGACCAGCCCTACCGAGAGTGTCCACGTCTCAGCTCCGTAGATCATTAAGGGTAGGACGCACTGATTGAAAACTTTCGTTGAAGACATCTAATCGTACAGCGTATGTCTCAATGGGCTGTACGATAGAGAGATGCTTTACAAAATCGAAGCAAGCTGATCTAAACCGGACTCACTCACTCTTTTTTCCGACTGACGACTTTCCAAAAAAGAATCGGGTATTTGCTTTAATTATGTTTAACCCCTCTAATCATCAAACTATATGCATAAGTCAAGTATACATCTATACTAAACTTCAGTGCGTTTTAGTCGGTTCAAGCCCGACATAACCGCCCCCGCTGACCGGCGGGGGGGTATCCGAAGGAATTTCCGAACGAAAAAAAAAAAAAAAAGGTACTCGAGAAGCCGAATGTACTATCGGAACCACTGCAATTATTGGAAAAATTATTTCACTATAGAAAGGTTACATTATACTCTTATATGGACATAAGCTGTAATCATTACATTGTATAAAATCGTAACGAGGTGAAAACTTTACATAGAATATTTTTTCAAAAAATTATTGCTATATGTTCTAAGAACGATACCAATGCCAAAAAGATGACTTTTTGAATTTTTGTCTGTTTATCTGTTCGTCTGCTTTTATTATCGATGTCCGAGCATCACTTGAAAACTTCTGAACAGATTCAGCTGAAATTTGCATAAACATTCTTCTAAGGTATGGTCATAAACTGCGCTATACATTTTCACGCTATTATAAGTGTGGCAGGATATTCGGAATTTAACGCGAACGTTTATTTACCTGTTAATGTGTAAATTACGATGGCGATGAGTCAAAAAAACTCTTATACCCGTAAGTGAAGCGAGGATGGCTTGCTAGTTGTGTGTAAACTGACGAGACCGGTTAGGCTCATTGAAAATATTTGATCATTTCAAGTTTCAGTACAATAAATTCTCGTCTTCACAAAGAATTTCGTGCATCGGCATGGAGCTCTTAGGGAAATCGATATACATTAAATAATATAGTCATCTTTCCATTTTCTATTATCCTGCCATACCGTTACTATGCCTTCCTTTTTATACTTTCCTAAGTTTATTATTTTCCTACATTCTAACAGCTTACAATTATAATAATATCAGTCATACAAAAATTACACGTAGAATAGACACTCCTAAGTCGGTTTATACATTTTAAAATGTACATACATCATCAATAGACATGTATATCTGGGGCACGGTAACACCCCTGCCAAGTCGAGCAAAAAAGCAGCACGTATGTACCATCCTTTTCTCGAAGCAGTTCTGGTTATATCGTTATGGATAAAACAAGAAGCCTAAATTTTCAGTAACCAAGCAAGATTGTATAAACACGGTATATTTTAAAATTTGTAGCAAATTACATAAACATAACATAACATAAACTCACGCCTATATCCCCGAAGGGGTAGGCAGAGGTGCTAGCACCCACATTTCACCAGTTTATGTTTAGGTCCCAATGTAATAGGTGGCGAGCCTATTGCCATTAACCGGGCACTTATAAACCTGCGATAAATACACACATAACTTCGAAAAGCATCGAAAAGTCATTGGTGTGTGCCATGGTAATACCTGGGATCGAACCCGAGACCTCATCTCAGCAGTCCTTTACCCATACCACTAGGCTACCGCCTTAGCAAATTCACACGGTAAATTTTTCATTTCTAGTTTATTAATTATAACTAGTCAAAGTTTCTTAATTTTGTCACTCACTGACTGACTGACCGATCATTAAAACTCTGAGTCACTTGTAGCAGGGTTAGAAGCTTGAAATTTAGAATACAATGAGTGTTTAGTGTATAAATCAATAAAAACTAAAATATTTTGCAATTGCGGTCTAGTTTTCTAGATACACCAACTGCATAAATAACTTTGTAATCCCATGTAAATATATTAAAATATAGGATATTACAAAGTTACATTTGCTGTGAATGTATCAGTGTACCTGTATATAAGTTTAAAGATATTTATTTTCAAAAAGACAATTACATTGTCACTTACATGAAAACATAAATTACAATAAGTATAGGCTATTTGTTGTCGAAATATATGTATCATATGAAATCCTTTGTATTATTTTTATTTTACATTTATTTAGTTTAATTAGTTAGATATAAAATTTGTAAGCACATTTGTACAATTATCTTTTTCACAGAATAAATAAAAATAACATTATAAGATTATAACTTAATAGTTAATTGAAATAATGTTATTACCTAATCAGCAATTAACAATTTTGGTAAAAAAAGCGGCCAAGTGCGAGTCGGACTCGCCCATCAAGTGTAACCTGGCCAAAAACTAGAAATTGTTTTGCGCATTCGTAGACTTGGAAAAGGCGTATGACAAGGTGAACAGGAATGAGTTGTGGAAAGTACCTACTATCCATGTATGGGGTGGACAGTAACTTAATACGTATTGTACAAGGGCTCCAGAGCCTGTGTTAGGATTAATGGTGCCTACACGGACTGGTCTGACATCTCTAAAGGTGTCAGGCAAGGATAGTGTAGCTTCGCCTTGGTTGTTCAATCTTGTTATGGATAGCTGTATGAGAGATATGAAATTTTAATATGGAATGAAGACGGGAGACCTGCATGTTAAGTGCCTCCTATACGCCGATGACCAAGTATAACTTGGTCATCGGCGCAGGAGTTGCAGAAAATGGTGAACAGCATGAATGAGGCATTTAAAGCGAAAGGTATGAAAGTGAAAGCAAAAAAGCGGCCAAATGCGGGTCGGACTTGCCCATGAAGGTTCCGTAGCAGCAAGGAACATCATGTTTATTTTTTATTTTTATATTTGAGTTGATCGAATGAAAGGTAAATTGCGGTTTACGATTTATGACGTATTAAAAACAAAACAACTTACTAGATCTCGTTCAAACCAATTTTCGGTGGAAGTTTACATGGTAATGTACATTTGTTTTATCAGTCTCTTATTTTAGAAGTTACAGTGGGGGAGGACACACACTTTTTACCACTTTGGAAGTGTCTCTATTCGCGCAAACTATTCAGTTCAGAAAAAAAATATATTACAAACCTCAATATCATTTTTGAAGACCTATCCATAGCTATCCCACACGTATGGGTTTGATGAAAAATAAATTTTTGACTTTCAGTTCTAAGTATTCCCCAAAAGGGTTCCCCAAAAGATATTGTTTATTTTTTCTACTTTCTGTAAATTTTAATGCGGTTCACCTAATACGTCTACTTACCAAATTGCAACAGCATAGTTCTTATAGTTTCGGAAAAAAGTGGCTGTGACATACGGACGGACGACGTCTGTCTGTCCATCCGTATGTCACATGACGAATCTATAAGGGTTCCGTTTTCTGCCATTTGACTACGGAACCCTAAAAACCAAGTCTCGCAACTGTTCTGTACAGTTCTTCTATCGTAAAAAGTTGTGAGATCCATGTGATACCAAGTCGGTTATTTTATTCAGTCCCTACTTAAGGGACCTTCTGTCTTAAGTTACTACGTATTACCTAACCTAACAAAATTTTGTAGTGACCATTATCAATATTAAAAATCTTTTATGTTTTAAATAAAATAGATTGACTTGGCAATCGCACAACACATATTTATTTAATATAATATGTATTACTTGTGAGATACATTGTCAATTGCTAAATCGTATTGCGATAGCTGCATGCTCTGTATGATTTTTATTTTAGAAAGTTCACATAGGTTAGCAAACTCACGAATATAAACTGAACAACGTAGGTGCAAAAATCATCACTATTCCTTAGAACATAAGATCTAAATTGATATCAACGAATTAATACATTTGATATGATGACCACATCATGAGAGCTCAAGAGAAAGCGAACAGTAATTTCGCGTCTTTAGTCAGTCGGTTCCATGGTGTAATGGTTAGCACTCTGGACTTTGAATCCAGCGATCCGAGTTCAAATCTCGGTGGAACCTGATCTTTTGTAACATTTGTGAATTACATTGTATCATTTATCTGTTATAATTATGTGATATAAAAGGTGACGTAAATATGCAGATTAAGTAACTATTTACAGATATTGTTGTAGCAATATTATCGATAGTGTCGATAATATAAACTGATTGTATATTATTTACATACATAAAATATACAAAACGACGAGTGTGACGTGGCGGTAGAGCGTCCAATTACTACGACAAAGGTCGCGGGTTCGATTCCTGTTTAGTGTAAATATTTATATGCAAAGTCCATTTGCGGTCCATTTCCGGTCTGGATGTTTCTATGTGTAATAGGTAGGTAGGTATGTAGTACCTTTTTTTTCGTGGGAAAATCCCTTCGGATACCCCCCGCCGGCAAGCGGGGGTGGTTATGTCGGGCTGGAACCGACTAAAACCACACGCCGTCTCGGGTCTTATGACTTAGGACGCCGGGGCAGTCCGCCAGCGTGTGCAGCCCTGAGTCCTCGCTCGCGTCGCAGTGATGACACTCAGGCGAGGTATGTAGTACCTTTTTTTTTTTTTTTCGTGTGGATATCCCCTCGGATACCCCCCCGCCAGCCAGCGGGGGCGGTTATGTCGGGCTTGAACCGACTAAAACCGCACGCCGTCTCGGGTCTGCAGACGCCGGGGTGTAAGGTTGCCCTTAGAGCATATCCCTCGCACTCCGACTGTCCCTGGGCCATCTCCGGTTTCGAGATGGCCCCCTTGGGTTTGGGAACCACGGTGTCCCCGTCTTGCCCCGGTTTGGGGGAGGGGCGCTAGTCGCCCCACCGTCCCGGCCTGCTTCTGCTGGGGTGACAGGCGGCCTCACCTGCCACCCCCAGGCCTGCGCTCATGGAGGACGGAGGTCGTTAAGCGACCTCCGGCGCCTGAGTCGCCTGCGACGCGAGGCGAGCATGTTGCAGGCTCGGCGAGCCGGGAGGGTTCTGAACCTCTCCCGGGCGCGCTCCGCCATCTCCTTCGCGAGCATCACATGCTCGCAGAAGGAGGTGGCGGCGGCCCACGCGCTCGCGCTCCGCACCATTGCCGCAATCATGCTGCCGAGCGAGAGGACTCCCACCCCGAAGGCTGCCACGAGGTCACGCCTCGGCACCTCCCACGCCGGGCAGTCCGCCAGCGTGTGCAGCCCTGAGTCCTCGCTCGCGTCACAGTGATGACTCTCAGGCGTTGGCTCCTTCCTGATCCGATGCAGGTGGTCCCCGAAGCACCCCTTCCCGGAGATCACCTGCGTCAGTCGGTACGAGAGGCTTCCGTGTCGCCTCTCTAGCCAATCCTCCATGATGGGCCTTACCGCCGCTATTGCGGCGTGCCCTGCGCTTGGTCGCCCAAGTCGTTGCTTCCACGGGTATGTAGTACCTCACAAAAAATACTTAAGTAATTATGCTTGTCCGCGTTCTAGAACAAATATTACAAGGTATGTATAATATGTATGTATTTACAAAAAAAAATGTATATAAGTATGTTTATCCGCATTCTGGAAGCCATAACACAAGCTAGTTAAACTATGCTTACTTTGGGTCTAGAGAGCGCTGTGTAGAATGTCGTAGAATATTTATTTATTTATTTATTATCTATGCTTTGTATGTGTCCTAAAATTTGTTTTGATATTTATATTTTCGCTTTAAGATAACGAAGATGGAAAGTGGAGGCGAAGGGCTTGTCGTCCGAGGAATTGGTCTACTTGCGATTGGTCTACGACAACGACAATATACCAAGTTTTTAAAAATCTCTTCACAAATATGAAACCGCTTAAAAATCATCGTAGGTTATTTAGAAACTATTTTTGGCCATTTTACAAAAGTAATTTTCTTTACTTTCGCCTGCATTACGCGAAAACTTATGCATCGATTTTATTAAAACTTGCAGGAAACTTTAAGGCCTTCATAATAATTAAAACATAAGTATAATCTAACTTTCAAAATTTCGCACGAAAAACACAGTTTTTCGCAATTTATCGGAGATCTACTAAACCTATTGAAGTCCACTGAAGCTCATTCGATTTTTTTACGACCTCTAGTTTCTGTTTATTCGTGAAAAACCTCCATAATGTATCAAAAACGGTTTTTCACGAATAAAATGAATTGAATGTCTATCACATCCGTTTGGGGTCTCAGGAATAAGAATCCGGTGGCTGGTTCTTGGATTTTTCTAACTCATAACCCTGTAGCGCCTGCTCTAACATCCGTGTTGCCACCTGTGCACCTTTTTTTTTTTTTTTTCGTGCGGAAATCCCTTCGGATACCCCCCGCTGGCCAGCGGGGGCGGTTATGTCGGGCTTGAACCGACTAAAACCACACGCCGTCTCGGGTCTGCGGACGCCGGGGTGTACGGTTGCCCATAGAGCATATCCCTCGCACCCCGACTGACCCTGGGCCATCTCCGGTTTCGAGATGGCCCCCTCGGGTTTGGGAACCACGGTGTCCCCGTCTTGCCCCGGTTTGGGGGAGGGGCGCTAGTCGCCCCACCGTCCCGAAAGGGGGATGAAATAGAGAACTACTTATTATTAGAAGAAGGTAATGGAGAACTACTTATTATTAGAAGAAGGTAATGGAGTGATAATGAGGGCCTATACTTCTACGAACCATATGAAAAGCAGTGGCGCGTTCGGAAGCGTCGGTAGTTGAGTGCAAGGATTCGGTCGGATCGAGAGTTACCGGGTTCGATTTCACTACTTTTTCACTATCAACGTGAACCTACTACTAACTTAAGTATTTTAGCTTAGCTCTCTAGTATATGTATATAAAATCTATAGCTTAGCTAAAGGGGTTAGGGACAATACTAGAAGTTTTGATTATTAATATTCTCTAAAAAAAAAAAAGATACATAGAAATATAAGTTTTTTTTTATTATTTTATTATTACTCTTACAATGTATATGTTACTGTAGAAGCTCCAGGTAAATCCTAACATTTTCCGGTAATTCTTAGGATTTACCGACATTTAATTAATAGAAAATGTTTTAATAATATCATATTGTTAGTTACAATAACTTGAGAACAAATATGTACTTGTAGGTTCCGTGACCTAAGGGTTAGAATTCTCGTGTATACACCTTGAAGTAAATCACCAGGAAGCCCTACAAACATTGACCACGGTTGACCACTGTCCATAAGAGCCTTTTATATTCACGAACTTTTGGCGGTCGGTGGGGTTGACCATTTTAATTTGACCTGCAAGGCTGAAATACATACACATACATACATATTCTATGACATATTACACAGCGCCATCTAGACCCAAACTAAGCAGAGCTTGTCATATGGGTTCTAGAATGCGGATAAACATACTTAGATACTTTTTTTAAATAAATAAATAAATATTATACATAGAAGCACCCAGACCAATGCAAATATACATATTTGAAATGAGCGGGAATCGAACCCGCGACCTTCGATTTAGCAGTCGAATGCTCTACCGCTACGCCACAGAGATCATCATCATCACTGCATTAGTCTCAGTTACATAAAGCTTATACTAACTTAAAGCGGCGATAGCCCAGTGGCGTACGTAACGAACTGCCGAGATGAGGTCTCGAGTTCGATCCCCAGGGTCATCCACTCTGACTTTTCGTAGTGTGTATTAAAAACGTTAATTATCGCTCGCTTAGTAATGTGCCCGGTGAATGGCAATAGGCTCGCCCCCTATTACACTGGGACATAAATCATGATTATGCAATACACCTCTGCCTACCCCTTCGGGGATACAACCGTGAAGTTATGATATGCTTATACTACTCCGGAGCCCGGGTTCTGCTCTCCTACTCTTTCTCATGATGTGACTTATCTTGGCTCTTGCAGGAACCACTGCCGTCTGACCTCCAAAACTCCGAGAGGAAAACTTGCGCCAGAGTCTCATCCGTTGTCCTCCTCGTCCTCCGGGCACCTACCCGGAATTAATTTATTCATTCTTAGACTAGCGACCTATCCAAGTCGGACACTAATGGTATGGGTACGGTATCACGGGCTGGTATCCGCAACTCCACAACAAGGCGCGGTTTTTGCGTGAGGGTGGGCATTTTATTCGATCTACCCCAATTCATTGAAGAACGCCAGCAAGCTATTCCGGAGCGTACCTGTGTTTCCGAAGTACTTAACAGTGTATGTGGCGGTTGCAGGGCAGTATAGGAGCACGTGTGCCGCTGTTTCTTCCTCTCTCATGCAGGCTCTGCAGCGAGGGCTGTGGGTGGTTCCTAAAATAAAAAGGTGTTTATTGAAGGAGCCGTGCCCCGTGATGGCAGCTGTGGCCGTGCGCAGGATGATTTTCGGTGTTAGCCCCCATTTTTTACCAATTATTCTTCTGAACTGCCAGAAGGTCTTCTAGGTGGCTACTCCATTTTAACTTGCTGTCAAGAATATCGCCAAGGTATTTGACCTCTTTTGATAGTTGGAGTTCCGTGTCAAAGAGTTTGGGTAATCGGTATTCGCCTACCCTTTTGTTCGTGAACATGACTAACTCGGTTTTGTTCGGATTCACCGATAGTTCAAATTCCCCGCACCATTTTTCTACGATGCGTAAGGCTTGTTGGGTTAAGTTACGGACCATTCCCGCTGCCTTTCCTGAGTCGGTCGTCGGCGTAGCCTATTGTGTAGTCTCGGTTTTTGTTCAGCCTTGTGATTAAGTGGTAAATCGTCGGATACTAAATATTAAATACTGATTTGACACATATGTACTTTTTATTTTGAGAAAGATTAGAGAGAATGACCAATCTGCGCAATTCGGGTTATGATAGAAACGAGACGTCGGGTCAGGTTAGGAAGAGGGTTACGTTCGGAACAAATATTACATTTTTTTTTTCAAGTTTCAAATTGACCCGCGACCGGGTCAGGTTTTCGGGTCAGGTTCGGAATAATCAACATATCCCAAGTATTTCTTTTTAAATATCTCCAATGTACAGACAACGCTAATTTGCAATTTTATAATAGTATAGATAGACTAGGTCTGCAAGGCGAATCGCTGCTTGCAATGTTGAGCTGAGTGAGACATCGTGAATCAGATTTTGAAAATTTTGAACAGTGATCATTCCTCCGCGGCAAGTCCGATTTTGAAAATTCTTTTTGAAAGTCACTACTCTGGACATGCTTTCTGAGCGTGTAAAGTTTGGTCACAGTGTCTCGAGCGGTTATTATGTAATTCCATCTGGAATTTTTTTAACGGTGATCATTCCTCTGTGGTAGCATTAATTTTATCAAAATATATCCATACACCTTCCTCTGATTGACCTCTTTAATCATGCCAAATTTGGTTCTGATTGGATTAGTAGTTTAGGAGGACTGTGACAAAGAAAATCCTGAAGTCTGGTATGAGGAGCTTTCGCTCGACTTCGTCTCACTCAGCTCAATAAAAGATAGATGCCTACCTAGTTGGTTGCGTCCCATCAATTCCGTAATCAGAAAAAGTGTTATCGTTTTTATTTCCGTCAGTAAATTTCGAAGATTATAATAAAACAATCGCATACCAAAAGACTGAATTACAAAAATTCTAAACAAAATATGCTTCTTTACCAATGTCATATCAAACAATATGAGAACGTAAAATATAGTCGATTGAAATGGAAGGCTTGATAATCCGCAGTCGTAACCAATTTCATCACGACAAATATCACTTTCCGATATCATTCAGCCCCTCCACAATGGCCAACAGCTACGATCAAATTTATTCAAATTGTGTCTTGTCGCGACCGCACACTGTCGTACCTGCTTTACACTAACTACAGGCAAAAAACAACTTTATCGTTCTGACTTAGAATACAAAATTGAACAAAGGAAGTGCCACCAATTTCGAACATTGCAATATATGGATAGATATTCTTATTCCACTCAAAATAACATACGTTTCTTCTTAGCAGAGGTTCACTAGCTCCTCCCGGTAGTTGAGAAGGAATTTTCAATTCAAACTTTTAGGTGTTAAGGTATATTTTTGAATGGGTAAGCAATGCATGTAATATGTAGTGGAAAACGAATAGAAACGTCTGCAGACTGTTGTATCAACGCGCTAAAAGCCAACCTACGTGATGACTTGACAATTTTTGTTATACCTAGATATATATATGTTATAATTGTAATGGATATATTTCTCCTCATTATGTATCTTATTTTATTTTTATTAAAGTTTATTTTTATTGCAAATTAATTTATTTTCTTGGTTTTTAATCAGTAGCACCCTCTGCTATATTATGTGTGTTAATCTGCAGATAACGTAGTGGGTGTTTTTGTACTAAACATATACTGTAACTGATTGTTGTCCCTGAATAAAAAAATAATAAAAATATAAAAAATAATGAAACAATAAATGTTATTTAATCTAATATTATTCTTTTAAATTCTCATTTTATTAATTATTTAAGTTGACCTTTATGTCTGACATTTTATGATTACCACTTGAAGTCTATATGTAAATTGCATTAATTTTAAGAAAAAAATTGTATGCCCATAGATCGACGAAGCACACACCCCTATCAGTAAAAAACAATATAACATCTTTCACACTGTATTTCTTGCGAATAAAGATTTCTATTCTAACATAAACTCATACATAAACTCACGCCTATATCCCCGAAGGGGTAGGCAGAGGTGCTAGCAGTTTATGTTTAGGTCCCAATGTAAAAGGTGGCGAGCCTATTGCCATTAACCGGGCACTTATAAACCTGCGATAAATACACACATAACTTCGAAAAGCATCGAAAAGTAATTGGTGTGTGCCATGGTAAAACCTGGGATCGAACCCGAGACCTCGTCTCAGCAGTCCATTACCCATACCACTAGGCTACCGCGGCTACTTTCTATTCTATTCTATTATATAAAAAGTCCAACACTCTGGTTTAGCTACAGAACTTCGGTATCACCAGTAGGTTCATCATCAACCTATTCTAGTCCACTGCTGGACATAGGTCTCCCCTAATGAGCGCCATAGCGCCCTGCCTTCAGCTTGCCGCATCCAGCATCTGCCCGCAGTCTTTCGCAGATCGTCATCCCACCTGGCCGGAGGTAGGTTGTGGAGCTCAAATGACATTCGTTTCGGCCGTTTCGCAGTAAGACTGAAAGCCAATCCCAACTTTGTTGAGCAAATGCCAGGTGGACTGGATTACTTCGATTGGGAACTGTATAAGTGATTTACTTATGTGCTATAAATAAATCAGTAAATATGTGAATATACACGCGATGAATATACATAAATAATAAATAAAATGAATATTCTACAACATTCTACATAGCGCTATCTAGACCCAAAGTAAGCATAGCTTAACTAGCTTGTGTTATGGGTTCTAGAGTGCGGATAACTATACTTAGATATATTTTTTCTAAAGATTTAGATCGGAAAAATGTTCTAGATGTTCTCTTCTTCCGATCTAAATCTTTACAAAAAAGTAAGCATACAAAATGCTTAAAAATTTAATTGAATTAGATATATTTTCTTTTGTAAATACATAAACACCGCGACTGATGAAAATATTCATATTCATGCATACAAATATTTGCACTGAGCTGGAATCGTATCTTTTTTTTCGTACGGAAATCCCCTCGGATTCCCGCCGGCCCCCCCCACTGGCCGGTTATGTCGAGCTTGAACCGACTAAAACCGCATGCCATCTCGGGTCTTCAGACGCTGCAGTTTAAGGTTACCCATAAGGCATTTCCCTCGCATCGTAGCGGAAATCGTACCTTTTTTTTTTTTTTTTTTTCGTGCGGAAATCCCTTCGGATACCCCCCCGCGTGCCAGCGGGGGCGGTTATGTCGGGCTTGAACCGACTAAAACCGCATGCCGTCTCGGGTCTACAGACGCCGGGGTGTAAGGTTGCCCATAGAGCATATCCCTCGCACCCCGACTGACCCTGGGCCATCTCCGGTTTCGAGATGGCCCCCTCGGGTTTGGGAACCACGGTGTCCCCGTCTTGCCCCGGTTTGGGGGAGGGGCGCTAGTCGCCCCACCGTCCCGGCCTGCTTCTGCTGGGGTGACAGGTGGCCTCACCCGCCACCCCCAGGCCTGCGCTCATGGAGGACGGAGGTCGTTAAGCGACCTCCGGCGCCTGAGTTGCCTGCGACGCGCGGCGAGCAAGTTGCGGGCTCGGCGGACCGGGAGAGTTCGTACCTCCTACTTAGCAGTCAAATGCACTACCGCTACGCCACAGAGGTCGTCATATCAGAATGATAATCATTTTTTAAAGTAACCCCCAACAGTAGCACTACCTACCACCGTGCTACGTTGGTTAATCCTAAAAATATTATAAACGGGAGTTTGTGAATATGGATGTATGGATGTTTGTGCCTCTTTCACGCAAAAACGGCTGAACGGATCTGGCTAAAATTTGGTACATGGATAGATTATAAGCTGGAATAACACATAGGCTACTTTTTGTCCCTAGAATAGCTTTCCATAGGAAACGAGAACGGGAACAAAATTCCTCGCGGGTGAAGCCACGGGTAAAATCTAGTGGTTCGATAAGACTCGATTCATCCAACAGATCATATTAGCCTATTGTTGGTCGTCACACAAACGAGCATTGGCAACGCAAGAGTGCCATTATGTAAATAGGAAGATTACGAACGTCTCGGAACTGGATATTATAATGGGCTCCGAGGCTGCCTGATGCGATTGGACCGGTGTAAGGGCGCGTAACTCAATACGCAACTTGGACGCCCCCAGTGACGATACTGATGAGGCGTGTGTCGAGAAGACGTTTCGATGTCGATAGAGAAGCAGCTTATTTCATCTGCCGTGAAGCTAAGTCAGGTTTAACTTAAGCTTCGGTAGCTTAGTGGTTAACGATACGACACTACGATCGAGAGGTCCCGGGTTCGAATCCTGGCCATTACACTATCGACGTGAACCCACTGCCAACATAAGCAATTTAGCTTAGCTGGAGGGGTTAGGGGCGAATATTAGTAATTTCGGTTACTAATATTCCTTAAAAAAAAAAGACTTGTCTAAAGAGTTCTAGGTAGCTGAAAATAGAAATTCTGAAGACAGCCAAATGATAGCACCATTTAATGTAATATCCAAGTAAGATGTGGTGTTATTATTACTTCAAAAATAGTTTATGACTTGCAGCATGCAGTGTCATATCACTAAATATTATAAAAGAAAGTCCTCCGCCACCTCTGTCTGTCTATTCGCGATAAACTCAAAAACTACTGCACCGTTTTCATTGCTGTTTTCACCAATAGAGAGAGTGGTTCTCGAGGAAGGTTTTAGTATATAATTTGTCAAGATTTCTATGCATTGGCTAAAATAAAATGATATTTGTTGGAGGTGCCGGAAAAAAATAAGCTCTCTTGGAGTTATCAACGAAAACGCTGCCTCAACCCTTTGAGAAATAACAAAATGATGTATGGTGGAATTGTGTATCTTATATAGGTTGTGGTGGTGAAATAGAGTCCCACGGTTAGCGGGAACACGACCGGAATTCCACACGAGTGAAGCCGCGGTTAACTGCCAGTTTGTTGATGTATTTGGAAAAAACTGCTAATTGTATTTACTGATAAGGGAAAAAAGTGACTGAATTTTTTTAATGATCCATTTTTTTTCACCTAAACAAAGAAAAGACTTCATAGTTTATTTACCTCTCGGATGGTCCTAGATAAAAATAGTCAAAATCCAATAATAAAATCTATCAGAAACTTTAACATTTGCAGAAGCATCTGTACTACATAACGCGAATAATAGTTTTAATTACCAAATACATTTTTTAATTTTGATAGATTCTTCTCTTGCAAAAATATAATTTCTCATTATCGTCTCCTGTTCTAAAGCCGTCAGACATCGATAAGTCTGCACCCCAGCCATAACCATCTTGGAACTCCCGAAAACTCTAAACGGATTCGACGTCTCAACTAAGCGACAGTTTTAAAGTATCCCCCCTAACTCGATTCGGATGCTTCGAACTCTTTATGTAAATTCTACCAAGTTCAGTTTGCGGACGACTACAATTGGTACTGCATACTACTTGAATAAAAATGTAAGGACGAGTCAATGTTGGGGCGAATGTTGGCGGCAAATGAATGTTGGGATGTGTTGGCGTCGTGACAGGTTTGCTAATGTTTGCTTGTTTGTGTATTGGTGTTATGTATTGGAAGATACGGTTCGCGTTATTGCTATGCAATGGCATGCATGAAATGCAATAATTAATTTAACTTACATGTATTTTGGAAGCCTAAAGGTAGTGTATATAAGGCTATTTTTATTAGTATTGAAATGTGCGTTACTACCTATAATTAAGGTTATTCTCACCATCATACCATAGATTACTTTGTATGTCTGGTATCCGTCAAAGCATTGGCAGCAGGAAGCTTATTACGTTCAACGATTTTTTTATTTTTCGGGACTAATCCCACCATCCCACTAATATCATAATTATGTGAAAGTTTGGATGGATGGATGAATGTATCGATGGATATTTGTTACTCAATCACGCCAGAACGGCTGTACGGATCTGGATGAAATTTGGTACAGGGATAGATTATAGTCTCCCGAGGGGGCCATCTCGAAACCGGAGATGGCCCAGGGTCAGTCGGGGTGCGAGGGATATGTTCTATGCATCCTTACACCCCGGTGCGGCGTCTTAAGACCCGAGACGGCGTGCGGTTTTAGTCGGTTCAAGCCCGACATAACCGCCCCCGCCGGCGGGGTTGTATCCGAAGGGAAGTCCGCACGAATAAATAAAAAAAGGTATAGATTATAGTCTGGAATAGGACAAAGGCTTTATCAATAGGTTCCCATGGGACGCGGGAAGGGGATCGAAATTCTACGCAGGTGGAGCTGCGGGTAACAGCTAGTGACCATTTTCCATGATAATATTCACTGAGGAGATCTACTGGGGCTTGTTAGAAAGAAATAATGAAACGTTTATTTGATACATGTAGGTCCACGATCTTTTTAACATATTGAATATCCTTAAACTTTTTGATGTACTATATGTACCTTTTTTTTTGAGCGAAAGGACTCCCACCCCGATGTCTGCCACGAGGTCACGCGTCAGGTCACCTCCCACTCCGGGCAGTCTAGCAGCGTGTGCAGCAACAATTCCTCGCTCGTGTTTAATGTATGTACCTAGATTGTAGTCAATTAGTCTATATTGAAATTGCTCAATAGGTTTTCCCTACCATATCAGAAAAAAATGCCGAAATAAGTAGGGGCTACCTATATTAGCTTATACGGTAAGTTCGAATAGATTAAGGTATGTTTACTTACGTAACGGCAAGCGCAGCAGCAAAGTGAATTGACGACCTAAAAAAGAGCGCATCGGTGGATGCAGGCCGCTACAGATCGGTCGAAATGGAAGTCGATGGGGGAGGCCTATGTTCAGCAGTGGATTTCCTACGGCTGTTATGATGATGTTTACTTCAGCACTGTACATCCCAATATGAATGTTATTTCATTGTTATATTTTATATAGATAGCCCAGTGGTGTACGTATCGGACTGCCGAGACGAGGTCTCGAGTTCGATCCCCAGTCGCCCCAAACACACACCTCTGACTTTTCGTAGTTATGTGTGTATTAAATATGTTGATTATCGCTCGCTTAGTAATGTGCCCGATAAATGGCAATAGGTTCGCCCCCTATTATATTGGGACCTAAACATAACTGGCGAATCGTGGGTGTGCAATACACCTCTGCCTACCCCTTCGGGGATACAGGAGTGAAGTTATGTTATGTTATGTTATTTTAAATGTTATAACTTATGTTTTATTCATAGTTGTAAACTTTAGATATAATAACGAAATAAATACTGCCCGGTTCTTTAATATAATAGCCTGATGTTATTATGAAAAGTTTATGAGTCAACTATCTTTTATACGTAGATAACTCTGTGGAGTTATGTAATTTTATATTTTCTGCTCATCACCTTCGGCTATATCGCGATGATTTATAGTCCAGATGTTGATCAGAAAGAAACAGAAAACATTTATTAGTGCAAAGAGGCCACAAACTAAGTACATAAAATTATATGACATCTAACGATAATGATTTTAAAATAACAGGAGCAAAGAGTTATGTGGCACACAAATGCACCAAATGGGTGCCCAGTTCAGCATGTGCCAGATAGTAACCTGGCGCTGGTTTTCTCCTGGACCCCAACTGGTTAGTGACACACGGACGCCCCACCGTCGATGCTGTGTGTTAATGACGTGTGTAGTGGTGTGTTTGTGAAATAGATAGTGTGATAGAGTATAGTGTATAAATAAATATAATGATACAGCTAATACATAACATATATAATCAAATGCGTGTCATCAATAAACTTAAATTAGCGATATATTAGCTTTTACGTTATTCAACCTCCTTTGAGCTTCCAAGAGATCATGTCCGAGTTTTACCGAACTGCCAAATTTTGTGAAGATCTGCTATGAACTAATAAAATTATATTCAATAAAGCTTGGATCAATTTTGCTCTACTGTTTCATCAGATCTACAATTGCGTGATGATATACCGAAGTTTGTGAGCATACCCTAGAAGGCTGTTCGTGCAAAATTTCAGCTGAATCTTTTCAGCGGTTTTGAAGTGATGCTTGATGATAATATATAAATAATTACACCTTTTCGGCATCGGTTTCGCTCCTAGAACACATAACAATTTTTTTTATAGTCCCTGTACAATGTTCACCTCGTCACAGTTGTATTATAGATTTTTTTTTTATTACTCACCGAAATAAAATTATTTTTAACGCTTCCTATCGCGATTTATTTGCTGTTATTTATATTTATTAATTCTGTATAAATATTAAAATAACACCAAATAAATCGCGATAGAATCTGTTAAAAATAGTTTCATTTCAATCGAAATATACAAATTAAGTAGCCAAAATATACTCCGCCTAGTCTCGAGTAGGTATATACCCTACAGAACCTTTACATCTTCACCTCGAAGATTTGATTTAGCCGCCCCACAATACGCATCTCACTTACATCAATTTAATCGTTCAAATTGAAATTCAAACGGCAGACGAAGAATCAATTACAGTGAGGGAGAAGTCTGAGAAGGGGGCATTCAAATACCTCCCCGTTGATAGAAATGTTCTTTAAGAATGTGCGTGTGATGTTATGTGAGCCAATATGTATGGACGTGGAAGGTGTTTAAAGGAACTATGGTGGTTATAAGCCTGCAAGGCTTGGGGTACCTTTGAAATTTCCGCTGAAGATTTTAGTCAATATTATATATATATTAACTATATTATATACCCGCCCTCGCTTCACTAAGGTTTAGATGAGTTTTTTTTTAAATTCAAGCCATCGTAATTTACACATAATATATATATATATATATTATGTGTAAATTACGATGGTTTGAATTTAAAAAAAAAGTCCATGTCCTACCTTTCAAATGGTGAATGATTTTTTCCAATAAGTGCAGTGGTTCCGAAGATTAACCCGGACATATAAACAAAGTTACTAAATAATGCCTCTCTTTCTATAAAATTCGTACAGATATAGGTACAAAATGAGAATTCGTATATAAATAGGTAGAATTTGCTGAATACGATTGATTTGAAAACGATCTTTACAATGAAACAAAATAAATAACTATGTACATATACCTTTTTTTTTTTTTTTTATCGTGCGGAAATCCCTTCGGATACCCCCCCGCGTGCCAGCGGGGGCGGTTATGTCGGGCTTGAACCGACTAAAACCGCACGCCGTCTCGGGTCTACAGACGCCGGGGTGTAAGGTTGCCCATAGAGCATATCCCTCGCACCCCGAGTATGTACATATACCTAAATCTTTCCAAATTGGTGTGCTTTGATTTTGTAGCTCTAGCAAAGCACGCCGATCTTAACCGGACTCTCTACTATTAACTCTCTTTTCTAGATTGAACTGACAGTTTGACACCTTTACAGAGTAGTTAAAACCGTTTATATATGTCAAATATTAACGCTATAGATTCGGTTTTAACTGTTTCAAAAGCAGCTGTAGATATAACCTGTGCTATACACCGAACACTCTACGAAAGCGAATTCAACCGATCTTAATCGGACTCTCACGACTTCTTCCCGACGTGCAAAATCAAAAGCCAGGTCAGGTGTCGGGGTGCCAGGGATATGCTCTATCGGCAACCTTACACCCCGGCGTCTGTAGACCCGAGACGGCGTGCGGTTATAGTCGGTTCAAGCCCGACATAACCGCCCCCGCTGGCCTGCGGGGGGTATCCGAAGGGATTTCCGCACTCAATCATGTCGCAAGATACTTGGATTAGTTCTGTTTTGTTATACATACATGGTTTTAATGTGACTGCCTGGTAACCATTGTAGCTTGCGTTATGGTGCCATATTGTTAGCACACGCGTCGCAGTCCTTCAAATGTGTATGCAGACGGACATGACGTGGATTCTGCATCTTTAAAGATAACTACTGTTGACTCCAAATGAATGTACTATAAACTAATAAAGTAACTATTGCATAACCCCAGACGCTATGCCGCAGTCGGGTAAACAAATAAACAGAGTTCATTGAAGCTCCCATGCTGTGTAATCACATCCAATAATAACCCTTTCTGCGCGTACCCCAAAACGCCAATATCATCATAATCGTACTTACGATTCTTTATATCATCATAATAATATCGAGATGATAATAAATTTGATGTCTCTATCACTTAGTGACTTATTGCTTGTCGTAAATAATGCCAAGGTTTACTTTGTCATATTTACGGCGACGTAAAATTGTATGACAGTTACCTACGACGTTTTACTGTGGTAATCACTTTTCATATGCTCCGTACACCACTCACGACTTCTTCCCGACGTGCAAAATCAAAAGCCAGGTCAGGTGTCGGGGTGCCAGGGATATGCTCTATCGGCAACCTTACACCCCGGCGTCTGTAGACCCGAGACGGCGTGCGGTTATAGTCGGTTCAAGCCCGACATAACCGCCCCCGCTGGCCTGCGGGGGGTATCCGAAGGGATTTCCGCACTCAATCATGTCGCAAGATACTTGGATTAGTTCTGTTTTGTTATACATACATGGTTTTAATGTGACTGCCTGGTAACCATTGTAGCTTGCGTTATGGTGCCATATTGTTAGCACACGCGTCGCAGTCCTTCAAATGTGTATGCAGACGGACATGACGTGGATTCTGCATCTTTAAAGATAACTACTGTTGACTCCAAATGAATGTACTATAAACTAATAAAGTAACTATTGCATAACCCCAGACGCTATGCCGCAGTCGGGTAAACAAATAAACAGAGTTCATTGAAGCTCCCATGCTGTGTAATCACATCCAATAATAACCCTTTCTGCGCGTACCCCAAAACGCCAATATCATCATAATCGTACTTACGATTCTTTATATCATCATAATAATATCGAGATGATAATAAATTTGATGTCTCTATCACTTAGTGACTTATTGCTTGTCGTAAATAATGCCAAGGTTTACTTTGTCATATTTACGGCGACGTAAAATTGTATGACAGTTACCTACGACGTTTTACTGTGGTAATCACTTTTCATATGCTCCGTGGAGTTTTTACATGATTGTATATGCTCATAACGTGTATATCTTCGACGGGTAGACAGATAAACTCTCGCATATTGCAAACTGTAGAAGATGGCATGCGTGTCAATGGTCTCACTTCCAGGAATGCCCAATACTGTGCGAAGTGGACTCCGGGGTAAAAGCCGACAAGCGGACCCCAGGCTGAAACCCTGAAGCCAAGTTGAAAGCCTCTTTCTAACTGTTTTCAGTCCCACTTAAGAAGTTACCTATCAACGGAGCACTTTTTCAG
The DNA here is from genome assembly GCA_946251805.1 of Cybosia mesomella. Taxonomy (NCBI): domain Eukaryota; kingdom Metazoa; phylum Arthropoda; class Insecta; order Lepidoptera; family Erebidae; genus Cybosia; species Cybosia mesomella. The sequence continues at coordinate 7,263,691 of OX276389.1, forward strand.
GCTCCGTACTGATATACTTTTCTTACAGAAAGTGCAGAGATAAAACTCAGATTGAACCATTCATTGTCCATGGAATTCTGAAAATTCGTTAATGTCAAATAGATTGAAAATCTATTCTGCATCTTTATCGTACACTAGAATCATCTTAAAAATTCGTCTACTGACTTGTAGACTGAAAATCTATCCTACACTAGAATTATCTTAAAAGTTGGTATGGTTTTTATACACTGAGAAAATATTCAGAATTTTACTAACCAGCAATTTTTGCTTTCACAAGGTATCAAAGAATTGCTAACCCATCTATGACCTCAGCAGTCGCGTTTACTTTACTTTAATTCCATCACCCTTTTCTATCATAAAACTATCAATAAAAAAACATGCATACTCTCAGAGTAAGTATGTACACTCACAGAATCAAGGTGCGCGAAAAAAATATGTAAAATGCTTCAACGGTCTTTCACATTAGCGATTTGCGTGCATGTTTGTTACAAGGCGATTCATATATGCGTTTGCCGAGCGTGCACCGAATATATGCGATAACATATAATATCATGATATTATATGTATATAAATCGAACAATCATTGTACTAAAGAATTGATGGATTTCATAGAAAACAGTCTGATGCCAGTGTTCTCAAATGTAAAATAATTTTCATGATGAGGTAAAATTGGGAAGTTGTATAATTTTGATTGATAGGGTAGTACGCATGACTGATGATAAGATTTAGGATGTGCAAGCGGGATTTCGAAAGGAAATAGGATGTACGGATCAAGGCTTTTCTTTGCGCTGCTTTTACCTGGCCAAAAACCAGGAAGTGTTTTGTGCATTCGTAGATTTGGAAAAGGCGTATGACAAAGTAAACAGGGATGAGTTGTTGAAGGTACTATCCATGTATGGGGTGGACGGTAACTTAATACGGGCTGTGAAGTCATTGTATAAGGGCTCCAGAGCCTGTATTAGGATAAATGGTGCCTACACGGACTGGTCTGACATCTCTAAAGGTGTCAGCCAAGGATGTGTAGCTTCGCCTTGGTTGGTCAATCTTGTCATGGATAGCTGTATGAGTGTTTGTTCACAAGGGATGGAAGATACGATGGCGATATTGAAACGACTGTGACTGCGGGAAATCACGTGACGTGCGGGCTTGCATGAAAGATTTAATGAAAGTGAGGGAAGCTCAGGAAGTATGTAAGGACAGAAACAAATGGCGGGCTGTGTCTCTGCCTACCCCAGAGGGGAAAAGGCGTGAGTATGTATGTAAAATTTACGTCGATATCTCCTAATCTTCTCTTAACTTCTTTTCGAGACTCTACCAAAAGGCGAGATATAATAATTTCAAGCGGAACTCACGTAAGTATTGATTTCAGTAAGATACATAACTGAAACCCTACTAAGTTTCAGTACACGGTAGTCTGATAATAAGGTGCCTATTTAAAAGAATATATAAGATGTGTCGTATTTTAGTGTAGTTCCTGAGAATTGCGGTATAGGTTTTCGTAGGAGTTGCTCAATGTTAGGTATAACTAACAGTAACTGAATAAAATAGAAGTGAGTTGATGATAACTATTTATTATAATAATATAACTTGAAAGTTCTTTAGGTATACTTTGTAACCAACGACGACGCACAAAGAGGTAATAAAGACAATAAAGAGTTAACTTTTGATAACTTAAATAAAAGACTTAACAGTGCATAATGTTATGTTGTCAGAAGTTACTGAATAGTTGAAGAAGAAAATAAAATTGGCAGTCATTTTGTACTTTGCGAAAACGCAGCGTTTACGCTTCGAAACATCGCCAATACGAAAACCCCTTTAGTGGTCATCAGAGAATGTTTGAAGAGGGAACTTTTTACGATACACGGCACGCATCAATATTTTATGCGACATTACGTGACGGCTATAGAAAATCAATCATTCTGTACCATATAGCGATATTTATATTCAAATGTCGTATTTTTTTATTCATATTTTTTGCGAGTGGATAGAAATGTAGGAAAGAATTTTGATACCGAATGTCGCTGTTTTGTGATGGTCCATGATAGGTAAGAATCAATAACGTAATGGTAGAATTAACTATCTATCGCTTTTAGTAGATTTCCAAATATTTCGATCAGATTTTTCATAGCACTGAATTGGAAACATTGACTAATCACTGAAGTTTTGAAGTAATTACTAAGTTGTCGTATAAATTTAAATTAGGAAAGTCAACATTTAGGACGGCTCCTGAATTGGTGACCAGTCCCATTCTAGGGGGACCACTCTGATTAACTGAGCTACCTGAACCAATCTTAGGTAGCCGCGATTGTCGTCTACATACCTCCGTCTTAGGGCGACTTAGGAGCCAATATGTAAAATAATGGGACTGGTCACGGGTTCAAGTGTAGTCCTGAATTTTTACTTATTCTGATTTAAATCACCATGCAACTCACCTGATGATAAGTGATAACTATAACCTACGTCCTACCTGTCATGACTTACGGTGCCGAAACTTGGACATTAACAGTGAGGCCAGTCCACGACTTAAAAGTCGCGCAGCGGGCTATGGAGCGAGCTATGCTTGGGGTTTCTTTGAAGGATAAATTCGAAATGAGGCCATCCGACAAAGAACTAAAGTCACCTACATAGCTCGCAGAATAAGCAAGCTGAAGTGGCAATGGGCTGGCTACATCTGCCGAAGGACCGATGGCCGATGGAGCAAACGAGTCCTAGAGTGGAGACCACGAATCGGTAAAAGGAAAGTAGGATGTCCCCAGCAAGATGGACGGACGACCTGAAAAAGGTAGCTGGGATAGAATGGATACTATGGCGTACAATGGGAGAGGCCTATGTCCAGCAGTGGACTGCAATAGGCTAATTGATTGATTGATTGATAACCTACATTAACAATAGCTGGGGCAGATTGCTCCCCCGCGTAAGCCTTTGGTAAATTTAGAAAATGGTCACCGTGTCCAGATAAAAAACTGGTGAAATTACCAAAAAAAGAATAGCTTCGTTTGACTTTTTAACGACCTGTGTGGCGTGGTGGTAGAGCATTCGTCTGCTACAGTAGGGGGTTTGAGTCCTGCTCATTGGAAATATTTGTATGCATGAATCATCATCATCATCATCATCATCAACCTATTCTAGTCCCCTTGTTTATTCCTTATTATTCGAATTTTAGAACCCACATTGGATAGCTTCCACTACTACTACTACTTACTTTGGGTCTAAATTGCACAGTGAAATAAATCTTTTTTTAAAGAATACTTGTAACCGATATCCTTAACCGACCTCCAGTTGTGAGTTTACATCGGTTAAGACGTAATAACACAAGCAATTTACCTTAGCTGGAGGGGTTATAGGAAATACTAGTAATTTTGATTATTAAAATTTAAAAATAAAACCCGGGACCTCTAGATCGTAAGGCTGGCTACTTAGCCACTAAGTTACCGATTATGCTACACATGTATAGTATTTTATGTAGTAAGTAATTCAATACTTCTATAATTAACTACGATAGATCCAACAACCGTATCGCTGTATATAGTACTGCACCCATTGAAAGTTTAATACAATGCGGTAATTATAGGGTGCAAATTGTGACGGAGAGGGTTCGGTTAGTCGTTTAAGCAGTTATCTAGAATAATTGATTCGCAGCCTCTCACGGGATCGCGTATTGCGGCTGAACATGCCATGCTGACTTGAGTTAAATTCATGTAGAATATACTGCTCCCGTGTTGTTTGGCCGTGGTTCATATGAAACTTGTGTTCCAGACGTTTCGTCGATCACTGCGGTCGACATCTTCAGTGGTATAGGTCCGGGCTTTTTTTTGGAGTATACTCAGTTTGTGATATTTCTCTATTTTCGTCAAAAGCCCTTATTTTAAAAGCGATAGATATGGATTTATACAAAGTAAGTACCAACTTATATACAGTAACACATATAAGCCTCCAAATAATAACAGTTCGAATGTGATTGAAACATTGTGGGATGCGTGGAATAATTAAGCGTCTTTGGTTTCAAAGTTGCATTTCAAACAAATGATACTCCTCAGAGACCTTTTGACCGATCTCGTCCAAATTTGCCACGGTGATCAAGTAGACATTACTGAGTGTCGTAAGGGGTCGAATGTCCAGATTGGTCTTACCATCGAGGAATAATCACCGAAAAACCAAATCAATGGAAAAAGTCGACCGGTCACGTTGACCTATTGTTGGATAGGCAAATCTCGCTACGCTTAAGTTTGGGTTGATTGCCAAGCTGGCAACCGTCCTAGTTAATTAGTACGTGAGAATATTCGGTAGATGGCTCCAACGACGCTCTAAGACGTCCTGGGCATACTAAATTCTAGCACTACCTACATTTGGCCACTATGATATTGGTATGCACCAATTTAACACTTTTAAAAATATTGAAGTACCTACGGTAAGAAAACACACAGGGAAATTGCGCTTATGAAATATTGCTTGTAAAAAATAGGCAGGCGTTCTAGAATAAGTCAGCAGTCATAAGTCATTTCAACCCTCGGAGACTGTAGGAAAATTTTCTACTAGCTGATACACGCGGCTCCGCCCGCGCAGAGGTTAGTTATCGTTATTTGGTCATATCTTTGATTCTACTTCAACAATTGCAATCAAACATATGTTACGTTTTAAGTCTTTCTAATACAAACAACCGCATCGAAATCCGTTCAGTAGTTTTTGCATTCATCGCGAACAAACAGATACTTAAACAAACAAATAGACAAGAATAAAAAAAAAGTGTTCCGAAATCAGCTAATTTGAAGGGCTTAATTTCAGACATATGCATAATTATTTCAGTAGGTAGTATTTTCGACCTTGAAAACAATTAACATAGAAGTTTTTTAATCAAGCTATCATTTTTAATGTTATATTATATTACTTCACAGCCGCTTTGATGCATTAAAGAATTGTATGCGTTTTTAATACTTCTAAAATGTGGACAAAATTAATCGGTATGTACCTAGGTATAGTGAACGAAAAAAGAAGCTTTTAACAAATTCGTTTCTTAGCTCTCTCTGTTTCAGAAAATAATATAAAAACTTGAACTTTGTCCTCTGAAGACTATGCAACTAAGTGCTTATACCAAAGTCAATATTGAAACATGTATTCCAATGTAAAAAATGTTTGTAGATATTTTAGTATTAATCAACTTTTTTACTGTACTGTATGCTTTTTATTGTAAAACTAAACACTTCTCAGCCACCGCAATACATTTATATAATATGTTGTCCATAAACAAAATATACTCGATTGCATTAGCATCGCGTGTTCAACGCCATCTAGCGATTGCTAACGAAGATTTAGTGCGAGCAGGAGATTTGCACGGCGCCCCGACAATTCGCCAACATTGATTTGTTGCCGGCATCTGCTGTTTTTATTGCCAATTAAAATGCCATTACATTGAAAAAATAATTACTTATTGTTTTTTGGTGTAGGCTTTTTACAGGTACCTACCTAAGTCAGGTCGGGACGGTGGGGCGACTAGCGCCCCTCCCCCAAACCGGGACAAGACGGGGACACCGTAGTTCCCAAACCCGAGGGGGCCATCTCGAAACCGGAGATGGCCCAGGGTCAGTCGGGGTGCGAGGGATATGCTCTATGGGCAACCTTACACCCCGGCGTCTGTAGACCCGAGACGGCGTGCGGTTTTAGTCGGTTCAAGCCCAACATAACCGCCCCCGCTGGCCGGCGGGGGGTGCTCGAAGGGATTTGGGATTTCCGCACGAAAAAAAAAGGTACCTATGCATATATGTATATACGTATGTTGTATTTTTTATGTAAAGACCTAATGTATTTTACTTTACTTGTCGTATAGTACTCCTAAGATATCCACTTCAATTTGATCAGCATAACTCTTCCAAGTAAATCGAAAGCAATTCTCTTAATGGTCGTCGACGTTTGATCGCAAATAAAAATAAATTTACATCGTATCGAAGCGTACCTATGTCGTGTCGCGGTCGTGGTACGACTCCTATGGGTGTCGTCAAAAGGTCGTATTGCCGATAATTATCGAACGGTTAGTGTGTTGACGGAAGAAGATGATTAGAAGGCACGAGACGACTACGATATTAATCTTCAACAACTTTTCCAGATTTCGGCAACTCCTCGTGTTACGGGAGAAAGAGGGATGAATCAAACATATAGGGTGTATTAATAGCTCCATCTCTCGGTCTCGTTAGAAACACTGATGTTTTCAGGTTCAGATATGATACATAATAAATACTACTATAATATTTAAACTTAATTGTCTATTCTGAAGGAAGGTTAATTTTAGATCTTCGATTAAACATTTTAGTTAGCTGCGTGCTTTAGCAGTTCTCGGAGCTTCTTGGTCTCCTAAGCGCAGCACCTAATGACCCAAGGCCCTAGTTCGACAGAAAAAGGCCCATAAAGTCTTCAGACACCCTTCACGTAGTAAGTATTCCCCCAGTTGCGTTCAGGACTAATAGGGTCTACGAGAATCAAACAGTTTCATGGGATGGAAATTGTTATTCAAAGTTTAGAATTTACCTGTATATATACCTTTTTTTTTTTTTTTTTATCGTGCGGAAATATATCTAGTCCAGCCATAAGTTTTGTTACAAATGAAAATGCATTTTTTTTTAAATGAAGTAATATAATAATAATAAAATGTATACCTACATATTTATTAAAGTCTTAGCAAAAAATAAAATGATATTTTATTCGAAATGGCCACCTTTGGCTTTTATAGAGGCCTTTAATCTGTTTGGCCACGAATCTATGGATTAACGCACTGTTTCCAAGGGCAATTTTGACACTGCTTGCTCCAAAGATTTTTTAAAAGACTCAATGTCGCCGTGTCTATTAGAGCAGGCCATGTCCTCTAAAACTGACCATAATTTGTAGTCTAAAGGGTTGAGGTCTAGGCTAGATGAGGGCCAGTCTTCGGCTCTTATAAAGTCCGGAAATTTAGTTTCTATCCAGGCTTTGGTAGTTCGTGCCTTGTGACCAGGAGCAGAGCCCTGCTGGAACGTGGATAAAATCCACGGTATATTTTTAAAAAGTGTATTGCTGAGAGGTTTCACAACATGATCCAAGACAGTATCTTGATACACTTTAGCTGATGTTTTCACTCCTTTTTCACAAAAATGTAGCTTTGTGACTCCCTAAGACACGTAACACCAAACCATCACTGACGCAGGATAATGACCACGTTGTACCTTTCCGACCACTTTAGCAGCTTCCTTAGAACTGTGAGCGTACACTTTATCATTTTGCTTATTGTAGTGTTCTTCAATCGTGAAATTTTTTTCATCGGTTAAGAGGATATTTCTGTGCCTTTCACCTGCGTATCGCGACAGAAGGCGCTTTGATCGATCCACTCTCTTTAATGGTAAAGATTGATTTAGGGCATGTCCTGTATATCGACGATAAGCACCGAGCTTCAGGTCATGTTTTATAATACGTGACAGAGTCCTAGCGGGAATCTTCATTTCTCGCGATAAGTTTTTTTTGCTTCCTTATGGGGTTTCGACGAATTCTGGCTTTTAACTCAACACAACTCAACAGCATTAATAGCATTTGTAGTTCTAACAGCACGCGGCCGCCCCGATATTTGCTGGTCTTTGACAAACGAAGTGTTGTTGTATTGATAGTACGATATACGAACATACGGCTGATACTAAGTTTTTGAAGTGTCTGGAATATGACCGACGGCTCCATACCCACTTTGTGCAAGGGGATCACTGCGATCCTATTTTCTTTAACACCCCATTCCATATTGTAATTCGATAATGAACACGAAAAAATATGCGAAATGGCGCGAAATCCAAAGAAGTTTTTAAAATAATATACGTGTTCCAAATTCAAAATAATTAAAAAGTTGAAAAAGAAAGAAAAGTTTTGATGTAACAGTATTTATGGCCAGACTAGTAATTATAGGTATATAATATCCGGATGACCGAGTTTAGCTCGGTTTTTGATTTTCGACATTTTATAATAATGAAACCTAGCTAGATTTATTACCCCTGAAATCCCCCGTATACTTTCATGAAAATCGTTGGAGCAGTTTCCGTGATTCTTATTATATACATACGTACACATCATTGTAAATATATACATATATTTACAAGACTTGCTCATTTAAAGGATTGGATAATCTGTATCTATGTTCGCATCCTCTACCTGCATAAATGTTCGTGTACAATCAATAATTGTCTATAAGTCTGTTTATTTATCATTACATATATTTCTCTCTTAAAGGCGCCTAGACTAAAAGTCTACCAGGTCCTATAGGCCTTCGTCGTAAACGTTCAGTTCACCTTATATAGCCTATAACTTTTAATGACCGTTTGCATACAGTTGCATCCAAATGCATGTTAAGTTATCAAAACCAATTTATGTTACTTTTAGTTCATTTGAAGTTAAATTTAAGGATCTTATACCCGGCATAGCCGTTTGTTGGTGGCTGAACTCCTCCGTAACCACGCTCGTGATCTTGACCAAATTTACCACGGTGATAGTGTGGACACGTGTGTTTTGAAGCGAGATGGTTCATGTCCGATGTACCATTGAGGAATAATCACCGAAAAACAGGTTCACGAGCGCGCGGCCTTAGCTAAGCGCGCGACCGTAGTAAGATGTCTTATTTTCAAGTAAGAGTCCTGCTTGCTCAGCTCAATTTATTTCAGTCGCACCCTGCACTGAATTCCTAGTAGACTTATTAACGAAACAATGGCGTCTAGCTATATTAGACAAGCTGTTTTGACCAAAAATTGTGTCACGGTTGGTGGGTGGTGGAAATGGGACGCAGGGACTAAAAAATGAGGTAGTGAATTATGACACCTATCTGTATAGTCATAGCGCACCATTTCGTCATGTTATCTGTATTACAGCTACGAAAAACCGCACATTGTTACTGGTTCAGTAGGTGTGGTTACACTCGCCGGGATCCTCCATCATGGAGATGCGTGCAGGGTTCAGAGAATTACTTGGTTCTATATTTGTTTCAGAGGATCCTGATCAAACCTAAATTTTATTCGCGATATTCAAGGAAATGAATACTTTTGAAACTAACCTACAGCCAGCGGCATACTTTGTTACAATATTAACGAACTTCAGATTGGACTCAAACTTTAGTTTCGTTTGAGTTATACTATCCTAAAACTCTTTTCTATTTTCTATCACGCTTAGTTACGGTAATATTTGATTAGAAACTAAAGAGTAACCAGCGGAATACTTTGTTAATATAAGATTGGAGAAGGTTAGTCTTCTCCCAAACATTTATGTAGCAAATTCTAGGATTCGACTGCTAAGCCAAAGGGGCGCGGGTTCGATTCCCGCTCAGTGCAAATATGTATATTTGCATTGGTCTGGGTGTTTCTATGTATAATATGTATTTATTTACAAAAAAAAGTATTTAAGTATGTTTATCCGCATTCTAGAACCCACATGACAAGCTCTGCTTAGTTTGGGTCTAGATGGCGTTGTGTACTTTGTCGTACAATATTATTACTAGGCTGATGTAACTCAAATGGAACTAAACTTTGAGACCCATCTGGAGTTCACCAATTGCATATTAACAAAGTATATAACTGGCTGGAGGTTAGTTTTAAAAGTATTTATTTCCTTTTATATCGTGGAACAAATTCACTTTTGTTCAGGATTCACTAAAACAAATATACTTAGAACTAATGCCTGAACCCCGCATGCATTTCCATGACGTGGGGTCGCGCAGTCATTGGCTCTCACATGGTAGAACCGTGTTATAATTACCAGTGTAATTGGACTTCAACTATCCTAATGAATGGTTTTAATAATTATTTATTCGCTAAAATCTCGATTACATCACATACATAATTATAATCATTTATTTTTAGTTTAGTAGTAGTTTAGTTAAAAAGCTCTTTTCAACGAACAAGTAAATAATGAATAGGTACTTATCGAATCCTTTTTTAAATTATATTGGAGACTCTACATATCTATTAATATCGATATTCATTCAAATGTAACAGTAATCAATACAATAACTTAAAAATATAAAAGGATTTTCACATCCCTGCTAACCTATATCCAAGAAAGGTGCAAATATTTGAACAATTTGAACTAGAACCAAATGCGCAGTTCATTTGATACACTCAACAAATATTTGAACAATTCGCCCTAAATATGTCTTTAATAATCTCATTATTAAATACTTTCAATGTGCGATTCCAAACAAATGTTCAAGAAAAGAACACTGCGCAGTTATTTCTAATACCAAATAGTCACAAAGCGATATCTAACATTACTACTTACATGAGCTTTGCGCACAACACAATAAAAGCGAAAATGGATTAAATTAAACATAAACATTTAAAAAAAGAACTCACTATTGCAGCGTCACCGCATCTCTTATCATGCGCAATAGAATTTATACCTTACTCAATACATTAGAAGATTTAAATTTCTTCGCATGCAAATGTTATTGTATTTACAACAGGGGACCGCGTAAGCCGTAGGCCTATTTGTGTCGGTTTCACACTTACAACAATAGTGTCATGATTCGTGATCCCGGATTATTCGGAAACAATCCCGGGATTAGGTCGCGTTGCGGCAAACAAATGGAGTCGGGCTAACGAGTGGTGAAACAAGTGCGTCACTAACAGGGAGTTCCAATTTCGAAAGTCTAATGGTGTTTTTTGTGAATTGAGAGAAATGGACGCGTATTTTGATTTACTATGTATAGTTTGTTGTGGTATAATCATACATATTAAAATATTTTCATAAATGGAGGATTTATGAGTAAGGTTATATTTCGATTATTAAGGTTAGGTTTTTCGATGGTGGTGCTTTTAATCATCATCATCTTAGATGCATTGGAGGCCTTCGCCTGGGGGTCCACTAACTCCTTCCTATGGTTTGACTTATATGGTTTTTATGGGAGTTACTGCTCATCTTATCTCTCACCCCGAGAGGGAAGCCAGCGCCTCACTCGTCGATCAGCAGGTGTACCGGCTTGCAGGCGAGTTTGGCTTAGCTCCAAATGTCTTGGTTAGACCCCATATATCCACCCGAGTAGTTTTACAATAACACTAGGTACATAAAATAGAAAACATTAAGTACATGAAAATTACAGAAAATACTAAATTTGGATTCTACTAAATCAAAACCCGATTTACGCAAATACTAAATTTGAATTCTCTTGTGTTAGTTATTACATAAAATACTCAAACTTACTAATGATTCTCACTCAGCAAACACTTGTTTCATACATTAAACCAAATGCTATATCTTTTAATCCCATTGTCACGGTGCGTCTAGGGCGATTTAGTCTGATTAATTACCTTACAACACTATGCAAATCCAACTTATTATGACCTTCCACTTTACTACATACCAGAAATGTCAGCAGGCAGATAGTAGGTCTACATAATCTGGTTAAACCGACCATTTTATGGTGACCTACCGCCCCGTTCTCTACTCTAACATTTGTTGAACATATCGGAGCAGGTTTCGAATAATCGAGATGTGTAAGTATGTTGGTAATAATTTGTGTGTTACATACAAGGTAAGAATGGGACAATTAAGACTGTTAATGAAACTAGCAACACTTGAAGGCGTTTTGCAAATGATTAAGTGTCTGCTCTAATGGATCTCTGAAATTGAATAGTATCTGAATAGTATTATGTTGCCGACAGACTGAGGCTAGAAGTGATAAAGCGCATTTATTAAAAGAGCATTTGGAAAACAATATTACCACACTGATCCCGACGTTTCCGTTGCTTTTCATTAATTTAACACCAAATAAATCGTGAAATAATCCGTTAAAAATAGTTTTATTACAAAGTAATGAAGTCGTTATATCGAAACACCTAATGCAACTAATTAACAACGTCAAGAAGAAAGTTTTTCAGTAACATAAATAAAAATCTAACGGTCTCACACAAAAATCTTTTTATTTTCTCAACAGAAAATGAATTCACATCCGATTTTCCATCACGGTTGTCTATTGAAACCGCTAACGATTCGCTCTTTTAACTTCAAAGTGTTTCTATAAATGTGTCCCTTTCGCACTCTAGTGTGAAATCAGTCCGACAAATTAAATCCCGCCTCAGATTATTACATAGCTCAGTGACTGTTCATAAATAACCCGTAGGGAGGAACGCGGGAAATGTACTTAAGCGACCGTAACTATGGCGGTTTATTTGAATTTAGAATGATTTTTTTTTCATATACCAAGCCGTCCAAGCCTTTCTTTCTTCCACCAATTAATTCTGCATCTTGTATAAAAAAGTATTTATTATAACAGGTCTGTATTTGAGTTCATAGATTTATTAAATATTTATGTATGCTACATGTCATACGGTCTATAAGAGTGTTGAAGGCCGAAACGAGGAAGTTTCTTAACCGTCTTCCAAAAAGGAGGAAGCTTCTCAATTCGTCGGCATCTTTGTTTTTGTTTGGCACTGACTTCAGAAGAAAAGATTCACGCGTATTTTTGTCCCTTGAATTAAATCTGTACATAATTCAATTATTTTTCTTTTTTCAGTGCCTGTTTTTAGTAGATATGAAAGGCACTTCATTCCGCGCACCCTCAGGCTGTGGAATGATCTCCCTGCTGTGGTTTTCCCAAGCGACTACAATTTGGGGTTCTTCAAGAAGGTTCTTCACTAAGGGCATTAGAAGGTTTTTACAGGGTCGGCAGCGCGAGTGTGACGCCCCTGGTGTTGCACACGTCCATAGGCCGCGGTAACTGCTTCCCATCAGGTGGGCCGTGAGCTTGTCTGCCACCTGAGTGGTACAAAAAAAAATTTTTTCGAAGTCGGCTTTATTTTTTTTTATTATAATTTCACTTATTCCAATCTTCTCTTGACTCTTTCCTTACCCCCCGTAGGTAATAATAGCACGCAAGTGACGTTACTAATATTACTAATGTTCAAAAGCTTCCGCCAAATCGTCGGTAGCTTGATGGTTAAGGAGTCGTCCTTATCATCGATAGGACCTGGCCCCAATCCTGGCTATTTCACTACCGATTTAAACCCACTCCTAGCACAAGCAATTTAGCTTAGCTGGAGGGGTCAGCGGGAATACTAGTAATTTTGGTAATTGGAACTCTTTTTAAGAAAAAAAACTGACCATCAGGTGGCCATATTCCTGTAGTTTTTAATTATGAAAGTAATATAGCAGTTAGGACCAGCGGAAATAATATACTAACTAAACAATTATGTTTTATCTAATCAGAACGGCAAGATGAATAGTGAGATACCGATTACCGTATGCTTAAAGATGCATACATCCATCTGGAAACCTGACAAGAAATTTTCTCAGCGGCTCCCCTGATAAAGGTGAAAGCAATTGCAGAGAGTGCAATCCTTGCACTATAACCGGTGGGTGGCTTGTGTCTATAAACATAAAACACAAATGTACTCTGCAACCTTTCTGCAACTAGGTATACTGTATTTATGTACTGGTGAAATTCAAACAGGGTTGGATTTGGGGCGTGCATTCCAGTGCGACGCGAGCGACTCCCGGCTGTTATATTATGTCTGTGATTTATAGCATCGAATTCTCGCCGGTAATTAGTGCGTGCCTCTAACGGGCCCAGCGGTGGATGGCATGGGGTAAACTGCAGTTAGAGTTGTGAGGTTAACGAATAGGTTATGTGCATGAGCCGCTTAAAGACCTCTGTCCTCCATGAGTTCAGGCCTGGGGGTGGCAGGTGAGGCCGCATGTCACCCCAGCAGAAGCAGGCCAGGACGGTGGGGCGACTAGCGCCCCTCCCCCAAACCGGGGCATGACGCTGGCCCAGGGTCAGTCGGGGTGCGAGGGATATGCTCTATGGGCAACCTTACACCCCGGCGTCTTAAGACCCGAGACAGCGTGCGGTTTTATTCGGTTCAAGCCCGACATAACCGCCCCCGCTGGCCGGCGTGGGGGTATCCGACGGGATATCAGAGCGAAAAAAAAAATGTTATGAGCAGATTAGTTCCACAAGGATACTGTTAGTAGGTACCGCATAGAATAATAATTTGTTTGATGAATAAGCTAAACATTTAACTTTTGTTAAATTCGCTTAACTTGTTTCAGACGAGTCCATCTGTGCTGGAAAAGGTCAGTTCAGTATGGCATTACCACCTACAAAGAATGAATAAGTCCGCATATGATTAGTAATTGTGTTTATTTGTGTCACTGGACACAAACTTTTAATAAGCATGAATTTAAATACCCATAAAAGAAAAAAATGCACATTGATTTTAAGAAATATTCTACAATATCTTAACAAATAAAAATTCTAATTATGCTATGTATCACATTCACGGAATGTAAATTAATTTAAAAAAATATAATTAGAAATGGTACTTATACCGTCCAGTAGGTATCGGTTAACTCTAAACACATTTCAATAATACCGTATGAAAGATTCTTTGTAAAGCCTTGCTTCTTTATAATATTTCTTATTTATTCATTATTATTAACCTTGTTAAACTATCAATACGGTGAGAATAATTTATCATAGTCTTCTTAAAATATTATTCTAGATTAAAATTCTAAAAATTTTAGATGAAACATGTATGTTTGTTTGCTCGGTCAATAAACATAAGTTTGTGACTTATTTTACCTTCTTTTTTGCTTTTAATCTGCTCTGATCACAGATGCCGAATAATATAACTTTATTATATAAGTAAAGTTATTGTTCTACAAAATCATAAATATAAAAACAAAAAGGCAGGCTTAATAAACCTATATCTAACTCGGTTTTATTCGTGGATTCGCATAAAACCTCATAATATACTGGAAAGACTATTTTCTTAGTCATTAATTATTTATCTTTGACTTTAATGTTTTACTTTTAAAGTTCTCCAATTGCTACTTATATTAAATTGAATTATTTAAAACAAGGTACATTTTTCTTTTAGAATTTGTTGGTTCATGCGAATAAAGATTTCTATTTCTATAGCTACCCACAGATTAGTAATTTTTACATAAATAAACTTGACGGCTCCATCAATTAAACTACGGTTAAACACATTTAACAAAAGTGGATAGAACCAGCCACACCACGGATTACAGGAGATTGAGTATAATCGGACGCCCGGGAACGTCCCATTAATAACCGTACTCTGTTAATTGAACCGGTTGCCGCCAGCAATATTTCAAATATAGAAACGCTATAAAATAGATCTCTTAACGATTGAAATTAATCGCAGATTAGTTAAGTGGTGGTACTTGACTGCATAGTTGTTTGGCAAACGCTCGGTAGATCCATTTTGGGAATGTTTAATTTATATTAACATACTCTGAAGCTAGATTTATTCGATTTGGTTAGTTGTATTACTTTTATAACAAAAGTTAGGATTCAATTAAATTTTTAAGCAATTAGGAAGGTCACTTTTCCTATAGATTTTAGATCGGAAAAGGAGAACATCTAGGACGGGACGTGAACCCTTTTTATTTTTATAATTAATTAAAAATGATTGTAAAGTCTTCATTGTTTCTGTAGTTCGAAAGCAATGCGGTAGATGGCTCCAGCACCGCCTTGAGACGTATATAATATATCAGAGAATTTCGAATATCTGGGACGTGTCTAGGTGGCTCAGTTGGTCAGAAAATCCCCCTGTAAGAGACTCGTCGCGGGTTCAAGACCCGTCCTATTGTTCTCTTTTTCCGTATTAAAATCTATAGGAAAAATAAGCATACTAATTGCTTAAAAATTTAATTTAATTATTGTGGTGGAGTAATCAAAAAACAATGTTTAAAAATGATTGTAAAGTCATTCATTTGTTCTGCGTAGTTCGAAAGAATTACGGTAGATGGCTCCAGCGTCGCCTTGAGACGTATATAATATATATCGGAGATATTCGAATATCTGGGACATGCTTAGGTGGTTTAATTGGTCAGAGCATTCCTCCTGTAAGGGACTGGCCGCGGGTTCAAGTCCCGTCCTAGATGTTCTCTTTTTCCGATCTAAAATCTATAAAAGTTAAGATGTCAAAAAACTCAGATTTTGGTGAAAACATAATAAACTGTCATGTAAGGTTTTGGCAAGTGGTACAACCACGCTTTTTCCAGCAGCACCAGGCTGTCCCGTCCGGAGTAGTACCTCTTGCTGAACATCATCTTTAAGCGGCTGTATGCTGTATTCTGTATGGTTTACCAAAAAATCTTAATCTGACCTCCCAATCCTGAGAGGAAATCCTGCACCAGTCTCGTTCGTTGTTTAACAAATGTAACTTACAGGGTACGTTGGTTTGGGCCCTGCAGGTGTTGGTAGGGCTACCTTAGCAGTATTAAAAATATAAAACGTTGTACTGTAGGAAGTTTACGCGAATGTTGATGTTATTTTGTATTTTACATTGATCCCGACGTTTCGGCAGCCATGGTCTCCCCGTGACCATGGCTGCTGAAAAGCAACCGAAACGTCGGGATCAATGTAAAATATAAAATAACATCAAATAAATCGCGATAGAATCCGTTAAAAATAGTTTAATTTCAATATAAAACGTTGCTAATTTGTTATAACACTTTATAGAGTAGATTGTTACCTATTATTCTATTCTACATACTATACCTATAATGGTAGTTTCGGGAACCCTGGGGTTATCCTTTAGAGGGTGTACCCGGGGTGCCTAGCAATGGGCGCTTGGTTGGTTTTAGTCGGGTCGATTCTGACATCGCTGGTACCGGTGGGGTGAAGACCGTGGGGGTTTCCAGACGTCAAAAAAGAAAGAATTTTGAATAAATAAATAAAACATTTCTTTTTTTGGTTTGGGAACCCCCACGGGCTCCACTCCATTGGTGCCAACGATTTGGTGTTTCGGAATCGGACCGACTAAAACCACACGGTGTCTTCCCCAAGTGTCCATTGCCGGGCACCCCGGATAAGACCTCGAAAGGATAACTCCAGGATACATAAAATTATATTTGGATAAAACGAACGTGACGATGTCTATAGCAGTGATTATTCATTTGTTTTTCTTAGTATTATGAAAAAACAATCAAATTATACTTGACCTGATTTGCGTAACGATACACGTGCAGAATAAAATCGAATAAAAAAAAATGGTATAGATGACGTCACGGTCTAAATCTCCTAGTATGCACACATACTACTGAAACAACCAAACCATGACATCGTAGATAAACTACATTGTGTCATTAGGAACACATTCTACGATGGCATAACTAGTTGTGCATACAAAGGGTCCATGAGGAAACCGTGAGAGAGTCGTGTTTGCTATTGCAGCCATGTTTTGTGGCAACCGCCTGGTTACATGGATAAGCTTCGGTAGCTTAGTGGTTAAGGAGTCGACCCTACGATCGAGAGGTCCTGGGTTCGAATCCTGGCCATTACACTACCGACGTGAACCCACTCCTAACACAAGCAATTAAGCTAAGTTGGATGGGTTAGGGGGAATATTAGTAATTTCGGTTATTAATATTGTTTTACAAAAAAAAAAGGAAATTAACTTACCATGCTACTTCTACCGGGCGGTTGTAAGAGGGGTGAGCCTAAAATGTGCTGGTTCGACATCATAAAAGGTGACAGGCGCGTCAATGGTCTTATAAATATTAAAGCTGAAAAGACCGTGCGAAGAGGAGACGCGGGATCTGATAAGCGGAAAAGGGACATAGAAGTAAAATAAAATATTATAATTATATAATTTTAATATATAAAATAAAGTAAAATATGTCAGTGTCCTCCATTTTCCACTTCAGAAAAAATCATATTGACTTATATTACATGCAAGGTACATTCATGCCATAACTACGTACATATTATACTCGTATACTAACCGCAATTCAATTATCTTTAGTAAGTGGGACAGAAAAACTCATGTAAAATGTAACTATATGTATGTATGTAAAAAATCCTAGTGTGTAGGAGAGATAATGTGATTGCGCTCAGGTGTGCACGCTGAGTATATTGTCGAATGACCGAGAGCGCTAAAATGTATCATATCGGGAATCACCAGCAAAGTCCTCTATACTAAAAAATATCTCAGCTCAGAGTTTTGGTTGCATGCGAGGCCTTCGCCTCGGAGTTTGGGAGCCCCTTTTCGGCTTTTAATCCTGTACTTTTAAAGGTATCCGGCATCCCTGGCAGTAAGACCATTGGCACGCATCTTTCTCTATTTTTGGGAGCTGTATGTTACTGTCCAATGGAGATCAGCTCCATCCTTGTTGCTACCTTGTGTGACATCCACGGGAAGAGGTGGGCTTTATATTCTACCCGTCGGGAACCAAGCGGAGCCATTTTTTATTTATTCTTTTTGACTGTAACCAGTGAAGGGTTTCATTAGAATTATAATGTAAAATCATATAGACACATAAGATTTGTACGTACTAAGACTATACTTCGCATTATGTTAACTGTTAACTTAATAATAACTTAACATGGTACTATTACTTGGAATAACGCGTTTGCAACATATAGTGTCATACAGAGTGTCATTGTTATAAATTTTTTTTTTCCATTTAATTGTTTGTAGGTATTCTTTGTCAGGGGTGTGTGTTGGGTAACCTCCTCGAGTGTCGCTCCGATTCCGATCCCGCTGCAGTCCGGGAGGAACGGAATCGGAGCGGCCGGTACACCCTGGGCGGCGGTCAATGGCTTCCCCTTCACCCCTTCATAGGGTTGGCATTGATCGTCGGCCAATACCCAACGTGGCGGGAACACATCGCTCTCCGTACTCCTCTGCTTTCAGAGGAGACAGGATGAGCGATGCTGTTAGTGGTGAGATGGCCCAGGGTCAGCCGGGGTGCGAGGGATATGCTCTATGGGTAACCTTACACCCGGCGTCTGAAGACCCGAGACGGCGTGCGGTTTTAGTCGGTGCAAGCCCGACATAACCGCCCCCGCTGGCCGGCGGGGGGGTATCCGAAGGGATTTCCGCACGATAAAAAAAAAAAAAAAAAAGGTATTCTTTGTCACAGGCCTGGGGGTAGCAGGTGAGGCCGCCTGTCACCCCAGCAGAAGCAGGCCGGGACGTCGGGGCGACTAGCACCCATGGACAAAAACACCTGACTAAAGCAAAAATTAAACATTCGCCTATTGAACACACCATTAAGCGCGAATAGAATATGTGTAAACATATTTGTCGTGTGTGCAGTGTGCGCGTGAGTGACATGTCAGTAGTGACAATAGTCACTATCCACTTGTTGGTAGGGAGATCTAATGGCATTTTTTTATGTGGTTACTCTCTAGCAGCTGAATGCGCAACGATACTATTATGAAACAGCGCCATCTTACCGCTCCCGATCATCACATCGCCTCGCTATATAAATCATTCTGCTGTCGCTTGCTATTGGATTAAGATTTCCTGGCTCCGATGTATTGGTGCTCATCTCGCAAGTGACGTCACAGCATTGATGTATGAATTTCCCGAGAGATGGCGCTGATGTTTTAACTTATTACGTATTGAAATGTGTTGCGTTTGGGAGTCGGATGTAAGTGATATTGTTCAAGTATTATGTTCGACTAGCTTTCAAAGACAAATGGTTACTCCAACTTAAATCAACACGCCATTCTGACAAAAATAATTTCCTGTTTTTTTACACTATTTAGAGCGAATTTCATTAATGATATAAACTGGAATTTTATCCCTAGTTCCTATTATCACGTCTCGCTTCATTATTATATACTTAATTAAATTTTTAAGCATTTTGTATGCTTACTTTTTCTTAAAGATTTAGATCGGAAAAAGAGAACATCTACGACGGGACTTGAACCCGCGACCAGTCCCTTACAGGGGGAAAGCTTTGACCAGCTGAGCTACCTAGACATGTCCCAGATATTCGAAATTCTCCGATATATTATATACGTCTTAAGGCGACACTGGAGCCATCTACCGTAATTCTTGTAATATCTGGGACGTGTCTAGGTAGCTCAGCTACCTAGACACGTCTAGGTAGTCGGTCGGTAGGGCGGAGCTTTCCCTCTGTAAGGGACTGGTCGCGGGTTCAAGTCCCGTCCTAGATGTTCTCTTTTTCCGGTCTCACTTCATGTTCACCTTGGAGCTCAGTGTGCACTTACTTCTTCTCCTTCGTTTTATTGGGTTTATAGGTCTTTTATGGGAGCGACTGCCTACTGAAAAGCCTGCGCCGGAGTCTCAATCAATACTCAATACAAACCGGTACATCAGTAGATGTACCGGTTTGTAGGTGAGATTGGCTGGGCCCCGAAGATCGTGGTGGGGCTCCATACAACCTCAATGTATTGTGAGGTTACGCCGTAGTGTGAAATGTACAAAAATAAACTACTAGATATTTATAATGGACTTAGCTTGAAACCTGGATAAAACATCAGCATTACCCCCGATTAAAAAAAAAATTGCGTATCTACTTATCAGCATGGAGAAATAAATCCATAGTTCTATTCAATTTCTAACCTAACACAACACTATTAAACTATAAAACCGATAAAGTCCAGAACAGTTAGAAATCGAAAAAGTTACTCCCTGGGTACACAAGTAGTTGTGATACCACATCCCAACACCGTCTCTATGTAATCTGTTTTGTTAGTGATGTGACTTTACTTAACGATAACGCATCAGGTATTTGAAAAGACAGCGACAACTGTGCGACTGCCCTACTTCCACTGTCATAATTGTTTTCATATATGCAGGCCGGTTGTTTTAATTTAAAAATACAACCATTTCACTGAAATGGAGAAACTCTGTTTTTTTTCCAGTCAGTTTAATACTTTTAGATCCTCACTGAGGTCAAATTTAAAATTATAAGAATTGTGTTTCACGTGGTGGAGCATAGTCTATCTTTGAGTAGGTTGAAGCTGAAAATGTTGGAAGCCAATCCGCGTTATCGACCAGAAATGATTCTCTTTTATTTAAAATTAAAAACAGAAATCAATTTGGTGACCATTTATTCGTTTTGGTGACCATTTATCCACTTTATTGAGCATTTATTTTTAGTATAAAATGAAAATTAGTTAAGAATAAATTGTAATTAAACATCAAGTTATCAATTGTACTTTTATACGTGTGCCAAGTTAACGAACGAGAAAAAAAAATCGGAGCAAGTTAACACCGGGTGCCGAGTTTTCAAGGGCCAAGATGACGAATAAATCTGAATTACATACCTCTGTATTCCCCTTCGTAGATCGATAGTCATGACTAAAAAGAAATATCGATGTGTCGCTTTGAAAATCGATATCGAGTCAGTATCACATCACTAAAAAATATTTTATTAAAAGGGCGGTGTGGTGCATCATCAGTCTTGTCGCGCAATATTGCGCTCCAGACGCGGGACAAATCGTTCTGTGCGGTCGAAGCCTAAAGTGGATTGTTGCTAGAAGTGGCTGTAGGTCCAACTTCGATTCTGGGTAGAGCACTATTTTTATTATACAATTTCATAGTACTCAGATCGCAAATAAGCATATTGCTCGTCTTATGGTGGTCTCAACTTAAGCTCTGATCGGGCGTCCTGTAATACGCGCGATCAGAATCAAAGTGGATATTAGCATAAATATAAAAAATATATAAATAATCAATTAAAGAACTTATTACACAGTACCATTTATACCCAAACTAAGCACAGCTTGTTATATGAGTTCTAGAATTTGGATAAACACACTTCTATACAATCTCCTCTAATAATTTCAACTATCTGTTCAATTAATTGAAAATATCTATATTCATCGTGTTGGATCGATATGTCAATAGGGTGCATGACGGTATACGAATCAGCTTTACTGCCCAGGCGAGCCAATGGATCACAAAAAGCGAGTTCACAAAAATGATTAAAGTCACGGCTTGATGGCCAATAAGCTACCTAAGAGTAAAGCTACAAGGAAAAAAAATGTATGAGACAAAATGAAGTAGAAACGTAGTCATGTCCAAATCTCATTTGTCGTTCCGCCCATAGATTACGTCTCAAATGAAAAGTGGGTATTTTCTAAAGTTTTTTTCATCCCTCTGTCGTAAATACTTGTCGGGGTGACAACCGTTCCGAAGACCCTTGACTGATTTGTTTGTGAAACAAAAAACCCTTTTAGGTGTCGTGCAAATTAGTTGCTTTTTCCCTGTATGTTCCGTGTTTACTAATTTTATTATAGATGTTTGTAATGTGCATAGCTATTCATTTAAAGTGTTTTTATGCTTTTAAATCCCTCTCATTATCATCCGAGCGCCAATTCAAATATATATTTTGCGTTTTGAAGCCCGAGGTCGACTCTCCTACTTCTCTTCGACTTTTACGAGAGCGTCTGCCATCTGACCCTGAGAGGAAAATTAGCACTAGAGCTTCGTTATCTGCTGATAGACGAAACAATGAATATATTGGTGTACCGATTTGCTGGTGAGGTTGGCTTGGGTACCAAAAACCCTGGGTGGGCCTTATAAACTATATATCTGCAATAAAATCCTCAACTTCGGTGTTGCCTCGATTCACACTCCACGGCAGCTGCTCACCATCATTTGATCCGTATGTTTCCTTGTTTACTACCTTTTTTTTTTTTTTTTTTCGTGCGGAAATCCCCTCGGATACCCCGCCGCCGGCCAGCAGGGGCGGTTATGTCGGGCTCGAACCGACTAAAACCGCACGCCGTCTCGGGTCTGCAGACACCGGGGTGTAAGGTTGCCCATAGAGCATATCCCTCGCACCCCGACTGACCCTGGGCTATCTCCGGTTTCGAGATGGCCCCTCGGGTTTGGGAACCACGGTGTCCCCGTCTTGCCCCGGTTTGGGGGAGGGGCGCTAGTCGCCCCACCGTCCCGGCCTGCTTCTGCTGGGGTGACAGGCGGCCTCACCTGCCACCCCCAGGCCTGCGCTCATGGAGGACGGAGGTCGTTAAGCGACCTCCGGCGCCTGAGTCGCCTGCGACGCGAGGCGAGCGTGTTGCGGGCTCGGCGGGCCGGGAGGGTTCTGAACCTCTCCCGGGCGCGCTCCGCCATCTCCTTCGCGAGCATCACATGCTCGCAGAAGGAGGTGGCGGCGGCCCACGCGCTCGCGCTCCGCACCATTGCCGCAATCATGCTGCCGAGCGAGAGGACTCCCACCCCGATGGCTGCCACGAGGTCACGCCTCGGCACCTCCCACGCCGGGCAGTCCGCCAGCGTGTGCAGCCCTGAGTCCTCGCTCGCGTCACAGTGATGACACTCAGGCGTTGGCTCCTTCCTGATCCGATGCAGGTGGTCCCCGAAGCACCCCTTCCCGGAAATCACCTGCGTCAGTCGGTACGAGAGGCTTCCGTGTCGCCTCTCTAGCCAATCCTCCATGATGGGCCTTACCGCCGCTATTGCGGCGTGCCCTGCCTTGTTTACTACCTGTTAAAAAAAAAAACCAATTGTCGTGAGCGTGAATGAATTTGGGCAACTTAGTTACAATTTCATTGTATGCTAAACAGTTCGTATCAAATTGCACATACCACAGAATAACTAATAGTATTTAATACGTATTCTACACTGGGGCCTAATTTAGTTACACCACGTTTTCAACACGTGTGATTTTAATTTGATTAGAAAGAAAAATGAAAAATAAATCTTTGGTATTCCGTATGATACGAGTATGTCGAAACAAAACTTATTTACGTTTGGTTACATCGTGAGGTTAATAAACCTTCAGAATCACTTTCGTTTTCAATTAGCTTGTGTTCTTTATTTTCTTTTTGGAATCACATATTTTAGAAATGCATTTTTTAATCGCACACCTGGTCTTACACAAGCACAATAACAATTCTAAATGCAACAGTCTTTTTAGGCTACTTTCATGCCGTTATGACAAACTTCTTCAAAGAAGTATAAGTTAAGATAAGATAAGTACACCGTTTTGTACGCCAGTTAATTTTGTTCGGTCAGTCACTTGTCATTAGCAATGGAATGGTAAATAGTGGTGAAGATGTAAATGGTACAAACGCCTTTTTAACACCTTTTTTTTTCGTGCGGAACTCCCTTCGGATATTCCCCGCCGGCCAGCAGGGGTGGTCATGTCGGGCTTGAACCGACTAAAACCGCACGCCGTCTCGGGTCTACAGACGCTGGGGTGTAAGGTTGCCCATAGAGCATATCCGTGGTTTGAAAACAACGGTGACCCAGTCTTGCCCCGGTTTGGGGGAGGGGCGCTAGTCGCCCTATCATACCGGGGTGCTGCTGGGGTGACAGGCGGCCTCACCTGCCACCCCCACTATTTAGGATACCTAAGAGGATAAAGCTGAAGAATATGTTTGCTTGAACGTGTAAATCTTTGGAACTATTAGCCCATTTCGTCGGAGAGGGCTATAATATAACATCACGCTATCAACCTTAGGAGCCGAGCAAACAGAAAATAAGATGATAAAGAGGCAAGTGGACAGGTTATGCGATGCGGTGGAATAGAACCGAGTACGGTGGGTGAAACCATGGGGCACAGCTGCTAGTATAGAAAAAAATCCGTTCCCGCAGGGGGAACGCACAGGTAGATTTCGTGAAGCAATTAATATTATTTTATATCGAGAACTACGGACTTTAAACAGTAAATTTTTTTTTCTCGAAAACGGTAACTTTTAGCGAAAAACTTTTCAGGCATTTATTTTAGATTTAAAAATGGCCTATCGATTAAAAATGTTTCCTACAACAACAATGTTCACCGGTTAGAAGTTATGATTTTTTTCCCGAAAAATTTTGGTTTTTCCCCTCTCCACCTTTAGTTAAAGTCTTAATCGTATAGGTTTATAATTAAAAGTTGTTGGTATTCATGTATACTATGGGATAAAATTAGAACGGTTCGAATATCTTTCATGGAACGTGAAATTTTGAGGAAAAACTGATTTCACAAAAAGTGAGGCCCTACCGTCCCCTTAGGCCGGATTCCACCAATTCACGAACTTAAACTAAGTTTACACCCAGGCAATTTTTGACCGCAGTTTGAAAGCGATCGGGGCAAAAATGCGACCGTGAGAGTGCCGCAAATTTTGGGAAGTGGAACCATACATACATATATATATATATATAAACTTTTTGACCAGTGGTCATTTCGGACTCAGGGGGTCATAACTAGACCTCCTATGAAGAATTTTTTTTAAAATTCGACAGTAGTCAAGAAACCAATAGGTAGATCGATTTCATCGAAATCTACCTAAAAAAACGCTATAAGCTATCGCTATTATGCTATCGCTATATGCTATCGCTATATGCTAAGTATCGCTAATATGCTATCACTATATGCTATCGCTATATACTATCGCTAATATGCTATCGCTATATGTAGTACCGAAAAACGCAGTTAGCATTTAACAAGGAAATATCGCTACATCACATATCGCTCCTATTCTAGTGTTGCGACCTAATCCCTCGCTACACAACATCTGCTGTTTTTCTCAAATTCTTGGAAAAATTTAAGTTTTTTTGTTATAAATTATATCTATGGCGTAACTAGTATGCAGGGAATACATCGTCAACATTCTTTAGTACACTTGAGCAAATATAATGTGTTCCATATGTCAGTGACGTATAAACTACGTATCGGCTGGTATTGACATATTTACGATAAATAATAACATTGTTTGATTTTTGAAAATGTAAATATTATTATAAATTTGAGTCGCACAAGACTAGTATTCCTTCAAACCGCTTTTTTAGTCTAAGTGCTTGTACTAGGTATTACTGAACTTTGAAAGGCACCCCATAATATTAAAATTTTGGAGTCATACGGAATCGTCAATGCATTAGGTATAAACCTTTGATTTATTATTTACTTGCCGTGTAAGTATACCGAGCATCAAGGGATTTTTTCGTTCATTCACCCAACGAGAGAAGTACCTCTAGATACAGTACACTGTGCTCTAAAGCAACCTATTTATAACTTATTTTGCAATTCTGGTGGTAAATAAAATCGCCAGAGCTTCTAGTGAATAAGTTTTTCAGTAATTTATGAATTGTCTCACCACTGACTTTGCGATGGTTTAGGCGATTTAGCTGAAAATAAAAAATAGTCTAGGGAAAGTAGGGGAACCTGTGATACGTTGGACAGTGCTGTATCTTTTTTTTTTTTTTTTTTTTTTATCGTGCGGAAATCCCTTCGGATACCCCCCCGCCGGCCAGCGGGGGCGGTTATGTCGGGCTTGCACCGACTAAAACCGCACGCCGTCTCGGGTCTTCAGACGCCGGGGTGTAAGGTTACCCATAGAGCATATCCCTCGCACCCCGGCTGACCCTGGGCCATCTCACCACTAACAGCATCGCTCATCCTGTCTCCTCTGAAAGCAGAGGAGTACGGAGAGCGATGTGTTCCCGCCACGTTGGGTATTGGCCGACGATCAATGCCAACCCTATGAAGGGGTGAAGGGGAAGCCATTGACCGCCGCCCAGGGTGTACCGGCCGCTCCGATTCCGTTCCCCCCGGACTGCAGCGGGATCGGAATCGGAGCGACACTCGAGGAGGTTACCCAACACACACCCCGGACAGTGCTGTATCTACAATTTTTAAAGCACGGGAGTTTCTTTAAAAATTAGTTTTATTGTAGATACGGACAGTGCTGTATCTACAATAAAACTAATTTTTAAAGAAACTCCCGTGCTTTAAAATAATATTATCTATGGCAATGGAAGCATCTTTAGTCAACTCTAGTGTGAAGTTAGTTGAAATTCACCGTCGCCGCCTGGGTTTAGATAAAAAAGGGAATTTATGATTTCTTGCTCCAAAGTTCGTTTTTTGACTGCAATTAGTGCATATTTACTTAACGTGATATTAATTTATAACAAATCTTTTAGTCTTAATTTAATCTCAGTATATGTAAGTGACTAGCATTGATGTTCTAAACTTACCTCAACTTTAAGTTGTTTATAAAAGCAGTTTAAAGAAATGCTTCCTTTATTGTGCTTTGGTTCTTATTATCTACACATCTTGAGCAATGACCAGGATACATCACATTGGGCTTATTGAATAGAAAACGTTTTCGTACACATTTAACCCTAGTTTATCCAAGAAAACTGGTACGGTTCAAGGACCATCACGTCTATTCTGCCCTGGACCATTTTCAGTTTTTTCCGCGACAGTTTTTATTCAAGAATTATGAATTTGAATAACTGATCTTTCTATCTATGCCTATTTGATAGGTCTTATTCTCAACATTTATTTTTGAGAAATACATATATAAAATAGGGTCTTAAGTTCAACTGGTTCCCCTACTGAAAAAGCAACAACAAAAAACAATAAAATCGTTATAAACAAATAAATAATGAAGAAAATATTGGTGGACTTACTTACATAACAAAAAACATACAGACGAACATAGAACCTCCTTCTTTTTAAAGGCAGCTAGAAATACTTGCCACGTCTGATCAGAAGAGACGTGAACCTATCCTGTTTGAAAAATAAAATTGTTTTATGCTAAAAATGCCTTGTGAACTAAAAACCTGGCCCACATCTTCTTCCAATACGATGGCCGAAAATCAACTGTCGTACTTTCCAAAGTTCATTCAGTCAAAGATGAAGTCCAAGTGACTAGAAATGGGTTATGATAAAAAATTCAAACACGTCAATCAATATATGAGTGTTCTGCGGCCTCGGTTGCGAAGCTTCAACTTTTCATATTTCATATTGCCACCTCTACGAGACGTAGTATAGGAGGCAGTAGTTATATTTCCTGTCCTTTTTTTTGTTGTTTGCATCTTCCACAAAACGATTCTACATACGGAGGACTTTAACTAAATCCCCGTGGTTCTTGACCACTAACAAGCGTATATAGATACAATTTACTGTAATCACTAACGACGATGTTTTACCACATTAGTTCTTTCGAGAAACATGTGTGATGTTCCTCTTACACAAAGGGAGGATCCTCCAACCAGGTTAAGTGAATATACCTGACAAATCATGGATCTATGATTGATATTGAGATCTTGAATATACATTTAGGCCAAATGCATCTTTAGCATCGAGGGAACTATCACTATAACAATGCAGAATCCGTATTTTCAAAATTCAAACTTGGATAATTATGACACGAAAGTTATGAATATATCCTATAATTCAAATATTACTAAACGTGTTCTGCCTATTACCTAGCTCCTTGCCTATTCAGCGGGTGTATGTAGTCCCGTTCGGAATATTGGTAAAAAACAATATTTTATAGCGGTCGCTAAGCGACTCCGCAAAATATGCCCGTGGACGTCGCGCTACCTAACTTACACGAGATTATGGATAGAAGATATGTCCGTACATATCCATATTTTTTATTCATTTATGATACCACTGTGATGTAGTAATTTGGTTTCACGGCAGCGTCGCTCTCACGGAGAGGACCCTTTACCAAATTATTATTCTTCCTACCCGAACGAAATCCTGAATATTCAACTCCAGATGCGCTGAACGAAATCTTGCCCCAACCTGCAGAATTTCTGGACGAAATTCCCCTTAGGGAGACCTTTCACAGATAACGCTATCGACACGACAGAAGATTAGTATATTAATAGAGTCACAGCTATGCGTTGTAAGCTACATCTAGTCCTAAATAGAAACAGACGGAATTATCCGAGATCAAACTGTGAACCCCTTGTATACCGCACCACATCACATTAAATATTAACAAAATAAAAATGTAAAATGTCGGACGACGTGCCCGTAACCGGTAACCGCCAAGGAGCCATTCCATTTCAGAATGTTAGCCCGCCAATAAATATCTTATAGAGTTACAATGAGGGATAAACGCTTAGGGATCAGTCGCCACTTCCCGGGATCATTGCGATCTGAGTTGTTCGAATATGGACATGCGCTTTTAGGGTTAACTTTTGTACTTTATTTAATATTTATTTCGAGTTCTGGTCGTTATTGGGTATAATAGTGTTGGTTAAATATCAATCGGTAATTGTTTTTAAATGTTAGTATGGTAGTTTAGTTTTTTTATTATAACGAATAAATTGCTAAAAGTTTTTTAAGTGAAAACTTGTTTCAAATTCAAATTCAAATTCATTTATTTGCAGAAATGTGGTCATACATGATATTACATAAAAATAATACAGTTCCGCACATCTACTATTCAGTGGCATGCAAATATTAGCTGCTCTGTTTAAATTCTTCCATGCAAAACAAAATTGAAATACAATTATTATAAGAATAAAATAAAAGGTTAACCGCATTGGGTATTTTTGAGATGGGAAAAAAACAATTGAATTCGCGACACTGAAACCGTTTCACCTCCGTAAATATTTCCTGATGATTCAAAAAATACATACGTAATTTTTCAAGTTTTCACATTCTGTCGACACTGCCGAAGTGGCACTGTTTCTGTTATCTTAATTGAGCGAAACTCGTCAGAGCTTTGCTCTCTTTTAGACGACTCATGTATTTCGTTAGACCATCTTCTCCTCCCAAACGGCTGAACCGATTCTAATGAAATTTCACACAAGCAAAGATATTACTAATGGGAAGGACACAGGCTAGGAAAATGAAAAATCAAAAGTTCCACGGAGGAATAACCACCGGAAAAAAAAATTAAAGCCTGATTTCTCAATGAACAAAAAAGCCTCATTCACGCGATTGGTATTAAATTAAGTAATTTGTTCATATACACAAGACAAAAAAGAAAACCGAAAATCGGAATAGCCATTGAGGAATTATCACCGTTAGAAAAAGTCCTGGTGAAATTGCTTCGCTCAATTGTTGTAACAGCAGAATGAATTGCAGGCTTAGTATTTTTGGTTATTGGCACGTCTTTTTCAATCCGAATCGCTCTCACTTAATATTGACTTTAAATTAACTGGCCGGCGGGGGGGTATCCGAAGGGATTTCCGCACGAAAAAAAAAACAAAGGTATGCTATATTTTCTGTCTTGCATCACATCTGCCTCTGAAAATGGTAATGCTCAATTGATACCTCTAGCTAGTGCTTCAACCGTTCATAATTGGCTACGGTAACCGCTTCTCATTAAGTGAACCATGTCCCTGTCTGCTACCTTATTAGGATTCAAAAATAGAATTAAACGATAAAATTTAAATCAGCACGTCGTCATTGCATGACCTTGTGCCTAAAATGGAGTACAGACGCGAGGTAATGTTTAAAAACACTATTAATCGTCTTTATTAGCTTTGGTAAGAAGGTGGGGTTTTATAATTAGACCTCCCGTTCATTTGATTTTACTGATGAGTAGGAGTTTATAGGCACTCATAATTGCTTAGCATCAGGAGTAGCGTAAAAACTTAAGTTATGCGGTTAATAACTTAAGTAACTTTGTAATTAACCAAAAAAATCATACCAAAATCTATATCACAGGTAGTTCTTAGCTTGATTCGACAGACAGATGAAAATCAACACTATTTTATGATTATATTAATTACAAATATAGACAGCGTATCTGAATTGCGTTATTATTTCAAGATATGATTGCCTTTGCTGTAATTTTAATCGAATTGTATTTACCGCAGAGTCGTAAACATGAAATCACACTTTAAAATTGTGATAGTTAAAAAATGTTCTCTATCGTCTATATCATTTCACTACATATTATAAAACAAAGTCCTCTAACGCGTCTGTCTGTCTGTCTGTTCGCGATAAACTCATAAACCACTGCACCGATTGTCATGCAGTTTTCACCAATGGATAGAGTGGTTCTCTAGAAAGTTTTTAGTATATAATATGTCAAGTTTTTGTACACATTGGCTAAAATATAATGATATTTGTTAGAGGTATCGGTAAAAAATAAGCCGTCTGGGACCTTCAACGAAAACACTGCATATACCCTTTGAGATATAACAAAAAGATGTATGGTGGAACTGTGTATCTTATATAGGTTGTGGTGGTGGAATATTACTATACAAACTATACAAATGTAAATAAAATTGAAGTGTCTGTTTGTAACGTTAAAATAACAGTATTTTGATGAATGCATATGAATATATTATACATGGTATATACAAAAATCATTTCTTAAACTTTTGTTTGTCTGTCTGTTTATCTGTTTTATCAGGTAATCTTTGGAATGGCAGGGCCGATTTTCACGAGATTTTCACTGGTAGATAGCTAATATTACAAGACGTAACATAGGCCACTTTAATTTTAGAAAAAGAATTAAGGTTCTGCGCAAAAAATGAATGAAAGTCCACGCGGGCGAGACTCCGGCACAGCTAGTATTGAAAAATAAAATACAAAAGCCTATGATGTAATCACATCCATTCACTGGGCCCACAGTCAGCTCGGCCCGCGGGCTCAGCTGACCGCTGTCAGTTTTTTATTGATTGACTCACCCAATATAACCACAAACCATAATACAAATGCAAATGCAGAGAGCATACGAAAAAAAACTTTTTAAAGAACAAAGCATTATTTTTGGCTCAAATCTAGGCCACGGTTACTGGAACAGAAATAGCGCGAAGAGAAAGTTGTTCGGATGTGGATCTGTATTTTGGTCCAATCAGTATCGGTTCCATGGTGTAATGGTTAGCACTCTGGACTCTGAATCCAGCGATCCGAGTTCAAATCTCGGTGGAACCTGATATTTTGGTAGTTGGAACTCAATTTTTGAGAAAAATATCGCTACAAAAACATTAGGCTAAAAACTCGCTTTGAATATATTTAGATCTAAATAATCTTTATTTTATTGACTTATTCTTCATGATTGAGTAATAAAGATTAATTTATGTGTTCATATAATTTTAACAACATTTTATTGAATTGGTTTTATCTGACCTCGTCACAACTAAATGTATCCGAGCAATATACCTTTTCAATGACTTAATGGTTGTTATAAAAAAAAACCGTGTGTTAAGTCACATTTTGAGACTATGCTGACATATTAAGACCACACTATTATACGGCCCTTTACCATATAAAAGAGTGTGTGTACTGGCCTATCTGTAGCTAAACATTTTTTTTTATCCTTACTCCAATACACGCATAATATTTATGCAAAAATAACTACTTTGAATTTTCTACATATATTTTTTCTTATATCAAATTTTCAAACATATTTTCAAGGAATCAGGAATTGTTCGTCCTATTTAAAGTTATAGAAAAAATCACCTTTTACCTATTGAAAGTAATGGCATTATTTAGAACAAAATTACATTTATACGTTTCAATTTTACCCGACTGAGGCAAAGTTTCCTAGTAGGTACTCTAACTGTGGGGTGTGACTGGTTGGATCACCTCCAAGTTTGGTGCACCCTGGGCAACGTGGGCGATGACGCATCATTGATTGCTCCTCTGGAGTTACTGGCGTCAACGTCAACGGCCAAGAGTCTGACCAACCGGCCCTTTTCAGGGCCAGCTGACCCCATTGCACGAGGGGGTCGGGGCCGCTCCAGGTACCCCTCTGCTGTTATCAGAGGGGACACTGCGAATGGCCCAGGGTCAGTCGGAGTGCGAGGGATATGCTCTATGGGTAACCTTACACCCCGGCGTCTGTAGATCCGAGACGGCGTGCGGTTTTAGTCGGTTCAAGCCCGACATAACCGCCCCCGCTGGCCAGCGGGGGGATATCCGAAGGGATTGCCGCACGAAAAAAAAAAACAAAAAAGGTACTCTAACTGTGGGGTGCGACTGGTTGGATCACCTCCAAGTTTGGTGCACCCTGGGCCACATGGGCGATGACGCATCATTGATTGCTCCTCTGGAGTTGCTGGCGTCAACGTCAACGGCCAGAGTCTGACCAACCGGCCCTTTTCAGGGCCAGCTGATCCCATTGCACGAGGGGGTCGGGGTATGGCAGGCCTGCAAGGCCCGCGCAGGTGGGGGCCGCTCCAGGTACCCCTCTGCTGTTATCAGAGGGGACACTGCGAATGGCCCAGGGTCAGTCGGAGTGCGAGGGATATGCTCTATGGGTAACCTTACACCCCGGCGTCTGTAGATCCGAGACGGTGTGCGGTTTTAGTCGGTTCAAGCCCGACATAACCGGGGGTATCCGAAGGAATTTCCGCACAAAAAAAAAGTTACTCTAACTGTACAGGATCAGGGTTGTGATTTCATCAGTCCACGTATGGTTTTTTTATCATTAATATGCCAGCGTTTCTCTTCCAGTGGTTTCTTTGACCACTATCTTACCTACTCAGTTTGTATATATCTTTATAATTTTGATTGTCCATTATTCTAATAATTTTTCTAACTTTTTTAAATGTTCATTTCTAGTATTATCAAATACGACAGCATAAAATACCATAACATAAAACATAACATAACTTCACGCTTGTATCCCCAAAGGTGTAGGCAGAGGTGTATTACACACCCACGATTCGCCAGTTATGTTAAGGTCCCAATGTAATAGGGAGCGAGCCTATTGCCATCTACCGGGCACATTATTAAGCGAGCGATAATTAACATTTATTAATGCACACATAACTACGAACAGTCAGAGGTGTGTGCCCGGGGCAACTGGGGTCGAACTCGAGACCTCGTCTCAGCAGTCCGTTACGTACGCCACTGGGCTACCGCCGCTTATAAAATACCAGTGGCTATACATTTCATACTTCTCAGATAATCGAAAGACGGTCTAAAGTTCATTACATATGTTATATTATGTAAAAAAAATAGTTGATGTCTCTTATATTTCGTAACGTCCGTACGCAAATAAATATGTAGGCAATGCTATCGTAAGTGATTTTACTAAACGCAACATAGCATAACGAGAATTGTCTAAATATTCCAAGATTCGTATATTAAAAAAATAATAATTTACCAATGTCTTATTCATAAAAAATGAATCTACGTACCTTTTTTTTTTTTTTTTTATCGTGCGGAAATCCCTTCGGATACCCCCCCGCCGGCCAGCGGGGGCGGTTATGTCGGGCTTGCACCGACTAAAACCGCACGCCGTCTCGGGTCTGCAGACGCCGGGGTGTAAGGTTACCCATAGAGCATATCCCTCGCACCCCGGCTGACCCTGGGCCATCTCACCACTAACAGCATCGCTCATCCTGTCTCCTCTGAAAGCAGAGGAGTACGGAGAGCGATGTGTTCCCGCCACGTTGGGTATTGGCCGACGATCAATGCCAACCCTATGAAGGGGTGAAGGGGAAGCCATTGACCGCCGCCCAGGGTGTACCGGCCGCTCCGATTCCGTTCCCCCCGGACTGCAGCGGGATCGGAATCGGAGCGACACTCGAGGAGGTTACCCAACACACACCCCTGAATCTACGTACCTTATGTAAGTTTTTAAAATGTGAATATTGAATACATATTTTTTGATTCAGTGCGTTCGTGCTTAGTTCGTTTCAAACTATAGGCTTTCATCACCAACATCATCATCATCATTGCGTTAGTCCCGGTCGCATCCAAGGCATCGCTTTACCTCGAAGTCCGAGTTCGCTTTCTGGCCTTTACTTCTCCACTTCGCACGGTATTGAGCATCAATGGTAATGAGAATATAGACTTTAGAACCAAAATCTCAGCAGCCTTAGCATGGCTTGGAAGAGTCGTGTCTTTCGTTTTTTTTCGACTAATAAAATAGCAGATTTTTTTTATAACATAACATAAACTCACGCCTATATCCCCGAAGGGGTGGCAGAGGTGCTA
Organism: Cybosia mesomella; assembly: GCA_946251805.1. Taxonomy (NCBI): domain Eukaryota; kingdom Metazoa; phylum Arthropoda; class Insecta; order Lepidoptera; family Erebidae; genus Cybosia; species Cybosia mesomella. The sequence goes on from OX276389.1 coordinate 7,298,071, forward strand.
GCACCCACATTTCGCCAGTTTATGTTTAGGTCCCAATGTAATAGCCTATTTCCATTAACCGGGCACTTATTAACCTGCGATAATTTTTACGTAATCAAAACTGCTCATTACGTTGGTCAAAGAGAATCGGGAGACACGAATCTTGCCCGGAGGCCTGAGTCAGTAACGGCACGTCCTACGCTACGGCTGCATTCAATACGCGTGATTTCAATTTGATTTTCAAACTTTAATATTTCGTATAATCAATCAAAACCTTCAGAATCAATCATACTTATTACTGATGATTCGTTTTTAATTACATTTTTAAATAAAGATTTAAATCGGAAAAAAGGAACATCTAGGACGGGACTTGAACCCGCGACCAGTCCCTTACAGGGGGAATGCTCTGACCAACTGAGCCACCTAGACACGTCCCAGATATTCGAAATTCTCCGATACATTAATACGTCTTAAGGCGACGTTGGAGCCATCTACCGTAATTCTTGCGAACTACGGAAACAATGAATAACTTTACAGTCATTTTTAAACATTGTTTTTTGATGACTCCGCCTAATTAATTCAATTAAATTTTTAAGCATTTTGTATGCTTACTTTTTTTCTAAAGATTTAGATTGGAAAAAGAGAACATCTAGGACGGGACTTGAACCCGCAACCAGTCCCTTACAGGGGGAATGCTCTGACCAACTGAGCCACCTAGACACGTCCCAGTTATCGAAATTCTCCGATACATTAATACGTCTTAATACGGGTTCAAGTCCCGTCCTAGATGTTCTCTTTTTCCGATCTAAATCTAAATCTTCCGATCTCATTCTTTAGAAAAAAGTAAGCATACAAAATGCTTAGAAATTTAATTGAAATACATTTTTAGAATTTAATTTTAAAAGGTTTTGTAAGTTTTGTCACGTCTAAAAATGAAATTTTACTGGAAACTGGACCCCCTGGAAACCAACCCCAAGACTACATACAAGCGTAGCGAGGTAGTTCGACAAGCGACAATTTCAAACTTCAAACTACACCTATAAATCCAAAATCAAAAAAGGGTGGAGTCCACCAATATATCATGACATTAAACCAGCGATATAAAAAACCTTTGCTAATTACCATATATTCACTCATATCGTCTGGCCGCGCCTTCGAATTAACTGATTGCTTTAATTAAAAACGAACTCTTTCGTTCTACAACAGTTGAACTCCTCAGGGATTTCGTATAGACCGTTAGCATGCGGATTAAAAATCTATTTGAGGTCGGTGGTACCATAGTACTGGCAGGTGTAGGGTTAACTAGAGTTAGTTTACGACTACTCTTAACCTTTCATCAAATAATAAACTAAACATCAAATATATTAACTTCGTCCACTGGGGATAATAAAACTACTTATTGATCAGTTATTGTCCCATGTATTCAATGTAAAAAAGGTTTGTAAATATTTCAGTGTTCAGCAACTTATGTCGTTGACTGTACATAGACCGGATGATACCACCTGGACCAGTTTCTCACATGTGAACTACAGATTGATTTATTTTTGATGGTTCTTGAAACTTTGTACACGATGTGACGTAATCGCAGATGTTGGCTATATGGTCTATTCTTTTTAAATGCTTTATGTTAAGTATAAATGTATGTGAGATTTGTGGGAATGAAATCTTCCAATTCGGTTTACATTTAAAATCAAACATTTGAAAGATTTAAAATTTTCCACACAATCATGTTAAGACATCGTGATTTAGATAAGTAGTAGGTAGTTAATGAAGAAGTTTGAAGTGAAAGCTTCTTCAGGCGCGTTGAGCATTTTTTAGCTGAACAAAATCATGGAACTCGCGTCATCGGCACCGAACACTTTCTATATTTTATAACAATGCCATCTTCGTTGTAGCCGATGAACTCGTTTGGAATCTTAGCAAAAAAAAAATTTCTGACCTTGATGAAGTTTGGAACTGATTCATAATGAACAACTTAGAAGGCTCTTTAAATATATTTTTTTGTTTTCACTTCTGTCGGCACTCCCGATGTGCCACTTTTCTAATGAGGCTCTTCAATATGACTGGAATGGGAGCCACCGCTATAGATGCCAACAATTCTACAGTGGTAGCCTTCTGCTTGACGGTCTCGAGGTGCTTTGTCTTCAGCTTGACGGCATCGAGGTGCTTAATAAATGCTTTAACTGAATTAATTCCTTCATGGCACAAAATGTTTAAAGGTCTCCCCAAGATCGTCGGGGCATTAGTCAACCTCACCTGCGGCCTGCACTGTAGGCCTACCATAATACGTACATTCACAATTGCGGGCCCGAACCAAACACGAACGACAGAAGTGTCATTTAGGTACTGTAGTGTTCGGACCTCGTTCAAACACTACGGTTCGTTTACCTGGCCATCATGTGTCAGAGTTTAAATAAAACTATTGTACCTTTTCAACAATTTGAATAAGGAAGGATATAAAACAATCGCGGCCTGGACATTCGGGATCTGAACGGGTCTAGTGGAGCCGTTCCGATTGAAGCTGAGAAAAGTATCCTGGGAAGAGCCCCGCTTTAAGCCCTATCCTTGGGCCGAGTCCGCGTTATACGTCCCAGTATTTAAAGTTAAAACAACCGCGTAAATCCCTAATAATATAAGTAGGAAGTGCGAGTGGTTAATAAATAAATAATATCTTTTCCCCTTAAAGTCGTATAATTTCGTCACCTCATACACGCGTGGTACCCAAACCCCCGGTACCACAGTACCATGAAGTTAAATGACACTTCTGTCGTTCGTCTGGCCAGCGGGTGGGTATTCGAAAGGATTTCCGCACGAAAAAAAAAAATAAAGGTACCATGAAGTTACTTCGTATTTCGTTCTTTCAATCGGGACCATAAAGTATGTTCGGGACTAAAATCAAAAATATCAAGGAGATTTTCGTTGACAATATATTTATATTTAAAAAAATTTTTAACTATTATAATCCAACATAATAAAAAATATATTCCTTTGTATTGGATTATGATAACCTTACGATTCTTTGGGAAAAGTCGTATAGTATTCGTGTTTTAATTTTAATATTTATTTGTGGCGGGCTGTCAAAATTCCGAATGGCGGTTTCAGGTCATTTCATGGTAGGGTTTAGGCCAAATTAACTGTCATGTGTTTCATGCTACTCATTGCCCGAAATTTCATTCCGCAATTGCAGATGTACGTTTTATGGGGTGGGCCTGCTGCTTTTTGACGGACGAGGCTCTGGTGCAGGCTTTCCTCTCGAAGAAAGGTCAGACGGCAGTTGGTCCCATAAAAGACAAAAAAAAACAGTAAAATGAGGAGCAGGAATGCAACCGGGATTGGCGCTTGAATTTTGAAGAACTGGCTGTGTGGCTTGTAGTGAAAAAACAATGACACTCCGAGAGTGCCGACAGAAGTGAAAACTTGAACAATTAGGTACGTGTGTATTAATCGCATCGGCATCAAGCCCCAAATGAAATATTGGGGGCTCGTGCTCGACGGCCGATGGGACTTCGGAGAGCACATCCGAAGTCTGGCCCCCAATTGAAGGGCACAGCTCTTGCTCTGGCTCGGCTGTTGCCCAACATGAGGGGGCCCGATGACTCCTGCAGGAGACTCTACGCGGGGATCGTGCGGTCCATGGCCCTGTATGGGTGCCCAATATGGGCGGAGGCCCTGAGGACCAGAACTGTGCAGATGCTGCGCGCTCCGCAGCGAGTTCTGGCCATCAGGGTCATCCGAGGGTACCGCACGATCTCCTTCGAGGCGGCGAGTCTCCTTGCCGGAACTCCGCCATGGGACCTGGAAGCGAGAGCCCTTTCGCAACTGTACCAGTGGCGAAAGGAGGCGCGGGAGCAGGGATGGAACCCCGAGCCTCGAGAAATCGAGGCCGTGCAGTCCCAGCTCCGCCAGGCCATCGTGGTGAAGTGGAAGGAACGACTTGGGCGACCAAGCGCAGGGCACGCCGCAATAGCGGCGGTAAGGCCCATCATGGAGGACTGGCTGGAGAGGCGACACGGAAGCCTCTCGTACCGACTGACGCAGGTGATCTCCGGGAAGGGGTGCTTCGGGGACCACCTGCATCGGATCAGGAAGGAGCCAACGCCTGAGTGTCATCACTGCGACGCGAGCGAGGACTCAGGGCTGCACACGCTGGCGGACTGCCCGGCGTGGGAGGCGCCGAGGCGTGACCTTGTGGCAGCCATCGGGGTGGGAGTCCTCTCGCTCGGCAGCATGATTGCGGCAATGGTGCGGAGCGCGAGCGCGTGGGCCGCCGCCGCCTCCTTCTGCAAGCATGTAATGCTCGCGAAGGAGGTGGCGGAGCGCGCCCGGGAGAGACTTAGAACTCTCCCGGTCCTCCGAGCCCGCAACTTGCTCGCCGCGCGTCGCAGGCGACTCAGGCGCCGGAGGTCGCTTAACGACCTCCGTCCTCCATGAGCGCAGGCCTGGGGGTGGCGGGTGAGGCCACCTGTCACCCCAGCAGAAGCAGGCCGGGACGGTGGGGCGACTAGCGCCCCTCCCCCAAACCGGGGCAAGACGGGGACACCGTGGTTCCCAAACCCGAGGGGTCCATCTCGAAACCGGAGATGGCCCAGGGTCAGTCGGGGTGCGAGGGATATGCTCTATGGGCAACCTTACACCCCGGCGTCTGTAGACCCGAGACGGCGTGCGGTTTTAGTCGGTTCAAGCCCGACATAACCGCCCCCGCTGGCACGCGGGGGGGTATCCGAAGGGATTTCCGCACGATAAAAAAAAAAAAAAAAAATGGTACGTGTGTATTTTTAAATCGGCAGGAAATATGTTAATACACCTCTGCTTGCTCTATCAGGAATATACGTTGAAGCGTCAATAAATATATTATCTGATAAAAAATATCGTGACGGAAGATTCATAGAAATTGCCCCTTTCAGCAATATTATTGAAAATTCGAAAAACCTGTTTTAGATGTTATAAAGTGACGTTGCTTGCTACCACGTGATACAACGTTGACGGGCTAGAAGGCGCTATTATCAAATATTTACAGTGTCGAAGCGTTCGGTGACGATGGTGCGAGTTCAATGATATTTGTTCACCCAACAAGTGCTCAACGTGCAGAAGTTTTCACTTCGAAAATGCTGTGCAGCTGCACACAGGTAGGTACTTCAAAGTAGTTTAATAAAATCTATACAGATCAGATTTCGCAGGGAAAACCATCAACCGCTTAGCTCACATCCAGATGTCGCGTTTTACGCGTAACACGATTCACGTTTAGTATGTGCACGTATAGAAGCCGCGTCAATATAGGTACGTCATAGTTACTCGCACGTCAAACGAACCATCTGGATAACGACAGCCATCTGAGCCATGAAACGATCCGTGGCTTACCCAACTTAAAATTACAAAATATATTTGTATGGTAAATATTAAACAACCAGCACGACTCCGCCAGCGTACAATTCTGATCGTGTTTTTGCAATACGTGGGAACCTATCATCGTCTTAGCGTTGTTATCGGTTGTATCTGGACCCCGGGTCGCAGTGGACCCCGACCCCGAGAGGAAATCCTGCCGTTAATCAGGTATACTGAGTTGGGCCCGGAATTTTATGTGGGTTTAAAACACCTAATCATTTTCAAGGGAACCTATTTCAGAGATAAAAATAGAAATTATAATCTGCTCTTATTACAAGTTCTCAAACTTAAATTTTTAACGTGCGATCCACCCTGTACAAATTTCAAGATTAGGGATGTCGAATTCATCCAATACTAATACGGAATCTTTAATACAAATATCCCAAATTCTTTATTTTGTGCTGGGAATAAAACGGTCTAGAAATATAAAAACCATATAAGTAATTCTGTTGACTGTATATGAGATGCTCCTCATTTTTTCAAGTGTATTATAGCAGATTTTGTAAAATATTCTGTCATTTTTTATTCTCAAAATATGAAGCGTATAATCTAAGCAAAATTAGTAGTAGGTACAGATGAATAGATCGGGGTGCGAGGGATACCTCGGGGTGCGAGGGATATGCTCTATGGGCAACCTTACACCCCGGCGTCTGCAGACCCGAGACGGCGTGCGGTTTTAGTCGGTTCAAGCCCGACATAACCGCCCCCGCTGGCACGCGGGGGGGTATCCGAAGGGATTTCCGCACGATAAAAAAAAAAAAAAAAAGGTACAGATGAATAGAAAAAGAGCTTAATTTGAAGTCTTGTTTTCAGCCGTCAGCATCACCTAAAATAATAAGACGTTAGCTAATGAGACTACTAACTAGTTTGACTTTCAATTACGACAACAATCACAATTAGAGGCTTGAATATACCTATGTATGAATTAAAGATACAAAACATACACAAATTGAACTACGAACGAAATTCCTGAAGCTCCGCTTCTTTCAATAGTCAAGGACCCATGGGATTAAAATGGATGGGATTTAAAACTGCAGCAGTCTCCTTCTAGAGGGAACAATCTACCAACTGAACTACCCGGACTGTCCTGAATAGCTGAAATTCTCGTTACATAGGATGTAGACTGACGTATCTAGTAGCATTTGTAGTTAAAAGTTGTTAAAAATTAACCTTGCAGTTAAATAGACATTTTCATATATATGAAAATGTCTATTTTGACTAACCCTAAACGACTACTACATCACGATACTCAACATAACTGAAAATACACCTATTCCTGTCAACCCTAACACGTTAACCCTTCCGATTACTTGCGATGTTTATCGGACAGCACTCACGCGCAGCCCACATTACCAGTGAATTATTATTTCTGATTAATAAATTGTGTGTCCCCAGAGACAAGTCGTGAGGTAGCGTAGTCACGCCTTGTGACTTGACAGGATAGTGTTGCCAGTATAATTATATCTATAAAAATAAATAAAATTGAAGTACCTGTTGATAATATGAAAATAATAGCTATTTTTATTCAAATATGTCTTTTATGTTTGTTCGTAGTAGGTAATCTCCGACGTGGCTGGGCTGATTTTGACGATATTTTCACTGGCTGATAGTCAATGCTAAGAGGTGTAACTTAGGCTACTTTTATTTAGGAAATATATTAGGGTTCCAAGTAAAAAAAATCAAAACCTGATCTAAGTCTACGTAACTCCGGGCTTCGCTAGTAGAAAATAAAGCAATCGTAGTTAATGTGTTGATAAAATATTGTCTGTATGTATAAATAATCCATGTACTGCGCAAAATAGTTGCAATGGCAGAAAAAATACACAACAATATCAGGATTATGAGTAACAAAATAGAGATCAAACTGGAACAATGCTGGAGCTGGGCAATATCCCACAGTTGAAATAATCAACACACGCCTGCCAACTCACCGACGCGGGATAAAACCCGACCCCACCAGGCGACGCTGCGGTGGCGGCCAAAGTCCGCCGGTAACCCTGGGGTTATCCTTTCGAGGGCTTACCTGGGGTGCCCGGCAATGGACACTTGGGGAGGACACCGTGTGGTTTTAGTCGGATCGATTCCGACACGCCCACCCCATCGTCGGCACCGATGGGGTGAAGCCCGTGGGGGTTTCCACACGTTAAAAAAAAACACACATCGGCTAAAATAATGAAACAAATCAGCTTGTTATGAGGTCCCACCAAGATGTTCCAGCTTACCATAACCGCAAGCTGGTACACACCTGCTGATTGACGGATGCTCTGGCGCAGCCTTTCCTCTCGGGGTTGGGGAGGGGGATGGCAGTCGCTCTTGTAGATAATTCGCTCAAATGAAAAACAGATCAGCGGACACCGGGCTACGAGGTAAAATGCTGCAAAAACCAAGATAAATCAATTTATAAGGACAGGAGGAGAAGGAGAGCGATATCAGCAAGATATACAGTTTTAAATATTTCGATACTTTTTTCCTAAATTCTAAAATAATATTTTTCATGCTGGCAACTCCTTTCAGCCTTGTCACGACGTCACACCGTCAATTATGTTATTTGATGCTTTTTCATTAAAGTAATACGATCCCTAGAGGCTCAGGGCGGGACTGGGTTAGTTGGGTGTGATCGATGCCCAAAAATAATATAGGAACCTAATTAACATAACATAAACTCATAACATAAACTCACGCCTATATCCCCGAAGGGGTAGGCAGAGGTGCTAGCACCCACATTTCGCCTAATTAATAACTATTTACGTATAAACAGTATGTAAAACTTTGGTTACTTGGGTATGTTGTTAAACTTAGATTTCCATTGACCTGAAAAATATAAATTTAATTAAATAAATATAGATAAATATATTCTTGGTTAGGACCGGTCGGGGTCACCAGTCGGGGTGCGAGGGATATGCTCTATGGGCAACCTTACACCCCACCGTCTGCAGACCCGAGACGGCGTGCGGTTTTAGTCGGTTCAAGCCCGACATAACCGCCCCCGCTGGCCGGCGGGGGAGGTATCCGAGGGGATTTCCGCACGAAAAAAAAAAAAAAAAAAAAGGTACTTAGATACATTTTTTTTACAAATCTATACTATTATAAAATTGTAAATTCGCTGTGTCGCTGCATTGGAGATATTTAAAAAAAATTGGGTTATGTTAAATAAATCCGAAAAAAATATATTGTGTTTTTATAAACACAAAAAAAAATCGGATTATTATCTGTTTGTCTGTTTATTCGCGATGGACGCAAAAACTACTAAACGAATTTCGCTTTTGTATTAGAACGTTCTTGGTCAAACTTAAAATCTGGGGTATGTTTGATTGCAATTGGTTAAGTAGAACCGGAGATATGACCAAAAAACGATAACCGACCTCCGCGCGGGCGGAGCCGCGCGCTTTAGCTAGTACTTAAACCAGTTAATTCAACTGTGATAATATTTGCACTGAGCGGGAATCGATGTAGTCACCGTTATGTCATTGATTTTTATGTCCTAACCATTTCTTTTTTGGCAGCGGTCATAGGCAACACCAGGTAAATCCTAACCATCTCGGGGGCTGTAACCGAGTCCATTTTTTGTGTTATTTATCCCGAACCAACCTGAATATCCCTAGAAGTGGCCTTTAAAAAAGACCGCCAAAACTATCAAACATTTTGCGTGTTAGTCCAACTGCTAATAGGTCAATATGCGAATGTGTCAAATTGCGAGAAAAAACATTGTATTATTGGTCAAATATGCGTGTTAACGACGACGACGCGCGCCGTCTCGTGGCGTCATTCAAGCCGCTGCCAAAACGAATAAAAACTGTATTAAACATCCATTGTAAACAAGCATGATAATAGTGACGTATTCCAAGATTTAGCCCATTTCAAATGTTTGCCATCAATTAATCACAAAAAAAATATTCAGGTAATATTGATTTCTAATGAAAATCATACCTTATTTTTGAAATAATTAAGTTCAGTAAACCTGTCTAATGTTACAAAGCTGAAAATTTAAATTTAAATTTGTATTTTGAGTACTTTCGAATACCCTACAAGCCTCAATTTATACCTATAGGTACCTAGATATAATAGATCTAAGACAATTATGGTCTTTGTTAATAATGTAAGTACAATACAGAGTAACTATATATACAACGACCGTGAAGTTTTTATTACATCTGACATCAGTAAATAAAATTGTTTATCTTGTTACTTGGGGAAACATTGTGAAATATATTATCTTAATCTTAAATCATGAAAATAATAAAGCCCTTCTTTATTATCTGCAGCACCCAAGAAAACAATTTTATCAATATTGTAACATTTTCTGTGAGTTGCTAGATTTGCAGATTGTGCAAGTTTATTGTGTACTTTGCCCTGCTTATTTTTTTAATAATCTACGCTGATATAAACAGGACCTATTCTATTTTTAAAACAGTGAGTAATAAAATTCTACGAATTAATAGTTTTATCTTGACAAATGTGTAACTTATAGCTTATAGCGTATTTTGTATTCTTCTTACTTAAATTATTTATACAAGTATAAAATACCATACGTATTATCATCTATGATATTTTTTATAGAACAGATAATACACGATGTAGAACAATATTCCTAAACGCCAAAACAGGCATAGATTCTGCAAAGAAAGAAATGAAATTTGTTCATTATTTTGAAAGCAACTTCCTACCTAATTATAAATTCAAGATATAACATTTACACAAAATATACATATTATTTATAAATATTATAATGGAAAAAAATCAATTATACTTAAAATAAGAAAAAAATTCAAAGCAGTTACCAAAATAAACATGCAATTTCAAAATAGAAATTACACATTTCAAGGCTCATGACTTCTATAATTTGCCTGAGCCTATAAAGAGTGGGTTTTTTTAAATACAGGTTCTAAGTACCTAGGTACAATGGCAGTATTCTCACCACAAAATATTTATTTGCCATGTTTGTCATGGTGAATGGTAATCTTCGAACCGATGAATCTCAGTCACACGTCAAGATCACGTAAAGTGTACCTTTTTTTTTTTTTCGTGCGGAAATCCCTTCGGATACCCCCCGCCGGCCAGCGAGAGAGGTTATGTCGGACTTGAACCGACTAAAACCGCACGCCACCTCGGGTCTTCAGAAGCCGGGGTGTAAGGTGGCCCATAAGGCATGTCCCTCGCACCCCAGCTGACCCAGGGCCATCTCCGGTTTTGAGAAGGCCCCCTCATAAAGTGTACCTACGTTTTTATGAACAAATATAAAAAATTAGTCAAATAGTAATAAGTATAGCTTATTATTATTTAACTAATTTTTTAAGATTTATTCCTTAATAATGTTTTTTCTGCCTTTTTTTCGCTTCAAATAAATTCTATACATAACAAAAAGAAGATGAGGTTCCACCGAGATTTGAACTCGGATCGCTGGATTCAAAGTCCAGAGTGCTAACCATTACACCATGGAACCGAATTGGATGAGAATTTTGAAACGAAATAAAGCATCACAATTTATCGATGCACTCAAGTGGAATTTTAGTACCTAAAATATTATTCATCACTTTAATGACCATAATTAATTCAATAGATATTGATATTATCAGCATAATAAATTCTACCGTAAGCCGATTTCATATGTATACTTAAGTAATCCTATTTTAAATTCAGAATTTATATTGGTTTTGATCGTTGCCACAGTATAAGTCGTTACTCACTATTGTTATACTGGCTTTTGCCCGCGGCTTCCCTCACGTGGAATTCTGTTCCCGTTCCCGCTTCTCATGGGAACCTATTCCAGGGATGAAAAGGGTATCCTATGTGTCCGATCAGCCTTTAGAGCGTGATGGAATAACAAACATCCAAACACACAAAATATCTTCACAAACTTTCACATGTATATTATTAGTAGGATAATTATACCCGATGTACCCCTGAAGAGGCAGGCAGAAGTGTATTAATACCCACATTTTACTAAATCTTTTTCAGTAGTCTGGTAAGCTCCACGTCACACCGGACAAGCTTATTGCTCGGTAATCAAACACAGGATCACATTCAAACATAAAGAATTTGTATTCCCTTGGGTCAACTATGCAGTATCTTTAGCCATACATGCTCGCCGCGTGTCGCAGGCGACTCAGGCGCCGGAGGTCGCTTAACGACCTCCGTCCTCCATGAGCGCAGGCCTGGGGGTCGCAGGTGATTCCGGCTGTCACCCCAGCAGAAGCAGGCCGGGACGGTGGGGCGACTAGCGCCCCTCCCCCAAACCGGGGCAAGACGGGGACACCGTGGTTCCCAAACCCGAGTGGGCCATCTCGAAACCGGAGATGGCCCAGGGTCAGTCGGGGTACGAGGAATATGCTCTATGGGCAACCTTACACCCCGGCGTCTGAAGACCCGAGACGGAGTGCGGTTTTAGTCGGTTCAAGCCCAACATAACCGCCCCCGCTGGCCGGCGGCGGCGGGGGCGGGGGCGGGTATCCGAACGGATTTCCGCACGAAAAAAAAAAAGGTAGCTATTTGTAAGTTCTAGGCTTGAACTCTGGCTCAGTGATGAAATATTTACGAAACTTTTTTCTATTACAAACTACAAAATGGTACCTATTCCAAATTACTTACAGTTCTTTTTTAATAAGCATCAAATAACAGATTTATAAATCTAAAATCATTCACTGGTTTCATACAACCTAATAAGGCCGGCGCTGACTGGCAGCACGAAACGACAAAGTATTTAAGTGGCGAATAAAAATAGACCTTATTCATAGACAGGTACAATTAAAATTTCAGTGACGATTATCGTAAGCAAAAAGCAAAGCTGCAGCATGATCATCATTGAAATTTAAATTGTATACTTATATTGTTAAGGCCTATTTCTAATTGTTATACAAAAATTCTTTGCCGTGCCGTACTGTCAGTAATTTTTTTTTACAATTCATGCCTTTTCTTCCCAGCCAAATTCCGAACCTATTATAAAGTCATCCATAAATAGGATTCACATCAGGATGTGGTTTTGAAACTTCGGAATTCACTCAATAAGGTTTTGTGGTCAATAGACTCGAGCACCGGGCGTCCGTCGTGTCGTCGAATTACGTCATAAGGTTACGAATGGATAATGTTTTTTTTTATGGCATGACTTTCATATTTACGAATGGCCAGCAAACAAAATATAACGCTCTGCTCGATTCATATCATGGCCTTCCCTGATGATGATAATAAATCACCTCTTGTAACACCAGAGATATAATTAGCGCGTTATAACCAGTGAACGATTTTCCGTTCACTGGTTATAACCCTTTAAACATTTTACCCTAATGCGCCAGAAGGAAGGTTATGTTTTTCGAGAGTATGTATGTATAATTGTTTGGCACGCTCAGCAGCTTGAACGGCTCGATGGGTTTAAGCTTAAGAGTTGTCGTTAAATTCTTATTTACTGTGAGAGTGCCACTGGTTACCTTATTTTTTCGTGCGGATATACCCTTCGGATATACCCCCCCGCTCGCTAGCGGGGGCGGTTATGTCGGGCTTGAACCGACTAAAACCGCACGCCGTCTGGGGTCTTCAGACCGGGGCGTAAGGTTTGCCCATAAAGCATATATCCCTCGCACCCCGACTCACCTTGGGCCATCTCCGGTTTCGAGATGGCCCCTTCGGGTTCGTCTCGCCAGAATGCAGCGGCGTGCCATCTGTATCATAGGGAGTCCTGAGGTGACTAATACCTTGTAACCTCTGCAGTTGCCTAGAGACATTGCGTCTCTGGCTGTATTTTACCACCTCTACCACGGTGAGTCTTCTGATGAGGCTATCTAATTATTTTCACCGTCTGCCTTGCTATCCAGAACAACACCTTGCTTGAATGCGATGCCAGCCGCACACGGTATAAACAATACCATCTCGAACTCAGCGGTTTGGTGCTTCCTTTCTTTGTAGTACAATAAAGAGCTGGAATGCTCTAACCGTACACTTATAATCCCCGGTTCTTCAAGTGGGGTGTGAAAAAGCATCTGTTGATGCCGTCAAAGTAAGGACCACCATTTTAGGATCGTCAGCATTTGGGATGCTGGCCCGTATCTACTGGACTTCACGTCAGCTTCTCACTGTCCAGTGGGTTGCACCCAGTTGACGCACTGAATATTTAAAAAAAAATCTTGTAGTTTGGTAACAGCAAATAAGGAACAATAAAAAATTAAATAATGATAAAATTTATTTTATTGATGGTATCAATTTACTATGTACTATAAAATTGTAAGTAGATTAGTTATGTCTGTGCATTGGAGATATTTACAAAAAAAATACATTATGTTAAATGAACGGTTCCGAATACAAAAATTTTTTTTTGGAAATCTTGTCTGTTTATTCGCGATGGACGCAAAAACTACTGAACTGATTTTGATGCGGTTTCTGTCAGAAAGGTCTTGGTGAAACTTAAAATCTACCGTATGTTTAAGTAGGACCGGCATTTGGTTAAGTAGGACCGGAGATATGACTTAAAAACGATAATCGACCTGCGCGAGGGCGGAGCCGCGGGCATTAGTTAATTTTTAATAAATTTTCAAGTGGAGAAGCAATGCAACTGCATAAGATAACATAAATTCACGCCTGTATTCCCGAAGGGGTAGGCAGAAGTGTATTATGCACCCACAATTCGCTAGTTATGTTTAGGTCCCAATGTAATAGGAGGTTAGCCAATTGCTATCTACCGGGCACATTACTAAGCGGGCGATAGTTAACATTACATAACACATAACTACTAAAAGTCAGAGGTTTGTGCCCGGGGTGACTAGGGATCGCAGCTTACTATTAAATAATTGATATCGTACATTCTGACATGTAAACATCGATTGGCAAAGTCATATATTGGTGCTAATTCTGTTGTTGCAAAACTCTCTAAACTAGACTAAAAATCACTAGAATTTAGTTTAGTCCTATCAAACGACGACGTTTCGCATTCTGAAAACGTAGGACTAATCTTGTTTTAGTTTGACAGAATCAAAATTAGTTTAGTTACTCAACTTAGTCCGAATTCGATCATTTGTTATTCTGTTGTTCGATTTTAGACTCAAAAACGGCCTAAAATTAGAAACGTCAAACTAATATTAGAGGTAATTTTTTTTTTTTATATTTAGGACACGTCAATTTGACTTCACCCCGCCTGATGGTAAGCTGAAGGTAAAGTCTCAGGAAAGAGGGTCACCATTACATACACGTACCATGTTAACAATGGTGGCACTCAGCTTGACGGCCTCATCAGAAGAGGATTGTCGTCGCAGCACCGCGTGACACCCACCGGTCCCACTAGTGCTGCGACCACAATCCCCCTGCCCGGCTATGCACTTGCTGACCCCTGAACGCAGTCAAACCGAAATTGGATTACTATGGACGGTTTTTCGCAATCATGCACGGTGGTACCTACCCGGCCGAATTTTGTGACAAATTTGTGTCATCAAATTTCTACCACCAGTAATAATACAGTAATAACACATCTAAATACATGATTACTAAAAGTGCTGGTTAGTGCTTTGAAGTAGAGTGCGTTTTATTTACTTAATTTATATATCCTATAACGGATCAACAGAATAGCATAATTGGGATCTCTAAACTAAAATTAGAAAATTTTAGAGAACAATTAGTATAGTGACATTTACAACAGAATTAGCACCATTATATAATCTACTGAGCATAAATAATTTAAAATTGTATGTAGTAACCGGTGCATATAAACTAATGACTAATTTCAGCTTACGAGTTCATCGGTTCCATGGTGTAATGGTTAGCACTCTGGACTCTGAATCCAGCGATCCGAGTTCAAATCTCGGTGGAACCTGATATTTTGCTATTTTACATTTTTTACATTTGTATAATTTTTTCACATTATTAAGATAATTATGTAAATATTTTTAACATTTTGTACTTTTTTTTTAGATTTTGATATTTTGCTATTTTATATTTTTTACATTTGTATAATTTTATCACATTATTAAGATAATTATGTAAATATTTTTAACATTTTGTACTTTTTTTATAGATTTTACTGAACGAGTTCTACCTCGTAATTTTATCTGGGCTTATTTTTTTAATACCAAATGTCTCATGACTAAAGAACCTCTTTGAATATACATTTAAATGTGGCAACGTTCCAAGTGATCGGGAAGTATTGAAGTTTATCAACGTTATGGCGAGTTAAATCTGTAGACCCGAGACGGCGTGCGGTTTTAGTCGGTTCAAGCCCGACATAACCACCCCCGCTGGCCGGCGGGGGGGTATCCGAAGGATACCGCACGTAAAAAAAAAAGGTACCCTAGACTTAGAACCTAATAATTTCTAAATTAAAAGAAAAAAACTTTTAACATTACGTATTTTTAAAAAACCTGTTATAACCACTCTTGTTCCGTGGAGGAGAGGTCACTTCCTAATATGGGTCGCTACGTGTATCTGCACTTTCGCGTCTTGCCACCTATCTGCCACTCACAGGACGGCCGGTGGGGGAGCGGAATCCGCGGCTTTGGGCAAAGATGGCCCTGAGTCAGTCGGGGTGCGAGGAAAATGCCTTATATGCCATTTTATTCCCCGGCATCTGAAGACCTGAGACGGCGTGCGGTTTTAGTCGGTTCTAACCCGACATAACCACACCTGATAGCCGGCGGGAAGATATCGGAGAGGACTTCCGCACGAAAAAAGAAATTAGGTACACGCCACTCTTGAAGCCGCGAGATATGACTTGGTCCCGTTCGCGGTGGCGACAACGGGTCCATGTGTCTCAGAGGCCATAAAGTTCGAGGCCGATTTGGGGCGCCGCCGACTGCAGAGATGCGACCCACGGTCGATTCAATATTTGACCCAAAATGTATTCCTATGCATTCAACAGGGAAACGCCGCAAGCCTGTTGGGCACGATTGTTCGAGGGGACGCGTACGGCTTACATGACATGATCTTTATGATCAAAAATGACATTTTATTTAAGCATTTTGACATGTATTAATCAAAATAAATGTATTAAGTTTGGTATTCAACCTTGGTATATTGGTTATTAAAGAATTCCATAGGTAATCATTCATTTTCCATGCGCATATGTAACGAATCCAAATGGATTACAAACTGAACTAATTATAAGTCTTCCAAACAAAGTTATTGAATCGCTATATCAGTTACTCACTGATAAACAAAATTCATATACCAAATGGACAATTTTGTGATAGGTACAGTTCAGTACAAAAATTAATGGCAAAGTTGTACATAAATGAGTACCTAAACAAACGTGTATGAAAAAGTTAAATTTAATCAAAGTTTGTATAAATAACTCTTTCTTTAATGTATAGACAAGCTTACTTTACATTACTGACAGTAACTTTCAGATTTTTGGACAACACTAAACTTGGAAACTTGTGACATAAATATAACCGAAACAATGTGTATCATTGAAATAAAACTATTTTGGTTGTGACTATGTGTATCATGCTAGTCTATATACGATATTTGTTGTTTAACAAAATAATATGAATGTTTATTGAGTTCGATTTCGTCACTGGATACATGAAAAGTAGCAATGTTGTGTAAAAAAAGTTGAAGAGATTTTCATTACAAATGTTATTTACAATGTATCTAAATTCGTGCCTAACAAAATGTCTGATTTTTTTAATCAATTACAATATTTTAAGGCCTGCCTGTTAATTTAAAATGATACTTTAAAATAAATAGAAAACAAAATTATTTAAATGTCAAATATTTTGAAGTATCGTATAATTGACATTATTTGTTGGATTCCCGATTCCTTGTTCGAATTTCTTTGTCCGACTGTACACAACAGTTATGGGTTATTGTGTGAATTCGAGTGCTTTTGTACCCATTACCTATTAACTACCGTAACAAGTGGTGAAAAGACGCTAATGTTACCATTCCCTTCTGAATAAAACGGGACTTTTTATTCTATTTGGAACACACTATGACTACGTTACGCGTTATGTTTGTAATCTTAAAATTACAGCGTTCTAAGGAATGCATATGAGTGCATGAACGATAGCAATACCAAAAAATAATTTTTAGTATCCCCGTGACCTCGGCTACTGAAAAGCCACCGAAACGTCGGGTTCAATGTAAATAAAATAACATCAAATAAACCGCGATAGAATCCGTTAAAAATAGTTTTATTTCAATGTGACATTCGCGTAAACTTGCGACAGTATCAAACAATTTTTTTGTCTGTATGTTTGTTCCGGGTATCTCTGAAGGCTCCGGCTAAACCGTTTTGCATTGAATTTTTACTGCAAATAGCTGATGTTTTAAAACGTAACTTGGGCTACTTTTATTCAAACACTAGCGCATAAAATTAAAACCCAGATCGAAATCCACGTGGCCAAGTTGCTTGTACAAAATAAAACACGAAACAATGAAAGAAAGCCTCGTTCCTTTTTCCTTTTTTTAAACAAAACTACTATAAAACGCACAGTACTTGTCATCATTACAATAATTCGAGCGCCAATCCTGATTGATCCCGAAGCCTGCACTAGTCTGACACCCCAATTCGAGAGGAAAACCTGCGCCAGAGCCTCGTCCGTCTATCAGCAGGTGTACCGACTTGCAGGTGAGTTTGGCTTAGGGCCCAAAGGTCTTGACATACAATACCCCCACCTCAAACACCCCCAACCCATACACCCATGAAAGCTGTCAAGGTTATTCCTCTCTATTTAAGGGGTCAAATTAGCCTGTGCCCCCACATGCAATCTTATTGCAAATACAAATTAGTCACAAGGTACGAGGTATGAACTCTGAACTAAGTGTAGGATGAGTCAGACCTGCCTTGTTCAGTGTAGTATGCTATATGGAGCAGTGCTATCATGTAATTATTCATTATTCTGATTTGATACCCTAGTAATTTTCTAAAGGTTTATTCAATTAACAAATTGTTACCTTTGAACTTTTGAAGCATTTACTATGGTGACATATCTCATAAATTTGAATCGAAATCTTCCATGGTAAAGTCCACAGCGATGGTCAACATCGATGGTACAGTCGCACTCATAAGTTGCTGAATAATATCATTTATTTTTTTGTAATTTTCAGTGTTCAAATTTAACAGCGTTAAATTTTTGTGGACATGGAATGTGTTAAGCTAATACCGATGGCGACTGTAAAGTCAACAATAAAAGTAGCTAAATATAATCAAATTAATTTACAAATTCCCTTAATTTCAGAACCTTTTTGAATGTAATTTCTTAAAACTTAACCGTAATTAATTACTATACCATTATTACTAATAATAAGTTGTTCTAATAACACAAAATCCGTAACACTAAATTTTGTTGAGAATGATAACGGATCTCTCTTTTTTTTATTGGATTAAAAATAAAGTTCCGTTTAGGCAATCAGCTGGAATACATAATTAGTATAATTACAAATGACGTAAAATAATAATGATTTGTTATCAATGTCACACTAGCTATATTAGTATTTAAGATAACATGCTAATAATATTCTGATAAGATAATACATTTTACTCGTACGTATTCCTTGTAAGCTTTGCATTGCCGGATTTGCACCCAGTAATTACCTGTGACAGTAACAATACACGCTATGTTTAGGTTACTACAGATATTGTGATCTAGTTGTACTAGAGGGCATCGAGATTGCTCAGACTATGTTTGTTATTTAAATTCACAACTATGTCGTATTAAGTCCTAGTTATGTGTAAGTGTCTACACGTGGTCGAGAAATTTAACATAAATACATGAGCATGGTCAACGACAAAGTAGCTTATCAAATTCAAATTTATTGATGCCCTTAGCTCTTTAAACCTTTCATAAAAAAATTTAACAAAATATGAATTAAGTATATTTACTTTGTTTTCTGGGCAATATAAAACTAACTATACTTCAATTATTGGTACATGTATTCCAATGGACAAAAAGTTTTGGTAATTATTGTAGTGTATATCAACTTTTGTCGTTGACTGTACATAATATTTACACATACCTATTATATATTCACGACTGTCATCGCCATCATCTTAGCGAGTATCCTGGTTGCATGCGAGGTTTTCACCTCGGAGCCCGGGTTGGGAGAGCGATTGCCGTCTGACTTCCCAACTCAGAGAAAAACCTCTGCCAGACCCTCGTCCTTTAAGGAGCAGGTGTACCGGCTTGCAAAGAATTTAATTTTAAAGGCTTATTCACGTCAAATGGTTTCTCTACCATCTTATCAGTAACCCTGGGCTTATCCTTTCGAGGGCTTATCCGGGGTGCCCGGCAATGGACACTTGGGGAGGACACCGTGTGGTTTTAGTCTGTCCAATTCCGACACGCCCACCCCATCATCGTCACTGATGGGGTGAAGCCCGAGGGGGTTTCCACACGCAAAAAATAAAAACCATCTTATCAGTGCATTAGTGTATGCAGGTTTAAACTGCTTTGAGTTTTGGGGGTTTAGGATAAGATAGTATTATCTCACCATCTATACTTATAGCTTATCTTTATGTAGACTGGAGATATAATTGCATTTCGGAACAAATGATAGTATTGTGTAACTTACGTATTCATACTGTTCATATAAATAAATAAATATATTACGACATTCTACACAGCGCTTTCTATACCCAAAGTAAGCATAGTTTAATTAGCTTGTGTTATGGGTTCCAGAACGCGGATAAACATACTTATATACCTTTTTTTGTAAATACATACATATTAAACATAGAAACAGCCAGACCAATGCAAATATTAAATACCATATTCAGCAATATATTCTTTTTTGGGGCTCATCAGTCTGTTAGGCCGGCTTTGAGAAGAAACCCTAGGTACTCTGTCATAGTATTGTACGCAAACTATGCTATGATTAGGCTAATCCAGCCCCATTATCATCAATGTCCAGTGTCTTATATTATGTTAAATAGAGGCCTATACAAAGATGCATAGATAACGGCTGACGCACACAGGCTAGGATCGGCAACCGGCGATTGAACAATTTTCTACGTTTAGTTACTGCATCAAAATAATACGATTAAGTTGATACTGCAACTGCGGCTGTCGCTGCATCGACGCTGGAAGAGACGCCAGCTACAATAAGCATTTGACTGTGAGCGTAGTATACCTACTACGCTATTGAAAGCCAATTTGATCGCCACACCTGGGGTTTGCAAGTGAAGGATTATAGACAGACAATCTATATATATTGCGATCGGATCCCGATACTAGATCACGATATTGGATTGCAACATTTAAATACTACCTAATCCAGACCTATGTGTGCCCAATGCTGAGTTCGGATGAGGCATTCGACTTCCAAAGATCGCCTGATCGCCTACCGCCATTGCTAAAAGTGCCAGTACCTATTATATTGTGCACATAAGGGACTTCTACATTAATACAAATAACAAATAACTAGACAATTATAATAGGCATACAATACATACATACAAAGTATCTACCTACACTTGCATGCAGCAACTTCCCGAGGATGTGCCTCATGCTGACAAAATATCTACGTGACTTGAATCAGCCTGATTGTTCGTGCAAGTATCTTGACATTACTAATATGAATATGTTGAATGAGCTATGATTTGAACAAAGTCAGCTTAGAAATGTATTTTAAGTGTCTATCTTAAGTATTAGATACCTTCAGTCAGTACTTTG
Organism: Cybosia mesomella; assembly: GCA_946251805.1. Taxonomy (NCBI): domain Eukaryota; kingdom Metazoa; phylum Arthropoda; class Insecta; order Lepidoptera; family Erebidae; genus Cybosia; species Cybosia mesomella. The sequence goes on from OX276389.1 coordinate 7,319,016, forward strand.
CTACTATAGTAGTAGGTATAATTATAATAAAACAAAAAATCCCCTGCGCAGAGGCTGCAGTAACGTGAAGACCTTTATTTTTAAATGACCATCAGTAGCCGGATTTCAAGGCAATTGTATAGTTTGCTAACATAAAAAAACCTCGATTAACTGTAAGATTATATAAGGTGCATTGTGCAACTTATGACGACGTATGATAGGACGCGGCAGGGGAATTACCAGGTATAATGAAAGGAAAAAAGGAAAAGAAAGCGAGCCTCTCGCTCGGCAGCATGATTGCGGCAATGGTGCGGAGCGCGAGCGCGTGGGCCGCCGCCGCCTCCTTCTGCGAGCATGTAATGCTCGCGAAGGAGGTGGCGGAGCGCGCCCGGGAGAGACTTAGAACTCTCCCGGTCCGCCGAGCCCGCAACTTGCTCGCCGCGCGTCGCAGGCAACTCAGGCGCCGGAGGTCGCTTAACGACCTCCGTCCTCCATGAGCGCAGGCCTGGGGGTGGCGGGTGAGGCCACCTGTCACCCCAGCAGAAGCAGGCCGGGACGGTGGGGCGACTAGCGCCCCTCCCCCAAACCGGGGCAAGACGGGGACACCGTGGTTCCCAAACCCGAGGGGGCCATCTCGAAACCGGAGATGGCCCAGGGTCAGTCGGGGTGCGAGGGATATGCTCTATGGGCAACCTTACACCCCGGCGTCTGTAGACCCGAGACGGCGTGCGGTTTTAGTCGGTTCAAGCCCGACATAACCGCCCCCGCTGGCACGCGGGGGGGTATCCGAAGGGATTTCCGCACGATAAAAAAAAAAAAAAAAAAGGTATAATGAAAGGTGTTAACTGGAAAGTTGATAATTGGGTCGAGGTTTCGAATTTCGAACTGTAATTTCATGTGTGGACGTGACGTGTGTGGGCATTCATCTAAACTACGAGTTATTTCCACAATAGCAATAAAACTCGCTGTCATTATTGGCCCAACATGCGACAATATTGTTCACAAATTATAATAGGGAAGTCAACAGCGACCAAAGCTTAGTAAACTGTCTTACTACATTCTTAGCATTGAATTTCAGTGAGTAAAATATGAAAACTCAGCTTGATTGAACCGATTTTCATTCGTGAAATCCAGCTTTAGTATGCTGTAGGTAGCGCCATATTGACTTACGTTGGCCCTGTGCCACTGCGTCGGTGATAAACAGTATTTCATTCTAATTTAACAACTTATTGTGAAAATACTTCTATTCTCTGGAAGATTGCAGCTACCATCTCGAATGTTACCACAGATTAGTTCTTGATTCCTATTATGGAGGACGTTGACTGAGCTCTCTCTGTACATGGGTTATGAGGACACACGAACGACATCTCTAGTATAACGGTTTATATAGTCACCGTAAAGTAAACCAGGGTGTACCGAGTGCTTTCTAGTTTCGCACTTTATTGGTATTATTAAACCAACATACCTACACTAAAACAAACAATATTTATTAACAAAGATAAACTGACTATATGAATATGGGCCAATATTTGGTAAGTTAATAAACGATATATTTATTTTTACGTTATGAAGGTGCCTTTGCAAAGATAATAATCTTTTTTTTTCTCAAGAAAACTCTTTCTAACAAGAAAATAATCATTTATCAGGCAACGTAGTATCTATAAAGCCATGAGCCCACGTTGTCTCCACGAGCCGCAAAAGATTTTCACGATTTTCAGGGTTTATATCCAGACATCTATTCTACCAACCGACGTTGACCATGGCTGCTGAAAAGCAACCGAAACGTCGGGATCAATGTGAAATATAAAATAACATCAAATAAATCGCGATAGAATCCGTTAAAAATAGTTTTATTTCAATGTGTGACATTCGCGTAAACTTCCGACAATATCATTTTAGACCAGCATTTTAGGATCGACAGCATCTGGAATGGAAGCCAGCATCACGACTCTGGACTTGAAGTGCAGTCATTGGATAGACTCAATATAAGAAACATTTATACTTATAGGCATAATACTTAAGTTCACCAACCGGAACTAAGTATTTTTTGTTAGTACTTGAATAGCAAGATGAAACCGCTCACTTTTAACCGTGACCTGCCAATCATCTATGGGGATTCCCTCAAGCACGTGATTGTACTATTGTACGTTTAAATTGACATATAATAGCTAAACATAATGGTAAGCGCACGCGCTTTGTACATGAACAATAAGTTTTTTTAAACATAATGTTCTTACATAGTTCACTGAACTGTAACTGTCTAAAAATAAATCTAATTAGGTATATAATTATTTTTTGAAGAAATAGAACCAACCTAAGTTAGTTAAGTATATACTAAAACCTTCTCCAGAATGTAACAAATACCTTTTCTTTTTTTTTTTTTTTATCGTGCGGAAATCCCTTCGGATACCCCCCCGCCGGCCAGCGGGGGCGGTTATGTCGGGCTTGCACCGACTAAAACCGCACGCCGTCTCGGGTCTTCAGACGCCGGGGTGTAAGGTTACCCATAGAGCATATCCCTCGCACCCCGGCTGACCCTGGGCCATCTCACCACTAACAGCATCGCTCATCCTGTCTCCTCTGAAAGCAGAGGAGTACGGAGAGCGATGTGTTCCCGCCACGTTGGGTATTGGCCGACGATCAATGCCAACCCTATGAAGGGGTGAAGGGGAAGCCATTGACCGCCGCCCAGGGTGTACCGGCCGCTCCGATTCCGTTCCCCCCGGACTGCAGCGGGATCGGAATCGGAGCGACACTCGTGGAGGTTACCCAACACACACCCCACTGTAACAAATACCTATCTCAGAACCACATCAAAATCGGTTCAACGAAACGCGAGAAAATCGCGGACTAACATACAGGTCATACAGTAAACCTCCTTTTATTGTCGGTTAAAAATTTCAAAACCGCCCAACCGCCCGCTCAAAAAATAGCTAAGAAAACTCTCCACTAATTCACCTTTCAAACAAAAAAAGACCGTCACCAACCGTCATAAGTGTCATAACACACACCCTGGTTTTTGCTTCGTGTACCTAATAAGTAGGAATTGGAATGCAACAACACAGGCACTAATCAGTTAGTGCATGTGTACACTTTTGTCACCGCGATATTGAGATAACATACCTTTTTTTTTTCGTGCGGAAATCCCGTCGGATACCCCCCCCCCCCCCCCGCCGGCCAGCGGAGGTGGTTATGTCGGGCTTGAACTGACTAAAACCGCACGCCGTCTCGGGTCTTCAGACGCCGGTAGTTTTATATAAAAATAACATAATAGTAGAATGGCTACCTCTGTGATGCAGCGGTAGCCATTATAGCAACCGCTGAAAATGATCTGCCGGGTTCGGTTTCTGAGTCACGCTAAAAGTGTTATTAGATTTTTCTTCAATAGGAAACTCTTTTTTGAGTCTGTATAAGTTGCCCATTTGACGTTAAAAGGCTTGTGAAAGCTTTATTAATACAGACATCAATGATTATTAGTAAGACCAGTAACAAGCTCAAGTATGTAAATATTAGCAAAGCATATTAGATAGGTACTTACCTACACGACATCGACAGTAAGCGCACGCGCTGCGCACATGACCGTAATGTTTACAAAAACAGTTTGCCGATTGTTAATATATCATTCGTCATTGGTTTATCTTTCTATTGCCAGTGAATTGAGGTAGTTCATTGATCTATGGCTAATGACTAATGAGTGAAGTTAGTTAAAATAGAAAACTCATTGCTAACCGAAAATACAGTCAACGACATAAGTTGCTGAACACTAACAATAAGTTTGGATAATTAAAGTAGTCATTAACTTATCCAAGGCTTTTTGTAATCCTCAAGGTGTGTGCCCGGGGCGACTGCGGATCGAATTCGAGACCTCGTCTCGGCAGTTCGTTACGTACGCCAATGGGCTATCGCCGCTGTGTCTTTTTAGATCTATCTAAATTAGGTATTCTTTGGAAAGGCTGCGCCGATTTAACTGGGACTATCACTTGTAGATAGCTAATACTACAATGCATAATATAGGCTACGTTAATTCAAGAAAAAAAAATTAGAGTTCTGCGCAAAAAAAGTTACAACCCAGATCTAAGTCCTACCTAAATCCACGTGGTGTACCGCCTCTGCATATTGCTGGAGGCTCGGCTATGACCGGCAGATGGTCACCTGTCGAACGGCAAGTCACGTCACCTTGGAATGCAGGGTACTGTAGCGGGGGGTCAAACACCCCTGCGGTGTATAGAGGGACGCTTACGAACCAGACGCGGCATCTGGAAACCTGTTTGTAGATCGAACAGCCGCATATTTAGTTAGATGTTCCACGTTCACGGCACGGAGATATATGGGATTTGAGGTTTCTAGAAACAAGTAATAAATAGGATTAAATTATTTACCTATGATCAATCACATTGGATTTCACCAGTGAGTTTGTACACTGAGTTTTTTCAGTTAATCGGCCTAGCAGTTCCAGAGATTACCGCTTTCAAACAGACAGACAGACAGACATACAGACAAAAAAAATAAAAAGTGTCGTCATATTATGCAATCATTGACAATTGTATTTTTACTTTAATATTTATTATTATTTTATTTATAATAGTATTTTAATATTACAAATAGACACTTCAATTTAATTTATTTGTATAGATAATAATAATATATGACTTATAATGTATCTGTCGCTGCCATCTGGTTTAACGTTTAACGAGATGGCTGAATTTTATTTAGTTAATTGGACTGACGATGGATTATTTGGTAGTTTTTCTATATTATGACTTACGGCCAGTCTCAATAACCTACCTAAAGTTAAAGGTAGAAGCTATCCCAGATAAACATGTCAACATTAATCTATCTGTAACTGCGGTTTCAATATTATCAAAGTTATTTTCTGCTTATCTTTGTTTATTGAAACAGAAAAAATCCCCGATAGATACTAATGGTAGCTATTTTAACTGCTGGTAAAGGATAGATGGATTATTGAAACCGGCCGTTAAGTGTCTAGTAGTAATTTTATTGGATGCGATAACGAAGTTCCTAGGCGTACTATTAAATGGCTACTTTAACCATTTAGCTGCGACATATTGACGACCTCTGTGGCGTAGCGGTAGTGCATTCGACTGCTAAGCCAGAGGTCGCGGGTTCGATTCCCGCTCAGTGCATGGATATTTGCATTGGTCTGGGTGTTTCTATGTATAATATGTACTTATTTACAAAAAAAAAAGCATTTAGGTATGTGTATCCGCATTCTTGAACCCATATGACAAGCTCTGCTTAGTTTGGATCTAGATGGCGTTGTGTACTTTGTCCTACAATATTTATTTATTATATCCATTATATCTGGAATCTGACTTAGTTCTGCATGCTTTTCCGTTCAGAACTTCAACAATATGTTTCTGTGTAAAACAATAACACGTTATATAAAGCAAATAATTTGGCTTGGATAATAAAACGTAAATATGACAACATCACATTGCACAGACACAGCTGTCAACACTGTAAACAATGTTTCGTCTATTAAAAATCATCATCACTTAGACGAATTGAATTGGCGTTAATCCAAATCTTGGTAAACTTTTCACGGAAATGATCATTCACGTCTACTTTTAATCAGAACCAACTCGTTTCTACTGATTGTATTTATTTAAACGAATTAACTCAACCTCTTGCCAAACTTCATCTCAGTCCTATGTCTAATCTTTGTTGAGTCATAACATAATAAGCGCAAGATGACTGAATTTCAGAAAAAGATATAAAACTCTGATGCCATAGTTATACGCGGTGTTGTAAAAACAAACTGTGGTAGTACGTTTTTATTACTTTCAGACAAAAATATACCTTGGCCGAAGTGATTGAAGGGTGTTTCTTGTATGAACTAGGCTAAACAAGATTTAATATAACAACACCTAGTAAACACAATATGTGACAATACTGAGAATGCCTTGCTCTTTTAAATTTGGAAAAGGAAGTACATATTGGTTTGTAGTAACAAAGTCGATTAATTAAATTATTAGTGACTACCTAATCTCTTCCTGTTACCGTCATTATATTATTACTTAAAAGAGTAATGACTGTCTCGGAAAACACGAATTTTCTTTGCCGCACCATAAAAACTTGACATTATTTACCAGCCATGGTATTCTGTAAGAGTCTTTATAAATATCGATAGCTGAATCCGAGGTGAGTATCAAATTACATAACATAACATAACTTCACGCCTGTATCCCCGAAGGGGTAGGCAGAGGTGTGTGGTGGGGTAGGCACCCACGATTCGCCAGTTATGTTTAGGTCCCAATGTTATAAGGGGAGAGCCTATTGCCATCTACCGGGCTCATTACTAAGCGAGCGATCATTAACATTTTTAATACACTCATAAATAACTACGAAATTCAGAGGTGTGCGCCCGGGGCGACTGGGGATCGAACTCGAGTCCTCGTCTCGGCAGTCCGTTACGTACGCCACTGGACTATCGCCGCTTTTAAATTACAAAATTACATATGGTGAATATGATATCTCAGCTGTCGAGATTTATAAACACTGTTACAGAATACCATGGCAGCTCACATGTAGCCTTCTTCCTATACAATCCCGGGTCTTTTAAGCGGGGCGTGAAAAAGCATCGGATGAGGTCGTCAAACTAAATATTCTACAACATTCTACACAGCGCTTTCTAGACCCAAAGTAAGCATAGTTTAACTAGCTGGTGTTTATGGGTTCCAGAATGCGGATAAACATACTTATATACTTTTTTTTGTAAATACATACATATAATACATAGAAACACCCAGACCAATGCAAATAGACATATACATGCATACAAATATTTGCACTGAGCGGGAATCGAACCCGCGCCCCCTGTCATAGCAGTCGAATGCACTACCGCTACGCCACAGAGGCCAACACAAACTGTGGGCCAACATTACAGCATTACTTGTATCTGCAATGATGACCCTTATTCCTGAAACTTGCTCTTTAGCTTACCATCAGGTGAGGTGAAGGCATAAGGAAGTGCCCTATAAAAGAAAATGAAAATTCTATTTCTGTTTATTTCGTGGATGTCTCCTTACACCCCGGCATTAAAGAAGATCCGAGACGGCATGAGGTTTAGGTCGCTTCGAGACCAAAACCACCACCCCACTGGCCGGCGAGGGGGGGGGGGGGTTGTAACCGTGGCGATTTCCGCAAAAAAAAAACAAAAAGGCATGAGTTTATCCCCGTCATCACTACTACGACTTTGTTTTATAAATATAGATTATTAATTGCTTACATTATATTGCCTGTATTTATGTGTAGGTATATGTCCCAAATACCCATATTATTTTCCGCCTATTGTTCTCTTACGCAAATCTACCTTTATTTAAAACTAAAGTGACTGAAGAATATCCTGTAGTCACACAAAATGTGGTCAAACCACAATTTGTCACAGCACCGTTAACTGTAATTATAGTAAATGTGTTAACTATGATAGTTAAATTGCCATTGGTCACGTGATGGCTTAATTCTGATGGATAAACGAGCCCACTGTTTAGGTGTATGATTGATATGAAAGCAAAATGAGGGTTTTCTATACTATTATAAAATTGTAAATTAGTTGTGTCTATACATTGGAGATATTAAGAAAAAAAAGCCGCGATAGTCCAGTGGTGTACGTATTGGACTGCCGAGATGTAGCAGAACGAGACGAGAGAAGTTATGTGTGTAGGTATTAACAATGTTAATTATCGCTTAATTAGTAATGTGCCCGGTAGATGGCAATAGGCCCGCCTCCTATTACATTGGGACCTAAACGTAACTGGCGAATCGTGGGTGTGTAATACACCTCTGTCTACACCTTCGGGGATACAGGCGTGAAGTTATGTTATGTTAAAATACTTGGGTTATGTTAAATGAACGATTCTGAACACAATTTTTTTTTTAGAATCCTTGTCTTTTTATCTGTTTGTCTGCTTGTTCGCGGTGGACGCTAAAACTACTGAACGGATTTTGATGTGGTTTTTTTTTATTAGAAAGGTCTAGGTCCATAGGCAGCAATAGTGGGACCGGTGGGTGTCACGCGGTGCCGCGACGACAATCCTCTTCTGATGAGGCCGTCAAGCTGAGTGCCACCATTGTTAACATGGTACGTGAATGTAATGGTGACCCTCTTTCCAGAGACTTTACCTTCAGCTTACCATCAGGCGAGGTGAAGTCAAATTGATGTGTCCTAAATATAAAAAAAAAAGAAAAAAAACCGACCTCAGTTCTCAGTTCAGTTGTTAGTTCTGTGGTGGTCAGTCTTTTGTTTTCATTGCGTGCGTGTTGACAATTTTAAAAAGTTTAATCGAACGACGTATTCTATTGTTCGAATTTTAAATAGCACGTATTCGTAGTCGAGTCTATCACACAGGACAGTTATCTGTACATGTTTTTTTTTTCTGAGAACACATATTATAAATAGTTTAGATGTGTCTCGTATCCCTTAAGCGCCTCTTGAAGATTAGATAGTAAATCACTTTTTACTACAAAGATATATTATTATAGGTATTGGTTACGTACTTGTTCTGACTATTTAAATTATATTTTTCCTTAACGTAAAAATGTATTTGACGTAGGTGATGTAATTTATAGACGAGTTTTATGATTTGATGATAGATATTTAATGCTATTGCTCTGTGGGCTTCATTGTAGACTTTGTAATGGCACAGACATTAAAATAAGCCACAGCATAAAAACTCATCATCGTCACAGCGTTAGTCCCGGTTGCATCCCGAAACTTGCATTTTGGAGCCCGGGGTCTGCTCTTCTGATTTGACTGATCGATCTCTTTTTACCTGACTGCGCCAGAAGGAGGGTTATGTTTTTCGAGAGTATGTATGTATGTATGTAAACGGCTCGATGGATTTTAGTTTGAGAGGTGTTGTTAGATTCGTATTTACAGAGTGCTACTAGGTATATCAGAATTGGGGTGTGTGTTGGGTAACCTCCTCGAGTGTCGCTCCGATTCCGATCCCGCTGCAGTCCGGGGGGAACGGAATCGGAGCGGCCGGTACACCCTGGGCGGCGGTCAATGGCTTCCCCTTCACCCCTTCATAGGGTTGGCATTGATCGTCGGCCAATACCCAACGTGGCGGGAACACATCGCTCTCCGTACTCCTCTGCTTTCAGAGGAGACAGGATGAGCGATGCTGTTAGTGGTGAGATGGCCCAGGGTCAGCCGGGGTGCGAGGGATATGCTCTATGGGTAACTTTACACCCCGGCGTCTGAAGACCCGAGACGGCGTGCGGTTTTAGTCGGTGCAAGCCCGACATAACCGCCCCCGCTGGCCGGCGGGGGGGTATCCGAAGGGATTTCCGATATATATAATATAATTTTTGGCGCTAAAATGGATGTTGTTAAAGAAATATTTTTACTCAAACTTATCGAGTAGGGTATCACAATTAAGAGCTTTAGGGGATAATTTCAAAAACATATATTTTTCATAATTAAAAAGAATACAATAAAAGTATTGATTGAATAATCAAAATACCCGACTGCCCTAAAAAGACCGAAACAAGTTTTGATAGCAGGTGCTATAAATCATATACCGTGTAACAATGCACATTGTACTTTTAAGAATATTAGTGGAATATGTAGTCGATTCCTTAGTTGATATCGATTCATAGTCTACTAATATTATCTGTATTCTTTCATCGACTCTGTCTATGTTAGCTGTGGTCAACCCTATCGGCTGTGGTTCATTATCTATGAACTCCCACCAAGTCGCTGCTTTCAGCCGACGTTATAAATTACGGTGCAGCGGTTTTGCGAGCCCCTAATTTTCTGCATCGCTACCACTAGTGCATAGCTCTGGTACTGAGCCGTTGGTCCGCCGAGCGAGACACGCAGCGGTAGATGCCAGCGCGACACGCCGGGCAGAGCTAAGTGCAGATTCCTGGCTGCCGCGGGCCGTCCTTCACTTCCTTAACTTCAATCTTATTAAAAATTATGCGTACTCAGCCTTGAGATCACATACAATTTATAACATTTAATACATGAAAGGTAAAACTAGTCTCATGTTTGATTTGCTATAACCTTATAAACCAACTACTAACTTCTAATAACTTGTAACTTATAATAAACCTTAAATTCAACTATCCCTGTTACAACCGAAACAAAATTAATGGGTCCCGCCTGCTATCAAACTTGCTTCGCTTTTTTTAGGGCAATCAGTTTTTTTTTTATTAATTCTTGATCAAGCTTATCTCGACTTTTTCGGGCACAACTGTAAGGGGAGGAAAGTCTGCGCCAGACCCTTGTCCGTCACTCAGACGGTGTACCGGGTCGCGAGTGAGGTTTGTTTTTGGCCCCGAAGATATTGGTGGAGCCCAATACACGTTAAAAAAAAGTTTGGTACTGTCATCATCATCATCATCACCATCATCTCCCTCCCTCCCTCCATCCATCCATCCAGCTACAACAATGATGTAGGTAAACAGTGATGTAGGTGTGTCGGTGACGAGTGACGTATGCGACCAGCAGGTGACGAATGTCGTAGTGACGACTAAAATTTAAAAAAAATGCGTACTCCATGAGTGCTCTGATGGAAAAAGCCCAACGCGCCTGAAGAAGTTTTCTCTTAAAAAATAACTAAAATACTAGAAGACTGTGGTATTACCGTATTATTAAATATGACCGATTATTTAAGAACCCTAAAAACTATTGAGCAATGTTATAGAACTGATAAATAGGTCACGATAATAAGGTCAAAGATCTCTTTATGTGTTCTCGTAACTGTGTTAGGTCAATGACACAATTGTACATATGGTCATTAAAAAAACTAGTGACATATATCGTGCATTAGTCTACGCAATAGGAAAAACTGACCTACAAGGGCATACCCGCGAACTCGGACATAAGCCAGCAGTGATGATATCTTTATGTGAACCTAAAAGTTCAACTGAACTGACTATAACTGCACCTTCACTTATAATGGTGTGCTAAGTTTTACAGAACAAGCTTGCTATTCTATAGATGTATGGGTATTTATTACTATTTGACGCAAAAACGCCCGAACAGATCTGGATGAAATTTGGCACATAGATGGCAGTCTGGAATAGCATATAGGCTATATTTTTATCTCGGTTACTGTAGATGTACCAACTACATTAATATGCAGTAGGTACCGTGGTAATCTGTACCACGGGTTACATACGAGGGGCTACTAGCATGTTTATAAAAAGTATTTATTATTTTAATACTCTTTTATTAACTGTCTTTTGTAGTATGTAACCTGTATGTAACTATGTAGAAATACCAAGCAAAGAATTGAGATAGCAAATTTGTAATGACCAATAATAATTCTAATACCAATTACCATCGATAAGTACTAAGTACTAATACTCGTGTTTCTCAATATAGATATCAAGATTGATATAGATTTAATAATACTCGTATGATGAATGATTGATAATGTTGTTCTTTAATAAAAACAGTTGTAATGTTCCAACGGTGAAAATTTATTAATTATTTATTCTTTTAGCTATGGTGGATATAAGAAATTGATTCTGTATTTTTTTTACTTTTATTTGGTACAAATTTGATGACACAAATTTGTCACAAATTTCGGCCGGGTGGGTACCACCGTGCACGATTGCGAAAAATCCTCCATAGTAATCCAATTTCGGTTTGATTGCGTTCAGGGGTCAGCAATTGCATAGCCGGGCAGGGGGATTGTGGTCGCAGCACTAGTGGGACCGGTGGATGTCACGCGGTGCTGCGACGACAATCCTCTTTTGATGAGGCCGTCAAGCTGAGTGCCACCATTGTTAACATGGTACGTGTATGTAATGGTGACCCTCTTTCCTGAGACTTTACCTTCAGCTAAATAACTAGGAAATGTAAACTTCACTCAATAACAACCGCAACAAGGGTTTAGATTGATATTAGATGAGGTTGAATTTCGCCAGTGGAAATCCGTTCAACTAAACTGAGTTACCGCGTTTTGCTAAATTAAATTCATTGAGTAATACGTGATATAACAGTTTACTTTTAATTAATAACGGTTCCAATCATTGCTGAAACCCGCTCTAATTAAGATATTCTTTTCATCTATACTTTAATTAATTAATGGAAGCCAATATTACCATGTCAAAACTGCCAATTTGTCAATCAAAATGAGGTAACCAGGGTGTACAAAAATATACTTCTTATTCATTTCATAATATCTATTTATATTTCACATAAAAACACATATTTATTTATAATTTTGAAACATGTTCAGCAAAACATCACCTAATCTTTATATCAATCAAATTTCAGTTTAAAAGACACATAGATAACTGTTTCTCTTCATAACTAACGTTTAAACATTTCTTATAAGACAAAAACGAAGCATCTCTTTTCACTACATTAGTTAGAACGAGAGAGAACAATACAGGGGAATAACAGCTACGGAATTTCTAACAAAAAATGTTCTGAAACCAAAGCGTTTATTACAGAACAAGTTCGCTCCATCTTGCCGTTACGTTGTAATCGGAGAGCTTGTAACATAAGCGGTTATATTCACAGCACTTGAGTCCAATTTAGCACTTAAACTATCTTCAACGCATCACAAATGTGAAGATAGAATTGATAACGTCATCCAAATCTTTGCTGAATGGAGACATTTGAGCTTCGTAACCTCCTGTCGCCTTCTGCTTGCCTGCCACGGTTAGCCGACAATTTGGACCTAGCATTTGCACGCTGTCACCTTTAGCACGTTTTGTAACAGATACAGCACCGTTACTGCCAACTAAATTAATCACACCGTAATTGTCCGTAACTTCAATCCGGCAATCGTTTCCAATCACTTCAATCTCGCCCTGGTTCACAGAAACTCTTATGATGCAGTTGTTGCCAACCACTTTCAGCAGTGTAGGGTTAACCTCCATGGTCACTTTCTTTTTGTTACCGACGATCGAGTACTTCTTCATTGTTGATGGAATTTTCTTTTTAATTAAACTTGAATAAAAATTTACACGACTGTTTCAGAGTTCGATTTCTAAATTTTAATTTAAGAATATAGAATTTTATTTTAAAATTCTGTATTCAAATTGTTTTACTAGCGACTGTTGCGAGCTGCGAGCTGCGTGAGAATGAGTAAGATTGTGAAGCGGGTTCTCTTATAAGCGCTTGCGCATGTGTTTAGTTTTACTCAGCTCGTCTGATAGGGACTCCCCTATGCGTCATTCATTCACCGACGTTACCGTGAATGACAGAGTTTTTTTCTATTTCACCGTCAATTTAGTTATCGTTATATTCTATTTATTCCCCTGAAGTGTGTTTACGGACAGAAATACTGTATTATTTGGGCGTCGTTGCGGTTTTATGCAAACTTCATAACGGTTTCGAGTTTTCTCAACAATTTTCCTGTTCATGTCATCGGTTTTTTTATCTCTAGTGATCGATCTAAATTCCTCGTGAATCTGATTAAAGTATTTTTGATAACATGTAGTTACCAATAAAGAGAAAACGCGGAATAAATACGATTGTCTAATAGAATTTTTAACGCAACTTTTTTCTTTTTTAGGTCCAAGAATATATTCGTGGATTACTACTAGCTGTTCGCAGCTCCGCGGCTCGGCCCGTGTGGAATTCTGATCCCGTTCCCGCAACCCATGGGAACCTATTACCGGAATAAGAAAGTAGCCTATATTTTATTCCGCACTATATCCGATCCGTTCAGCCGATTTTGCATAAGAGAGTAACAAAACATTCATACATCCTCACAAACTTCTGCGTTTATAATATTAGGACCAAAGACCAAGAACCAAATTTGAAAAACATTAAATTTATCCTCTTAAGATTACAAACATACTTAATTACACATCAATTTTGTTTATTGATTTATTTCAATGTAGAGATCGTTTATAAAGTTGTTAGAGTTCAGCAACTTCTGAGGCTGACTGTACGAACTGTTGCAATAAGATTTAATTAATTACAGCGGGTATTTACCTGTGAAAAAATATTACGTTGTTTTAGTTTTGTTATGAATGCATAAGTAATAACACTTATAACACACAAAACGTATAATTTTATCTTTAAATTACTAAGGAAGTAAACAAGCACATGGCCCACCTATGGTAAGCTAAAGCTAAATCAATCGAGTGTGACGCCCCTGGTGTTGCACACGTCCAGCACACGTCCAGCGGTAACTGCTTGCCATCAAGTGCGCCGTGTGCTTGTCGGTCACCTAAATGGTATAAAAAAAAATTAACACTACAATACTACGCTAGTCGCCACTATTAGCCACAGAGGTCGCACAGATAGTTACATCACAATTCCGATGTTTATAATGAATGACCTCATAGAGAAATGTCAACTACGATGACATGAAAAGGGCGCCATCTTTACCCACTGCTTAAAATGAATCACTGTTGCTCAGTTTCAGCATGGTTAATTCAAGTGCACACAGTCGGGGTGCGAGGGAAATGCATTATGGGCAACCTTACACCCCGACATTGAAGACCCGAGACGGCGGACGGTTTTAGTCGGTTCAAGCCGGACATAACCGCCCCCGCTGGCCGCCGGGGGGGTATCCGAGGGGATTTCCGCACGAAAAAAAAAAATTAATAAAGGTACTATTTATTTTCAGTCGGGGTGCGAGGGATATGCTCTATGGGCAACCTTACACCCCGGCGTCTGTAGACACGAGACGGCGTGCGGTTTTAGTCGGTTCAAGTCCGACATAACCGCCCCCGCTGGCCGGCGGAGGGGTTTCCGAAGGGATTTCCGCACGAAAAAAAAAGTAGTAGGTTGGTTTATTCTGTCTTTACAGGAGCGATTGCCGTCAGACCTTACCTTCTAACGTCTAAACAAGAATCATGAAACTCGCGTTTTTTTTCAAAATCTCACCATTCGTTACCGAGACACCTACGTCGCTGAGATGCTTTAGATATGTTTTTAGGGAGAGAGGTAGAGACGAAGGGAGAGAGGTAGAGAGAGCGGGAGAAAAGAAGGTAGAGAGGCAAGCAGGGAAGGAGGGAGGGTGGAAAGGGAATGATGACGATTCACAAAATACACACGTAATTGTTCAAGTTTTCACTTCTGTCGGCACTCTCGGAGTGCAGCTGTTTTTGTTTTCATAAGAGCCATATAAGTCAAATCTGATGGAGAAGAAGGAGTAAACCGACTGCGGGTTCTGAGAAGAGTACCTTTTTTTCTTGCAGAAATCCCCTCGGATACCCCCCCCCCGCCGGTCAGCGGGGCAGTTATGTCGGGCTTGAACCGCCTAAAACCGCACGCCGTCTAGGGTCTTCAGACGCCAAGGAGTAAGGTTGCCCATATGGTATTTCCCTCTCACCCCGACTGACCCTAGGCAATCTCCGGTTTCGAGAATGCCCCTCGGGCCAAGCTGAGTACCTCAAACGCAACCATGACTGATGCAGCAATAAACTGGTCTTTCTTCCTTCATTTAAATTAGTTGAATTATCATACTCCCGATCCTTCCTCCCGGTTACACCCAAAGCTTGCATACGGTTGCCTGGAGCCTCGTCCATCAACCAACAGGTGCACCGGCGTGCAACTATTCACTATTCAGCAACAGCTTTGTCTCAATTCTATTCTTATCTCTGAGAGAAGATAAGCCCAGAGAACTTATTTAGATTATAGGTAGTAGGTCTGAAGACCCGAGACGGCGTGCGGTTTTAGTCGGTTCATGCCCGACATAACCGCCCCCGCTGGCCGGCGGGGGGTATCCGAAGGGATTTCCGCACGAAAAAAAAAAAGTAGTAGGTTGGTTTATTCTGTCTTTACAGGAGCGATTGCCGTCAGACCTTACCTTCTAACGTCGAGAGGAAAGCCTGCGATAGAGACTCGTCCGGCAATCAAAGCGTCGTGGGTAGCTTTGTGGTTAAGGAGTCGGCCTCACAATCGAGAGGTCTCGAGTGCGAATTCTGGCCATTACGCTACCGCAATTAAGCTTAGCTGGAGGGGTTAGGGGGAATATTAGTAATTTCGGTTACTAATACTCTACTTAAAAAATACAAAAAGAAGAACGGCAGGTGTACCCGTTTGCAACACGCAGTAACCTAATCCATAAAACTATACAGCAACAGCTTTGTCTCAATTCTGTTCTTATCTCTGAGAGAAGATAAGCCCAGAGATCTAGATTATAGGTAGTAGGTTATTTATTTATACTCTAAGCTATTTATGAATAAACATAGCACGCGCCACATGGCTGGATTATCTACTTCTACTATTTTTTTATTTTTTTCGTGCGGAAATCCCTTCGGATGCCCCCCGCCGGCCAGCGGGAGTGGTTATGTCGGGCTTGAACCGACTAAAACCGCACCATACTCGGGTCTACAGACGCCGGCGTGTAAGGTTGCCCATAGAGCATATCCCTCGCACCCCGACTGACCCTGGCCATCTCCGGTTTCGAGATGGCCCCCTCGGGTTTGGAAACCACGGTGTCCCCGTCTATATAATAAAGGTGAAGAGTTTATTTGTTTATTTGAACGTGCTAATCTGGAAATACCTGTGCTATTTGAGAAATTATATTCCGTATGATTGACCAGCCCTTGAGTAAAGCTGTAGGCTATTTAACATAACGTTTAGGCACCGAGTAATAGGACAAATAGGTCAAAAAGTATGGAAGCGAGTGGAACTACGAGGTACAGTTGGTATTACTATAGTGTGAAAGTTGAACGGATCTGGATGAAATTTGGTGCAGGGTTAAATTGTAGTCTAGAATAACATTTAGGTTACTTTTTATCCGCGGAATGGGTTCCCACGGGTCACAGAAACGTAGGTGTAACTCTGGGCAACACCTAGTTACAAATATTTGTATGTATGCATTGGTCAGGGCCTTTCTATGTATTGTGGGCCTATTGAGTTAGCCGCGGTAGCCTAGTGGTATGGGTAATGGACTGCTGAGACGTGGTCTCGGGTTCGATCCCAGGTTTTACCATGGCACACACCAATGACTTTTCGATGCTTTTCGAAGTTATGTGTGTATTTATCGCAGGCTTATAATTGCTCGGTTAATGGCAATAGGCTCGCCACCTTGGGACCTAAACATAAACTGGCGAAATGTGGGTGCTAGCACCTCTGCCTACCCGATCGGGGATATAGGCGTGAGTTTATGTTATGTTATGTTATGTGGGCCTATTTATAAAAAAAATGTATATGTATAATATGTTTATCCGCATTCCGAACCCATATAATGAGACTGATTGAGAGTGTTTTTTTTTTTGTTTAAAAGAATATTAGTAACCGAAATTACTAATATTCTCCCTAACCCCTCCAGCTAAGCTTCATGGCTTGTGTTAGGAGTGGGTTCACGTCGGTAGTGTAATGGCCAGGATTCGAACCCGGGACCTCTCAATCGTAGGGTCGACTCCTTAACCACTAAGCCACCGACGCTTTGAGCTTAAATAGATTTATAATATTAGTATGAACAGATATGGTTGAAGTTTGTCACACTGAATAACCAATGATCTGGACAAGGGTATGCATTTTTTTCCGGTAACTGAAATCAAAATATCTATTAAAAAAGCTGAAGCCTACACGAATGAAGTCGCGAGAAACAATACGTTCTTTTTAAAGGCTGCATTAGAGCAAATTAAGTCGGGGCAGAACCGTTCCAACTACCTGTTTTAACCAAATGATATTATAATGGTGTGACGTATTGCCACTCAAGTACCAAAGGTTATTGAATGTGTTGTGTGTAAATAAAACTTGTTCTTTTTTCTACATTATAGCTGCAAACTCATTCGTTATGTCGTTTGTATGTTTTTTTTTTTTCTAAACCTTAGTTATCATGTTTGAATCGCGTTTTTACACGTTTTTTATACGTCCGTTTTACACGGCATAATGTCATCATCATCATCATCATCAACCTATTCTAGTCCACTGCTGGACATAGATCTCCCCTAATGAGCGCCATAGCGGCATAATGTAACACGTTACAAAGCGAGCACTCAATCATGCTTAAACAGCTGAACGGGTCTGCCTAAAATTGGCGACATGCGGCAGATTAAAATCTAACCAAGATATTTCTAATAGAAAAACCGCATCAAAATTCGTTCAGTAGTTTTTGCGTCCATCACGAACACAGTGAAAAATTAGGACTTATTTTAAAACTTATGCTATGATTTTTGATAAATATGCAATTACATTGTCATTTAACAGTGGATTCATATATTTTTGAGCATTCACGAGAATGAAGTTGCTATTGAAATCTTTAAATATTTGTTCAAAATTAAGATGTGAAAATTGATCAAAAGTCACTTAGCCGCTTGTTAGCTTGAGGACGGCAGAACGTTTGTCCTGTCGTGCACGTGTTGTTCTGGATAGGAAGGGAGACGGTGGGATTACCTGTAAGAGCTTATCAGAACACTTGCCGTGGTAAAATACAGCCAAAAAGGCAAGTGTAGAGGTTGGGTATCCAATAGTCCTTAGGTATCCAAAGAATGAATGGCGTGGCCCCTAAAAATGATTAAATAACAAAAGATAATGAGGTTTTTTAGGATTCCGTAGCCAAATGGCAAAAAACGGAACCATTATAGATTCGTCATGTCTGTCTGTCTGTCCGTCCGTATGTCACAGCCACTTTTTTCCGAAACTATAAGAACTATGTTGTTGAAACTTGGTAAGTAGATGTATTCTGTGAACCGCATTAAGATTTTCACACAATAATAGAAAAAAAACAATAAACTTAGAACTGAAACTTCAAAAATTAATATTGAGGATTCTAATACTTATAATATTTTTCTAAACTGAATAGTTTAAGCGAGAGACACTTCCAAAGTGGTAAAATGTGTGTTGTGATAAAACTAAAAAAAATATATGATGTACATTACCATGTAAACTTCCACCGAAAATTGGTTTGAACGAGATCTAGTAAGTAGTTTTTTTTTAATACGTTTAAATCTCAAATATAAAAATTTTACTTGCTGCTACGGAACCCTTCATGGGCGAGTCGGACTTGCACTTGGCCGGTTTTTGAAGACGTATCAGTAAATAAGTGCAAGTGCTCTTACAACAAATTTCGACAGTGCGCTTGACCCAGTGAAAAGGTAAATCCCTTTTTACCTACTTTTTACGCTTGGTGACTGATAACGATTTCTGTTTACCGTGGTATTTCTTTATTCCCATATATTTATTTTCTACGTAACAGGAAACATCGTTCATACAAAACATCGTATTAATACATTGTTTTCCTTATATGTTTAAACACATCATAGCACACGTATTTTATTTACGTCAATATGCCTAGTAGTAATTTTGACCTTGTACCTATAGGGATATCAATATTAATTCTTGTAACCTCCAGTAGTCCTTGTCTTATTTTACGTGCAGATATCCCTTTGGATACCCGGCTAGCGGGGACGGTTATTTCGGACTTAAACCGACTTACACCGCACGCCGTCTCGAGTCTTCAATCGCCGGCGTGTAAGGTAACCTCCAGTAGCCCTTTTTTTTTTTTTTTTATCGTGCGGAAATCCCTTCGTATACCCCCCGCGTGCCAGCGGGGGCGGTTATGTCGGGCTTGATCCGCCGGGGTGTAAGGTTGCCCATAGAGCATATCCCTCGCACCCCGACTGACCCTGGGCCATCTCCGGTTTCGAGATGGCCCCCTCGGGTTTGGGAACCACGGTGTCCCCGTCTTGCCCCGGTTTGGGGGAGGGGCGCTAGTCGCCCCACCGTCCTGGCCTGCTTCTGCTGGGGTGACAGGTGGCCTCACCCGCCACCCCCAGGCCTGCGCTCATGGAGGACGGAGGTCGTTAAGCGACCTCCGGCGCCTGAGTCGCCTGCGACGCGCGGCGAGCAAGTTGCGGGCTCGGCGGTCCGGGAGAGTTCTAAGTCTCTCCCGGGCGCGCTCCGCCATCTCCTTCGCGAGTATTACATGCTCGCAGAAGGAGGTGGCGGCGGCCCACGCGCTCGCGCTCCGCACCATTGCCGCAATCATGCTGCCGAGCGAGAGGACTCCCACCTCGATGGCTGCCACGAGGTCACGCCTCGGTGCCTCCCACGCCGGGCAGTCCGTCAGCGTGTGCAGCCCTGAGTCTTCGCACGCGTCGCAGTGATGACACTCAGGCGTTGGCTCCTTCCTGATCCGATGCAGATGATCCCCGAAGCACCCCTTACCGGAGATCACCTGCGTCAGTCGGTACGAGAGGCTTCCGTGTCGCCTCTCCAGTCAATCCTCCATGATGGGCCTTACCGCCGCTATTGCGGCGTGCCTTGATTGCGGTGTGCCCTGACCTCCAGTAGCCCTAGTGCGATTTTTTACACTGCAATACGAAGCGTTTAACAGCCTGCATAAACTCTCCCTTGTTTGTCGAAGAATAAAAAAAATCTTTCTTTTCTTTCTCCCTTTGGTCTCAGGGATGCCGTAAACGGTGTGAAGTGGAGAAGAAAAAGTAGGAGACAGGACCAAGCTCTAAAGTTAAAGCTTTAGAAGCAACGGAGGTTAACGTGGGTTGATGTTGAACACCCAGCTGTTTATAAAACCAGAGTTGCTTGTACGGAACTGGTTCATATCGAGATTTTAAATTGACCTGTGTGGATCTGGCGCTTGATGAACAATTGTCACTGTAATTTCTTCCTCTACTAACACGTCACGAGCACGAGACAGACGTCTAAAATGATTTATTGTAGTTTTATAGCCGCTCCACTTAAATATGATGTGGTCTTCGGTATTTACTGAAAGAAACTGTTGACGTAGATAGAAAGTACCATCTGGATATTATTATGGGCACTAGGGAAATTTGTTTCATCACACCTACACTTGTACACTAGTGTCATTGCGCTTTCTTCCTTTACGTTTTTTTTGCACAAATGGCACAAGTGTAGATTCGACCAAATTAAAGGTCAAATGTCTCAATAACAATTTTTCCCAAGCACACGACGCTGAGGAGAGTCTGGGAGAGTCCGGTTTCTCTCACAGTCCTCACGATCCTTTATTGCTCGTGGTCCACCTGCGTAGTTCACCTGAGTGGACCACGGGAATTTTTAGGTAGATTTCGATGAAATCGATCTACCTATTGGTTTCTTGACTACTGTCGAATTTAAAAAAAATTTCTTCATAATAGGTCTAGTTAGGACCCCCTGAGTCCGAAATGACCACTGGTCAAAAAGTTTATAGATATATATATATGTATGTATGGTTCCACTTCCCAAAATTTGCGGCACTCTGACGGTCGCATTTTTGCCCCGATCGCTTTCAAACTGCGGTCAAAAATTGCTTGGGTGTAAACTTAGTTTAAGTTCGTGAACGGGTGGAATCCGGCCTAAGGGGACGGTAGGGCCTCACTTTTTGTGAAATCAGTTTTTCCTCAAAATTTCACGTTCCATGAAAGATATTCGAACCGTTCTAATTTTATCCCAGAGTATACATGAATACCAACAACTTTTACTTATAAACCTATAAGATTAAAACTTTAACTAAAAGTGGAGGGGGGAAAAACCAAATTTTTTCGGGAAAAAAATCATAACTTCTAACCGGTGAGCATTCTTACCGTCGGAAACATTTTTAATCGATAGGCCATTTTTAAGTCTAAAATAAATGTCTGAAAAGTTTTTCGCTAAAAGTGACCGTTTTCGAGAAAAAAAAATTAAACATGTTAATAAAATCATATTAATTGCTTCACGAAATCTACCTGTGCGTTCCCCCTGCGGGAACGGATTTTTTCTTCCCATAGTTCAACTGGAAGGACCACGATGAGATCGCATGCAAACATAACATCGCGATGGTCATGATATTCAGTCAGACAATTTAGGATGACTATAATATATATATATATATATATATATCTACTTACTCCATCCTTTCCTGTAGGTGTCATCCAAGACAACTAAGGTCCATGTCAGACGCAACAGACAAATGATCTTTCATAGGAAATGTAACATAGAAAAGAGAAAGAACCAAAAACATACAGAAAGTATGACAACCAGACAAGACCCACCCGTTTGCAGCGCTTCGTCTGCGCCCTGTCCGAGTCTTATATTCGTTGTCTGGTTGGCCTGCGCTGAAGACGTGGAGTGTTTTCCACTTAAGGAGGAACGTACAAGCCAGCCGCGTAGTCAGCACTTTTTAGGTCTACCCCTAATACGAACTATTAAGGAATCTGTGCTATTACATAGAGCCGCAAATATACTTAGTGAAATGTTGGTGTTAATATTAATCTACATTGCCTAGCTCTTCCGGAATTAACAGATGTGAATATATACCTTTTTTGTTCGTGCGGAAATCCCCTCGGATACCCCCCCACCGCCGGCCAGCGGGGTATATCAGGCTTGAACCGACTAAAACTGCACGCCGTCTCGGATCTTAAGACGCCGGGGTGTAAGGTTGCCCATAGAGCATATCCTTCGCACCCCGACTGACCCTGGGCCATCTCCGGTTTCGAGATGGCCCCCTCGGGTTTGGGAACCACGGTGTTCCCGTCTTGCCCCGGTTTGGGAGAGGGGCGCTAGTCGCTCCGCCGTCCCAGCCTGCTTCTGCTGGGGTGACAGGCGGCCTCACCTGCCACCCCCAGACCTGCGCTCATGCAGGACGGAGGTCGTTAAGCTTGTGAATATATACCCACTTGATATTTCATAACTAATATGTAGGAAGTCCCATCAATGTTTGCGCTTTGGACCCCAGGAATTGGTCTCCTATTCCTAATTTGGTTTATCTTGGTTTCGTCCGCTAAGGACATCTAGTGCCTTGCAGGTGAAGTCGGCTTGGTCTTCTTAATAGGTCGAAAGTATACAATGTGTTGATTTACATTTGCGCATCATTCACAAGGGAGATTGACCTACTTATAGTCGTAAAAAGGGTTTAAATCAAAAGCATTATTTTTTTAAATTTCATTTGCCTGTTACTTACGTAGCTTACTCTATCGATTTCTATCACTAGCAAATGAAAAATGAAGACATAAAAAGCAATGTTGTTTTAATAATAATTTTATAATATTCAAAGTACCTACTATTGCGAATAACTAGCACGTGTCCAGGTAGCTCCGTTGGCCAGAGCATTCCTCATGTAAGCGACTGGTCGCGGGTTCAAGTCCCGTCCTGGATGTTCACTTTCTCCGAAATAAAATGTAAATGCAATTCTAAAATGTACGATTCTGTTTTTCAATCCTATTTTTAACATGAATTTTTGACTAATATACGAGTAAGTAGTATATAGTAAAGTAGAAATACGGTTTAGTACCTCTAACGAGTCAATAACTTCGTTAACATTCGTCGAGGAAGTTGAGCTCAACTCCCTCTGTGAATGATGTGCAAATGCCAATCAACACATTGTAGAAAAATAAATATTTTCAGAACCTATAATATAAAAAATAACTCCTCGACGAATGTCAACGAAGTTATTGACTCGTTAGAGGTAATAAACCGTATTTCTACTTTGCTATAATATTGATAAATGCTTATAAATTATTATTAATTTATTTTATAACTTGGAGTTGCTGTTTTACTTACGATAATAAATGAGGTAGGTATATACCGGTTCCGATTTACCAACACCAATGACAAAATAACCTCATTTTTAGGGTTCCGTTGACAAATGGCAAAAAACGGAACCCTTATAGATTCGTCATGTCTGTCTGTCTGTCCGTCCGTCTGTCACAGCCACTTTTTCCGAAACTATAAGATCTATGCTCTTGAAACTTGGTAAGTAGATGTATTCTGAGAACTGCATTAACATTTTCACACAGAAATAGAAAAAATACAATAAATTTTGGGGGTCCCCATACTTAGAACTGAAACTCAAAACTTTTTTTTCATCGAAGCCATATGTGTGAGGTATCTATGGATAGCTCTTCAAAATCGATATTGAGGTTTCTAATATCATTTTTTTCTAAACTGAATAGTTTCCGCGGGAGACACTCCCAAAGTGGTAAAATGTGTGTGTCCCCCCCTGTAACTTCTAAAATAAGAGAATGATAAAACTAAAAAAAATATATGATGTACATTACCATGTAAACTTCCAACGATTATTGGTTTGAACGAGATCAAGTAAGTAGTTTTTTTTGAATACACAAAAATCCTAAACCGCAATTTACCTTTCATTCAATCAACTCAAATCTAAAAATTAAAAAAAAACATTATGTAACTTGCTGCTACGGAACCCTTCATGGGCGAGTCTGATTCGCACTTGGCCGCTTTTTGTAAGTTCTTTTCGATGTGGCGTAATGTATCAGTATAGGCTATAAATGATACAAAGATTAGATGTCAATTGTTTTAATTTTTACCAGGGATTCACCTGTCATTGCTTGTATAATAATGTAGGAAATATTGTATGTATGTCAAAAAAGCCTTATCATATAAGTACTTATCATATAAGTACTTACGATTGGGTAGTCAATTACTAATTATTGAAATATTGCTAAAATGTATTTAATAATGACTGGTTTTACTCAATCTGTCATAATTTACAGATAATATACAGCCTATGTCTATAAATAGTAAATAATGAAAATAATTATGTTAATTTGACTTAAGTATACATTTAAGATAGATGTTTACAACTCTAAATGGTTTATCGGGGACATGTTACCTTACAAATGAAGAATACCCCAAAAATATAATATAAACAAACTCACAAAATTAGGCCTCTCTCTGTATAACATAAATAGGTATAGATAACATGTTTGAAATTAATTGAAATAAAACTAATTTTCAACAGCTTGTATCGCAAAAGTCTAAATAATAAAATAGTACATAATTAAATCACGATATAGTTAAAAGCTCTTAAAAGTAGTTTCACTATAAATATGTACTAAATACATATAGTATCTTTCTTTTGACGATCCTAATAGGATTTCTTGTGCCTTGAATTGAATTGTGGAAGGTGTTTAATGAATAATTAGAGAAAATATAAAATTTCCAGTGTACAGTCACGCTCAAAATTTGCTGAACACTACTTTTTATAATTTTCAGAGATAATTTTTAATTAAATTAAATTTTTTTTTTAAGCATTTTGTATGCTTACTTTTTTCTAAAGATTTTCGATCGAAGAACGTCGCCTTAAGACGTATAATGTATCGGAGAATTTCGAATATCTGGGACGTGTCTAGGTGGCTCAGTTGGTCAGAGCATTCCCCCTGTAAGGGACTGGTCGCGGGTTCAAGTCCCGTCCTAGATGTTCTCTTTTTCCGATCTAAAATCTTTAGAAAAAAGTAAGCATACAAAATGCTTAAAAAAAAATTTAATTGAATTAATTAGGCGGAGTCATCAAAAAACAATGTTTAAAAATGACTGTAAAGTTATTCATTGTTTCCGTAGTTCGCAAGAATTACGGTAGATGGCTCCAACGTCGCCTTAAGACGTATAATGTATCGGAGAATTTCGAATATCTGGGACGTGTCTAGGTGGCTCAGTTGGTCAGAGCATTCCCCCTGTAAGGGACTGGTCGCGGGTTCAAGTCCCGTCCTAGATGTTCTCTTTTTCCGATCTAAAATCTTTAGATAATTTTTAATTAAATATGTATATTTTTATTTAATAATAATGTTTTTATAGGATGGATGAAAGAAGATTGACAAAATAATAAAATAAAGTGTGTATATACTGTGTATTTACACAATAGTATATTAGTCCCTTTTTTTCGTGCGGAAATCCCTTCGGATACCCCCCCGCCGGCCAGCGGGGGCGGTTATGTCGGGCTTGAACCGACTAAAACCGCACGCCGTCTCGGGTCTACAGACGCCGGGGTGTAAGGTTGCCCATAGAGCATATCCCTCGCACCCCGACTGACACAGGGCCTCCGGTTTCGAGATGGCCCTGCTCCGCCATCTCCTTCGCGAGCATTACATGCTCGCAGAAAGTATATTAGTCCCTAGACCCTGTTTAAATTAAATTTTGTGTAAAGTTTTAAAGCTATTTCGATCGGTTTTCGAGAAAAAAAATCCTTTCCGCAGGGGTAACGCACAGGTAGATTTCGTGAAGCAATTAATATTATTTTATTAACATGTTTAATTTTATTTCTCGAAAACGGTAACTTTTAGCGAAAAACTTTTCAGACATTTATTTTAGACTTAAAAATGGCCTATCGATTAAAAATGTTTCCGACACCAAGAATGTTCACCGGTTAGAAGTTATGATTTTTTTCCCGAAAAATTTTGGTTTTTCCCCCCTCCACTTTTAGTTAAAGTTTTAATCTTATAGGTTTGTAATTAAAAGTTGTTGGTATTCATGTATACTATGGGATAAAATTAGAACGGTTCGAATATCTCTCATGGAACGTGCACAAAAAGTGAGGCCCTACCGTCCCCTTAGGCCGGATTCCACCCGTTCACGAACTTAAACTAAGTTTACACCCAAGCAATTTTTGACCGCAGTTTGAAAACGATCGGGGCAAAAATGCTACTGTGAGAGTGCCGCAAATTTTGGGAAGTGGAACCATACATACATATATACATACATATATTTATATAAACTTTTTGACCAGTGGTCATTTCGGACTCAGGGGGTCATAACTAGACCTCCTATGAAGATTTTTTTTAAAAATTCGATAGTAGTCAAGAAACCAATAGGTAGATCCATTTCATCGAAATCTACCTAAAAAATTAAACATGTTAAAAATGCGCTCGGCATGGGCTTCGGTCACAGAGGGGCAAAAAAATATTTCTAACCGATAGGTTATTTTTTGCTCTAAAATAAATGTCCGAAACGTTTTTTGCTCAAATTTACCGTTTTCGAGAAAAAGAAAAAAAATTGTGCGGTACGGAAATAATATCAATTACTTCACGAAATATTGTTTAAAGTCCGTAGTTCTCTATATAAAATAATATTAATTGCTTCACGAAATCTACCTGTGCGTTCCCCCTGCGGGAACGGATTTTTTTTCCAACTTGTATAACTTTTCATTGTTACTTGAGCAGTGAGTCAATTTTCAATATACCTAGGTACATTAGTAGTTTGCTTTATAGTTTATTGTCATGATCATGATGCATTGTTTTATAAGTAAACAGTAATTTAATCTAGTACTTCCTTTCTTTCTTGCGGACATATTATTTAAATGCGGTCATCGATATAATGTCTCATAATAGATATTTAGTTCCCTGAATTTGAACAAAACTAAACATAACGATGAACCAATTTATTAATATAAACAATCATTTACGGCAGACAATAAATATTTAATAATTTTCAAAACATGACCTGTTTCGCCCTTTTGTGAAGAAAAGAACGGGATGGGGATATTATAAACTCGTGCGCAGGTGATTCATAGTGCGAACTCTTACTTAATTGATGTAAGCCTCTGAGTCATATGTAGTAATGTGAATGAGATATGCCGACGGACGGGACGACCATAGATGAATATATTTAAATATGAAACAGATGTGACAGTGAAAGTTTGATACATTTAAATGGAAATTAGATTTTAATTGGCAATTAACTCTGATTTAGTGATTATTTATTTTTATACAAACTAATCTTAAATATTTTATACGATATATGTGTAAATTTTATTATGCAGTATTTTTATTTCATTTCAAATATGCTGGTGACAAGTATAATCGATATAGTAACTTGAAAAATGTTATACAATTAATTTTATATGTAATTTTATTCATTTTATCTAAAGCAATCCAATTATATCATCCAAAGCTGGAATGATTTTCATTTCACTTTAGAGTTATCTAATAGTAAAGTACTGTCTGTTTGGTAACGATTTAAAAGTAAAAAGTATAAAAAAGTCAATTCTTAGATCCCAACTAAACATTATTCAGGCGTCATTTCCATTGTAACTTCATGCACACAGACAAGTGAAAAGATATTTTTTATTTCATGCCATTCTTCAAGCTCTATGAAGTAGAAAAATATAAGGTTCGTAATCTCACAATTTCATGCAAACATGAACTTGTACTACAAAATTACCAAATTCTGAGCATCAGTCCCAGTAGCATCTTTCATCTCAGCTTGCAGTTTTGGAGTCCAGGATCCACTCTTCTACTCCTCCATCCCAGGCTTTGACTTATAAGATAGCCAATAAGGTAGGTAATATATCAGTGCACTATAAATTAAAAATAGTTGTAGGTACTAAACTAGGAGTGATCAAATGTAATACATGTCTGCAATCCGCATAATCGAGGGCTCGTCAGTCAGGAACGTCGTCGCCGGCGCACGCCCCCGTGAGAACTATTGACATGACTCACGCTTGCGCACGCGTTCATATGAAAACAAATAAAGCGAATCAGACCACACATTTTTACGTTTTCCTCATACAAATGAGTGGTTTTATTTTGTTTCTTCATAGAAAGTTCCCAGCGCAGTGACCGGTGATGCTTCAGAGAAATGCTGAATACTTTTTTGGATGCACTTTTCTGATAAAATTATAGAGTTTATTACTCATGGACAGGCTTGTCTAACAATCAATATGAAGCCACGTCATTGGTGTATACCAACTGGTAGGTACCTTTTTTATTAAAAAATGAAATCACCTCAGATACCACCCCGCCGGCCAGAGGGGGTGGTTATGTCGGACTTGAACCGACTAAAACCGCACGTCGTCTCGGGTCTTCAGACACCGGGGTGTAAGGGTGCCTATAAGGCATTTCCCTCGCACCCCAGTGACCCTGGGCCATCTCCAGTTTCGAGATGGCCCCCTCGGGTTTGGGAACCACGGTGTCCCCGTCTCGACCTCACCTGCCACCCCCAGGCCTGTGCTCATGGAGGATGGAGGTCTTAACTGGTAGCTACCTGGTTTTTATTTATATCAAGGTCGTCAAAGACCCCGAGAAATCAGGGCTCAGCGGTCCCAACTCCGTCGGGAACTTATGGAGACATGGAGGGTGTGACTTCAGCAAGTATCTATGGCGCATCCACCGGGAGACAACGCCGCAGTGCCAGCACTGCGAAGATTCCGGCAAAGACACGGCGCTCCACACGTTGGTGGAGTGCCCTGCGTGGGCGAGTCAACGCCGGGATCTCGTTGCGGTCTTATGCGTGGACGTTCTCTCGTTGGAGACCATGGTGAGCGCCGTGGTCTCCGACGGGAGCAAATGGCACGCCGCCACCTCTTTCTGCAAGTAGGTTATGCGCGCGAAAGAGACGGCGGGGAGGGAGCGGGAGAGAACCCTGCCCCCCGAGTTCCGCAGTCTGCGGCGAGGGTGCCGCAGACTTGTCTACGCCCGGGACTACCGACCTCCATGATCGGGGTCTGAGCACGGCAGTTGGCCGACTCGCCGTCCTTACAGAAGCAGGCCGTGGCGGAGGTGTGTCGTGTGTGTCCTACACACGCCTGCCTACTCACCGACGCGGGATAAAACCCGACCCCACCAGGCAAGGACGCGCTGGCTGCCAAGGTCCGCCGGTAACCCTGGGGTTATCCTTCCGAGGGCTTACGCAGGGTGCCCGGCAATGGACACTTAGGCAGGACACCGTGCGGTTTTAGTCGATGCACGACATAACCGCCCCCGCTGACCGGCGAGGGGTATCCGAAGGGATTTCAAAAAAAAAAATATGTCGTCAAAGATACATGCCACCATTCTAGCTTCAGTTTATCCAAGCGCCAAACCCAGTAGCATCTAAAGTTTGTACTTTGGAGCCCGGGGTCCGCTCTTCTACAACTCCATCATTTAGTTTAATTTAGTTTTTACTCGAACGACTGCCTTATGACCCCGCTACCCCTTCGACTAAAACCAGACGGTGTCCTCCCCAAATGTCCATAGCCAGGCACCCCGGGTAAGCCTTCGTACACCTCGTGTACACCCTCTTGGATGAAATGATGTTCGTAATTTGTGGAAAATTATGACTCCAATTCTTAAGAATTGCTTATCAATAAATCAACTTATAAAACATAACATTATGAATAATGAAAAAACCTTTGATACTACTATTTCCATTGTTATAACTTTATATCTAGATTTGTGCTGTACCTACCACTTAGAGCTCAGTCACCATGGAGGCGCGTTTTGAATACATAACCCCCCCCCCCCCCCCCCCTATACTACAGAAATGTATAATTTAAACAAAATATTATCTATTCGGGGAGATTTAAAATTAATCATTATCATAACAGCGTTGGTTAGATCGTTTGATCTTTCTTATCTTGTCCAATCTTGTTACTCGACACACCCACCACCTAATCATTCTTATTTCAACTGACTTTCACACGTGCTTTTTCAGACTAACATTCCAATCCATTAAGTATCTTACTTAACATGTTTATATAAATTATACCCTAAAACTTGAAGTGCATCCCTGGGTCACATGTCATTTTATTTACCTATCGTGCTCCATCCAACCTGAGTTTTCTATCTGCCTATGTCACCATGCATTAGCTTGCCAACAACAGGATTAACAAGGTCTACCATGACTGCTATGTTCTTCTTCATCGTGTCGATGGCATGTTTTTTCCTTTGTAGGACTGTTTATTGCCATCGTGGTGAGAGGATTAGTCACCTAGACTCTGCGATATCGAGTGCTAGGTGTCCAGGGTGCGCCGGACGTTGGGAATCGGATTCACTTTATTGACGTCGCTCGGGGAGACTCGTCTCATGCACCCCACATGACTGCTATAAGGTGGTTCTATACAGTATACACCCTATATAGCTTCTTATTTCTTGCCCAGAACACGAAAACTTATATGATGGAATTACTGGAGATTGACTGGAAGTAGAAACAGATCGGTTATTCGGCAAGACTTATTGGTGAAGGAATTAAGAGACCGCCAAAGTCACAGAATATATACACACATCAACACTGTCTAGGAATATTTTACATTAATTGTGTAATTAATTATGTATCTTTGGTTTCACTTTCATACTGTGGCAGCGAATGCCGGCCGTTGTGCCGTTGGTAGGTCAGCCTCCCAACCCTGAGAGCAAAGCCTGTAACGGTGTTTCATGAATCAGGCTTGGGCTTGTCTTCCAGAACTATCAGCATAAAATCTGTAAAAAAGTGGCTCCGTAGGATGCTAGAAATTCGACCTTTTTTGAGGTTATCAGAAAGTTCAACTTCATTGCATTTCTTTTTAATTTTGTCATATACCTCGTCGTAAGCTGTGAACATATTTCATAATACCAAAGAGAATATAAGCACTACGTTTAATACGCATAATACGTTTGACATTGGCGGTGTAACTAACACGAATGTGTGTGTTCCAAATGCATGGTGGTGCGAGTAATGTTATATTATGGATTTAATGTATTTTTTGTAATGTATGTTGGCCTGCTGGCCTTTCTAGCGTCAGCCCACGGGGTGGCAGACTTGGTCGCTATCATGCTCTCCTCAAACGGCGATCGAGTAGATGTACCTCACGTGGGCGGTGTCGGCATGGTCGGTCCTCAATCCGGACAAAGACGCGTACAAAGAGCATGGGATGAGGTTGTTGCTGATAGGACGGTGAGGGATATTCTGGATGGTGCATCGGGCGTCGATTTTGCTAGGCTCAGGGCTGTGTCGCAGCCTGAATCGGGGGCATGGTTGCTCGCACTGCCGTCACCGCACGTGGGCACGTTATTAGAAGACGACTCTCTGCGTGTGGCAGTGGAGCTACGCCTGGGCTGTAAGGTGTGTGAATCATACAGATACATCTGCGGCTCCATCTTGGAGGAGGGCGCCCTACATGCACTGAGCTGTCGTCGCTGCACAGGCAGGTTGCCGCGTCACCATGGTCTCAACATAATATATCGGCAAACGTACCATGCGTGCTGGAGCCCCCGGGCCTCAGCAGATCAGACGGGAAGTGACCTGATGGTTTGACTTTGGTGCCGTGGAAAACCAGCAAGTGCCTGGTGTGGGACGCTACATGCGTCAGCACTGTCGCGGCCACGCATCTGAGTCGCACCATCAACGCCCCGGCAGCGGCGGCTGAGGACGCGACGAGTAAGAAGAGGGCGAAATACGCTGCAATGGAGTCACAATATTATTTTGTGCCCATTGCGGTGGAGACTATGGGCAGTTGGGGGCCGGAGGCAGAGAGGTTGATCGCGGAAATTGGCCGCCGTATCCACGACCAAGGCGGTGACTCCCGCTCTGGCTCGTTCCTGGAGCAAAGGATGGCCATTGCGATTCAACGACGAGGCAACGCGGCCAGCATCGTGGGCACCTTTGCGCCGGGAACGATACGGGGTGGGTTATTCGACACGACATGAATATCTTTTGTTTCTGGTTGTATTATTTTAATATTGTATTTTAACTAAAATAAAGAATATAATAAATCAAAAAAGTTTTTTGTACATACTTACAAAAATATATTAGCTTTGTGCACTTCTCCTCCATATAAGCTATTACAATGCCAAATGTTACACTCCTCTGTCCGCGCAATTTACGTAAAAAGGAGAGGAAAGTTATATATACATATATATTTGTGTACAATAAACAAACTGCAAACAAAGAACCAATATAATCAATGAGACCATTGGTAGTTCCCCTTCAGAAGCCTACTTTACACATTCAATTGTAAAGTACCATAAGTGTTCAACTAGAACGTTATCTATCGAGGAAACGTGTCCAATGCGTTCTGCTTTTGTTAGATGGTATCTAGAGCTACCTACTCATTGATATCAAGTAGATAGATACAAGTATTTTCCAAGGGGACTTTTTGTACAATCGCGTGAAAGTTCAATTGTTTCAGCCTTCACTTTAATCACCAATTTATGACATTACCTGTAGAGGTACATGCAGATAAGGATTTTTATTGACGAGGGCTAATATACCTACAGATTTCCTTCAAAACTATTTTTGAGCCTTCCTTACCCTTCATCGTATCATCTGTATGATAGCTACAAATAATGGCTCCTTGTTGGCGGTCCATTTGTGGTCTTTTGCAATACCAAATTTTTAGATACTTATCTCGCTTGAAGCGATATCTACCAGACAACTATAGGTAACATAAGATAGTACTCTATTTACTGCTAGATTATTAATATTAGAGAAAAAAAGGCCTACATTTATTTTTATGCTGGAAAATTATGCTGTTGCCCGCGGCTCCGTCTACATAGATTATCTACTAAACCTGTTCCGTTTCACCTCAGTATCAACTTCTTAGCCTACAATCACAGATTACATAAGGTAAGGCTGCCCATAGAACATATCCCTCGCACCCCGACTGACCCTGGGTCATCTCCGGTTTCGAGATGGCCCCCTCGGGTTTGGCAACCACGGTGTCCCGGTCTTGCCCCGGTTTGGGGGAGGGGCGCTAGTCGCCCCGCCGTCCCGGCCTGCTTTTGCTGGGGTGACAGGCGGCCTCACCTGCCACCCCCAGGCCTGCGCTCATGGAGGACGGAGGTCGTTAAGCGACCTCCGGCGCCTAAGTCGCCTGCGACGCGCGGCGAGCATGTTGCGGGCTCGGTAGGCCGGGAGAGTTCTAAATCTCTCCCGGGCGCGCTCCGCCATCTTCTTCGCGAGCATCACATGCTCGCAGAAGGAGGTGGCGGCGGCCCACGCGCTCGCGCTCCGCACCTATGCCGCAAACATGCTGCCGGGCGAGAGGACTCCCACCCCGAATTCCAATAGTACCTACAACCGAGGTTTTTACCTAACAGCCCAAGGTCAGCTCACTATGATGTATCTCTGTTGCAAATTTCATCCAGACTCGTTCAACCGTTCTTGCAGATCCATTCAGCAAAAATTTCAAATTTATAATAATCATAATATCAGTATATTAAAAAAATATATACTGAAATTATAATGATTATAAATATAATAAAATAAATTATAAAAAATATATGATAAAAGTTGTTAACCGCAAAGTGATAATCCTGAGTTTGTGTTTAGCAACAGAAATAATGCGTTGTTAAAAGCCAATAGATGAGTCATAACGCGAGGTCTAAGCGTAGATATTAAAATTAGTAAAATTATGGCATTGGGCCGTTGTAATTATAAAGTGACTTCATAGGGCGTGTATATAAGAGTGGTGGTCCATGAATAGTAAATATCACATTTTTCGTTATCTCGAAACCGGAGATAGCCCTGCGTCAGTCGGGTGCGAGGGAAATGCCTTATCGGCCCTTTACACCCCGGCGTCTGAAGACCCGAGACGGCGTGCGGTTTTAGTCGGTTCAAGCCCGACATAACCTCCCCCACTTTGTATTCGAGGGGATTTCCGCACGAAATAAAATAAAAAAGGTGCCTACAAGCCTATGCCCATGAAAAAGTGCTGCAGTAGGTTTCTCCAGAGATCTGCAGACGTGGTTGACATAAAAATAGGTCAACGCATAACAAAACTAACTACAAAAAAAAACATTATTTAAAGCATATTAGCCATGGCTGACGTCAAACCAATTATATTATCTTCACCAGTAACTCGGTTTTTTGATTGAATAAATCCGGTATTGCATAATATGCACGCGTATTATGATTTAATTGCCTCGTTGGTCAAGTGGCCAAGGTTTTTCATGCAATTGATCTTGCTTTTTGCCAAATTTCGTGATTCTAGGTCAACGGGAACTACCACATAGGTTTTCGACCCAAAACCTATACCGGTTGAAAAAGAATTGTCAATTTTGGTTAAAAGCAAGGTTACCTTACATTACAAGTAAAGGAAAAATTCTGAAAAATAAAAAACGTTGAAAATTAAGGTACATTTTGGTACTTACAACATTTCGCGAAAATATAAATTTGCCCATATCTTCTATCGTGTCGACTCAGAACCTTGATTTTAACACCTTACAAATTTCAACTTGCTAGGTCCACCCGTTCCTGAGAACATCGGTAGATTCGGTAGTGACACACGAACAGACTGTTTATAGCGCTTATGTCTATATTCTTACCTTAAAGATAGCTTGGCGGCCTTGACTCATTTATTTAAGCCCACAAATCCGTATGAGAGTTGAGCAGTCGTCATGTGAGTCCATCATGACTCATCTCCATGGAGTTTGCATAACTATGAGTGTTAAGTATATAGACTTATAACTATGACCCTGAAGTTTAAAGCCATCAACCATTCAACGAAGAATATACAAGCTCCAATCTTCCCTTCCAATCGTTTTTTTAGTGAGTCTGGGCGTAAGCGAGATTGTGTCTCGTCAGTATCGTAATGGCCGGGATTCGAAATGGGGTCTCCCGATCGTAAGGCCGACTTCTTAACCACTAGGTTATCAACACTTCAGGCAATTTTTAATGTAGGGCACGTCAATATGACT
Organism: Cybosia mesomella; assembly: GCA_946251805.1. Classification (NCBI taxonomy): domain Eukaryota; kingdom Metazoa; phylum Arthropoda; class Insecta; order Lepidoptera; family Erebidae; genus Cybosia; species Cybosia mesomella. The sequence continues at coordinate 7,354,005 of OX276389.1, forward strand.
TTACCTCGCCGATGATAAGCAAAAGGTGAAGTCCCAGAAATGAATGTTACTATCAGGAGATGCCAATAAAGTTAAAATTAAAATGGTCGCCTTCACTTTGACGGCACCAGGGATCGTAAGGAAGACGGAACACGTGTGTTTTTTTTTTATCATTATAAAACAGGGATGGGTTTCGTAGCAGCAAGTAACAAAATAATGTTTTGTTTTTTAACTTTTATATTTGATCTGATTGAATGAAAGGTAAATTGCGGTTTACGATTCATGACGGATTAAAAAAAAACTACTTACTAGATCTCGTTCAAACCAATTTCCGGTGGATGTTTACATAGTAATGTACATCATATATTTCCTTTAATTTTATCATTCTCTTATTTTAGAAGTTAAAAGGGGGGGGGGGAACACTTTTACCACTTTGGAAGTGTCTCTCGCGCAAACTATTCAGTTTAGAAAAAAAAATGATATTAGAAACCTCAATGTCATTTTGAAGACCTATCCATAGACATGGATGGTATGGGTTTGATGATAAAAAAAAATTGAGTTTCAGTTCTAAGTATGGGGAAACCCCCAAAATTAGTGCGGAAAAAAAAGGTGCGAAAAATTTCCGTTTCTACTGAGAAATTTATGTGGTTTTGTCGGCCCGAAGATAAAACAAAATACAACAAGACTTCACGACAATTATTCAACACCATCAAAGTACCCGAACGGTACTTTGAGACTTACGCTTTAAACTATGAGACAACCTCCATCTTTGATCTCTCTGTGACCATAGCTACTGAAAAGAAACTGCAAAATCGTAATCAGTGTTAATAATAAAATAACACCAAATAAATCGCGATAGAATCCACTAAAAATAGTTTCTGCTCACCGATGAACAATTAACATAGTTTATATTGTACTAAACTGGGGTGCGACTGGTTCGATCACCTCCAAGTTTGGTGCACCCTGGGCAACGTGGGCGATGACGCATCATTGATTGCTCCTCTGGAGTAGCTGGCGTCAACGTCAACGGCCAAGAGTCTGACCAACCGGCCCTTTTCAGGGCCAGCTGACCCCATTGCACGAGGGGGTCGGGGTATGGCGAGCCTGCAAGGCCCGCGGGGGGGCGTGGTCACTCCAGGTACCCCTCTCCTGTTATCAGAGGGGACACTGCGAATGGCCCAGGGTCAGTCGGAGTGCGAGAGATATGCTCTATGGGTAACCTTACACCCCGGCATCTGTAGACCCGAGACGGCGTGCGGTTTTAGTCGGTTCAAGCCCGACATAACCGCCCCCGCTGGCCGGCGCGGCGGGGAGTATCCGAGGGGATATCTGCACGAAAAAAAAAAGGTATTGTACTAAACTATTTAACTCCCCAGGTGTTAAACGGTAAACCAATTAATAATCCAAATTTTGGGTTAAGAATAATCTCAACGATCTCAACATGTTTATCTTTTGTGACTCTGTGAAGTCACTGATGTCCTGCCGCTCCTTACAGATAATTGTGTGGGTATGCTGGGTGTAAAGGATTGCTACTTTTCGCCGGTATGCTTCGTAACAATTTACTTCCTGGAATTAGTGCCCATAAACATGTACAGTCAACTACAGAAGTGGGTTAACAAATTCTAACTTTATTAATCACTTTAGCTCTTAAACCTTTCACACAACAATAAACAAAACATGAAATATATTACCTTTGTCCTCTGGGCATTATAAAACTACATGTATATTTATTATAGGGTATTCATATTACCCTGGGGTTATCCTTTCGAGAGCTTCCCTGGGGTGCCCGGCAATGGACACTTGGGCAGGACATAACCACCCCCGCTGGCCGGCGGGGGGGTATCCGAAGGGATTTCCGCACGTAAAAAAAAAGGGTATATTAAAGGGTAATATTCCAATGAAAAGAACATAACATAACATAACTTCACGCCTGTATCCCCGAAGGGGTAGGCAGAGGTGTATTACACACCAACGAAAAGAAACGTTTCTAAATATTCAATTATTAATCCGCTTTTGTCGTTGACTGTACCTACGCACGGATGTGAACCAGCCAACACTTTGTAACTAGATAGGTATATGTTCGTATGTCATCCGGAGAATCCCGCTCATTATGGCTCATAGCCAAAGAAAAACTGCGCGACAATACTTAAGGAATTCTTTGAACGTATTCGGTTTTTTTTATTCCGAGTAAGACATGTCTTTGAATTTTTGCCAACATTTATATAAAGCTGTAAAATCTGTAACTGTTTACAAACAAAATTCGCAAAACTTCAAAAATATAATTTTTAAATTTTGAGAATCACACAAATATAGAACTATAGAACTTCAGAGTAAAACTATTCTTAACGAATTCTATCGCGATTTATTTGAAGTTATTATTTACATAACTAGCTGATGTCCGCGACTACGCCCACGTAGAGGTCGGTTATCGTTTTTGATTCCGGATCTACTTAACTAATTACAATCAAACACACGTTAGATTTTAAGTCTGACTAAGACCTTTATAATAAAAAAACCTCAACAAAATCCGTAAGGTAGTTTTTGCGTCAATCGTGAGCAAACAGATAGACAAGAATTTAAAAAAAATTGTTTTCAGAATCGTTAATTTAGCATAACCGAAGTATTTTTTTTATATCTCCAATGTACAGACACAACTAATTTACAATTTTATAATAGTATAGATAGATAGATAGATAGACGATTATATGAAATAATCCGCCCGGTAGCCTAGTGGTATTGGTAATGGACTGCTAAGACGAGGTCTCGGGTTCGATCCCAGGTTTTGGCATGGCACACACCAATGACTTCTCAATGCTTTTCGAAGTTATGTGTGTATTTATCGCAGGTTTATAAGTGCCCGGTTAATGGCAATAGGCTCGCCACCTATTACATTGAGACCTAAACATAAACTGGCGAAATATGGGTGCTAGCACCTCTGCCTACCCCTTCGGGGATATAGGCGTGAGTTTATGTATGTATGTGTTAAGGACCGTGGTTCGTAACAGACTATGACCTGATAAGGTTCCAAATAGACTGCCACTACTTCGCGGTCGCCTTCAGTGGACTGTATTTGATGGATGTTGAGTCGAAGAATGAAACACTTGGATGGGTGGACTTCATTGACGTCAGTGAGGCATCGGATGTACTTGGCCCAGCACTACTCTTGATCTACTACTTCCTGTTGAGCTTCCTAGTTCCTTGAGAGACTCTTGTTGTCTACTTGTTGCCCAATGTTCACTTGCCCAATGTCCACTAACAAATGGTCCCTGCTTTTATAGTATTTTGTAGTGCTGGCCCGCGATCCAAATTACCTCACCTCCGCATTTCCATTTATTTATAGAACTTATGTTTTACATATTAATCACATAGCATATATGTACATTGGTAGCAATAAGAGTGGCACGACGATAGGTACTTACATCTGTACCGTGCGACGTCGGGCTACTGAATGACGGGCGGATTGACCCCTCAGACTTATATATGGGCCCTGCCTCCCGCGAGCTACTATATAATAAAATGGCACCAGCCGGGGGAGCGCATATTCGCTTCTTACGGCGTGGGAGGCAGTCGCGGGGTGTAATTAAACTTACATACTAGTATACAAAGTCGTATTTCCTATTTATACCAAGTTATGTTAGATTCTGAGTAATGCATTTACGTAATTATATTTGCAATTATGCTTTTCGGGGAATGTACTTTCTTTATTAAATTTGGCTCTAACATACTTAATTACTCAGAAAACTAACTCCTAACAGTAGTAAGCTATTTATCTTAGCTTAATATCAAAGTTATTACATAATTACGTTTTAATTTACGTAAATCTAACATTTTCATAATTTATTCGTTATATTCACGCTTACTTAATCTACGTGTCACTGGCACATGTGTCTATAGTCTATTTGTGTCGTGCACATTCTCCCGCCGTCGCTGACCCTGGTTCGTCTGCGAGCTCCGTTGGTAGCACGACGATCTTCTTCGTAGGCCTCCTCAGCACGTGTCCGCTGCTGGTGGTGACGTCCACGACTCGTACCTCGCCGTCGGCTCCTGGGAACACCCGGCTGACGCGTCCTCGCGGCCAGGTGTTGCGCGGCAGATTAGAATCGCAGATGATGACGACGTCCCCGACCTTCGGGGCGACGCCGGTGCTGGTGGGCTCCCGCCGGTGTTGCAATAGGGGAAGGTACTCCTTCACCCACCTCCTCCAGAAGATGTCAGCCAGGGCTTGAGCTCGCTTCCATTGTTGGCGAGCAGTCACGTCGTCTGCAGAGAAGTGCCCTGGTGGTGGCACATGGCAGTTGGGCCCGATGAGGATGTGGTTCGGCGTGAGGGCCTCGGGATCGTTAGGATCAACCGAAACATGTGTGAGGGGTCGTGAGTTGACGATGTTCTCGACCTCTGCTAATAAGGTTAACAGGATCTCGTCGCTGGGATGCTTTTCCATCATGGTGACACGAAGCACTTCTTTCACTGCTTTCACCATTCGCTCCCATGCCCCCCCCATGAAGGGTGCGGAAGGGGGTATGTACTTCCACACGATGTGTTGACTTGTAGTTTCTTTTTCGAGCGCGTCGAGTGCGGCCTCTGCTAGCTCCTTTTCCGCTGCCTTGAAACACGTAGCGTTGTCACTCTTTTTCTTCGTGGTATCTTCTATCTCGGCGGGGCGGTGTGCAACGAAAGACTTATACACACGCGGCTCCGACCTTATCCATGCGAGTGCGGTTCGCGAGTCGCTCCAATAGGTCTTCTCTGTTAATTCGTAGTCGTGTTCTTGGGTGGCTTGAGCCAGGCGCGCTGCCAGTAGTGCAGCTTGATGCTCGAGTCTCGGCATGGAGATGGGCTTCAACGGGGTCGCTCTGCTCTTCGTGGCTGCTAGATTGTAGCGGCCGTTGAGCTGCGTGAACCACCTGCACCATCGCTCCCGTAGCTCTGCTGGGAGTGGGTCGTCCCATTCCATCTTATAGCGCCATGTGTTCTGAAAAATACGTTTACTGGGAATTAATATCGGTGAGATAAAGCCGACCGGATCGAATGAGGCTTCTCGCTTCGTTGGAGGTCGCGTGTTTGTTTCCACTTCGCGCTGGATCTTCAAGTTGCTCGCGTCAAAGCCGAGATGATCTTCGTTGACGTGCCATGTTAGACCCAATGTTTTTTCTGTCTCTTGGCCGTCGAGTTCCACTGTAGCACTGCTGTCTTATGGCAGTGATAATTCTTCAATCTCGGTGTCGCCGTCGTGTACCAGTTGAGGCGGCTTGTGCGGCTCGGCGGGGTTGATGACCGGAAAGTGAGGTAGGTACCACGTCCTTCCCTTCTGCGGTGGCATAGGAGCTGGTTCTGCATAGCCTGACTTGAGTAGGTTTTCCAAATCTTCATCCCTATCGAGTCTTCGTTCGAGCGTAAGCAGACGCTTCTCAGCTTCCTTGTAGCTTTCTTCTTTCCACGGCAGTCCGGTCTCATATCTTCCATCTGGTAACCGTCGGCCTTTTACTTCCAGAATCTGCAATTCACGCAGTTCGGGATCTTCTCGGGGGCGTCGGGGTTCGATGCCCAGTGACTTCAACTTGAGGTCCTTCTTCACTGTGTCCTCAATGGAGTCCTTTACGCGCTGTTGCAGCGTACCGCAGAATGACACTGTTGCAGTCATTGAACTGCTGCATCCATGTTCGGGATCTTCTCGGGGGCGTCGGGGTTCGATGCCCAGTAACTCCAACTTGAGGTCCTTCTTCACTGTGTCCTCAATGGAGTCCTTTACGCACTGTTGCAGCGTACCGCAGAATGACACTGTTGCAGTCACTGAACTGCTGCATCCGTGAAGCACCCATCCCAGCTGAGTGAGCGACGCCACAGGCTGGTTACGGCTTCCGGTGCGCAGCTGACGGGTTACGATGAGATGCCAGTTGTCTTGTCCCAATAACACTTTAGGTGAAGCCTTTTTATACGTTATCTTATCCCGTATGTCTTCCAGATGTTCGCAGCCGTTGAGGTGCTCTTCATGCACGGTATTGGGTGAGAGGCGGAGTCGGTCCATGGTGTGGGCGGTTAAGTCGTACTCTTCATCGGCGTACTTCCCTTTGATGAGTAGACTGACTGTCTTGCTCTCGTGCTTCATGTCGCTGTTGACACCTTGGATCCACGTCTCCTTGGTTGGTCCATCTGCCCCGATGACGTCGGCTATGGTCTCATCTATCAGCGTGATCGCGCTTCCCTCGTCCAATAAGGCGTAAGTATCGACGCTACCGCTTGGTCCTCTTAGTGTCACTGGTGCCATCTTGAGGTAGGCCTTGCGCTGACTGCGGGGAACTGCTGCTGTGGCTACTTCTGCCGTTGAGGTCGTGATGTCTTCCTTCTGTTCTTCACGGTCTCTTGGCGGCATATCGCGATGTAGTAGTCGGTGATGCATTATCTGGCACCCGTTCTTCCCGCAGGCCGGTGCGCTGCATGTGGCGCGTCGGTGGTTACTTCGAAGACAGCGAAAACAGACTCTATTCTTCTTGGCTGTTTCCCATCTCGCGGTGTTGTCTAGGGCGATGAACTGCTTGCAGTCAGGTAGCTTATGATCCTTGCTACACTGTGGACACCTCTCTTCTGATGTCTTCTTGTTGATGGTGAGCGTCTGTTCAACTCTTCTGCTTCTTTGAGGACGATAACCGGTTCTTCTGTTGTCTTCTGTGTGGTTCACCTCTGGGAGCGCGTAGGAGCTGCACTTGTCTGCCTCTTCTGACAGAAACACAGATATTTTCTTCAGTTCTGGTATGTCTTCTTTCTTCTTTGCAGCGAAGTCGTACCACTTGTTTCGGAGTATAGGTGTGAGTTTCTCGATGATACTTCTGCACATCTCTGAACTGTGTAGGTAGTGCGGCTTCCTCAAGGCTTCTATGGTTCCCACGATGTTTGCTATCTTCCCAGCGAAGATACAGATGTCCTTGGCGTTATCGGTCACTTTGTTAAGAGTCTTGAGCTTCTCCATCTCGACGTGGATGAGTGCTTCTGGTCTACCAAATCTTCTCTCGAGGGCCCTTATGATCACCTCGGGGTCAGGTTGACTCAGCATTAGACACTCGACTGCTTCTTGTGCGAGTCCACGTAAACTTTTCCTTATTCTTGCGATATTTTCGTTCTTCGTGAAGTATATACCCGATTCTTCATACGTAGTCTTGAAGGCGAGCCATTCTGTGCTGCTGCCGCTGAAGATCGGTAGTTCTCGTATATACTTGGGCGGCTCCCTGTTGCATCTCATAGCCTGGGATAGGGCCGCGGTGAGCGTAGCTACATCGATCACGGAGTTCTTCACTGGTGCACTTCCTTCTGATTTTTCCTGGGTTTGACACTTCTCCACTAGTTGATCCCTATCTAGGCAGGTCTGAGTGTTTTCCTCGATGTCTTGCCCCTTTTCCTTCAGGTTGGGTGCCGCAGCGTCATCCTTCTGTAGCCACGTGTTAATACGTACCGATGCCAGATCTTCCTCAGACCCGTCGTCGCTGCTCTCGTCCTGCAGTAGCCGCTGTAGACGGATCTGTTCTATCTCTGCTTCGGCTTGTATTTGCTTGAGCTTCAGTTCTGCCAAGCGTTGTTTGACCTCCAGTTCCTTCTTCTTTCTTGAACTGGTGGAGCGGCGTGACCTCGTGTCCAAAGGCCGCATCGTGCGCTGTGAGCTAGGCTCTCCATATACAACAGCGCGGTTGTGGGGCGATCCTTCTTCTGTCGTCCCTGACTCTTCAGTAGTCACAGTTGTGCTGGACGTGGTATGCTCGGTGCTGACTGTGGCTTCCGACGCACCACTGTCCGCATAACTTCTGGCCTCTTCCGTGGCCGCAGGGTGTAGTACTGATCTTGGCACTGGTGCTGATGCTGATGCCGGTTCCTCTTCCTGACGACGCTTCCCTCCATCCCTGGTGAGAACCATTCTTCTTTCTTCAAGTTTATACTTACCTGGAATTCCGACGGATCGTGGACTTTATTCCTACCCTTCGACCCGGTTCCAATGGACCATAGACGTTCGTGACAGACTATGACCTGATAAGGTTCCAAATAGACTGTCACTTCTCCCTTAGTTGAAGAACGATGAAACGTCTACGGCTGGCAGTTTACTTGAAGTTGACCTGGATCTTCGAAGGACCGTGTACTTTATTCGGCTCCGAAGGACCAATGTTAAGGACCGTGGTTCGTAACAGACTATGACCTGATAAGGTTCCAAATAGACTGCCACTACTTCGCGGTCGCCTTCAGTGGACTGTATTTGATGGATGTTGAGTCGAAGAATGAAACACTTGGATGGGTGGACTTCATTGACGTCAGTGAGGCATCGGATGTACTTGGCCCAGCACTACTCTTGATCTACTACTTCCTGTTGAGCTTCCTAGTTCCTTGAGAGACTCTTGTTGTCTACTTGTTGCCCAATGTTCACTTGCCCAATGTCCACTAACAAATGGTCCCTGCTTTTATAGTATTTTGTAGTGCTGGCCCGCGATCCAAATTACCTCACCTCCGCATTTCCATTTATTTATAGAACTTATGTTTTACATATTAATCACATAGCATATATGTACATTGGTAGCAATAAGAGTGGCACGACGATAGGTACTTACATCTGTACCGTGCGACGTCGGGCTACTGAATGACGGGCGGATTGACCCCTCAGACTTATATATGGGCCCTGCCTCCCGCGAGCTACTATATAATAAAATGGCACCAGCCGGGGGAGCGCATATTCGCTTCTTACGGCGTGGGAGGCAGTCGCGGGGTGTAATTAAACTTACATACTAGTATACAAAGTCGTATTTCCTATTTATACGAAGTTATGTTAGATTCTGAGTAATGCATTTACGTAATTATATTTGCAATTATGCTTTTCGGGGAATGTACTTTCTTTATTAAATTTGGCTCTAACATACTTAATTACTCAGAAAACTAACTCCTAACAGTAGTAAGCTATTTATCTTAGCTTAATATCAAAGTTATTACATAATTACGTTTTAATTTACGTAAATCTAACATTTTCATAATTTATTCGTTATATTCACGCTTACTTAATCTACGTGTCACTGGCACATGTGTCTATAGTCTATTTGTGTCGTGCACAGTATGTATGTATGAAATAACATTAAATAAATCGATTTATGAATAAGCAGGGAGTAGGTTCGGTACACCCAAAGGGTCGGACGATATCCAGTATAATATATAGACCAAAATAAAAAGGGGTCCCCCTAGGGGCGGCTCTAGCCTATGTAGTAGGCGTGCGGGCAAAAAGCAATTTTGGGAGCAAATGGTGCAATTACAATGGTGTTAGAAAGCAGAGCCGCTTGTGGCGCGCGTTGCTTTGCGCGGTGTCGGCCATATGACAGTCTTTGAGAGCGCCGCCGCCGCCTGAGCCGCAAACAACGTATATGCTCTTTTGAGGTTGCGCAAACGGCGTTTGACGCCCCCTAAGACCCTGCGCCCGTGTGCGCCGCACACCCTGCATTATAGGTTCAGCCGCCCTGGGTCCCCCTACTAAACGCATAAAAAACTGACTTTAACCATAGACCATTATCGTTTTTATATTGCGAAGTGTAACACACTTTTTGTTCTGTACTGCTTGCCTAGTATACATAGAAATCATTGAAATATGGGTCTATGCTTAAACTCAATACAGATTTTACTGCACCGGGCGTTCACGAGCTCTCGCTCTAAACCTAACCTTTCTACCTACTTAGAACATTTTCCTTAACATTTTTAAGCGATTATTCCATTTATGGTATATCTATAACATTACGTGTACTATTAAGTAAACTGATAACATGATAATACAGACGTCACATGCAAATATTACCAAGTCAACGGAACTAGATAACATGGGTTCTTGAGTAGTAATCTTTGATATAATAACACAATACAAATATTATTTTAGTGACGTTGTCTCCTTATATGGGCAAGAATAACATTTTTCTTATCTGTTACACCGTCTATACCTATTACTCATTCTTTATATTGGCAATAGGGTGACTGAATCAAAACAAAGTCTTTTTTTATTCGCCAAGCAAAGAAGCATTCGGTTCACCTGATGGGAAGCGGCTTCCGTGATCTATCAACGCTTTTAACACCTGAAGACACTCACACCGGGTGTGACGTTGAGCTAACACATCAAGGAGATAACCACAGCATTAAAATATGATATTCACAGATTACCTACTGCTCTATGGCATAATTTTTTTTTATAGACGTATTAGTAAGTGACTAGTACACACATCACAGCACTCAGACCATTCGGAATTGCTTGCACCAGGCTGGATTACGAGCACGGAGGTTTTGGTGAGCTCCTCTGAATTCCCGGCAACGTCTACGTCGGAGATTGCAGTGGGCTAACATAACATAACTTCACGCCTGTATCCCCGAAGGCTAGATTTCAGTCAGTTAGTTAGAGTTAGATTGCAGTGGGCTAGATTTCGGCAAAATGCAGAAGATGAAGAAGGAAACATTTGGCAAAACTGTCTCTTCGTTGACGAATTGCGAATCAGTACTCATCCAGATAACCGACGTATCCGCGTCTGGAGAAGACCAGCAGACCGTGAAAGGCAAAGAACTCGGGGAAACACTTACGTCACGTATCAGTGAATGGTAAGTTAGATTTAAAAATAGAATTGGTTTTTGTATCAACTTATTATGATATTGTGGGAAGTTTACACGAATGTCACACATAGAAATAAAACTTTTTAACGGATTCTGTCACGATTTATTTGTGTTATTTTATTATTTACATTGAGCCCGACGTTTCTTTTGCATTCCCCGGGGCGACTGAAGATGATGGTTGTCTTATAGTTTCAAGTGTAAGTTATCTTAAAGTAGCGGATCCATGCTATTATTCAATGTAAATGATTAAAATAAATTGCGATACAATCCGTAAAAAATAGTTTTTTTTTTCAATCTACTTAGTATATTAAGTAGATGGTCATCAACCTGATTACCTGTTATATTTTTTATGATAATAAAATGTGGGGGGGGGGGGGGATATGGAGCTCCACCAAGACCTTCGGGACCGGGAACGGACTGCTGAGACGAGGTCTCGGGTTCGATCCCCAGTCGCCCCGGCCACCCACCTCTTACTTTTCGTAGTTATGTGTGCGTTAATAAATGTTAATTATCGCTCGCTTAATAATTTGCCCGGTAGATAGGAATATAGGCTCGCCCACTATTACATTGGGACCTTAACATAACTGGCGAATCGTGGGTGTGTAATACACCTCTGCCTACCCCTTCGGGGATACAGGCGTGCAGTTATGTTATATTTATAATATATGTGTACCTACCTACAATGTAACTGATTTTTTATTATGCCGTACAGTCAAGAGTTGTGATATAATAAACTGTAATTGAATATGACTATACGCCGAGAAATGTTGATAAGTTAGTCATTAATCAATCTAAGTTTCCAGTAAACGCTCTATGAATAATATCAGGGGAAATAAGTATTTTCAACAGATTTACAGAAAATTTCTTGTTGGAAGATATCGTAAAAGGAATTATGTTAGATTGAAGTGAAATCAGCATGGATTGTACACACTTGTAACAGTAAATAATGACATAAAGTGTATCATCACATCAGCGAAAGGTGATTTTGCTACTATATCGCCTTTTGGACGACTTTCTACGTTCAGTCACCAGTGTAAGAGCTGATTTCACCAAAAATAGGAACCGAGATCAAGTAGAGGTAAACTGCGTTATCACATTTTACTCAATGAATTTATTTGAATTTAAATTGTGTCGCGGGGAGGTAAATGTACTCTGCGGGATGGGTCTTTTTTGTACGTGCGGAAACGTCATTATTACAGGAAATCCCTTTGCTTTCAAAGTGTTCATAATGACATTTGGCACCATTTCTCTTTGAAAATACCATATCACTTGTGCCTTTACCATTTAATCGATATTATAGGCCTTCTATACTTAGGTAGGCATAGCATTATAGTTATTTATGCAACTGTGGTATAATGAGGGGTATTAAAACATGAATGTGGGTTTATCACACGAAGCGAAGCTGAGTGTGATAATAGTATCACATGAGTGTTTTAATACCTAATTATACAGTTGCATACAAGACTTTATCTACACCCATGATAAACTAATAATACATCTTCAGAGAATGATGTACTGCCCTTTGATATTTTCCAATTCATGAAATCTTGGTACGCCTTTTCATACTGTTTTCTAGATTTTTCCGGTAGTAATTTGTTAGAAATGTCCTTTGCTGCATTCGAAATGTCTGGAGGTGTGTTATCAAAACTTAAATCGCTCATTTTCGTAAGTACCTAAACAAAACAATTGCAAAAATAATAGCGAAGAAAAATAGCGGGAATTCGAATTCGAACGAATAAGGTTTAATTATTTTTTTACGGCGCGCCGCCGCTGTGGCAGTGCAATGCAACGCGCGTGAATGACAGTTCTTTTTTTGAAACTCATATGCAGATTCCACGCATCGAGTGGTAAGAATTTGGCTGTCTGATGAGTAACCCTTTGCGCGGAAGACATTGAAAAAGCGAAAGGAGTGTTATTATGAAATTTCATACAACATTATAACACCCGTTCGGATGTTATTATGGTTATTAGGACATTGGATGTATTAATGTTGGCAATAACCTAACTGTTTCAGAATCTTTTATAGAGGATTTAAAGCATGGGCGTAGACAAAATACATAATAGTCTTATGTACGCAGTGTTTCAGAAATACCGTACGAAATTAGTAACAGTTTACTCATGATAAGCAATGTTATCTTATGCGTATCAACTCAACTACAGATGACTAGGCGGTTTTACTCGGTCACGTTTTAAAATGACTAATAGTTTATACCTACTACTAGACTACTACTAGATAAGGTTTACTATTTAAATAAGCTTAGAGAAAAGCAACTCTGTAATAACAGAATTAAGTGTAATATAGCTTAGCAACCCATTTAAATATAGGATTTAGGGCGTAACGGGATTTCCCATTCGAATTAGGAGCTCAACCTTATTGTTTCTAAGGTATTAGATTGCGCTTATGTTTGCCTGCTAAGGTCCTGGATTCGATGCTCGAGTCCGGTAAAGTGATTTTGCGTTTTATTTCAGAGAATACTAAGTAGCTGCATGGAGTTTAGTTAGTTGGTCGAATGAGAGCAACCAGATCGTTTCTGCGCATTCAAAAAATTGTTAAATACAGAATAGTCTCACACTTGTATAGATCTACAAGCAACTATTAGGTAATCTGTGCTACATGCGTGGATAGTCTGCGAAAACACCATCGATATTACCTAATTAGTTATCTGTAATTCTGCTAGTAAGTCTGGTTCTTACAGAAGACAGTCACACTAACGATAACTAAGTATATATCTTCGGGGCTAAATCAAACTAACCTACAAACCGGTACACCTGCTGATTGAAGGACGAGACCCTGGCGCAGGTTTTTCTCTCAGGGTTGGAGTGACAAACGGCAGCCGTTCCCGTAAGAACCAAGATAAACCAATCTATTTGTATGCAAGCTTTGGATACAATCGGGATTGGCACTCGGATAAGGAAGGGTATGTGTGTCTATGAACTTGACATTACTAGTCTTAATAATTTAAAACTTGACACTACTAGTCGAAATAATTTAAAACTTCACATTACTAGTCTAAATAATTTATAAGGGACCTTTACTACATTGACACGTCCCAGATATTCGAAATTCTCCGATATATTAAATACGTCTCGGGGCGACGCTGGAGCCAGCTACCGTAATTCTTGTGAACTACGGAAACATTGAATAATTTTAAAATCATTTTTAAACATTATGGGGAATGAATGTGGCAGAGTAATCAAAAAACAATGTTTCAACGACTTTAGCTCTAAAATTATAAATAAAATTTAAAGAACTGTAGAAGTTGTCAAATGTATTGTAAAATGTGATTGTTTGTAAATTTGTTAGTGTTCAGCAACTCCTCGAGGGCGACTGTACATTTTATAAGTATATCACCATTGTGAGTATTTCGTATGAGAAGTTTATAATGAAACACAAATTCTTGGTGTAAATTTTTTATTATTTAGGTCACGCGAGTAGTAAGCTACCTACCTAAAATTAAAATTATATATTACATCTTATTCGTCGCAAACAACGTCAATGTATAAAAAATACAAAATATTCATAATTATTATTATTCATAAGTAAGAAACACGACAATCCTTGAAATTGAAACATTACGAATAATATCGGGTGGCGCGAATCAAAACCAGTAAATTTAAAAAGAAAACAATCCTAGCATTTCGTTGATTTTGATTTTTTTTTACAAAGGTAGGCAACAATCACGTGTTTGACACGCAGTTACTATGAATTTTGAATATATTATATTAATAATAATATTAATACCTATATATTGGACTTGACATAGTATTAGTCTACCATTTTGTGCTGAAAATCTGAATACCTTTAACAACCAATATTCCGCACCTTAATTTATTAATATACACATATTTAAAATTAAAAAGTTAGTAAAAAAGCATTATGTTTTTGTTTACACTTTTATCTTTTAACTAGGATTTTATGGAAACTTTCTTGTATAAACTACAAGTTGTCCATCCCACCTTGGTTTAATCTAAAAATATCACTATTGAGTTATAAAACATATAAAAATGAACAAACAAATACATATGAATAACATAAGAACAAAGTTTAAAATTATTGTTCACATTTTACGCTTTGTTTTATTCATATTTTGAAACACGTTTTTGTTATTGTAGCAACCAAAATATCAAAATTATAGGAGAGAAATGTTTTAACAAATTTTATAAAAATAATTAATAAAAGATAATTGCTTTTAAAAGAACACAATGCGTACTTCAGTATAATAATACTAAAATTGTCGTCTACTTGTGGTCTTTCTAACTCGATTTTTCTGCATTCGCCTTGAAAATCGAGTTATCGACATTCCACTGTGGACGTCAAAGCAATATATTACTTATACAAAGCATGTGACTATATTTTAATTATTCTAAATCAATTAGAATTATATTAAAATAGCCTCATTATCACTGGTTCATAATATTCAGAAATATATCGAAATATCGTTAAAAAATTATCACGTTAAAATCATGTCACGTCATCATGTTAAAATCATAAATGTGTTTTGTTACTCGTAAAAAGCGTGTATACTATATTTATTTTAAATTAATTAGGCTTATATTATAGTTGAGTGCTTCAAAATATTTAGAAATATATCGAAATATCGATAAAAAATATGTCACGTTAAAATCATGCGTGGGAGCATAAATAAGTTTTGTTACTCGTAAAAAGCATGTATACTATAACTATTCTAAATCAATTAGGCTTATTTATTATAATTGAATTTTACATAATATTTAGAAATATATCGAGATATCAATGACAAATAAGAAATGTTCCGTTCAAATTATGAACGTGTGAAGGTTATTTTAATGAAATTTTGAAGCAATGAGTATGCTAACTTTCCCTATAGATTTAGGAAAAAGTGGAGTCCTGTCCCGGATGTTCACTTTTTCCGAATTAAATCTATGTGAAAATTTTGTTTCCGTTCATATCAACTCGAGTTCTGGGGTCATTTAATTATTGAGATAATAAACACTTTATTAAGCATATAATGAAAGGCAAACAACTTGACAATGTACCTACTCTAGCTGCGCAGAAATCGTTTTTTAGGCACTTATACGTATCCAACAATCGTAGATACTTTGCATTATATTTTTAAACTCAATTGAGAAACAAACAAATAATTAATTGTTTTTTTTTATACCACTAAAGTGGCAGACAAGCACACGGCCCACCTGATGGGAAGCGGTTACCGCGGCCTATGGACGCAACACCAGTGGCGTCACACTCGCGCTGCCGACCCTGTAAAGGAAAGGGGATGGGAAAGGAGTTTGGGAGAGGATTGGAAAGGAGTTTGGGAGGGGATGGGAAAGGAGTTTGGGAGGGGATGGGAAAGGAGTTTGGGTTCCGGCACTCTCACTCACCAAACGGAACGCAACACTTCAAATACTGTTACTTGGCGTCGATATTCTGTGAGAGGGTGGTGCTTCCCCTGCTGATCACAACAGAGAACTGTTTTTTTTACCAAAATTAACTTGATTTATTTAATTCCGAGAATAATGTTACTAGGGTCGATCGACAGTGCATATTATACTCAAATAAATTTGTTTATCGATACTAAAATCTTAACCTAAATGAATCTTATCTAATCTTAACCTGAATTTCATTGAGTAAGGCTTAATATCATCAGTGTATACCCGTTTAACTTTAAAAGTTTTCACGATTTACTCAATGAAATTCTTTGAGTTAAAATGCGCTAACACAGATCAAATTATACGTGTTGATGTTCATAGGTGAAATCCAACCTGCAGAGGAACAGTTCTAAGAAAAGTGTTCGTGAATAAATTATTAAATATAAAATATAATATTTAGCTACTTAGAAATAACTATACAAATAGTTTTTTTACCCAAACTAAACAATAATACAGCGGCTTCATCCTGTTTAGAAGTAATTATACATCTTGGTTGTGTATAATTATTCTAAAGAGATGTATTATTATTCTAAATACGATTTAGAGTAATAATTATATTTTTCTATGCCCAGCCAATTCATTTAGAGATTATTCGGCATATAGAGATCAAATTTGGCACACTAACAAATAATGTTTTATTCATAATTCTGTAGTCGAAACATATTGTACAGTACCCGGCTTTTGATTTGACACTTCGAGAAGAAGTGTGTCTGGCTAAGATCGGCTTTCTTCGGTAGTAAGAGCGTTTTCTTTATCGTATATCGGACTGAGTTAAAACTGTTTGCGTTTATAAAATACTAGAAATATATTTTGAGTTTTACAAAATACAACATACATACAACATAAACTCACGCCTATATCCCCGAAGGGATAGGCAGAGGTGCTAGCACCCACATTTCGACAGTTTATGTTTAGGTCCCAATGTAATAGGTGGCGAGCCTATTGCCATTAACCGGGCACTTATAAACCTGCGATAAATACACACATAACTTCGAAAAGCATCGAAAAGTCATTGGTGTATGCCATAGTAAAACCTGGGATCGAACCCGAGACCTCGTCTCAGCAGTCCTTTACCCACACCACTAGGCTACCGCGGTTATTTTGGGTAGTTAGTAGTACTTTAAAAAGATATCAAGCTGTAGACATGTATTGTGCAATAGAGAGAATGCTTTACAAAACCGAAGCAAGCTGAACTTAGTCCGACTTTCATTGTACTTCACGGCGACGGCGACGCCGACGTGATAAATGTAAATGCCGAGTACTGTTTAGTTTCTTAGAAATTCTATAAAAATTGCTTTAATTTTGTAAAAGGTTAGAATTTTATAATTTGGTCTCTCTCACATGGTTATTTTTTATCACTGGACAGTTAACTATTTTTGTATAGCAACACACATACCGCTCTGTATTACTTATTTTTTCTTACACTGATATGCCATTGGAATTCAAATGGCATACTATTATGCCACAGTAATTCCATTATGCCCGCCTAATCTAAGTACGGTATTAAATAGTTATCCATAACGCTCACGTTCATATGCCAGTTAAAGTGGTTCACTCCGGGTACGGTGACAATGTGTAGCCTTCCAGACCTATCCAGCGTCTTGAGTCCTATCTTGTCTTCTTTGTAGATGTCTTGCTGATGCATTTCTTTCACCGTTTCGTTGCCATCGTAGTAGCCGAATTGGCTGAAATATTAACAATATATAAACAATATAATAAATTTGTATAGTCAAGTAGTTTACTAAAAGTGGTTAGGTAGAGAGAAAATTGGGGTGCTTGGTTGGGGACCTCCACGCGGTGCACCCTGGGCAACGGAGACGGCAGCGCCTCTCTCCTAGGGCGGGGGAGACGCTGCCGCCTACGGCCAACTCCGACCGAGGCGAGGACGGCCCTGTTGAGGGCTGTTCGGAAGCTTTCCACGTGTCCCTCTGATTAGCAGATGGCACAGTGGAGAGCAAGTAAGGGGGCCATCTCGAAACCGAAGATGGCCCAGGGTCAGTCGGGGTGCGAGGGATATGCTCTATGGGTAACCTTACACCCCGGCGTCTTAAGACCCGAGTTTAAAAAAAAAAAAAAAAAAAAAAAGGTAGAGAGAAAATTAAAAATGTATAAAACAAGAACAGACGGAATTTTATTGCTCTTTCAATAAGATCTTGTCTTAAATAATGTATTATATCTAAACAAAGTCGTGTTAGTGATGACCGAGATAAACAAAAGAACGGGTGAACCGATTTTGATGATCTTTGATTTTTTAGATTTGTGTCCGCCTATACTGTGCCTTTTTCTCGGAAATCGTCACGTTTACTCCCCCCATCCCGGTCAGCTGGGGGTGGTTATGTCGGACTCGAACCGACCATAAACCTCAAGCCGTCTCGAGTCTTCAATGCCGAGGTGTAAGGAGGCATTCACGAAATAAATTCAGCTGATAGGTAACCTGACTCTAAGGCTTATAAATATAGGAAAGCATTCAGTTATTAGGTACTAGCGTTGCACGTTGGTATAAATAACTTCGAGTAAGGCCTACTAGCTTCGAACCTCTCATCAAAAATGAGCTTTTATTCAAAAAACGAAAATAATTATTTGTAGAATATACTGCTTCCGGGCTGTTTGGCCGTGGTCCATCGGAAACTTGTATTTCAGACATTTCGTCGATCACTGCGGTCGACATCTTCAGTGGTACACGTCGGGACGAGTTCGCCGTCGAGGAAGGTTCTCCGCACTCGACGGCGTCCCGATCTGTACCACTGAAGATGTCGACCGCAGTGATCGACGAAATGTCTGGAATACAAGTTTCAGATGGACCACGGCCAAACAGCCCGGAAGCAGTATATTCTACATGCAACGCCGGCCGTGAAAGCCTTAAGATTTATAAAATAATTATTGTATGCAAGGGTTGTGCCGGTTTCAAAAGCTTCTGTGTGTTCTAATTGTGCTACAAGCTTTTGAATTCACCACAACCCATGCATAAAAATATTATTTTCGTTTTGGTACAAATGTTTTTTTTAATAAGAGCTTCATTTAAAAAGTTATTTTTTAATAGTTTTATTTTAAACTTTTTAGTTTGCAAAATACCAGCCAAAGGAGCTCAACACAACGAGTCTATCTTGTTTGGTTCCAGATCACGTACCGTCTCCGTCATCAGACCTTGGACATCATGTAGCACCAGAATGTTTACCAAAACAAAACAAATGAGCTCAAACTCGATAGGTTTACCCTGTTTAGTTTAGGAGTTCCTATGGCCACCTTCCTACTCCATTATCAGACCCTTAATACCATGTAACACTAGAGAATTTGTCAGAAAAAAAAACAAATAATCCTGAACTCGATAGGTTTAACTTGGTTAGTTTAGCAGTTCCAAATGTCCACCTTCCTACTCCATAATCAGACCCTGAATACCATGCAACACCAGAGAGTTTGTCAAGACAAAATGAGCCCAAATTCAATGAGTTTATCTTGTTTACTTTAGGAGTTCCTATGGCTACCTATCTACTTTATCCTCAGGCCGTCTTCAAGGTACCATATGAATGCATTGTCATCCAAACTAAAGTTGTATGCAAAATTTCATGTCAATGGGTTTAGCATAACAACTGCCTCAAAATTCAGTTGCAAGCTTTGACCCGAACTAACATACATACACTGTATGTATTTAACTTGCTCTGTAGCAAGTTAAATAAATTGTACAAAGTATTGCATCCTGGTCCATCATGTCCATTACTGCTTTACCCAAAAGTTATTTGAATATATTTTTTATCAGAATATTATATTGGAGATGGCCCAGGGTCAGTCGGGGTGCGAGGGATATGCTCTATGGGCAACCTTACACGCCGGCGTCTGTAGACCCGAGACGGTGTGCGGTTTTAGTCGGTCCAATCCTGACATAACCGTCCCCTCGGGCCAGCGGGGGGGGGAGGGATTTCCGAACGAAAAAATAAGGTGCGTGGTATTTACCTGCTCTGCCATGGCGTTATGACCTGGTCTTCGGGACCTCCAATCAGTACCAGCCTCTTTAGTTTAAGCATGTTCGCTTTGAAGTCTTCTGATTTTGCTGAACTGGAAATATATATTATTTCATAAGGTTATTATAATAATAATAATAATAATAATTTTTTATTAGCCCAAAAATACATATAAGTTTACATTATTCAATTTATCTGTATTAGAGATACAATACATCATAGTTTACTCAGTCAACATTAATAGATATTTATATATGTATTAAGGAAGTTAACACAGTCAAATTAACAGAGGTTATAAATAGGGTACTTATCAGTTTTCACAGTCATCATTATTAGAAATACAATGTCATAAGTTAGATTTTACAATCAGTCAGCATTAGGAGTAAATTTAAGATGTCAGTTGAATTAGAAATAAAATTTGTATTGTATAATCTAATGTTAAAAAACTTCTATTAAATTATTTTGTAATGTAACAATCATGCGTCTGCTGCCGAACTAGGCTTTTAGCCTGTATTTCAGCATACAGAGTCAGCAACCCCAAGAATTGTATCAAGAGTACATTATTGTAACTACCTACTTATTGTTAGGCTTTTGGAACTATTTCACTTAAAAGGACATTTTGAAACAATTGTGTGCTTGAATGTGTGTGTGTGTGTGTGTGTGTGTGTGTGTGTGAGAGAGAGCGAGTGTGTGTGTGGAGTGTGCATGATATAGGTATTGTGGATGTTGTATGCATATAGGTAAGATCCAATGTATTATGGTCGCAGGTATTGAAAGCAGGATGAGCCCAGTATGTATAAATTCAGAATACTTACTTTATAATTAGTAAGTACATGGTGTACAATGTAGTGGACAATCAAAATCGTGAATTTAAGTGGGATTTATTCAATGCCTAGTTTATTATTACTAAGAGCTATACTGTAGCTAGATGTACGGGGAAAGCCAACCTCACCTGTTAGTGAGGGCACCTGCTTAATACAAACAGTTTGTTAACTATATATACATATATATAATATATATATATATAGGCAGATGCTGGATGCGGCCAGCTGAAGACAGGGCGCTATGGCGCTTATTAGGTCCTATGTCCAGCAGTGGATTAGCATAGGTTGTGTACAATCCATGCTGATTTCACTTGAATCTAACATAATTCCTTTTACGATATCTTCCAACAAGAAATTTTCTGTAAATCTGTTGAAAATACTTATTTCCCCTGATATTATTCATAGAGCGTTTACTGGAAACTTAGATTGATTAATGACTAACTTATCAACATTTCTCGGCGTATAGTCATATTCAATTACAGTTTATTATATCACAACTCTTGACTGTACGGCATAATAAAAAATCGGTTACATTGTAGGTATGTACACATATATTTGGGGGTGGCAGGTGAGGCCGCCTGGCACCCCAGCAGAAGCAGGCCGGGACGGTGGGGCGACTAGCGCCCCTCCCCCAAACCGGGGCAAGACGGGGACACCGTGGTTCCCAAACCCGAGGGGGCCATCTCGAAACCGGAGATGGCCCAGGGTCAGTCGGGGTGCGAGGGATATGCTCTATGGGCAACCTTACACCCGGCGTCTGCAGACCCAAGACGGCGTGCGGTTTTAGTCGGTTCGAGCCCGACATAACCGCCCCCGCTGGCCGGCGGGGGGGTATCCGAGGGGAAATATAACATAACTGCACGCCTGTATCCCCGAAGGGGTAGGCAGAGGTGTATTATATATTTAAAAAAAGTTTGCTGGGTTGGTTGGTTGAACGGGCTATTCTCAGGAACTGCTGGTACGAATTGTTTTTTTTTTGTGTTTGGTAGACTTTTTATCGAGGAAAGTTATAGGCTATATATTATCACGCTTCTATCCGGGGTAGCGGAACAGTAATTATATATGTCAACAAATCGGACAAATATCCATACATTATTGCAAATGTAATGTATGTATGGGTTGAAGAGGTGCCACGGGGGATCGAAGTATGTCACGGCCGAAGCCGCGGGGGATAGCTAGTTATTTATATATGATTGCGATGAATGTTATTTTTGTCTTTCCGTATGTTCCGGGTAATCTCCGAAGTGACGGGGCCGATTTTGACAGGATTTTTACTACAAATAGCCGATGTTATAAGGCGTAACTTAGGCTACTTTTCTTAAGTAATAGGGTTGTGCGCCAAAATAAAAATTAAAACCCAGATCTAAGTCCACGCGAACGAATTCGCGGGTACAGCTAGTTTATAATAAGCAGCCTTGTAATAATTTCCTAAAAACTGTTAACCTCTAGTCCCTAATAAATATTTTTAATGAAAAAGCGGAATTGCGGAGTAATAATAGCAATACATACTTACATTAATACATAATGAATTATGTATTAGTAGATGCTAATTATAATAATCTTGACCTCGGTTCGTTACATGTGGTCACGTAATCAGTTATACAATAATTTTAGTGGAATTAACGCGATCATGTATCGACCTCCGTCCTCCATGAGCGCAGGCCTGGGGGTGGCAGGTGAGGCCGCCTGTCACCCCAGCAGAAGCAGGCCGGGACGGTGGGGCGACTAGCACCCCTCCCCCAAACCGGGGCAAGACACCGTGGTTCCCAAACCCGAGGGGACCATCTCGAAACCGGAGATGGCCCAGGGTCAGTCGGGGTGCGAGGGATATGCTCTATGGGACCCGAGACGGCGTGCGGTTTTAGTCGGTTCAAGCCCGACATAACCGCCCCCGCTGGCCGGCGGGGGGTTATCCGAAGGGATTTCCGCACGAAAAAAATAAAGGTATATCCGGCGGGGGGGAATCCGAGGGGATTCCCGCACGATAAAAAACAAGTTGAATTCCTGAGACGAGCTCAGCCGAATACAAGGGATTTTCGATTTAGCGTTTTTTTTTTGCGATTTTTTTGATTTATCTTGCAATGGTTCACCCCAGCACGAATCTATTACCGAAAACAGCAACTCGATAGCTCATCTCCTTCATACCCAAAACCGTGAAAGAAAATTGGCAACGACGACGTCGACGACGACTCGATAGCAATAGGGCTTTTCTAAAGTAAATCCCTAAAAAGGTAAATACACTCCTTTGGATTGCCTGACGTTTCGACCAGGTTACACTGGCCGTGGTCACAGGCTGACTCTTAAAATAGTTAAATTATTGTATATCATGGAACGCGAAAGTTTAAAAAAAAAACGTAATATGTTATACTTGGTCACATAATAATAGTAACCCGACACGAACACGTGTACGTCATAGTAATCCATGGCATATATATAATAATAGCTTGTTATATATAATTATAACAATTGAAGCGTCGGTAGCTTAGTGGTTAATGAGTCGGCCTTACGATTGAGAGGTCCCAGGTTCGAATCCTAGCTTAGCCATTACACTACCCCCCCCCCCCTCCCTAACGCAAGCAATTTAGCTTGGCTGGAGGGGTTAGAGGAAATACTATTAATTTCGGAAAATTATATTTTCTTTATTCTTTATAAAATAGGCGTTTCTCTGTCTGTTACGCTTTCAAGCCTAAACTACTGAACCGATTTTAATGAAATTTGTTACAGAGAGCTTGTGAAAGGACATACCTTTTGTCGCGATCAAAAAAGGCTTAAAGAAGTTCAAATAGGGGATGAAAGTTTGTATGAAAGTTCGTCATTTTCGAAGATATCGCCATGAAACTTTGGTTAATTATTAGTCGGTTCAAGCCCGACATAACCGCCCCCGCTGGCCGGCGGGGGGGTATCCGAAGAGATTTCCGCACGAAAAAAAAAAAAAGGTACTTAATAATTAAAAAAAATACTTTAAAGCGTTTTCAAAATTTCGACTTTGGGCGGATGAAATAGGGGATGACAGTCACGCGTAATAACCGATATCCACGCGGGTGGAGTCATGGGCAACAGCTAGTATTATTATAATAGGCATCAAGTAGAAAAGCCTTGATACCAAAGTAAAAGAAAAATATAAAAATAAATCAATTTCTAAAAATACTTTATTTATTATTACATAATAATACGTTTAAAATTATAATAATATGCAAATATTTGAAAATATAATTAGATTCTAAAAAACAAAAAGTTCAGGTTCCACCGAGATTTGAACTCGGATCGCTGGATTCAGAGTCCAGAGTGCTAACCATTACACCATGGAACCGACTGACGAAATGTTCAAAGTTTCGAATCCTTATCTTCGACTATGAATGTTGCTAGTAGACTATTATTTTTAAAAAACATTTAATATTACAAATTGTAGAAACAAAGTAAAAACAACATTATAAAAAAATAAAAAACGTTCAAAAATTTCTGAATTAATAGCGTATGCTATAATTTGAGGTATATATTTAATTTATTCATGTACTAGGTAATTTGGATTCTATTCTATTAATTTTTTTCGATAAAAATCCCATATTATACAAAATCCTGTCTCAAATTAGGTGCAGGAAGTTTAAACTTTAAACGGAAGGCAAGCAATAATAATAATTAATGTTTATGTAATAATTATGTAGGTATAATAATACTTTACTTACATTATTTTTTATAATATAACTAGCTGCAACAGCGACTTCGCCCGCGTGACTTTAGGTCTGGCTTTAAATTTTTTGAGTGGTACTGATACTTTCTCTTAAATAAAAATAGCCTATCTTACGCCTTATAATACCAGCTATCTGCAGTAAAAATACTTTCGAAATGTGCCTAGCCACTTTGGACATTATCTGGCACAAAAAGATAGACAGACGAAGAAGTTATTTTTTGTTATTAATATTATTATTATTCATTCTGTCTTTAACATGTTACTAATTTTTATTTTATTCATCGAAATGTCACGTGATTCATTGGTAACGAATAGAAACGGAGTCGCTTCGAAGCGATTCCACTAATTGAATAGAATGAAACAATGTTGCACAAACAATGACAGGCAGAAAACTAAAGTAGGTCTAGATATTCACCGCATTGCACCAAAAAATGTTCAGCATAATGCCAGGCACAAGGATCTGGCGCTGGTCAATGAAGAATGTCACTTTGTCTGCAGGCCCAACCCTTTCATTCCCAAGACGCGACAAGCAAAAATTCTCACTCCCAAAAAAAATTGTATCCAATATACTTACGCAATATCATTATTGATGTATGGCAGGAACACGCTATAAGTTTCATACAATGCTTGATGGAAGGGGTCATTCCAATAGTTGCCCACCGAAGTGTGTTGCCCGACGCTCGAGTAAAATAACTGCCAAACGGTGTCTTTGACCAGATCAGGGAAAACTAGGTGAAGGAAGCCGGCTGTAAAGTGGCAACACTTGGTTATTATGGTGTAGCAGTTTATGTAGTTAGCTCGTTAACTGCTACAGAGGTGAAGGATCGATTGCGGTCACTAGCCGGTATCCTTTGCTTAGCAGGTGCACCGATTGGTGGGTAGAGGGTAAAGTGTTGGTAGAGATATGCAGGCTATAAATCTATCTGCGCGCCAAATTTCATCCAGATCCGTTAATCTGTTTTTGCGTGAAAGAGTAACACACATCCACATATACACACATTCATTATATAGTAGGATTGTTTTAATTTGTATTATAAACAGTGATGGCACAATAGCTAATACGTTAGGTTTGCGATTAGCGAAGTTGCCGGTTCGAACTCTACCGTCTGCCGTCTGACCCCCTCGGGGGGCCAACGTCACGGGGTTCCGTGAAGGAAGTGAGCCTCGTCGTGAGCCACGTCTGTTAATCATCAAGTGTATCGGTTTGCAGGTAACGTTGGCTTGGGCTCGGAAGATCTAGATGGGGCCCCATAAACAATAAGTGGTTAGTTGGTAATTGAATACAATATATAGGATATTTACTTCCGTACTGTCCAGCTTGTGGTGAGCTCAACGAAATGAACGTGCTCACGGAGACATTGGGAAAGGTTTGCACTATTCCTCTCGCTACAAGGCCCCCTTGAGAATAACCTGAAAATTAGAGAATAAAACAAAAATATAGAACTATGACATCACATTTAATTATAGTCAAATAATTCACTATAAGTGGTGCAGTAGTTGATTTAGAATTAATAAAAACAATAAAACAAGCTCAGTTAAATAAAACTACAGGGAAGCACCCGATCATAGACAAATAAATATGTCATGGTGTAAACTATAAAAGTTTTCTATAGCCAGTTGCAATAAACGCAACAAACTGGTGAGTGCTGGAGGACTTACCCCTTCCTTTTCTCTTTCCTATTCTCTTTTCTAACCCCCTTCTAAGTCAGGTAGCAATGTGTGAAACACCTGGTTGTTACAAGTGTCCATAGGCAACGGTAAACGTCAGGTGGGCTGTGTGCTTGTTTACTTTTTTAGCACTTACATACCTACATACATACATAATCACGTATTTTGTACCCTTAAAAATCTTTAAACCCTCCGGGGCTAGACAGAGAAAACAGCCCATCACCTGCTTCTGTCCTTCACACTTCACGAGATTCCTCTTCTGTCATTAAATCTTTCATGCCATTACGCCGGTTTCGAGTGTTTGTAACATGTAACACATTTTTATCACTAGCTTAGTAGAAAGTACCTTTTTTTTTCGTGCGGAAATCTCTTCGGATACCCCCCCGCCGGCCAGCGGGGGCGGTTATGTCGGACTTGAACCGACTAAAACCGCACGTAGCGGCTTATATGTCCACCAGTTTGTAGTTGATAAAGATTCTCACCAATAAGGTTGATTCCTTCAGGATGCTTAGCTGATATATTTGCAACATCCATGCCAATCTCCATTATTTGATGCCACATACTCTCCAGACTGGACCAGCTTTCAAATCTGTCTATATTATACACTATAGTGCCTGGATGTTGCTGAAAGTGATAGTACACATCAGGTTAATATGTATCATAAAATAATATGTAGGTATCATACATGCGCTTAACGACCTCCGTACTCCATGAGCGCAGGCGTGGGAGTGGCAGGTGAGGCCGCCTGTCACCCCAGCAGAAGCAGGCTGGGACGGCAGGGCGACTAGCGCCCCTCCCCCAAACCGGGGCAAGCCGGAGGCACCGTGGTTCCCAAACCCGAGGGGGCCATCTCTAAACCGGAGATGGCCCAGGGCCAGTCGGGGTGCAAGGGATACCCTTTATGGGCAACCTCACACCCCGGCGTCTGAAGACCCGAGAGGACGTGCGATTTTAGTCGGTTCAAGGCCTACATAACCACCCCCGCTGTCCGGCGGGGAGGGGGGGTGTATCCGGGATTTCCGCACGACAAAGAAAAAAGGTATCCAAACCAAGCAGAGCCAATCAGGTCAAGGATGTTTTAAACAAAGGCCTGTACGTATGAAATATTCACGGTGTATGCCAGAATCGTAGCAAGTGAAAAGATGTTGTCTCTGTCTACCCTAATAGGAAAGAGGCGTGACTAATATTATAAACGCAAAAGTTTGTAGGGACGGATGTTTGTTACTCTTTCACGTCTTTCAGGCGTAAAGATCGCGAAGTAACTCCCTCATTCGCGGTAGCCTTCATGTCCGTTTCATCGCAATTAAATTGCAAGAGAGTCGTCTTCGCATGTGCGGCAGTGGCGAAGGCTGATAATTTCGAAAAGGGAAGCCGGTGACAAGGAAATCGATGATCAATGTTTCGACTTTTACCACCTTCACTTACATGTAATTTAAGCATTGACATATGGGACAATGTCTTACATTGTATGATATTGTATGATACTCATGCTTTGGGCTTTGCATTTCTGTAAAGGGAAGCTATAAGGAATCGGCATATATGGACCCCCAGCCGCCTGGCTACGCAGGTAGCAAATAAAGGGCCCAGTAGGATAGAAAGTGTAGAAGAAAAGTATATTTGTAAGACATGTAGGTACATTACATTAAGTATAAAAAACAACCAATACAGTGGCGTCATGTCATTGCTATATGTTTAGATAACCTTTATCTTAACTTATCATCCTAAAGGGTAAAGTTTAAGGCCACATCCTCAATAGCCACTAACTGGACTAGAACATTGAATATATTATCTCATCAACTAAATCCCTTGTTCACAATGACTCAGACTAGAGATGTTACTTTTAAATATATATACTTCATAATTTATTACTCAGCTTATCAAGTAAATAAAACCACAGCAGAAGGTTTTTGTGGTTGTGTAGTTGTTACATTAATTTGAGTGTATCAGTCGCAGAAAGAAGCCTCGTGTGAAGCTAAAAGCTTCATGGATTACTTCTCAAGACTACCAAACCTAACGAACTTTTTTTTTAAAGAATATTAGTAACCTAAATAACTAATATTCCCCCTTACCGCCTTCAGCTAAGCTTAATTGCTTGTGTTAGGAGTGGGTTCATGTTGGTTGTGTAACGGACAGGATTTGAAATCTGGACCTTCCAATCGTAAGGTCAACTCCTTAACCATTAAGCTACCAATGTTTATTAGTTTTCTATGTCAAAAATAAAATAAATTAACAATACTTAAAAGAAATATTATAGTAATTAATTTGGTAGCTCACTTTTCCTGTATAAATTTAAATTGGAAAAGTGCACATCCTGAGTGGCACTAGAAACAGTGACAAAATTTTTCTAGTGGGAATACTCTGAGCAACTGAACAGCCTGTATCCATCCTGTACATAAGTCTCTCGTCTACATAAAACTTAGGACAACATAGGAACCATCTATGGAAAATTATCACAAACTATGGGGAGAGTATCCTGGAAAGGGACTGTACTGGGTTCAAGTCCAAGTGGATGTTGACTTATTCCAGTTTAAATTAAATTTATAACAATTTACAAGTTTACCCTGAACTACAGTTGCAATACAATATTTGTTTATAAGTACATTATTATAAATTCTAAACTTATTTAATAATATTCAAATCACCGCTAAGTTATTAAATGCCTGATCTAATAACAAAGACCTCTTAATGTAATCGCATGTGTATTATCTAGTGTACGAAAAGGTCAACAATAGCCAGTCAATACCATAGGTGATTGAACTTGACTGACATTATAAAAACGACCACGGAGTTTATAAAAAACTTACCTCTTCAATTCTCAACTTAATGATTTCCATACTTGCACTCCCAGTCATGACTCCATGAATTAATACCACAGGTTTATAGGACAAAATAGGTGTAATGTATAAAATTAGGGACAAAATGACTATGTTCAATGCCATTTTTAGAAGTGAACAAAGGATTTAGCACCCTGAACTTCAGGCGATAACTGACAATAATACTAACACGCTTTTGAGTAACGCACTCAATTTACGTCATTACTGGCACTGGTTTAAGTTATTATTGATAAATTCCAAATAACACTTAATAAATTAAATTGTGCGCAAATTATTTGGTAAACAAAAATCATCTGTATAATCTGTCAACACAAAGAGATGTCAAGTTGTCAACACTTTATCTACGATTACATAATTACAATAGTCTGTGGACATATTCGAGAAGCACACTTTAGCACGTTATATAAAATAATAACGCCATTTCATTCGTAGTGAGTGAGTAAAATAAAATGACTAAATCAAAAATAGCATTGCCCTCGGCTCGGACCTTTGTATAAACACTTCGGACCGTTCATAACATGCATCCGTTCATGACACATTTGAAAGAAATACCAATTTCTTATATTGGCTTTAATTAACTTAGAAGACAAGTTACACAGAGTAAGTAATATAGACAAGTTACAAATAAAATAATATTACAATAGATATTTCTTATACGACAGGTGTCAACATAATAGACAAGTTATAAGTAAAAGTACTATGTGAGGTAAAGCCACAAAGGAGATTATATGTCATTCTCCTCCTCTATGGTTTCTTCGCCAAGGATGTAGTCATTGAAACGTAGCGGTAATCTTTTAGACCTTGTTGATCTTCTGACCTGCGGAGGCTCAACGTTTTGAGGCGGTGTTCTGAAAATATCTTCTTCAGCAATTTCGTCATTGTTGGCCCGGTCAGGTTCAGGATCTCCAACCTCTTCATCATTGACAAGTAGGTCTTCATCATCTATTGGTGCAGGCAGTGGGGCTAAGTGTCTATTCGACACAGTTGTCTCTTGACCATTGCGCCGTCGTACATATGAGTAGCTGGGGTTTGTCTGGAGCAACTCGACTTCCTCAACATAGGGGTCGGTCTTCGAGCGGACAAATTTCTTTAATAGCACCGGTCCAGGGACAAGCCATGATGGAAGCGATTCTCCAACCGGCGTTCGTCGAGGGAAGTTAAATAACTTCTCGTGGGGAGTAGCATTTATTGATGTGCAGAGTAGAGATCGTACACAGTGTAGAGAGGGCTTCAGAACTTGCTCCCAATTTTCGATCGGCAAGTTTTTCGATTTAAGGTTCAACTGTATCGTCCGCCAGAGCGTTCCATTTAGTCTTTCTACCTGGCCGTTTCCCTGGGGATTATAAGGAGTCGTACGGGAAGTGGCAATATTGCAATTCTTGAGAAATGTTTGTATTTCTTGTGACATGAACGATGTTCCTCGGTCACTGTGTATGTATAAGGGTTGACTGTATTCATAAAATAGATCTCTCAGACATTTGATAACAGTTGCTGAAGTTGTATCAGGACATGCATATGCGAAGGGATAACGTGAATATTCGTCGATTATTGTTAGTATATACTTGGTTTTCGTGATAGAAGGCAAGGGTCCTTTAAAGTCTATATTTAGTCTTTCAAATGGTGATAATGCTTTGATTAGCGTACCAGTCGCTTTCGCAAAGCGAGGTTTTACTTCCGCGCATACACGACAAGAAGCAGTCATTCCTTTTATGTCGTTTAAGCAATAGGGTAGATTTTTTAGTTTGACCCAGTGATACATTCTTGTTATCCCGGGATGTGAGAGAGCGTCGTGCAGTTCGTATAATTTATTGTTGCTCATGAGTGCACAGACTCGAGACAGTGCATCCGCAGCTACGTTCTCTATTCCAGGTCTGTAAACGATATCTTGTATGGTTTTGGTTGAATATATAGCTTACTGATTTCTGATCGGTGATAAGGAGAAAATGTCTGTTGATAAGGTAGTGGCGCCATTTTCTTAGACTCTCCACTATAGCGCAGGCTTCTTTCTCCTCGGAAGCATGTTTGCGTTCACTGTCTGATAATGTTTTTGAAAAAAATGCGACCGGGCGTCCCTTTTGAGCTAGTGTGGCAGCTATAGCAAACTCTGATGCGTCAGTTTCAACCGTCAAGGTTTCTTCGTTGTCTATAGCGACTAATGCGGCTTTTTCGATGTCGGCTTTTAGTTGTTTAAAACTATGCTTCGCATTTTCATTTAATGGAAAAGATACGTTATTGACGAGAGGCTGTACCTTTTCGGAGAATTTGTGCAACCATTTAGCGTAATGAGCAAATAGGCCTAGGCCTCGTTTGAGTTCAGCGGCGTTACGTGGTAGTGGTAGATTTATAAGAGGTTCAAGTCTGTCTTTGTCAGGTTCTATTATATTGTTTTTAATTGTATATCCCAAGAGGCTAATGGATGTTTTGTTAAAGTTGCACTTTTGTTCATTTAATGTAAGTTTATACTTCTTCGCTGCATCCATAAATTGTTGTAGGTTTTTATCATGTTCCCCCTTATTTTTCCCGCAAATTGTGACGTCATCAAGATATGCATATGTACCCTGAAGTTTTTCTTTGCCAATTATGTGTTCAAGCGTACGCTTGAACACAGCGACTCCGTTGGTGACGCCGAAAGGAATTCTTCTAAATTGATAAAGATTGCCGCAGGCTTCAAAAGCTGTATAAATTTTCTCGCTTTCTAAGATAGGCACTTGGTGATAAGCACTTTTTAAATCTATCTGGCTAAAGTAATTGTATTTAGCCACTTTTGACACGATGGATTCAATATTAGGCAGTGGATAAGCGTCTAAGTATGTAAATTTATTGATAGTTCTTGAGTAATCAATTACCATCCTCTTCCGATGAGATCCACCCCCGGTGACAAGTACCTGAGCGCGCCAAGGAGATATGCTCGGTTCGATTATTCCATTTTCTAAAAGCTTTGATATTTCAGCCTGAATGAATTGTTCTTCGTAATTGTCGTGACGTCTAGATTTGATGGCTACGGGATAGATGTCAGCAGATAAATGAGTGAATACTGATGCTGATGGCACTGAAGCTTCCATTACGCATATTTGCAGAGGTTCTCTGGTACCTCCGAACTGGAATTCAAGCTTGGCATGATCTTTAAGAATGTCGTGACCAATGATAACGTCAGCACACAAGTTGTTAATTATGAGAAGTGGCCGTTGCTTATATGTGTGTTTGTTGATTTCTAGCGTAGCGAAGCAAACCCCTTTGACATGTGACGTATGGTTAAGCGATGCGAGATTTATGGTTTGGCTATAAGGTCGTTGCTTGAGTTTTATCATTCGAGCTGTGTTCTCATTAATGAAACTAACTGAGCTTCCAGTGTCGATCAATGCATCGGCACGTGTGTGATTGACGGTGATGGCAATTGTAGCTTTCTCTAAGCATGACGGAGAAGCCGCTGAGTAGACAGTACAAGTCGCTTCGGAAGGGCTTGGTGATTGTAAATATTCGGTAGGAACGGAAGTATTTGGATAAGAAGCATTACTAGTTGTGGAATTGATTCGTGATTGGCAAACTGAAGCAAAGTGACCCTTCTTGGAGCAAACCTGACAATAGGTGTGAAATGCTGGACATTTTATTCTTTGATGTACCTTCCCGCCGCAAAAGAAGCAGCGCTTTGTCTTAATTTGCGGTGAAGGCGAAACCGCGGCGTTGTTACGGGCTGGTACGAAGTGCTGTGACTGATGTGGAATAGGCATTGGAAGAGCATTTAGGGCGCTCGGAACGCTAACGCCCATTGTCGCAGAGTCCTTTTCAGCGGTTTCTAGGATAACGGCTTGGTTAAACGCTTCGTCCATCGAGAGTGTTGAGTTTTCGAGTAATCGTTCTCGTATCTTAGTTGACAGGATTCCTGTGATAAAGGCGCTTCGTATAGCCTGCTTGCTATGTTCGTCAGCGGAAACAGATTTAAAATTACAGTCTTGCGCGAGTAGTCGTAATGCGCGACAGTAATCGGCTATTGCCTCATCATGTTTTTGTTTTCGTGTTCCGAGTATAAAGCGAGCCAAAATCTCATTTTGAGGTTTAGGATATATTTTATTCAAAACAGAAACAGCGTCGTCATATGTTTGACAATTTTTCATGTGTACATAAATGTCAGTGGTTAAGTGATTTGCTAATAATTTCAATCTTACGGCATCCGTAACGTCGTCAGGTAGTTCCACAGAAAGAAAATTTGAGAACGTGTGGTACCAATGCGACCACTGCTCTGTTGCTCCGGGAGCGCTAGGATCAATGTCAAATCTATCAGGTCGTAGGTACCTGGCTAGCGGACATGATGATGTCCTCTCAGATTCTTTCTTCGTTTCAGACATTGTATTTAAGTTAATTAAATTGACACATTTGAAAGAAATACCAATCTCTTATATTGGCTTTAATTAACTTAGAAGACAAGTTACAAATAAAATAATATTACAATAGATATTTCATATACGACAGGTGTCAACATAATAGACTAGTTATAAGTAAAAGTACTATGTGAGGTAAAGCCACAAAGGAGATTATATGTCAGTTCAGGATATTGTATATTAGATTTTTCTGTATGCATAATTACAATGCACAATTTTGTTTTTGTGAGGTTTTCACTTAGCACAGTATGGTGCACATCTGTATAAGTCCACCAGAACCTTACAGAAAAAAGTAGAGTGCAATAATGGGTAAATTGGACTAAAATATCTTGAAAACCACTATGCGAGTACGAACCAAATCCCTTGGTGTTTGTAAAAAAATCGACAGTTGTCGGAGCACAGTCGAGCACGAGCCAAATACTTGAATTTTCATTTTAGGCTCGTAGTTCATATAGAAATATAGTTCTATGTGCTTGTAGTCGGTCCTCCACAATACATGAATTCGTGCTCGGGTAGTCTCATAGATTTATTATTTGAAATAAAACTATTTTTAACGGATTCTATCGCGGTTTATTTGATGTTATTTTATATTTTACATTGATCCCGACGTTTCGGTTGCTTTTCAGCAGCCATGGTCACGGGGAGACTAAAGATGGTTGTTGTCTTGACAACAACTATCGGGATCAGTGTAAAATATAAAATAACATCAAATAAACCGCAATAGAATCCGTTTAAAATAGTTTTATTTCAATGTGTAACATTCGCGTAAACTTCCGACAATATCAGATATATATTCTTCTTATATCTATGGGTAGTCTACAGTAGAAGTAGCTTTACAAAACAAAAAATAGGGCTTTCAGTAAGTAATACTACCTATAAATCAAGTATACTTCATCCTAAAATAGAAGAATACTACGGTCAACACTCAACACACTACAGAGTAAGTAGTACTACGTAAGGGGCTGTCAATGTCAACTATGTCAAGTAATCACGTCAAGTGTCACACTCACAAGTCACAGTTTATATCGTAAACAAATGCACGTGTATACTGCGTTGTATGTTTGTAATATTCGTGGTGAATTGTGAAAATTTGGGAACAGTTAAAATATTGCTCAAACTTTAAGGTATTATGATACATATTTGTATGATAATTTAACAATTTGACCATATGTTAATGTTAACTGTAATATAACCTAAATAATATTTTGGTCCCGGTTGTTCCAGATTTTAATCAAAATGCCAGCTACATCTTTAGCTGAACAGCTAAAAAAGTTATCAGTTCCTCAATCAACTGTATACAAAGATGATTCTAAGATCGTATCATTACTGTTTGACCCAAAAGAGGCTGCCCTCAAAGATCGTGAGACGTTTTATGAGATCGGTCTAAGCGGACTTAAAGAACTCATCGCTTTATATGAAGGCTTTCGCGTATTTGAAGACACACTGTACAGTTTATCATCAAAGGATTTTGCCAGAGCCATGCAGTCAAAGGAGGTTAACCAAAATCTTGATCAAACTATAGAGAAATTTCTGTTGCAACTGTCGCCGTACCTCCTTTTACAATCGTCCCATAAAGCCTTAGAATGGCTAGTCAACAGATACCATATTCATCAGTACAACCAGGATGCTATTATGGCTGTAATCCTCCCATATCACGGTACTAAGATATTTGTCCGTTTTGTTCAACTCATGGATATTTCATCCACCAATAATCGATGGAACTGGTTGCAGCCTATTAGCAAGAACGGCATTGCATTAGCTAACCAAGTGCTGTTTAACCAATGTGTATCAAACACGGGCACATTACAATTTATAGCGAAAACTACACTGAAATATGTAAACGAATTCGGTGACAGGGCAACACAACTGAATACCGTGTTTGCTTTCTTCTGTCAGGCAGCCATTGGCGTTATTGATACCAGTAAAAAAGTTACAGAAGCTATTGTAAACACATTATTACCAACATTGATTGAAGCTATTGAATCACCTATTACCGATTTTAGGTCATCTGCTTACATTGTATTTGGATATTTATTTACAAAGACAAGTTTAAAAGAAGAAACTCTTAATGAAATTGTTCACAAATTGTTAACTACAGCATTTGATCTATCCTATGATGTTGTATTACTAATAACTATGTTGTACGAAAATCAGAAACACATAACCAGGATGTCCGAAGATATTCTAAACGATATGTCCGTAGACTTGATGAATTCTCTTTGTGTACATGTAAAGAAATTGGTTGCGAAAGGGATTAATATTCGAGCTTTTGTGTTAGCTTTCTTATCTAGCATCCTACCGTTAACACAGACAGAAGAATTTTGGAGATATTGGGAGTTACCCGATATACTTGTTAGAGAAGTGGACTTAAAGAAACAGAAGCCTGAAGATATTATCAAGTAAGTAACAGCACTTTGTATTTGGTTTATATTGAATCTGCAGCTCTTTTCAATGTGTCACATATGTGCTTTCTTTTTGTCTTAGTCATTGGCCTCATATATCTTAGTACAGCCCTATAAATTTAGGAATTAAAAACACAGTATTTTATAGAAATAGAACACTAAACTTTAACTTCATGCATTGATACTGCAATCAGTAAGTTTTTAAACTTGAAACTTTCTAGTAGGAATGTGTGGTTTTGGGAGTATTCATAGGCCAGGGTCAGGTTTGTTTATGTAAATCTTTTTTATCACTTTACTCTCTCCATTTGACCCAGTGTATTGAATTTTCGTCTTTGTTTTTTTTTTACTGTATGTCTCATATACTTAACAACTGTTTCCAGGTGTATCCTCGATAAGTTTCGACCGACCAGCACTAATACAGATCATGATGGCGATGAGAGTGACATTGAAATAGTTGAAGAAGAAGACTTCTCAGGTAAAAGTGTTACCTGGTATGCTCAACTGTTGAAGACTCTTGAGCGGCAGTATCCTGAGGCTTTTGATAAAGTTGTAAAAGAGCAAATGAATTCTAACAGCAAAAACTCGCCAAAACGACGAAGCCAACTATCGAAATTATTAGGTTTTAAACCTGCAATTGCTCACAAAGTCGGTGGTACATATCTCTTTGAGAATTTAAACCATGTCAATGCAAAGTTAAGAATAGAAGCTGTCAAATATATTGCCAAAGAAATTGAGTCATTGAAAAAAGATAATACTGAGTTTGTGAAGGACTCTATCATTAATAGATTTAATGATGACAATCCTGAAGTTGTTAATGCAGCTTTAGATATTCCAACAGAGTCTCTCAAAGAAATATTCGATCAGACAGACATAACAAACGTTTTCGTGGCAATTATTGGCAAGAGTACAAGGAAATGGAAAAATATTGTTACAAAAGCTATCTTAAAGTTTTGTGCTATAGAAATCTTGCCTGTGAACCAAGAAACTGTTCTAGCATTGGTACCATACATGTTTCCATATGATAAAGAGTCTACAAGACTCACATGGCAAATACTTAATTCAGAATGGGGTAAAAAATTTGGACTTGCAAATAAAACTAAAAATCTTAAGGCCTCAATCAAAGATGATCATGAAAAAATTTGCGACGTAATTTTCAATGCACTGTTTGTTGATAGAATAATAGATTTTTATGAGGTACTAGATGAACTCCAGCTAAATAAGAATAGTACTCTAGATGTTTGTTTTTATATTTTGCTAAAAATCAGCTCATTCAGGGATGCTTCTATTGAAGAAGTATCTTCCATATTGAATTTGCTTTTAGAATCAGTAGAACATAGATCAATCGTTCATAGTTCTGATGGCCAGGTGTTTTCTAGCCGAATCATGCCCGAATTCATTAAGTTATCACGCCAGAACAACATGCTATTCCAAATCATTGAATACATTTTCTCCAGAGTCATTGATAACATGAATATCAAAGATATCACAAAGCCTTGGTGCAATGTCTGCAAGACTCCAGAAACAATTCTTGCTAGGAGACTTTATGAGATCTGTTTGATTGGCTGTGCCATCCCAAGTTATGGCGAGAATTACGTCGCATTACTTCAAAAACTGTTAGAGAAGTTCTTCAGAACTGCTCAAGAGAAATTTGAGTTCATTGCCAATTTTGCTTGTGGACATATTCTTTATGCAACTGATCCTAAAGACGTTATAGGACCAGAACTTCAACTTAGAAGCCTCAAATTACTGTCGAACTTCATTGCAGCTCAAGAGAATGCAAACTGGCTATATGATTCTGATGTAGTAGTTTTGACTATTTTATTTTGTCTGAACAATCCAATCACAGTAATTCGTGAATGTGCTCTTGATATTGTGCGGTTATTGCTAAGAGAGGCACCTGATAAAAGCCACCTTTACGTACAGCTCTATGAAGAATTAATGGTCCATAAAGAAGCGCTGGTAATGGATCATAATCAAATAAAACAAGTTTTGAATACAATATTGACACAAAAAAGTCAAAAGAAAGTCTTTAGCCGTAACTGCCTGTTGAAGCTTACGAATATACTAAATTCTGAAACATCCTCGCATATTAAGTCTAGCTTTCTTCAAATCTTAAGCGAAGTAAGCAATGCTACAACATTTCCACACTATGTGCAAGCATTGAAAAGCTTGGAAAAAACCTTGAAGGAGAACGAATTGAATACTAAATTATCCTTTGATATCTATGAGTCTAATATGTTCAAAATAGTATATAGCCATATCAATGAGAGAACTATTTCAACATTTGCACAGGAAGATGTTTGGAAATCCATAGAAATAGGTATGAAAGAATACAGAGGATGCATTTTAGAAGAAGATCAAACATTTGTCAGTCCTGTGGTACTAATAATGAAACAGATAGATGAGGATGTTTTTAATAAAGTACCTGAAGAAAAATCGAATGGATTGATTCACTTGATTGCTTGTGCAGGTGCAGTGAGTAATAATCCCACAATATCCAGCGTAGCTTCGAAAGTCATGAAGAAAATCCATTTGAAATTTAGTCATTTTAGACCCATTTTACAAAATATGTTAACTACTGTTGATCCAGCTTCGAATGTTCAAAAGAAAAAGAAAGCTACGGTATCGATGTTGTCTTATCAACTTACGGAAACCGATGAATGGAGGCTTGGTGTAGCATTCCTAGAATATGTACAGAGCAAAAAGAAAATGGAATTAGACAATTCATTTGTGTCACTCCTTTTTCAAATATTGAACAAATGTTTAAGGTTCGAGGAACAGTCTTACGTAGAGTATACGAAGCAGCTTATCTTGTCATCACTGTGGTACTTCTGTAAGAAGTTTGTAAACGAAAATGACAAGGATCAATTGAAGTCTCTGAAGTCTGTTTTTGATGTCGAATTGGTTGTCCAATGCATTAGGGGTACACAGAATCCGCAGACACATCATCACGCTCTGATTCTACTATCTCATGCTGCATTCATGTTGCCAGAACAAGTTTTGCATCACACTATGGAGATTTTCACTTTTATGGGATCTTCAGTATTGAGGCATGATGATGCTTACAGCTTCCAGATAATAACTAAGATCATAGAGACTTTGGTACCAATTTTAGTGAAACTAGATAAAGATATAGACGAATATTCTGAGAAAGAGCTTCAACAGTTGCAAAGTCGCGTTGTTCCAGTCTTGAGAATCTTTGCCGATGTGGTTTTACATGTGCCTGAACATAGACGACTACCCCTCTTCAAGAAACTAATAGAGACTCTTGGGCCTGGTCAGTTCCTTTGGGTATTCCTGGCGTTGCTGTTGGAAACTCATGTTGCACATTTCAACGAAAATAAAAAGAAGGATAAACCTCAACAAAGATCTAGGACATTGGCAGATCAAGAATCTCCTATAAACAGATTGGATTTTGGACAAAGTATTCTTTTGGAATTCCCACCAGAAATTGCACTCGAAAACTTTATAAAACTTGTTGCTTACATCAAATCTTTGCCTTTGCACAAGGACGAAAATTCTATGGAAACAGATGTTGATCCTGGAGATATATTCAGTGTAAATGGACACACACCAATTCAGTTACGACATTATAAATATGTCATTATCACTTTCATGAATACCTGTTTAGCCTCGTCAAGATTTATACAGCATAACAGTCAAGCAATTGACGTAAAGACCATGGAATCACATTACAAATCTTTCATAATAAATATACTGACATTTATACAGACAATATCTAAAGTAACTGATGAAAAGACCGCTAAATACTGGCGTGTGATGCTGCATCATAGTTATGATCTATTAGATCACACGAACAACTTGTTATCAGCACCTATGTTCTTGTCCGTAATCAGAGGTCTCATGAAGCACACATTGCAGACTGTTAGACGCAAGGCCATGGAACTGCTGAACTCCAAAATACAGTTTAGCGCAGAATTATTTCAAGATGTAGACAAGGATTTACTGTTTTCGCTATTGCCTCCTTTATTAGATATCGTTAAGACTATAGAAACGAAAGACGACAGTTTAAGTGAGATCGCTGCACAAGAGCTGGAATTAAACCAACAAACAGCATTATTATCCTTGAAATTATTGACCAAAATGCTTGCATCTGAAAATCCTGAACCTTTCAAGGCGGTTCTGGAGACGGTTACAGATTACACTTGTAACTCCAGCATAGCTGGTAACGTCATGGCATCTGTTGTGCTATGTCTGGCAGAGTTGTGCAGCAATCTTAAAGCACATGCTTTGGCCAGTCTTAGGAAGTTCATGCCAGCACTAATCAAGGTTCTGAAGAGGCAACGAAAGTCTGAAACCCCAGAACTAGTACTCTTAAGTACAGTCACAGCAATTTCGAAGATTATCGAAAGTCTACCACTATTTTTAAGTCCATATTTACAGAAGATTTTGTACGAATATTCAATTTTGTTGGCGAAATGGCAGAGTCAGGACCAGGAGTGTAGTAAAGTTTCAGCTATAGTCGCGAAGCTGTTGACCATCAAGAAAAAAATTGCAGGATCAATTCCACCTAGGGTTTTGATACCTGTTGTTAGTGCGACTCACCAACTTTTACTAGATAAGCAGGATTTCGATGCGGTTGGTCCTGTAATGTCTGTCCTGGCTGATAGCTTTACGAATGTAACTACAGCAGACTTCACAGCTTTGCAGCAGGACTTGACAGCATTCTTCTTGACGGCGTTGCAACTGCGAAGTGATGCTGTAGATATGGACGTCGATGCTGAGGTCATCAACCGCGCAGAAGATGAGGTGGTGAATGCATTAGTTAGTCTGGTGTTGAAGCTATCGGAGACAAATTTCAGGCCGTTCTATTTCAAGATTTATGACTGGGCAATAAGAACTAATGTGGATGGGCATAAGGAAAAAACCATTACTTTTTACAGGTGAGATATATTTTTATCAAATATTGGCTGTGCCCGCGACTTCTCCCGCGTCGACTTAAGATATGGGTTTTCTAAAAAATTTTAGTAGCCTATTTTACGCCTTGTAATATTAACTATTTACGAGTGAAAGTCCCGTCGAAATCGGCCCAGCCGCTCCGCAGATAATTCAAACAGACAGACCGTGTATACATTCATATGCAGTCATTGAAAAACTATTATTTTAAAATTACAAACAGACACTTCAATTTTATTTATTTGTAGATAGATATGAAAATCTTGTGTCACTGTGTTTGTGGCCTCACTCCTCCGAAAGGGCTTAACCGAATTTAATGAATTTTAAGCGGACCCCGGGCTCCAAGGCTTTGGAAGTAATTGGTGCTCAGATGAAAGTTTAATTCGACATTTTCCAAATATTGTCTCCACTAAAAATTTCCTTTTGTATTATTGTTATTTTCTTCAGAAAAATATATAAGTATAATATTCTTTTATTTTCAGACTAAGTAGTGCAATTGCCGACAAACTTAAAGGTCTGTTCGTACTTTTCGCTGGCCACTTCATCAAAAACGCATCAGACCTCCTCAATTCTTGCAACAACAGTAAAACCGAAGATCTATACTTCGACTCAGAAGAAAAAAGTCTTATGCTGATCAGATCCATCATCAAAACTCTTCACACCGTGTTTCTTTACGATAGCCAGAGTTTCGTGAATAAAGACAGATTTGAAACCCTAATGCAACCAGTTGTTGACCAACTTGATAATACATTAGGAGGTATTCAGAGCCTTAAATCGAGAGCCACAGAGTACATTATCCCTTGTGTGGCTCAGTTTGCTGTGGCGACGGCTGATGATTCGTTATGGAAGCTATTGAATTACCAGATTTTGTTGAAGACGAGACATAATGATGCGGAGATAAGGTTTGTTTTTGTTAAGAACAGTTTTTGTTATCTTCACACCCTGGCTTCCATTCTCGAGTTGGGCTATAATCATCATCCTCCTTCGAGTTTTTCCGAAATCAGTTCGGGTCGGCTTTCAGTCTGACGACGAAACGGCCGATATTTTCCGTGACTCACTCCACAACTCACTGGCGATGTCGAAGTTTTGTAGTTAGACCAGTTGTCGGACTTTACCCGCAACGAATGCCACAGAAGTTCGTATGGGCTTTTTAAATATTGTTGATCAATTACATAAATCCTAAATCCACCGTTGAGCTAACAATTTGACTATTTTTTGTTGTTGACAGGTTGACTGCCCTGGACTGCCTTGTTGCCATGGCAACACAACTAGGAAGCAGTTGGCTACCTCTTCTAGCTGAAAGTGTACCGTTCTTGGCCGAGCTGCTAGAAGATGGTGATTCAAACATAGAATCATCCACCAAAGATGCGATTAGAAAACTTGAGCAGATATTAGGAGAACCTCTTGAAAAATACTTTTAGTTCAGTAAGTTTATTAGAAAATCTACATACTAAGTATGGGTTATATACATAATATAATGTTAAAGAAGAACATGGTTGTTTCATTTAAAATATTTTAAAATAATATAATACGAGAACAGAGTGTAAGTGGAAATTTCATATTTGGTTAGATATTTTTGTAAGAGTGACATCTAGCGGTATATTCTTCAACTGCATGAAGTTACTTAACAAACTAGTGACACCTATCCGGCAATGGTAGAACTATCAAGTTACTTCCTCCATTAGTTTACTGATTGTCAAGTAGATGGCACAAAGGACAGTAGAAAAAAATAGAAGCTTAAAAAATTGTGAAAATAAATTAATTTATAAATTAAGTGCTATTAGAATAATAACCTGTTAAACTAAAATAAATAATCAAATAATAAAAATAAATAGTTAACAATTTGTATGCATGCAAAAATACAGCTTTCTCTTATTTTTCCGCAATGTCTTTCATCATTATTTTCCTTAATCCTTCATTAACACTTCGGAAGTCCAGGGTTCGCTTTCCAACTATTACTTCTCCACTTCGCGCGTTCTTGGGCAATGCAATGTCTTTATTACCCTTGTTATATTAGACTTCTTCAAAATTAATCACGTTGTTTTCATTTGCTTCTAATCCGTTTTTTTCCGTGCGGAAATCCCCTCGGATACCTACCCCACAGCCGGCAAGCGGCTAAAACCGTGAACCGATAAAAACCGCACCATCTAATCACTACTGGTTTTGAGCATAGCGTATAAAGGTCTATGAGCATAGGTAGGTATTAGCCGTCACTGACAAATTGAAACAAAAACTCAAACATGACAACTCTCAGAGGATTAGTTTATGAAAGGTCAAAGCATGAAACCGCATATGGTGAAACTTTTATCAGCATGTGCCTTGTTAATTTGTTAACTGGAGGACTTATTCCGTAGTCTGGAGCCTGATTCAGTAAAATTATGTTTTTGAAACGTTTGATTTCAAAATCTAATAAAAGTGAAAAGTGATTCTAAAGGTTTAAAATAATCTCACGAAAACATAGGTTTTGTTTTGACAGATCTAACGGAATACCCATTTTTTTTTTATTGATTTTCTTTAGAAAAGCCCTATTACTATCGAGTTGTCGTCGACGTCGTTGCCAATTTTCTGTCACGGTTTTGGGTATGAAGGAGATGAGCTATCGAGTTGTTGTTTTCGGTAATAGATTTCGTGCTGGGGTGAACCATTGCCAGATAAAGAAAAAATCGCAAAAAATCGCAAAAGAAAAAATCGCAAAGAAAAA
The DNA here is from genome assembly GCA_946251805.1 of Cybosia mesomella. Lineage (NCBI taxonomy): Eukaryota > Metazoa > Arthropoda > Insecta > Lepidoptera > Erebidae > Cybosia > Cybosia mesomella. Next base: position 7,397,361 of record OX276389.1, read on the forward strand.
TAATCGCAAAATCGAAAATCCCTTGTACTCGTATTCGGCTGAGCTCGTCTCAGGAATTCAACATGTTTTACCTTTGTCTTTCAAATTGAATTAACATCATGCGCTTTGAAAACGTGGCGTTACTGAATCGGCCTCTGGTAGGTATAATAAAATTAAATAATAGTTTAAAAACCAAAAAACAAGCTTTAAAAAAACAATAGAAATAAAAATGTTAATGACTTCGACATTTATTTTATTGTTACAAAGCGTGGGGTGTTCGGTGATATTTTTAGGGATTTTCTTTAGAAAAGCCCTATTGCTATCGAGTTGTCGTCGACGTTGTCGTTGCCAATTTTCTGTCACGGTTTTGGGTATGAAGGAGATGAGCTATCGAGTTGCTGTTTTCGGTAATAGATTCGTGCTGGGGTGAACCATTGCAAGATAAAGAAAAAAATTTTTTTTTTTTGGATAGGTCTTCAAAAATGATATTGAGCTTACTAATATCATTTTTTTTTCATCTGTATATTTTTGGATAGGTCTTCAAAAATGATATTGAGCTTACTAATATCATTTTTTAGGGATTTTCTTTAGAAAAGCCCTATTGCTATCGAGTTGTCGTCGACGTCGTCGTTGCCAATTTTCTGTCACGGTTTTGGGTATGAAGGAGATGAGCTATCGAGTTGCTGTTTTCGGTAATAGATTCGTGCTGGGGTGAACAAGACATTGCAAGATAAAGAAAAAAAAAATATCCCTTGTATTCGGCTGAGCTCGTCTCAGGAATTCAACTTGTTTTGTAAGCTGTAAGTCCACGCTTTTGTACAATAAAATAAATCTTCAAGTCATTAACAATTATTTAGTACTTACTCTTTAGTTATTAAAGCGTGTTTTCTTGGTTTTTCAAACTGAGTTTATAGTCAATTTTTCATAAATGTAATATAAGTACATATTATCATCTCTACTAGCATTATGTGTGCAAAATTTTATATTAATCCGACGTTAAATAGAACTCAAAATTCGAGTTCAAAGGTTTCGTTACATACCTACATGCCAAGCTACTAAAAGTGAAAAGAAAATACTGAAAAGCTTTCGAATTTTGTAGTGCCCCAAAATCGAGTTTCAAGATCGGGAAGTCATTACATACAAACATACCTACATAGCAGTTAATAAAAGCATTTAATAAGTAAACTATAAATTGACAAAATTATGAGATTAAGGTAGGCAAAAGCAGTTCATTTTGTATTAATTCAATTCTAGTAGTAAAAGGTAACTGGGATAGACTGGATGCGCAAGGCGAAGGATCGGGTGCTATGGCCACAGATTACTAAATAGTTACTACGTAACAGATACTTTACTCAGTAGAAAAAATCCAATACCTACTGCTATAATTGACTACTCCGTCGCGTCATCAACCACTGCATGCTAAAATGTGCCTAAATGCTTAACCGTATAGTTGAGATTGCTTCGCACCGCGCGATCCCACAGCAATCGCAGGGCTGCCTCTTTGATAAAATTAAATTAACATAACTTTAAAATTGTATCGTTTATAAAATATATTTTTTATAAATTGGTGCTGACTGTGCAATACATCTAGATAAAACATAATTATAGAGGTCAGTGTGTAGGTAAAATAAATAAAAAATCTTTAAAAAGACGGATAGACACACCGACATGACGAATTTATAATAGATCCCAAACTAGGCAATCCTAAAATTTAATATTAGGAATAAATAATACTAATAAATACATTGAATGGTTATTAACATTTATCAATTTATTAATAAGAACTATAACACGGGGCGAGCTCAAGAATTATTTGACGATATCATGGAAAATGAACCCTTTGCAATATATTTATTTTTTATAACTTCAAACATCTTTAAATTAATTTTTCTTTACATAAACATTTACTTATATATTTTTTACAAATCGCATAAAACCGAATCATCCTAGTTTGTTTGTTTACGCTAACAGCGCGACAAGTTGAGACAGGTTGCCGCGCCTCGCGACTTGTCTTGGAAGTTTCGTAGGTAGGTTTGCGCGACTGTCCGTCAAATATTATCACAATTTTATTTTAATAATAATAGCGTTTTAAACATTGTTAAAATAGCGTTTAAGGTAAGTATGACGTTTCTATGTAACAAAAATATGTAAATCTGTGTGTGAAAGGCAAGCTAATCATGTATCATCTAGACTAGACCTATTAAAAATAATTTTGAAACGACAAAAAACAGTCATAGTTTATCACTTACCTTTATTCGTTGACAGGTAAATGGAAAAATGTTTTTTTTTTTATATATATTTAGGACACGTCAATTTGACTTCACCTCGCCTGATGGTAAGCTGAAGGTAAAGTCTCAGGAAAGAGGGTCACCATTACATACATGTACCATGTTAACAATGGTGGCATTCAGCTTGACGGCCTCATCAGAAGAGGATTGTCGTCGCAGCACCGCGTGACACCCACCGGTCCCACTAGTGCTGCGACCACAATCCCCCTGCCCGGCTATGCACTTGCTGATCCCTGAACGCAATCAAACCGAAATTGGATTACTATGGAGGGTTTTTCGCAATCGTGCACGGTGGTACCTACCCGGCCGAATTTTGTGACAAATTTGTCATCAAATTTCTACCACCAGTATTGTGTTTATCTCTTCTTTTACTTGATTTGCACCCATCTACAGCACATAAGGCACCAGACGGCATCGTAAATTTCCGCACGATAAAAAAAAAAAAAGGTACGCGTACGAACGGAGCGATTAAAATTAAACAGCTTGCGTGCGCTTCGCTAGCGAAAACCGCACTGAATTTGGTCCGCAAACGGCCCGAGGCCGCTCGGCCGGGCGGTAGGTAATTATAGCGCGCAAGTATATGGAGTGAAGGAGGCCTGCTATGGCGTACAATGGGAGAGGCCTATGTCCAGCAGTGTTCGTTAAACTGGTAATAAGTATTATCGGATGGGCAATTCTCGTATTTGTTTTGTTTGAATTGAATACACAACATTTTCTATATTTTACTTTTTTACGTTTAGGTAATAACAAAATTTTCTATAATTTCAACAAAAAATTCTTACGAGAACACCTTTTCCATTAAAACCAGATGCTGTCGTAACTAAATTTTGTTACGAGAACACCTCTTTTGACATTTGGGAGATCGACATGAGATCGAGACTAGACTGAGACTGAATTTTGAACATCTTTTTATAAGAAGAATTGGCCCTCAAGCCTCACGCACTCTATGTACTTGCGTGCTTAAGAGCACCTACTCGCCGAGGAACCTCCAGAACCGCTTTATTCAGTCGGGTTGTCAAGAGCCGTCCGCGTTCATGTAACGAATGCATTCATTCGAATTTTGTTGGGTTAGTAATCTATGCTGTTATATCTACTCCGTATGTAGTGTATGATTGCGAATCAAATAAGTCAAACAAAAACTTTTCTTTGTTCCACCTGCCTATTGATGAAGAAAGATATGTCATTTTGTAAATTCACGTTCGTTAAACAATGTTACCTACTTACAAATTCCGCCTACGTTTACTTTTATCGTTTGATACTGTAGTGAGAGACTTCCTATCCTTCCGGATGTCCCATGAAATTAACGGACACGGGTGCTTCGGTAAGTATCCATGGCGCATCCACCGGGATACAACGCCGCAGTGCCAGCACTGCGAAGATCCTGGCGAAGACACGGCGCTTCACACGTTGGTGGAGTGCCCAGCGTGGGCGAGTCAATGTCAGGATCTCGTTGCGGTCCTGGGCGTGGACGTTCTCTCACCGTGGTCTCCGACGGGAGCAGGTGATGCGCGCTAAAGAGGCGGTGGAGATGGAGCGGGAAAGAACCCTGCCCCCAGAGTTCCACAGTCTATCCGACCGGGACTACCGACCTCCATGATCGGGGCCTGGTGACGCCAATTGGCCGACTCGCCATCCTTAGAGAAGCAAGCCAAGACGGAGGCGTGTCGTGTGTATCCTACACACGCCTGCCCACTCACCGTCGCGGGATAAAACCCGACCCCACCAGTCGAGGCCGCGGTGGCGGCCAAAGTCCGCCGGTAACCGCCGGGAGGGCTTACCCGGGGTGCCAGGCAATGGACACTTGGGGAGAAATACCGTGTGGTTTTAGTCGGTCAGATTCCGACACGCCCACTCCATCGTGGGCACCGATGGGGTGAAGCCCGTTGGGGTTTCCACACGTTAAAAAAAAGAGGCTATTTAATAATAAAAGCAATCTGCTCTATTAATTATATTTTATCTAACTAGCGGCCTGCTGGATCCTGGCTTCGCACGGGAATACATTCGTAAAAAAGAAATCTTAGATAGGTACCTATCAAGGTTCAGGTAGGCTAATTAGCCTAGTTTTGAGTAACTTGAAACTTGTTTCTAAGCACCAGTACCGTATCTACCATGTAATCGTACGCGCCTTCATGCGAGGTAACGGTATCGTAATTTGTCATTATGTTTTTATCTGAATAGACACGTACAGTCAACGACAGAAGCCGCTTAACAAATACTATTTGAGGAATTATTTTTTTATTGAGAGAAGCAGTCCTAGCTTAGCATTACATTTACTAGTAGGTGCGTAACTCCAGTAGGGGTGCGAGGGATATGCTCTATGGGCAACCTTACACCCCGGCGTCTTTAGACCCGAGACGGCGTGCGGTTTCAGTTGGTTCAAGCCCGACATAACTGCCCCCGCTGGCCGGCGGGTGGGTATCCGAAGGGATTTGCGCACGAAAAAAAAAGAAAAGGTGCGTAACTCCAAGGTCAAGCGGCTGCACCATACTAATGACCGTAAAGATACTAGATAGATATTTGCACGCAGCAGTCGATCACGTGGATAAGTAGGCATCTAACTCGGACAAGTAGATTGATTTTCCAAGCAGTGATTTATCTGTACCTACCAACCTTGGTACAATTAGGTAATCTGTGGTATTATCATAAAACACTAGGCTCCTTCGTTTTCACTTGATCTTGATTGTGAAGTTCCTCTGACAAAAATTAACTATTATAATCTCAACCTCAGATTATATCAACATAACATTTAAAAGGTATGAAAACTTTTTAAATTCAAAAGGAAATGCATAAACCATGAACTCGCAGCCATAACGGGAAAAGTATTTTTAATTAAATTGAAAGAGCCTCTCAACTAGATATTATATTTTTAGGGATCCGTAGTGACGGGGACACGAGCCTCTTTATGAGGGAATACTAGATACGCTTTGCAAAAGAAATTTACTCACGGAGAATTTAATTAAAATATTTTTCAGTAGACGTACCTAATCTTGTAAAGCGTAAAAATGTACATGTAGGAGTATGTAGTGAAAGTAAGTTTACGCTCGACAGTGTAAAAATGCGTGTCTTAATTTATTAATATTCGCGTATAGATTATTTTCATTATTGGTTTTTGACCGCGGCTACACCCACCTGGATGTTGATCCAAAACTTATTTTTAACCCTAAGAAACATCGTTTTTATATGAGTGAGAAGTACCCTGTTTCGGTAAGTATCTGTGGCGCATCCACCGGGAGACAACGCCGCAGTGCCAGCACTGCGAGGATCCTGGCGAAGATACGGCGCTCCACACGTTGGTGGAGTGCCCTGCGTGGGCGAGTCAACGCCGGGATCTCGTTGCGGTCCTGGGCGTGGACGTTCTCTCGTTGGAGACCATGGTGAGGGCCGTGGTCTCCGACGGGAGCAAGTGGCACGCCGCCGCCTCTTTCTGCGAGCAGGTAATGCGCGCGAAAGAGACGGCGGAGAGGGAGCGGGAGAGAACCCTGCCCCCCGAGTTTCGCCCTCATCTACGCCCGGGACTACCGACCTCCATGATCGGGGCCTGAGGACGGCAGTTGGCGGACTCGCCGTCGTTACAGAAGCAGGCCGTGGCGGAGGCGTGTCGTGTGTGCCCTACACACGCCTGCCAACTCACCGAAGCGGGATAAAACCCGACCCCACCAGGCGAGGCCGTGGTGGCGGCCAAAGTCCGCCGGCAACCCTGGGGTTATCCTTTCGAGGGCTTACCCGGGGTGCCCGGCAACGGACACTTGGGGAGGACACCGTGCGTTTTTAGTCGAGACACGACATAACCACCCCCGCTGGCCGGCGGGGAGGTATCCGAAGGGATTTCCGCACGTTAAAAAAAAAGAAATGGTCTTCTTAAAAAGTTTTTTATGATACATATTCGTCAGGATTGTTACAAAAACATAATTCATTAAGGAAACATTAAAAATAGCGTGTGATTATAATTAACACACGCTGAAAAGACGTACGGCGTTAATGTTCTGAGGACGGTGTGATGTTTGCTGTCACGCGGAAGTGTCACGTGGTCTGTGATGTGGATACACCGAGGGATCAGTGCTTAACCACAATTAGAAATAAATATGTTTACGAGTATTTTAGGGACACGTTTTTTTTTAAGAATATTAGTAACCGAAATTACTAATATTTCCCCTAATCCCTCCAGCTAAGCTTTATTTGCTTGTGTTAGGAGTAGTTTCACGTCAGTAGTGTTATGGCCAGAATTCGAACCCGGGACCTCTCGATCGTAAGGTCGACTCCTTAACCGATAAGCTACCGACGGTCACATTAATTTTATTTGTCATGAAGTTTGCCAGTCACTATACTTGTACCTAAATATTTTAACTTTTTACCAAGGAGTGAAAAATTCTCCCTGAGTCTATTTTTAGGGATTTTCTTTAGAAAAGCCCTATTGCTATCGAGTTGTTCATTGAATTCCTGAGACGAGCTCAGCCGAATACAAGGGATTTTCGATTTTGCGTTTTTTTTTTGCGATTTTTGCGATTTTTTCTTTATCTTGCAATGGTTCACCCCAGCACGAATCTATTACCGAAAACAGCAACTCGATAGCTCATCTCCTTCATACCCAAAACCGTGACAGAAAATTGGCAACGACGACGTCGACGACGACAACTCGATAGCAATAGGGCTTTTCTAAAGAAAATCCCTAAAAAAATGCGCTGTGTAATATGTCCTAAAATAATTTATTAATTATTAATATCTCCTTAATGCGCTCTGGTACATTCGGAACTGCGATCTACACCGGGACCTAAACATGGACGACGTAGATCGTGTTGTACAAAAATATGCAGAAGTTCACCTCAAAGCCTCCATTTCTCATCATCATCATTTCAATGTTAATTCTGGCTGCACCCGAAGCTTGCATCCCGGCGTCTGAATACCTAAGACGGCGTGCGGCTCTAGTCAACGACGGCATTTCAACCCGAAGTGCCCAAGGGTTCCATAGCAGCTAGTAACATAATAATGCTTTTTAAATTTTAGGTAGATTTCGATGAAATTGATCTACCTATTGGTTTCTTGACTACTGTCGAATTTAAAAAAAAAATATTCATAGGAGGTCTAGTTATGACCCTCTGAGTCCGAAATGACCACTGGTCAAAAAGTTTATATATATATGTATGTATGGTTCCACTTCCCAAAATTTGCGGCACTCTCACGGTCGCATTTTTGCCCCGATTGCTTTCAAACTGCGGTCAAAAATTGCTTGGGTGTAAACTTAGTTTAAGTTCGTAAACGGGTGGAATCCGGCCTAAGGGGACGGTAGGGGCTCACTTTTTGTGAAATCAGTTTTTCCTCAAAATTTCACGTTCCATGAAAGATATTCGAACCGTTCTAATTTTATCCCACGTATACATGAATACCAACAACTTTTAATTATAAACCTATAAGATTAAAACTTTAACTAAAAGTGGAAGGGAAAAAAACCAACATTTTTCGGGGAAAAAATCATAACTTCTAACCGGTCGGAAATATTTTTAATCGATAGGCCATTTTTAAGTCTAAAATAAATGTCTGAAAAGTTTTTCGCTAAAAGTGACCGTTTTCGAGAAAAAAAAAAATAAACATGTTAATAAAATAATATTAATTGCTTCACGAAATCTACCTGTGCGTTCCCCCTGCGGGAACGGATTTTTTATATTTGAGTTGATTGAATGAAAGGTAAATTGTGGTTTACAATTTACGACGTATTAAAAAAAACTACGTACCTACTAGATCTCGTTCCAACCAATTTTCGGTGGAAGTTTACATAGTAATGTAGATCATATATTTTTAGGGATTTTCTTTAGAAAATCCCTATTGCTATCGAGTTGTCGTCGACGTCGTCAACGTCGTCGGTGTCGTCGACGTCGACGTTGCCAATTTTCTGTCATGTTTTTGGGTATGAAGGAGATGAGCTATCGAGTTGCTGTTTTCGGTAATAGATTCGTGCTGGGGTGAACCATTGCAAGATAAAGAAAAAATCGAAAAAAATCGCAAAAAAAAAACACAAAATCGAAAATCCCTTGTATTCGGCTGAGCTCGTCTCAGGAATTCAACTTGTTTTAGTTTTATCATTCTCTTATTTTAGAAGTAACAGGGGGGGGGACACATTTTACCACTTTGGAAGTGTCTCTCGCGCAAACTATTCAGTTTAGAAAATAATGATATTAGAAACCTCATTTTTTTTAAAACATTATTTTTCAAGATCTATCTATAGATAAACACGTATGTGTAATGGGTTTGATGAAAAAAATAAATGTTTTTTTTTTGGGAGAAAATTTTAATGCGGTTCACAGAATACATCTACAAACCAAGTTTAAACAGCATACTTCTTATAGTTTCGGCAAAAAGTGTCTGTGACATACGGATGGACAGACAGTCAGAAATGACCAATCTATCAGGGTTCCGTTTTTTGCCATTTGGCTACGGAACCCTAAAAAGGGGTCCTTCCCCTCTGATGTAGCTTATTGCTTATCCTCGTGAGGAAAGCCTACACCAGACCCTCGTTCGTTAATCAGTAGGTGTACCATCTCGCAGGTGCGGGTTTGGTCCCCAAGATCTTGGTGGGGCCCCATACACCCAAAAGCCTTTGACCAATCGGCTGAACAGATCTGGATGAAATTTGGTACAGGGATAGATTATAGTCTTAAGGCTTTCACAGCCAGCGTTGCATGTTGAATATACTGCTTCCGGGCTGTTTGGCCGTGGTCCATAGGAAACTTGTGTTCCAAACGTTTCGTCGATCACTACTGTCGACATCTTCAGTGGTTCAGGTCCGGGCGCCTACGAGTGCGGAGAACCCTCCTCGGCGGCGACTTCTCTGAGACTGATGTAGAGGTTCGAGTCACTAGCGTATTTATAGTCTGGCAAAATACATAGACTATCTTTTGGTATAGGTTGCAGGAACAGCGTGCAACAGTTAGTATCAAATAAAAAGTAAGTTTAAAGTGTGTACTTCTTACAAGTATTAAACAAGGCAATTGCCGAAGCGTACAGGAAAATAAACACGTTGTTAGCACATTATTGTTAGTATAATTTATTTGACGATAAATAACACTTAGCACTTACGGGCGCAAGCTACCCATGGATTTTATGTTTCTACACAAAGTAATCCAGTTTTTGTTTTGCGGGTGAATAAGGTAGGTACATTGTTTGTTGTTTTTAAGAGACCGATATTTTGAGAAATCCATGGATTCTCCGTGCGGGTGCCGGGTCCATCGCGTTGCTGAGTTGGGAACTCGGGACAGTGCCTGGGACTTGCGACCCAAGTGTAGGTTTAGAAGGGGCCCTTTTTGTTGATGTACATCAACACTCACCTTCACTACCCAAGTTCCCCTTCCAGCCTAACCAAATTTGATGCGAACCTACTAGTGCCGCTTTAGACATTCGTCCTAGTAATGAGCTATTGTAGCTCTCGATAGGCCTAGATCTTTAAGTAGGTTATAAAGAGATTTGGCTGGTATACCTCTCGCTCCCACTTCCACTGGATACAAATTAAACACGTAGCCGTTTTTGATTAATTCGTTTGTGGAGATCATAGTATTTATTTTTCTTTATTGTGTGGTCCTTCGGTATATTTGTTTCCCACGGTAACAGTACCACATATTTTATCGTTTTCGAATAAAGAAATATATCAGGTCTAGATGACGAAACCCCAACATCCTCCGGAATTTTATAGTGCTTTTCATACGTGTCGATTAGGAGAGTCCAATCTGGGGCAGTATCTAAGTTTAAATAAAGTTTGTTCCTGGATTTTATGGATGAACCTTCAGCCACAAAGTTGATAAGACGTCTGTTACTAGTCGATCCTTTTTGGGCTCTAGCTACTGCCAGGCTCACTGCTTCACGTATGATGATAAGCACCTTATCGTGGCGGCGCGGCGTGAGTATTGGCCTCTATCGAGAAGCATCCTACATCCTACTAATATGTGCCTAGCCGTCCCTAATGGCTCGCCACAAGTATAACGTTATATTTCTGTGGCCTTCCCCCACCTTACTAGGTTACTCTGGTCTGGGAGGGCCATCCGAAAGACGTTAAGATAGATTTTTTTTTAATTTAAATTTTTTTTTATTTCATAAAGAGAAAGTATGTATATCCATCGAGTATCCTTTCCTATTTTGTCCAAATTCAGATTTATTTCTTACTTCCATGAAAAAAAAACATGAAAATATACTTATGACAGTGAATCGCACTCATCTTTTCTTCACGTGTGAAACCTTTTTTTTTTGCGTGCGGAAACCTCCTCAGGCTACAGCCACACCTCACCGGAGCCAACGATGAGGTGGATATGTCGAATTCGAGCCGACGAAAACCGCACGGTGTTGCGTCACATCGGCCTGTGCGGACGATGAATCTGGTTTGCCTTAGAGAGGATATCCTAGAAACCCCGACCGACCTTGCCCGTCAACATAGGCGACCCCGATGTGTTGTTGGGTAATCAAAATCAGACCATCTCCTCTATAGAAAGGCGCACGCAAAACCACGATGCGCCACCACCTGCTTGCTTCTGCTAGGTCAACGAAAGACCCCTACCGTCATCACCCCCAGGCTGGAGACGGCTAGCCCTCCCCGGTTCCTTTTCCACCATCTCTTTAGTACGCATGCTGATGATGATGATGAAAGCCCTATAGTATGGTCACTGGCCGAAGTACAGGCCGGAGGCAAAAACACAAGACAAAAGGATGCCATTATATTGTACTAGCTTTTGCCAATTTTTTTACTCATTCTGTTCCCGCTACCACTTCCCGTGGGAACCTATCCCAGGGATAAAAAGCCGTTGTGTTATTCCAAACTAACCTAACCTTTCAGCCAGTTTTGCGTGAAAGAGTAACAAACATCCATACATTCAAATATCCAAACTCATTAACGTTTATGTTATTGGTAGGATAGGATTTACAATTTTCACCAGGAAATCAATACTTCTAAAAATGGTAGTTTTTCCAAGATCGAGTCGAGCAAGCTGAAAAACAAAATATTCTTTCGGCTTGCTTGTCACCTAAATTTATTGCGTGCATAATAATTTAATACTAATACAACCAACTCTAGCTTGACACTTCTATATTGAGTAGAGGCGAGGTTCACAGCAATCCAATTGAACTAATGCATACGTCTACTCCCCGTAAACGCTACAACGTCGCTGAATCTGAAGAATTACACAAGCGTTATATTTGTGGTGTTGTTATTATAGTCTGAGAGGAGACGGTAAATATCCGTATTGCCATTTTTAAAGAGTACTAGCTATCGAAATTACTAGTATTGATAGATTATAACTAGGTCTGCAATTCATTCTGCTGTTGCCAAAATTGAGCGAAGCAATTTCACCAGTACTTTTTCTAACGGTGATAATTCGATACCCTTACGATACGATACGATAACCTTAATTTAACGATACTTAATTTAATTTTTGTTCATTGAGATATCAGATTTTAATTATTTTTTCCGGTGATCAATCCTTCATGTCCTTCCCATCAGTAACATCTTTGCTTGTTTGAAATTTCATTACAATCAGTTCAACCGTTTGGGAGGAGAAGATGGTCTAACGAAATACATGAGTCGTCTAAAAGAGAGCTACACTCTTTCAGAGCTTTGCTCAATTATTTTTTAGATATAGATATATTTTCAGGCATAAGGCATAAGGAGTCATAATCAAAGCAAAATCGTACGCTTACGCTTTTCTGGGGGTTTTAATCAAGGGCTTACCTCAGTATGGAGTCATTGTCAATGGAAATGGAGTTGTATTGGTTACACTCTCCGAAGGGACATACGCTCCGTAAAGATTGCCATTATAAAAATGAGGTATTGGATGCATGCAGCCTAGTATTAGTAAGTTCTTAATAACATTTTTATTTTAGTTACTTAGAAATCGTGCCGTCGGCTCTGTGGCTATAAAGATAATAAAAATTCAGACACGATGACGAAAATACTAAGTTATTTTATGTCTTTTGGAGTATATTAAATAGATAAAATAGTTTCGTGCATTATGTATGTACCGCTATCATTTGATGCGAATAAACTTGGAAAACATATGAGTATATGGGGTCCCATGAAGATCTTCGGGGTCTAAGACAACCTCACCTGCAAGTTCGGTACACCTGACTATGACGGGGCTCTGGCGCGGTTCCGCTTGTGGTTAATGTGTAAGTTGCTCCTGTAAAAGTCAACCAAACCAAATTATGGAAAGGAAGAGAAGGCGAGTGGACCCCGGGCTCCAAAGTGCGAGCTTTGAATGCAACTGGGACAGACACTCAGATGAAGAAGTGTAAAAAGTATATATATATAATTGGTAGGAAGGTTAAATTATCTGGCTTCCCGGGAAAAAACGAAGTTAAAAAAATGGTCGTGGGTTCAAGTCCCGTTCTAGATGTTCTCTTTTCCGATCTTAATCTTTAGAAAAAGTAAGCATACAAAATGCTTAAAAATTTAATTGAATTAATTAGGTGGAGTCATCAAAAAACAATGTTTAAAAATGACTGTAAAGTTATTCATTGTTTCCGTAGTTCGCAAGAATTACGATGGCTCCAGCGTCGCCTTAAGACGTATATAATATATCGGAGAATTTCCAATATCTGGGACGTGTCTAGATAGCTCAGCTGGTCAGAGCATTCCCCCTGTAAGGGACTGGTCGCGGGTACAAGTCCCGTTCTAGATGTTCTCTTTTGTCGATCTAAATCTTTAGAAAAAGTAAGCATACAAAATGCTTAAAAATTTAATTGAATTGAAAAAATGTAACGACCAATTCCTCTAACTATCTATCAATCAATCAATCAATTGTAATAGGCTACTATTGCAATCCACTGCTGGACATAGGCCTCTCCCATTTTACGCCATAACTATCTATACTATCATAAAATTGAAAATTAGTTGTCTGTACATTGGAGATATTTAAAAAAAGTACTTGGCTTAAATGAACGAATCCAAGCACAAATTTTATTTTTTTGGTATTTTTGTCTGTTTATTCGCGATGGACGGTAAAACTACTGAACGAATTTTGATGTGAACTTTTCTAATAGAAAGATCTTGGTTAGACTTAAAATCTGCTATATGTTTGATTGAAAATAAGTAGAACCAGAGATATGACCAAAAAAACATAACCGACTTCAGCGCGGGTGGAGCCGTGGGCATCAGTGGCAGACACCACTGATGCCCACGGTGGCAGATACTATTCGGTGGCAGATACTGAACAGTGGCAGATACTATTCGCGATGGACGCAAAAACTACTGAACGAATTTTGATGTGAACTTTTCTATTAGAAAGATCTTGGTTAGACTTAAAATCTGCTATAATGTTTGATTGAAAATAAGTAGAACCAGAGATATGACCAAAAAAAACATAACCGACTTCAGCGCGGGTGGAGCCGTGGTGTCTGAATCTCGAAAACGGCTCCAACGCTTTTCATGAAATTTTGCATGCAGGGGGTTTCGGGTGCCATAAATCGATCTAACTAGGTTTCATTTTTTGAAAACTTGGAAAAAAATACCGTGAAATCCTCTGTCATTTATCTCTCTGCCAGGTATTTAAACTTATGTGGTTTGGAAATGACGCGATGTTTCGCGGCTCTCTCCTGACTGAAATGTTATCATAAAGAACTTTTTATTTACGAAGTACACCCACTTGATAACTGGCTGGCAATAACTTCAAAAAACTATTATTCTAGACTCACAAAGAATTAATCTAGGTTTAAAATCTAGTACAACTGAAGTCCGAGATTAAACTACCACTACAACTGCCCACAACAGGATTGTTGTTTGGACTTACATACAGCTGACAAGAATGGTGAACACCTATTCCACCCACACCTCAATTAGTGTGACTTCTGTAGAAAAGGATCAGCAGTAGCTTATTAAGATCCCAGATTATGTGACCATTATACACAACTAGGGAAGACCAAGGGATAGTTAATTTGGCCCTTGAACCCGCATGGAAATTTATCTGAAGTAAGTTAGAAAAGAAGAAAGAAAAAAAAAATTCTGCATACACACAATTAACATAAAACAATATAAATTGATAAATAAATAACATAACATAACATAAACTCACGCCTATATCCCCGAAGGGGTAGGCAGAGGTGCTAGCACCCACGTTTCGCCAGTTTATATTTTAGGTCCCAATGTAATAGGTAGCGAGCCTATTGCCATTAACCGGGCACTTATAAACCTGCGAGAAATACACACATAACTTCGAAAAGCATCGAAAAGTCATTGGTGTGTGCCATGGTAATACCTGGGATCAAACCCGGGACCTCGTCTTAGCAATCCTTTACCCATACCACTAGGCTACCGCGGTAAATTAAATATCTTAAAATCGTACAAAAATATCACTAGGGCCATAAAAGCTACGCATACCGTTAGATAAGTTGGATAAGTTAAAATTAAAAGGGCTCATTTCCGTCCTTAGCAAAAATGCAAATTATGCAAACTGAAAATAAATCAGAACGGTAAACCAAAATCATTAGGTACCTATAAGTCATGGCCTCCCGGAACCACTCAGCCTTATCGTCTATGCTGGACCTCCGACCTCCATGAGCGCAGGCCTGGGGGTAGCAGGTGAGGCGGCCTTTTACCCCAGCAGAAGCAGGCCGGGGCAAGACGGGGACACCGTGGTTCCCAAACCCGAGGGGGCCATCTCGAAACCGGAGATGGCCCAGGGTCAGTCGGGGTGCGAGGGATATGCTCTATGAGCAACCTAACACCCCGGTCTTAAGACCCGAGACGGGGTGCAGTTTTAGTCGGTTCAAACCCGACATAACCGCCCCCGCTGGCCGGCGGGGGGTATCCGAAGGGATTTTGGCACGAAAAAATAAAAGGTACCTACAAGTCATCAGCATCTTTCTAGCGGATTTGCTGAAAGTGGACCTACACTTTGGAGCCGGGTCCGCCCTCCTACACTTTCTCAGCTGGCTCGTCTTAGCTTTTATGGAAATGACTGCTGTCTGTACCCCTAAACCTTGGAAGGGAAGCCAATGCCAGAGCCTCGTCCGCTAATTAGCAGGTGTACCGGTTTGCAGGTCAGATTGGCTCGGGCCGCGGGTGGTGGAGTTATAATGATAACGGCCTTTGTGGCGTAGCGGTAGTGCATTCGACTGCTACGACAGGGGGCGCCGCCGGTGCGATTCCTGCTCAGTGCAAATATTTGTATGCATGAATATGTCTATTTGCATTGGTCTGGGTGTTTCCATGTATAATATGTATGTATTTACAAAAAAAAGTATATAAGTATGTTTATCCGCATTCTGGAACCCATAACACAAGCTAGTTAAACTATGCTTACGTTGGGTCTAGAAAGCGCTAGAATATTTATTTATTTGTAAGTATATTTGCTATGTAAGTGATATGAATCAAAGAGATTCTGTTGAAAGTGAGCTTTATATACTCCCATAATTGTTTTCTACAGAGCTATGCAATCACACTAGCAGTGTGTGACTATTACAGAGTGGATTTTCTCGCTAGTTGTTCAGCCACAATCTTTATTTGAAGAGAAATTGGATGCAGTCCAACTGGAAATCAGATAACTGGCTCCACGACGTGATATATATGATGGTAGCTTCTCTAGGTTATTTGTATATGGAGAAGGGTCTGTTAACATAATTAAGCTTTCGCACGATTGGTCCATTTTTGATTACTACTAGAGTAGAAAATGAACACAATGACTGCGTAATGGTAAGCGATACGTAACTACTAACTAGAAGTGTCTCTCTTAAAAAGGGAAAAGAGAAGAGATCAGATGAATCCCAAAACCTATGCTTCCAGTTGACCTGGAATTATCAATTTTGGTTAAGAGCAAGGTCTGACAGTACAAGTGAAGGGAAAATGCCGAAAAACAAAAAAGTAAAAATTGAGGTAAATTTTGGTACTTATAATTTTTAGTGAAAATCTAATTTAGCACATATATTATCTTTTTATCGTGTTGACTTAGGATTTTGATTTTTATACACCTAATACCGACTATAGACCTCAGTATCTAGTATACATTTCAACTTGATAGGTCCGCCCATCCCTGAGAAAAGCGGTGGTGACACACGGACAGACGGACAAGAGAGTGATCTTATAAGGTTTCCTTTTTTACCTTTTGAGGTACGGAACCCTGAATGATTTTTGATTTGATGCCCGACATAACCTTCCCCGCTGGCCGGTGAAAAAAAAGGTACGGGAACCTAAAAACCCGACTGCTGTTGAGAAAACCGTAATAAGTTTGATTGCAGGCGGGACCCATTAATAATATTTTGGTATTTTCTGCAGCAGTTGGGTCTTTGATTTTGTTATTCATCTTTAGGGTGTTATTAGGATCCAACCAAGAACTTCGGAACCCAAGTCAACCTCACCTGTAAGCCGATGGCACACTTGCTGACCGACGGACGAGGCTTTGACGCAGGCTTTCATCTCAGGGATTCTTTTTTTCTATAGTCTTGACGTGGTCAAAGCCTACTCTCTAAATTATTATGTTAACTAGGCTGCAACTGCTTTATTGTGTTAAAACCCCCTCAGGGTTAGCTGCTTCTTTATCTAATTCTTAATTCTATGTGTTCACGCTTTCATTCTTGTCCTCTAGTACCATACAAGTTCTCGCTTTTATACCTCTCGTACTTTCATTCCGTTCCTTTCGTACTATTGGGATATGGGGTACGGTAAGGGGACTATATTTTTGTTGGTTTTTATTTTTTCTCTCTTTTTATCTTATCTGCTAACTAATTTCTTTATTACTATTTTTACTACTATCTTATTAATTGCTACTATCATTACATTTTTACTTTTATTATCTCTTGTATACATTAGTTTCACTTGTAATTAAGTACAATATACAATATGTTTGCTAGTTCTTATAATTATACACAGGTTTGATTTCTTTTAAATATAAACAAAAAAGTTTAACCTTTTTGCCAGGCATACAATTATTTTGGAGATATGGTCCCCGTTTTAGTAGGGAAGTAGAAATGGAGCTGAAATAAATACTGGAACTACTGGATAAACTTTACTGTATAATTAAACGAGTACATTGTGAGTCAAATAATAAATTAAATATCCAAACACTGAAAACCCATTGATGTAAAAAAACCATTTCACCATCAATGTCATAATGAGCAGACGCGTCTATTCTTTTCTTAAACATTGCCTGCATGAGATTATTACGTACTATTTTTAATATTCACCCTTTTTACTATGTATCCTTTCAGGGTTAGGGGGTCTGACGGCAGTTAAACCGAGAGGAGGAAGAATAAGCGGAGCCCTCCGAGGTGAAAGCCTTGGATACAACCAGGGCCTTTATTCTACTATTTTACGTTAAAGCAAGCCACTGTAATACCACTGTCATTGTAAAAATGCAATTAATTTTATACTTTATCAATATAACTTTAAAGTCTAAAATTGAATGAAGAGAGTTGGTCACACATTTTCATTCGACCTAGAAAAAAATATTTTATTGTTTTTAGACGATATTTTTTTATGATGTTAAAAATCTAAAATAAAATGTAATTATTTTAGTGAGTGAAATGACAAGTGACTTGCTTTCAAACAAAATTTCAGAAGTTGGGCCCAGGAACAACGCAATGATGATATTCTACGACATTCTAAATATTCTGATGATGATGATGTATTGATATTTGACAGTCTCTGTGGCATAGCGGTAGCATGCGACTACTACGACAGGGGGTGCGGGTTCGATTTCCGCTCAGTGCAAATATTTGTATGCATGAATATGTCTATTTGCATGTTTCTATGTATAATATGTATGTATTCACAGAAAATGTATATAAGTAAGTTTATCCGTATTCTAGAACCCATAACACAAGCTAGTTAAACTATGCTTACTTTGGGTCTAGAGAGCGTTTTGTAGAATGTCGTAGAATATTTATTATATTATATTTTAATAACACACAAACAAAACATTAAAAACTTGTTCTAATAGCACAGCGACCTGAATATGGAAAAAAACATCTTATTAAATAACTTCATTGTAAGTAAAAATTAATAATCTCCCCAATGACTAAGTGTACAGACAAATGCTTAATTACTTTATTTTATTACTGAATTTATTAATCGCCAAGGATTGCCAGCGATTACTCACGGAATTAATATACAAATCCCTTGCGATTGCAAAGTAGCCAGCTTGTTGATAATAGATCTTGTTTATTATAAGCAATAAGCAATTTGAAGGTTCTCAATTTGTTAGTTTTGAACTTTAGTAGATAATGTTAGCACGAAATGATTATTCGAATCATCCTGTTTATATTTACTTGATAAAGCAATTATTATCTGTTAAGACAGATTTTAGATAAGGATCGTAGTACAAACAAGGCTACTGCGTAGCTGGAAATGGATAGAAGTATTCACAGGTTATGGCTGAATTTCACTAGGGAAAATCTGTAGTTACTATTTAATGAAATTCATTGAGTGAAATTTGCATAGATTGCGGTTACCATCATTAGTAGAATCAGATGACTGTCATACTGAATTTCGAAGTTTAAAATAGCGATGAACTGTAGCCCTAAAGTACCGAAACGCGACTCACGGTAGTGCGAAAGTGCGCCACATCGATACCCATAATTTCGAATGTTTTCCACAGCGAAGCACGGTAGTGCGAAAGCATTCCACATCGAGTTATTTATCTGTCACGCTTGTTGTGGTCACAGTTCTAACCTAACCTAACCCTGCCGATTTCAGTGATGTAAGAAAACCACTAAGAGTATGTTTCGCACTACCGTGCTTCGCGGTGGAAAACATTCGAAATTATGGGTATCGATGTGGCGTACTTTCGCACTACCGAGAGTCGCGTTTCGGTACTTTAGGGCTACAGTTCATCGCTATTTTGAACTTTGAAATTCAGTATGACAGTGAAATCAGATTACCGTACTTTTTTTCTTATTTCAGGTATCTTTAATACTGGCTACTGCATAGTTAAGGCTTGATACCGCATCCCGCATTCCCACATCTTTCAGCGCTCCTCCTTCAAGTAGGCTTCCCTAAAGACAGGTGTTTTAGACAAGAATTTTTCGAAAATGAGAAGTCCCTGAATTCTGAAAAACATATATATTCTAAGCTATTCACATAACATAACTTCACGCCTGTATCCCCGAAGGGGTAGGCAGAGGTATATTACACACCCACGATTCGCCAGTTATGTTAAGGTCCCAATGTAATAGGGGGCGAGCCTATTGCCATCTACCGGGCATATTATTAAGCGAGCGATAATTAACACTTATTAATGCACACATAACTACGAAAAGTCAAAGGTGTGTGCCCAGGGCGACTGGGGATCGAACTCGAGACCTCGTCTCAGCAGTCCGTTACGTACGCCACTGGGCTATCGCCGCTTGTTAAACTTTAGTTAAGTTTGAATAGCTTGCTAAGCTATTCAAAGTAGTATTTTCGGATATCTGATACATGATGAGTTTTACTTTCCTGGATAGAAGTTGCTCTCAAAGATTGGGCTAACCCAAAACGGATTCCAGTTTTCAGTCAGTTGTGTTCAAGTTAGGCAAATAAAAATGATACCAAAATTAAGGTCATTGATACGAGAGTGAAAAATGGTTATCAAAATTTTCATAAATTCCGTATTATACCATGAAAATTCAAAATACCCACGTTTTCTATTATGCCTTTTGCCTCTTGTATTTTCTGTTTAATTCATGCCTTAGACTGCGTTCAACCCTACCATTTTAATGTCAACATAAAAAGTTGAATTGTGCCAACTACCATCTAATGTAAATCTTTAGGCTTTTACGGCCGGCGTTTCATGTAGAATATACTGCTTCCGGGCTGTTTGGCCGTTGATCAGTCGCAGAGAAGTCACCGGTGAGGAGAGTTCTACGCACTCGTCGCCGCCTGGACCTGAACCACTAAAGATTTCGACCGCAGAGATCGACGAAACGTTTGGAACACAAGTTTCATATGGACTATGGACGGCCAAACAGCCCGAAAGCAGTATATTCTACATACCATGTAATGATTGGAACGTGACAATTAACACTACATGACTTGACTCACTAGATTTTAATACACACGAGGTATCTAGCCTATATATAAATCTGTGGAAGTATTAGTAGCTGACAGACTGATTTAATTTTATAAGCTGATGAACAATAGTTGCTAATTGAACCTAATATTAGTTCAAAATCTATTATATTATACATACATTATTACTAAAAGCTAATACTGAATCAAGCCACAATATATATTGGAACAAAACTTTGTGTAAGGCTCGTTTATCAATTTGTTGGATACAAAGTTGTGAACTTAGAGGCGTACCTATTAAAGTATAAGGGGAAACTTTTGTAAAGTAACACAAAAACTACAATTAATTACTCACACCAAACTTCTGGTTACTTATGAAACGCCCGCCCTCCGTAGTTTGCAGGGATTTCTCGCATAACCTCAGGGACGTAGCGACAGCTGTGCAGAAGTTAAGGGTTCAATTCCATGGTTGAGAAAATATATTACTGCGTTTTTCGTTAGGTAATTCTCATATAGCCATTGATATATAGTTATATATAAATCTTAAGGCTTTCACGGCCGGCGTTGCATGTAGAATATACTGCTACCGGGCTGTTTGGCTGTGGTCCATCGGAAACTTGTATTCCAGACGTTTCGTCGATCACTGCGGTCGACATCTTCAGTGGTACACGTCGGGACGCCGTCGAGTGCGGAGAACCTTCCTCGGCGGCGAACTCGGTGCGACTGATGTAAAGGTCCGAGTCACTGCCGTATTTATAGGCGCAATGGGAGGGGGCAAACCACGTGATAGCTCTTGATTGATTGAGAGCTGCGCAACCGATGCGCTCGATACTGATTGGTCGAGGCTAAGCAAGGGGGATACCGGGGATGGTGGCAGCTTCGTCATGTTTGAATTGTGATGACGCGCGGCTCTCAGTGGTGGATACCAATCTTTTTTTTAAAATTATTAAGATGCTTGAATATTTCGATGGCTTCTTGACATAGCCGTGGGAAGAATTGTGAAGTGGTGGCTAGAACTTCGACTAGTGCCTCGACCAATCAGTATCGAGCGTATCGGTTGCGCAGCTCTCAACCAATCAGGAGCTATCACGTGGTTTGCCCCCTCCCATTGCACCTATAAATACGGCAGTGACTCGGACCTTTACATCAGTCGCAGCGAGTTCGCCACCGAGGAAGGTTCTCCGCACTCGACGGCGTCCCGACGTGTACCACTGAAGATGTCGACCGCAGTGATCGACGAAACGTCTGGAATACAAGTTTCCGATGGACCACGGCCAAACAGCCCGGAAGCAGTATATTCTACAAGATATATAGTTACTTTGTTACTGAAACAAGCTCAAACGGCCGATCGGATCTGGCTGAAATTTGGTACAGCGATAGGTTATAGTCGGAAATAACATAGTCTACTTTTATCCCTGGAATAGGGTCTCGTGGGTTGTAGTAACGGGAACAGAATGCCACGCGGGCGGGGCCGTATACAATAGCGAGGTAGTACTATATACATCACTGCTACCCAGCACAAAGTCTGAAAATAGTCCCTCTGGCTATAACGTTGCTACGTTTGGATGCTTCCAAAATAGTTATTTAAGTACTTAGGAAGTACTTACTTACTAAAGACACGCAGATGTTCCAGGTACATTCTCATCATCTTTCGAACCTTTTACCACTACAGTTAGAGTGTTAGAGTCGACTTTTGATATTTTCCGTGTAGTGACTTCCATTTAACCTCCACAACCATACGTACTTACTGAGTACCAGAGGTTCTAATTTGTGAAGTAACACCACGAAGCCCCCTCCTTCGTTCTCTAACTAAAAATATCTGGGACACCTCTTTACGCAGTTGAAATAAAAACAACTTTTGAGAGCAGAATCATTCATATTTCCAATCACGTTGTTCGGCAAGCACGGAGTTTGGGAAAAAAATTGAACGCGTCTTAAGATAAGCCTTGGGACGTGCAGGGTTTTGAATATTTGGCTAAATTAATTTGTTGTTATAGGTACAATAACAATCTTTCTTATATATAAAAATGAATTGCTGTTTGTTAGTCTCGCTAAAACTCGAGAACGGCTGGACCGATTTGGCTAATTTTGGTCTTGAATTATTTGTGGAGGTCCAGAGAAGGTTTATAAGGTGAATAAATATGGAAGTTGTTATCGATTGAGGCAGTACGAAGTCTGCCGGGTCAGCTAGTTTAGTAATAAATTTAAGTCAACATTTCAATTCATTGTTTTTATACCACTTACGTGGCAGACGAGTACACGACCCACCTGATGGGAAGCGGTTACCGTGGCCTAAGGACGTGTTCAACACCAGAGGCATCACACTCGCTGACCCTGTAGAGACCTTCTTATGCCATTCTTGAAGAACCAATGTTCTTTTAATTATCACAGTGTTAGTCTTGGTTGCAACCAAAGCTTGTACTTACTTTAAAACCCGAGGTCCGCTCTCCTACTCATTCTGTTGATTAAGTTTATCTTGAACTTTACGGGAGCTACTGCCGTCAGACCCCCAACCCCTCGAGGAAACCTCCGGAAGCCCCAAAGATCTTGGTGGGGTTCCAGATACCCTCTAGAAAATGAGTTTAGCTGTACAGTTAAAATCAAAACGTCCACCTAGTCAAAAAAATTAATCCCAAACAAGATAGAATACATTACCATATCCATTCCAACACGAGAAGGTTGTTAGATCAGTACACACCTGCGTTTTTAGTTGTCAACTTCCAATACCTTAAAGCTACCACTCATCATCGTTAGCATATCATTACAAAGTTTCCATAAACCATGAAAGTACTAAGGAAACCATCGTCGATTAATGGAAGCTCAGATTGTTCACACCATTTCATTAATTCATCTGTAATGGTGAAAGTTTTAAATTCTACCCTTGAGGCACTTCAGTTTACACATCGTGAGCGTTATGGTAGAAGTTGTACTGTGAGTAATGAAATACGTACATAGACTCACTCCTTTCTCCCAATATCTGGGTTTTCTTATACCCAGTTTTTCATTTTTTATAATTAGGGTATTACTGCAATGTTATGTGAGTGGGCTTTAGTTTGTTGGGCCATTATATCTGTCACGAAGACAAATAATTCGCACTAACATATGTCGAGCTGATCTGCTGTCTCACCATTAATGGTTACCGCTAGTGTCGCCCTCACACTTGTCGCGTTTTTGTTTGTCGCAACTATGATACAGAATCTCCCTCGGGGTAGACAAAGATAGCCTGATATTTGTTTCTATCCTTGTACTTCACAAAGTTTCTCTCTTTCACATAAACCTTCTGTTTGTCTTGGCTGATGTTTCTGTTTAACTTGTCTCTATTTCAATGAAGTGTAGACAGCTTTCTTCCGTCGTAAATCTAATGGTCAGGTTAGGACACTTCGTTTTAAAACTCAGACGACCCAGTATTTTTTATTATTATTACTGTGCAGAGATTCATTGTTAAAAAATGCAAAGACTATCATTCTAATCCTGTTCAACTAGGGGTATAAAAATTGTCTACTATTATTTCTTCAGTGGAATTTGAAATGATAGCCAGAAGAAGCGAAAGCACTCTTCATCTAGGGGTATAAAAATAGCGTACTACCTATTTCTCAGATCTACTAAATATACACAAAAAAATTCATAAGAATCGGTCAAGCCGTTTTCGGAGGACACACTGTCATCGCCATCCTCATAGCGATTACCCAGTGCCGTTCAAATTTTTGAGTTTTGGAGCCTATAGGGTCCCCTTATTTGTAAGTCGGCTTTTCCAGGAGCGACTGTCGCCTGACCTCCCAACCTCTAGAGAAAAGCCTGCGACAGAGCCTCATACGTTGTTTAGCGGATGCACCGACTAGCAGATGAGGTTGGTTTAGGCCCCATAGGCACAGATTACTAAATAGTTACTACGTGCCAAAGGTGTTGCCTATCAAAACCCATTTAAATTTTAATATTATTAGATTTTTTATGTTTTTATTTTGCAGCTGAACCCATAAAGCGAAATTCAATTATTGTTGTCACATTTTGAGAGCAGTATTATGTTGAAGGTTAGTCGAAATAGAGACCCGTCGAACAAGTGCGTATCGAAGAAGGGTTCTGTCGAAGTAGTGTCATTCGAAGGTGTGTGTTGTCGAAGTGCGTTCTGTCGAACTAATGCTTGCCGAATATTTGTTCTGTCGAAGCAATGAGTAGTCGAACTATTGTTATTTGAAATTGACCATGTCGGAATAATTAACAGTCGCATTTTTTGGAGGTGGTCCCCTATGTTCTTATTGAATTTATCTGTTATGCATTACTCAATAGGCACACGGAGTTAATGAAAATGTTCTGTAATGTACAAAAATTCTCGGCTTGTTACGTGGGATGAAAATATAGGGATACATATATTATGTAGTTTCGAATGCCGTCCTTGCGAACGCACGCTGCTGCGAATTATTTTTCCACTGCCTCAAAGGTTCGAAATTATGAAAAAAAATGTTTTTCGAAACAGCATCTTTCGCGACTATTTCATTCGAGTCCATGATCGAATGAAATAGTCGCGAAAGATGCTGTTTCGAAAAACATTTTCAATGCCTCGTACGCTCGAATATAGTCACGTTATCGAAATCCAACTTTCCGGATTAGTGGTTACGGCGCTTCGCCGGCCGCTGCCGCGGCACGCTCGCTGCGCTCGCTCGGCTCGCGTTCTGTTGGGGTCACAGTTCTAACCTAACCTAACCCAGAAGCACCGGAACCACTAGTCACTCTAATCGCAACAATGTTTTTCGAAACAGCGTCTTTCGCGACTATTTCATTCGAGTCCATGAGCTTTCAAACTTGTGAGGCAGTGGAAAAATAATTTGCAACAGCGTGTGTCGCCAGAACGGCGTTCGAAACTACATACGCCCCCCGAGGGTCTGATATGTAGTTTCGAATGCCGTTCTAGCGACGCACGCTGCTGCGAAAAAAAATCAAGTGGTACTTAGGTTCCACACTCTATAAAAGGATCGTCGAGACAGCGTGTTCGCGAGTCCGTCATTCGATTTAGCGATTTTCGATACAACGGCTTTTCGCAAGGGGGTACCACTTCCAGGCGAGGCCGCGGTGGCGGCCAAAGTCCGCCGGCAACACTGGGGGTATCCTTTCGAGGGTTTACCCGGGGTGCCCCGCAACGGACACTTGGGGAGGATACCGTGTGTTTTAGTCGATACACGAGATAACCAGAAGGGATTTCCGCACTTAAAAAAAAAAGGAGGTACCACTTGAATTTATTTTCGCAGCAGCGTGCGTCGCACGTACGGCATTCGAAACTACATTGTGATACGGTGATTACTGTGGTGGTATAATTCTACAAATATCCCTACTATTATAAATGCGAATGTAAGTTTGTTTGTTACGCTTTCACGCAAAAACTACTTAACCGATCATCATGAAACTTTGTACATATACTCTTGAAGGTATTAGAAGTAACATAGGATACTTAAAAAAAAAAAATAGTAGGGATTGGTTAAGTAGAACTGGAGATATGACCAAAAAACGATTACCGACCTCCGCGCGGGCGGAGCCGCGGGCATCAGCTAGTAATATTATAAACGCAGTTGGTCTGTATGTATGGATGTTTGTTACGCTTTCACGCAAAAACGGCTGAACGAATCTAGCTGAAATTTGACTCAGGGATAGACTATAGTCCGGAATAACACAGGCTACTTTTCATCCCGGGAATAGGTTCCCATGGGTAGCGGGACGGGATCAAAATTCCACACGGGTGGAGCCGCGGGCAACAGCTAGTATATTATAAATGCGAAAGTTAGTCTGTATGTATGGATGTTTGTTACTCTTTCACGCCAAAACGGCCGAACGGATCTGGCTGAAATTTGGCACAGGATTATTCTATAGTGTGGAATAACACATAAGGTACTTTTTATTCCGGGGTGTGTGTTGGGTAACCTCCTCGAGTGTCGCTCCGATTCCGATCCCGCTGCAGTCCGGGGGGAACGGAATCGGAGCGGCCGGTACACCCTGGGCGGCGGTCAATGGCTTCCTCTTCACCCCTTCATAGGGTTGGCATTGATCGTCGGCCAATACCCAACGTGGCGGGAACACATCGCTCTCCGTACTCCTCTACTTTCAGAGGAGACAGGATGAGCGATGCTGTTAGTGGTGAGATGGCCCAGGGTCAGCCGGGGTGCGAGGGATATGCTCTATGGGTAACCTTACACCCCGGCGTCTGAAGACCCGAGACGGCGTGCGGTTTTAGTCGGTGCAAGCGCGACATAACCGCCCCCGCTGGCCGGCGGGGGGGGGTATCCGAAGGGATTTCCGCACGATAAAAAAAAAAAAAAACTACTTTTTATTTCTAGAATAAATAGGATCAAAATTTCACGCGGGCGTATTAGCTAGTCCTTATGTCACGGTAACCGCAATCACTTAGGTGAGTGATAAAAATTAATAATTAGTAATTCAAGACACACATTAACTAGTATCCTCGTTAACGCTTCGAAGTAAGCCAAATATTTGTGTTAGGAAGGAATGAGTTCACGTCGGAAATTTACTAGGTGGGGTTCGAACCTTAACGATTTTGCTACCGAGGGCTGTTAATGTTGACAAATTGCGGAGTAAGGGCGCATTTCCATGAGGCGGTTTCTACGCGGCCCGGTTTCTTGCGGGCGAAGTATAGTAACTGACCAGTGTACATTGTACAGTAGAAATAAAAAGCATACCCACGTATCCTATCATACTTCCTATCTATATTATAAATGTGTGTGTGTGTAAGTTTCTGAAGATGTTTGGACGTTTGTTACTCAAACGCGCTCAATCGGCTGAACGGATCTGGCTGAAATTTAGTATAGGGATCGATTAAAAGTAGTCTATATATAACTCATAGGCTTCTTATACCTGGAATGTCCTGGGTTACGGGAACGGGTACATCAAACCATGCGAGCGAAGTCGCGGGCAATATCTAGATTTATATATTTTACTTAAAAATAATACTTTCTTTATAAGTAAATCCATTTCAGGTAATGTACGTTTAAGTATCTTTATAAATAACTATTGGTTAAAATTTTTTTTGGTCATATTTCCGGTTCTACTTAACCAATTGCAATCAAACATACGGCATATTTTAAGTCTGACCAAGACCTTTCTAATAAAAAATACTGCATTAAAATCCGTTTAGTAGTTTTTTCGTCCATCACGAACAAACAGATAAACAGACAAGAATTCTAAAGAAAATATTTTTGTGATGTACAGACATAATTAATTTACAATTTTATAATAGTATAGATAGATTACGAACATAATGTATATAATTTTTATCTACATACAGACTTACAATACATTTTGAGCTGATAATGTTCAATTAGGAGCATTACAAGAAAACTTCAACGCGTAACTCTGGTATGTCTGCTTGTTCAAACGCATCATTATAAGTTTGAAGGCCTGGAAGAATTTGGATAATTCACCCATAGACAGAAAATTTTACAACCTACTAATTAAAATAATAATTAGTAAGTTGTTCCTTAATTACGCAAAAACTGCTGGATGGATTGGGTTGAAATTTAACACGTAGATAGATCATGATCTGAACAAGAACATATGATCAGGATTTTCATTCAGGTGATAGTGATTGGTGTCCTTTTAAGGAGATGATGACGTCTAACTGTTATTTGTTCTATCCTATAAGAGCGACTTTCGAGTCTCTTGATTTTATACTAGTTTTTTCGACAGGATTTAGTTAGATTAGTTGTAGTGTCATAATCGAACGACATGATCTCTCGATTATGAAAATAAGTTACTAACTAATCTCATACTCGAGGTTCAATATTAGTACTCGTAACGTGACTAATTCGATTTGAACAATCACTCGCATAATCGTCTAACCCCTAATTGACAGTTTTTTTCTTAATTCTCTGTGGATTTCGCACAAAATGCGTATTGATTCTATTTGTTAAAGTTCTTTTTCTTTGTTGTTTTCTGGTATCTTTGTTTAAATAGTAGTGTATTGTTATGGCTTGTTTCTATGTTAAGGATTAGGCTGATGGCCTCGTGCCAAAGTCGTAATAAACTAAAATAGAAAATGCAAGTTAGGCGAACACTGTATTTTTTATTAGCAGAATACCTGATTTTCGTACAATTCATGATTATATATAAATTACGTATAATTACGAGAATTAGCCCTCAGATAATAACATTCAACAACGGCGGTAGTCTAGTGACTAAGGTGTCGGACTTGCAATCCAGAGGTAGCAGGTTCAAATCCCAGCCATTACACGACCAACGTGAACCCACGCCTAAGTAATTGACTTGAGGGGTTAATAAGAATACCCGTAATTACTGTTTGGTTACTATAGTAATGTCAAGAAAAAAGTAATGTCATTATCTACATGCATGTTTATTTCCTCCTAACCAAAGTAATATCTCAAAGAAAACTCTTTCAATTTGTATGTATTGAAGGAAAATTGTACCACGAAACCTATATTATAGGTACATTTGATATGTTTATAGTGTAACCAGAGCATTGTGAGGCTGTAGGTTAAGTGTGATTTATTGCTTTATTACTGAAGGTTCCACCTACAGATTTGTTGGTAATATGTTTTTGTGTGATTTCTTATTTATGGTTTTTTTCGCAAGCAGTTTCGTTGTCATAATGAATGTTCAATGGTAACGCAGTTGTTTAAATGATCGATTGTGCTTGTGAGTACATACTTTTTTTCTGAATCTGGTGTAGGTATTCTTTTTTTATGTGCGTTTGTCTGCGTTGTCAGTGAACCAGGTGTATGCTAGGATTTCAATCGATCTAGGTTTTTTTTTGAAGTTTTATGTCTTGGTTACAATCGGTCTGGGCTGCCAGCCCTGGGGATGCCACCATACAATGGATGTCTTGTAGGGTTGTACCAACTTCACCTGTAAGTTGGTACGGTACGCCTCCTGATTGTCGGACGAGGCTCAGGCGCAAGCTTTCGTCTCGGGGTTGGGAGGTCAGGCGACAGTCGTTCAAAAAGGTTGAGAACGAGTAAACGGACAACGCTGATAATGGTGATGAATGGATATCTTGTATTCTCCTTAACACAGGCTACTTATAACCTACCTAGGAGAGCAGTAACTCACATATATAGTTTTGGATAAAAAACCACCGTTATGTTTTTAAGTGTGCAACATTTGCTTGTAAACCTACAATCTGATTTTATATCTGAATAAATGAAATATGAAGATTTAGATCGGAAAAAGAGAACATCTAGAACGGGACTTGAACCCGCGACCAGTCCCTTGTAACGTGTGAAGTTATTTGTAAGTTATTTATAGGTAGTTAAAGGATTGATTAATAAAATTAAACATGAAAATAGTTTTACCTTTCATATATTGAATACCAAAAGTATGTAATGTATATAAATACAACAAAAGTGATCTCAGGGATGAGTACGCAAAGCTAATTGAAGTTAAATGGGATAGAGTGAAAGTGGACGTGGACGCGAAGAAACGTGAAGGTGAAAGGACGTGAAGAAACGTGAAGGTCAAAGGACGACCCGCGGCAGCCAGGAGTCAGCACTTAGCTCTGCATTGTATCTGCCCGGCGTGTCGCGCTGGCACCGACCGCAGCTCGCCTCGTCTTGGCGGATCTGAAAGGAGAAGGAAAGCTTCAGTATGTGATGATATACTGCTAGTGCAGGCCAGCATACCGAAGGCGTAAGAAAGGTGGCAAGCTTCCCCAGGCAGTGATGCTTATGGTCTTTATTGCAAAAGTAGGCAGGTCACAGCCTTTGCAAGCAACAGGAACAGATGCACAGGAACATAGATAAACAAGGAAGGATAGTTCACCATGCGGTCACTGACCTCGTGGCCGCACAGGTTATTGGCAAGCGTGAAAGAGGGAAAGCAGGCCTTGTGTATAAGCTACACAATTATAACAAATAGATACTGCTCACGTAAAAAGCAGCATCCCAATTAGAATACTTTACCACGACTACAGAGCTGTAGTGTGGCATGAAAACATTCCATATAATTCCAATATACATGGATGAATTGTGGCAAGCCTTGTTCGCGTAAAAAACGAGACTATGCCTGGAATAGCTTAGCATAGCAGTGGGAACCTGACGTGACACCATTGGTGAAGATGACAACGAGGCCACGGGGAATATCCCTGGCGGCCATTGGTACCACGTCACCTTCCAATCTAATGAGCACTCTGTAATAAAAACGATTAGCACACATAATGTATAAATTGTTAAATTCTCACCAACGGCTCAGTACCAGGGCTAGCCTGTGCTTGTGTAAGCGATGCAGAAAATTAGGGGTTTGCAAAACCGCTGCACTCACATTTATAACCTTTGCGGACTAGTAATTTAGTGGGGATCACAGGCTCTTTTCAATCCTTAGCCAACACTCTGTGACTGTTATTACGGATCAAAATGTATCAACAATCTATTAATCGTGCTTACCCATAGAGAATATTGCACTCTGCCGATAGGGTTGACCACAGCTAACCATAGACAGAGTCGATGAAAGAATACAGATAGTATTTGTAGACTATGAATCGATATCAAATGAAAGAATCGACTACATATTCCACCAATATCACTTAATAGAACAATGTGCATTGTTACACCCTTACAGGGGGAATGCTCTGACCAGCTGAGCTATCTAGACACGTCCCAGATATTCGAAATTCTCCGATATACGTGGGACACTCAGAAAGTTTTGCGAAAATAAAAAAAAGTGTTCTATAGGTACCTTTTTTTTTTTTTTTTTTTTTTTTTTATTAAATCTTTTCAAAGTACTCTCCACCAGCCTCTATACAAAGTTTCATGTGTTTGAACCAGTTTTCAAAACACTTTTTCCAATCCGCCGCAGATACCTCGTTTACAGCCTGCTCAAACGTTGACAGCGCATCTTCCGGCGACGAAAATTGTATCCCTTTGAGCTGATTTTTTATTTTCGGGAATAAAAAGAAGTCGCACGGTGTAAGGTCAGGGCTGTAAGGAGGGTGACCTAGGAGTTTAACCGGAGTGCTGTCCAGGAAGTCCCTCGTTTTAAGCGCGGTGTGTGCGGGCGTGTTTTCATGGTGGAGTAGTATCCCGCGGAGCCCTGTGTTTGGTCGCTTGTAGTTCACTACAGAGAAAACTTCTGCCAAGCATTTGGTAGTGTACCATTCAGCGTTGATGCTTCTTTGATTTCGTAAAGGGATTGATAACAAGTAGCCAGACAAATTGAAAAAACTCGCGATCAAAATCTTCCCTCCGCTTCTAGATCACTTCACTTTGGTAGGTGTTGATTCGTTTTAAAACACCCAAACCGTCGACTGGCGTTTTGTTTCTGGATCATACTGATAAATCCACGACTCATCACCTGTAATGATGTCATAAACACACCGAGACGCGCCTGCTTCAAACTTGTTTATAATATCACGACACTTTTCCACCCGGGCCTGCTTCTGAGCATCGGTGAGATTGTGCGGCACCCAGCGTGAAACTATCCTTCTCACACGAAGATGCACGTGTAGAATCTCGTGAAGGCTTCCCGATCCAATCTGAAGAATGTGCTGAATCTCTTGATATGTGACTCGTCTATTATCTTGGATTAAATTTTTCACTGCTAGCACGTTTTCTTCCGTAACAGCCGTCAAAGGGCGACCACTTCTTTCTTCATCCTCCAAAGTCAGTCAACCGCGCTTGATTTCGTTATACCAACGATACACGGTCGCCTTGGAAGGGCCTTCATCCATGAATGCCATTTGAAGTCTATCGTACGATTCGTCTGGTTTCAGGCGACACTTGAAATCGTAGAAAATCATAGCGCGAAAATGTTCCCGACGCAGATCCATTTTTCAATGAGACACAATAATTGAAATTATCTTGCAAAAAATGCAGAGAGAAATTTTGAAATTGGAACGTACTTATTTTTACTCATAAATAATCATATTGTAGAAATAGATTATAACCGACCAGTCTCTCATATATAAAAACTTTTTTTCGCAATACTTTCTGAGTGGCCTGGTATTATATACGTCTTAAGGCGACGCTTAAAAATTACTGTAAAGTTATTCATTGTTTCCGTAGTTCGCAAGAATTACGGTAGATGGCTCCAGCGTCGCCTTAAGACGTATATAATATATCGGAGAAATTCGAATATCTGAGACGTGTCTAGATAGCTCAGCTGGTCAGAGCATTCCCCCTGTAAGGGACTGGTCGCGGGTTCAAGTCCCGTTCTAGATGATCTCTTTTTCCGATCTAAATCTTTAGAAAAAGTAAGCATACAAAATGCTTAAAGATTTAATTGAAATGAAATTTGAATTTGAAATTTGAATCTTGTGGCTGTTAATTTTATGATTTGTAGAGTCGCTGCGACAGCTTTCGAAATATTGGCAATAATTATATTATAATTACCCTTATTACACGTGACGTCTTCTGTACTCAATTTATGAATCTTTAGGACGACCTCTGTGGCGTAGCGGTAGTGCGTTTGACTGCTAAGTCAAAAAAATATGTATATTTGCATTTTTCTGGGTGTTTCTATGTGTAATATGTATTTATCACAGATTACATAATATTAAAAAAAAAAAATATTAAAAAAAGCCGCGGTAGCCTAGTGGTATGGGTAATGGACTGCTGAGACGAGGTCTCGGGTTCGATCCCAGGTTTTACCATGGCACACACCAATGACCTTTCGATGCTTTTCGAAGTTATGTGTGTATTTATCGCAGGCTTATAAGTGCCCGGTTAATGGCAATAGGCTCGCCACCTATTACATTGGGACCTAAACATAAACTGGCGAAATGTGGGTGCTAGCACCTCTGCCTACCCCTTCGGGGATATAGGCGTGAGTTTATGTTATGTTATGATGTTATGTTACATAATATTATTCTAATGAATTTATTTAAAGTAAGTAAGTTAGTCAAAAAAATGTATTTAAGTATGTTTATGCGTATATGAGTATATTTTAGAACCCATATGACAAGTTCTGCTTAGTGTGGGTATAGATGGCGTTGCGTAATTTGTCCTAGAATAATTAATTCATTTAGCATAATTATATCTAATCACCACTCATATTACTACGATATATTAGACATATACCTACTATGATAGATGTGTTTCTCAATATGGGATCCGTACGGGGCCAGCTAATGTGCCAATGATTCGTCAAATTGGACACTAATGTCTGGTTTTTGTGCGTCACGTGTAACATCCGGTGGCTGATACCAAACGCGAGAAATATAGTTTCTTGCCTTAACTTAAGTATTATAAGATAGTACGTCGTGTTTAGAAGATGTTTAACACAATAAGGTCTAAAATTGTTTGACACATAACTTTCGGCGGTATTCGAAATCGATAAATCATATAATCAAAAAATTCGAGGGTGTTTAAACAAAAAAATTATAGTCATTCTTCTATGTAGGTTTCCTAGACAAGCTTAGGTTAAAAATTGTGTCACCTGAGTGAGGTGAGGCGAGAATGAATTTTGAATTACGAATTTGAAACGGGATCATCATCATCCTTCTAGCGATTTTACGGTTGTCTTGAAAGTTCACATTTATAAATCATTGATTTGTAGACGTTTGCGCGAGAGACTGTATCTGACCATCGAACCACTACAGGAATACTTGCGCTAGAGCCTCATCCGTTGTTTAGCAGATGCACCGTCAAGCAGGTGAGGTTGACTTGGACCCCGTAGGTGTAAGTAGGACCGTAACCTTACTTTAATTTTACTTATATTTCGCAGTCCATTTGAAATGTTAGCGCAATGCATTCAAATGCGGAAACCACTCTGTATTCAGACGGGAATCGATCTCATAGCCCTTGAGATGCAAATAGGGTGGAAAGATTGGAACGGAGGCTGTGTGACTGCATCGTTCGTTAGAGAGGCAATTTGTTGAATGTTTGTTAGAACTTAAGTTCTGCAGTTCAAACGAACACTTTGAGTTATGATAACATAAATGTTTATAGTTGTTCATTTGTTTTGTTGTTGTTCATTTGTTGTGTTGTTGTCTCAAGTTGTACGCAGATGCGGAACATGTAA
The DNA here is from genome assembly GCA_946251805.1 of Cybosia mesomella. Classification (NCBI taxonomy): domain Eukaryota; kingdom Metazoa; phylum Arthropoda; class Insecta; order Lepidoptera; family Erebidae; genus Cybosia; species Cybosia mesomella. The sequence continues at coordinate 7,431,540 of OX276389.1, forward strand.
AACGAAGTTCGAGGTTAACTTTGGAAAGTGATAGGAACAAAATCCAGGAAAGTTGTGTAAATTGGTAAAGTCTATTGCAAACTGTAGCGTAGCGAAACCAAAATGTACGTTACTGCAGCAGGAAAATGTGGAATATCGTGTTCAAGTCTAACAGATAATTAGTTCTCTATCTTTCGTATCATAATTTTGCCCAGCGATGATCTCATTTTCACTTTCTCCTCAACATTGCACGATCTTCGACATCGGCATCACGTATGCCACCACTTACGACGTCAAACCACCATTCTTCGTGTCTACTCCTCTTACCGGGGCTCGGTGGAAGTGGCATGGCCAGATAATGTTCGTTTAGCACCCGGGACCGACGGCTACACGTTCAAACCTTTGACTAGATGGTGTCTAATGAATATATTATCATTCTGATATTACATACTTAAAAAGTTTCAAATCGATACAACTACAGAAGATTGTTACATTTGGTACTTCCAATATTTATTCATACATAGCTAATTAGTCACATGTGAAGTTATTAAAAGCATGTAGTGTGAAAGTTCCACTGTATGGTTGCAAACACAAAACAAACTCCAATCCCGAGAATGTTCCTAAGACCTCTTTCTTGAAGACAATGTGACGTGTGACGATACATACTCATCGAAGTATGAAGCGTAGAACTCTTTGTAGCGAGCACCTTTGTATGAAACGGGGTCTTGCTTCTTGCGTCTGCTAATGAGAACCGTCGCAATAACCTCTTACTCCTACGGTTACAGTTCTGTTGTAGTTTGCGTTGTTAGGAACATGTGTTGTTATTAATGGTACTGGGGATAGCAGTCTTTCATTGTACGGGAATCGACATTTTGCTACAAGAAATATTTTGCAAAAAGTCGTGTTTGATTTGTTTTTTTGTACTACTTATGTAGCTTATATCCTGTCTGATGGTAAGCGGTAACCGTAGCCTATGACCGCTTTCAACACCAGATGTCTTTTTTTAATGTGTCCATAGCACGTTGCTATCTGAAGAGGGGTATGGGAAGTACAAACGTTTACCAGCATCGATAAGTCTATCGTAAAATTGTATATATTCATGTCTGTAAATCGCTGAAGAGTCTGTATTTCTCTGGGGGTCGAGCCCTACATATGTCACAACCTCTGACGCAGTAGAAGAGCGTTCGACTGCGACGTCAGAGATTTTACGTTCGATTCCCGCTCAGTGGTAGGCATGTATATTTCTTTTTGCATTGGTCTGGGTGTTAATATGTATAATATACGTATTAAAAAAATGTATATCAAAGTAAATTTATTTGCAGTCTAGAACCCATATTACAAGCTTTGCCTAGTTTAGGCCTAGACGACGGCGGCGCTGTACAATTTATCCTAGATTATTTATTAGATTGGTTATAGTAAGTTAACGTATCTTCTATCTTTATTATTATAAAGATAGAAGATACGTTGTGTCTGTACATTGCAGATATAATAAATGAATTCTTGTCGAATCGTTCGCAATGGACGCAAAAACTACTGAATAGATTATAATGCGATTTCAGATTTTAGGTTAAAAATCTGCCGTATGTTTGATAGCAAATGGTTAAGTAAAACCGGAGATATGACCAAAAACGATAACCGACCTCCGCGCGGGCGGAGCCGCGAGCATCAGTTATACTTTAGTACTTATAAGTTAAGAAGATATCAGATAATAGGTCTTTACCTATGAAATTGCCGAAATTTTCTTACAAAACTAGTGGGACGGAAATCACACAGTGATTGTCAAACTTCGGGCCTAACTTAGATATTTTTGTTGCAGTATTTTTATTCAAAATTACAGACCTTAGGCTTTATGCATATTATTCGACGCGTTTATATTTCAGTTTCTTTCAGAGTCTGGTTGTTTTATGTAAATATACAATATACGTATTGTCATTGTCACTCAAATGTCAAAGTCAAATACGCGTTACTCTGATCTCTGAACTCGAAAGAAACTCACTTGTAAAAGATTTTTAGGGACAATTTGTATGGTAGGTACCCGAAACCGAAACGTACAAACCCCAAAATCTAATCAGTTCTTCCCATTAACCAAACAACATGATTGGTGAAAGATTTTTTTAAATCGGATAAGTGGTTCTTGAGTTATTGCGTAAACAGACATCCAGACATCCAGACATCCAGACCAACAGACAGACCGACACAAACATTTTTTTTGCTTATTTAGACTTAGAATCATGTGAAACGTCGGGAAAAGTGATAAAAAGTGGGTGTAAGATTTTGTTTTTTTTTTTGCGTGATTTTAAGACTTCGGTGTCCACCTGGTTGGTGGCCCGAAGTAATTCATGAGTTCGTTATTCCTGTCATTTAATAGCTATTTCCATTATTTATATTTTCTTTGAAAGTTATTTCAAGATTTTACAACTCTGTATTAAATTTTGTTTTTATTGGCCGCTTGATAAATTAATTCGATCTTCAAAAACAGTACTTCCTAAATGCTATCCATTTTGATGATAAATTTCGTATTACTTAACAGCTGTCACTTTTCAAAAATGTAATAAAAGTGGCTGTTTGTTAGGTTAATGTTGTCTCATTCATACACAAAAAAAACATAAAATTTGGATTTGTCATTCCTAAAAAAATGCAATAATGTTAGTCCTGAAAATTGGGTTTCCTCCAATTTCTTCAAGAAAAACGGCAATTTCATATGTAACGACCTAATATATGTTGGTCTTGTAGGTATTCATCCAAATCAAAACACATTATAAGAATGATGAACGGACGGAATGTCTCAAAGAGCTCCTCGGAATTACAATAAGAGTTGAAATGGTTTACTTAGCGAAGGCAGCAGAGCATAAAGATACTCAGCATTTTTATTTATCGGTTGAAAGCTCTTGTAATGGACATCAAACTAGTTCTATTTTATTTACATCCGCCCCGTATGGAGCGAGAGAGGTTTTTCTTTATGTTTCGTTCTCAAAACAAACACATTCATTTTTGTTGCTTTCAGTTCGTGTTTAGTTTTTGTCATAATATTGTGAATAAAACATTAATTTACAGTATAGAATATAATTATTATGCTGTTTTCGGTACAGCACGTTCTTTCAACCGAGTTAAAGAATAAAAAAGGAACACTGAAAAGTAAAAAAAAACTGAATTTGCAGATTTAATATAAAGCGGCTTATTACAAAAGTCTAAAGTGCGCGTAAGATTTTTCATTTATATTTATTTAAATGAGCTATCTCGATCTGTTCGAAGTCGGTGCCAAGCCAAACAGGTACCTTACAGGCATGTAGGATAGGTCCACTCCTGTAACATAATACCTGCTTGTAGGACAGCAAGCAGGGTTTGCACCGACTTCTAATAGATTAGCAGGTAGCAACATATCAACAAATATAAATTATAAGTTTTACGCGCACTTTTGTCTTTTGTATTAAATCTATAAATTCAGTTACTTTTGAACTTAACTGAAAGAACTATTCACGTGAACGTTAAATATTTGGCTGCACTGGCATCTTTTTACTAAGATAATATTTCTTTTTTCTTCTTCTGTTTTGAGGTTAGAACTATACCTTCTTAGTTATTCCTGTAGGTGCCTAATCGTCACTCGTTTTTTTACGAATACGAAAGTTATGCAGGTGCTTTTTTTAAATTATTTTGCAGGTGGAAACTCCCACCAGCTCCACCCCATCGGTGCCAATGAGATGGGTGTGTCGGAATCGAACCAACTAAACCACACGGTCTCCTCCTCAAGTGTCCATTGCCGGGTGTGATGCAGGGGCTTTCTTATATGTCTATCATTCGTTCGTTTTCACGGCTTAACAAATTGGTTGGATGTGTTATCCCTTATACGAGTACTATATTTATATTCACACGTAAATGCTTCTACACCCTGTAGAGCCCCACGTACCTAAAGAGAAGCTGAACGGCTTTATATAAAAAAGTGGCACTCCACGAGTGCCGACATAAGTGAAAACATAAAAATTTGGATCAGATCTCCCTCTCTCCTCCTCCCTTCCTCCCTATCTCCCTCCTTCCCTTCCTCTCTCTCTAAGTTCACCCTCCCCCCTCTCTATTACTCGATCCATCGATCCATCAATTTTTGAAAATATGGAGTGTGCTCGGGCTCCACTCCACCACAGGTGGGTGTGTCGGAATCGAACCGACTAATAATACACACACAGACTAATTAAATACCCTTATAGGGAGGCGCATGTGGAACACGACCGAAATTCTGGGCCAATTGCTACTGAGTTAGAACTTACTTATAGAGTTAGTAAAAACGGCTCTGAGTTGTATGACACAATGAGACCGTAATCTTAGCAATCCATGGATTCTCCGTGCGGGTGCCGGGTCCATCGCGTTGCTGAGTTGGGAACTCGGGACAGTGCCTGGGACTTGCGACCCAAGTGTAGGTTTAGAAGGGGCCCCTTTTGTTGATGTACATCAACACTCACCTTCACTACCCAAGTTCCCCTCCCTGCCTAACCAAATTTGATACGAACCTACTAGTGCCGCTTTAGACATTCGTCCTAGTAGTGAGCTTATTGTAGCTCTCGATAGGCCTAGATCTTTAAGTAGGTTATAGAGAGATTTTGCTGGTATACCTCTCGCTCCCACTTCCACTGCATACAAATTAACCACGTAACCGTTTTTGATTAATTCGTTTGTGAGATCATAGTATTTATTTTTCTTTATTGTGTGGTCCTTCGGTATATTTGTTTCCCACGGTACAGTAAGTTCCACAAGAACCACATGTTTTAACCTCTTAGAATATAGGAATATGTCAGGTCTAGATGACGAAACCCCAACATCCTCCGGAATTTTATAGTGCTTTTCATACGTGTCGATTAGGAGAGTCCAATCTGGGGCAGTATCTAAGATTGAATAAGGTTTGTTCCTGGGTGTTATGGATGAACCTTCAGACACAAAGTTGATATGACGTCTGTTAGTAGTCAATCCTTTTTGGGCTCTAGCTACTGCCAGACTCATTGCTTCACTCATGATGATAAGCACCTTATCGTGGCGGCGTGAGTAATGGCCTCTATCGAGAAGCACCCTACATCCTACTAATATGTGTCTAGCCGTCCCTATTGCCTCACCACAAGTATAACATTGTTTTTCTGTGGCCTTCCCCCACCTTACCAGATTACTCTGGTCTGGGAGGGTCATCTGAAAGGCGTTAAGATAAAATTTTAACAGGGCCGACGACCAGTCATAGATCAAGGTGCGCCACTTTAAGGCCATCGGTATGCAGAACTCTCCCATTGTCAACCATTCATTTTGGATTTCCAAATTCATCGCGTGCACTCGATATTTATCATTTTCGTCTTGTTTTAGAAAGGACTTAAGTATATCCTGGTCCCTTTCTGGCTCTCGTACTCCCAACCCCACTCTGTTTGACTGGGCCCCTATCATAAATCGTTTATGGAATAGAAGTCTAGATTCAAGCTCGGACGCGTTATTATCTTTCGGGAGTGCCCTGATTGTGACATCTTGGGATTTTCCTAAGATGTGGGCTTTGGTAACTCTAAGATGTTTATAGAGCTCCGATGGTTTCTTGAGTTTCATCCCAAAATTATTTTGATCCCTAAATAGAGCAGAGGAATCAGCAGAGTGCGCTAGTCCAAGCCACGATTTTAGCGATTTTATGACAGTTGCATCTATTTTCGCCAGTAAGGTTTTACCGAATTCATACACCAGAAAAGGCCAAGTCAGACGTGATGTTAAGTAGTTGTCATATATCCAAGCTTTTTTGATATTGTTTAGTGGTATCTGATCTATCTTATTTAGGTCATTTATAAACGTATCGACAACTTCATCTAAGGATGGTGTGCGTCCTTTATAGTCTATCTTTCTCCCAAGAAATTTAAATGGCACCGATTCAGCGACTATGGAAACTGGTTTACCCCCAATGAAGAGTCCCGGGTCGTAAGAGGTAAATTTGGTGTCCCGTCTACCCAGACATAGACAGTGACACTTACTGGGCTTCGTCCTCAGTCCATTTGTCCACGAACAGAACTCATCGACTTCCTTTAATAGTTCCTGACATTGTTTTGGATTGCGCGTCAGTATTGCGACGCAAAAGCTAAGATGGACTCTGAGTATATGTTATTTACTTTAAACCGATAACCCCATTTCTTTTCGTGACGTATTAACTTGGTAATTAAGATATTAATTACTATGTTAAATGCTATTGGTGACAAGCAGCATCCCTGAAACAGTCCCACATTATACCGTAATGGTCCTGTGTGTACTTCTTGGAAGCTTATAGCAAATTTTAGCTGGGAGTAATACGACTCGATTATCTCTATGACCACGGGCGGAAAGTAATTAGTTATAAGTGTATTCAAGCGAAATGCCCGTAGATTTCTATCACAAACCACTTTAGAGAAGAAACCCTTCTGCGTGCGCACTCAATGTTTTTGAGGTAAAATATGGAATAAAATATTACGAGCTCCAGCACACTCCGTACCGCTGTGTTTAACACGAATTTAAACGGTACCGATGGGGTGAAGCCCGTGGGGGTTTCCACACGTAAAAAAAGGCAAGTGGTTACAGTTCTAGTCTCATTTAGTGATAAGTCCTAAACGAATCCTGGAACACAGTTTAACTAGCGCTGGAGTCAGGAAATTCTAATTAACTTATACACCTGTTTAAATGTGAATAAAGATTATTATTATTTCCTTTATTAGACTTCAAATACATATAAATTATATTTTTAAATACATTCTATATAAAAAAAAAACAAATATATTTAAAAATATAAAAAATAGTGGCCCACCGGCATCGGGTACGGGGACCAAGCTACTGGTGGTTAGGGCTCCAGAGAAAAGAATCTCCTCACAATATAAGCCCTTGACCCAACTGCCTAACGCGAGCCTCTTGAGATGTTGATCGAGGCTCTTGGCAATCAGTCCGTGAACCGATACAACTATCGGAACAATAATTGCCGAATTAATAATAATATTAATAATAATAAATACGAGAGTGCCGTTTATTATCCTCTGAGACAAAACTAGAATTTACTGTACAAATTTTATTGTTAATCTAAATCACACACAAATCATACATTTTATTCACGTAGGTCTCTTGGGGTTGGGAGGTATGACGACAGTCGCTACAACCAAAAGAAGGAGTTAAACCAAAAGGAGAAGAATTAAGTGAACCCTGGGCTCCGAGGTGCTCGGATGCAACCGGTAACAACACTAAGACGATGATGATGATGAAACGGACACTCGGATGGTTCCGTCACCATGAGACCATGAGAATATTTGGATTCGGATTTGCATTCATAAACCGTTCCTAATTTTGGCAGTTCTTTCATTATGAGACCACATAATACAATCTTGGATATCCATAAATCACTCCAATGCCATTAGTGTGGAGAAAAATTTAAAAGATTTTAATTACTGCGTCCTGGTGAAACGTTAATCAAACGGGTATTACAACCGTTATAAAAAGCTGAAGTTCTTTGACGTCAGATTTCTTTAATCTTCGCCATCGCATAGAAATTTGATTAATAATCCCCGTGTTTGATGACCGTGAAAGGTAATTTTGTTTTACGGCACTTTTATAAGGTCTGATTTTGTCATCAGTAAATTTTTTCCATTTCTTATTGCAAACTTTTTAAAGTATATTATTAAGGCAGGAAAGTAATTTCCTCCAACATGCATGGAGTGTATGGAATCCCGTATGGAGTACTGCTCATATTTATGTGACGGCTCAGCTAAATACCACCCAGAAGGGCTGGAGACGATAGATACACGGGCCAAGAGGCTCATTAACAAAGATGCACTCGTCGAGAAAAGGCTTCAGAGCCTTGAACATCGACGCAAAGTTGCGCTGGAATTGCACAACTTGATACCTCCAAGTTCTTTCCACCAACGAACGACCAGACGTATAGCGACATGCCACCGCTACATGGTGGATATTCCACTCATACGCACCAAACGTTTCGGCGACACATTATGCGTACAGCTAAGGAGTGAAATTGCCTGCCTGAGTATGTGTTTCCGAAAACCTATAACCTCGGAATCTTCAAGTCAATCAAGAATCTTTCAATCTAGAGTCAATAGGTTCCATCTAGGCAAACGTGTGCCTATCATTCATAAAATGAAGAAATATATTGTTATTATTTTCAAATAAAGAACACACGAAGTATCAAATTTACGGACAAAGGAATTCAAATCCATTGCTGGAGCGTTTTTTGAATTTGGAACATTACAACGCTCCTGCAATGTTATATGAAACGGCGTGCTGGGGTTATTAAATACTCTTTGCTTCTTTGCAAAGCTGAAAATTTGTTTTGATTTAATATTTACATACTTACTTCATAAATATGAATTTAATAATTAATATGAGTTCCAACTGTTCAGAGAGTGAAATAGAGATTAATTGTACTCCATCAGATTTAAGATCAGAAGCCAAATTGAAGAAAACCTGTATCCAGCGAAGTTCAAAGAAAAATACATGAAAGTATTTAAAAAATTTATTAGTTGGAAAAATGAAAAAAGAGTGTTTTTTTTCTCCGAACAGATTTTTTTGGCATATTTTAATTAGATACCTAAAACTAAAACGCCTTATACATTATGGGCAATTTATTTCATCTTGAAATGTATAGTTCATATTAAAAACTGCAATTACTTGAAAAATTATGAAAATTCAACTACTTTTAATATTAATTAAATTAAATTTATAATATACAAAGTATGTTTTATTTCCCTGCATTCTTTTGAGAAAAGCACTATATACATTCAGTCAAAAAAGTATCGGGAATGGATGATTTCTTTATGGTTCCAAATTTAAATTTTTGTTTTTTTTTTGTTGTTGCATCTGTTATTTATATTAAATACAGTGCTGTTTTTAGTTATATCATATCTAGTGTTGTATAGCTAATTTCATTATGAACAAAAACACCGAACAATGAGTTTGTCTTAAATTTTGCATCGCCAATGGAATTTCCTGGTCGGAGTCACTGAAAATGTTACAGAAGGCTTACGGTGAATCGAATTTAACAGAAACACGTGCTAATGAGTAGTACAAAGCGTTCAAAAGCGGTCAAGATGTGGTGGAAGATTTGCCTCGCTCTGGTAGGCCATCAATGTCTGCAACTGAAGTTAATATCGCAAAAGTGAAGGAAATAGTGACTGAAAATCCTCATTCAACTTTGAGAGAGATAGCTGCCAAACTTTTTGTATCTCACGAGTGGATTCGTACCATTTTAACTAATCATTTGGGTATGAAATATGTTACCTTGGCTAGTCCCAAAAGACCTGAACCTTCTCCAAAAACTCAATCGCACGAGAGTCGCTGAGGACATGCTAGAACGAGTCAATTCCGACCCAACATTCATGAAACGCATTGTTACTGGTGACGATACGTAGGTTTACGAGTTTGACATGCATAGTAGTCAGCAAGCTTCGAAGTGGCGCCTTGAAACTGAACCGAAAACCGAAAAAACCACGCCAAAGTCGATCAAAAGTTAAAGTCATGTTGATTGTTTTCTTTGACCATCGCGGTGTTGTGCACTCGGAATTCTTGCTGGAAAGTCAAACGGTAAATAAAGAATATTATTTGAGTGTTATGCGGCATTTAAGAGAGCAAATTCGACGAAAAAGGTTAGATTTGTGGAAAGAAAATTCTTGGATTTTGCACCACGATAATGCGCCTACGCACAAGGTCATCATTGTGAACGATTTTTTGACCAAACACGCAACAAATACCATATTCACCAGGTATGGCTCCAGCCGACTTTTTTCAATTCCGGAAACAGCTTTTAAAAATAATTGTGTGTGATTATTCGTTGGCATAAATGTATCGTTTCTGATACTTTGAAGGTGATAAAATAAATTTGGATGAAGAACAAACATTTTGTGTATTATTGATCCTTTCCCGTTACTTTCTTGACAGAGTAGTATGCCTCAACGGAAATAGCAATTGCCTGGCTCGTATTAGGCAAGTCCTCGCCTACGGTTCGGCCTTCCAACTCATACTCGAGCTGCAATTGCCTATTTCACAGCCTTTGTAATAATGTATTATAAATAAATAATAATAAATATTCTACGACATTCTACACAGCGCTTTCTAGTCCCAAATTAAGCATAGTTATGTATAGGTATTTTGAAATTATGTATATGTATAGGTAAAGAAACCATAACACAAGCTAGTCAGCTTGTGTTGTGAGTTCCAGAGTGCGGATAAACATACCTATATACTTTTTTTATAAATAAATACATATTATACATAGAAACATTGGTCTGGCCAATGCAAATAGACATATTCGTACGTACAAATATTTGCTCTGAGCGGGAATCGAACCCGCGCCCCCTGTCGTAGCAGTCGAATGCACTACCGCTACGCCACAGAGGCCGTCATTATTAATACATAAAGCGTTTAAGATAACTAGTACTTATTGCAGCATATATAAAAATACCATTAATAGATATCCAGAACAACTTGGTAGTTCAGTTAGTCTGCGTGCCTTCTCTCTAGAAAGGGATTCTCGGGTTCAAGACCTATCCAGAATATTAAATTTTTTACAACTGGATACTATGGAAAACTGGAAACTGGATACTATTCGTATATGTAAACTGGATGTTAACATAATATGAATTGCTGTAAAATTTCATTTCGACAATTTTTTTTTTAAATTTTTTTTTTTTGCGTTCAGCGGTGATTCTTCTACATTCTATAAAGATACTTATTACAATTCTTCTAAGTTTAAGAAGAGTTTAGAAATATCGTGAGTGAAGAAAATATTCTAGTTAATGCGGTGCAATTATTATTAGATCATCAGTGTAAGTATAAGAAAATATAAAATGTAACCCCCTGTCTTTAATTTTAAGTTTACTTAAATTTAATTTTCAGGAAAAAATTGATTGTGTCTGGTCATAATGGTTGCTATTATTCCTCAAATATACTAATTATTCTTCTTCTTCTTTTAGTTAATGGCTTCTGCAGAATCACCGCAATTTCGCCAATGTCAAGTAAAATAGTAATTATCATGTAGATATGAATGACAACCAAAATTATACTTAACTAGCTGTTGCCCGTGGTTTCACCCACGTGGAATTCTGATCTCGTTTCCGCTACCCATGGGACCCTATTCCACCAGCACAATCTATATAAGATACACAATTTAACCATACGTCATTTTGTTATATATCAAAGGGTTTATGCTGCACTGGAACACTTCATGGGCGAGTCCGACTCGCATTTGGTCACTTTTTATTGTTGAACGTTCCCTGACGGCTTATTTTTTTCCGACACCTCCAACAAATATTATATTTTAGCCAATGTTAGGAAGAGGGTTACGTTCGGAACAAATATTACATTTTTTTTCAAGTTTCTAACCTAACCCGCGACTGGGTCAGGTTTTCGGGTCAGGTTCGGAATAATCAGAAAAATCGACCGATAGATACTTAAAAATGTATTAAAACTTTATCATCTGGACAACAAGCTAAGATGCAAAATAATTTTCAGAAAGTAGGTATGTTTTTAGCCTATTTGATGGAAAAAAATGAATACAAAAACTTGATAAATTATATACTAAAACCTACCTCGAGAACCACTCTATACATTGTTGAAAATAATATGAAAATCGGTGCAGTAGTTTTTGAGTTTATCGAGCAGACAGACAGACAGATGCGGTGAAAGACTTTGTATATGTAATGATAGTGATAAACATCTCAAAAAGGAAATTTTAAAACACTACCAAAATTTGTTGCAATAAAGAATATTGAACAAAGAGTAATTGAGTTGAGAAAGTGCTGAATAGCGTCGTAAAATCACAAGGATCACGCTCACCACACCAGGGAACTTGAGGTTTGGAAACACACGAAACTGTGGCATGTTTTGAATCGTACTGATTTTTAGTTTTATATGACGCTTTACATTGTGATAATTTCCAATCTCTCTTTATCCTAGCGCTGTTCCCGGTTTCGTCGGAGTCCGCTTACCGCCTTTTGAATTGGCTTTTACTGTTTTTATGGGAGCGAATGCTGTCTGATCTCCTAACCCTGAGGGGAAAACTTGCGCCAGAACCTTGTCGGTCGGTAGCTTGTGATAATCACATTTAATTAATACGAAACATTTTACGTTTGTCAGGATCAGCCATGCTATTCTGTAAGAATGTTTATGTATCTTGATAGTTGAATCCGCGGTGAGATATACATTTTTCTCAAATATATAAAAACGAACCATTAAAAGATCACTCTCTTGTCCGTTTACCCGTCTGTCTGTCCGTGTGTCACCACTGATTTTCTCAGGAACGGGTGGAGCTGGCAAAGTTAAAATTTATACCAAATACTGAGGGCTATAGTCCCTATTAGGTGTATAAAAATCAAGGTCCTGACTCAACACAATAAGAAGTTATGGCCAAATTTAGATATTCGCGCAAACTTGTAAGTACCAAAATTTGCCTTAATCTTCAACATTTTTATTTTTCGGAATTTTCCCATTAATTGGGCTGTAAGACGTTACTTTTAACCAAAATTGACAATTCTAGATCAACAGGAAGGATAGGCTTTGGGTCATAAAACGTATATGGTAGTTCCTGTTGACCACGAAAATCTCGAAAGTTGAATCACGAAATTTGGCAAAAAGCAAGGTCTTATAGCACAAATAAAGAAAAAAAACCAAAAATGTGGAAAAATTAAATTGGAATTGTTCGTTCGTTTTTATAGACAATGGTACGGAACCTTTCGTGCGCAAATCCAACTCGCACGTGGGCGATTTTTTATGTCGAATGCGAATACTCGTATGATATATCACCTCTGATTCAGCTGTCAAGATTTATAAACACGTTTACAGAATACCATTACAGTAACTGTAATAGTTATTTCTATGTCATCATCACCATGAACTTAATGAACAACTTCTCTTTAACATAACTCGGTACATAAATTTCTCGTTTAGTCCCCGCTGGCCGGCGCGGGGGTATCCGAAGGGATTTCCGCACGAAATCCTCCCTCTCGTACTGACGCAGGTGATCTCCGGGAAGGGGTGCTTCGGGGACCACCTGCATCGGATCAGGAAGGAGCCAACGCGTGAGTGTCATCACTGCGACGCGAGCGAGGACTCAGGGCTGCACACGCTGGCGGACTGCCCGGCGTGAGAGGCGCCGAGGCGTGACCTCGTGGCAGCCATCGGGGTGGGAGTCCTTTCGCTCGGCAGCATGATCGCGGCAATGCTGCGGAGCGCGAGCGCGTGGGCCGCCGCCACCTCCTTCTGCGAGCATGTAATGCTCGCGAAGGAGATGCCGGGGACATCATGGTTCCCAAACCCGAGGGGGCCATCTCGAAACCGGAGATGGCCCAGGGTCAGTCGGGGTGCGAGGAATATGCTCTATGGGCAACCTTCACCCCGGCGTCTGAAGATCCGAGACGGCGGGCGGTTTTCGTCGGTTCAAGCCCGACATAACCACCTCCGCTGGCCGGCGGGGGAGGGGGGGTATCCGAAGGGATTTCCGCACGAAAAAAAAAAGGTACCCATTATTTGCAATAATTTATTTCAACATTATACTATCTATCATAAAAACAGGTCTGCTCATGATAAGTTTCCGTATGTTGTCATCTGCGAGTTGTTAAATAATGCCCTATTGTAATCGAGTTGACGTTTCATCCTACTCGACCCCCGTCGTCGTTATTAATCGATTCTTTACTATCACAAAATTATATCGAGATGCGTTTACGCCGTTAGCTTTTTGTTCAGATATTTTTTAAATGAACTGGTCACGGTTGTTTTTACAAACAAGTTCGTATAGATTTTACAGGTGTTTTTGTTGTTTTCACCTTCAGTTCTTTTTTGTTTATTTGCATGTTTTGACATAATTTTAGATACTGTTGGATTTACGAGCTTCTTTCAACCTGTTTTACAATGTCTTGCTTTTTTTGAAAAGTTTTTCATATGTGAATGTGAATGTCATTCATTTCATAAAAGGGCCAGCAATTTCATGAAATGGCCAACTAAAACCAGCCATATCGTTTAAACTTCAACTTTTTAAATCAGTCCATATTTGGCCATATTATTAATGTAGAGTGTCCACGATATCAGACGTCTAATAAAATCCAAATGAAAAGAAAAGAGAAGGTCACCGCACCATTCTAACCTAAACTATCTGTATTGTAACGTGCGATGAAAATATACATTTTCATTACCTCATATAATTGTCTCATACATAATTGAATTGGAATCTCTGACGTTGCAGTCGAATGTTCAACCTCCATGTCCCTCAGTTTGTCATTACCTATTACTACTATTAGCTTCAAAAAAGTTACCATCCATTTCCCGGAGTCGTAACTCTTTAAGCTTACCGATCTTTCACATGCGTTGTAACTACTGAAGGTATGATATGTCAGTTACTTAGTAGGGCTGGCAGAACCCTAAAAAAAAAAAATTTTGTAGAGAATGCATGAAGGTAGCTGTAAAAAGATTATTAGTTTGATGTCCACAGCTGTCGCCCGAATCTCAGTGAAATAATAGCACAATATTTTCCTGTTCGCTCATAATCTCGATGCGGTATTTTTACGACAAGTGGGGTACTTACAGGGTATTAATGTAACATGATATGAGCAAAAGGCGATTATTATTATTATGAACCTAAAAATATACCTACTTCGACTTGATTACATTTTTAACCACTTCTGTATTAAATATTTGATCAGCTCTCATACTTAGCTGTCAAAATTAATTAACTCAATTATCTAGTTTCTGCGTTCCGTTCCTAATTCGAAATTCATAATTTATTCCTGCCTCATCCAGGAACCGTGACACAATTTTTGTTCTGAACAGTTTGTCCAGTATACATAGATGTGTTTGGTATAAACATAATGTATCATCATCATCATCAACCTATGCTAGTCCACTGCTGGACATAGGTCTCCCCCAATGAGCGCCATAGCGCCCTGTCATCAGCTTGCCGCATCCAGCATCTGCCCGCAGTCCTTCGCAGATCGTCATCCCACCTGTCCGGAGGGCGTACTACACTACGTTTGCCGAGTCATAATGTATTGTGTGATGTTATTTTACAGTGGCGATATAATTCATCCTTGAGGGGGGTTAAATAACTAAAGAGATTCAACACAAGTTGCTGAAGACTCAGAAGTGAACCCTGTCTGCAATAGGTATCACGGGAGAGATGGCTTTACAAACAACATAGGCAAATTCAAACTAAGAACAACTATTGACTAGTTATTAAAGCCTTCCATTAATTACAATTTTGTCAATTTTTCAACCCCTCCTTCTTCCTCTTGGTGAGATATCTTGAGATTCGGTTTGACTCATACTTTGTGAGGTTTTTTAATACCTGTCTTTTATCGTTAGATATTCCACAATGGGAAAACTTCCACTTATTTCTTTCTATTTTTAACTTCATAAACGGTAATATCTCTCGAATAAATCATATTAGGAACCTCGCCAAACGTCTGATTAAACATTTACTGTAGTTTAATCCCCGAAATTTGTTAAGCTTAGCACACATGAATAAAATTCTCTGCATTTCTTGTAATTTCGGATGCAAACATAATAAAACCCTCGCATTGTGAGAATCCGTCCACGTGGTTAGGGCATAGATATCAAGGACCCGGATTAACCATAAACTTTTTACAGACCCTATTAAGTACCCTTACTTCGTCAACAATTGCTCCTAAATGTATAAAACTTATTTCCTACTGTTTCCTGCTTTCTAGGGTTCTCGTGACTACGCCATAATCCAGTGTAGGTAATAATAACTTGTATGTTTAGATAATGTTTGTTGGTTAGTGTAACTAGACTGCGACATATAAATACAACAATATCATTGGAAAAAAATTACAGTTTTTAAGCTGTTATTGTTTGACGTTAAGACAGAATCAGATAATTTATTAAGTATCTCTCATCACTTCCGAGCATTTGGGGAGCATTAGCATTTGAGCAATTCAGTTGGGGTCAGTTTTCAGTCTAAATACGAAATGGCTGAACTTCGAAATTTTCCTTGAAGCGACTGCCGACCGGTCTAGGGACGAGGCTCGGCGCAGGTTTGATTCTCGGAATCAAACCTGCGCCAGAGCCTCGTCCGTAGACCGGTAAGATCTTGGTCGGGCCCTATATACCCCAAGAATGTTGTTTTTTTTTTACTTTTTTTCACCACAGTAAATACTGCATACTAGCTGTTGCCCGCGGCTCCGCCCGCGTAGATGTCAGTTATCGCGACCAACGAACTATTTCGTATTTTTAATTTCGTAATATCTTTTGAATGGAATGACCGATTTCAATAATTCAAAAAGTAATAAATAGGTATTGTGGTTCAATGCCTTGAATGCAAAATCATTTATTTGGATATGAGTGGTAGAGTCAAGCAACAGTCATTTTGGCCGTTGCATGAATGGGCCGACTCGACCGGGGAAGCACCACCCTCTCACAGAATATCGACGGCAAGTAACAGTATTTGAACTGCTGCGTTCTGTTTGGTGAGTGAGAGTGCCGGAGCCCAAACTCCTTTCCCATCCCCTCCCAAATTCTTTTCCCATCCCCTCCCAAACTCCTTTCCCATCCCCTTTCCTTTACAGGGTCAGCAGCGCGAGTGTGACGCCACTGGTGTTGCACACGTCCATAGGCCACGGTAACAGCTTCCCATCAGGTGGGCCGTGTGCTTGTCTGCCACCTTAGTGGTATAAAAAAAAAATAATAATACAAAGGTATGGATAATATGGTCTGATTTTGATCGGCATTTCTATCAACTTTACAAACGAAAAAAGTAGTTATAGTGACATAACTACAATAGTTGGTAATATGGTCTCGCGAAGTTTTTCGTAGATATTGATATTTTTTTACACCTTGGGTTGGTTTTAGTAGGTTTTTCTAAGGATCTCTAATTTTTTATAGTACTAAATACAGCCTATGTTACTTAGCGAAAATGTAGATTTCTAAAGATAAAAAAAAATTTGAAATCGGTCCGTTAGTTTTTAATTTTATTCCTTACAAAAATACAAATTTTTCCAATTCAAAAATTTCACAATTTTTCGTAGATGTAGATTCCTTCTGAACCCGCCCTTACTGAAGTTGCGGTGAAAAATTAAACACTATCAATTATTCATACACGCCAGTGTAAAAGGTTATGGTTTTCTGTTACTACATATTGTATGAGTATAACCTGTTTTTATGGCCTTGTTAAGGGTTATGCGGTGTTTTTTTATATCTTTTGTTTTGCAATTTGTGAATTGTATTGGTTGTAACTTAGAAACGTGTCAAATGGTACTTTTTGTTTATATGAAGTGAAAAAAGTGTCTGGATTAAGTGTATGGGGCCCCATAAAGCTCTCTTCACCTGCAAGCTCCACCGGCTCTAATGCAAGCTTTCCTCTAGGGGGTTGGGGGTGACGGTAGTCGTGCTCGTAAAAGTCGACAAAGCAAATTTGTGGAAAGGATGAGTCATAAAACCCGGATATAGCATAGCATAGCATAGCGGAACCTGGGCTTCAAAGTGTAAACTTTGGGTTGTTCTAACTAGTTCCAGTGTCAATTTGTCCCATGAAACTAGTAAGATTTTTTTATCAATAGTTCAAGCTCAATGGATTTAACCAGCATTGACGCTCGGATTAATGAGAAGACTATGCGTATTTCAGGAACATATAGAAAAAGCCGCATCAAAATCCGTTCAGTAGTTTTTGCATCCATCGCGAACAAACAGATAAACGGACAAGAATTCTAAAAAAATATTTTTGTGTTCAGAATCATTTATTTAACATCACTTACG
The DNA here is from genome assembly GCA_946251805.1 of Cybosia mesomella. Classification (NCBI taxonomy): domain Eukaryota; kingdom Metazoa; phylum Arthropoda; class Insecta; order Lepidoptera; family Erebidae; genus Cybosia; species Cybosia mesomella. Next base: position 7,449,246 of record OX276389.1, read on the forward strand.
TATTTCTTTTTAATTTACTGGTGGTAGAAATTTGATGACACAAATTTGTCACAAAATCCGGCCGGGTGGGTCCACCATGCACGATTGCGAAAAACCCTCCATAGTAATCCAATTTCGGTTTGATTGCGTTCAGGGGTCAGCAAGTGCATAGCCGGGCAGGGGGATTGTGGTCGCAGCACTAGTGGGACCGGTGAGTGTCACGTGGTGCTGCGACGACAATCCTCTTCTGATGAGGCCGTCAAGCTGAGTGCCACCATTGTTAACATGGTACGTGTATGTAATGGTGACCCTTTTTCCTGAGACTTTACCTTCAGCTTACCATCAGGCGAGGTGAAGTCAAATTGACGTGTCCTAAATAAAAAAAAAAAATATGCAAAGTACTGACAAACATTTCTTTCTTCTTTCTTTCTTTCTTTCATTGAGAAGTCTAACATCTTAAAACATCAACCTGGTCAAAATATTTCTTTATCCTTTCTTTCTTTTTTTCGTTCTTTCTGTCAGAAGTCTAACATCTAAACCTATCAAAAAGCAGTATTAGAAGTAATGTTTTCAATATTTTACCTTTTCATCACAGTAAATAATTAAATTCTCTCTTCCGTAAGCGTAACATATTTGCATCATCTCTAACTAAATTATTCAAAGTCCGAATACCGAGTACTCGTACCGTACCGAGTGCTTGTTTTTGGCTATAGATAGAAATGGTGTGGTCCAAGAGCCAGTGAGCCCCAGACCTGTATATATATATTTTATCATAGTCATAGTATGACCTAAACCTTTTAAACTGTATAATTACTTAAGAAAAATTTTCAAATAGTTAACCAAGTCAAAATACCTATTTTTAACCCTCGACGCAAAAACAGTTTATCGTGTCTGTGTGTGTGTCTGCCTGTGGCATCGTAGCTCCCTAACGGATGAATTGATTTTTATTTTTGTTATTTTTTATTTGTGAAAATGAGACGATCAGTTATTTTTTTTATTGAAAGGTGCCTGGTTTTTATCATGGATTTTACCATGAATACAAAATGTTTGACAATTGATAACACGATTCCTTTAGATAATATGAAAAAAAAACCCCTTTTACTGTGATGTGTTCGTGCAGTTAGTTCATACAGCTGTACCATCTGATATCTACCATAGTAGCAACGATTCAAAGATCGTACTACCCTATATGTTCTTACTCGTACCTACAACTATGATGTGCTTACGCATAAAAAAACAGCTTTTATATTATGATTTTGATTTCACGATCACGGTCTCTTAGACCATAACCTACATACCTCGTTTTGAATCATATTAATGTTCGCTCTCGAGGCAGAGGACCATCAAACAGATTAATTAATAGCAGATGACAGCTAGAAGTTTATGATACCTTTAATTAATTTACTTTGATATCATATAATTTCTATATTTATGTAGATATGGGCTCTAACTTTTTAAGTAGAAGGGAAAATTCAAACTGATATGCTGGGTGCTTCCTAAGAGAACTGTTTTCAATTTGAATCGTGTGTTTATAACTTTGTTAATGTTAGTTGTTTATTCATTTAAATGTGTCTGAAAGTTTGGAATTAGATATTTAAGTTCATTTAAGTTTGCTAACTATGAAGTTAATTACAATATTTCTTGGGTTCAGTGGCTTTTGACTTCGAAAGTACCTAATATAATATGAAAGTTAGCTATTTTAAGTTTTATCAAAATTGTGTACTTGCCTTTGAAAGTAGAAATTGCTTGTCTTGTATCAAGTTTAAAATTAAACATCTTTACAAAGTTTGGATCCTAGGTATTTTCAGTCAAAATAACTGCAGAAGGATGGAAGGTGATTCTTTTTTATTAGAAAGGGGATAATTCCAAAAATAGAAAAATAAAACAATAAATTTTGGGGGTTCCCCATACTTAGACTTACACTAAGGACTCTAATATAATTTTTTTCTAAACTGAATGGTTTTTGCGAGAGACACTTTCAAAGTGGTAAAATGTCCCCCCCCCCTCCCTATAACTTCTAAAATAAGAGAATGATAAAACTCAAAAAAATATATGATGTACATTAAACTTTCACCGAAAATTAGTTTCAACGAGATCCAGTAAGAGGTTTTTTTTAATACGTCATAAATCGTAAACCGCAATTTACCTTTCATTCAATCAACTCTAATATAAAAATTAACAAAACAACATTATTATGTTACTTGCTGCTACGGAACCCTTCATGGGTGAGTCCGACTCGCACTTGACCGCTTTTTTTTAATTCATACTGAATATCCAATATTTTTGCATTTAAACAAGCATGTGCACAAGTGTTCATGAATAGGTAAGTTAGGTAACTTATGATATTGCCGTAAGTTTACGCGAATGTTACACATTGAAATAAAACTATTTTTAAAGGATTCTATCGCGGTTTATTTGATGTTATTTTATATTTTACGTTGAACCCGACGTTTCGGTTGCTTTTCAGCAGCCATGGTCACGGGGAGACTAAAGATGGTTGTTGTCTTGAAGTTTGAAGTGAAAGTTATCTCAAAGTACCCGAACTATGTTGAATTGTTGGTGTTACTATTTACGCAGAATGAGCTCACAGTGTCATGAAGACTTCATGACTCATGCTGCGTAAATAGTAGAATCCGTTAAAAATAGTTTTATTTCAATAGGTAACTTATATAAAACCGGATGTGTTTATGAGCACAAAAAGCGATCTACACTTCGCCATATTTAGTTTTTGTTGTATATTGCGACGCTACCACTATCACTCAAGTCGTTTGCAACTCGATTCGCATAGCGTATTAAATATCTAGAAGTAATGGTAGTGCTTTTCTTTATGAAGTAGTAGTAAAGTTAGTGACATAAATGTTGGTATAATTTAACTTAATTGTATTTATTTGAGAAAAAAACATATTAACTAAAACAAAATTATCTCTTATACCCGACATAGCCGTTTGTTGGTGGCTGAAATCCTCCGTAATCTTGACCAAATTTACCTCGGTGATAGTGTGGATACGGAGGAGTGTTTTGAAGCGAGATGGTTCATGTCCGATGTACCATTGAGGAATAATCATCGAAAAATAGTTAGCTCAATTTATTTCAGTCGCACCCTGCACTGAATTCCTAGTATAAATTAAAATATTTACATCCTAAAAAAATGGTGAGCGAGTATGTACAAAGTAAAAAGTTTAGATCAAAGAATTCCTGACCAGTAATGTCGACCCAAAAAGCTGGCGGCATTGCCATTCAACGTGGCAATGTCGCCAGCCTTTTGGGTACGCTCCCAGTCGACATCTATGTGGAGGAATTCTTTGACACTTATTTTACTTTGTACATACTCGCTCAGTTTTTGTTTTAGAATAGTTAGTGACTATATCAGTTAATAACTTATTTTGAACATTTTGTCGAAAATGTTCAAAATAAGTACTGTACTATATTGTACAGATACTTTGCTTACTTACTCATTTGTAAACATAAGCGTGTGTCCAGTGCATCCAGTGCAGTATTTATATTTGCAATAAAATGTTCAGTTGGTTAATATGTAACTTTGTGACTCATAGAAGCACCTGGATGTAACCTGTCTTATAGATGGACAACTAGCTGTTCCAACTACGCCCTGATAATTACATCCAACTGTTCATTATACCACTGATTAGATAAGTAACTAACGAAATTGTATCGTCTTCGCTGGTCCACTTCTGCAGTAACTGCAGTGAGCAATAAATCACTGGCCATGCCGCTTCCGCCGGGCCACGGTAAAAGAGCGGTAAAGATGATATGCATGCCAATGGTCTTACTATCAGTCATGTCGAAGACTGTAGAAGAGGAGAAGGTGTAGAAAAACAGACACCCGGGTCTGAAGTTTAAATTTTGGATCTAACCGGGATTGACCAAGGAATCGGGATGATGATCAATAAGCGTATACTGTAACTTATAAGGCGCCGGACAAACAGAACGGACGCGCGTCCCAGACATGTCTTTGTAACGCCACAGGCTCGCCTTCACAACTCCGCTCACGCGGGGCGTTACAAAGACATGTCTAGGACGTGTGTCCGTTCTGTTTGTCCGGCGCGTAAGCCAGCTTTAACAACGTTAATAAGACGCATCTTGAGGCATGAGTTCAACTATAAATAATTCGAACAAAAACTACTAAAAGCAATTTTTGACTTCGACGTAAAACCGACGATACAATGATAGCGTTCTGTAATATTATTTATGTTATTTGACCTTAGGGTAACAGCACAACAGTGCGTTGCGAATCGCTATGCAAAAACAATGTATAAAAGCGTTGCCGTTGCAGAACAGAACTGTATATACCTACTTAAATAGCCACACGTTCAGAACTGTGTCCAATTTATACGGACGTCTAACCGCTCTTGTGTGTTACCAAAATATAAAAAGAAAATAATAAGCTTCAATCACTTTTTTTTTTTAAAGAATACAAGTAACCAATATTATTAATATTCCACCCAGACCCCTCCAGCTATGCTTTCATCTCGGCAGTGTTATGGCCAGGATTCGAACCCGGGACCTCACGATCGTATTCTCTATATTCTAATATTAGAAAATTTCATTTACGAAAAAGAATATCTAAATATTGTAACAACTTATGATAATATTCTGCCAAGGTCAAAGTGACCTAAGAGAAGGAAAACTCAAAACAAAGCCCTTTACCAACCCGTTTGGCCAATCCTCTCATGAACAGAAGCCACGACTACAGCCGGGAAGCAGTATATTCTACATAATTGATTGATTTATGATAACATAATTAAATGCGATAATGCAACGCAGAATTATGCCTTAAATACTAGCACACAGCCCACCTGAAGGGAAGCGGTTACTGTGGCCCATGGACGTGTGCAACACCAGGGGACTACGTGATCTGTTGCTACTAAAATAGAATAATAACATTGTTGATTTCTGTTCACATTTTGGTTTGGCAATCAGTGACAACAAGAGTTTTGCGTTCCAGCGCGGTTCGCGGCGTCGTCGCACCCGCTCTAATGCGTTTGCTCCCTTAGCTTAATAAATCATTGTAAACATAGCAACAGCTTGGCACGCCAAGAAAAATCATATGTCAAGTTATTGTACACCGTGACGTCGATAGATGTTGCTAACTGCTTCTGTACTTACATACATGTAGTGTGATATATTGAAGTAAGGCATTGCATGCAAGCTGATGATTGACATTCGATTAACTTTGAATGGTTTTTAACCATTGATGTCTTTAACATGCTTTTATTAGGTTCACTTGTAACTGAATGTGTTTTGTGAATGTTTGCTGTGGGTAAAATGTAGTAGGCATCAAAATGTTTGTTATTTTTACCAGTTAGGTGAAAGACAAGTCCACGACTTGATGGGAAGCGGTTACAGTGGTCTATAGAAGTCTACAATACCAGGGGTATGACATTCGCGGCGCGCCTGATGACAAAGGGTTTGGGAACCACGGTGTCCCCGTCTTGTCCCGGTTTGGGGGGGAACAATACTAAGTACCTACGATATAAGAATATAAGTATAAGAATAATGAGTTCAGAATGTGACATTTAATAACATTGAATGTCTTTTCAATTTGGCATAACTACATTTCTTTCGGCCACATTGTGATTTAATATTTTGCAAAAAGCTATTCAGCATATTTTACACGGTATAAATATCTTGTCCATTATAGTTTTAGTAAATATACATTGTAAAGTTATTTATAAACGTTGAAAAGTAGTGTCGGAGTTCTATTTTATTATATGTTATTTTTAATAGAGACTAAGCCTATTACTATAACTAGACTTCAATTAGTTATCACCATGCTGCTACTGACAGTTTTAAACTAAAAATAAAATCTTACATGCATCACTTTGCTCAACCGTGGATTGAACTGGAACCTTATGCACACGCTACTGTTACCACCAAATCAATCTTGATGACATAATTAATTAAATATTTCATACTCAACAGTAGAATCACTTTACGCATTGACGGTAAGAGGAACAGTTTTAGAGGCGGACGATCTTCAAGTACCACCTTTATTCAGCATCAAGTCATTAATCTGCTTTTATTTCATAAAAAATTGGTACTTCCTTTTTATCGACAATGAAATCTAAAAAGTTAAGTCCTGAAATGACTTTTAATGGTGAATTTTAACTATCCAGTTAAATGGAATATCACATCAGGGATGTAAAATATTTTATTACAGATCTGTCAGTCTGAATAGATGAGTAATAAACCTGTTTACGTGATGAACGCAGGGATGGACTTAGGCGTATGACGGGTGCAATCTTGTTGTGAAATTATGAGTTCTATTCACCCGCTTTATTACACTTCTGACAATAAAGGGACTGTTATCAATTAAATTAAACTGCTGGTATGGGTTAATAGCACATTTTGGAGTATTAATTGTTTGTTTATGATGTCTTCTTGCATATATGACTGCTCATGTAGCTCCTTCAAATTCTAATGAAAAGCGGATTTAAACAATTATGTTTACGAGAATGCGATCATGGTGTCGATGTGTATTTGCGTTAGGGCCACGTTTGTACTGAACGGGGTCATAAACTGACCGGTTCAGTTTACATTTAAACGGGAAATTTCAATATTATCTATAGAGCTGGAGTATGGTATTGGACCTAGTTATTAGATTAGACCTCACACGGCCAGTGCAAACATTTCTTTTTACCTGTGGAAACCACGACGGGTAGCACTGCCCGTGAGTTAGCGGTGCGACGGCCATATCCCAATCGAACCGATTATAACCATACGGTGTTCCACCATGGGAGCTTATTACTAGGGGCCCTGACCCTACCATAAGAAGGAAGTTTTCTGGAACCTCTAATTTGGCCTCCTACGATTCAGTCTTTGATATACTTTCGCTTTTCCTTACTAGCAATAGGATTTAACATATTGAACTTGTATGAACCTTTGGAGCTCTTAATAAACAGTGCTAGCTTAAGTCTTATTTACGTCAAATTCATCTCCAAAACAATTTTAGATTGAGATTTTATTCAGGTCATAGTAAGACAACGTACACCTTCATATATTAAATTAATACACCCTTACGAACGAGCCAACCCTGTTAAAGCGTGCAATGTTTGCGACTTTGTCGTACAAAACGCTCTTTATACCGAGCGTAAAAGCACTTTACGAGTGTATCCGTGAGAGTTAACTCGAGGGGAGATTTTGACAATAATCAGTGTGAAATAATGACGCAGCAGAATAGTTCCGCTTTTAGATAAGGAGACAAAGCTGTAGGTGTGGTTTAGTAATCAAAACTTATGTTTATAGGAACTTAAACTTATACGTTTTTTCCTTTGTCCTCATCATATCAGCCGAAGGAAGTCCACTGCTGAACATAGGCCTAACCCATGGACTTCCATTTCCACCGGTCTGTAGCGGCCTGCATCCACCGAGTCCCTGCGCTCTTTGTTAAGTCGTCTGTCCACCTTGCGAGAGGCCTTCCTACGCTATGCTTGCCGTTACCTGGTCTCCACTCAAGAACCTTTCTGCCCCACCGGCCATAGGCCATATAACACCCCTTTATATTCCTGAAGGTATGGTCTGAGAAATAACTTTCACTACATAGGTAATTTCTTTGGTTTCACGTCGATAAAGAGCGAGTCTATAAACGTCTACTGGGTACATTTCTTAACTGAAACACAATGTCGTATCATACGAATCCATATGTGCCAAATTATGCGAGATACAAGAGGCAGTATAAAAAAATAATTTTATCGTGGGCGTAACTAAGTTTCTCGGGGTTACGCCATCCTCACATGCAAGCCGGTAGACCTGCTGATTAATGACGAGGTTCTGGCACACACTTTTCCCTCGGCGTTGGTAGGCAGTTGCTCTAATAAAAGCCGCAACAACCAAAAGAGGGGAAGTAGTAGGCGGCCTTCGGGCCCCGAGGTAAAAGCCTGGAATATAACCCGGAACAATGCTACGATATGAACACTGTGCTGTTATTGGCTGTTGGATGGTGAAACGAACAAGGTGACTAAGGGAGTCCCCTTGTCCCCATGGAAGGAGATAGGGTCATCGTCTTCACTGTGCCGTCCTCAAACTATAAGGCGGCGAAGTGAAATCCGCTAAATATTCACATCTTAAGTTTAAACAAATATTAATATTATTATATAAATAAATAAATATTCTATGACATTCTACATAGCGCGTTCTAGACACAAAATAAGCATAGTTTAACTAGCTTGTGTTAAGGGTTCCAGAATGCGGATAAACATACTTATATACTTTTTTTTTGTAAATACTTACATATTATACATAAAAACACCCAGACCAATGCAAAAAGACATATTCAAGCATAAAAATATTTGCACTGAGCGGGAATCGAACCCGCGCCCCCGGTCGTAGCAGTCGAATGCACTACCGCTACGCCACAGAGGCCGTCATAAAGGATATAGCGACTTTATTCTCGGAAAAGCTCAAAAAAATATCCGTCTATTGATAATATCACAACGTTATTGAAGATTTATGGAAAATACTAGCATCGGCTTAAAATCATTCACTTGGTTTTCAGCTCCAGCTCGAATATTATTTTTTTCACTTAGCCTATTTTAGGCAGCGGACGGCAGCCAGGCTACAAAAAAAACCCTTAGAGATATTATGTTTGAACCAATCTAAATAAATCCTTATCCCTGCTAAAAGCCCTACTTTAATCTCCCAAGAGATTTTAGTAGTCGGTCCTAATAGATAAAGGATTATTAGATATATTATTCACCTTTTAAAGACAACGTTCGTGTATAAATTTATCAAGGCTGCCTAGTATAAGCCCATTGGGCTAATAAAAAATTTAGATGGTGTGGGACACCTTTTTATAGGTATGGAAATCCTCAACAACGAAAAATAAATAAATTGGCAGCCCAAATATTCTTTTTAGAAAAAAAAAAATTCGTTATAAAAAGAATGTATTTCGCACTTCGCTTCATCTTCAACCTGCTATATATACAACATATTGACCATAGATTATCTATAATATAACGATAATTTACTTAAATGAGGGTAGTTCGATGTTCCCATTATTCAAGTATAATATGGCACACATTGGCTTACGTTGGCCCAACGTGTTCAAAGACAAGTTATTCAGAATTTTAAGCTTTAGGCTGGCCTCACACAACCGGAATGTTTCTCTGAATTCATAACACCTGGAATTATATACAAAGTAATTATGAGCCACACACATCCTGAATGAATCAGATTATGAATTTCTCAGACGGCTGCGAAAGAATGAGACTGACGAGTTTTTTAAAAGTCGTACCGAAATACTTTAGTACGCACGTAAATCCATACATTGGAATAGAGCGGAGCTTGCACCACATAATGAATTCAGATTATGAATTTTAATATGTCGCTAGAGTGAAAAGGGGTGCGCATAGTGTTAATTTCTTGCATGAGCCGTTTAATAGGAGATTACCAGATCATTCTGAATTATTAAGATTCATAGAGACATTTCAGATGTGTCTCACCAGCCTTAGGTAGATTCATTTCTCCATTTGAGGGTAGAATAGTTTATCATGTGGATACTGAATACATGTCTCGTGTAGAACTTTCAAATTATTGTAATAGCTTTGAAAGAAGTATTTAAATTTACGAGATTGGCTAACCTTTTGTTATAATATTGACGTAGTTTCGACATCAGCACATATTTCTATATTTTATTATATCTTTCTGTACTTGCTTATAGGCAATTTAGTTTGTGTTTGAAATTTGTGGCGAAAGAAGGACAGGTAAGAATTTCATTAAATTAAATTACAGGACTTAAGTGATTTTCGAACTAATACGGTTATCTGGGTGGTAGTCGGCGATAGACTCCCACAGTAAGGGAGTAGTGAGACAGGGGATGCCGTGCTCTCAAGCAAGATGATGATGATGACATGCATCAATCAAACCTTCGAAATGGCTTCAACTCATTGGTGTAGTATGCGGACCACGGGCCCTGAGGTGACCAACCAACAACGCTAATAAGATGTTGACGATAATCATTGCAGTTGTGAATAATCTAATACCTTTAAACGAGCAATTCTTATATATATGAGATTTTCGTGAAATTTAATAAACAAGGGGTTTCGGGGGCGATAAATCGATCTAACTAGGTTGTTCACTCCCACTCGCCCACGGTCACTCAGATATTAATACTTACATGTTATATTTTTATACTAAACAGAAAAAAATCGCACTTAATCCTTTTTCACCCGTCACATTACCCTCGCTGGAGCGCCAGCGAGGGTAATGTGTTGTTCTGTGCTGATGCATGTTTGTACGTAGTTTTCTTTGTTCCCGTGTATCGTCCTAACGGCTGCACGGATTTCGATGAATGAGATCTCAAATTTAAGGTATTCATCTCCCCGAGTGTCATCACGTGATAAAGGAAGAGGTAAAGCTGCAGTAGCGAAACTAAACGAGTTAGGCTTGCAACCAGAATACCATCAACTTGATGTTACCGATCGAGAAAGCGTCACTAAATTTAGAGACCATCTCAAAGAAAAATATGGAGGCATCGATGTACTTATCAACAATGCAGCTGTAGCGAATTCTAGTTCGTTATACAATCCTTATGATGAATGTAAATATATTGTCGACATTAATTACAAAAGTATTTTGACTGTCGAAGAGTTGCTGTTTCCTTTGGTAAGAGACCATAGACGTATTTAGAATATTTCTAGTGATTGTGGTCATTTAAGTAACCTTAAAAACGAATACTGGATCGAGAGATTATCGAAAAAAGATCTGAGTAAAGATGATATTAATGAGTTCGTCGAGTGGTATTTGGAAGGAACAAAGAATGGAACCTTTAACTTAGATAATTTAGCAGATGAGGATACTATAGCTGCCTACAGAGTTGCCAAGATGGCTTTGAGTGCTATAACTATGTTGCAGCAAAAAGAATTGGAGTCGAGAAATATTTCAATTAACTCCATGCATCCAGGATTGGTAAGAACTGATATGACTCTGGGCGTTGGCTTCTATGATACCGATCAAGCTGCTGAAACTCCCATCTATTTAGTGTTGGAAGCACCTGAAAGTCTGAAAGGGTATTAAAATAAAATGCAATGTGTATGTGTTTAATATAATTGTATAAACGTAATTATAAATTTATTTATTGGTGGCAAATTATCTGAATCATATAATTTCGTCTACTTTCTATTCTCATTTTCTTTAATTTGTATTGTTCAGAATTATTTGGCATTTTTTTAATAATAACTACTTTATTCAAAAATGTGTTTACAAATGTACATAACACTAAGAGCTCCTTCGTACTAGCGTTTGTTCAGCGTAGGCATTCGATGAACGTAGTACGCTGTGTTTGCGCCGCGCTAGCGCAGCGTTTATGAGAAAATGTAGCGATAACGGTACGCACGAATTAAGTGACTCACAACGAAAGAGTTTAAAAAAATATACTTTTATTCAGAGTAACAGCAAAAATAGTAATTAATTTAATTTAACAATCAAAGATCTTATGTACTAACTTATTGTTAATTCAGCACTTTGTCGGAAGTGACGCTTGGCCTAGATTCGGTTTGCTGATGCAAATCGAATCTTCTAGAACGCTATTTGCTGACAAAGCTAACGTTCGTATTTTGGGGTTCCTTAACTCACGCGTCGCGTTGTGGCTGCGCGGCGTCTGCGCTACGTATACATTCAACGAACGCCAACGCTGGCAAAGGCTAGTGTGTAGAGCGCTTACGTACACCTAAGAATCTTGAACGAAAACAGATTGTTTACAAAATAAACAAGTAAAATTATATTCAGATCTACAGTTTCATTATTACCTAATTACTTAATTATTTCTGTTTAAGAGTAACAAACATCAATACATCCAGATCCTTGCAAACTTTCGGGATTATAATATTAAGTAGGAAGTAGGATTGACAATTATGAAAGAGTCCATAAGGATGCAAATTATGCTAAATATTATAAATGTGAAAAATTGTGAAGATGTTTGGATATTTCAAACCCGACCCAGCCAAAGTCCGCCGATAACCCTGGGGTTATCCTTTCGAGGGCTTACCCGGGTGGGACACCGTGTGGTTTTAGTCGTTCCAATTCCGACACGCCCATCCCATCGTTGGCACCGATGGGGTGAAGTCCGTGGGGGATTCAACAGGTAAAAAAAAAGATATACAATAATTTAACGGGAATTAACGCGATCATGTATAGGTATATACATACCTGGGGTGTGTGTTGGGTAACCTCCTCGAGTGTCGCTCCGATTCCGATCCCGCTGCAGTCCGGGGGGAACGGAATCGGAGCGGCCGGTACACCCTGGGCGGCGGTCAATGGCTTCCCCTTCACCCCTTCATAGGGTTGGCATTGATCGTCGGCCAATACCCAACGTGGCGGAAACACATCGCTCTCCGTACTCCTCTGCTTTCAGAGGAGACAGAATGAGCGATGCTGTTAGTGGTGAGATGGCCCAGGGTCAGCCGGGGTGCGAGGGATATGCTCTATGGGTAACCTTACACCCCGGCGTCTGAAGACCCGAGACGGCGTGCGGGTTTAGTCGGTGCAAGCCCGACTAAATTTGAACCGACTAAAACCGCACGCCGTCTCGGGTCTGCAGACGCCGGGGTTTAAGGTTGCCCATAGAGCATATCCCTCGCACCACGACTGACCCTGGGCCATCTCCGGTTTCGAGATGGCCCTCTCGGGTTTGGGAACCACGGTGTCCCCGTCTTGCCCCGGTTTGGGGGAGGGGCGCTAGTCGCCCCACCGTCCCGGCCTGCTTCTGCTGGGGTGACAGGTGGCCTCGCCTGCCACCCCCAGGCCTGCGCTCATGGAGGACGGAGGTCGTTAAGCGACCTCCGGCGCCTAAGTCGCCTGCGACGCGCGGCGAGAAACTACCTACTTAGTAACTTTGTTTTTAATTTAATACTACCTGTATCTACCTGCCTGAATGCGGAGAATCGATTGCTATAGCGCACATTGGACGAGGCCCATACACTCGACTTGAATACGTTGTTTGGGTGCGTTTACGGTACGGTACGGTACGTTGAAACACTGGGGTGTTGGATTGCCTGGCGTTTCGACCATTTTACACTGGCCGTGGTCACAGGCTGACTAAATTATTGTATATCATGGAACGCGAAAGTTAATCATTAGTAAAAAAAAAGATGTTTGTATATTGTAATGTTTGTTACAGTGATAGATTATAGTATGGAATAACACATAGGCTACTTTTTGACCGACTTCGAAAAGAAGGAGGTTCTATGTTCGTCTGTATCAATTTTTTTATGGAATAGATTCCTTTGGGTGGCAACAATGGAATCAGTATTTAACGCGGGCGAAATCGCAACTAACAGTTAGTAATGGATACTTTTGAAATATATAGACTCGAGTAGACACCTGATTCCTTTGTACAAGTATAAACTTTACTGCAACCAGACTACAGTAAGGTTCAAATTCAGAGGTGAAAGAGTATGTTTTTAAATAACCGGCCAAGTGCGACTTGGACTCTCCCATGAAGGGTTCCGTAGCAGCAAGTAATTTTTTTTTATTTCAGCTGATTGAATGAAAGGTAAATTGCGGTTTACGATTTATGACGTATTAAAAAAAACTACTCACTAGATCTCGTTCAAACCATTTTCGGTGGAAGTTTACATACATGGTAATGTACCTACATCATATATTTTTATATTTTATATTTATATTTGATTGATTGATATCCATTATGTTGATGATGCACCCGCAGAGCACGATACTGAATTGATTGATACCTCATTCATTACTAGTAGTCCAGTATCTTAGAAGCTACAATGGAACTTACGTAAATACTGTAAGTAGACAGGCAAACACATAACCAACTACGAACGCTCGAACGCGTATAAACTCACACCTATATCCCCGAAGGGGTAGGCAGAGGTGCCAGCACCCACGATTCGCCAGTTTATGTTTTAGGTCCCAATGTAATAGGTGGCGAGCCTATTGCCATTAACCGGGCACTTATAAACCTGCGATAAATACACACATAACTTCGAAAAGCATCGAAAAGTCATTGGTGTGTGCCATGGTAATACCTGGGATCGAACCCGAGACCTCGTCTCAGCAGTCCTTTACCCATACCACTAGGCTACCGCGGTATAACTAGGCTATTATTCTGGTAAAAATAACCGCCGAGAGACATTTTAATGGTTGAATATATCATTTGGGTTTATAGTTGAACCGATCGATTCCAATCGAATACCACATTTTAATACTTTCTATATTATAGTCATATTTATATTGTAAGTATTCCAAACGGATACCAATTTTGGTGATATTTCGGAAACCCTGGGGTTATACTTTCGAGGGTGAATCCGGAGTACCCGGCAATTTAAGCTTGGGAAGGACACCGTGTGGTTTTTGTCGGTTCGATTCTGACATACCCACCTCACAGCTGGCACCGGTGGGGTGAAGCCCGTGGGGGATTACACACGAAACAAAGTCAACAAAGACATACCAAGGATATTTCATATTAGAATGTGGTATTCAATTGAAATCTATCAGTTGAACAGCACCATTAAGTAATAAAAACCTAGGCTATTCATGGAATGCCTAATTAAGCTAGTTAACTGCGACATACATATTACTTACGTACCTACCTATATCTCTAAGGCGGAACCGGTTTCATCAATGTCATTGTGTTGTTGTCATGTGAATATTATTAAAGAGACATATGTATCACTATCACTACATATTATAAAATAAAGTGTATGTTCGCGATAAACTCAAAAACTACTGCACAGTTTTCAGTATATAATTTGACAAGTTTTGCATACATTGGCTAAAATATAATGATATTTGTTGAAGTTGTTGGCAAAAATGTCTCAACGAAAATGCTGCTTAAACCTTTTGAGATGTAACAAAATTATGTATTGTGGGATTGTGTATCTTATATATTATGTTGTGGTGGTGGAATAGTGTCCCATGGGTAGCGGGAACGGGATCAGAATTTCACGCGGGTGAAGCCGCGGGCAACAGCAGGCTAGTATGTGTATATTATAATAATATATGGAACATATTGTTTAGAACTTAAGAAGCATAACTGTCAAATAAGACAGTATTTGATAACACAGAATACACACAGTAAATTGGGTAACTTACCGTGACAATACTGATGTAGTTTCATAATGTGTTAACATCGGCGTACATTTCAGTAGTACCTCTTACTTCTTATTTAGTTTGTGTTTGAAAGTTGCGGCGACTGGTTTCCAATACTGACGAAAAAAGGGTGAGAGTTTTATTAAAATTTAAAAACAACGTGTCTTTTTTAAATACTCATATTCAGCATGATATTGTCGGAAGTTTACGCGAATGTCACACATTGAAATTAAACGGGTAAACGGAGAGACTCCCGTGAACATGGCTGTAGAAAAACAAGCGAGACGTCGGGTTCAATGTAAATAATAAAACTAGGAATTCAGTGCAGGGTGCGACTGAAATAAATTGAGCTGAGCGAGCAGGACTTTTACTTGAAAATAAGACATCTTACTACGGTCGCGCGCTTAGCTAAGAAATCTGTGAAACTGTTTTTCAGTCATTATTCCTCAATGGTACATCGGACATGAATCATCTCGCTTCAATACACTCCTCAGTGTCCACACTATCACCGTGGTAAATTTGGTCAAGATCGCGAGAGTGGTTACGGAGGAGTTCAGCCACCAACAAACGGCTATGCCAAGTATAAGAGCTTCGCTCGCTCAGCTCAATAACATCACATAAATCGCGATAGAATCCGAGTTTTATATCAAATTATATTCAATTATTTTATTTACCGAGTAGTACTTAGATGCGATACTTTAACGGGATATCTTCTTCTCTTCTTCTTCTTAAATATAAAAATGAATTGCTGTTCGTTAGTCTCGCTAAAACTCGAGAACGGCTGGACCGATTTGGCTAATTTTGGTCTTGAATTATTTGTGGAGGTTCAGAGAAGGTTTAAAAGGTTTGTTATCGATTGAGGCAGTACGAAGTCTGCCGGGTCAGCTAGTATACAATAAAATTTTTAAGCAATTAGTACGGTAACTGTTCCTATAGGTATGAATGAATTTAGAATCTCAGCTGCAGCTCAGTTGGTCAGACTATTCGCCCTGTAAGGGACTGGTCGCGGGTTCAAGTCCCGTCTTAGATATTTTCTTTTCCGATCTAAGTCTATGGGTTATATACACATTGCGGCTACTCAGGCCGCAATGTATGTACACTAACACCTTATATGTTGCAACCTGGGCGATGGGTGAGGCAATGCCTTTCTTCCTATGGGTGAGGAGGCGTTGCCGCTTCCGGCTAATATGCTGTCGAGGCAGAACAGACCTATTGTTCACCATCATCATCATCACGCGTGACTGTACCAACGCGTTGCACTGCTCTTTCTCTTGGTTTAGCGTATTTGGCGTTTGAGGGAGCGAGTACCGTCTGGCCTCCTAACCCGAGATAAAAACCTGCAAAAGAGCCTCGTTCGTCAATCAGCAGGTGTACCGGCTTGCAGGTGAGTTTGGTTTCAGCCCTGAAGATCTATTTGGGGCTCCAAGAACACCCAAGCCGAGGAAACGCTTTGGTAAACTCGTTTTTTCCGTGTGTCTTTGTGATCAGCAGACGGCACTGCACTATTCACCTTATCTGTATTCTTCTTCTGGATGTCGATTGTTAAACGCTTGATGACTACCTATTTGTACATCATTGCATAGTTATTACTAGCTATTAGCCATAGCACTAGGTATTAGTAGTAGCCCACGTTAAATGCTGGTCCAGTGCCCGTGACTCAGAGTAATCTATTCCCGGGGTAAAAAGTCTGTGAACAATTTAATCCAGATCCGTTCAACCGTTTTCATGTGAAAGAGTAACAAATATATCCACTACAATTAATTGGCATCTGGATACTCAATCTATGAAAAAAACCTGATATATTGCGTGAATTAACGATTTTCTGACACTTAACAGGAATCTTTCAAATCAGCATGATGACTAAAGTCGCTGTGGTCACCGGAGCGAATAAAGGAATCGGTTTCGGTATCGTCAAAGGTCTGCTGAAGAGATTTGATGGAGTAGTCTATCTCACGTCACGTGATGAAGGAAGAGGTAAAGCTGCAGTAGCGAAACTGAACGAGTTAGGTTTGAAACCAGAATACCATCAACTTGATGTTACCGATCGAGAAAGCGTTACTAAATTCAGAGACCATCTTAAAGAAAAATATGGAGGCATCGATGTACTTATTAATAATGCAGCCGTAGCGAACCCTAGTTCACTATACAATCCTTATGATGAATGTAAATATATTGTCGACATCAATTATAAAAGTATTTTGACTGTCGAAGAGTTACTGTTTCCTTTGGTAAGAGACCATGGACGTATTTTAAACGTTTCTAGTGATTGTGGTCATTTAAGTAACCTTAAAAACGAATACTGGATCAAAAGACTATCGAAGAAAGATCTGCGTAAAGATGATATTAATGAGTTCGTCGAATGGTATTTGGAAGGAACAAAGAATGGAACCTTTAATTTAGATGATTTAGCAGATGAGGGTACTATAGCTGCGTACAGAGTTGCCAAGATGGCTTTGAGTGCTATAACTATGTTGCAGCAGAAAGAATTGGAGTTGAGAAATATTTCAATAAACTCCATGCATCCAGGATTGGTAAGAACTGATATGACTCTGGGTGTTGGCTTCTATGACACAGATCAAGCTGCTGAGACTCCTATCTATTTAGTGTTGGAAGCACCTGAGAGTCTTAAAGGGGCATTTGTATGGCACGATAGAACAGTAATAGATTGGTATGATTACAAGGGCGATTACTATTTCAAGACTAAAAATTTAAAAACTTAAAAAAAAAATAATGATTCTGGAGAACACCTTACAGGAGTTGCTATTTAAATGTTTGATTGTGTCTTTATTTATTTGTGAAAATATATCCCTCTGTACTCAGTTAATGTTATAATTTTTGTGGTTATTCAGGATAATATGAAAGTCAAATTATTCATGGTGATTTTTATGTTACTATGAAATTAAGGTTTATGTTTTCTTATATACAAGAACATATTTATAAATACACCAAACACTGCATTATTAGAGATTTTGTTGAATTTCTGTAAAAACTAATAATATATTCGAATTCGGATTTAACTACTGCAAATAATGCCGATCAGATCCTACTTTACTAAATTTTCACGTTTTATTCAATGAAACTCTTTATGATATTGTCGGAAGTTTACGCGAATGTCACACATTGAAATAAAACTATTGTCTCTCCCGTGACCATGACTGCTGAAAAGCAACCGGAACGTCGTGATCAATGTAAAATATAAAATAACATCAAATAAATCGCGATAGAATCCGTTAAAAATAGTTTTATTTCAATGTGAAACTCTTTAACCAAAATATACTAACCCAGTTTAGTTTCTTTCATTGTTGTGTAGATTTTTTAATTTGCTGTGCTGTTTCGTTGTTAAACCTTAATTAATATTATTCCTCATAACCCTTCCAGCTAAGCTAAATTGCCTATCAATAAAATTGAAGAAGCTAAAGAACTGTCTGTAAGACATAATGAAAATCAATATTTTTCTGATGAGGTTACCGCAACATACACATACATAATATTTTATCAGAATATTTTAAATAATATCTTTACTTAGTTCGTGTTTTCTTAGTAACTACAAAGTCCACCATGGCTAAGCGCACATTGGACACAAGACAATCTTAAGACAGACTTGTCGTGACGTGACTTATTATTAGACAGATTTGTTTGGTTCTAATTGTACTCTTTCATATGTTTTTATAGAGTAATAGTCTGTCTCAAGACTGTCTTGTCTCTAATGAGCGCTCAGTCTTAGTTTTAGCCGCTAGTTGACGCTACTATCGCACCCCAGCGAATAGCCGCTGCAGTAGTAACAAAGATTTTAAACAATTTGCCACTTTGTTGAAGTCGACTTGGAAACAACTTCTACGACAGAATCTTGATGAGGAAAATTCTGGAAATAGTTACGCAAGTTATTTAAGATGGCTTTGTTAAAGAATCCACCGATTAGACGTGTAATATACCGGGTGGAAACGTTCAATGTGTCCAGACGACCTCTGTGGCGTAGCGGTAGAGCATCCGACTGCTAAATCATAGGTCGCGGGTTCGATTCCCGCTCATTGCAAATATGTATATTTGCATTGGCCTGGGTGTTTCTATGTATAATATTTATTTATTTAAAAAAAAAAGGATCTAAGTATGTTTATCCGCATTCTAGAACCCATATGACAAGCTCTGCTTAGTTAGGGTCTAGATGGTGCTGTGTAATATGTAAAAAAAAAGATGATTACATACTTATTTTCTTAACTTTTTAAAGATATTATAAATCTTTAAATTGACATTAAATCCGAATCGTTTAATGCATAAAATGACAGAAGAAAAAATATCGTCATGTGTCATCATTAATTAATACTTTTGCAGCTCCCAAACATTTACTATTGTGTAGTTAATACCTACTTAGTTAAAGTGTACTCAAGATATATAAGTTTATTTTGTATACCATTTTATACATTAAGCGTAGCAGATTTTATAACAGGGAACAAAACAATTCAGTTTCGGGCTGCTCAGCTGAAGGAGAGACATGGAATTATACACGGCGTATACGGTATATAAATCTATATAACACGGTACACGTTACATCTCTCTCCCTCAGCTGAGCGGCCCGAAACTTAATTGTTTTTAACGCGTCGTGGTAAGGCGCCAGTTTAAAGTTTTACAATATCTTTAAAATGGATGAAGTAATCATCAGGACACACTTAAGGTTTTCGGAGGAGAAGGTAATATACAGACATACATACAAGGATGTATGAACCCCCCCAAACTTCGAGGCTCAAGCCAACCTAACCTGCAAGTCAGTACATTTACCGGTACATTACCTATCTGTTGCATAGCGGCGATAACTCAGTGGCGTACGTAACGGACAGCTGAGACGAGGACTCGAGTTCGATCCCCAGTCGCCCCGGGCACACACCTCTGACTTTTCGTAGTTATGTGTGCATTAATAAATGTTAATTATCGCTCGCTTAATAATGTGCCCGGTAGATGGCAATAGGCTCGCCCCCTATTACATTGGGACCTTAACATAACTGGCGAATCGTGGGTGTGTAAGACACCTCTGCCTACCCCTTCAGGGATACAGTCGTGAAGTTATGTTATGTTATATGTATGTATGTGGAAGGGACTTCTTTCAAAATATGGTTTACTTTTGGGGAAGTGAGCCCGGGTTCGGAAGTGCAAGGTGTAAATGTAATCAGCAATCGTACTCGGATGAAGAAGACATACATACAATATCTGTGAAGTGTGTAAAAATGTAGTATAATTATATTGTAGAAAATGTAGTATAGGTATTCATAAGATTTTTCTACCATTTCTTTTTACGTAGTAGGCGTTACTTACAAAGAAATTGAATTGTATGTTACCAAATAACGTATAGTGTAAATGTCAAAATGGATGGTTTTGCATCGCGCCGTGTGTAGACAGGCCTATGCATATTACATGAGAGACTTTTAGTGGCCACGAAAACTACGAATGACAGTAATAACAAAAACAGTCACTATTTAAATTTCAGCTACGTTTTAAATTCACTAAGGGTATTTCTTTCATGAGCTGAAGATGTTTCCCTCGGTTATCATATCAGTTCCCAGGCGAAACTAGACCTCGGCCATATAAGAAACGTACTTCAGCTAAAGGATGTTTATAGTATAGATGAGATCTTTATTGTATCTATTCCACTAAAAATTGTGAACTACAATAAGGAGCAAAATGAGAGATCACTAATTTTCTAATTAACTTTATTACATCTCCAAATCAAATGGCAAAAAATGGAAAAAATGGACATGACGAATCTATAAGATTCTATAAGATTCGTCATGTCTGTCTGTCTGTCCGTTCGTATGTCACAATCACTTTTTTCCGAAACTATAAGAACTATGCTGTTGAAACTTGGTAAGTAGATGTATTCTGTGAACCCCATTAAGATTCTCACTCAAAAATGATATTGAGGTTTGTAATATCATTTGCGTGAGAGACACTTCCAAAGTAGTAAAATGCCCTCCCCCCCAAACTTCTAAAATAGGAGAATGATAAAACTAAAAAAAAAATGTGATGTACATTACTATGTAAACTTCCACCGAAAATTGGTTTGAACGAGATCTAGTAAGTAGTTTTTTTTAGTACGTCATAAATCGTAAATTTACCGCAATTTACCGTTCATTCAATTCAATATAAAAAAATTACTTGCTGCTCTACGGAACCCTTCATGGGCGAGTCCGACTCGCACTTAGCTGGTTTTTCATTTTATTTCTATACTCAGTGCATTCCATAACTTTTTTAGTCATTACGGTTAAAATGCAGAGGCATTTCTAACTTGTGGTATAGCTAAGTTTTCAAAGACAGAAAAAAATATATTTTGTAAATTCCAGCACGTTCGCTGCTCTCGTGGCCTCGTGGACCCGCCTGTTCGTTGGGACATGTCACGCTTAAGCTAAAAGATGAAAAATTGATTCATGTTTGTTCATGTTCCGATAATGTGTTATATAGGATGTGTCGCAACCTAGCAGCAACACATACGAGATTATTAGGTGGAAATTTTAGGTAAACAAGATGTTTTCCTTTTCAAAGTTTTTAGAGGAAAGTGTGTTACAAAGAACATAATATTTATTTAGTTTTTCATCGTTGTTGATGGTAAGAGGATTTTCAAAGGAGAGTATTTTTTCGGTGAAACGGACGTTCGAACTAATGACTAGTCGAAATTGTAGTACGTAGATGATATGGACTATGGCGATTCGGACCCTCGAGTTGAGCTAATGGCTTCGAATTTACTACTGTGTAACCCACTACGTGGCGTTTATACTTGGTTACCTTTCCGTGAATTTATTATAAATAATTTTAATTAGATTTTTCTAAAATCCAATGATGTAGTTTTAATTTTCATCAAAACCGCGCCCGTGATTCCTTGGAGTACTTTTCTCTATTCCTCATAGTTTTGTTTTTGGCTATCCACGCCCCCTTTTTAAAAATTCATTCGGTACCTATATATTATTGATATTATTATATTAAGTGTGTTGCACATCCCTGGATACTCCACGTTTTCTATACGAAAGCTTCCCCAAGAGCAAGTATAAAACTCTGATGATTCACTGGCCAATGATGACGTAAATTGCGATACTTTGGAAGGAATAATAAAAGTAACGGATGTAATAATAATAAGAGTTATTATCCGTATTATGGCGCACAGATTATAACTGAATTATTATCCATAAAGGAACAGACGTTGGCGGAAGTTTTATGTGTGTTCCTAATAGGTTTTTCGTAAAACACAATGTGTATTTAGATCACTAATAAGAAATTTAAAGCTTTAGTTCATACCGAGTTATGATAAGTGGGTCACTTGACTCCTATAGGCCCAGTTGTAAAACTATGATCGGGCGAATGTGGTCCTAACATTTCATCAAAAGTCACAACTCGCTTGCGGCCGAGATATTGAGGGGGCGATATGCAAACCAAGTCTGTACCACGCGGTTCGGAAGATAATTTTTTACATCAATGCCGATGCTTAAAAGAGAGGAATGGGTCAATGATAGATTCACCCTCAAACTCTGAAACTTGTTTTGTCAACATTTTTGCTAACACAGACTGAGTTCCCTTCCAAAAACAGTATGTGGTTTTTTTAAATGGTTATAAAATGATTTTTATAGGGTAAATTACCCACAAGTGACAAGCTGCCCTACCTTAAGGGGGTAGGGGGACTTGTCACTCGTCACTCATTCACCTCAGTGGTATAAAAATGGATAGACTGATGAAAAAAGCAATAATTTTTATATTATCTGAAAAGGAAAATGTTAAATAGTCAACTAAATAATCACACAAATTTTGGTTTTCTTTATGAATTACCCAAAATAGTAGTTGAGAGAAATGTAGCCAGTTGCTAAGCAGGACCCTTTAACTGTCCTTCAGTTTGTACGTTCATCTCTTCGCAGGTCACAGCCATGTTTGTTCGTATTGTTAGGTTATTGATATTCATGTTTTGTTTTTTTTAAATATTTTTTTGTTTCTATTGATGTTTTTATGTTTAATTTCTTTTCTTTTTTGTATTTTTTATTTAAGAACTCTTATATGTTTGCCGAATGTCCTCCACATAGGAGTCAATTGAAAACCAACGCCAGGTACTTGTACCTGGGGGTGCTTGGTTGGGGACCTCCACGCGGTGCACCCTGGGCAACGGAGACAGCAGCGCCTCTCTCCTAGGGCGGGAGAGACGCTGCCGCCTACGGCCAACTCCGTCCGAGGCGAGGACGGCCCTGTTGAGGGCTGTTCGGAAGCTTTCCACGTGTCCCTCTGATTACCAGATGGCACAGTGGAGAGCAAGTAATGTGGCCATCTCGAAAGCGGAGATGGCCCATCGTCAGTCGGGGTGCGAGGGATAAGCTCTATGGGTAACCTTACACCCCGGCGTCTTAAGACCCGAGACGGGGTACGGTTTTAGTCGGTGCAAGCCCGACTTAAACGCCCCCGCTAGCCGGCGGGGGGGGTAACCGAAGGGATTTCCACACGAAAAAAAAAAAAGGTACTGGCATTATGCTGAACTGGCTCCTTTTTTGGTGCAATGTGGAGTATTTGCTCGATTTTGTAACCTAGTTCTGTAATTTGTACTGCACCAAAATAAAGATATTTTTCTTTCTTTACTTTCTTTCTTTCCTTCATATAAAGGTGACAATAGGTGTTGGAAACGAAAAGGAGTAATAAAAGTTTGGAAATTGTGTACATAACACTTATCGGGAACTAGATTTAAATAAATAATTACCTTTTATCCATCTTTTCACAAGTTCATATTTAAGTTGCTCTGTATGTATGTATGTTAATTCCGGTCAAATCTTGCAACTGAATTTTGAAGTAGTTATCCTCAACCGATTGAGATAAAATTTTGTATACACGTTTAATATAGATGATAATGCATTAATCTGGCACTATGAAGCTGGTCTGATGATGGAGTATGAAGGTGGCTTTAGGAACTCCTAAGCTTAACAAGTTAAACCTCTCGAGTTTGGGCTCATTTGTTTTTTCTTGGTAAATACTCTGGTGCTACATGATATCCAAGTTCTGAATATGGAGACAGTAGGTGGTCTGGAACTAAACAAGATAGACTTGTTGTGTTGAACTCTTTTGGCTGGTCTTGGCTATAACTCTGGTTCTAGATGACATTAAAAGTTAAGTTATTAAAATAATATTTTATCTACACTCAAATCGAAAAATTCGAATTACGAATTCAAAGACGATACTATACATACGCACTTTATAAACGCATATACATAAAATTAAAAATAATAGTTATTTATGCAACTGTGGTATAATGATGAGGGTATTAAAACATGAATGTGGGTTATTGATAATAGTATCACATGAGTGTTTTAATACCTAATTATACAGTTGCATACAAGACTTTATCTCTACCCATGATAAACTAATAATACATCTTCAGAGAATGATGTACTGCCCTTTGATATTTTCCAATTCATGAAATCTTGGTACGCCTTTTCATAATGTTTTCTAGATTTTTCCGGTAGTAATTTATTAGAAATGTCCTTTGCTGCATTCGAAATGTCTGGAGGTGTGTTATTAAAACTTAAATCGTAAGTAAACAAAACAATTTGCAAAAATAATAGCGAAGAAAAATAGCGGGAATTCGAATTCGAACGAATAAGCTTTAATTATTTTTTTACGGCGCGCCGCCGCTGTGGTAGTGCAATGCAACGCGCGTGAATGACAGTTCTTTTTTTGAAACTCATATGCAGATTCCACGCATCGAATGGTAAGAATTTGGCTGTCTGATGAGTAACCCTTTGCGTGGAAGACATTGAAAAAGCGAAAGGAGTGTTATTATGAAATTTCATACAACATTATAACACCCGTTCGGATGTTATTATGGTTATTATGCAAGCTTTTATCGCAATAAGAACACAGAGAAAAACTTGCCGTGATACAAACATTTGAATTCAGCACAAAATTATATGCATAATATTATTATTTTCATTTTAGTGCAACTGACGTTTTCAGTAAAAGCTTGTTTAAAAAGGGTTTTTTTTCTATCTACATGTCTTTATAATTTAGCCCCTGCCATCCTTGTCCTTGCCCCCGACCTGTGACACAATTTTACTAAGAAATTTTTACACCAATTTATGGTAGGTATGTCCTGAAAGACATGGTCTCTTCTGCGATCCTAAGACATCACGAAATAAACACCTAATGTCTGCCTAATCTCATGGAAAAGAAAAGTTTCAGAGCAATAAAAATGTAAAACGAAACTCATTTGGGTTGTGCGTATACCGGCTAATTTCACACTCATGCATAATTCAATGGATTACTGAATAATGCACGACAATACAGGTCACGATCCCTTCCCTCAACATGTGCGAAATATAGCCACTTTTTACATAACGCTTTATGGATTCATATTTTGGTTTTGTTTAAATTATACCTTCTACCGAGGTTTATTTCCAGAACGAAAAGTGGGATATTTGTTAATCCGGGATATATCTCCGTTACGAATTTTACACATGGCATTGAAATTACTTTTGATATCAGTCAGTACCGCGTTTTATTACATTTATGTTAATTTTGTATTTACACGACACACCGCACCATTTCAATCGATTTGTGTGTTTCCGTATGAGTATAAAATTATGTTGTATGTACTGTTGTATATACCTCCTAAATTAGCCAGTGGGAGAACCACAGTACTTTTTCTTCCAATGCATTGAAATATATTTAATTAATAAACTAGCTTACAAGTTCCAGCTTCATACGAAAAAAAAAGTTTAGCAATTATAGCTGATAAAATATATTTTTAGTAATCATTGTTTTTTCTTTAAATGCATTTATTATACTTAAAAATAATCTAGAAGAAAATTTCTGAATGGTAAAGCAAATCCCATCAGAATCCGTTGTATAGTTTAGAAGATCTAAGCGTACTTGTTTTTTACCCAATTGCGCCAGGGTGGGTAATGTTTTGTATGTATGTTTGCAGTTTTTTTTGTTCCCCTATATAGGCTTAAAAAGGCGGAACGGATTTTGATGAATGAATGATCTCAAAATGAAAGGTATCCTTCTTCCGAGTAATATATGGCGGATTTTTGGCGCTAAAATGTATGTTGATAAAAAAATATTTTCATTCAAACTTATCGAGTAGGGTATCAAAATGAAGAACCAGGGCGTCCCAGGGCTATGCCACATGAAGGAAATGTGTCTTAATAATGAAGATAGACAATTTTACTGAAATAAGAATTCAGTTTGATTTTAAAAACAATTTAAACACAGAAAACAGTTTTGGTTGTGTATCTTTTAGATAGAAAATCAAAAATGACAAAGTTATAAACAAAAATTCATAAAATATACTTCATAGATTTTCTTTTATTCAATTTTCCATGTTTATCAGAGAGATTTGATTCTTATGATTGACCCTATTGATTGATGCTATAAAAGTATGGGGGGTATCCGAAGGGATTTCCGCACGAAAAAAAAAAAGGTTATTTTTTTGGGTTTTAGCCGGTTCGATTACCGAGTGTGGCAATCGAGTTTGCAAAAATTTTTGAATGCATTTGTTTATTCAAATGAATCTTCGTTCAGTAAAATTGTTCCCACGCCGGGCAGTTTGCCAGCGTGTGCAGCCCTGAGTCCTCGCTCGCGTCACAGTGATGACACTCAGGCGTTGGCTCCTTCCTGATCCGATGTAGGTGGTCCCCGAAGCACCCTTCTTCCCGGAGATCACCTGCGTCAGTCAGTACGAGAGGCTTCCGTGTCGCCTCTCTAGCCAATCCTCCATGATGGGCCTTACCGCCGCTATTGCGGCGTGCCCTGGCTTGGTCGCCCAAGTCGTTCCTTGCACTCCACCACGATGGCCTGGCGGAGCTGGGACTGCAAGGCCTCGATTTCTCGATGCTCGGGGATCAGTCCCTGCTCCCGCGCCTCCTTTCGCCACTGGTACAGTTGCGAAAGGCCTCTCGCCTCCAGGTCCCATGGCGGAGTTCCGGCAAGGAGACTCGCCGCCTCGAAGGAGATCGTGCGGTACCCGCGGATGACCCTGATGGCCATCACTCGCTGCGGAGCGCGCAGCATCCGCACACTTCCGGCCTTCAGGGCCTCCGCCCATATTGGGCACCCATACAGGGCCATGGACCGCACGATCCCCGCGTATAGTTTCCTGCAGGAGTCATCGGGCCCCTTCATGTTGGGCAGCAGCCGCGCCAGAGCGAGAGCTGTGCCCTACAGTTTAGGGGCCAGACTTCGGATGTGCTCTCCGAAGTCCCATCGGCCGTCGAGCACGAGCCCCAAATATTTCATTTGGGGCTTGATGCCGATGCGATTACCTCCCACGATGAGACTGGATCCCTCAGGTGGCTTGCTCCGAGGCCCATGAAAGAACAGGGCCTCGTTTTTATGCAGAGCCACCTCGAGACCCAGCCGCCGGATCCGCTCAACGACTTGGGCAACTGCGGTCGTGGCCTTCAGGGTCGCTTCGCGGTACGTCGCTCCGCACGCCGTCACGAGCGTGTCGTAGCACGTGACGGCGGCACCGGCTGCGAGCACCCAGTCGTATCCGATGTTCCACAGGAGCGGCCCCAGGACCGATCCCTGCGGAACACTGCACGACATCTCACGCCGGCCGAGACCGGTCACGGTTGGGTAGAAGACGGCTCTCTCCGTCAAATACGCCCCGACTATGCGGCGGAGGTAGAGAGGCACTTCGTGATACACGAGCGCCTCCCTAATGCAATAACCGAATGCCCCACTCTTGACGAGGCGCTTCGCAATTACTCTTTCAAAGAGCTTGCACACCTCGTCGAGCAACACTATGGGCTGGTAGGCGGACGGTGAGTCCGCCGGGCGCCCCTCCTTTCGGATGAGGACCAGTTTCCCCGTCTTCCACAATTTCGGAAACTGGCCCCGCTCCAAACATGCGCTGAGAAGCCCCCGCAGTCGGGGCTCGAGAGCGTCGTATACTAGAGCTATGACCCACGCTCGGCCTGGAATGCCGTCGGGTCCCGGGGCGGTGCGTTTGGCTCTCAGCCTTCTCACCGCCAGCTCTAGTTCTACCCAAGTGACCTCGGGCACGTCGTCGTCATCCACGTCGTGCACCATTGGCAACCGAGGCGGAGTCATCTGCGGTGGACGCCTTGTACCTAAATGTCATAACTATAAAGTATACAATAAAATTAATAACAAAATAATAAAAAAATCTGACTGTCTTAAAAATACCGAAACAAGTTTGATAGCAGGCGGGACCCATTTAAAAGAAAAAGAAATTAATGGGTAATTATTGAAATAAAACTATTTTTTAACTGATTCTATCGCGATTTATTTGATGTTATTTTATAATTTACATTGAACCCGACGTTTCAGTTGCTTTTCAGCAGCCATGGTAACATCAAATAAATCGCGATAGAATTCGTTAAAAAATAGTTTTAT
Source organism: Cybosia mesomella (assembly GCA_946251805.1). NCBI lineage: Eukaryota > Metazoa > Arthropoda > Insecta > Lepidoptera > Erebidae > Cybosia > Cybosia mesomella. Next base: position 7,477,662 of record OX276389.1, read on the forward strand.
TTCAATGTGTGACATTCGCATAAACTTCCGACAATATAATGGGTAATTATTTTTTAAATTATATACTACGTAAAGATGTCCCCCAAAGTTTTTGTTAAGCGCATTTAGTTCTTAATTAAATCCACAATCGTAGTTGTTCACAATACTATTTAATGAAAAACAGGCCGGAACATTCTCTACCAACAGAATGTTCCGGTGCTGTTTTTCACGCCAGTATACAAATGTAAGAGGAGTATGTCTGTGAGGAATAGTTTCATCCCAAAAGCCGGTGTTTGTAACATATTGCGTTTGTTGCAAACAACATTGTGTAAGTACTTTTTGATAGTTAACATCTAAACTGATGCTATGGAATTCAATGTACACATAATATACAGTAGGTACATAATATACATAACATACAATGTATACATAATATACAAAGAAAAAAATACAATCAAATAAATGATCAATGGATGCAGTAAATACAATAGGCGGCATTTTATTTTTTTGCGTGTGGAACCCACGGGCTTCACCCCATTGGTGCCGACGATGGGGCGGGCGTGTCGGAATCGGACCGACTAAAACCACACGATGTCCTCCCCAAGTGTCCATTGCCAGGCAACCCGGGTAAGCCCTCGAAAGGATAACCCCAGGGTTACCGGCGGACTTTGGCCGCCACCGCGGCCCCGCCTGGTGGGGTCGGGTTTATCCCGCGTCGGTGAGTCTTCAGGCGTGTGTAGGATACACACGACAGGCCTCCGCCACGACCTGCTTCTGTAAGGACGGCGAGTCGGCCAACTGCCGTCCTCAGGCCCCAATCATGGAGGTCGGTAGTCCCGGGCGTAGACGTGTCTGTGGCGTCCTCGCCGCAAACTGCGGAACTCGGGGGGCAGGGTTCTCTCCCGCTCCCTCTCCGCCGTCTCTTTCGCGCGCAGTACCTGCTCGCAGAAAGAGGCGGTGGCGTGCCACTTGCTCCCGTCGGAGACCACGGCCCTCACCATGGTCTCCAACGAGAGAACGTCCACGCCCGGGACCGCAACGAGATCCCGGCGTTGACTCGCCCACGCAGGGCACTCCACCAACGCGTGGAGCGCCGTGTCTTCGCCAGGATCCTCGCAGCGCCGGCACTGCGGCGTTGTCTCCCGGTGTATGCGCCATAGATACTATATATTGTGTACAATGTCATAATTTAGGACAAGAATTTTAATTTAAATCCACAATAATGTTATATGGTACGACTTAACCCTACAGCGCGTGCGGTTGTAACAGTAGGCACGTGCCACGACGCACGTGTTTTTGTCCCGTCATCGCGGTTTAATTGGGGTCAGTACTCGTTTGTTTGTTCCGCTCGATTGTCTTTGAAGCCGTGCAAGTGATGAAACATAGTATTCTTACTTTTTCTATAAAAGACATTAGCATATTATGTAAAAATAATTGTATACCTGTAATAAGATAAGTTTAACTAGTCTACTTGTGATAATGGTGTAAGTATAATGCTTAGTATAAACTTAGATCTTTATAAATATTTCTAGAAGCTATGTATGTGTCCACTCATATAATTATGCTGTAGTGTTCTACGAAATATGTAGTAGAAATGTATTAAATTGATAATTATACATGATTAGACGCGTCAAACGCCAGTTTTTAGTTATATTTGAAGCCAGGCGATGAACGTCATTTTAATATCGTGTTTAATTGTTTATTCAGCGCGAATTTTTACTTATCTCAAACCCTAACACGTAATGGTGCTATAAAAAGTTAGCATATCGTAAAATGCAGTGACTAACAAATCAAATATATCTTTTTTTAAGAGTATGCCAGTTGAAAAAGTGACAATGACGTCAAAGCCACGCTTTTTAATTTAATAAAAATATCAATAAATATTAAAATAGCTGCGGTGGTAAAATTTTGATTAAAATTTGATTTTTTATCGACATATTTAAGGGGTTAGTTCCAATCAAAATCTGTGTCTCCCTTTCAATATGAATGTTAATGTGTTGTATGTTGTCTACAAAAATGTCTAGGAAAATATATTTTAGAGAAAACAAGTTGAGTTTATTAATAATTCAGCATGCAAGTTTATTAGAAATTCCGCTACCGCTTATGCTAAACGTCGTCTTGTCAAATATGATTGTAAGCGACATTAATTACGGTAGCACGTATTACGTGGTATATGCGATGCGATGTGATCATGAGAAATGTACCGAGCTTACTGATATCGTAAAGAAGTTATGTATACACTTACCATTGCAGTAATTACATACTTAGTTTTACTTACTTAGTAACTAACTAGTGAGTTACAGTTGCAATAAACTAATACAATGTTTGCTTAAAAAAACCGAATATATATTATTCTTTAGGAAATCGGAATATTTTGTTTTTGATGATGTTTCTGGCATTCGTAACCCTCTTCCTTGCATTTATAGTTCCTATGTTACGGTGATAAACAAGTATGACCTTCCATCCTTCTGCGAGTAATGCTCGCGAAGGAGATGGCGAAGCGCGCCCGGGAGAGGTTCAGAACTCTCCCGGCCCGCCGAGCCCGCAACATGCTCGCCGCGCGTCGCAGGCGACTCAGGCGCCGGAGGCCGCTTAGCGACCTCCGTACTCCATGAGCGCAGGCCGGGACGGTGGGCGACTAGCGCCCCTCCCCCAAACCGGGGCAAGAAGGGGACACCGTGATTTCCAAACCCGAGGGGGCCATCTCGAAACCGGAGATGGCCCAGGGTCAGTCGGGGTGCGAGGGATATGCTCTATGGGTAACCTTACACCCCGGCGTCTGAAGACCCGAGACGGCGTGCGGTTTTAGTCGGATAAAGCCCGACATAACCGCCCCCGCTGGCCGGCGGGGGGGTATCCGAAGGGATTTCCGCACGAAAAAAAAAAAAGGTACGTGGACTATGAAAGCTTACAACTTCAATAGTGTCACTCGCCTGTTGCCAGTTGGATAGCAAAAGAGGGATATAGTAAAAAGTAAAGCATTATGATCTAAATTTTAATATACACAAGATACAACAAAATGAGAAACCCAATTAAAAAAATCCAATTGTTGATTTTAAAATAAAATAAATTAGTACTGCATTCCATAATTAACGATAAATATTACACAAGTTCTATTTGAGACCTTAAAATTACACAGTGAGTAGTCAAAGGGTTGCAAAGCAAAGGCCACAGCTGTACCAATTACAGTTTTAATTATATTAATAATAATTTGCTGTCAGGTCTCATTTACCGCTAGTTGTAAGAAATTAAATTATTTTTACAAAATTCACCTTTGAGTTTGAATACTTTGTTCTTTTTTCAAAAATGTAAAATATTTTTATAGTTTTCATGTCATAACGATTGGGTTACCGTCTGAAAGTTCATTAAAACACAATTAAAGTACTTCCTTTTACGTATAAAGTAGACGTCTTTGAATAAAATTATAAAGAAGAGAGCAACTACTGTGGTTTTAATAGCTTTCGGCTACGCCGTTGGTTCTGGTAATTAAAAAATAAAGGTTTGTTTCTTCTTCGGTTAAATCTCTTGGGTATTAAAAGGTTGGGGTGCGACTGGTTGAATCACCTCCAAGTTTGGTGCACCCTGGGCAACGTGGGCGATGACGCATCATTGATTGCTCCTCTGGAGTAGCTGGCGTCAACGTCAACGGCCAAGAGTCTGACCAACCGGCCCTTTTCAGGGCCAGCTGACCCCATTGCACGAAGGGGTCGGGGTATCGCAGGCCTGCAAGGCCCGCGAGGGGGGGTCGCTCCAGGTACCCCTCTGATGTTATCAGAGGGGACACTGCGAATGGCCCAGGGTCAGTCGGAGTGCGAGGGATATGCTCTATGGGTAACCTTACACCCCGGCGTCTGTAGACCCGAGACGGCATGCGGTTTTAGTCGGTTCAAGCCCGACATAACCGCCCCCGCTAGCCGGCGGGGGGGGGGGTATCCGAAGGGGTTTCCGCACAATAAAAAAAAAAGGGTATTAAAAGGTTATAAAAATATTGATTTGCTAGTACCAATTAAAACTAACAAATAGAGGTCCTCATCCGTGGATGGCGGCCCCAAAGATCTTGGTGGAGTTACGGACTGAATTTAGACAGTACAATATTTCGACATGTAGCGAACTTCAAAAACACATATTATATCGACAAGTCATTGCTTCGACAGACAACTATTAGACAATACACACCTTCGAATTACCACTACTTCGACAGACGATTATTCGATAGACAATACTTAGACAAGACAAATCTTTGAATGACCACTAGTTTGAAAGATATTTTTAACATTCTCCCAAAATAATAATGCTCTGAAATGTATTAAAAAATGTGCCCTACCTAATTAAATATGTACCCAATCAATTGAAACATCAATTCCGGCGCTTCGCAGCCGCTGCCGAGGCACGCTCGCTTCGCTCGCTCGGCTCGCGCCCTGTTGGGGTCACAGTTCTAACCTAACCTAACCCACTTTACGTGTACTTATTTTTGGAATATAATTTAAAAAATCTGTCGTAGTCGTGGTCATTCGAAGATGTATCTTGTCTAAGTATTGTGTGTCGAATAATCGTCTGTCGAAGTAGTGGTAATTCGAAGGTGTGTGTTGTCTAATAATTGTCTGTCGAAGCAATGACTTGTCGATCTATGTGTTTTCGAAGTTCGCTACATGTCGAAGTATTGTACTGTCTAAATTCAGTCTGTAAATGATCTTGGTGGCCCCCATAGACCCTTTCTTTTAACATAATGAACTTGTAAAAAATAAATATAATAAAACTAGGCTTATATCGCGATCGATAGTTTTATGTCTACACCATCAATACCCGATTCAAATCACCATACAATTTGTTTACATCTTGTACCAAGCTTCGGTCAATAGGATTGTAAGTTAATAATTACACACAACAAAAGCTTAACTGCTAAACGATTGAACTCTTAAGCTTAACATTACGATGCGACAGGGAACCTATTTGTAACCCAAGCTATCATGGCCGCATGTCACCCAAGTCGTTTGTTACGCGGCCGCAATCGATTTGTACCGTACACGAAGTCATATACCGTGGATGGAGGCATCAATTTCACAGAGGTGGAGTTGATGTGTGCTTCATATGATATATGGACATCTATCTGTTAAAAGATTAAACAGGCATATTTACCACGGAAGAAGAAAATAGTTTAAAAGGTGCTTAAAGCTTAATATCCTGAAGTAATGTTAATTATTCATGTTTTCTACACTACGTGTTTTCCACACAGGTTTGTTAGTACAGTCAGGCCAGTTGCCCATCGTTATAATCTTAGCGTGGAGTCCTAGTTACCTCTGAGGCCTTCACGTCAAGGCCCGGGGTCCGCAATCCGGCGTTTGCTCCCTTTTTTTTTATACCACTCAAGTGGCAGACAAGCTCACGACCCACCTGATGGGAAGCGGTTACCGTGGCCTATGGACATGTGCAACACCAGAGGCATCACACTCGCCCTGCCGACCCTGTAAAATCCTTCTAACGCCCTTCTTGAAGAACCTCATATTGTAGTCGCTTGGGAAAACCACAGCAGGGAGCTCATTCCACAGCCTGAGGGTGCGCGGAATAAAGTGCCTTTCATACGTCCCGGTCGCAACGTGTGAGGATGAATTCCCTTTCGTGGCGAGCGGTGCGATGATAGAATGTGGCCATGGGCATCATATCATACAATTCTTCTGAACACACCCCATTATAAAGGCTCCTCCACTTCTATCCCTGGCAGTGAGACCATTGACACGACACGCATGTCATCCGTTACGATGTCGAGCCAGCACTTCTTGGGTCTTCAACTAACCTGCTAGGTTCCAGCGACTAAGACAACATGACCAGATATTTGTTACCCACGAATCTAGATATATATTTGTAGGTACTATAGCTAAGCATAAAGTTAAGTTTAAAACATATAAATTACTTTGATCTTAAGCAGCAAATATGAATTTTTACTCATACGTCTTAAAATCTAATTTAGAATGGAAGAGAGAAAAACATATTAATTAAAAACAAAATTATATAAACTAAAATATTTATTTACATCATAAAAAACCGGCCAAGTGCGAGTCGGTCTCGCACACCGAGGGTTCCGTACAAACCTGTAGGTATATAAGTAAAAGTTCACCTAAACATTATATAGACCTGAGTATTTAATATGAATTTCAATTTAATACCTCTTCATGAGAAAAGAAGTAGTAACTTTAAAATTTTCAAAAATATTTTTTGTTATATGATGTAACTAACTTACGGTTTTCGTAATTTTTCCTTTATCTGTACTATAAGACGTTACTTCGTACCAAATTTCAAGATTCTAAGTTCACGGGAAGTTTTTCGAAACTCACACGGGAATCAAAACCTGCAGGGTAGGTAACCCTGCAGGTTTTGATTCTCGTGCGCGTTTCGAAAATTTACGGAAATTTACGGCATAAACGGCTGTATCTTTTGATTGCTTTTGCTTAGAAGTTTGATTTTTAGTTTACAGCTCCAAGGGACCGTAGACCTGAGTATTAGAAATAAATTTCAGTTTGATACCTCCACGCGTTCCTAAGAAAAACGGTCTTGACAGACGGACCGACAACGAAGTGATCCTATAATGGTTCCGTTTTTTCCTTTTGAGGTACGGAACCCTGGGGTGCTTGGTTGGGGACCTCCACGCGGTGCACCCTGGGCAACGGAGACGGCAGCGCCTCTCTCCTAGGGTGGGAGAGACGCTGCCGCCTACGGCCAACTCCGACCGAGGCGAGGACGGCCCTGTTGAGGGCTGTTCGGAAGCTTTCCACGTGTCCCTCTGATTAGCAGAGGGCACAGTGGAGAGCAAGTAAGGGGGCCATCTCGAAACCGGAGATGGCCCAGGGTCAGTCGGGGTGCGAGGGATATGCTCTATGGGTAACCTTACACCCCGGCGTCTTAAGACCCGAGACGGCGTGCGGTTTTAGTCGGTGCAAGCCCGACATAACCGCCCCCGCTGGAGACCCCCCCCCTTCGGGGGCGGTATCCGTAGGGATTTCCGCACGAAAAAAAAAAAATAAGGTACGGAACCCTAAAAACGGGGAAGAGTATGTACAAAGTGAAATGTTTAGGTTTTGAAAAATAGCTCCAATATCTACATCTACACTAATAATATTATAAAGGGGAAAGATTTGTATTTTTGTGTGTAACAAATAAACTTAAAAACTACTGGACCGATTTAAAAAAAATCTTTTACCGTTAGAAAGTTACATTATTACTGAGTAACATAGGCTATATTTATTACTAGACAAAAAAAACAACCCAAGGTGTAAAAAAATAGTCATAAAATGTCTTTAATCGCATGCGCTGCGGAAAGTATTGATGATTGAACAAAAAATATTCTATAACATTATAGAACATATCAATATATACAAAAAACTCCACGAGACCATGTGTCCTACTATTGTAGTTATGTCACTATAGCTATTTTTTACATATTTCAAGTTGATAAAAATGCCTATAAAATCCGACAATGTTATCCATACCTTCGAATTAATTTTTATCCAAAAAAATGATTTTGTTTTCAAGACTGTTTCAAAACTTGTTGATTATTTTTTTAATTATTGAAATCGGACATTCCATTCAAAAGATAATTACGTAATTAAAAATACGAAATAAATCAGTTACTCTTAAATAAATTAAACAGAAAATGTTACGTTATCAGAATGCTACGTTTTCATGGTAATTCTATGCAGGGAACGCTTTATATCCGTATTTACAAGTTTGTACCGTACCCGCATTTATGAGGCACACGTAAAATAAAGGAAGCCCTAAGAGTTCCAGACGATAGTCACAAACTGTTGTCCGGGCGCAATGATGCATAAGCGTTCTTTAAATGGTGTAACGATCGGGGTTCGGAATGTTTGAGCTGCTGATGTTATTGTTATGTTTATATGATAGAGAGAGGAGAGGAAAGTAAGGAATAAATAGTTTTATGCATCATTATATGTATAGTATTAAAGTATATAAGTATGTTTATCCGCATTCTGGAACCCATAACACAAGCTAGTTAAAGTATGCTTGCTTTGGGTCTAGAAAGCGCTGTGTAGAATGTCGTAGAATACGTATTTATTTATTTATTCTTATTGAATACCCATATAGTGGTGCGGTCGAGTTTCCAACTACAACGTGTTATCTTAGCGTTGGTTCCAGTTTCATTCGAGGCTTTCACACAAAGCCTGGGGTCCACGTACTCCTTCTCCTTTTGATGTGGCTTGAACGGCTTTTATAAGAGCGTCTGCTGTTATATCTCTCAACTCCGAAAGTAAAACTAGAGCAGGTGTACCGCCTTGCAAATGATGTTGACTTTATCCCTAAAGATCTTGGTTGGGTCCTTATACCCTGGCAATTCTTACCCCCTTAGAAATTTTGAAATATAAACAATTACATTAAACTATCTTTCCATTTTTTTCACAGCCCCAATTTTAAGTGAGAACTTGATGGATTTTACTCGTGAATAAATATATAATTTGTTGCCGAATTGAACTCAATTGGATACGAGATTGACTAGTGAAAGTTTACAAATACAATCTGAAAATAATTTTATTGTGCCTACAATTTTAATTGGCAATATATGTATTTAGTATTATGTAAGTTGAATATCATTATACTCATATTATAAAGATAGAGACCGAATTTTGTAAGATTGGTTATATGTTGAGGGTAATCTTCGAAGCCACTGCACTTATTGGTAAAATTCTGCTACCATGTGAAAGATACATTAACCCCAGCGGGAGCGCGTGGGCCACCGCCGCCTCCTTCTGTGACAAGTAATGCTCGAGAAGGAGACGGCGGAGCGAGCCCCGGTAAGATTTAGAACTCTTCCGGCCCGCCGAGCCGAGCCGTCCTCCGTGAGCGCAGGCTTGGGGGTGGCAGGTGAGGCCGCCTGTCACCCCAGCAGAAGCAGACCTGGACGGTGGGGTGACTAGCGACAGCCCCTCCCCCCAATCCGGGGCAAGATAGGGACATTGTGGTTCCCAAACCCGAGGGGGCCATCTCGAAACCAGAAATGGCCCTGCGTCAGTCGCGGTGCGAGAAAAATGCCTTATGGGGGCCACCTTACACCCCGGCGTCTGAAGAGCCGAGACGGCGTGCGGTTTTAGTCGATTCAAGCCCAACATAACTCATATAAACCAAAGCGAAGACGGGTTGCTAGTTACTGTAAAGAAAAAATAATGTTGTAACGTGGTAGAATAAAAAATAAATAAAAATAATAAATGATACAACAGCATCATGGTAGAACTAGTCTGTATTCAACGTCTACATTATTCGGTGTCTTGTAAGTAATTACCTATTTGAAGTTAATTACTTACAAGACACCGAGACACAATTCCGTGTGTCAGCATATAAATAATAAATAAATAATTTTTCTACGCCATTGCGCTATTAAGATAAGCAAAGTAAGCAAACCTTAACTAGCTTGTGTTGTGGTTCTAGAATGCGGATATACATACTTAGATATTTTTTTCTGTAAATACCTACATAAATAGAAACACCTAGACTAATGCAAATATACATATTCATGCATACAAAATTTACACTGAGCGGGAGTCAAACCCGCGGTCTCTGACTTAGTAGTCGAACACTCTACCGCTAAACCATGGAGGCCGTCAAATTTAAGGTGCGAGTATGCAATAAAATTCTAACAATCCCGACTTCTTTAAGCGGAGCGTGAAATAGGATCTGTCGAGGCCGTCAACTTAGGGATAATCATTTTAGGATCTTCAGCATCTGGAATGGTGGCCTGTGTCTTCAAGCTTCATACCATCTTAGCGGGGCGCAGTCTGTTGACGGACTAAATATAAAACATACAAGTGTAAGTGGTTTGAATATGAATTAAGCTCTATTATAGTACAGTCAACGACAAAAGTTGGTTAACACTGAAATATTTACAAACCTTATTTTACATAGGAATACATGAACCAATAGTGGATGTTTAAGTAATTTTGTAATGTACAAAGTACGAAGTTAATATTAGGCATGTTTTATTTATTATTTTATGAAAGGGTTAAGAGCTTAGGTGATCAATAGATTATAATTTTTTAAGCAAATTTTGTCGTTGACTGTACATCGTAGTCTTGGATCATTTCTATTACTATAAAACATGATTAAATTACCGTGAAATTAAATAAACTGAATGCTGAACCGTCGATATTAAAAGAGTTTTATCAAAATTCAAGCGCCCGGAACAACCAAATGATCCCACTTAAATACTCAATATTATAGAATAGCCGCTCAGATATCCCTTCTCAATATAAATATGGTATGCAGATTATGCTCGGACTCACATTGTATTCATTGTGGGGCCAACAAAAGGAGGCTTAGAAATCAAAACTAAAAACCGTTATCCGGCTGAAACTTCCCATTGTGAACAATATAAGTGTTGAGTCATTGTATAAAACTCGAGTCACTGAAAATTTGTAAGGCTTCTGCACAGTGAAAGCTATAATATCGACACAGGCAATGACAACTATGTATACTAGGCAAGCACTTCACAACAAAAAGTGTGCCCTGTTAAAATTCTATCTTAACGCCTTTCAGATGACCCTCCCAGATCAGAGTAATCTGGTAAGGTAGGGGAAGGCCACAGAAAAACAATGTTATACTTGTGGTGAGGCAATAGGGACGGCTAGACACATATTAGTAGGATGTAGGGTGCTTCTCGATAGAGGCCAATACTCACGCCGCCACGATAAGGTGCTTATCATCATACGTGAAGCAATGAGTCTGGCAGTAGCTAGAGCCCAAAAAGGATTGACTACTAACAGACGTCATATCAACTTTGCGGCTGAAGGTTAATCCATAAAATCCAGGAACAAACCTTATTCAATCTTAGATACTGCCCCAGATTGGACTCTCCTAATCGATATATATGAAAAGCACTATAAAATTCCGGAGGATGTTGGGGTTTCGTCATCTAGCCCTGACATATTTCTTTATTCGAAAACGATAAAACATGTGGTTCTTGTGGAACTTCCTGTACCGTGGGAAACAAATATACCGAAGGACCAAACAATGAAGAAAAATAAATACTATGATCTCACAAACGAATTAACCAAAAACGTTTACGTGGTTTATTTGTATCCAGTGGAAGTGGGAGCGAGAGGTATACCAGCAAAATCTCTCTATAACCTACTTAAAGATCTAGACCTATCGAGAGCTACAATAAGCTCATTACTAGGACGAATGTCTAAAGCGTCACTAGTAGGTTCGTATCAAATTTGGTTAGGCAGGGAGGGGAACTTGGGTAGTGAAGGTGAGTGTTGATGTACATCAACAAAAGGGGCCCCTTCTAAACCTACACTTGGGTCGCAAGTCCCAGGCACTGTCCCGAGTTCCCAACTCAGCAACGCGATGGACCCGGCACCCGCACGGAGAATCCATGGATTGATAAGAATATCGGTCTACATGATATACATGCTCGCAGAAGGAGGTGGCGGCGGCCCACGCGCTCGCGCTCCGCATCATTGCTGCAATCATGCTGCTGAGCGAGAGGACTCCCACCCCGATGGCTGCCACGAGGTCACGCCTCGACGCCTCCCACGCCGGGCAGTCCGCCAGCGTGTGCAGCCCTGAGTCCTCGCTCGCGTCGCAGTGATGGCACTGAGGCGTTGGCTCCTTCCTGATCCGATGCAGGTGGTCCCCGAAGCTCCCCTGCGTCAGTCGGTACGAGAGGCTTCCGTGTCGCCTCTATTGCGGCGTGACGGGCACTTTAGTACCTACCAAACAAACAATCCAGTCATTACGTTAGTCACAACAAATTAGTTAACATTTTTGACTAATAATAGTAGGTATTATGTAGGGGTGCGCCAAAGTTCACCTAAATTTTCAACTCCGAAAATTGGAACTCCGAAAATGTTCTTCCTAACATTTTTCATCCTAAATCACAATTCCTAACTACTCTGTCTCTAATGTTTTAATTCCGAATCATTCAACTTCATGATGTCGGTAGCAATACACATCTATTATACTATTATTTCTTTTCCTATATTTTGTCAACATAACCATCTTTTACACTATTATTGAAAGTCATACCTTTTTTGTTTAGATTTATTTTTATTAATAATAATCAGTATTATATACATTAATTTTGCGTAACTTTTCCAGTTTCAGTTATTTAGTTATTTTCACATAACATGTATAACATATAAGTATAACAGTACCATGGTACAAGTAGCACTTTACCCACCTTATACTACGGTACTATTTATAGTCGTTGGTTTAGGTTAGAACTGTGACCACAACGAGCGAAGCGAGCGTGCCACGGCAGCGGCCGGCGAAGTGCCAATTACTCGGTAAATATTTCTTTCCGAGTATTAATGACAATATTATGGTAATTATGTTTAGGGATAAAAACGTTAGGATAAAAAACAGTAGGAGCTTTAATATTGTATGTTAACGATTTTATTGATAACAATTTTCGGAAACATGAGTGTTATGAACATCGACGGTAGCACTACAAATAGTATGAATAAAAACTTTAGGATGAAAAATTTTAGGAGGAGTGATCATTCGGATTACAAATCGTTAGGAAGAACAATTTTGGATAAAGAACTTTAGGTGAGTCAATATGGACCCATTATGTAGTCATAGGTTTATCTCTCAATTTATTTGAATGAAAACGAATAGAAATCCAACAATAGTAGGTATTTGATGAAGACAATACCAATTTGACAAAGCAACGGTAACTCTTCCGTAAAATTAGAACATGCCGTGTATCGAACAAATTACTCTAACTGTAGACTAACCTGTGTTTGCGTATTTAAACTTTTCGGTCACACTGAGGTCAAGCCTATTCTCACCGTGCGATTATTCCTGCAGGATTCGGTTCCATATGAAAATTGAAGCACATTGCAAAAAAAAAACCTGCGTAAATAAATTTCGCCACCATTTTTCCACCACAGAATGTATCTCGTGCTATGGAGGTGTAAACTTGACCGTAGAAACTGTTAAGAATCGTATCGAAACCTAAATCTATAACACAGTAACTTTAGATTCAGTACACGTATTATGGATCGCCAGAAAGAAATCGTGTGGCGAGATTTCGGTATGTTTATAGTTCGCTATCGCTAACCGTTAGTAGCCAACACAGTCTAAAAGCGAATCCTCCATTAAGTTGGGAGTTGGGTAGCGTTATGAAAAACATTATCTCGTTGTGTGCTGTCGCTCCATTGTACTCGGCATCGCAGATAGCACAGCTTTGTGAACAGCGAGCCATCTGTTAGAAGCACTTAGGGCTACCTCTATGGGTACCCGCCTACTTGACAAAGGTGGAAATGCGGGAAATTCCTTTTTAATTTTTGTTCGCTTAGTCTGCTGGTGACTTCGGTTTTGGAACAGCCTGTCTCAGTTGTTGCTCTATGGGCAACCTTACACCTCGGCGTCTGAAGACCCGAGACGGCGTGCGGTTTTAGTCGTTTCAAGCCCGAAACAAACGCCCCCGCTGTTCGGAGGGGGGGTTATCCAAAGGGATTTCCGCACGAAAAAAAAAAAGGTATGCGGCTCTAACTTCTCAAGCTATTGTAAATACAATCACAAATCCTTATCTGAAAGCGATATTCCCTGAAAAAATAAATAATATTGATAGTTGATGCGAAAATCGGTCAATTATAAGTCGGCGTGTTTTTGGTACTCAGTTCAGAAATTAATTTAAAATTTTATGTAACTTTTTAATTATAGCGAGAAAATAAAGATGGTTTATGCTATGGAACTTAGGTATACTTAGTCTGGCCATAAATACTGTTACAATTAAAAATAAACTAAATATTACATTTGAATTTGGAATCTGTCATTTAGGTGTCTAGGTGGCTCAGCTGGTTCAAGTCCCGTCCTAGATGTTCTCTTTTTCCGATCTAAATCTAGAGGAAAGATTTGTTTGTATGTAATCGAATATATGATTGTTCATTGCGTTTTCTCATTTTGGCACCAATACATTGTACAATATTTTGCGATATTAAAATGGAGTGGGGTGATAAAGAGAACTAAATCGCTGTGATTCCATTACACAAAGTAGGTATGGAGACAATTAATGGGCTATTAATGGTCTCGGATGTACGCACGAAAAAAAAAGGGTACAATGAGACTTCCTCTGTTTGTGACAGAAAAAGATCTGATCGTCCACGTAGTCTTCGTACGAAACAGGTGGTCAAAGCAGTAAGGGAAAAAAATCGAAGAAATCCTGTCCGAAAGCAAAAGACTTTATCTCGGGAGATGAAGATAGCACTTAGAACCATGTCGCGTATTTTATAAGATGACTTAGGACTTGCAGCCTATAAGAGACGTACTGGATTTTTTTTAACTGATATATAAAAAAGCATAGGTTGGTAAAATCGAAACAACTACTGATGCGGTACGCAAAGGGAGGTCACAGAAAAAAATTATTTACGGATGAGATAATTTTTACAATTGAGCGACATTTTAACAAACAAAATGACCGTATTTATGCTCACAGCTCTAAGGAAGCTTCCCAATTAGTCGACAGAGTGCAACGTGGTCATTATCCGACTTCAGTGATGGTTTGGTGAGGTATTAGCTATGAAGGAGTGACTGAGCCATACTTTTGTGATAAAGGTATCAAAACATCGGCACAAGTGTATCAAGATACCTTTCTTGAGAAGGTAGTGAAGCCCCTTAGTAACACCATGTTCAATAACCAAGAATGGTAATCCCAGCAAGACTCGGCACCGGGTCATAAAGTTCGGTCTTGGTCTTGGTTGGAAACGAACGTTTCGGACTACATCAGAGCTGAAGACTGGCCGTCGTCTAGTCCCGATTTTAATCCGCTGGATTATGATTTATGGTCAGTTTTAGAGAGTACGGCTTGCTAAACGCCATGATAATTTGGAGTCCCTAAAACAATCCATACGATTGGCAGTGAAGAATTTTCCCATGAAAAGAGTGCGTGCTTCTATTGATAACTGGCCTCAACGTTTAAAGGACTATATTGCAGCCAATGGAGACCACTTCGAATAAGCTTTTTATGTTTAAATAGTTTTATATTTATGATGTATTAAACTAACATACTGTAAAAGTAATAAATGTTATTTGCAATAGATTTTTTTTTTCTTTGTTACAGTATTTATGGCAAGACTAGGTAAAATGATTATTCACTATGGGAGTACTGTCGTCACACATTATGGGGAGTCTGTAGCTACTACATAGGCTGGTGCGGACAGGGAACCGGTCTAATTCCTTGTCATCAGATATGTTTGAAGCGTAAGCAATCATATAATGGTAAAATTTCATTTATCATTAAAAAAAACTCGGCATAGACCTATTAAAATAAGTAATTCCCCAACCATCGCCTCATTTTGACGAATTTCTACTGACAGTAGCGAAAACAAAATCTTATTTAAAAAACCGGTCAAGTGCGAGTCGGACGCATGCACACAGAGTCTTCCGTACAAAATTGGATTGTTTTCTGTTGGAAACCTGGATTTACCAATATATATCGCAAAATAAGCTAACTGGAATGACAACGGACTGGCCACATCTGCTGAAGATTCCCCTGCGATTGAGAAAACGGTCTTGACAGGCAGACGGATAGACCAACAGACAGACAAACAGACAACGAAGGGATGTAGTAAGGGTTTATTTTTTCTTTTGAGGTACGGAACCCTTAACGGGTAAGTGACGTGGTACATTTGAAATAACCAAAACTTTTACCAGCCCAAAGCACCGTGCGGTTTTAGTCGATCCACGACATAACCCCTAAGAGCTTATAACAAAGGCATAAGTGTAATCAGAAAAATGAAAGATGAAACATGGGTTTCGAGATAATACCGTAAAGACGCTGATATTCGTTAAAATATCAAATATCATGCTATTTGGAAGGATAGTGTAAAAAATGTAATAACAAATTCAACATTACCAAAAAAATGTTTAATTTCGCTTGATAATAAAAGTTTCATCTAAGCCGTTGATTTCCCAAAGGTTCTACAACGTCCACGCTATTACTATACAACGCCTACGTTAGCTTAGTAGTGCTACAATTATTGAATTCGACTTATTGGGGTCATATAGGTACCAAAATAAAAGAAATATCTGAAACGTGCTCCAATTATCTTATTGGCATTCTTCTAGATATTACAACAATAAGATTACGTAAATGAAAGTAGTTTAATGTTTAAATGAAAACTTAAGTAGGTACTATTTAGATGTTTGTTACTCAATAATGCTCTAAACGCACAACGGATGTGCCAAAAATTTGGTACAAGTATAGATTATAAGCTAGAATAATACATAGTTTACTTTATATCCCATGAATAGGTCAGCTATATAATAGCATGAATAGGGCAGCTAGCAAATAAAAAGCAAGCTATAACAATATTTTGACAGCCCTGCACCCATGCACTAACAGCAATGATGTACGTTTATTTACGCCTATTTGCAATTCAAACAATGCCAGACAACGAGCAGTGCATTGCAGTGCAATGGTTATTAAATTAGAGCTGAGTACCGTGATCTCATATATTATCCGTTAAGTGCTATTTATCATCAGCTTAGCGTGCTGTTTAACGGTTCTGTATCGTTTTAACTAAAGTTGTTTTTACTGTTTTACTGATCTACGGTCGTTACACAGATGTTTCTAATAACTAATGGACGAAATGTTTCAAGTTCAACTCACATACAGTTTATTCAACTACGGTTGATTGAAGTAATGGACGATTCCCCTACTGTAGATTTATCAGTGGTTAATATTTGTAGACTAAATAAGTTAGTTGTGTGTATATTATTAGGTCATCAAGTTGATGAACCGCCCTTCCAATAAGTGATTCAAATTTAGAGTAGAATAGAGTGTCATGAACTGGAATGGAGCGGAGCAGACATGGGTTAGATTAAGTTAGAACATTGACCATAAATGTGCGAAGGTGAACGTGCAGGGCGAGCATACTGCGGTAGCGGCCACCGAGTGCCAGACCTTTTATGTATTTCATTTTAGGTGTGTAATATAATTCACCAACAATAGAGGAGATCTTCAAATGACACTCTACTACAATTGAAACTCTTCAATGCCGTCCTTCACAGTGGGAGAACTCCTAAGGCATGGAGCGGGAGTTTGGTTGTTCTCTTTTTTAAGAAGGGTGATAAGACCCTCCTTAAAAAATACAGACCCATCACACTCCTGAGCCACGTCTTTAAGCTGTTTTCACAAGTGGTCACGAATCGTCTCGCTAGGAGACTCGACGAGTTCTAGCTACCGGAACAGGCTGGGTTCCGCGGAGGATATGGCAGTGAAGCAGATTATACAGAAGTCCGAAGTCTTATCGTCATCCATACCGCAGTATTAGAAAACGAAAGTTTTCAATCAGTGCGTCCTACCTGTAATGACCTACGGAGCTGAGACGTGGACACTCACGGTAGGGCTGGTCCACCAGTTCAAAGTCGCTCAGCGAGCTATGAGGAACCATTGAGAAATCTACAGTAGGTGAATCTAATCTTTATATAATATCTAACCATCAGACAATATCTACTGTTAATGAATAATTAAGAGTTCGAAGGGATTTCCGCACGGAAAAAAATATGTAAGGTTAGGTTAGAACACTAATCATTAATATTAAACACCCCAAATGAAATACATAAATGTTGGTGAATGATTTACCAACAATAGAGGGGATCTGGCGCTCGGCGGCCGCTGGCGCGGTGCGCTCACTCCGCTCGCTCGCCTTCGCGCGTATTAAGTCAACTATTAAGCCAATGTTGTATGTGTATTAATTCAATGTTCTAACCTAACTTAATCTACCCGTATACATGTAGAAAATAAACTAAAGTATAATCGGATGACAAACACAGGATATGAAGGTACTGAACTCTTTTGTTTTCTTTTATGGAATTCCTAGGTTAGATAGGTTCCACCTAGACTGTCACAGGAACATACGTATAATTTTAAAATTTCGAAATTAATTTCCTTTTATTATAATGGTCACGTCAATATGACAACACCTCGCCTAATGGTAAGCTAAAGGTAAAGTCTCAGGAATGGGGGGTCACCGTTACAGACACGGCTACAATGGTGGCCCTCAGCTTTACGGTCTCATCAGATACTTTTTCACGCCTCGCCCATCAGAAATGTCAAAAACATACAAAATGTAGGTTTTCAGAATACGTAGGTACTCTAAAGTGTAGAAACGACAATAAAGCAACGTCCTGATTGCTTGTGTGGTAAACCTTTATTTCTAGCCCTGAGACACAATCCGAAAAGTTGTAACAGCTCTTCCATTGAGTGACCGATGTTGTAAAGCCCTCTCTGGTTCTCCTATGGTTAATGAAATATTTGTGTGAAACCATTTTGTTCATAAATCTAATCATAAATCTAATCTCTTTTTTAATTGCTAACTGAAACTGCCCTTGTAATCTCTTTGTTATTCCTAACCATCTAAGGGTTGCCTGGAAGAGATCGCTTTTTACATAAAATCGATTCATTACATTATTATTTTGAGAAAATATAATCTCAACATACGTCTACTATTATGCACACTTACATATTTATTACTCACGCCTTCTTCTTGACGGGGTATGCAGAGACAACAACCCGCCATATGCTTTTTTTCGTTACTACTTTTATGATGTACATTAAAGAATATACTATCTTTTTTTTGTTCTTAAGGAATAGACTGGTGTGAATTTATGAAGAAAAACGTAGTTCAAAACATAAAGCAAACTCCTTCAATTATCCAATAATAATGGATTTAACATAAGAACGCGTATTAGATATGGAGTGAATAGGACTAATTTCCACATGACAAAATTATATTGGATTTCGATTGGATAGTCAGCGAACATGGCATCGAGTGTTATTAAATTTGAGATAACTATTGGTTCTCATCCAATATTCGATATTTAACTAAATAGTTTCTTAACAATATCATTCCAAGCAGAACTCGATAACTTACTGGTGAGTGATAATTATAATTATTTTACCATTTTTGTGTAATTTATTCAATATCTTTTAACGAATGAAGGACGATTCCAAGCTAAAAATATTTACTGAAAAATATTGCCTACTGTGGACTGATCAATTCTTTTTTTTTTGGGATGAGCTTGGTACTTGTGGTGCCTATCGGTTTTTGTACAAATTGAGTCCTCAAAAATTATAGTTATTTCGGCATTTAAATATTCATCCTATTTATACCCAAGTAGTAAAAACTCGAAATCATTTAAGGCATAAGTTATAGTCATTGAGTATATACCCATAGTTAATTTATGTCATAAATGATTTCAAGTTTAATTTTGATTCACTCGGGTATTTTTCCAAGCTCCGTGCTATTACTGAGAATTTCTCGAAATCAAAAGTCATCAACACTTCAATTGACTTGAGAATCGATCCTAGGATCACCTACATAATGGTCGAACTCCTTACTGTTGTGTCACCGTGGCACTTATGAGACATGGGTCAATATTTTTTTTTTCTTTTTTTTTCTTTATTTGGGAAAACAAACAGTTACATAATGTACTTAGCCTAGGGTCTTAACATTATCATTATTGTAATTATGTAACCTACTACGTTATCCACATGTTACTAGAGTAGTATTTCAATGGTTATCCAAAAAGCAAAAATAATATTTATTACAGTGTTTGAGTCGAAATACAAATTGTGACTTACTAATATTAATAATTATACTTAATGTAATTTCATATTTATTAATTTTTAACCAGTTACGGTTTTTCAGTGAGTAATTTAAGCAAAGAATTTCTAAACTGATTATGCGACAGAGCGAATATATCCAAATCTATACACAATTTATTATAATTATCAACAATTCGATTAAGATTCGATTAAGCTCACGGATACCAGCATTAGTGCGGCTAGTGAAAGCGGCGAACAGTGGCCTGATGACTGTCCTCGGAACAACATAACACAGTTTATTTGCTAATTCAGTGCAGTCGAATCTGTCATTGCATAAGTCATACAGAAACATGGTTTCCAGAAAGAGACGCCTGGATTCCAAGTAAAGTAAGTTGAAGTTCTCATTAGTACGATGACAACGGTACCGCACCACTCTGAGAAACTTATTTTGTACTCTCTGTAAACTATCTTTATATTTTTGATACAATGGGTTCCATATCAATACAGCATATTCCAACTGCGACCTGACCAAAGATTTATAAGGTGCATGTACGTATCAGTATGCCTAAAATCAATGGTGGACCTCATAACAAAACCATACATGCGATAAGCATTATTAATTATTTTATCAATATGTTGATCAAGGTGAAGCTCCGTATCCAGTAGCACCCCGAGATCCCTCACTGTAGGAACCTTACTTAAAGTGGCATGAGATAATAAGTATGTGTTTGTAAATACATTTTTCTTTTTTGTAAATGTAATTGTAACACATTTTGATATGTTCAGTTTTAACTTATTCGCACTACAGTACATAGAAAAGCGGTGCAAGTCTTCTTGTAATAAATTACAATCATTATTATCGCAAATAGATCTGTAAATTTTCAGATCATCTGCGTAAAGTAAAAACTTCGAAAACAAGGTGAGATATCATTAACAAATACAATAAAGAGCAAAGGACCTAGGATAGAGCCCTGGGGCACACCAGAGGTTACATTAATTGGATAAGATTCATGACCCTTGATCACCACTTTCTGAGATCTATTTGTTACATAAGATATGAACCATCGCAGTAGATCCCCACGAATACCATTATAAGCAAGTGTGCTCAGAAGAAGTTCGTGATCCACCTTGTCGAAGGCCTTACAGAAGTCCGTGTAAACGGCGTCAACTTGCACCTGATTATCCATGTTAACAAATAAAAAGTCTGTGAAGCTCAATAAATTGGTAATAGTAGATCTCTTTTGAACGAATCCGTGTTGCTGTTTTATAATAATATTATGAATATGGGAATAAATTGCTCTATGCACAAGCCTCTCGAAGACCTTCGACAAGATGGACAAGATAGAGATAGGGCGGTAATTTTCAACATTGTTCTTAGAGCCTGCTTTATGTACTGGTGTAATGTTGGCTCGCTTCCATCTTTCAGGAAACGTGCCTTCGATAATACACTTATTGTATATAATATGCAAGGGCACACATATACTATCTGCTGTTTTTTTAAAGAAATATGCAGGTATTCGATCTGGTCCGGTCCTTTAGTTGCGTCTAATGAGCATAATGTTTTTCGGACTTGTTCCAGAGAAAAACTAATACCGCTTATCAAAATACTGTTATCTGCATAAGTTTCGGGGGGTAACCAGCTCCCGCTGCTATATGCTGAGGTTTCATAAACAGATTCAAAAAAATTTGAGAACAAATTACATGTGGTGCCGGGATCGTTAGAGGTTTGATTCCTATAGTAAACAGAGGCCGGAATACCGGTATTCGTTTTACGTTTGGAAATGTACCTTCAAAGATATTTCACATTTTTCTTTATGTTATCTTCTATAGTATTAATATAGTTTTTATAGTTTATTCTACATTCAGAACGAAATATACGCCTAAGGAATGAAAATTGCTCGTAGTCCGATATATTATTATACGATTTCCACTTGAGCCACGCTTTCTTTTTATTATTAAAAATGTGTTGTAGTGATTTAGAGAACCAGATGGGAAACTTAGTTGTTTCAACACGGGACGTGGGAGTGTGATTCTTAATAGATTTATAAATAGTATCGTAAAATATGTGCACGCACTTCTCAGCGTCTGTACAATATAAAATATCAGTCCCGTGAACATTAGACAAATCGTGATTAATTTGTTCGTAGTCAGCTCTGTAATAATTAAATTTTGGGAGTTTAGATTGAGGGAGAGTCATGTTTATGTCTTTATACGAAATAGTGGCACAAAAAGGAGGATGTGGAGCACTAATCTTAGATAGTACGTCACCTGGGGTATACGTGGTACAATCTGCATTGCTAAGTAATAGGTCTAGAATGTGTTTTTTAGAGTTGATAAAACCGTTGTATTGCAAGGCATTTACCATTGACATAAAATTACATAAGTGCCGACTAGCTGTTGAACTAACGCTACAGTGAAGTCCCGAACCTATGCCAGGTACCCAGCTCACCTCTGGCAGGTTATAATCACCAAATAAATAATAGAACGTTGGATTTATCTTATCCATGACGTCGCTTACCAGATTGAAGTGATCAAAGTAAATACTATGAGCAGTGCTTGGCGGAATGTACACCGCGCTAATCATATGTTTCTCATTATTTATTCCTGGTAACTGTATAAGGACGTGCTCAATATGGGGTGACATAGGTAGAACTGGTGTTATAAGAGTGGATCTAAGTGTTTTAAGAACAGCCACAAGAACTCCCCCACCGTCCTTTTTATTTGAAGCAATGTGATTTCGATCAGTTCTATACACTGTATAGCGGTTATCTATGAATTCGTTATCACTCACTTGGGGGG